>WSQC01000043.1:10000-1249342 GCA_013248845.1 Passalora sequoiae | reverse complement strand
CCTGGTATCCCTGTATGATATGTATCTACGCAATCGTACAAGGGTTGTGCGATTGCGCAAGACCGACCTCGGAAGGTCTTGGCATTGCATCCCATGGCTTGGAAGAATTTTTCTGCAGATACGAGCGGCTATAATCAGCATGCGACGCAATACCGTGCATTCAGTATGTTCTTGCTCCTGTATGACTTTACACGTCGTTATGCACAAGAGATCAATCTATCATTTGTAACGCATTTTGTGCACAAGTCTTGGCATGCAATTATGGATCTTTTGTGCAGGCCAGGGATCTCTCGCTCCTTTCCGCATTGCTTCTAGTGCCGCCGTAGCGCGAGGTCAGGTCAGTGGTCAGGTCATGCGTGCCCTGTGGACTGTGGACTGTGGTGTCACGTGTGCGCTGTAGGCGAGATTTGGGTAAAATTCTAATCGTCATCAAGCGACCTCCAGATCTGGGCTCTGTCTTCACGCCGATCATAAACGCCTGAGCATCTCTGTACTGTACATTGTTCGTGTACTGCTTGTCGCATGCGCTTTCGCGTCTCGTGCATCGCGAGGCGGCAGGATCGAGATCGATGTACGACACCATCGTCATATATATGTACAGTACATTCACCCCACAGAAGCCATCACAACATATGCAACATGTATGTAGACGGCCAGTAGGGACGAGGGAAGCGCGAAGATCGTCCATCGCCGCTGACTAAAGGGTGATGACTCAGGCATAACAATCGACGGCTTGAAACTCATCATCGGCCGAACGCTCGACGCGCCTGCCGAGCGCCTTCTCCAGCGACCACCAGTAGTAAATTGGCCTGGTCGAGCATCTCTAACGGTACATGTATGACCAGCTTGCTATTTTCATCATCATCCTCGACGCAGCTGTCGTTCAATGCACGAGGTGCCGCTGAACAAGTCAGAGCACGACGGCGCCCACAGATCCATCTCGATGAACGAGCAGACATCGTCAATATCTCGGAGCGCATCTAACGCATCCCCGCGGCAATCAAGTGGATCTGGACTCCATCTCGCATGCCGAGAGTGCCAGCGAAAGAAGATCAAGTGTGATCGCACATTTCCTTGTGGACAATGTACACGCTCCGGACTTCCATGCCAACAGAGCACGAGAAAGCCACGCGCCAAAGCTGGCGGCAAAGCTGTGGACGCGGAGCTGAGGAACCGCATTGCGAAGCTCGAGAAGCTGGTCGACAGCTTTCAGAGCGAAGATGCCAAAGAAGATGGTGTGCATGCGCGAAGAAAGTCGCCACTCGTACCAGATCGCTCAGCGTCTATGTCGTGCATCGGAACGATCAAGCAAGGCTCGAATAGTCCTCCCAGTCCCGTCGATGCAGCCTCTCCATACACGAGCAAGTATGTGGCCGGCACTTTCTGGTCATCTCTCACTTCAGAGGTCAAAGCCCTAGCCGATGCTTTCGAGGAGGATGGCATCCAGAGTGACGACGACACCAACAGTTCTGAGCACACTTCACCTCCTGGCCCGTATGCCCTGGACGCCGCCAATGGCGCCACAGCAGGCTACGAACTCATCTTCTGCCCGCCCGGTGTCCTATACGTGATGCCTGGCGCACTGCAAAATCCCAACCCCACCATGGCTGCAGAGCTGATCCAATCGTTTCTTACCCACGTTGAGCCCATGTACAAGATGTTCCACACTCCCACGCTGTCCGCATTCCTACAAGACGGACAGTCGTACCTGCACCGACCTCCCGATGCGCCTTGCAATAAAGCGCTGCGAGCATCCATCTTCTTCGCAGGCATCAATTCGCTGAGTGAAGAAGAGTGTCTGGCAACGTATGGGAGACCATTGCAGCAGATGATTCAGGAGTTTCGACGCAATGTGGACGTGGCGCTGTATCAAGCTGATCCATTGAATACGACCGAAACTGCTACTTTGCAAGCACTTGTACTCTACGTGGTATGTATTACCTAACCATCTTCACCTCCCTTTCCTAACCTGAGCTAGGCATCAATCAGAGTATACGATAACAGCCGCCGAGCATGGTCGATGGTAGGCCTGCTGGTTCGTGTTGCACGCGCTATGGGCATCCATCGAGAGATACCAGGAGAGTCTGCCTTCATGGCAGAAATCAGGCGACGACTGTGGTACAATATCGTATTCTTGGATTGCTACGCTTCCGTGGATCGTGGTTCTGAGCCGCTAATCCACGCCAACACATTCTCGCGCACTTTACCGCTGAATGTGAACGATGAGGACTTTGGAGAACACTCATCTGAAGTGGTGCCTCGAGAAGGCATCACAGACGCCTCCATGGCCCTTATTGCTCAAGAAGGCTCAATTCTGGCACTTAAGATGGCACTACCTGAATATCAGGCTGGTGGCGCAGCGGCAACGTGGCAGACGAGACTTGAAATGGCGTACGAGTATCAGCGGAGCGTCAACGACAAGTTCATACGACACTGTGATCCCAACGATCCGAAGCAGAGGATGATGATCATTGGCACAGGGACAGCTGCCTGTAATGCCATGATCCTGCGCGCAGTGCGACCTATACAGCATTATCCGGACAGCATCCCACCGAGGGTTGACAGTCCCTGGGTCATGGAGCTGGCCCTGAACATTCTTCGACACTCCAATGCGCTCTGGGTAGAAATGGTTGGCAGGTGGCGGCGGATGCCATGGGTGCCGTGGCACGCCATAGGTGTGGCTCTGGCTGGCTTGTGCTCTATCCGAGGTACCGACCAAGCCAACGAGGCCTGGATTCTGGTCGAGAAATCCATGTGCCGATATGGTCCCAGCGTTGCTGACAGTCCTGCCGGCATGCTCTGGCGGCCCATCGAGAAGCTTTACAAGAAGGCGAAAGCGTTTCGTGATGCCGATAAAGAGCCGGCTGTTACACAGCAGCCGGCGCCTGTCGGCATGACGTATGATGAGAGGCTATTGGATCAACAACCACCCGCTGTTTTCGGTCCTATGCTACCAGACGCCATGGACCCGATGTACGTCCCCGTATCGAACGACGTGTTTAGTATCCCTCCAGGCATTCACGCTGCGTTACCGAGCGATAACAGCTGGCTCGACTGGGAGTCCATATTGAAGGACATGGATGAGATCAAAGCTGATAATATGCAATGGATATGACGTCCCAAAAGCTATGTTTGATGCAACCCTCAGCTCTGTCCTCGAAAGGGATGCCACTTGCGTTCACATCGCATTTCCACTCGATCCTCCGATATAGCCAACGACGACTCGCGCAGGTATTCACCGCCACAGCCCTTAAGCTGTTTTGACCCGCAACCGAATGGTGTTGTCCGGACGATCTACGATCTGACCGCAGTGTCGGCGCGCACGAAATTCGTACGAGATGCTGCAAATGCTTGGGCTTACTTTCGGGTCGATCCTAGTATAAGACGGCTCGGTGCACACATTCCCGCAGTTTTCGCTCTTCTCACCAGTTACGAAAGGGAGCAATGCATCTGGAGGTCCTCGAGTCAGCAGCGCTCTCGGCGCTATATCCAACACTAACAGGGACCCTGAGAAGGAGAGAGGGAGCGGCCACGTAAAGGGGCTCTGCGAGATCTGCAACGAGAGAATCAGTCCTTGTCAGGACTCTGCAGCACAGCCAAGCCACGGCTGCGTCACGCATCTTACGTGAGCTTGAAATTCTTGCATTAGCTCGGATCGACGAAGACTGAGCAGGGGTTGCGACAGATGCCGAATTCCGCGTATGCCCAATTTGCGCAAATCGCAAACAACATGGACATACGTCCTCGCCAAGGCGCGCAATATGTGCGAAGATCGAGGCTCAAAGCTATGGAATCGAGACCAGCGTACAGGCGAAGGCAGTTCGCTTACCTAATGGCCGACACGAATTCATGACCTAATGAGACAGTATGCTTGGCGCACAGAAAACAATGCAGCAGCCTCTCAGGATGATAGATCGCAGTCACCGCATTGCTCGATCGCAAACGCTTGGACCGAAGACCGCTAGTACCTCTGTATGAGTCACACGACCTAGCAATGCACTTGGAGCAGCGCACCGTCGGCCATAACGACAGTTGTCCTTGAGCAATGCTTATGGCCAGCATCAACGTCACGACGAATATGTGGTCATGGTGGCGCGGGACATGGACTGTACCACGAGATCGTCCCTTTCAGTGGGCGGTCAAGAAGTTTGTAGAATATACGCAGCGGCTTTAGCAGTAGATGAATTAGACATCAACAGGGGAGCTCTGGGTCCGGGCGATCATGATCTGATTTACAGATTACCAATTCGCAAAGGCGGGGGCGCCAGAGCTCAGAAGCACATCGCGATGTGATCCATGTTGGACATGCCGGCTTCCTGCAAGAAATGGATTGGTTTGCAGTCATAAAGATCGCTCTCAACTGAACGAGGGAACTGGGCGAGGAACTATCGTTAGAAAAGGTCAAGAGCGATCGGCTGTCAGGTGATGAGCGACGATGGTGCATCTGCCCTCATCCGTCCACGTACACAAAAGTGTCTTCTACAGCACGAAGTGCCGAGATATGCCAGCAAAAGAATACATAGATAGCCTTCTGAATCGGCCCGACCGTATATCTTACCAAGTCGCACTTCTTCTCCTCATGAAAATTGCGAGCAAGCCTAGAGAGCGCCTGCTTGATGATGACGATGACGATGATGATGACTTACTATCATGTTACATTGGAACGGCCTCGACCACGTTCCGCGAACATGTCAAAGTAGTAGTAGTAGTAAAAAATCCACACATCTATCTAAAAGACATCCGGAAATCTGGAGTACTATAGCGCTCGGGAGGGACTTCATCCCCGCCCCCGCCGCCGATCCTGGTCCATCCACCTCACGTCGTGATAGAACCTTCCATTCATTGTTGGACGGATCCCTTCCGAACATCATCTGACAAAATGCCGCCCTAGTCTGTCTGTCTGTTCCGACTACATCCACGCCGCATAGCATACATGTACCTCACCAGACCCGAGCCCCGTCACGAACGCGAGAGCGCGTTGGTCAGAGGACAATGCCGATAGTGATGATGATGAGTGGTACCTCCTGCATCGCATCGAGAAAGAACCCGATGCCTGAACGTCGAATACTTTGTTTTGGCCCGGATGTGATGTGGGCGGGCCGGCGCGAGCTTGCCAGCTATAGGCGGCTGAGGCGTTGTTGGCATGCAGGGCCTCCAAGCGGACGCTTATATTACTATATGCATGTATGTATGTATGTGTATATGTATGTATGTATAGGAGCATCTTAACTCCACCGGCAGTACCTACAGACATCTTCCAATTCCCGAGACCGATGTACCGTACCAGTGCCGGGCGATACGTTCGGTCGTGCTCGGCTCGCATCACACCGCACATGCATACAGATAGATGACAAGAGGTCAACCTCTTCGGAATCATTTGGCGGCGACTTGAAGGTAGGAGTTAGGTATTCTCGTCCTGACGATGGCTCTGCCGTAAGGTCCGTTTCCTCCACATTGATCGCCGCGTCTGCCGTGAACCGACGTGATGCCGCGAGAAGGGGAGCACATCGTTGGTGGTATCTCGCCAGGCACAGGTCATGCCATTCGTCCGAATGCCAGCACATGCAGCTCGGACCGTGAATCGACCGGATTCATAACCTAGGGCATTGATCATAACATAACTCGCGAGAGCTCAATATATGTGCCCTGTGCATGATGCGGGTCCCCCCGCACCGGTGAATGTACAGAACAGCTATGGGTGCAAAGGGAGGGGCAATACGTTCCACCAAGAACAAATGGGACCTTTTCATGAGGCGTAAATAAGCTGTGCATGAGAACGAAGAGGATTTGAGTTTCGTTGCATACCTCGCCTCGAGAACAGCCAGGGCGACGTCAGGTTATAAACATTCGCCTAATATATCATTGACTGCAGCGTGACCAGCCCGCATCATTCTGAGGATGGGATCAATAGGTTCGCCACATCTGGGTGACTTTGATGTGTTGGTCGTAGGGGGTGGGTTCGCCGGCGTGTGGCAGCTGCATACACTCCGCAAGCAAGGCCTCAAAGTTCGACTGCTCGAGGCAGGTACAGCGCTCGGCGGCGTTTGGCATTGGAACGCCTATCCTGGAGCGCGTGTCGACACTGCGGTCCCAACGTACCAATTTACCGCGAAGGAATCCTGGAACTCTTGGGACTGGAAGGAGACTTTTCCCTCTCGCGATGAGCTTGCGGCGTACTTCCAGCATGTGGACAAGGTGTGGGATCTGAGCAAAGATGTCAACTATAGATCCAGGTTGACGGCGATGCAATGGAATGCACATACATTCAGATGGCATTGCGTTGTCAATGATGGAGAATCCCAGTGCACGGCGTGGTCTGTCGTACTGTGCACAGGGTTCGCGTCCAAGAGGTACACTCCACCATTCAAGAATATGGACACGTTCGAGGGCGAAATGCATCACACCGCTGTATGGCCACAAGAGGGCGTCAGCCTCGCGGATCGACGTGTTGCGGTGATTGGAACAGGAGCGAGCGGCGTGCAGACAATACAGGAAGTCGCGAAAGTGGCTTCCCATTTGACTGTCTTCCAACGCACCCCCAACATGGCACTGCCGATGAGTAATCCAAAGGCGGACAATGGATCATGGCGCCAAAATTTTGCAGAAACCGAGGAGAAGATGAATTCCACCTTCTCGGGGTTTCATTATGGCTTCTGCCCAGTCGACAAGCATCCCACCACGATGGCAAAGGAGGAGCGTTTCGAGCTGTACGAGAGGATCTTCCATGCAGGCGGCCTGGAGTTCTGGTTAGGAGGATATGCGGAGATGCTGTTCAACGAAGAGCTGAACGAGGAAGCATATCAATTCTGGCGTGCGAAGACCATTGCTCGCATCAGTGATCCAGAGAAGGCCGAGATTCTGGCGCCGAAGAAGAAGATCCATCCATTCGGAACGAAACGAATCAGTCTGGAGCACAAGTTCTTTGAGGTCTTCGATCAAGACAATGTCGATCTCGTGGATCTTCGTTCGAATCCCATCGAGGAGTTCACAACTACGGGTCTCAAGACCAGTGACGGGAGGCATCGCGAGTTCGACCTCATCGTCCTTGCCACGGGCTTTGACAGTTACACGGGCGGCATCACTCAAATTGACATTCGGAATTCGGACGGCCAATCAATCAAAGATAAGTGGTCGAATGGCGTATATACAGGCCTCGGAATGACCGCCGCTGGCTTCCCAAATATGTTTTTTGTCTATGGTCCGCAAGCTCCAACGGCGTTTGGCACAGGTCCAAAATCTGCTGAGACGCAAGGAAGCTGGATCGCTGCGGCATTGCAGTACATGCGTGACAACGGCTTCAAGTCCATCGATGCGACACCAGAGTCCGAACTAGAGTGGAAGTCGCATGTGAACGATATTGCGAATCATTCTCTTTTTCCGCAAGCAGATAGCTGGTATTTCGGCGCCAATATTCCAGGTAAGCCCAGAGAAGCGCTGAACTACATGGGTGGATTTCCAGCATACCGGCAGAAAATCTGGGAAAGTGCAGAGAACGGGTACTCGGGTTTCGTGCTGGCGCGTTAGTGGTACTTCCTGTATTTCCAGTTCGATAGATAATGCCTGGTTTCAATCTGCTCCGTGTGAATGCAATACCGAATGCCTTAATTTAGTCCATAAAGCCCAGTTCGTCCTCGATCACGCCTTTCAAGCCACTCTTGACTTGTCTGTGATAGCCGCTGTTCGGTGGCCACTGTCGATGACGCTGACGTAGCTGTTCAGCATCCTCGAGCGCCTGCGGAAGGTCTCTGAGCTTCCCGTGGACTACATAATCCTGCTCCGCTAGTGCCTCTGCCAGCTCGACTTGATGGTTATCCAAGAGCTCTTCGTTTGGAACCACAATCAAAGGGACAGACATGCGAAGTGCGTCCAAGATGGTGCCAGAGCCTAGTGAATTCATCAGCCTGTCACAGCTATGACGCGTGAAAACAGCGTACCAGCATGACTGATGACGACTCCTTCCGTGCTGCCACTTCTAATGCCTTTGGCTTGCACCATGTACCGCCCTAGACCTTGCTTGTCAAGCGCGAAGCCGGAGACGTGGAGTACGCTGCCACTCTCCGTGTTCTTTGCGGCAGTGAGGCTGGAGTCGAACAGCTCCTGGCCGTCTTGACCATATTGCACGAGCAGATCAGTATAGCCGTTGTCCTCTAATGCTTGGAAGAAGTCGGCAGACAGGACATTTTTGATGAGGCCGCTGAACGAAGCGGTTGCACCAATAGTGACGAAGCATGTCTTATTGTTGGTGGGCATTGTGCTGATGTCACTACATCTCGAGGTGGATGGTAGCCGGGTGGTTGGTCCGGACAGACATGCGAGGGTCGTGTCTTGGCGGGCTCTTCCGCGGTGAACTTCAGGAAGCCGCGAGTCTCGAAGCATTGAATGATCATTAGGCCTATCAAATCAACATATCATGGCACTTCCTCTCAAACGAATATGCCGGCAGGCGACGCGGCAAGTGCGTGAATATCAGACGCAGTATACGTCAAGAGCTGCGCAAAGCACTTCATCGACACCATGTCCATATATCCAACAACGATCATACGCCCACCCTGCACGACAACAACCACGACTAAATGGTCACGAAGTGAGCGATAGCGACTATGGACCATCGAAAAGAGACGACTTTCTGCCAGCCACGACCGAGGATGCCGAAGCAGAAACACTACTCAAACAGGAGGAACTCTCTTCCACCGGATACGCCGAACTCGAACAACACCGCGAACTCCGCGAAATGGTGCGCCTAGCAGCATGGGAAATGCCCCTCCTCAGCACCATGCACAAGCCCTTCCAAGCGCCAGACCGCTCAACACTACCCTTACGCTGGCGCTACACCACCTACTTCGGCGAAGCACACCCCGCCAGCCGCAAAGTAATGGTCATGTTCCGCCCGGACGACCTCTCCACCCTCTCCACCAAACAGAAACTGAAGCTCCGCAAACTGGCCGGCACGCGCTACAGACTCTACGACAAAAGCACCGACCAAAAAGACGTGATCCGCATGAGCTGCGAAAGCTTCGAGACCCAAGCCCAGAACAAACGTTTCCTCGGCGACACAATCGAGAAGTTGATCGCGGAAGCTCGCGACGATGGCGCCGATTCTTTCGAAGATGTCCCGTTGGACACGAGACACACGCGGCCGAAGAAGGTCCTGCGGTTTCCGGAGGAGTGGAAAATGACACCGCAAAAGCGAGAAGAGCTCGAAGCGAGGAGGAGGACGTTGTTGCTGGAGGAAGGCAAGAGGGTCGAGGAGGATAGAGTCGTGTCTGGGGCTGCGGCGATCGAAGCGGCGAGACAGGTGCGGCTGCAGCAGATGGAACAGCCGGTTATGGCGGAGGCGAGACAGAATTTGCCTAAGGGGAAGATGGGGAGGAAGGAGATGGGGCAGACGAGGGGTGCTAATAGGTAGTATGCATGTATGTACGTATCATGCTGCAAACATAATCGCATTTGTACAAAGGTGCTGAGTATCATGTCTTCTCGAATCATCGTGACATGTCAAGCATGTCTGCCGGTTGTCATGGGTATCTCAAAACATCGCTAACCGCTATCAGAAAAAGGTCATGCATGTCATTCCGCCATGCTAGAATCTCATCATGCCAACCCTCATCGGCTCATATCCAACACGCGCCTCAATATGCACGCCTTCATAGCAATAGCCACTATCCATGGCTACAGTCCGCCCTCAAGCGCACCACGTATGTATGTATGCACCTCCGTCTCAGTCGTCTGTTGTAAAGTATATATGTCGCAAAAAGGGATGAAACTCGACAGTGATAGGTGCTGCCTCTCATGCTTGCTTCAAGCCTCTTCGCGTCGCACACGTCTCTGCTTGCCACCGGCATAAATCATTCCGCGGGCTCTGATCGGTGGATCCTCGACTACTGTGTAGGCTGAATCGGGGTCTTCGGTTCCAAGGGTCGTCAGTGGTGAGGTGGTGGTTGGTTCGGGAGAGGCGGAGGAGATTTTTAGTTTCTTGTTCGCGCGGACGATGTCGATTGATGCTGGTGCTGAGACGCGCTTGCGTTTGGTGGATGTTGGTGGTGGCGATGGGCGGGTGGCGATTGCGGTCATTGATGGTGGTGATGGATAGGAGAGTTTGGTGATGGGAGGTGGTGGCGTCCAGAGTGGTAAGCCATCGGCTGGGACCTCAGTGGAGCGCTGCTTGCCTTTGCCTTTGTCGGCCAATGGCGAGAGCGGTGGGCTTGTATGTGTCACTTGACCGAGCTCGAACAGCGTTGCTGCGGCTTCGGCGTCGGATTCGGATGTCTTGAAGTCAACCTTCTTCGTTTTCTTCAAGTCGAGCTTGATCTTCGGTGGTGGACGAGAGGTGTCAATCGATGCTTTTGATGCAGACTCTGGTGCCGGACTGTTCTTCTTGTTCTTCTGCTGCTGCTTCTTTGTTTTTGTGCTGTTCTGGGTGGGAGGGCTACGATAAACTGTGCCATCTTGTTGAGCGAGCCAACGGTCGTAGTTGCTCTTCGGGTCAGTGCTGCTCTCGCCCAGCTGTGGCTCGTTGATCAAGAACTCGAGTGGTGGTAAATGCGTCATGCGCTGTGCTTCGACCTCGCTTTCGATCCAGGGTAATATGGTGTCCCTGATGAATGCGTAGTCCTGCTGATCTCCGACGAAGTGGTTGAGCGCGTACTCGGCGTGCTCCATCTTCACAGCATTTTCCAGGCTGAGAGACTTTTCCTGGTTCTTCTTGTTGGTGGTGCCGGGCTTGACTGCCACCTCTTCTTTAGCGGCGTCTTCGTCGTTACCATTGCCTCGAAGTATCTCGAGGTATTGGTTGTATCGCTCCTTTGCCCGCTTTCGAAGCTGGACCGTAAACAAAGCCTGTGGTCGCCACAATTCCAGACGAATGAGTTGCTCCTTCACATGGTCAATGTACAAAGTGCACGCCTGTACGGAGCCGGTTTTCTTGACGCTGTAGGTATGGCGCTGGTACCCCTTTCGGCACATCAGGTGCCATACGTCCTGTGATATGTCAGCGTGGCTCATGGGATGCCCATATCGCAGGAGTGCTGACCATTGGAATGAGTTGCGTCTCCCGCTTGTTGCGGCCGAAGAAGTCTGAGCTCATCTTGCGAGCCAGCGTGATATCTCCGTGCTGCTCGAAGACATTGCATTGTCTGTCGGCGCACTTGTAGGCCGCCATTGCTTCACTAATGCTGTCAAATGTTGTAGCGCTTTCGAAACTTGTAAAGTGTCTTGTTCTCTGCGCGACAGGAGGTACTCTGCGCTTCGAGTGTGTTTGTGTTGCGTTGATGGACAAGATCTCGAGTGGAAAGGAACGAGGGGAGTACTTATGCATCTGTCTACTATTGTCATGCGTTCCCGATTGTCACCAGCACATTATTGACCATTGTGCAATGGGTCATCTGGAAGGACAATAGGCCTGAGCACGTTCTACTATTGTCATGCGGAGATGACTTCTTCACAGGGCACATGTCACGCATTGTGCCCATTGACGGTCTCGACCTCCTTCAGACGGTCCTCACGCGCTCAGCGACGGCTTCAGATGGTCCGCGATCGCTCGATGGTCCCTCCGCGATAGGCTCGCGCGATATGGCAGGCTGTGCCAATTTCATTCCTTCGGCAATGCCAGCAAGCGGTGGGTATCATCTCGAGCAGTGACATCGCGCCGCTCCAGCAGACTCCATGACGGCCTCACTTGTCAGCGCGGGTCATGGTTCTCTCAACCACTTGCGTGCATCAGCGAGTCGGTGGTATAGACCTGAATACGAAGCGCATGCGCACTGCTTCAAATCTCCAGCGTGCCGACTGCGGTATGGTGCAGCAGTTCACGTCCGTACACGGCTCGAAGACACCAATGGTGGTGAATGGCGCGCTTGCTGGCAACACTATATTGAGTTGTTAATACAATCAACTATGAAAGCTGTGGGTATATACTGTCGTTCTCCCTTGAGTCCTTTTGCGCCATCGCTAACTCGAGTTCTGTGATCCTGCCATCACATGCAATGCTGTACAAAAGGAGATAGAATGAGATAGATATACGTGCCCAACCTCCGCACGATACACCTTCTTCATCCAAAGGCTTGGTCAATCCAGTTCTTCGGCTTCCTCATCTGCTTCATAAATCCTGCGACACTATCCGGTGTTTTCGCTTCACCTCGATCGACTGGTGACTTGATCCCTTCTTCGTCGCCTGAAAGGTCAGTGTCGACACCACTGGACAGCACATCACGATCTTGATCATCATAACCATCTATGACCTATAGTCAGCCGCCGCCCCTGCACCACATTCGTCTTTTCAGGGTTTGGTCTCACTGCTAGATATTGGCACAGGGTCGACAATCTGCACGCTTCGTCGCTGACCACGTGCGCCGGTCGTTGATCTCACCAGCTGCTCGTTCTCGTGCTGGTCATGTTCAGGCTCTTCTGATACGCCGTCCAGGACTCGTGCCTTCCCTTTCCCTTTGCTCTTCTTGGTTCTGGTCGCGGCATCTTGTGAGGTCTCGGAAGCAGTGGTGTAGCGCTCGAGTTCGTCACCATCACCGTCAGCATCACTGTCACCGCCCTCATCCTTGCCTGTGGACTTTCCGGACTGTGCTTCAAACCAGATACTGCTCTTTCTGCTTTTCGCTCCGGTGGACCCATCATCCCTCAGCTTCTGCTTTCCCTTCTTGGGCAGTGTCGTTGAAGATACGAAGCCTTCGTTTGCACGCTGCTTATTCTTGAAGCTCGGTTCGTTGAAGCCGCCAGTCCCAATGACGCCCTCGGCATCACTTATACCCTTGATATCTGACCAGTATTCCAATTTTCGTACCTGCTGATCGGCAGCTTCTATGGCTTTGTGGATATTGTCAGCACGCCGTGCAGCTCGTTCATGCTCGGATTGTTTGTGATCGTCCTCATCATGCGTGTGCGACGCAAGACGTTCTTGTTCCTCGTGCAATTCTTCGTGCCGGTCGATGAGGCTGCTGAGTAGCTGCTTACGAGACGATTGAAACATCAACGTATGCATGATGTCCTCCATGCGATCGCTGAGATAATATAGCTCCTCGCCACCTTCGTCGATGAACTTTTGGATGGCCCGAATTTTCTCTCGGTCAACACTGGCCTTCCTCAGCGCAAGGAACAGGTCGCCAATGCTACTGACTTCCATTTTCTCCACATCCAACACGGGATCCCTCAGCTTCGCGATGGCCTGGACGATCGTGCTATCACCCGCCAGGCTGTCGCTAAGAGAGGCAGGGCGCACGGCCTTCGGATGGATTGTGAAGTAGTCTGCCGTCATGTCGTGCGCCTTCTCCTGCGTGTGGTTTAGCGCATCCTTTCGCTTTCTCATCCGCAGCCACCGTCTTCTCCGCACGAAACTGTGGAACCAAGGATGGTTACCATGCCACGAGAATGTCGCACCCGCGCGCCCGACAAATGCGAAGCTGTATTCCCAACCTTCCTCGTCCACATCACGGCTCATATCGACATACCAGCTCTTCCATGCCCATTCCCAGCTCGGGTCGGGCACCTGCGCGTTGCGGATGTCGACTGCACTCGTGCGAAACTGTCCATTCTGCCAAGGTCGAGGGTCGCTAGGCAGGAGCGAGTTTGAAGAGTACTTGGGTATGCCAAACAAGAACATGCCGCGCTGGTTCTCATACAGCACGTCCACCACTGTATCATGTTTATCGCCGGCGCCAAGTGTCCTTTTCCTCTTAAGGTATGCCTTTGCTCTATGCTGTGCTCGCTCAAGATAGCTCTTCTGCGCCGCACTGGCCTCTTGGCCTGCTTGAGGCGCGCTCGCCGTATCATTCTCAGGCAATGCCTCTGCTGAGGCCTTAAGGTTGTATCTATCTTGACCATATTTCGCGTATTTCTGCCTGTTATAGCCTTGACGGACTTGCTCCCGCAGCGAGTTGTTGGTCAAGCGTTTAGACAAACCCGGTTTGACACCCAAAGAAGCAGGCCGTGAGGTTGATGTGCTTTCATTTTCGCTGTTCTCCGCATCAGTATTGCGGGAAGAGGGTGTTCTCGAAATGGTGTGATCGATCAGGGCGATGTGATGCTCGGCTTTGATCTTGGAGGGACTGGGAAGACGGGTGAGAGAGGTGGATGCTTCGCTAGCGGACATTGTCAAGGCATGTGTATGAAGTAATGGTACTATGGAGGTATGGATCAGGTGCGTAGAGACGAATATCACCTGTCTTTCAGCTTGATCGGATTGGAGATAATGTCGCCGTTGTCAGTCGCTCGGTGACCGGACAGGTAATGAAGGCCGTCGAAGCCCTGGTGCTGGTGCTGGTGCTGGTGCTGGTGCTGGTGAGGGGTCGTTTCAGGCGTCGTTGATGTTGGCTGGTGATGAGAGCTGAGCCGGGACTCTTCCACTGTTATGCTGTTGTATACATGCGCCATCGTCTGCAATTATCGTTCATCTCATCAGACGTACCCAGATGTATTGCTCAATGCCTGGAGCGATCCTGCCGCGTGCCCTGTTGCGAGGTGTCGCGCGCTGGAGTGGATCTGTCTTGCCTCGATGCAGACAGGTGTGGAAGTTTAATTCTTTCCCGGTTCTCTGGGGAAGTTGCGGTACGTCACTGTTGCGCATGAAGGCAGGAGCGTAACAAGGTTATGGAGCTCCAACCTCGTTGGCGCGTGACGACGTATTATTGGTAGGAGCATTGAGCTCGGGTGCTGTGTATACAAGAGATCTCTTACGTCCTCCCATACTGTACCATCTGTCTGTACCTGTACCTGAATCTCTTCGTACAAAGCCATCACCCTCTCGACATCCAGACGAGGTAGCACAGCAACTCATACCCACGAACCTCACAGAAACAAGCAACCATGTCGAACCGTGTCGTCACTATTGGTGGTGGTGCCCTTCTGGCTGGTGTAGGATACTACTTCTACCAAGCTGGCGGTGATCCCAAGGTCGCGCAGAAGAAGGCCGAAGGTATGGAATCCGCCATTTGATTCACAACTGCATTTGAGCACTGGCTAACACATTGCGTCGTAGCCGATGCCGCGAAGCTCTCCCACGAAGTCAAGGACCACCTCCCAGGATCCGGCAAAGAAGCAAAGAAGGATGCCGAGGTGGCGGGCTCCGAGATTAGCAGCAAAGTGAACCAGCTCACCAGAGATGCGAAGAACGAGGCATCAAAGGTTGACGACAAGCTTCAACAATATCGCAAGGATGCTGCTGCGTCCTTGGACAAGAATACCGCCGAAGTGAGGAAGGAGGCCAACCAGGCCATTGACAAGTTTGACCAAAAGGTGACCGAGGTGAGTGATGACTTCTTCTGTAAAGCCGGAGGCGCGGGGCACAAGTGGGCAGGTGGCGATGATGGTCGGTGATCGGGATGTGTCTCAGAGGAGGACTCCAGGAAACATGCGCTAACGACTACATGCAGGGCGCTTCGCAGGCAAAGAGCGGCATCTCGAGCTGGTTCGGTGGAGGCAAGTAGGATAGTGTTGAGCAGTACACGAGTCATGATGCTGTGATGAGATGATGTAACAGAAGCATAATTTAATTGCGTTACCCAGAGCCAGATGATTCTTTGTATAACATTGAAGAGGTTGGTACAATCGAGAAGGACTGGCCAGTTGATGATGAAGGCTGCATGATCGCGAAGTGGAAGCGAACGGCTGGCACGCTGCCAACTTCACAATTCAATCGAATTGCGACAGTCCTTCGCTGAATATACTCGTAGCGTCTTTGTCAGAGACTGCCCAGCGACGCTATCCTAAGGCAGCACAGCAGTCAAAGGCAAATCTCTACTCGAACCTCCAACCCACACATTCTTCGTTGTGTTCCTCACGTACCAATCCTGCTCCACCACACTCCAGCTTGCAATGTCCCTCCTTGTGATCTCAAACGTAGCAGTAGCAGTGCAATTAGGCTCGATCCATAACTTCTCGAACCCTCTCAGCTCCCTCACAGGGTCATACGGGCCTCCTCTCGAAAGGTAAAGCTGCGCAACCTCATACCCGGCAACTTTGCCAGTATTCGCAACCGTGACTTCAACGGTATAAACGACATCATAAAGACTTGGATTACCACCAGGTGCTCCACCAGCCTTGGAGACCGTCTGGGCGGACCCATCTTGGGCGCCTTCGGGAATGAAGCCCGGGAGACCGTAGTGAGGGTCGCCGGAGGCTGTCTTCAAGTCGGTAGTATTGAGCCAAGGGTAATGGAAAAGTGAGACCTTGGAGAAATTGCTCGGGAAGACATAGTCGGCCGAATTGTTACTGGCGATGGTGCCGAATGTTTGAGCCGGCTTAGTCGTTCCAGAGAATGGGACATATGCCGAAGAAGAATTCTGCGTTTTCGAGACTCTCAATTTGGAGTACTGGAACGTGGTATAGGAGAGACCAAAGCCGAACTCGTAGGTAGGAGTTATATTGAACCGGTCAAAGGTACGATAGTCGATGAACTTCCCTTCCTTGAAGTCGAGCTGCGGGACCGGATGGTTCGGAGTATAGAGAACGTCAACGCCCCAGTCCTCACGTTTCTTTCCCCATGTAAAGGGAGACTTGGCACCTGGATTGACGCGGCCATACAGAACGTCCGCGATGCTGTTGCCAGATTCTTGGCCCGGAATGCCAGCCCAAAGAATCGCTGTGATATTCTCGTGCTTGACCCATTTCTCGAGCTCGACCGGTCCGACGGAGTGAATGACTAGAATGACGTTGCTACAATTGCCCGCGACCTTCTCGAGGGCGGCATCGGCACCTTGCCAAAAAGTCAGATTATTGCGGTCGCCCAGGTTACCGTCGACTTCGAGATACCACTCTCCTGCATCGCTGTTTGCGAAGAAGATCGACACGTTGGCCCGGCGAGATAGTTCGTCGATCGTACTGGCGTCAGCGTAGTTGCTGAGTATGGATTCGTACCGGCCACCGTGAGCGACAACCTCGTTCTGGATCGCAGTATCCGGCGTGATGAGGTAAGTGAAGTCAGTACTTCCAGAACCCCAGGCCATGGCAAGAGTGCCGTTGTCACAACCACGATCGTCGCACGAGTTCGGGCCGTTGATGTTTGGTCCAGCGTCTTCGCCAAATACAGCTGTCAAGGACTCCCGGCCTGTAAGCGGAAGCGCGTTATTGACGTTTTTGAGGAGAACGGTGGATTCGGCACCAATTTTACGAATGAGCTGGGCGTGATCTTCCCTCACATCGATATGGTAATTGACCTGTCGAATGCCGCCCTGGCCGACATAATAGTGATCATATCCGAAAGTGTCATCGGTCCAAGACGAGAAGTTGATTTCTCCTCGGTCAGCTTCCACGTCAACGTAATAGTAACCTGCCATAACGCGGACAGCCATGTCGTCAAGACGCCATTGTGGAATAGTGCCATTCAAAACAGCTGCAGTTAGATTGCCACCATACCAGGTCTCGACACTGTTATATGACGTCGTTTCTCCGGGCATGGTCATGTCGAGACCAGCAAGGACACTGGCAACACCAGAATGAGTGCCGAGCCAGTCAGACATTACGAAGCCTTGGAAGCCAAGCTCGCCTTTCAGAACATGGTTGAGAAGGTATGAATTCTGGCACGACTGGCTGTTGTTGACCTGGTTATAGGAACACATGATGGAAGCCATACCAGCCTTTACGCCATCAGCGAAAGGCCATAGGTACAACTCGTGAAGTGTCTCATCGTCTAGGTTGGCAGAGTATGGCTCAGAAATGTTGAAACCGAATGCTGTGGAGTCAGGCACGAGACGGAAATGGTCCTGCTCGTTCATGATGTAATGCTGTTGACATGTTAGGACGAAAGCTTTACGTCGGCGCATGAGTGCATACCTTGCCACAAGCCATCACTCCGGCACTTTGGATGCCTTTGATGGTCTCAGCGAAGAGACGGCCCGTAAGAACAGGGTCAGGACTAGTGATAGTCAGCGTCAGAATCGAAATCAAATGTGCTATGTTTTGTCGTGTCGTACCTGAAGCCTTCCCAGTTTCTGGCACCTTCTGGCACACGCCCAAGCGGACCAGCTACTGGACCAAGCTGAATATCAACACCCTTGCCCTTATGTTCCTTACCTTGTGCACGACCGCGTCCGTAGGCGATCTTCGTGTCCCATGTCGCAGCAACATTGACACCGGCTGAGAATACAGAGACATAATCAGCGGATCGGACACCGGTAGGACTGTCTTGCAGACACATGCCACGGAAGGCGAGTCGAGGAATGCTAGAAAAGGTTACGTGCGTTAGCATACGTCCTTGTACGACTTTTGTTCTCGCCCTTTGAAGACTCCACGTGCTTCTGCGACTACACACAGCAGTTCCACTGCGCACATAGTATCTCAGTAGACCTTGAATACGTGAGCTTTACCCGCCTGTCTGCCCAACACAACGCTCGAGCTGCCATCTAATTTTTGTATCAGCTGAAACGTGCTGATCGCACTGGTCGACACGAGAGCTTACCCTGTGCCTGTTGTCAAGTTGACCTTTTCGAGCAGACTGAGCTGACTGACGAAGTCGCGCGCCTTCTCATATGCACCGGACCAGTCGCCCAATCCCTCTGCCCATGGTGATGGGTACTTCGGCGGACTTTTCTGGAAGCTGAAGCTCCCTGAAACCACGTTTGGATTATCGTCTTCGAAACCGGAGTATGTGGTGTTCGGTTGCTGCAGGCGTTCTTAGATGGTGATCCTTGCTGGAGAGGCGGGTGATCACATACCGGAGCCCCGTAGTTGTTCTTCGATGCAGCCAGGTTAGAGTAGTCATAGGCAAATGCCAGTTTTGCTGCTGCGGCGACGGCCGCAGTAACGAAAACAGTACGCATTGTTGCTTGAGCTTGAAAGAGAGCGACTTGCCTACCTCAACGTCGAGTCGGCCTCTATCCACATTAATACTCTGGCAATTCCTCGTGCGACGGACGCCATCGGACTGCGTCTGCCGACATCGTGATCCTCAGAGCATGCCGTTGTGATGGATAAATCTTTTGGTCGCAACGAGTGGATCTATCAGACCCCGTGCCGCGGTATTGACCGCCATTCTTGAGTTCTGCTCGGGGCTGCGTACGATAAAGTGGACAGGTCCGCTGAAGCCCATGGGGACCCAACTTCTGGGGCGGCACCTTCTCGGGCGTACTCCAATATGACAGGGTTCTACTCCGATTCTCGGACGACCAAGAGATAGCTAGCCATCTATTGAGAAGAAAGAGAACGACAGTACTCGAGCAAGGTTGGGCTTCCATCACGACCGCTATGCGTGAGGAGAGGTGCGTTGGAGTTCAAATAGAGCATGCGCTTCGAAATGTCCCGAGCTGCATAGAGCCAAGCGATGCCATGTCCGATGATTCAAGCACGCCGACCACTCGGACAGCTTCATCTAGCCGCTCCTGGCAGGTGGATATAAGAAGTATGCAGAGATATTGACCAGCGCTCGCGTGACGTGCGGGTCCACGCTCGATGCTGTGGAGATTCTTGCTGCCCCGTGTCGAAGACGGTCCACAGCGATGGAGCTATCGCATGCATCTATGATATCACCTTGGCAACAGAAGTCGAAGCATACGGATCGTTTGCGTGACCTCCACTGTCTTCCGTGGGCGGTAACATGTAAATAGGCGGAAGCAATCTCGGTTGCGTGCGGCCCTCTATCGAATTGTTCATAATCTTTTGCGGGACATCTAGACGCATGAAGCACAATTTAGTCAGTGACAACAGAACGTTGAATCATGTTTGCCATGCAAGTCTGCTTCACCTCCTTCCTGTTCCTGACCTTGTCGACCTCGTTGACCTGTTCCCAGGCTCCCATCTCCCATCTCTCTGATACTGCCGCAAAGTTCTCTGCCACTCGCGATCATCCTCATCATCACCTTCCTCATCATCACTGCACCAATTTCGATCATTCTTCACTTTCAGTTTCAGCCTGCCCATACTACCTTTACCACCAAACCCTTCAAAGTCTAAATACCATTCGAGGGGCAGCATACCTTTTTCGGCGCCGTCAGGAGAGTCTTCGGCTTCGGCGGAGACCCAGCTGTAGCCTGCTTTGAGGATCACATAGCCTGTGAGAGCGAATGTACCCCATCCAAGGCGGCGGATCTCGTAGGGAGGGCGCTGGCGGACTATCTTCCGTGGATTAAACGTAGGGTGTAAGTGAATTTGTACTTCCTCGACGATGTCTGTGCGGCTTGGTTTGACAAAGAAGGTCCATTCGTGTTTGTTGGCCGTGTCTGATTCGATCATGGTATGGCGGTTACCAATATACACTGTGATAGTTTGGATGCTGCCTTCTGAGGCTTTGGTGTCGTGTTCTTCGGCCTGACGCTCGCGGGTCGTACTGGGATACTTGGATAGCAAGTCCTTGGCTCTATTGTCGTCAAGTTGTGCTGTGGACTTCTGTCGACACATGGGACAATTCGCTTCAAGCCCAGCTACTGCATCGAATTCTACAGGCTCCTCATCTACGTCGACAATCTTCATATTCGTATTCACGGACACTTCGGCCCATTGTGCCATACAAGACTTGCACATGGTGTGGCCGCATGTCGTCGTGACGGGCTGGAAGAGCAGCAGAGTACATATTGGACAACAATCGTCGTCCTCGATGCTTTCTTGAGCTGCTGGTGTCGCGTCGTCGTTCGCGCTCCTTGATGTCGCAGTATTAGCAGGCCGAGTCGTTTTCGTTCTCAGTGAACGCCTGCAGGACGATGCCATGATTGCGCGAAGATCAAAGCATCAGTAAACAATGCATGAGCTAGAAACCTCGCCACTGTGCCACGCAGGCAGCCACATCGTTATCGATAGACTACACCTCGGTCTACTCAATATATCAGCCGCGGAGAGCGCGTCCGTGCATGATGTCACGCGTCATTTTCGTGCACCTGTGCGCGCGTTGCTTGAATCCATAAGCCTCACCACTTCTTCACGGTATGTCACGGGTATGAATGGGACACTCAGCAGACCGCAAGAGTGCGACTAGACACAGCTATCACAGAAGGTACCAGACACAATTCAAACTGGTTGATCGCCGCCGAAAGTAGCGATACATTGTTTCCTACAGTACAAATGTATCGCATGGAACTCCTAAAGCACCTCAACCCTGCTCCTAGGAAGGGACTGCTCTCCTGGACCCCCAATGCACCAGAAGATCCGCTTTCCTTGACTCCGAGATATCCCCCAGAGCTGCTAGGACCATCAGCTTTGCCGCCCCCATCATAGCCAGTGCGAGCTGTCATAGCGGCTACCCTCTGTCGCTGCTCGTACAACCCTGCACTCAAGAAGCCATTGCACTCGCTGACTTCCATCTGCTTATACCCTTCAAGGAATATGGTGGAGCCGAGTGGATGTTCATTGCTGCAAGCGTGATCTGGAGCTGCTAGGAAGCCGTTGTAAAGCATGATGGTGATGCTGGTTGATCCCGAAAATGTTGGTTGTGTAGACGGCGATAGTAAAATTGTGATGATGTAATATGTCGAGTAAGAAAGGAAGAGTACCAAAGCTTGAGCAAGATTCATGCCAGCGGTACAGAGTGTGAACGATGCAACTCAGACATGATATCCGCTTGAAGGCCTCCTCAAGTCATGAAAGATTATCATTGCACGTATTTTTCCTCGCTCTGCTATCATAGGCTTCGATGCACGATCATTGTGGCAAATCGAGGCTGAGCCACCCACCGCACTTCATGCGATCTTATCAGTTGCTGCCAACCACGATCTTTCCGGTCTGTGCCCTCCACAGATCTTGCTTTTCTCCAAGCTTCACCACTGCATTCTTGAACGTTGCATGCAGGGGCATTGCCATTGCATACACCGCGTGCTGCACGTACTCTAAGCTCTCTCTTTTCCATTCGTCCACGCCATCATCGATCGCGGGCAGCAAAGCCACCTATGATCGATCTGGAGCTAGTACGTTGTAGACCACCTCAGGCGTCGTGCACACCTTGACTACAGTAACGATATCAGTAGCTTCCACCAAGGTCTTGTTGTCGTAGAAGCAGTTGCATTGCTTGCGCTGTATCCAACGTCGCAGTTCTCTGGGTCGCCCGACTTTGGCTTTGGAGGTATCTTCGAATCCTGTGGAAATTGGGTAACAAAGACGTCTGCTTCGCTGGTGCCAAAGTATGTGACCACAGCAACAAGGAGCGCTCGCAGACTTTGATCTCCATAATCGAACATGGCAGCGATATAGCCATTATTCATGTCGGACGCTCTGAGTGTGGTCCAGCCCTTGAAGACCTGGTGAAGAAGCTCGATACATGTTCGCCGGCTACTTTGCATATCGTTCTTTGCTCTGCAATTTTGATGTCGCGCAACATTTGGTGCAGTATTTACATGCAACCTGCCTGTGAAGCATCGCGGGCCAACGTCAGGGCTGGCGATAAGACCGAGTTGTCTGTCCCGTCATTCTCATTAGATGCAGCCATTCTTTCGATATTGTAGGGAACAGTTATGATAATGAGTACACCTTGGCCGAATTGCTTCTATACTGGCTGTGGGGCGGCAATTGTGCAACGTGCGAAGCATACTAGTTGAAGAGACTAGCATAATGAAGCGCAGGCCACGACTGCCTTTCATGCTTTCATGACTAGTTCCCCGTAGGCATCATTGAGCTCAATGAACATATGACTGCCTAAGGGCCGTCTGTGGATTATGCCATGACGAGGGCTCTGCTCAATCTCTTCGAAATCATCGCCGCGAACACCTAGGTCGCCATGCCACTCTGCCACACCAGCCCACTCTCTCGGGTATGAAAGAGACAAATTGCCGCTTTGCGCTACGTGAGAGCTGTTCGTAAAGTACAAGGGTGGTATCTTGTAGTAGTAGTCCACGATCGGCGCCAACAAATTCACAGTCATGTCGCAATCCACGCACTCGGTCGTGATGAAGTTGTATTGCATACCTTGCCATTCCGCGAAAGCCCAGTACGGTAGCAGAGTAGCCTTCATTGACCGTCCAGACTTGGTGGCAATGTGCGTGCTTGCGCCGTGGACCAAAGTCGTATCAATTGCTCCAGATTCGGTGGTAATGTTTGCTCTTGTGTTGCGAAGAGATAGGTCATCGTCGTCGAGTGGCATTTGAATATCTATGTTACCTGTGATTGATCTCGCTGAAAGATTGCTGTGCGTGGTCGGGCCAGAACCCCATCGCTTCGGAGGCAGTCCGATCTGTATAGCGCCACTGTAGGTGTACAGAGAGATACTGTTCGGCAATGACCAAGTTCCAGTAATATCGCCTTTACCAGTCGAGACATTCATGCTGTGGGCAGTGAAGCTGTCGACTTCATGGCACTCGATGTTTCCAGTAAGGGATCGCAGCACCATGTAATATGTTTCGAACCAGAGCTGTGGCCAGATAGATATATTAAGCACGTTAGTGCTGATTAAGATGCCAAACCCTCCGAACTGTATGGATCCAGGCCGTATAGCGACGGCGATATCGACCCGCAGGTCCAGTCTCTTCGATGCACGACAATCATTGGCCATGTCTAGAGTAAGTGTCTTATCAACGGCCTCGACGGTCAAGCAGTCCAGTATGCGTTGCTCGTCGGATCGTGACTTGACGAGCACCTGAAAGGAATGCTTTTGATCTGCGTCGCCCTTGACCAATGCGACTTGTCCCTGAAGAGCTGGTGGCAGCAGCTGAGCACCAAAGTTCTCAACGATCCGGAAGTGGTCATTATACTGGCTGGAGTCGATATCGAAGCCAAACTTCTGCTCTCGGACGATGCGGTGATATGTATCCGGCCAAGGATTGCCGGGCTGTGCAGCAAGAATTGGTTCAAGCACTTGCTGCTCACTCCTGAATGCTCTTGCCGTGGCTCCTGGTTGAGTCGAGAGGCCCAGAGGGAGCAGCTCGAGTAGCCACAGATACTTCATTTTATTGGGGTGGCGGAATGAGCGGCGTAGATGCTGGATAACAGGAAAGGCGGCTGTCAGTGCTGTCTTCTTAAGGACTCGTCGCGAAACGTGGCACGGGGGAGGAATCTTTCATCACATCATTGTCGCACTCATCGTGTTTCATCAGATCAACATCACCTCTGCGCAAACTGCTGCAATAGACTTTGTTCATCTGGAAGCGAGGGATTGATGACATGCAGTCGGGTGCCCTACAACAGCCGGTGATTGGCAAGTCTGTCAACGTCCACGACTCAGCTTTGATCCGATTCGGCCATGGCTACGACACACACTCGATACACAACATCTTCAGCCGTAGTATTATTCTGCCAAAGAAGCTGTCAGCGTTTCTTCTACCTGGCTATGCATCTCAGAAATCCCTCATCCATACCTTACGACTGTCATGACCATGGTCAGCCAGGATCCAGCATTTCAAAGCAGTAAAGATGATTTTGCCGACCTCACCACAGCGCAGAAACTAGGGCGTAAAACGCAAAATCTCATCACAGCCATCAATATGCGTGACTTTGATATACGCTCACCCGCCTGGAGCCATATCTCACCAGAATTCGCCGGCGAAGTCGTGCATCCGCCAGGCGAAACAGGTGCGCCGACTGGCATGGTCCCTATAGAGGGCCATCTCGCCATGTATGCCCTCGTGTCGAAACAGTATCCCGAATATCACATCCGAGTATTCGAACTAAGCACGGAGGTGCACGAACGTCCGGCACAGCAGTCTTGTTCTGGAATGGCGAGTTTCATGGTGCGCCCGTGGGTGTCGTGTTGCCCAGTATTGGCCTCTGTAAGTTCAAGCGTTACGGTCAGACTTGGCTCTGCATCAGCTTCAAGGAAGCTCGAGGGATCAAAGAAGGCATTTTTGTGATGCCCGTGTCTGGATAAGACGCTTGTTGTGGTTACAAATGAATGGTGTGCAGCGGCGGAGGCGTAGCGACATTCAGACCAACTCGCTCGCGGCCATCTGGATTCGCAATTCACTAACGCCGATCCGATTCCTATTGCCAATACTTTGTTCGAACAGGTCCTAGGGAGACACAGGAGTGGTCATCCAATACTACTTATGTCGACATAGAGAACCAGCAATGCGCCATACACGGTTGTGAGAATCATCATGGGAAAAGTCTCTGTCCATAGTGACCATAGCATGAACTGAAAAATAGTGTCTTGGATTAGGTTGTTCGCTTTGGCACCTCGTTGCTATGTATTCGTGATGAAGAAAAGTCGATTGCCATATGGAAATGGCTCAGCCAATGAGACATCCAGGAACTCGACCCACCCTCAATCCCCACACCGTGACACGCGGGCTGTCGCAACGCGTCTTGGAATTACTTTAAGTACATGTCTCTGAACACGTCTTTCCATTCATACAACAGCGAATACAAGCCAATATGACCACTCCAAAGAAGCCACGGATGAGAGTTGAGCTGGATGCTATGCTTGTCAAGCACTCGATCTTCCGTATTGGGTCTGAGGAATCGAGTACACCAAGAAAGAGCCCATTGAGGGCTCAGCAACGACTCTCGCCCAAGCAGCGGAATGCGAAAGACTCAGTTTCGCCGAGGAAGAGCAACGCGAAGGATACAGTCTCGTCAAAGAAGAGGAAAATGAAGGATGTCGTCCCGCCCAAGAAGAGGAATGTGCAGGACTCAGTCTCGCCGAAGAGGAGGAAGTCAAATGATGGAAAACATGTCACCATGCATCTCACACCACCAGCATTGCACCCTGCCTTAAAGCCTCGCATGACGCGCTCGTTGAAGCCGCTTCCAGACAAACTTCTAACACAAGTGACATACGAGTTCGAGGAAAGGCTCTACCGCGATGCTCTCAACCTGACGGCCAGAGCATTGGAGTCTGGTCTGGAGACTGACGCGCCTGCACGTATCCCTCCTCACCAGCACATCGCCCTCGCGTCAAACTTGTCGGTCCATCCGAACTTCAACACGCGAACGAACAAAAAGGCGAATCGTGCGGATTCAAATCATGCCTTACGTTATCTTCGCCAGCTGACGCGGACTGTGGAGCCGCAAGATGCAGATCTTCACAAAGCCTTTAAATATGGACTCGCTCGAGGACAGAGATCAAAGCGAGCGCGAGCGCGAAAGTCGGAGATGTCGAGCGATGACGACGATGAAGTGCTGGGCAAGATCGATAACAAGCTGGCAAAAGAAGGTTCTCTCTGGAATAACACCGAAGATTTCTGGTCTGCAGTAGGCTGGGCGTTCAATTGCAGTGTGAAGCACAAAGCGAGATGGGAGAGATGGGCAGCTTGGTTAGGGCAGATTCTAGATGTGCTACAGCGAGATTTGGATTGGCATGTTGCTATGGAAGCACGAACTGTGGACATCGCGGAATCCATGCTGGCACAGTACCTATCCACGATCGATCAAGGTCGGAACAACCAGCGACGAGTCATGCGGGCGATTCTGGCTGATGGTAGCAAGACTAGCATGGGGGAGTTTCACGAGGTATGGCGTAATGAAACAAGGCCGCCAAAGAAGAAGAGGAAAGAAGAGCATACATCGATCAAGAGTAAGAGGTTGGATATTGATAACGGACAGTTTGGGGACTACTTCGACAACGACTCGGACGAGGAGAGCGAGGTGACTCGACAACCGCGTTCCACACCGACGGCTGCAGCCGCTTCTAGACCGCGACAATGTAATATAAAGATAGAAGCCCGCTCTTGCAGTGAGGAAGACAATGACGAAGGCGAGCTATCGAGTGACCCTTCAGACCACCACAGCGTTGAGGCATTTGGTGGTCTACAGTCAGTACAGCTACGACAACGTTTCTTCGTCTTACTTGCACAGTTCAGCTCGAAGGCGTCGCATCTATTTCTGGAGACATCAGACCTTTTTTCGGTGTTCGCCGAGTGCATTCGACCGCTACCTGTGCCGGTATTTCAACAATTTGTGTTACCGACCAAGCCGTATCTCGACTCGGACTCGCAGGCTTCATTGAATGAGATGCTCTTCCAATCGTTCCTAGGGACCGGCCAGCCTTCGTGCTTTGTCACGAAAGATGTGCTTGCTACGAATTATGCACCCTACGCGGCGATCAGCACCTCAACTGCAGACAATGTGAAAGTCGGTCTGCTGACGGAGAGTCTATTGCGATCCTTGTGGAAGTCAGGATCACTCGATGATGACTTCACAGCTCTCCAGGCGGCGATTGATAAAGGCATACAGGCCAGAGACGCGAAAGTCAGCTGGGATGGACGCAAGAAAGCTTGCAAGCGAGCGGCGGCCGATGAAGAAGCGAAGGTCGTTCTGCGTTCTTCTGCTGGAAGAATGAGGGTCTTACTGGAGCTTGCAAGAGGCCATCCGACTATGCCGAAGCCACCAGCAAGTTCCTTCGAAGTGCTTGCGCATGGCTCAAGCCTCTTTGATTGCAGCGTTTGCGACAAGCAGGACAAGAACGTCGAAGCTGGTGACCTTAGTATTGTTCGTTGCGGTTCGTGCAGTGTTGGGCAGCATACTAAGTGCCACGGTTTCTCGCCCGAGCAAGCTGAGAGTAAGGATCTCTATTTTGTGTGTGAGAAATGCAAGATCCCAACGTCGGTTTACTGAGGGCAATCGCGATGTAACCATGCTCTGTCAGTCGTGTGTCGTGTGTAGTGAGGGACATGTGGTCCAGCCCGGTGGCTAATGCGTTCTTACTCAAGCGGCCCATATTTGCCTCGCTGAAGCCGTGAAAGCTGTGATATGCCCGCGATCTTCTATGGCTTAGATAAAATATAATATTGCTTCGACCGGCAGGTTGCACTAGCAATAAGGAATTGCAGCAAGCTTAATGAATCTTGTCTGCCGAATCGCTTTCACGAGCAATGGACCACCTTCAGTATTCCTTTCACCCCTCTGCGCCCTTTTTACGACACAAGTGGTCGGTCTTGATGCGTAAAGGTGATACCACGATGTGCCACTCCTCCCAACTTTTTCTGACGAAGTATGGCGACGTTGTCCGAATCGCCCTAAGGAAGCCTTACCTGTCTGAGCCATTTGTGCGCCACTGCGTCTAGTATTCGCACTCTCTACTGAGGACACCGAGACACGCTCCGGGACCCAATAGTTTTAGCACAATATCGCAGCCTGCCTGCTGATAGTGCCCGCAGAATGTAATAGCGAAATGTATACGGTCTATCGTACGCGATGGTCTGTATACGCTGTATGCATGCGCAGTCGCGGGGACACCGCTCCTTAGTCGATGCGAGCTATAAACGAGTCTTCCGATCCGCGTTGCACTTTTGATTGTGGTGGCAAGGTCATCAGCATCGATCGGTCGCGCGTTTGGTGAAGGTCGCGCTTCCTGCGATAAGAAGTCACTCGGTCTTCATTGTGGCAGTGCAAGAGGCGAGGTAAGCCATTGGAAATACTTCGTGAGACAGCTATGGCGCACTTTGATCTGGCTGTTCGTGTAGCGTTGTTCCTCGGTCGGGTATGCCATTGAAGTGTGATAATAGTGAAGTTGAATGAGGGCTGTTAGCTGTAGCAGGCCCTTGTCGTGTCACTCACCAAGTCTTGACTTCGAGTACGATCGAGCGTTGCACTTTGACCGCCATGCGGTAGCAATTTAATCAAGGTTGGACCTAGTCATTATGCTATTTGCGTGGTTGAATGTGGTATATCCTTGAGCCCGAATCCATGATCAAAGCGCACAAGTGCTCTTGCTGACATGTCCTCGATCCCGACGACATTACTGCTATGCTGGTAGGATGGAGGAGCTTGCCTGAATCGCCGCCCCATTTGCTCTGCAGGCGCGGGATGCGTGATGGTCCAGCGTTTGTGCCAACCATATTGAAGTTCTGCTTTCTCCAGAAGCGCTTTACCAGCCCTGGTACTTCTTCGTGCGAGTAGAACAAGGCAAAGTGATGCAGCGAATCGGACATTGGTCCGTGATGACCAGGACATCGCAAGGTCCAAAGCATGGCCAATAGCTACCTTGACTGCAGGTGCACAGTCGCGGCTGATCCATGACTTGCAGAGATGGAATGCACTCAAGTGCCGGCACTTAGACTTCACCTGATTGGATCAATGCAAGATCTAGCATGGTTCAAGCCGCAGGCGTGAAGTCTGTATGATTGCCACGTGCCTGTCACACACGAAGAAGCTCACTGGAATCGACCGGCTGAGGTCAGCATTTTGAAGCCCTGTTTCATTTCGCGTTTTGTGGCTGGAATACCTCTCGGTTCCCGCTCAGCGCCGTGGGCGACTAATCAGAAAGGATGCGATAAGTAGGAGCAGCGGCATAACGCTTCGATGCTGCAACGAACCGCATCAGCCTTGCAATTGAAACGCAAGAAGAGCACAACGAGCACCTCGAGCACAGCAAGCCAGTCGCCATTGGCGCCTCCCGTACCTGCGATTCCTCGATCGTACACGCCACGCGACTCTACTTCTAGTGGTCGAAACGCAGAACCTCGACAGTCCGAGTCAAAGAGAGTGTCCATTCCGAAACATATCGCAGATAGGAAGATGGTCTCGAGTGGATCCGAAGATCTTTACGACAAGCTAGCACACACAGCCAGAGCCTTCATCGAGAGCACGAATGCCGCCACACCACGTGCCAACGACCCTGATTACGAACTCATTCGCTCTTTTGCTGCGCCTCACTTCCGCATAGAATGGGCACCCAAGCTGTTCGCACAATTCTCCCCCGTCCTCGATGAAGCGAAAGACATCGATGGCTTCCTGGCACATATCAAAAGCATGTCTGCCAATCTGTCGACCTGGGCGATCCTCGTGCAGGATCTGTTCGTCGACGTGAAGAGAAGAAGCGTGGTTGCACGAGCGGACTTTTGGATGATGCCGACGGGGTCGGAGAAGGTGCTGAATGACATTGTGTTTTTCATGAAGATGGACCAGTCCGGGGAGAAAATCATCGATTGCACGGAATATGTTGATCCAGAAGCGAGTAAGATCATCAAAGGCCGAATGGCGACGAATTCGTGGGAGAGGAGCGCGTCAGGTCATCCAACGCAAAGACCCCAGCAGCAGCCGGTACAATTGCCGGGAAATGGATCCACGGAAGCAATACCTTTTGCGAAGAAATGAACCAAATGGCTCGTAATGCCTTTGCCCGAGGCGTAGCTGGTATCATTAGAGCAAGATGGGCAGATTCAGCCAGTGGATCAGATCTGCCATGTTGTGCAAGGGGAGCAATAATGTCCTGTCGATTGAGGTCAACTGTAACTTGTTTAGCGCGCCACTGTCGTAGCCGATCGCTCCTCCCCGAGCCAGTCGTGGTCGCAGCGTCTACATAATATCGTCTAATGCTTCGCCGCAATGTTTGGTGTCGACCATGTTGCCTCACCTCATTGCCTACTTGGAGCCTTGCGCTTCTTGCTGTTTCGCTTCACGCTTCGTGCGAAGATATTCTTCATATCGCTTTCGTCTCTCATCTATGCCGTCTGCCAAGCCGGGATCAATCCAACCACGGAAAGGATCGCCTATAGCACCCTGTCGTGCATCGTAGCTTCTGTCGCGCTCGTTGTAGCGCTGTATCGTCTTCGCTGGAAGTTCCGATACTGCGTTCCAGAAGATGGGCAGCTGATCGTAAACGACGTATCGCATGTATCGCTGGCAAGTCGCGAGGATGGTGGTTGGATCACGGGGATCAGGATTTGAAGATGACATGACTGCAATGTTGGGACAGAGAGAATGGTGGTATTATTGGCGACGAGTCGTGAGGACTCGAAGAGCTCGGCTACGGAGTATGGACCGAGGACCGAGGACGCTTACATAATTGAGTGGAGTGCTAGCTACACAGTACTGACTTCATGCCTGTATACGTTGCTAGGATCGGTGGGACGGGCGACCTTTTTTTTTTGGAGGCGCTCTGATACCTGCTATTTCTTATAGCCAGCTTTCCAATGTGTCGTCCGGCATGGCTTGCGGTCCAGTTTTGCACCAAGTAATGTCGCCAGCGCTGAGTTTCGTGGTACGGAGAGATCCGGTGCAAGAAAGCAGAGCAGCAGAGGAAGCCGGGGAATATCCCAATACCTGATACATATCTAAGGTTCGTTTGCGTTGCGCATGTGTCTTATATACGGCCCAGTTCCCCTCGGAAAAATCAGAGCTCATTATCCATCGAGCAAGCGGTTGATTGCTAGGCGTGCTCTCTATTGCGACATACTCGACGTTTACACGGACACAAAAATTCAAGGCGAACACTATTGCTACGTTCGCGAAACTATGCCATCCTTTGTCGGTATCCTCGCAATCTCCTTTACGACAATGGCCATGATCGCCGGATCACCAACACGTCAGTCCCAAGAAGCGGCGGTGATGAAGCGCGGCAGGAGTTTGGATTGTGTAGTACTCTGTGGCACTGTACGATCGGTTGCTCGGCGATACGATGAGCGTTACAACTGACGGAGCTCTATATAGATATGGAACTCTTGTGAATGCGGCGTACCGTTCTCGTGCGGCGGCTCGTGTAACCAGACCTTCTGTTCAGTGTTCCAATGTTGAAAGCAGCTTAGGTAGGCCATGGCGACGGCGACGGGGCTACTCTGCTTAACCCACACGGACCGCACCAAGACATCGACAACTATCCGCGTCATCAATTGAAACACCATCACGGCCAGCTTTCTGCGACATCAAGGGACCGCCAAATCACACTTTGGCTCAGTAAGAAGATCGTTGGAAACAATCACTATAATTAGCGCCAATTGATCTGCAAACGCACGCTGCCTTCAAGAACGCCTTCATCTACCCCTATCCCTACTGCTCCTCCCTTCAAATTGCTTCCAGATCTTAGTTCCTCCTTGTCCACTGCTTCATAAGTCGGGAAGAAGGTTCAATTGGATTGTCGTTCGGTGCTTATGGTGACAGATACACTATGCGAAAAATGAACAGCCAAGCGTAGACAGCGCCGAGTGGAATTTGGGATAGCGACTGCAGGATGCAGTAGATGTTGCATCGCTCGCGTAATCATGTTGTAAAGAAGGAAACAACGTAGTCGCAGAGCAATTGAAGCGGTGAGAGCTGCATGGGTTTTGCTCAGCGTCATCCGCTATGACCCCAGTTCCCGCTAGGGTACTCGGATCAGAGACTCAACATTTCTGGTGCTAAATCAGGAGTGTTATTCTGGGTGTTGTAGCTAGGATATAACACGTAAGAGAGAGCGTATCCATCTTCCACAGACTCCTACAAACCAATACACACTTTCGAGACGAACACTACTCCCGCGACCTCACAGCCGCCCAAGTTTCACCACGGACAAGTCAAGATACCCTATAAGTATGCGATCTTTCTTTCCTATCCTCGCCATTCTCATGGCGACCGTGATGATCGCGGCATCTCCAACCCCTCAATCTGAGCAAGGAGCGAAGATCAAGCGTACATTAGAAGGACGAGCCACATGTTGGGCCAAATGTGGCGCTGTATGTTTCACTGAGTAACGACGCAATGAACATGACAGCTGACGAAGCTTTGTACAGCAAAGTATTCAGTGCGACTGCAACACACAGGCCCAATGCGGAAACCAGCATGTCACCTGTACAAAAAATCAGTGAATGCGACGAACGGGTCCCTTGCGGAGAAGGACGATGCCGAGAAGAAGAAGCAACGACGATGTAGTTGTCACTTAGGAAAATCGGGATTTGTTCAAGGTCTGCTGCCTCATCAGGCGTCACGATTGCAGTGTTGTGGTACGAGTGAACGAATGGGTCTTATTGGAGTTATTGTGTATTTCTCATGCCCAAAACGTCTTCCACAAATATTGGCAGCTTCTGTCGCTTGAATCAGTCAGCCGCGCCCACGTGATTGATACTAATCTGTGCAAAAGCGCGTGCCATGCCGTCAACGCTATGGAATATATACGCCTCGGCCGGGTATCTATATGGGATGAGCGCTTTGTAATGCGCGTACTACTACACACGATTGCTAAGTCTTTCATACATATGGAGACGTTACGCTCGTATCCGAATACAGCAATACCGAGGGCTAGCGCTTCGCAATGCGCATGTTCGAAGAGTGCCTCGGTCCACTCTATTGACAAGACACTATACCCTGGAGATCAAGGAAAGAATGCGCGCATAATCTTCCAGAACAGAATTCTTTCTAAGACGTAATGACGATTCTGCTTCTGTGCTGAAGTCGGGGACTCGAGCGTCGCTATGCGGAACTCGAACGAGCATTAGGACTACACTGGGATGTCAAACCCAGATATCAGATACCTTCGGACGGGAGATTACGTTTTCAAGGTCCTGGGACAGAGCACGACGGCGATGCTATTGGAGGCCTTTAGGACTTGACAAGCAGTCTAAGCATGAGTCTGGCACGAGTAGGTGGACGAAGCGAAGTTCCAATGCTCTCCATAACTCGCGACTGGTTACGGCTTAATTCGTATCGATTCTTGTTCTCTGCCTGGGGAGAAAAATTGTCGATGTACTCCTCACGCTCCTTCCGTGGAGGCCTCAGAATATACGTCGTGACTATGATTCGATCACATGTGCGTCGAAAGCCCGCCTTTTACCTCTGATCGTAACACATTTCGAAGAATTCATGTTGCCAGGGAGGTGGCAGGCAGCATGTCACAGGCATGCCCAGTGGCAAGCTCGCCGTAACAAGCCAGAAGGGGACAGATTTGGTTTCGACAAGCAAGAGCTCCTGCCAAAGCCACCGCTGCGTGATTCCTGCAGCTACAGCTCAAGATGCAGTCCAAATATACAGGCGCAATGGACAACAAGCCGAGCGACGCGGGATAAGCGCCGACGGGTGCACACTCTCGCTCGCCCCAAAAAACGCGGCAGGTACAGATGTAGTGTTCCCGGACACTCCCGACTGTTGTGCGTAGAGAATGAGAAGGCAGTCGCGCTGAGGTATTACCTGCTATTAGTCTACGTGACGATAGCCTTCCAGCATATGCAAAACGTGCGGTATAGTGATTGAAGCGGGAACGATTCTGGCACCTCATTCTGGGATCGTCTGCTATGTTCATCGTGTCTCTCGTTGCCGGCTCCGATATTTTGGAGCACTTGGATCGTGAATGTGGATGTGTGCAATGCCTACTACCTCTGCTTGTCAGCGTAAATGAGGCTTGGCAGTGGATGCTTAGCTCGGAAATTCGTTGGTGAATGATAACACCAATGTTTCAGGGCTAAGGCTTTGAGGACAACCCAATATCTCGGGCTCCCTGCACCTCTGATACATAAAGCACCTCTGTGCCAGCCCAAATCAGTGATCAGCTTCTACCATCGATCAGACAACACGTTGCTTTGAAGCTTTGGCATACGACACAACCACTTCCAACATCCTTGTGCAAGCAGCTTCCTACAATAAGGCCACCTCACCATAGCAGGCTTATCGTCTGCAGGATACCATCACGTGGTCTTGAGCCTTTGCAACAGAGTATCTTACGACATCCGAATCATGGCTCACGAATGCGCCCCAGAATGCGCGCAGCAGCACCCCCACCTCGCAAAGTGCAGTGTGTGCGAGGAGCTGAGTCTAGCCGACGAGACCGCATACATCGGCGACGCGAAGATATGTAATGAGTGCTTCAAGGACAGCGTAGTGCCGTGCTTCGAAGACGCCATCGTCAACGAGACCAAGTACCCCGTTGAGTGCTGGGGAGTTGAGGTCGACATTCAGCGATACCCTACATTCTTCTCTACAGACTTCCGCTTGGAATACCTCAAGAAGGAAACGGAGTATGCCACGCCGAAGAGCAAGCGCCTGTACTGCAAGATCAAACTGCAGGATTCCGGGGAGTGTGGCTGCTTCATTGCCAACAGAGATTGGCACAGTGTCAAGGTCTCTTGCGCAGATTGTGGCTTTTTCACCTGTGGTAGTTGCACCGAGAGCTTCAAAGAATCGCCCCAGGAGCACATCTGTGGAAGCGGCAAACTCGAAGTGGAAGGCCTACCCCAAGAGGGACGAGGCGACATCTTCCAATACTGCCCCAAATGCGAGACTCCAATAGAGCGCACAGACGGCTGCAACCACATGGTATGCGGCCTCGGCAAATGTCGCGAGCACTTCTGCTACCTTTGCGGCGACTCAGCGACCCGCGCGAGCGGTCACTGGGTCAAAGGCAGTCGATGCCCACTCTACGGGCGTCCAGGGAACGACGGCGATGCGGGTGCCCAGATCTTTGACGCAGCGCCTCAAGACGCAGAGCGCTTCCATGAGGAACTAGCTCATGCCCAGATCCTGCACGAGATTGGGGCTGACTTCCGACACGAAGCTACGCCCAACGACCGGACCGAACTTCAAGCCCGCCAGGCGCACCGAGAAGACTTGATGGACATCGCTCCGCGCATTAAGATGGACAGTGCCCTCGGTCATGCCTGGGAGGGCCTCTTGACCGCGATTAGCTTCTACACTCTCGATTTCGAGCAGGAGGATAGTATTCGCGAGGCGAAAAAGGCTGAGCTGCTCACTTACCTCGATCAGGCAATTGAGGCGATGGAACACGTTCCCGAGGAGAAGCTCGAACGCTTTCCAGACATGAGAGATATGTTAGGCTTCGTGAAGGAATCTGCACGTGCGCATGGGATTCGGGTGTGGTAGGCGGGTGACGCACCATCTCAGCGCATGACATGGATCGTGTACAGAATGCAAATTTGCTTACCTCAATGCTTCGTGTTGCTCCATTGAAAGGCTACAAGAACCATCGCAGCGTGATTTGCTGTCAGAACAATTATCATTCAGCACTAGTCCGCACTGTTAGCTTTAACAACGAGCTCAGCGCCACGCTTCGAACAACAAGCTCAGTACCACGAGGAAGGTATCCCAAGCACTTCGCCGTGGACTCTATGGCTCACCCGTCATTCGAGTCAATCATGGCCACATTCGGCATCGACTTGTGCTCGACCGCGCCTGATACAGTCACCCATTGGATCGTCGACATCAAAGAGGCCATGTCGACCTCACTTGCATGGAGCGCCCTCATACTTGTTGCCTTGACTATGAATGTTACACTCATCGCATCGAGTAAGTATCCTATCAAGACGGCTACAAGCAAGGAGCGCACACGCCATGAGCCGCAGCCGCAAGAGGAAGCATACTATGACGAGGGTAGTGCGCCAGTAAACGCGAAGCTCCAGGTACATATGCTTCATCTCTGCAAACTAGGCGTTATTCGTGATCAAATCAGTGACCGCAAAAGCTCAAGAGGCAGCGCGCCGCTACGTGCGCAGCTCCAAGCATATATGCTTCATCTCTGCTTAGTGCACTTTTTCCGTGATCGAATCATTCAGCGCATGCCAGACAGAGGCAACGAGCCATTATGCGCGTATCTCCAGACGCATATGCCCTTTCTCTGCCTAGTACACGTTATTCAAGGCAGTAGGATCGCCCACGCCAGAAGCGCTTGGAAGCTACGAGTGTAATAGAGGCCGGTATGGTGGCTGAAAAGCTGAATGAGGAAGAACTCCAAGATTCCGGGCTCGAGGCTGTGGTGTAGACTGGAGTCGTTCTCGTGCCACTCAAGATGTTGCCTGCTGTGGCCACGTTCAAGCCCTGGCAGTAATTTCCAGATCGCTGGTTCCGTAATCCGTGAGGGAAGTCTCCATCGTCGTGCAGATGTGGGGAGGCAACTCATGCCGCCGTGAAGTATTCGAGGGCGTCGGCGAGAATATGTACGGCACTGTCGAGCCGTTGGTCGCGATCCAGCCGTGAGACAGGAAACAAGAAGTTATGGTGGAACACGTCCCTTAGACAGTCTTCGTGACCAGCGGTAGCTAACCGCCACTACGATCTCGGTTGAAGCAGTCCGCGAAATCATCCTCTTGAGGTTCTGCTGATATGACCTGAGCTGGAAGGAGTGCATAGCGAATGATGATTTCAAGCTCGCTGGAGAGCCGCATCGCGCCCGCAGCTCTGGCTGATGTCCGCAGTAGTACCCATATACCAAGTTAGCACGCCAGGACATAGTCGATTTTTCGTGCCACTATTGTGATGAATGTGGTCCAATCCGCTTCTATTGAAAAAGCTCACATGGGATATGCCAGGAAAGCGCATGCTACTATACCTGGGTACCAGATACTATTTTCTTCACGTTTTTGGAGAAGATCAAGGTTGTCGAGGTCGTTGAGCGATAAAGCGTACACAGCAAGTAGTCATACTTGTCTCTCGGAGGTCTTGTTATATGGACTATCACTTGCGTAGCTGACTGTGAAGGTTACCAGAAGAGTGCTCATCTGTGGCGACATCATACATCAGGAACCTGACATTTGGGACCCGTTGCAGGTTAGAAGCCATGTTGTTTCCGCAGATCATCTGTAATAGACGCTGTTCCGGTGTTGACTACTCGCGTGTGTAAGATCCTGTAGACCTCTCATATGTCATTCAGTAAGCGTTCAAGAATATGACGATGCATGTCAAATGGTGATACAAAGCTGAAGAGTGCTGTCGTAGTAATCGCGTATCTGGCGTTGGTCAAATGTCTTCGGCATCGGGCAAGAAGTCGTGCCCCGAGACTTCTCCTTCGAAGGTCCATAGCATTGAGCTTCGACAAGATACACTGCACATTTGGATCATAATACTACCAACAACACGATGGCCACATCACTCTTTGCTCTGCAGCTCAGACCCACGACTGTCTCATCAGACATATCTGCCTTCATTTGCAAGACCTGTCGCCGCAATGCCGCCTCATATCGCCGAACGCGAAAAGCACTACGGGTGAAGATCGACCCTTCCTTTGCACCCTCAACCACGGAAACAACAGACCACATCATCTTTAACCCGCCCTCCAGCGCGCCGAACGTATATCACACCCCCACAAAGTTCCTACCCAAGTCAGATCCGCGAAGGGCGCTACAAGTGCTCTCCGCGGCAGCAACTAGTACACCAGCAGACGCATCCGCTGAACCTCGAGGCGTATTGGCATCCATAGCGGCGCAAAAAGCCGCACGGGCTCCACAAGCGAACTCGCTACCGTCAATCCGACCCATACAAGAGAAAAAGTACCATCTCACACAGACGCAAATCGACGAGATTCGGAGGTTGCGAGCGCAGGATCCACGACAATGGACCAGGGTCCGATTGGCGGAGAAGTTTGAGTGCTCGCAATTCTTCATCAGTCTGTGCTGTAGCGCGCCCGAGATCAAGGCAGAGCAGGACCAGGAATTGGCGAGAATAAAGTCGAAATGGGGTAGGCGGAAGAGGGATGCTAGGGATGCGAGGCAGGAAAGGAAGAAACTGTGGGGAAGAGATGCTTGAAATCGACGTGATGTACACGAGGACATTGAGGAAGACAGCTCGCTAGTAGGCATGGGACAATTGCGCGAGCCATGTACAGACGTCGGGAACATGCTCCTGGCCACAACCGGTTTCGAACCATGATGCCAAGCGTCGGGCGTGCAGTCGATACTAGCATTGTTCGATGGACGCCAAGTCTGCAGATATTCCCACGGCAGGGATTTGATTGCAGACTGTTCGTACTCACACAACGCGATCAGTGATGTGAACCCGCTGGGTAATATGATCGAGCCAGGGTCAGTCGTAGCGTTCCTTGTACTATACGATCTAAGTCACGCTTCGCGACATCTATCAATACCATACATAAGGTTGTAGCAGATATTGTGTTGCAAACTTTGGAGCGGCATCCACTTCGAGTTCCTCGACCGACAGCATTCACACAGCTCTTTAGAAACCAGCGTTGTCCATTATTAAACGCTTCGACACCCGCGCGACAAACGCTAGCCTGCTCACCATTCGCTTGTTCATATAATCTTCGCCTCGTCACCGCTGGCGATGAGATACGGAAATTGTGGCCACATACACCACTTCAAGCCGATGAGGCTTGTTAAAATCCGCCACTCATCATCTATACATAACTATATCCGGCCAGTAAAAACGGTCGCAAGCGCGACACAACAGCTGGACGAAGGGGCTAATGAGGCGGTCCGAATCAAGGAGAACGGTGAGGTTTATTCAACACTGCAGTTGGGTCGAAGACAACCATCAGGATGACCATCGCCAGTAACGGCAGGACACGCCAGATACGCGACGTCCTCAGGATGCGTCAAAAAGAGAGTCAACAAATGCATCTTCGCCAACAATGATGCCCACAATGGCCACTTCAGTGCTCACAGCGGCGTCTGGGCCTGTTTCTGAGTTGTCGAACAGTCAATATCGGGGAAAATGAGGACTGAATGGCCAAGGAGCGGCCACAGTCTCCGATGAGAGGGAGCGCCCGCAGTCTCCAGGTCACATGGGATCTTGTGAATGTGCTATTCGACATTAGATGGGGGACGTCAAGTCTTCTTACAGAAGCGCGATGAGACTTCTGCGCGATGGACGATAGCCTTCTACAGATCTCGAGCATGGTCAGTCATCTTTGCCGTTTTCTTCTTCCGGTTGGAAAGCCAGTGACGCGTAATATCTATGTCAGAGGGCTTTCCATGCGCGAGAGGGTGACTGGATCCCCTCTATATTGATTCCTGGTGAGCTCGGGCTTGGCTCCGCCGCTGACGCTGCCATGGTCCATTTTGTGAAGTTTGAGACATCGCAGTTGGTCAGCCAAGCAGGTAGCATTGAGCCCCACAAAGGATGCTTCAATGACTAATTGTTCTGATATCGTTCTTGACGTCTCGGCGACTGCACCACATGCTCGCCATCGCGCACTGGCATCGTGATGCTAGTGAAGTCCGCGACAAAATCGGCCAGGTACGCTGCACACAAGAATACCTTCAGCTTGCAGCAAGAAGCGATCACGAACAAGAGACTCTCCCATCGATTTAGCTCAGATAGATTAGATGTCGCCGCGTCCTAATTGAATTGTGGTGCTAATGGAGCCCCTCGTTGCGGAGAAGATGGAGGCGGAGGTGGTTAGAGTAGAGATGCCTCGGACCATACCTTACTTGCCAAGGTACGGCTGGACACGCGGTACTTACCGAAAATATGTATTCCAACCTGTCAAACGAACTTGCTGGGACATGCGCATCGCGGCCATTACAGCGATCTAAGCGCAGCAGAGAAACATTATGAGAATAGCTTGCAGACATGCCTTGTGTGGAGAAATGCTGTGGCGTAGTCTAGAGTTTTACGTGCAGAGGGTGTAGCATGCTGGCATGCCGCTGCCATGGCCGGGTGCGTTGGGCTTCCTACGGTGACATGTTTGTCATGTCAGGCAATGTCGATCCAAAGAAGTGCATTTGACCGCTCGACGTGCTATGCTGACAATCTCTTTCCGGTACGATGTACTGCACAGCATCGCACAATGGCGGCATCGAAGTCTTATGCATCTTACATGCTTCCAAGCACCTCAACGAAAGCGGCTCTTCTTTCTTCATTCGAGGCCGGATCGGGCCAAGCGATAAGGCGCCATGCATGCGTGTGGACGTCCAAAGATCTTAATGTCTCCCGGTTATCGTCATCGAAATCATGAGTCGAGCAGAGATCATACCCTAGCGTATCTCGATAGTCACTATATGTATGGAGCCTCGGTGAATCTGAATATGTGTACGCGTCATTAGTAGTAGTAATGTGTAGTTCATCTATTCCTGCAGCTGCTCCCCCCGCATTGAGCTGGATTTGTTTTCGCCCTGCATTCTCGCATTCGTCCTGCATTAGCGCATTGCGTTATGAGGGCTCAACGGGACAGCACCGATGTCTCGACCTGTCTTACCTTCGAACACCGGGTTGCGAAGAATATTTTCCATCTCGCTTTGGACTCGTGATGTTTCAAGAATTGCGCAAGCAAAACAAGTGCTTGTCCGACAGTCGAGTCTAAAGATCATTTACTATTTGAAGGTGGCTGGTTGATCAAGATCAACTGTCCTGCCTGCGTGGCGTGAACGTTGCTTGGGACGGCGTTGGTAGCGTGAGATCTTGTGCGCATGTGCTATCTCGCAGAAACGATTTTGCGCCAAAGGTGATCGCCGCGCGTTGCATGTCCGTTGTGCACTCGCCTCTTCTTGCGCCTTGTGCGTGCAAGATTGTTTCAGCTTCAGCCTCAGCCGAGATAGCACATGTGCCGCATTCTCTGCTCTGCAGATGGCTAAGTGGATCCTGGGCTAGATGAGGTCGGAAGAGGAGAAAATCCATGGCGGGCAGGAGTGAGACGAGGACTCATCGGAGTTCCTGGTGGCTCGGTTGAGGAAGTTTGCAGAAGGTGGACTGGAACAACAGTAGGGTCCGCAAGATTTGCCTCCATGCTGCTTGGATGCGATCATGCCATTGGTGTCGTCCTCGTCCTCGGGCTGTCGGGGCCGTTGATCGAGAGAGAGAGAGAGAGATGTCTCCACCTCCGACGACGTAGGCGCTCTCTTGCTGTAGGCAAGGTATCAGAGGTAGTCGAGGCTGTTGAGGAGCTTGCAGATAAGTTGAAGGTTGCGCGTTTCCTTTGACCTGGCACGTCTGATTCCTTTGCACATCTTCTCTCTGCCGAAGCAACCAGATCTTACCAACAAATATGTTGACCAAGGGCAGCTTCACTGTCTTAACACTGCTGCTCAGCAGCCAAGCTGTGGCAAGCTCCTATCCGGGCTCGTACGGAGGATCAGTATCGGCGGCTCCTTCCTACCCGCATGCACCGTCAGCCCCAGTGAGCCATTCTGCTCCATCTCACCCAGTCAGTTACACTCGGCATCACTGGGGCTCTGAGACCTCTTGCACCGACTATCCAGAAGAGACCGGCTGGTACGATGGCGAGAGGCACCACGAGGGCAAGAAGGGCAAGCACCACGGCGAGGGATGGAAGCCATGGCAGTCGGGCTCCGCTTATCTTTCATATCCATCAGCACCTTCGTATTCGCATGCATCCGAATATCCAGAAGAGACTGGCTGGTACGAAAGCGAGAAGCATCACAAGGGCAAGAAGGGCAAGCACCACGGCGAGGGATGGAAGCCATGGCAGTCCGGCTCGGCTTATCCTTCGCATCCACCAGCCCCTTCATATTCGCATGCACACAGCGCGGCGCCCTCTGCTGCCCCTTCGTACAAGAGATTCGATGCTTAAGTTTCGGCTGTCTCGTAAATAATGCTACGGGAGTGCGCATAGCTAGACGCCGCGGACAACAGCCACGCGGATCATTCGAATAGTTGTATTCTTGTCGAGATATGTCGCAGCCACATGGATAAAAGCGCAAGTGTCGCGAGTATTGAGATGTTGTTGCTGAGAGTTTGGGTGCTTCTCGATGGTATCGCGAGGTCGCTATTGGCAGGCATTGTGCTGGAGTGCATAGACAAATAGACCGAGGGTACGATGTACATGATGCAATGCTCACATATATTGGTCATTCTCTTGTTCGCCCGCGCAGCGCCTGTTGCCCGGTCGTGCGCCACTTTTCGATATGAGTGATGGCATCGTCTTCGTCATCAGTTCGTGCACAGAGATTCATTCCACGCTCATCATCGTCTGCTTGTTAAGAGCATACAGCTGAGGACAGGTCGAGGTCATGTGGACGCCGTATTATTGCCACCATAGACATGGGAATCGCGTTCTTAGGGTCTTTACGTGGCATTGCACCTTTTTTGACTACTCAGACTTCAGGTTGGGCCACTGGATGAGTATCGCCCGTTCGTGAAGGAGTGTGAGAATGGTTTGGGTCTGAGACGTGGTCTCGCTGGAGGACAAAAGTGTTGTCAGAAGACAATATCGCGACTTCAGCGACTATTGGCGTTCGTAGTCGAAATAAGCCAAGCCCGACTCCTCGCTCGTTGGCGAAGTCCGACTTCTGGATCTGCTTCTGATAGGCTGTGCTCTCAGGCACGGGCCGTCGACCATCCCGACGAGTCGTGCTTGCGATCAAATACACCTTCACCTTTCACGACAATCCTGTTAACATTGGACGTGCTTTGCCAGTGAGAAAGCATCAAAGTATATCGGACTCCCTATTTGTATAATCGGATATCCTTCAGTATCCCAGCGATGCCAATATCAATATCATCTGCCCACAAATGCACAAGTCCGATGCATATCAGGCATCATTCCAGGCACAAGCGAGATATGGACATGCGCGTTTTGCCGTACTTCATCAACACAAAGCCACAAGATACCCGCCCAACACAAAATGCATCAGCTCCGCCATCGCTCGTATCATCATGGTGAGCCAGTGGCGAACAATCTCTTCCGTTCCTTCCCAGGCTATTGGTACAAAAGCAGCATATGTGGGTGGAATTTCCTGCTTCTCTTTACTTCATATCCATCCTTTCTTGTTGCTTTTGCCTTCTTCTCAGCAAAGAAGTCCATCCTCGCCCTGCCTTTCGAACTGTTTTGTATGCTCATCTCATGTGGCTCCCCAATCTCCTCAACCCCGATGGCAGCACCACGTCTGGATCATAACACAGAAAACTACCGGCGAAGATGGAATCGCTGGTAGAGAAATTCTTGAAGTACATCCCACCCTACAATCTGCCAACTGGGCTGCGCTATCTTACTGTCCGAGGTCGAAGAAGATGTCTCAATTTCTGGCGGACGACACCCATAAGATAGTATGACGTTCTAGGATGCTACATAGGAAATGCTGATTCCCGCGATCACCATCCGAACGTCTTTGAAGATCAAGGTGCACCAGAAACTCGTTGTCTGTCAAATGGTCGTCGAAGAGGTCCAAATCGAGCAGCCACAAGGCTTCGAAAGACCGGCACAGCAGCAGACCAGTCCAACCGACCAGACGAGAGTAGCCTCATAGGACGACGATCATAATCGCGAGGCCTACAGCGGTGCGGGTGCCGACGCATCTACAATCGAGATCCACCAGGGCATCGACACTGCAAACAAACTCGCCGTCGCCCATACCTCAGTGTCCACCTCACCCGCCACACCCAAGCCCACATACGGTCCTATGGCTACCGTTCCCATCGGCAAGTCCGCCGGACTGCGAAGTTCAAAATTTTAAGCCTTCCATACATCCGAAGAACCTGATCTCACTCCTCTCCGACACTCGAGTCCCAGTCTTCATAGCCGGCACCCTCGAAAAAAAGGCGTCCCACCTCCGCAGCCTCCGCTATCAGCATATATAGCAGTCACATAGCAAATCTGTACAACGTCGACTACGTCGTGATGAGCAGAGACGCAGATCTAGAGGCGGGGTCCGCTAGTGATGCCAGGCACGACGTTCACTAAGCGAGACATGTAGACTTTACGCACTGCCCATCAGCTCAACATACAAATAAATCACAGAGTGCATGCTCCATGACCTGATGTGAGATGGCGTTTCCCCAAATAAAGTACTTCGACATGAGCGCATCGAGAGTCACAAGGGAATGTTTCCCCACTCTCAGACTGCTGGCAGTGCACTTCCTGGCGGATACCTCCACCTGACGAAGACGCACCACGAGCCAAGCGACAAAGATCGGATTCGTTGCTATAATTCTCAGGTTCCCAAGTCTGTATACCAAATTGTATTGATGGTTCCAGGATTACAGTTCCGAACGATATAGTACACACACATCAATGCCCAGCTTTCGTCAGTCGATTCAGTCTCCTGATCTCACTCCATCTGCTCCATCTTCCCGACTCTAAAAGATTCATCCTCCTCATCTTTCCCGATGGATTCCCGATAATCACAGCCTTCCAATCCTCATCTACCAAACTCAAATCATTCTTCGTAGCGGCCTGACTACCTCTCCTCGTCCTAGCCGTATAATCCGGAATAACCTGCACATTCTTCCACCTCCACACCACCCCAAAGAACAACAATGTAACCGCCAGCAGGATCCCAGCCGTGATACTCATCGCCGTCTGCGCTCCATACGCATTCGTGACCCTCCCACTGACCACCGTCGCCGCCGCCGCTGTCAGAAACCCAAACGACTGCGCCGCAAAAAATCCCGCACAAACCCTCGGGAAAGCAGAATAGTTCGTCCGTCTTCTCTGCGTGATCGTGCTCATGCTCTGCACCCGATGCATCGTATTAATGCCCGGCTGCAGATCACACGTATCGAACGTCTCCATGATCATGCCCACACACTCTGCTACTCCCAAATCCGTCAAGAACCCGATCATCCCAGCAAAGATGACGCATGGAGCCCAATTGATACTGGGTCCCTTGGCCGTTAGGCAGTATCCGAGACCGGCTATCGGCAGGAGGAGCGAAAACACGGTACGACGGAGAAGATGAGACGACCACGTCAGCTGTTTCTCACGGACGGTCATGCTGTCGGTTCGAGGCCCCGTTTTGCGTTCGCGGCTAAACCAGGAGGCTTTAGTCAGCGGCATAGCGAGGAGGGCACCGGCCGGGACAGAGAGGGCTGCGAGGCCGACGTATTGGGAGGGCCAGCGGTAGTCGCGGGATAAGAGAGCGCCCAGAAGCTGTAGATAGCGGGTCAGTATTGTTCACGTTGCCGCATACTGCTGCAGTAGATCACTTACCAAGATGACCAATACCAGCTGAGCTTGAATCCAGCCAAGATACATCATCAGCACGAAGAAGCCCGGCTGCAAGATCATGCGCTTCGTGAGCTTCAGACCAGCTAAGACCTCATGATACCAATGCTTCGGTCCTTCATTTGAAATATGAAGCTTGACCTCACCCCTCGCCACTCGCCGCTTGACCTTCTGCCAATCAGTCTCGTCCAAGAAATGATGTATCGAACGCCTGTACGGAGCCTTCCTCGTCTCAGGCCCAACAACGTTGAGCAGCAAAAAGATCGCCAGCAGCAGGATGACGATCCAGAATCCCCAGCTCGGGTTGAGCTTCGAGATAACCGCAGCGCCAACACAGAATCCAACCGAAAGCGAACTACTGTAGCAGAATGTCCACACCCCAAGCCAGATTCCGATCCCACCACCTTGTCGCCGCACATCATCGTAGAGCACAATCTCCTGATGCGGCCGCTCCGACATAAGCGACGCGCCATATAGGTCCATAAGTGTCGGCAGTAAATTGATATTCGCGAACCCCAAGGCAAGCCCCGTCAAAGCCCTCGGCAATAGTATGCCCAACTGCCATATCCTCGCCGGAACATGGTATTGCATCACAATCATCGCCTGCGGCACATGTAGCGGAAGCATAAGCCCAAATGCCAGCAGCGTATACGGCCTTCGTCCATGAAGCAGTGGCAACGGCCAGAAGATGACCGTTGTTAGACCAAGACCGGCGAATAGCAACATGTTTCCCAAGATGACCCAGTGAGACTGATCGGCTAGTTGGTACTGTATCCGAGGTACTTCGCCAGCGTATATGCCCGCGACTAGGCCGATGAAGATTGTGTTCAGGCAGGCTATCATGGCGGTGAGCCTTTTGCGACGCTTGTTCTACTCGCGTGCGATGGGCTGCCGCTTGTGATGTTTAGCAAGGCTGAATCCTTCGCCTTCTCGGAGGCTGATGTGGTTTCTTGAGGGTTTGCCAATCTTATTGTTCTCCTCTGGACTGTTCTCATACCTGGTATCTGATTCGAGATCTGGCTTCTCGTCTTTCCGGTAGTAATTAGACTGCAGAAATCTCGGCGGCTGTGCGTGATGAGAGAATTGTTCGGCTCGCATGCGGTGGTGCTCGGTTGGCTGATCTAGCTTTTGCTGATATTGAGATGGTATAACAGTCCTCGTTTCCATCCCTGAGCGCCGTGGAATGGGCTCCCCGAATCGATCGTGATCCGATTTCGGTGCAGTAGGGATTACAAAATCTCGATTGGCAAGCCTAGATTGATGCGCTCGCAACACGCGCTCATGTTTGGCTGATGCTGAGCGTGTCGCGATATGTGCCTGTGCTGGCGGTACTGGTAGCAATTTGTCGATACCAGGAATGCTGCTTCGTACTCCTGGCTGTGTAGATACCGATTGTCCTTCATCACCGTAGAATGACGCCGCGGAACCATACTGATCCGCGAGACTAGCCGTACGGGGCGACAAGTCGGCGGGAGGAAGTGAGGCGGCTTGTTTATTGTATGCGAAATCGCGCACGATTGACTCAGCAGACGCAGGCTGATATAGTCGCGGCGGCGTTGGTACGATGGAGTTCTCCGAGGACGAATGTGAAGGTCGAATCTTGCAGGGTTGCCGCTGCTGCATACTTTGTCGACTTGGCGTCGCGCTTTTCGTGTACACAGTCGGCAGCGTTTCTGCAGAGACCTTATGGCCTTGCTCACAAGAAGAGCCTGAGTCCGAATCCGCTTCGGTTGAGTATAGTGAATCGCGTGCTGCGGAGCTTTCCTGACGGAGCATGTTTCCTTGCACGGATGTCGCTTGCCTCAATGCGATGGTGGCATCGTTGAGCACACCAGCGACATCTTCAGAACGACCTGTTTTGGCAGCATCACGAGCGACGTTCAGCGCTTCTTCCATCAAGTTTTCCAACCCGGTAACAGCACGATTGAGCGAGCCATGCTCCCTCGTGATCTCGAGCTGGTCCACGCTCGCTGCTTTGCGTTTGATGCTTTTGTCAGGAAGCGTCGGCGATGAAGAACTCGTGTCAGCTGGAAGTATTGCACGATCAACATCGAACACGGGTGCGTTCCCTGATCTTCGTGGTATAGAGGTCCGTCGTGCAGATGCAACATTTTGCTGCTTGTGCTTCAGTCTCCGTGCGTCAGGTAGCTCTTGCCGCTCGCTCTCACTAGAAGATCCAAGATGTTGATTTCGTGCATCATCTACGTAAGGCGCTGATAGGTTTCTGTACGGGCTGGGATGGGGTTTCAGCGTTCTCGTTCCACGTCGGACTTCATGGGGAGGCGTCTGTGAGTCTCCAGCATCTCCTCGCGGCACGTTCGTCCCGGTCCTCGCTCTCTTGCGCACACCTCTGTGTAGACTTGGCGTCGTGTGACCAGGCTCAAAGACTGTCTCCACCAGCTTCTCGTAGGATGCAGGGTCATTCTTCGGAAGGGTAGACGACATAGTGTCAGTGTCGCTCGGAAGCAGAGCGCTATAGTCGGAGGAAACGTTGCCAGGATCCGGCAAGCTGCGATGCAGAGCGCGTCCAGCAGCAGCGCGTGGTGCTGGTTGCTCAGTCTCGGGCGGTTCGACGTGTTTCTGCTTGTCGGAATCAGATGCGCGTGTCCTGGTCGGTGGTGTGAGATTCGGCGTAGCAGTATCGAGCCACGGCAACTTCTTCCGAACCAAAATTGTTGTTGAGCGATTGGCGTTGTCTATGGCCCATCTTTGCAGCTGGCCGTAATCATGGTCACTGATCTCTTCGCTGCGAGTTTGGGATGTAGCCGCCCGACTGCTGGTGTTTCGGCGGAGGTCGCTTGGACTCTTGTCGTGCATTGCAGCGGCTGTTGGTGGCACGGAAACGCCCATTGATGTTATCAGGCTCACGAAAACGGAGTAGGTATTGTAATGTTGGTAGAGAAATGCGAGTACGAGTGGGCAGCTCCGACGGCCGGCGTACGTTGGTAGCCCACTCCCCTTCAGGTGCTAGAATTCAGGTCATTGATGGAGTACGGAGTATAGAATGCTGAGGTGGCGCGGTGTAGAGTCGAAGCAGGTTCACGAGCTTTGTGAGGAGATGATTCATAGAGAGATCAAGTTGGAGGGCGGTTGGAAGTCAAGCTTACGACTGAAGCAGTGGCTACTTCCTTGTTCACTGCCTGGGTGGGTGCCTTGCTGCCTTTAGCGCGCTTGCTTCGTCTGAAGTGCGCATGTTGTCGGGAAGGTGCAGCCGACCAAGGCATCAGCGCTCAGCACTCGAATGGAGTGTCGACTCGGACAATCACGTGTCAGAGCACACAGGCGGTCATCTGCATACATGTACTGAGGTGGTCTTGCACTGTGTAGGCAGTCAAATCACTCTTCGTACCTGACGTTACCAGCGCTGACATCAGGGTACACATCAAATCTGCGTTGCCCATAGATCGGAATGCCTTTTCGTGTCTCTGCCAGAGTATCGCCATCCAGTTCGGCATATAAAATGCCTTCATGCTCATCTAGCTCAGACTGTATGGAGGCATTCGGGTTCACGAGCATGGAGTGCCCCCAAGCATTGTAGTCGGCGTCCATGTCTCGAGCGGGACTGCAAAGTCCCACGTACACCTCATTATCCATCGCTCGAGCGCGACCCTGTAGCTCCCAATGCATCGCGCCCGTTGTCAGGTTGAATGCACCAGGGTAGAGCAGCAAGAAAGCATCCTTTCGCGCGGCAATCATGGCGAGCTCCGGGAAGCGAATGTCATAGCAGATAGCTACGGCAATCTTGCCATATTCTGGAAGGTCAATGATCGTGACCTTGTTACCGGGCGACAAGACCTCACTCTCATGGAAAGAGATCTTGCCGGGGATGTCTATATCGAATAGATGCACCTTTCTGTGACTGTCAAGCAACATGCCATTAGGATCAAAGATCAGGGAAGTGTTGTAGTGCTTTTTGGTCTCGTCCCAATACTCGGGAATGCTTCCACCAACGAGATATGCTTTCGCCTCTTTTGCTAGCTCGGAAAGGGCGTGAAACGAAGGCGATTGTTCTTTCGTGGGAGGTGAAGGCAAGAGCGTCTCGGCGTATTGTGAGAAGTACTTGGTACCGTAGGGTGAGTTGAAGCACCTGAAGAGTACGGCATTCAGCAAATGCTCAGCATGATACTGGACATCTCAGATCTACGCACTCTGGCAGGACGACAAGCTGCGCACCTTTCGATGTGGCTTCCAGCACTTTTGATCGTGCTCGCGCAAGATTGGCCGCTTTGTCCTTGCCTGTTGCAAGTTGCACGAGCGCCAGCTTCAGAGGCTTTTTCAGAAGCTTCGCCATCTTTCCGCGGTGGTGTTCGTCGTCTGTTCTCGTTCTTCTTGTTAGCGCGTGGTCAAGATGAACTTTAGCAGATCCTTGAGTGGTGTTTCAGTCGTTAGGATGTCCCTCTTGGCTCGCAGGGAATCGCCCGGCGGAGCATTGGCCGGTAGGGAGCTCCCGATGTACACACAGGAAGAAACTCAAATCTCAGAAACTCCAAATCAGTACTTCAGCGTATCGATTCCCTCGAATAACAGCACAACGCACCGAGTGATGCGTAATATGAATGGATATATCGATAGTATATCAGTGAAAGTATGGTATGTGCGAGTCTTGAAGCGAAGTACCTACGAACAAGCTACGGACAAGCTGCGGATAGTCGAATCGCGACATACTTAGTACGACTCGCTTCAGACCCTATACCCTCTTTTTTAGGCTTAGCGGTCTGGGTCTAAAGTCTTACGAGATAATTCATACCGTAGAATGCGCATACTTCAGGTATATTCAGGTATATTCGAAGCCTATTCGCGCAACAACACACCGAGTTATGCGTAATATAAATATATAGATCGATAGTATATAAGTATAAGTAGGGAACTGTGGATTCATATTGCGCATAACCAGTATATTATACGAATATCGGAAGAATGTTACAAAAAGTTGAGTACTGAGAATGTCGTTTTTTGACTGTTCGTAGCTTGTTCGTAGGCACTTCGCTTTAAGACTCGCACATACCCTACTTTCACTGATATACTATCGATATATCCATTCATATTACGCATCATTCGGTACGTTGTGCTGTTATTCGAGGGAATCGATACGCTGAAGTACAGAAACAAGTTGTTTCTCGTGTGTAGAAGCAGAGCTCCGTCGCCGGCTATCTTGTGGAGAATGCTCAGCGCATCCAAATACTGTATCCATTACAAGAACGTGCACGAAAACCCTTGACCATACCGAGCATCACCAGCGACATAATGACATTGGTATGATACGAAGGCGGATATCATGATGTCAGCGCAGCACTTGCTCCATGGTGGGCACTTCCCCATGTTGGCATTCAGAGCTGGACGACGAAAGCGCTGCTCCGAGTATGAAAGAAGCGCGCCTCGCGCATGTACGTTCCCTTCGCTCGTGGCACACTTTAGTACTCTGCAATATCGAACCACTGCAGGACGAGAGTCTGCTGTCCTTCCATCGCAAGGAAGAAGCTCTTCGGCGCATGAATGGCAAGACTGATCCAAAAATCTGCTGCAATGATAATCTAGCATGGCAGGCCGAGTCCCTAAGCAAGTATTACAACGATAAACCTGTTTCAACCTATAGCGCAACCCTCATATCACATACGAGACACTCCATCATGCTTGCCACTGCTCTGGTGTACTGGCAACACGTCTCACTGCTGTTTTGGGCTCGATGTCGTCAAGCGCTAGCATGGCGCGTTGCCACGTCTCGTGAGGTGCTTTTGACCGCCTCACGTTCAAATGGTTACGCCTCACTGGGAACTCCACAATGGTACTGATATCACATGACTATCATCAGATCGAGCGCATGTGGGCCTGGTTGTTCTTTGTCAGGTACCTTCTATGACGCGCTTAGCTCGAACGTCATGGCGGAACAGCTCGCGCTCTCGCCCAGAAGCAGCGCGTCCAGCTAGAAAGTTGCTTAACCTGCCAAATAATAACACTGCTGACTGCTGAGCGGCTTTTGCAGGCTCATAAGCATTTACACATTACTACAGGTGTTAAATCAGAATGGCAGACAATGGGGCGCAACGCAGCAACCTCAAGGACTTTCTGGCAGTAAGGTGATATGGCTGACAGTGGAGCAAAGTTCGTACTGACAAGGACCTTAGTCAATAGCAACAATCAAGGGTGATCTTAGCAACATTACTGCACCCCCATTTGTACTCGCGGACAAGTCAACTACCGAATTTCCGCGGTATTGGATCGAGCAACCAGAGCTGTTCTGCGCGCCAGCCCACGAGAAAGACCCGGCCCGGAGGCTACTAGCAGTGCTCAAATGGTTCCTCGCAAGCTTGAAAGGACAACAATATGCTGGACGAGATCCGAGCGAAGGCGTCAAGAAACCACTTAATGCTTTCCTAGGCGAAGTGTTCATCGGCGAATGTGGTCCAGAGGAGGATGCGACTAAACTGATAGCAGAGCAAGTCAGCCATCATCCTCCAGTGACTGCATGCTATCTGTGGAATGACAAGCATGGTGTGCGCGCAGAAGGTTATACTCGCCAGGAGATCACATTCTCAGGGTCCGTGAACATCCAGCAAATAGGCCACGCTGTTTTGCATCTTGATGAGTATAATGAAGATTACATCATTCCTTTACCAAATGTGAAGGTACAAGGTATTATATCAGGATCAGCCTATCCAGAGCTCACCGGTTCTCATTCCATCATCTCTTCATCAGGGTGGGTTGCTGAAGTGGACTTCAGTGGCAAGAGTCTGCTCGGTCTGAAAGGCAAGAAGAACCAGCTCCACGCTGTTGTGTACAGCGCTGAGGATCGAAAGCACAAGAAGCCAGTGTTTGTAGCAGAAGGTAGCTGGTCCGAGGGCTTCGAGATGAAGGATGGATCAGGCCAAGTGATCGAGACGTACGATGTAGCGACAGCACGTACCAGCGAGTTCCGGGTTCCACCTCTGGAAAAGCAGGATGCGTTCGAGTCGAGGAGAGCGTGGGATGGAGTCATCCGCTCAATCGACTCCGGGGACATGCAGGGTGTCGCAGATAACAAAAGTAAGCTAGAAAATGCTCAGCGAGAATTGCGAAAGAGGCCCGAGACGAGTGAAGAAACATGGAAGCCACTCTTCTTTAGGAAGGAGCAAAATGATGCCGTTGCCGAAAAGCTTTTGGTCCAAGTCGGGGAGTCGTTGGAGGTGGGAAGTACGTGTGGCGTTTGGAAATTCAATTCCGAAGCCGCTGCTTCTTTGCAAAGGCCTTGGAGGGGAAATTTGACGCCGCATGGTTGAGTGACTGGTTGGGGGAACATCATTGATGGCGATGCACTGTCGGTGACGAAGCCTGAAAACGTGTAGTCAGTGGTCGGCCGATCTGCCAAGGTGTACTTAGGGCTTGGCAGATAGCGCAGGGAAGCCGACCACACTGGAAGCAAGAAAAGCAGATGGCACGGCTTGCGTTATCTGCCAAGAGCCAAGTACACCTTGGCAAAGGACAAGATGAGGTCTCCACGCTGGACAAGACTAGACGGGCCGTTCCCTCCAAGCTGCTCAATCGTTCATGTAGCCGACATGCATAAGATTCATCGCTCAGATGCTAGGAGCTGAGAGATCGGAGCACCTTATGGTGCATACAGTATGATAAGGCTTAAGTTCCCTGGAGTGCACCTGCCTGGTACAGTGTTCCGTATGGGGACATTGCTCCCACTTGACCAAAGCCGCGCTGTTGGGATAGACCTATCTCTCTCATAAGCACGGGTGCCATCGCACATGTAGTACGCACGCGTCGTGCGTCATCCAGCATTTCCACATCATCGAAGGCTCCGAAGTGGGTGTGAGCATGCCCAAATAGGAGAGATACATGTGTAGCATCCTCGTTGGTCCCACTAGCGGCTGTGGATCTGTGGCTTGCGCTTGCTGATCCTCCCACGACACTCAAAACTGCAGGTCCTGCGGATAAGCTTCAACAAGGATTCTGACAAGGCACATCTGCCGCAGGCCATGCACTACTGTAACAACACTTCATCCTCTTCCCACCACAGTCCACATCATAACATGCCCAATCTACTCCAATCTGTCCGCCCACGTCCCTCGCTTCCGCCACAACTTCGGCATATCGCGAGGAAAAGATTATAGCCGATGATAAGACGCAAGCAGCTCTGATTAAGCTAAGACGCGACCGCGAACTCTGCGGGATTGCCAATGCCCACAATGTCTAACCTGACCAGACGCAACTATCACGTAGCCACACCCAAGTCGCGACAGAAGCGATAGCCTATCTTGCAGCCTTCAGCGTCCTGACCGCTTGCTGGTTCCACGGGCATATTCACGAGCTGTAAGCATCTGCCTCAGACGTCCAAGTGCTGGCGCGAATCGACCTGATAGCAGCTGCATAGATATGGACTGTGTGAATTTGTTGAGAGGAGCTCGCACGGCAATCCAAGGCCTTGGTATGACCCACATTTCCACGGCGCGTCAGCACCTTTGGGAACAGTTGAGCTCATGGAGCAGATGTAGATTCACGATCACAGCAACATGGAGACACGGGGACAACTCCCAGAGATCATGCTTCTGAACCAGGCTAAGGCTGTTCTGACTGGGTGCTAGGGCGCATCGGTCGCAGGAGGACCCACGTCAAGCTCGTTGCCACAGAACATGCGCCAGCTTTTTGATACAGCTTGCCCGACTTTCGTGTCTTATCACATGCCATTGTTCACCAAGAACCCAGCTCCGTATTCTGCACGTGCTCCACACTCTGCACACAGAGTAGACTTCCTGTGGCCGTCGGAGTAGTACTCGCGATGCACGAGCAGTCAACACTCTAAACGCCTTCGACCAACTGTAGGCGTGTTTCGAGGCATGGCCAGATAGCGCGCCGGATACGACCATAGAGAACAAGCTCTTCAAATTCATCGCTTCGAAGAAATGCTTCCAAAGCCTGCGTAATAGGACTGGTCCGCTACAAGCGAAGAGCCAACTACTCGCATCAAAGCCGAGTCGTCGCTCTTATATATAGCGGAGGCTTCGACATGTATCAGGCTTCGGTGGAGAGATCGCATGTTTCTTTCTGGTCATTCGCCTCTTCATATACGACAAAGATGCTTCAGATCACATAAATAAATTTAGAAGTGTGTAGATACCTTGACCACGTCGCTGAAGCCGTGAAGTCGTATTTTGCGTTTCGCTGTCCGGACGCTTGGCAGCCCCGGGGCTTGATCTATTCTCACCACGGCATACGGATTCCCGGAAACACCACGAGCTTCATCTTGACTTCATGTATAGTGTATACTGGATACTGTGTACCAATGATGTGCAGCGGCAATGGCGGAGACCTGCAGCAATGTCTGGACTTCATATGTTCGTTGTGTACATCACGAGCGGTGCGGCTGTTTCCTCGTCCAGCACGAGCCACGTGGCTGAGCGCGCCCTCGGTGACAGGGCATGCAGTGGTTGTAAAGGCAAGTCCCTGCGGTGGCGTCAGTATGAGCACCCTGCTGACTTCGAGCATGATCTCTCACCTCGACATCTGTACTGCACCTAAACACGCAGTCATCGCCGTGATCATGCAAGTCTGGCGGCGACCTACAAAGATTGCTTTACAACAACCCGGACTCTTTTCGTGCGCCATCCTCTGGCTCTGATACCGTACGCGAACGATATGCTGCTGGACAATGCCGGCAATATGCCGTTATGGACCGCTTTGAAGATCCGGCACAAGGGCCAGTTTTGGACGAGTATCCGACTCCACTGCACCGCTCGCTGAGATACCGATGGCGCAAACACCCTGGTCCGATGCAGAATGTACAGCCGCTCCGCTTTCAGCACGACCGCAGCCTTAACGACCTTGAACGCCAAGCACTCTCTTAGGACACGAGACGTCGAAAGCCGCCTCTCTGGTTCATCACCTCTCAGCTGTGGACTGGAGTTGGCAGATGCGCGCTCCCCGAGATCCACTTGTCATACCAAGCGATCAACATGATACATGGCATACAGACAGAAGTAGCGCCACACTAACGGTGCAATGCTCCTCGTACGCTGCCCAACTAATGTCACAGTAGGCTGTTTGCTGTCATTGACCCATGTATGGGTGTGATGGCCTACCTATCCTGCACTTTCACGTTTATCGCTGACTTGTCTACCCTGCGCGGCCGTCTCGCCATTCGATCCATCTTTCATCCGATTTATAACCTCACACCCCCATTTTCCTGCCTCGATCGCAGAAGTGGATGCTCAAGCTTCATGCTGCGAGCATCTTACCCGAATGTCGCTCGTACTAGTCTTTCGATTTCGTTCAACCTATTCGTTCGCTATCGCCCCTTTATATATGGTCTGGGTTACGCCCTTTCCCTGAACTGCTAACCTCTGCGTGTCCCTCCTTCTGGCCTTGATGAGGTGTGGATAGGAGCATGGCGTCCTTTCTACTCGATCAGACCCTCCTTGAGGCTCAAGAGGTTGTACAATATCGCCGACACCTAGAATTGGCTGGATCACGGCAAATCAGCCTCGTAGACTTGTTACGAAAGATCCCAAGGTCCTTGTCATCATACGGACCTCTTGCTACACTTGCAGCGCTATTGGAAGCTGTTCCGGGACCGTGGCCGGTGCTCGAGCTTCAACGAACGTACACAGCTCTCTGGAAGCTACTGCCCGAGGACGCAAAAGCCGGTCATGCTTCTGCGGCTGGACAACAACTGATTGATTACACCTTGCAGCAGTGCAAGGCGTCATACTCGTCACTTCTCGATCTCTTCCATCCGGAGTCGTCGGCGGCTGCAATCATTGATCCAGAGTCTGGTCGCTCTGCATACCATGACAAACTTTCCGCTGCTGTGAGAGACTTCCGTCTTCCGCTACCACAGCCTTCGAGTGGCCGACAGAAGCCGATCGTCGCCATATCTCTACCCAACGGACCTCTACTTGCAATCACAGTGCTGGCCACTGCGACATACTATACAGCAGCCCCCGTCGCCCATGGCAGTGGCGTCGGAAAGGACCAGTTCAAAGCTGATGTGCTTCAGAGCAAGTCGAATTTGGTGTTAGCTTGCACGGCAGATGTCGACAGACTAGGCTTACAGGATGCATGGCTGAGAGAATCCAATATTCCAGTGCTTTTGGTCGATCTATCAGAAGACATGTCCCTTAGTCTTCGTAATTTGAGCAATGAGGAAGTTGGTCGCGATACCATGATTAAACCAGTGCCCAATCATGCAGATGACACCGGTATCATGCTGTTCACTAGTGGTACCAGCGGCACGAAGAAGTTGGTTCCTCTGAGGATTCACTCCATGATCGCTGGTGTGGCAATGGTGGCCGAGTCCTGGGGTCTGTCGGAATCTATGCGGTGCCTGAACCAGATGCCGCTCAACCATGTCGGAGGTCTCATCCGGAACCTGTTTGCACCCATCTTCACGGCTGGATCTGTTATCTGCTGTACTGCCTTCGATGCAAACCTCTTCTGGGATTGCGTCGAGGACTACTCACCGACTTGGTACTATGCATCGCCGAGTATGCATCAGGTGATTCTCGAGGCCGGCGATAGTCGTCCAGAAAGTATTGCAAGGAGTCGGATTCACCTTATTTGTAATGCCGCTGGCGGACTGTTGCCCAGCTTAGCTATCCGACTTCGCGAGACCTTCTCCACTGAATCTGTCCAATGCACAGTTCTGCCCAGCTACGGCATGACCGAGTGCATGCCAATTTCGACGCCACCGCTCAGCTATCGTCTCGAGAAAACGGGCACTTCGGGTATCAGTGTTGGACCTGAGATTGCCGTTCTCGATGGTCGTGATTCACCTGAGGTTCCGCGTGGCGAAATCGGTCGCATTGCCGTCCGTGGTCCACCCGTGTTCGGTGGATATCTGAAAGACAACAATGTGATCGACAAGTCGTGCTTCACTCTTGACGGCTGGTTCGACACTGGAGATATGGGTTACCTCGACAAAGAAGGCTTTCTTTACATCACCGGTCGCAGCAAAGAAGTCATCAATCGAGGTGGCGAGCTGATCAGTCCTTTCGAAGTTGAAGAAGCGATCCTTGCTGCAGCATCGAAACCAGAGTCGCCCATCTATGGTAGAATCAGCAAAGCTTTAGCATTCTCGGTGACCCACGACGTACTCCAGGAAGTGGTTGGTATTGCAATAGCCGTGGAAGGTGCCAAGCGGCCGTGCCTGCGGCAAATCCAGGAGTCCGTCAAATCCGTCCTCAGTCAGGTCAAGGTACCAGTCCTGCTTGTGTACATGAAGGGCGGCGTGCCAACAAACAATAACAAGGTGCTACGCATCAAGCTGGCGCAGAGACTGAATCTACCGGATATATCCGACAACACACCTGCAGCAGGGCGATACTTCGAAGCAGATTGCCCACCACCCAATACACCTCTTAGCGAACCAATCGAGAGCCGTCCACTATCAATCTCACATCGACTCGTGTACGACGCTTGCAAGGAGCTTGTGCCGGATTATTTGGAGTACCACATCAAAATCGATGACCTTTATCCAGAGATGATTCTGGCACGGAAGAATGTTGTCTCAGATACGCCGACGAATGGTCTGTCGCGGCACATCATGGCCAGCCTGTCAGCACAGCTCGATGGCTATAGCGTACCGTATAAGGTCTCTGAGCTGGACGAGCCACTGCCAAGAACCACATCCGGCGATGTTGACGAAAGCGCTTTGGAGAAGATGCTGAATTCGCGTGACAAGCCAATAGGACCAGCAGGAGATATGTCACAAGTTGAGACCACTGTTGCAAGAGTTTTCTCACAAGTACTATCCCTTACGGAAAGCGACGTAGGCAGAGCTTCTGATTTCTTTGAACTCGGCGGAGATAGCATGGGAGCTGGTCGATTGCTCAACGCTTTGCGCAAAGAGTACCCATTACGACTGCCAATTAACCTCCTTTTCACAAATCCGAAAGTCTTCCAGCTCGCTATGGTCATCGAGGAGAAGCTGCCGAAAAGCCACGACATTGCCCCCGAGAACTTCATCGTCCGCGAACCAGACTTCCTACCCGGCCTCGACAGCACATGCAGCTCTACAAATCCAATACTTATGCTTATCCAGCTGCTTCCGATCGTCGTCTTTATACCCATGCGAAGAGCCGCGTCCTGGACCGCGTTCATGTACATGCTCACAGAAACCCAACGGTGGGCCACGAATACACACCTCCTCGGTCGAGCCCTCAATCTCGTTGTCTCTATAATCATCGCTGGCACAGCCACTAGACTTGCCATGCCTTTGATCGCAATTGTCTTCAAGTGGGTTGTGATGGGTCGTTACAAAGAAGGTCTGTATCCAATGTGGGGCTTCTACCACACGAGGTGGTGGATTACACAGAAAATGGTGCAAACGCAAGGTATGGGTCTCTTTAAACACTTCAACTGGTCGAGAGTATTGTACTGGAGACTGCTCGGTGCAAATATTGGGAACAATGTCATCATCCAGAAGGGTGTAACATCCGGAGAATGGGACCTGATCAGGTTGGACGATGGTGTGGTGCTCGAGAAGAGCACCGTGCGACCCTTTGCTGCGGAACGGAACACTTCGATGTATTTGGGGCGCATCCATATTGGCGCCAACGCTTTGGTGGGGCTCGCTTCGATTGTGGCAGCTGGCACGACTGTTCCTGCTGGTGCTTGCATTGGTCCGAATTCGTCGAGCTGGGAAGTTCAAGAAGCCGCCGATGAAGCCAATCGCGATCTTGCTTCTGCCAGGATTCCAGATGCGCACTGGGTTCTAGAGTGGCTCGTCGGCAAGCCTCTTTCCCTCTGCGTCCAGTTCATTGGTGCGGTTCCCTGGATTGCCTGTATCATTGCTCTCGTCGATCATCAACCTCGCAAATCAGCGGACATGCTTCGGACAGTCGTAATTTGGTTCGCCTCTGACTATCGTGTTGGCCTCCACTACGCAGCTCTCGCCGCCAACTTCGCTCTGGGACCATTCTTCTTCTATATGGCTGTCGTCGTCATCAAAAGAGTTCTGGATATATGCGCTGGTGGCAAGATCCAACCTAGCTCCGTCAATTGTCGCTCTGCTTGGACACAGTTTCGCATGCAGTGGCTCCGCAACGTCATGCCAATGGCACAGTTCCACAAGCTTAGCGAGCTCTTTGGTGCCCATTACGAAGCCACCTCAATTTTCGCCAGGGCTCTCGGCGCCAGAGTCGGTAAGCGTGTCTATTGGCCTGGAACTGGGCCGTCTGTTCAGGACTGGGATCTGCTCGATATCGGCAACGATGTTGTGTTTGGCTCTCGCTCTCACATAGTCACCTCCGACGGCACTGGAAGCGACTACGTGAGAGTTGGCTCTGGTGCCATGATCGCAGATCGTGTCGTCCTCCTACCAGGCGTCGAGATCGGTGAAAAAGCAGTCATGGGCTCTGGCGCCATGACCCGGCGAGACAGACACTATGCACCGGAGACCACCTGGGTCGGTAGCAAGCGCGGTGATGCCGTCTGCCTCACCAACGATACCGGCACCACCTCGACAATCGTCAACACAGGCTACAATACTCCAGTTGAGGACTCAGGCCGCACCAGCCTCAACTACAGGCGCGCGTCCTTCAACCGACATCGCAGTGGAGCCGATGTCTCCGGCTTCAATTCCACTTCTACAACGCTCGCCTTCGGCAAGACCGCATCCAACTCTGCTGCCTGCAGTATTGTCCCCGCCAACCCCTCAGGCGCCAATGTGGAAACCAACTTTGAAAAGCCAGTGCCCGCAGATCCAGGACCTGCGCCCGTAAACGTCTACGACACCGACAGTAAGAGTGCTACTGTTGGAACAAAAGACGATATGAGCGTCGATATCCGATCCCTGCGTAAATCCAGCACAAATAACAGCACCCTCTCCTCCCCCATAGACGAGAAACAGCCCCATCACCACCGTCAGCCACCAATCGACGTCGAATCGTCTCCCTTCGGCAAAGCATTCTACGAAGGCAAAGCAAACTACTGGGTCTGGGGCCAATTCCTCATCTTCCTCTACTCAACTACCATCGTCGTTTTCAACGGCGTCTACTGGAACATAGCTTCAGTCTCATCAGTCCAGATCGTAGCGCGCTTCTTCCACGACGACTTCTGGCTGATCGACACCGGAGTCCTAGCATACGCAAACTGGTACCGCCCATTATGCATATATCTCTTCTTCGCAGGTCTCATAGCTGCCATCAGTACTCTCCAAGCCATCGCTGTGGTCTTGTTCATTATTGCAGCTAAATGGGTCTTGATGGGACAGCGGCAGCCTGGCAACTACGATTGGGATCAATCTAGTTATTGCCAGAGGTGGCAGTTGTTCTTGAAGCTTGAGACTTTCCGGCGCCACTGCTATGGTGGAAACGGGATTCTGGGGTTGTTGACAGGTACGCACTGGATCGTGCTATACTTCCGTGCCTTGGGCGCAAACATCGGAAAAGACTGTTCCTTGTTTTCGGGTGGTCTCCCGAGTCTGATGTTTACGGAGCCGGATCTGATTACGTTAGGAGATAGGGTCAGTGTGGACGATGCTTCTGTTGTGGGACATATCAACACTAGGGGCAAGTTTGATCTCAATCCGCTGAGTATTGGGGCGAGATCGGTGCTGCGCAGTGGGAGTAGGTTGTTGTCGGGTGCGAAGATGGAGGAAGATACTTGCTTGCTGGAGCACACTTTGGTCATGGCAGGTGATGTTGTGGACGCTGGGACGACTAGTCAAGGATGGCCGGCAGAAGAGTTCTCTGGCGCGAGGATGCCGACGCTTGAGAGCGCGCGGTATTGGCGAGTCAAGTCGGTTTGAAGGACGATCGCTTTTTGTTGCACTGTGGACTGGCGCTCATACAGGGATGTTTGCTTTCTTTGACGGTTCATGTATAGAAAGGCGTCTGGAGCGGTGGGATACCCAGGATAAATCCGAGCGACCAGAAACGCTCGCTTACTACTCGATTGGCCGCTATACCATCTCGAGGATACCTTGCCAGCACTGCTGTGATGTGAACAGAGCAGGGTCTACTAGCACTGCATATAGAAATCGATAGAAGGAGGACAGGTGTTCAGTCTCTGTAACATGGTGCACCTCATATTCCTTGCAGGATTCCATTTGCCGTCTAGTAATATGGCAGTGGCAGTGGTTCACTCTCTTTAAAGAGCTGAGTATGGTAAACTCCCCCCCAGTGGTAACACTCGTACCCTACAAACGCCTTGCTCATGACTGTCCATCTACAGTGATCTAGTGCTTATACTGGAGCCTGGTACGGCTTCACAAGCATCTCGCTGAACCTATGTCCTGTTAGCCATATATTAGCACTTCTGTCCGCGAGCTGAACTTACTTTGATATGCTCTCCACGCCTCGCACCTCATCCACCAAGAGCGGCATCTTTACCACGTGGAAATCCTCACCGTACAGGTCATCAATTTGCTCGAGGTACTTCTTCTGCATTTTTCTCCTGCTATTGCACTGTTCGCAAGGATTGTCCTTCTTCGGGAACAGCAGCTGATTGACAACCATAGCATGTGTATCGATCTCGTAGCTGCCCAACTCTTGGATCATGCGTTCTGTCTCGTACAGCGACAAAAACTCCGGTATGAGCACAGGCACGAAGGTGGTCAGCTCAGCATTCTTGAACTGCTTATTCACATCTCCAATCGTCTCTTGCAGGTCCCGCATCTTCTTCAGCACATCGTCAAAACTCTGTCCGTTCGGCAGCCCACCTCGTGCACCGATGAGGTTGTTCACCATGGGACCAAATTGATTCGCAAGCTGGGAAAGCTTCTCGAGTGCTTTCTCGAGGACGGTCGGGAACTGGAGGAATCGGAGAGTGTGTCCCGTCGGCGCAGTGTCGAAGATGATTAGCTCGTACTCCATGCCTTTCACTTGCTTCAATACTTCGGCGAAGCTCATGGCTTCGTCCACACCCGGAATACTGAACGCCATGTCCTGGAACATGCTCCCTACGCCGCCTAGCCCGGACATAGCTTCCTGCGCATCGTCGCCCCCTGCAGCGATCAGATCGTTGATACTCCCGTTCGGGTCAATTTCCATGGCGGCGAGTCCTTCGACTCCGGGCACTGGTTTGGCATCTTTGCCGAACTTGACACCGAATGCGTCAGACAGATTGTGAGCAGGATCGGTGGAGATGAGGAGGACACTCTTGCGAGCCTTTGCCATCTGCACTGCTAGCGAGCATGATGTTGTCGTTTTGCCTACACCGCCCTTTCCACCCACAAAGATCCACTTGAGGGACTTTTGATCGATGATGGCTTGGAGGCTGGGCTCCAGTTCTTCGTCGGCCATGATTGCGGTGGTGAAGCAAGTGAATGGAAAGTGGGAGTGTCCAACGACTTACACTTAGCTAGTAAACGCGAACAGAAAACCTTGGTCGCGGGGCTCCTGCCACATGAGCTGTTTCGTCACACGTCATATTTATCCACACGACACGTGAAGCTCAAGCGTCGCGTTTCCCTCTTTCAGCATGCGCGCTAACTTTGGATGATGCTTCCAATCATCAGCCACTAATTACCATTTCATCCACACTACCATGCCACCACGATCAAGGGGATAACTTGCAATGTCCTTCCAAACCAAGGCGCCCGGCACGCTGAAGCAGCTCTACTACCGATGGCGATCACTACGACTACCGTGGCGGAAACAATGGCTTGTAGGAGCAGATTTAGCCGGAAACACCTTTTGGGAATTTAAAGATCAGTTGAACGCCAATAGACTGCGGAGGATTGTGAGATATACGAGGCAAGGGCATTATGCAGATATCAAGATCAGTCGTATGTACCATACTCATATCGGCACGCAACCAAAGAATGAACTGCGCTGACATGTTTATGCGAACAGCACAATGGCACCAGTGGCTACGACACACTCGCGATGAAGCACCTACGCTCCAAGAACAACAATACGATGTAAGCCGACAAGCTATGATGAAGCAGCTCGCTGCCGAGGCAGACGAAAGATGGAAGAGCATACCCTCATATCTAGATGCGCCGAACAAGCAAGAACCGAAACCTGCTATGGAGGTAAAGGATCCGGGCGGATATGCGCCACCAACGGAACCTGAGGAGAAGCAAGGCGTTACGAACCTGGTCGAAGACACGGCCAAGGTGGCAGAGGCGAGTGATGGGAAGGACGTAGATGAGGGCAGGTTCAAGGGCAATACGAAGGAGAAACCGAGGACCAAGACACCAAAAGAAAATCCATGGGCGAGAGCAGATCAGGGTAACCCTGGGGAGAACTTTCAGCCTGCGAGCTGGACTCCTGCACCAGCACAAAGAGGACGATGATCCGTGTGCCTATTTGTACAGAATCGTACCATGAACGGCACATGGGTATCTAGTGCACCACGAATCTCTGCTGATCCGTCTATCATCATCCGTCAGTCGTCATCCGTTTATCGTCATCTGTCGTTGCGGTGCTCATGCTGCCGGTAAAGCACGCCGACTATACGGTCAGCTGTCGAACAATCCCACCTGCCTGTGCAGAATTAGTACCACATATTCACCCGCGTTCGATCAGAATGTACATACCAATTGCGAGCTGCTGCGCTCTCTGAGCCCTCTTTCTCCTCTTCAAATTCGCCCTCGGCCTCGTTGCTGGCTTCGTAAATGTACTTGCTAGCATCCTTCCTGCTCCAAGTCATCACCACATTCGGCCCAGAAGTCCTCTCGTCGTAATACCGATCCGGACAATCATCGCCCCAGTGAGCATCGTAACCACTTTCGCCACAGTTGTAGCAGGCTTTGAACATGTCACGTTCCTCCTTCTTGTTGATCTTCTTCAGCGGGGGCTTGAGGCTTGTCGACCAAAGTTTGGCACATTCTTCTTCGACGTGGCCTGGCTCTCCGCAGATGTCGCACCGGTCGGTCCAGGTGATTATGGGTAATGAGTTCTTGCAATCCGTTACATCGTGGCCACGTTGACGACAGCGAGTACATCTCCTGTACCTTGGACATGCGTCACCGCCGTGTTGGTTCTGAGCTCCGCAGTGAGAGCATGTACGACTTGGGCAGGTGGTGTCTTGGTGGCCACGGTCGCCGCAGCACATACAGTAGATAAGGTCCTCATCTTTAGTGAGGTGGAAGTAGTGGTATTGTAGGTCCTGGTCCTCTTCTGAGAGCTGGTGTAGGCGTACCATGCCATCTTCATATTGCTGCTCGTCTGCTATTGGGTTTGAGGCCTGTGTGGAGGTGTTGTGATGGTCCGGCGATGGTGATGCTGATGCTCGGGCGTGTGTTGGGCCAGAAGAATCGCTTTCATCGTCACTATCATCGTCGCTGTCGCTTCCGCTCGAGTCTGACTCGGAGATCTCGCCGCTTTCGCTCCCGCTGTCGGACTCCAGCGGGTTCGCCTGAACAGTGTTGGACAAGTCGAAGGAGGGAAGAAATGGACGCGATATCGCGTCACGCAGAGAGATACTCACTCTTGGCCTACCTTGGCCTCTTGTCTGCTGGAACTCCTCATATGAGGAGAACGCATTGCTGGGGCGGCGAGAGCCGACACGCGAAGAAATCTCGCCTGTCTCTTTCGACGACTCCGAGAGCCGTCGTGCCTTTGTGCTGCTGCTCTGCTCGTCTTCCGCCGCTGCTGCCGCCGGCGCACCAAAGACATCTGACTCACCTGCTCGTTTGCGCTTCCTGCCCAGTGCGGCTGTTCTCGACTCGCTTTCTGATTCTGACATGGCGCTGTATTGTGTGGAAAGCGATGCAAGGCGAGAAGCGGACGTGAGGTTCTACGACTTGACTAGACGCGAGAAAGTGCTGGGATTGTCACAACGCAATGGCGCGTCGCCACGATGCCAAACCGACGGAAACATGGAATCATTTACGGATAATCAGGGCAGCTCGGCCGGCATCAAATATCTCCATGACCTCTGACAGGAGCACAAGTAGGAATGTCTTCGGGTTTCCGGTAGACGCGTCGCGGCTGCGTGATGCATGATGTTGCCGAGGGGGTAATTGTCGGCAGCAGTTTCCCGCCGAATATTTCTTCGTCATGGTAAGCAACGCCCGCGGTGCCGCGTGCACGTGCTTGGCAATGATGCGATGTCGATGCAGAGTGGATGATATGCACGCAGGATATATACATGTAGAGGTGCGGCGGTGATATGAGCAAAGTGATGTCAGTTGCAGCTGTAATGAATATTTGATGTAGAGAAGAGGATAGTATTGATGGGGGCGTGGCTCAAAATAGAAGGGAGGCAGAGCATCTCGAAGCATACAAGTGGCATGCAGGCAAACGTCAGCTAGCGTTATTTGTGGAGTCCGAGCAGTTGACTACGACCCTGGTCTACTGAACTGTCCTAATTGATGCACCCTTCTGCTGTTCGCATACTCACGCAGAAGCATCCGTCCTCGACGATACTCTGATCATCTCTCGCTGCCGCCTAGGCTTCGCAGTCAAGATTCACGTCTGACTTTGCACGTTGTCGACCTTGGAATTCCACCAAAGCTCTTGGCCATTTTTTCCGCTTCACCGTTCAAGGGCAGAGACCACGAGAACAAAGAGCAGCCACTCAGACACCACATCGCCTGCGCTTCCACCCACGTAACACAGCACGCGACGTACCCTCACGCTGCTGCAGCAAACCATCGCCTCATGGTTATATTTCTACCGTCTCATCGCCATCGATCCGATACGAACACGAACACCGCCAAACTGTCTTCCACGCTACTCCAGAGAGGCGGCATCACCTTCGCCGACAGGGTGAACACAGCACCGCCATTGTGTGTACAGTCGGCCGAACGCAAGATGTCCAACAACTTTCAAGAGAAGCGTCGTAGGAGACGGTCTAGTAGTCTCATGTACCAGGAACCACCGGAGAGTCTGGAACAGCAGAGCGACCAGGCAGTGCTTCCAAATTTGAATGCACAGTGGGTGAACGCGAAAGGTGAGCGATCAGCGGGAAAAGAGCGTGTGAAGTGGAAACGAGTGTCAGAGGGACAGTTCGGTGAACACATGCTGACGTTGCCATGTGTGCAGGAGCCTGGATGATTCACGGCATTATCATCATTCTGCTCAAGATCGTGTACGATATCATCCCATCGATCAGTCAAGAGACATCGTGGACACTCGTCAACATCACATACATGTGCGGATCATACCTCATGTTCCACTACGTACGAGGGATACCGTTCGAGTTCAACGCCGGTGCGTACGACAACCTCAATATGTGGGAACAGATCGACAACGAAGAGCAATACACGCCAGCGAAGAAGTTTCTGCTTCTTGTGCCCATAGGACTCTTTCTGGTCAGCACGCATTATACGCATTATGACTTGGCATATTTTACGATCAATTTGCTGGCAACGCTAGCTGTCGTAATCCCGAAACTCCCGGCAGTACGTCAACACCAAAAGAGGAAGCCGTACACTGCTGACATGTCTGCAGTTTCATCGCATGAGATTCTCCCTCTTCAACTCACCAGAGTTGCCGTCGGAGCAATGATGTACGATCTTTTAGCAAGGCGTTATAGAGGATAAGGAAAGCCTATACGGCACGAGGGAAAGTATTATAGCGATGTAACATTAGTACGGCCAACGCCACGATCATAACCACGGCACAGCTCGACAGCTACTGAAGCACGAATGATTCGAGTTACATTTTCGTACGAGTTACATCTGAGCTGCGTGCATAGCGGCAATTTTTACATCTTTTCTATTGTCTTACAGACTGTACATTGCTTGCTGACCGAGGATTTGCATAGACAGTGTTCCAATCCATCTTGACAGCACCTCTGTCATGATCGACTCAACTTATTCAGAGCCGCGAATTGCTTCTTTACATCCTCATGCAGGGTCGGCACAGCGCGAGTGAGTCGGCATTCCGAGGCAACTTGAATCATGACGACGAAGAAGAAGAAGGCGATACTTTGCACGGTAGCACATCTTCTGCTGGCTGCGGATTCTTGGGAATGCTCATTCTTTCAGGTGCAGGTGAAGCACGTACGAGGATTTTGAAAAACGACACCCGAGGCGTTGATGTTTGAGTCAATAAGGGCGTTTTGAAGAGGCTATATACCGGAGTTGAACGGCACAGGGAACATATGTTGAAACACCAGTTCACGACCGCCTCCCGTTCTTGCCTTTGGGTAAGGGAGCACTGTGTGCGCTTCTCCTATACGACGGGCAGAAACATTCCTTGCAGATGTGCACGACTGCTATTACAAGCCTGTGCGGCCTTTCTGGGCGGCAAAGGGGTTCTCCCTGGGCTTTCAGCGCGCACTTGCCGTGTCTCAAGCATGCATTTTTCCTGTCATCTGGAGCACCATCGATAGCGGATCTGATCTCGATCTCGGAAACGTGCTTGGCTGTGGCGAGGACAATATTGGAGAGATATTTCGAGCACGCAGTTGTGGAGACGAGGAAGTCGAAGTCTCTGATGGGAAGGACGAGCTCGTTGGGCTTAGGATGTGCAGAGAGCTCGAGTGAGTCAGCGTCGTGCCATTGTCTTTGAAGACCTTCTTGGCTGGCTTCTCGTGAAAGGTGGGTCTCGTCAGAAGGAGCTTGTTCTGTTTGGTGTCAACAAACAGCCGACAGGAACAAGAGATGTGCTATGATGGACTTTCCAGTACCGAGCAAACAATGTGTGGCTGAGCCTGCTGGCTCGCCTGATGCTGCGACGATCTAACGCAGGATGGTGCCATGTTTGCTGTGGGTATCGAGACATTGATCGGTGCAGTGGAGACCGAGTGAATACGAGGGAGGCTTTTGGACTTTGAGCTATGTATATGTGCCATTTGTAATGCAGGCATCAGGCACTTGTTGCTGCTGTAGTCTGGATCTCGTACGCTTCGTAAATCATCTGCAATGATCGATAGCAACGCCTCGGAGCAAACAATATTGCAGTGATGAATGGTGCCCGACGCTGTCGCTTTATGCATCAAGCCTACTGATGCCCGAACTTTGTGAACTTTATGCAATCTTGTGCTTGGCTTGGCGCGATCTCGAGTCTTCGTCATCGCGTTCCTCTCGCGACTGCTTCACCACTTTTCGATCCATCGCACCGAGATTTTGGTATCGAGATCGATTCGAGCTTTTGGTCTACCTGCGCCAGTGCCTAGACACCCAGCCATACGACAGCCTTCTCTAGGACTCGGCCATGTTCGTAGTCCTCTCCTTCGTGCGTGCCGAAGCTCAGGATTGCTGGATGCACCACAATCTTCACCAGCTTGCCGTCAAGGCTGTGGTCTTCGGGATCGACCTGTCTGTGCAAAGTATGTGGCTGAAGTGCGTATAGGTAGGACCGAAAAGGCATGTTGTAGACATTAGTGAGATGCCAACACTTCATTTCAGGGCGCTGGCACGAGAGACGGAGCGAGAGGCGGGCAGCTTGTACAAAGATTTTCAGCATTGAATCTTTCAGCAGCTGCCAGGTGACATCGTCCGCTGTCAGAAGCAAATGCTGAAGCGTGTTCCTGCTCAGCCGCATACAATCAGCGTGAGCAATGGTGCTGATTGCGATCTCTAGTCTGTCAAGCTGCTGTTTGCCAGCTTCGCTCGATTCGAGATGTAGCGGGTTGAGCAGACGAAGTGTGTCGGACCTCCACGACTGGGCCTTCGCGATGTTGTCTATAACGGCCGCTAGTATGGCTCAATGGCTAATCACACCAAGGACTCACATTTGTGGCCCGTCGAACACAGGATAGACCAGGCGCTGCGGTCTGCACCAGTATCCTTGTTGCTCGACAGGAATCCTCTCTCGAGCAGAAAGAATGGTCTCTCGATATAATTGCGGTGCACGGCGCTTGACAGAATGCTGCTCAAACATAGTCTGGGACCGTGGCGGATAGACTCAAGCTCCTGAAGGCCCGCTTTGCCCTCAGCTTCGAAGGCTACGGTCCGGGCCAACACTCCTCGTAAATGCGCAGCCGTCCCGTCGGACATCTCACGCAGGTCCGTAATGCTCGCACTTGCATGCGCTTTAGCGACGCTGTTTATGGCTTTCCTCAATTTGCCAAACTCCGTGGCAATGGTATTGCTGTCCATTGGCATCCATCGGCCATCGTTCAACGCACGGAAAGATGTCTCCTGCAAGCTACGAACATTCCGAATGACCCTGTCGTCACTTTCTGTGGACTGTGCTTGATCTCGCCTGAGATCTTCGATGACACGTTCTCTGTTGGCCAGCTTGGTGCCGAAAGCTTTGAGGCTTAACTCTGTCTGCTCGAGCTGTTGTTGGAGTTTGTGGGTCTGCTGGTGGTGCTCCTCAATGATTCCTTGCTGCCATTCCATCTGGGCATTAAGATCATTGTTTCTTCTCCGTTCTCTCTTGGGTTCTGCTTCCAGGTTTGCCAGAGAGCCCTGCAGCTCGGAGTATCTCTGCTGACTCTCACGACCAAGGCGTGCATCATCCTGGTAGGGAAAAACTTGCTTGACGTCGGTTGGAGTACTCGTGGCTATCGATACTTTCCTGTACATCAGCAATCGGAACTTGAGCTATATCAGTATGGGCATCGTGTCTGTTGCGGTCTGCTCTAGCGCTTGCGAGAGTTCGTTTCTGCTGCGAGGTCAATATTTTTGCGCGAAGACAAAAGATCAATTGCAACATACATCGCCTGCTCGTGGAGATTGGTCTGCTTTTGTCCCACTTGTCATGGAGTTCGCAATACTGCGACTAGATCGTCTTGACGACCACCACTGCATGATGGGATACCTTGATGCGGCGAGGTATTGGCAATGGTGTTGATCGTGGTAGTGATTGATTGTGCTGGTGTTACTGGCGTGAGGAAGTTGTGCGAGGTCGAGCCATTGACAGCAAGCAACATCACGATCTCACCATGCGATCGATCACATGTCAACGCCGCGAAGAGCTCCAATCAAGCATATGAGCCGCTCACCGCTGCTTCACTCCTCGTTGACTTGTGCCGTACCTGCCACAATGAGGTACCTCATGGTTCTCATAATTGCAGGCATTTTCCTGCACCACTCTCAATCACCTACCACCAAATTGTCTTCGCCCATAGCACAAAAACCTCCGAGAATCCATCAAGATGAGCGACAGACCTTCCAAGAAGCGACGCATTGACGCACCAGCATTGCAGTCTCCCCATCGCCTGGTGGTAGGCGTGGATTTCGGCACCACGTACTCAGGTATGGCTGTCAGAAACCTAATCGATGCCACTATGGAAACTGAGACTGATCATGCAATTCAGGAGTCAGCTTCGTCACCACGGACAAGACTGAGCTCGACGACGTTCATGTCGTACGATAATGGCCAGGGAAAGACGGAGAATGGAAGGTTCCAAGTCGAATTGCTTTTGCTACAGAAAACACCAAGTCGAACATCATAATGACCTTTGGGGATTTCAAATCAAGCCGAACATGAAGAGCTGCGCTTGGTTCAAGTTACTGCTTGACGCGGATGCTAATCGGCGTGAATTCGACGATCCTGAGCTCCGGTCTGCCGTTGACAATGGCTGCCTGCGACTACCTAAGAACCGTACTCCGCAATCAGTCACAGCCGATTACTTGGCCAAAATCAGCAAGCATTTGACAGCAAAGCTCACTAAAGAGCTTGGTAAAGATATACTTGATGCCACTCCAACGGACTACTGGTTCACTGTGCCTGCTGTGTGGTCCGACAAGGCACAGGCACTTACAAGATCTGCTGCTCAGCAAGCTGGTTTCGCGTTGAGACCCGGAGACACTATTCACATGATCCCAGAGCCAGAGGCCGCTGCAATAACTGTTCTAATGAAGATGGCTCGATCGACAGCTGTCAAAAAGATCGAGGCATGTGCGCTGTGCCACTGTGGCAGCCCGCAAACTAGCTGACCATCTACAGGTTGGCGAGACAATGCTCATCTGCGACTGTGGTGGCGGTACCGTAGACATTACGAGCTATCTCGTTACAGAAATCGAGCCCGACCCTACTTTCGAGGAACTTTGTGTCAGCATCGGCGGTAAATGTGGTGCATCCTCCATCGATCGTAACCTGCTCAAACTCATGAGCGAGCGGTTCGGAACTGCTTGGGATCAGCTTGACTATCGTTTCAAAGGTCCCGGCAGCCTTTTCATGAACGCCTGGGAGATCTCGAAACGCCAGTTGGGAACGGAAGATGACGATGATGTTCAAGAGCTAGGGCCAATCGAACTAACGGGAATCGCCAACGAACAGTGGTATGACGATGAGGAGGGTATGGTGCGCTTGACGAAGTACTGCCCGCGGCGCTTCACGGTGATGAGGATTTGCTGATCCATATTTAGGAGCGACATCGAGAAGATCTTTGAGCCGACTGTGCAGGAGGTGCTGAAGCTGATCGCTAAGCAAAAAAGCATGATCGAACGAAAAGGCAAATCACTTAATGTAAGACACAGGTTGTTTCGTGTTATGCGGCTGACATCTGTACAGCACCTGGCGCTTGTTGGTGGCTTCGGAGACTCCGAACATCTCTACTCGAAAATACAGCAGCGGTGCGAGATGAAAGGTGTCAACGCGAGCTGTCCTCAGTATCCGTAAGCACTCTTGTGGCCATAGGGATGACCGGGATATACTGACGAGAGGAGCTAGACAAGCAGCTATTGTTCGTGGTGCAGCACTCCGTGGGCTTACAGGCATGGCTCCTGGCAAGAGACGATGCCGCCGGCACTACGGTCTTCGAGTGGGCATGGAATTCAGAGCTGGAGTGGATCCTGAGAAATGGTCATATATTGATCGTAAGACCGGCAGAAAGATGTGCTCCCGGCGCATGGAGTGGATCATCAACAAAGTATAGCTTCACGGCCACATTAGATCGTCCTTACCGGTACAAGCTGACTTGATTCTAGGGAGAAGATGTTACAGAGACAACGGTGCGCCGGTGCAATGTGGTAGTCACCCAGGCAAAAACGGATGTGAGAAGCGCAACAGTGGAGTTTCACTGTTGCAATCATGATATCCCACCAGATCACTGTGGCCAAGGTATCTCACTTCCTCAAATCGTCATAGGTCGATTCTAATAGCCTGAGCAGACACGGAGCTAGTGTGCCAAATCGTTGCGAGTCTTGACAACACTAGCCTACAGGGTCTTGTGCCGGAGAACGATTACTTTGAGATACCTGTGGAATACGAGATCCTCTTCGCAGCTACCAGCGGCACGCTCGAGGTCAAGGCCATCAATTCTGGGAAAGTCAAGGGTCAAGCATCCATCGTATACCACTAGACAAAGGCGCGGGCTTCTGCTGCGATAGAGGAACTCCAGTGACGTACCAGCTGATACTCCTGTTGAAAGCATGGAGCTGCGTCTGCCTTTTTTGAGTACCAACATGGGCGATAGTGTTGGTATTTGTACTATAGTGCTGGAACAAAAAGAAAGCGTACCAGCCTGAGGTCTAGTCGGGAAACAGGAGAGACAGTCCGACCTTCCACAAACCTGGTCGGTAGTCTCTATTGGGACTAGTGTATACTCGGACCGTGCTGTGTCGTATCCCTGCTCCGCCTATCGCCGTCACCAACCCGACGTCAATCAATGTTTCAGCCGATCATCGCAAGAGCGTCGCAAGGTCTGAGAAATGCACGACAGCATCAAGATCAGCGGTCTTTCGTACGTTGTCGTCTTGCTTCGAACATGACTGGGTCGAAGTCCCATCCTGGGTTTCTACCTGTCGGCGGGGCAAATGATGACCAAAGAAATGGACGCATGCCGCTCAAAGGCATCATCTTCGATATGGATGGCACATTGTGTGGGTACAGCTTATGACAGACCCAAGAGCAATTACTGACGAGACAAGAAGGCGAACCACAAAATTACATGTTCGGCGAAATGAGAAGCGCCCTTGGCATTGACAAGAAGATCGACATCCTGGACCACATGCACGCCCTACCAGAGCCACAACAATCGGAAGCATTTGCCAAAATCCGAGACATCGAAAGTAATGCAATGACGAAGCAGGTTCCTCAAGCTGGACTCGTTTCGCTCATGGAGTTCCTGGACCGGCACAACATCAGGAAGGGGATCTGTACCAGGAACTTTGAGTACGTCTTACCGTCAGATGCATCATATTAAGACCTAAGCTGACAAGACGACAGCGCACCAGTGACACACCTCCTCGAGAACCACCTCCCAGGCCACATCGCTCCGTTCGAACCCATCATCACGAGAGACTTCAAGCCACCGAAGCCATCACCTGCCGGTATCCTCCACATCGCTCACACCTGGGGTATCGCCGATAGCGCGAAAGTGCCAGAGACTCCTCCGTCCCAAAGACACTTGCCATTGATCATGGTGGGTGACAGTATTGACGACATGATCTCGGGTCGCGATGCTGGAGCTTTGACTGTGCTTTTAGCCAGCGTTGGTAAAGGTCAGAGTGAGGAGCTTGTGCACGATGAAAGAACTGATGTCGTCGTGCACAGACTGGATGAGCTTATAGGACTTCTAGAGAAAAGCATATCGCCATCTAAATAGATTACATGTAATAGTTGTGTCCGTGCACAGGTGGCGCTCGATCCGTGATGTCGCTTGCTTAGTTCCTATCACCCACCGAACCGCTTTTCCTCACGCAGTTGCCTTTACGTTATCGTCTCCGCTTTCGCAGCTTACTCGGCCTCACTAGTAAAATTGGTCTGAGTCAAGTTGGTGTTACCAGGCAGGATGAACGGCTTGATCTGCGGCAGACGGTTCAGCGTATCGTCAGAGAACCCAAGATGGTCCTTTACAACTTGCTTGGGCGTCAGTCCCAGCCACTGCGCCACAGAGATGTCGTTATACGTCGGCGACTGCAGAACCTCGAGATAGATGAGCTCGGTGTCGCCAGTGTTCTCGAGGTAGTGTGCCGTCACCACGGGAACATATCCCGTATCACCAGCCTGGAAGTCAAAAGTCCTGCTAGACTGTGGCGCAACATATACGGTAAGACGGCCTTGGCCCGCAATGATGTAGTCCCACTCGTCGCTTGAGGTGTGCCAATGAAGTTCTCGCATGGCTCCGGGCTGGATCGTGAACAAAGCCACGGCAAAGTCCTTCGAAATCGGGAAGGTGTTACTGTCCAAAATCTTGACGCTCCCTCCAGGCACAGTATATGGCTCTTGCTGGCTAAAGTGATAGCTGTAAGTCTCTTGCTGCGGGATAATGCCAGCAGGCCCAGTGACATTTTGTTCGGAAATGTTGGCAGGTGGCGGCGTACCCGGAAATATATACAACTGGCCGCGGGGAAGATTATCGAAGGCGCTTGTATCGACGCGAAGATCCTTAGCCAAAACAGACTTCGGGTTGCGCTGAAACAGCTCGGAGACGAGGAATGTTCCGTCTTCGGAGAAGTCACCATTGTCGAAGACCAGCAGGAATTCGCATCCGTCGCCAAAGGCTTGAATGTTATGTGGCACTCCGGCAGGAAAGAACCAGACGTCACCCGCTTGTAAGTCATCGGTGAACGTTTGACCTGCCTCATTGACAGCAGTCACGCGCACAGAACCATTCAAGATGAGGCTCCACTCGTTGGTCTGATGCCAATGCAGCTCTCGATAAGCATTCGGCTCCAGATGCATATCCACTCCGGCCATTGCAGTGGCTATTGGCAGCTGGTCAATGTTCTGCTGGCGAGCCCAACCGGCACTTTTGAGACCATGTCTATTGTGAGAAAGCCCTGATCGAGACGTTAGCTCTTATGTTCGATGCCTTTGTGCGGTCTTAGTGCTGACCAAGAGGCCACTTTGCATTGGGCACATCGCCAGCATCTGTTACAGGCGGTGCGTAGAGATCGCTGTTCTGCTTTTCCACCAATCTGTTGCGTGGTCCCGGATCAGTTGGTGCATTCGTGCCACCTCGTATGGGTTGAGGGTTTTCAACGTCAGAGAGGTCGAGGTAAAGACCAAGATCTGCATCTTCAGATTGTGCAGGTGCCAACTGAATTTGATCATGTGGCACTGTGCCTGGGAGCTCGGTATTGACAGGGTTGCTCGGATTGTATCCTATCAAGCTAGTAGGGCCACGTAGCGAGCCACTCGCACCCACAGGCCCAGGTGGCAATGCGGTAGGCTGATCTACAATTGCGAAGTCCGGGGGAGCCAAGCTTTGTGCTTCCTGTCGTTCTTCAATCTTTTGAGACCGATGCAGAATGGCCGGCTCGGGTCTTGGGGCAGCGAGGGCACAAGATGCCAGAGCCGCAGCAACAAAGAGATTGCGGACCATACTTGGCAAGGTGGGTAGCGGTCCTTGTGTCAGGATTCTAAGCTATGTACGAGAGCAAAGAAACAAATACTCCGTAAATGCAGATACACTCTGATCTTATAGTAAAGTGCCGGGAACTGACTTCGAAAGCGCCCGTTCTTGCGACTTGCCCGTTGATGTTCCAATACGAGGATTGAGACCTCTTTTGGCGATTCGCTAGCTGGAGACGGTAAGTGCGAGCAACCTGCTCGTGGCGTGGCAAGCTCAGCTCAGTCTCCAGCATTGGTATGCCTCCTCTGAACAACTCGTGGGCTCACGACAAGATCCCGCATGCAAGCAGAACACAGCTTCTCGGTCGACATGAAGCCACTAGACGTTACGAATCGAGTTTATGCAATGGCAGTCCTGAATTATTGGTCGACACTGAAGAGCACCGCAGCACGATCGCGCAGCGGCTCGTCGATAGTGATGCAAGCAGAGGCGTGCACATACATACCGTAGCACTCAGCCGCACTATCCTGCATGAAGCCATTATGATGTGTCAGCGATTCATGATCTGTAGTTGCCACAAGGATGATATCGCGGTTTGTGCCGTGGTTTAGAAGGATCAACAAACTTTGAGTTTGATATGGCGACTAGACTGGTGTTGCCAATTCCAGAGCTGCATGCACGCGCAAAGCTTCACTTGGATGACCAAGCACTTCACCGCGCACGTAAGCGCAAGTCTGCTACCGATATTTCCCAAGCCTGGTAGGGAAATCGTCCAGCATTGATGACTGTTGGAGTTGAAGAATTTCTGGGCATCAATCGTTCAGTCGTCCAGATTCGTGCAGTTCGCGATCGACGCCATCTTGGAGCGCGTTAACGATGTTGATTCTCCAAGCTCAGGCGATTCTAGCTCTCAGTTCGTACCCGAAGTTATTCGGCTGCCCGTGTCACGATGCCGATATTCGCATCCTTGTATGAGCACGATTGAAAGCTGCGCTTGAGCAAGAGAGACGACGTCATCGCAACACCTGCAGATATGTGCTGCGACGTACCGCGAGCGAATGCGGCTTAGGCGGCGCCTGGTAGTCGAAAGCGTAAAGTGAGACGCAGGAAGCTCCCAGGTTATGATTAGCAAGATCAAGATTCACACGCTGCCTCCATATTTTTAAGCTAGCCGCCTGCCCCACGTGCTTTGATCTTCGATTCCTCGTTGTCTGGCGCAAGCTTCTAGTCAGCTTCTGCAAAACAACTGTGGAGGACGTGGACGCGGTTCCGCCTCCATCATGAGCCTTTGCCTCTGGAGGTGTAGCAGCATCGCCACATACGTGCTGGCAGCAATCTGCTTGCGTGTACATCATGGCTTGCGCCTCCCGTGCAGCTAACCGACGCCAAATCCCGAGCGCAAGGCAACTCTGCTGTTCGGACGGTCATACGTTCTCGAATGCTGTCTTCCGGGTTGAAAGATCTGTTTGGAAGTATAGTGTTCAAGCATTAACACATCACGTGTCTTGGTACTAAGTGACATGTCCTTGACAGGTATGAGTAAGCAGTTCCAGTCGCGGATGACGCCGTACCTCCGATGATCGGCTGCATGGTTCAATCATCGCGCTCGACTCGGGTTCCAGCTCCCGGCATCGTATATCAGGCTTCATGTCTTGTACGGCTGCTTGGTCGCGAGCTTCCGCCTCGGAGTTGCAAGAGTAGCTGTGGGCTCACGGTCGTCCTCGGTCAGCTCGACGATGTCGAGCTCGTCGGCTGGCTTCTCTGCAATACGGCGACGCTTCTTGTTAGCACCACCTACAGCCTTGGTCGTGTTGCTGTTGGCTTCCTGCTCTGCCCACTTCTGGAGCACTGCATCTTCTGACTCATTCTCGAGGGAATGGAAGGAAGCATGATGACCGCAGCCATCACAATCGAAGCTAGTAGCCGCCTGGTACATTAGTAATAGTGTTCGCGGACGATCACTCCATCGAAGCATACCTTGACTGGATGCAGCATGAATCGCAAGCAAGGGCAGCAGCTTAGAATTGAAGTTTTGTATCCGCATTTTCCCCTTGGTGGTTTGTATTCCATCGCGGACCATACGCTGTTTTTTGGCGCCTGGTTCGCCATGCTGTTCCCGTCGAATGCGGTCAAGACAACATGTTGTGTCTATAAATGTGGTCTCGATCATGTAAATATTGAGAGGGCGAAACAAAACACTCCTGGCGCGTTCTAGCGCGTGTCCAGATAAAGTTCAAGATAAGCGAACGTCACGTGAAGGTTTCTTGCGCTCCTGCTGCTACTTCGCCGAAGTTCACTCTACGTAGTATGTTACCCACTTCCAATAACTACACTGCCATCCAGCAAACAGTAGTTCGAGCGCCAGCCTTCGACTGCGACACAAAAATCTCAGAAGCGCCTCAAATACCCGACATTGCGACTTGCCCACCATGCCAAAATTCTTCTGCGATTACTGCGATGTCTACCTCACTCACGACTCGATGAGCGTGCGAAAAGCACACAATAGTGGTCGGAATCATCTCCGGAACGTTGTCGAGTATTATCAGCAGATCGGGCACGAGAAGGCGCAGGCGGTGATCGACGGTATCACAAGCAGTTATGCGGCAGAAGGACAAGCAGTACCCAACATGAGTGCACCAGGAATGGGTCCGCCAGGTGGTCCACCAGGATTTCCTCCTGTAGGCGCGCCAGGATTCCCTCCAATGGGCGGAATGCCGCCAGGTGGGTACAGCGACAGAACAAGCAGGATGATAGAATGCTGACTTGCTCTAGGTATGCCTCCAATGCCAGCAGGCTTTCCACCAATGCCTGGTGGTCGAGGGATGCCGCCGCTCCCGCCAGGATTTCCTCCACCACCCAATGGTTTCCCTCCAGGCTTTAACCCTCAAGGGCCTCAAGGGCTGCCGCCATTTCCACCAAATGGTACGCCGGGTCAAGGATCTCCTCCAGCGGGCATGCCTTTCGCACCGCCAGGAGCTGGTCTGCCAAACATGCCGAGCTTCAACTCGCAAGGCGGTCCGAGTCCTGGACCTGGGCAACATGTCAGTCCTCCACCAGGTGTACGCTCAGCTGGTCCGCCAGGTACGGCTCAGGGCCAATAGAGTGCTCCGCCGCCGACATGGTGTGATGCAGCTTCTCATGAGACTGTGATGGCCACAGAAGATGGCTGACCTTGCATCGATTCGAATGCACCATGTTCGGATACTACATAGCAACTTTCTCACAGCCCAGCCGATGATATGGCAAAGAATCTCGCAGCAGTGGATTCTGAAGCTCAAGATTGGACGGGAGGAGATTTCATGGACCGAATGAGAAGTGAATGGACTTAGCGCGGAGTTAGGGCGTCGCCGCGAAAGAATGGCAAAAAGTCAGTACAAAACGCGAGAAGCTCAGGCAACTCTGCTTCGCGAAGTCTCTATATTTACACCCATGGCCATGCAGCGGTCATGACGATCGCCGCCGCAGAAAGCAGTTTGTGAGATGCTATTCTGAACGCATATGCTTGTAGTCTCTCGCACGAGATTCACGACACAATGGTCTATGAATGTGAAGCCGGCTTAAAACGAGGCGCAAGACCCTACGTTGGCTTCTTCCTTTCAAACATTGGCGAGATGGACGCCAGTGCGATCCTGCTGAGTCTTGGAACCTTGTCCTCGGCGAATTTCCAGCGCGCAACCTGACTTTAAAAAGTACGTAACCTCTACACGAATGGACGACCCTCACATCACTGAAGTAGTACAAGAGCTTAATTGATACGTCACATCGACAAGAACCGCAGACACTGCTCCTGCGACGAAGCTACCGCTACGGGATCTGATCGCAACGCATTCCTCACACATCATGGCTTGCTGGAAAACTTTGCCTAAGGTGTCGCAGAAAGCGCCAACAACCGCATTCCGCCCAAGCACATCACGGGAACCACACAGAGTCGGCTTTCTTGATCTTCCCAGAGAACTTCGAGACCAGATCTATCACTGTTGCCTTGTAAGTCCGCCTCTGCTCGAAATAAGAATCTCTACTCTTGCAAACCTGGATTCACATGTACAAAGTCTCACCGAGCGTCAAAGCTCGGACGCTGTTCAATCGCGCCGCGATGGAGAGACGCAAGAGGTGCAGAGCATGTTTAAGGCCCTACGAGCTACTTGCCATCAGCTGAATACCGAGACCGCCGAACGCTCTTCAAGAACAGATTTTCGGCTCCATTACACTACGGTGAGCGACGTGGCGAATTCCACTGCTATGTGCTCAACCAAGCAAAGCGAATTCGACTCTACTACATTCCTTATAGTGCAGAGCTTTGCCGTGAGCTCAGCATCAATATACATCAGGGCGGCGCTTCTGGCAGGTGGAAGTGTGAGTTCACTGGACTGTCCACTGTTGGAATAAAGGACGACCTATACCGAAGAGTATCGGCACGGCTCGATGCGATACTGTCTTACAAGCCTTCGGACGAAGGGCTTGAACCCGGCGATCTCAGACGTCTTCACGGAGTCCTGCGGGATGCTGCACACAAAAGCATGCGAGGTGCTAAGCTAAATCGCGCCTACCGACGATTGTTCTATCATACAGCAGCTTTAAGCCACGGAGTGGATGGGAAGCTTGGGAAGCAATGGTCGAACCTCCGTTCCGGAGCCAGAGCAGTTCTTCGCCTCCAACGACTGTCTTGACCTATAGTGCACGCCCCTTTGTCAAGGTGCGCCCAATGTGAACCATTCGCGAATGATCTTCAATACATGTAGTGGAAAGCCGCCGCAACCCTGCCTTGAAGCGAGGGTCTTGTTTCCAGGGCTATGTGTAGAGACTAGAGGATGGATCGCGTTGTGGACAGACCACCAACTTACCAGGGGAAAACTTTTCGGGATACGGACCTGTAGTCTTTATCGCCTGGACTGGATTGTCGAAAGGTTACAACAGACAGAGCCCGTTGTGAGGAGACGACATATCAGCATCGGTGCGTGATGGACTTCCAGCGTGAAATCACGCGTAGTGAAATCTGCAGATAGAGAGCGGCGAAAGCTGCAGCGCGGCACAATACTCGACCATTTACGAATGAGCACATAGCCAAACCCGTGTCCACTCTTCACAATAACCACAAAAATCTCCATTACCATCATTGCCACCACGTCGCCAGCATGTCCCACTCACCACGTCCCCTCGCGTCGTACTAAGTCCCACGCTTCCACCACACTTCCTCTTTCTCACCAATCACCAACAGTATCAGCATTAACAAACATGTCCGGCTACTACTTCGCGCCTGACGGCCTTCCGCCCATGAACACCCAGAACCTTTACAACTCCATGCTACGCGGCCAGTGGCAAGCCTCTCGCGACCCGTACAGCCAGACGCACAACTGGCCATTCGCTTCCTACGGCACGGTCACCCAGCGCGGCCTCGTACCGTACAACAACCCTCGAGGTTTCTCAGCGGGTCAACAAGCTGACATGTATCGCCAAGCGATGAGTTGAGGAGTGCCCATGCAATTTGGTGGCACGGGAGGATCGAGTGGGCGCATAGGCGCTTGGGGTGATATCGGAAGCCGATATTATATTCGATGTACTGGTGACGGTTGCCTCAACGACATCTTTAAGCACCCTTCAGTCGTGGGACTGTCGAAAAAAAGCAACTACTGCTGGGTGTTGCTACAATATTTACTCATTCAATCAGCGTAAACCCTATCGTCTCATGCAATCTGTGCCAGGTAGGGTAATGCCATGCCATCGCTGCCAACGCTTTAAAAGTTCTCAATCTCACTTTTGGTACAGAACTTCTCCTGGCGCCTACTGTTCAATTGCAACTGTCTCTAGATCTCCACATCAATATCAAGGTCCAGACCACCAATCACATCATCGTCCAAGTTCTTCTTCTTAAGGGCGCCGACAGGCAGCTTCGCACCATTCGCCGGGTGTGATAGTGGTGTTTGTGCACGGCTTTTCTTGGGGGTGTCCATGCCATTCGCTGGGGTGCCGGCCCGAGAAGTGTCGCTACCTTCACCAAAGAGATCCTTCATTGCCGACTTCTGCAATGCTGCTTCTCGTCCCTTTGACTTCAACTCAGACTCGGCTTTGGCCTTCGCGGCTTGAACAGCCTTGGTCTTGAGGGCTTCTCGGGCTTGCATCTCCTTCTTTCGTTCGGCGATCAATGCAAGACGCACTCTCTCCTGCTCCTTGTGACGATTGCTGTGGTTGAGCTGTGCAAGGCGATCGTGGGACGCTGCCTTTGCGACAATAGGCTTGGCTTTCAAGGCGCCGTTCGTGTTGGCTGCGCTGTTGTCAAGCGCTTCTAGTTCAGAATCGCATCTAGCCACTTCTTCTTCATCGCCGTTCTGCTCTGCTTCGACTCGGCGCTTGGCGATATCTTTACGCTTCTGCTTCGCGATGTGTACAGGATCGTACTTTAGCTCCATCGCACGTTGCTTCGCAAACTTGATCTGCAGACTGTCCTCCGTGAATTTCTGATTGAGGAAGCCATGTATAGCGTCTAGCTTGGATGTCAAGAACCTTCGCGACGGCAGCTTCATGTTATCCTTCTGCAGTGTATCTTTGAATCGAATGTATTCTGATTCGGTGAACCTGCCATCTGAACATGCCGAAAGGGGCCAGGCCTTCTCTGCCGCACCATGTGCTACCACTGCATACTGATCTGTGGTGAAGTGTTTACCGTGCTGATTCTCAAGCTGATATGGTTTGCCCTCAGTAAAGCCTCTGATCTGCGTCATCCTATACATGTTCTGTCCAGTAGACCTGTCTGGCCCAATGCTTACTCTAGCGAAGCAACCCTTGATGGTGTTGTCGAAGTTTGGATAGAAGCAGACTTTGGCGAAGTTGGAGCGACCTACTCGGCAGCGTTCGAAGTCTCGGAGCTCAGCTGGTGGCTCGTCACGATCACGTCGGCTCTCGTTTGCTGGCTCTGCCCACTCTACTTCGCTTTCAGCATCGGCATCGCGGTCAGAAGCAGATGGGGAGCGCTCATCTCGGTCGTCTCTGCGATCACGATCCGCCATCCGACTTTTCTGTAAACCCTTCTCTTCTCGAGCTCGCTTGAGACTGTCCAGGGCATTCTGCTTTGCAGTTTTCGGTCTGGTGCTCCGTCGTGAACCGTCATCAACGTCCTCAGGCGCCTTGCGCTTATTCCGGTTCTGTGCCACTTGACTTTGCTTGAAGGCACGCTTCAAGGTCATGTCCTGGATGTGTCGTGTCACCTTCTCAGCTCGCTCTGCCAACTCAGCTTCCCGCTCGATCTCTGGCTTAGCCAGGACATCGGCTTTGTCGCGTTCATCCAGATACTTGCCCTCCAGCGGATATAGTGGTATCTCCTCATCATCTTCTGCAGGCGCATCTGCTTCTCCGTCTGACTCGTCCATGCCGCCAGTTCCGGGTGATGGCGCTGGTGACAGTGAGCTGTCCGGCAGGTCAGCGATCGCATTCGCAGCGGCAGTGAACGTGGTCATGGTGGTAATGGCACAGCGGAAAGTGGCCGATAGCAGCAGACGCGCTTCTCGAATGTGTTTGTGGCCCACGAAGGCCGACTCAGAGAGTTTGGAGAACTTACCCTTGAGCGTCTTCGTCTTCACTTTCCTGCTTGCGTCTCCTCCGACCACGTGCCTTGACCTTTTGTGCAACGCCTTTTGTTCTCGCCGGCTGCTCTTCCACTTTCTCTACGCTTGGCTTCGGTTCTTGACTTGGTGATCGACTAGCATCTCCAAGCTGTTGATCCAGAAGGTCAAGGTCGTCTACGCTCTCGTCATCCTCGGAATCTCCCCCTGCCATGTCGAGGAGCTCCTCGTCGAGCGTCGCATCGCCGGCGTCAGACATCGTGTCGGTCGTTGTAAGTGTATCTCACGAGAGTGAGCGGTCGATTATCGCGGTCGCTTGACGTTTTCGATAGTGGGATCACGCCTCACTGGTGATTCGTGGTGGTTTTCTTTGTCGACAGATGCAGCGCTCAGGCTAGGACTTAGAAGTGACGTCGAACGTTCATAATACGTTTCTGATTCGACAGCAAGAAGGAAACAAACGTGATGGTCTTGATGGCTGGCGGTGCGCGACTACAAATTCACAAGCAATCGACGCCAACCGAGTGTGGAAAAATTGAAGTGAAGCGAGCAACGAGATCGAGACGTGAAAGTCGCTCCTTCCAGCTGCATCAGAGCGCGTTGTGCCGGGGTCGGGCCGAGAACGCTAACGCTCTAGCGAAAGCTTCGCGGGTCCTTGCACGTCTATCAAACATCGGTCTCGAGAGCAGCAGGAGCCATCTTTGTTGCAGCCTCATTCACGGCGTTGCATTGCAGACTGGCTCTATTGTTATATCGCATTGTACAGAGCATGAACCTCGTCATGGTCCGCGTATCGCCGTCATTACCGCTCAAGGCGCGTCTCAGTCCGCACGCCTTCCAGCTTCAAGCTCGGCGAACATTTGCCTCATCGTGCATACGGAAACATCAAGTCGAAGAGGAGCCAGACACCTTGAAGAGTCCACGACCTCGAACGCGAGCGAAGCCTCTCAGTCACGCTCAGAAGCAGTTTCTAGATTCAGCGCTTCGTGTTAACCATGCCGGTGAACTGGCTGCGACCCTTATCTACACTTCTCAGACACCACCGATCGTTAAGGCGCACCCACATCTTCGTCCTTTGATGAAGCACATGTACGATCAAGAAGCCGGTCACTTCACTAAATTCAACGAGTTGCTCGCAAAGCATCGAATACGGCCGACTGCAATGTACCCCGTCTGGCATGCTGCGGCAACGTTCTTGGGTTGGAGCACCGGCATCATGGGTAGAGAGGCTGCTATGGCGTGTACAGAAGCTGTCGAGACCGAGATTGGTGGACACTACAATGATCAGGTCAGGGAGCTCCTGAGCTGGTTCAAAGATATGGAAGCGACGGGAGAAGAACCTGGCCCGGAATTGACAGAGCTGGTAACAGACATCAGGAGGATTCGAGATGAGGAATTGGAGCACCTCGATCATGCTGTCGAGAACGATGCGAAGGAGGCAAATCCCTACGAGCTACTGACTGGTGTCATTAGAGCTGGCTGTCGAGGTGCCATCTGGGTCAGTGAGCGCGTCTGAAAATCTGAATTTGAATCTGCTGCGCAAATGATACTGTTGGCCTTGAAAAATTAGCGAAAATGTGGCAGACCGAGTGGAATGTCCGCAGAAGCATTGCTTGGATACGATCACGTTCGACACCGTCAGATCGGATGTGCCACGTCACGATCACAGTACTACATGTATCTCCTATCAGATGGATAGAGCATTGAGACCACAAGCGGATCATGCACAGGGACAAGCAAGGCGCAAGTCACCTCGAAAAAGTATCATCGGGGATCAAGAAAGACGTAAAGCGTCCAGGAAGTTGTGGTGGTTGCTGACATCACTGGTGTTCGTTGTGTTGTCCTACAATCCTTGGCAATGGTCGCGCACGGCTATACACAGACCAGCCTCGTTGCGGCGTATGCTTTGGACCCTATTTGGTAGTTTAATGTGGCTGCACGGGACCGTCCACATGTCTCGACGTGAGCGCGACCACATCCTCGTGCTCTTCCCACAATCCTCATGGACACATAAAAACGCTCTGATGCGTAGATCTCATCACAATCTGCGAATGCCCAATCCATACCTCATTGTCGTGCAGCAACGACAATGGTCGCAGTTGCAAGTGAATAGGGACAAGGGACAATAGGAGGCCTGCCAGGTGGTATTGTCGTGCAGCAACGACAATGTGTCACAATTGCAGGTGAATCGGGCCAATACACAATAGGAGGCCTGCCAGACTCTCGAATAGTACAAGTACCTCTCGAATCTTCCTGCTCCTCTTAAAGATCAATTTTCTACCCACCATCTTCGTGCAGACTCGCTAACAGATTCGCCGGTCGTAAGCTCCTATTCAAGGTATGTTGAAATTAGGGGCGATGCGTTCCTTCTCACGAAGGCACAAGAGTGTCTGAGACAGAAAGGCTTCGTGATCGTAGCCCATGTACTCTGACTTTTTGAAGTGGCCGCCGTGCTTACACACAGTCAGATACCGCTAACCTCGACAACACACTCGACCGCTGGTTCGGTACCCTTATCATGGGCCTGCAAGGATACGGAGACCAACACGATTTTGCACAAGACTTCAAAGCCTTCGGTTTACCAGATGACAAACTCAAACAAGTATTGAAGAAGAAGGAGCGCAAGACCGACAACGCCACGCAGATTCCGAATGGCGCACCAGGCACCATCACTCACAACAGAGATCAGGAAGACGACGCCAAAGAGAAATGGCGGAAGCTGCAAGCTCGCCGTTACCGGCGTGGCAAGGACGGCAACAGTCCCAATGGCAACGTGAAGACGGGTCCCTATCAGCCTCTCTACATCGAGGGCTACAAGAGTATGACCTTACACCAACGAACTCCTGAGCACTCACTGACAATGCACAGATCTGGTTCTTTTTGATATCCATGAAGGTTTCCCACCTATCTATCCCAATCCGCCACCAATAGTGAAGCGCTATGCAAAGTACGTTCGGGGCAACAGCAAGATTGTCGCATTCAACATCGTATCACAAGCAATCATACTCAGAAGAACACCCAGTAACTTTGACGGAATCACCATTGACTACCTGAAAAGTGGCCCGAAAATGGTCAAGTCGCTCGATGAGGAGCCCATCAAGAAGCGAGCCACGAACATCGCTGCACCAGCAGCCGAGAAAGAAGTCATTACTGCCGCTACACAGGGAGATGATCACCCGGCAGACCGGCCGGCACCCAAGAAGCGGCCTACCCGTGCGACAGCTCAAGCAGCAGACCAGCAGGAATCGGAGAAAAGGCGCACTCGTACGGTAGCTCAGCCGTCTAACGCAGATCAGGTGAATGAGATCAAGGTTGCATCGCCGCCTCCACCGGCTCGCCGCAGCAAACGCAAGTCAGACGAGATGAGGGAGGAGGGTAACGGCGGAGATGGCGAGGAGGCAAACGAGGGGCAACCAGCAAAACGTCGCAGCAAGCGCGTTTCTCCAAAGAGCAAGAAGGCCGACATTGCTGCCGATTCTGTTTTGAGCAGCCCAGTCGAATGAACGAGGATTTTGTAACATAGCGTGTACAGCGTACAGCGCGCCGCCAGGAGCGGCATACTTAATGATCATATGACGACCAGGCATCACTGAATTTCTCCAATTCCCTGTCACCCGAGCACATCGATACGATGGTATCCCATCCGCAGATGGCCCAGAATTCTCGAAATCATCAGGAAGCAATAGAGATTTGTGAGGAATCCAAAGAGCCTGCTAGGCAGATACGGTCTCACAACCTGACCGGCATCGAACGCCACTGCCTCATTACCGCATCTTGAAGTGCAGTTGCGAGCTCGCTGTAGACTACTGCGCTGCATACATGTACCTCGACTCTGTCGTTTGCAGCACCATATCTTTCAATGAATGCGCCTACTGAGCGCCACTTTGAGCAGCATCCATAGCACCAGGCGGTCCACACTTCTCTCATGGCCGTGGCTGACAACGGTACACCCTTCCAGCTGCGCGCCTGCGAAGCGTCACTCGAACAAAGACCAATACCACCATGTAACGCACAGCGACCTTCCGATCTTGAAAAGGATACCGACATTGCTCGAAGCAGCAGCCGCACTACAGACTAAACTCCAACCTATTCCCAGCATAATCCCTCGCAAAAAATCTCTGCGGATACTCCTTGCCCTGCGCACCACTATTAGTCTCACCAGGCTGGTCTGCCTCCCTAGGAGCCGCAGCATCTCCCTTGACATGGTGCTCATGAATGCGCCGTCGCAATTCGAGGAGCTCATCCGGAGACCCGATTCTGAAGCAAGGGTGGCGAGAAGACTTCAAGTTCTCGTTAGTCCCGAAGGCGATGTGGACTTGTTGGCCCGAGGTGCCGATGTCGAACCTGCACGTGTTAATTGATGTGTTCTGAGATGGAGGCTGTAGCCGCAAGTGTCACGAGTGCGATACCATGCTAAAGAGCCTCGTTGGAGCTCTGGGACAGCTCTTGGAGTTAGACCGAGAGTTTTGCCATAGAATGCTTCGGCTTGGTCGAGGGTGCCGGCTGGAACGAGGAGGTTGACATGGGCGATACCTGTGATCATTGTGCTGTATTGCGCTGTGGTGTGCTATGGTCTAGCTAAATGTCCAGTTTGTTACCCAGGAAGACTGCTTATGAACAATCGTGTGTCCCTCGTTAGAAAACTGGGCGGCCGTCTTACTCATGGCGACGGTACGACTGTACATCGTGGGGTACTTCCGGAAACACTTGCCGTTCGCGAATCATCCCGGCAAAATGCATAGCCTGAAGTGTTCAGCAATTCTCGTCTATGGTCCGATGATCAGTGTTGGCTGCTTAGCATAAGATGGGTCATTCGCGCGGACTGCAGTTGAGCCATCGTGGCCAAGTATACGCATGAAGGCAATCTTTGCTCTAAAAGATTGGGCCATGAATTTTTGGTGTCCCTAACACGTCCTCGCCGTGCGCTCGCTCCTTGTAACCGAGAAGCTATATATGTCTCGTAATTCCATTGCATGGCTAACGCGGCAGATCACGTGGCACGCGTGATCCTCCAGACTTGACCAATCAGAACGGGACTTCACGCAACCTACTGCTCTCTAGACAACATCTACTCAGATAGCACGAATGCGCTCGGCTCGCATGGCTTCGTCACTTCCATGAAGTTTTGCGCGTGGCGAACAAGAAATGCCAGCTACAGCATAGATGTGCAGAGAACCGTCGCAGAATAATTCCGCAATGTATGCCAAAGAAGGCAGGAAGCAGCAAGAGATGGAGAGAAGAATCGACAGGTATTGCGTTTAATGTGCAGGGCCGCACTTTTCATGGCCTTGCTGGCCATAGTCGAAAGATACAAGGTAATGACTCATTGCCTGCATGATACGTACACGCAAGAAAGAGTCCACATCGAGGCTGTCGATTCACGATGACTGGTACCACCGAGCTACAAAGAAGAATAGAGCCTAGCCAGTGTCGCGTCAGCGTCGGGTAGGCTAAACAGTTGTAATATCTCCTCTTGAACCCAAGTCCTTCAGGTGACTCTACTCTACGGCCCGACCGCTTATCGACTTTTCAGGTATCATGAAATCCCACCCACGATCCCCGATACCACACATCTTCTGCTACAATCACGATGCGCTGCGCTGCCACGATCGCACAGCTGCTCCATCCCATACGAGCACAGCGTCCGCCGCCAATAAAGACGGTTGCAAGGCCAAGTGCGGCGGTTGCTCAGGCGCCTATCTAGTGGGCCATGTTGACGGTATATGCTTTGTTCAGTCATTTACAAACGCACATGTAATTAGACTGTAGAGCAGGATCCGGTTTACCAAGAGTTCGAGGGTTTCTGTCATACTGATCAGGGCACCGCTAATATCTCTTGTCATGACTACAATGGCAAAGGTAAGGCACAATGACGAAATACGACGCGCCGAAGTCGAGAAGGAGCATAGGCTTTCGAGGTAAGGGCCCAACGACGTTATTTGGTATGAGAAATCCCGACCGCGAGCTAGCTTAATGGGTGAACTACAACATCGATATGGAAGTTGCTGCGAGAAGGAACTATGATCAAGCGATAGCGGGTCAAGTCTCCTTCGACGCCCTGATTACACATGGCTGCATCTATGCTCTATCTACCAGAAGCGAGATCAAGCAGTAAGGTCCCAAGACAACATAGCAACCGAGGCCTACCCTCCATAGTTCTTCTTGATTGCTCTGAATGCTTCGTGACATGTCGTGCCTGGTAGAAGTCCATAAATGCTAGAGCAAGAAGCACCGCTAAAAGAGTAGGCAGCTCAATCGGGCCCTGACCTTGTCGTGCCATGTCGCGACATATGCTTCGCATGATCTGAATGGGAACATCTGAGAGGAAGCACCAGAGTCCAATATTAGCATCTGGTTGAGGCATTGACGCGGGTCCACGTCTCCACGATCATCAATCAGATGTCCGAACAGAATTGACAAGGCGTCAGCAACGTCCTGCGGGCTGTTTCGACAGCACAAGATATAGTGCGTATTAAGCGTCAGGCTCGCAAGCTCTCTGGCCGGCCTAAGCAGCAGCATCAGTCTCTCGAGGGCGATAATGTCGCCGTCGGGTCCGATAGTGATGCCTGATGTGTCTGACAGAAGGTCCGATGTCGGAGAGAAAACTTGCACACTGCCCGGCATATCTGAAGGAGAAGTTCTTGTTGCCATAGAGTACTGGCGTGGCTTCGGCGTGGACTTGTCTGCAGAGGCGGAGTGCATGCACAGGAATTTGGCCAGAAAGGTAGTCGAGCGAGAAATGTTGTTGGATGTCATCGATGATCTGCGTCCTGTACTCCCCGAAGGACTGTATGGTGGTAGCGCAAGGTAAATGAAAGAGCTCATGATAGATCATGTTTCCAATCTCTGCAGGCAGGTCGAGGAATCCGACCTTTCTTTCACGCCAGGCGTACAAATTTCTTAAAACCGTTGCCATCAGCTCAAAGACTTTTCTGAGCTGCAGACAGCTGTGTCCTTTCTTCGGCATCGCGAAGGGTCGTCTAAGGGTGCGGAACACGATGTTCGAAAATGGCGCGAATGGCACTGCTGGGTTTGACTTCGCAACTGCAATTTTCTTTCTTCTCCAACTGTTTTAGAAACACACAAGTTCGGTCAGCTGTGCTGAATAACATGGCAGCAAGCTTAGATATGGGAAGATGTCTAGTCGATGTTCTGTTTGAGGCGATGCAAACTCCCAGCATAGTAGTTCTGGTAATCCAGCAGCCAAGGCGGCAAAAGCCAATACATCCACGCCATCAACACTGCCCGATATCCTTTCCGTATGAACATGGGCTTGTCGTCCTGTAAGAGCTCGGAGATGGTGGCTTCCGCTACATAGAAGCGATCATGGCCGTTGCCAGAAGAAAGCGACTTGCTCGTCATTGCATCGACCTCTTCTTTGATCGGAGCATACACGGACGTCGCAGGAATGCCTGTGCCTGTATTATGCTTGAAGAACTCTGTCTTGACGGCAGAAGTGACCAGAGTGACAACGGCGACCTCAAAAGGTGCCAATTCCACACGCATCACTCCGCTCAAACTCAGCACAGCGGCTTTTGAGCTTGAATAGATACCCATATATGGCCGATTGAACTTCTCCAGACCACTAACGCTGGCTTGATTGACGACTGTGCCCTTTGCCTCACGAAGCATCGGGAAGAACGCCTGCGTTACTCGCAATAGTCCCCAAACGTTGACGTCGTACTGCTTTTTGGACGCTTCGATGTCAGCGTCCAGCAACGGAACATAGTATCCAAAACCTGCATTGTTGAGCAGAAAGTCAAGCTTGCCGTCCGTGAGTTGTTCCACTTGCTCGAGGGCTATAGCAATCGACTTTGGTGATGTGACGTCCATGTGAAGTGTGACGAGGAAGCCATGTCCGCTGCCTTTCTCTGGCTCTAGATAGTCCAGCCCTGTGGTGTCGAGCCCGGTAGCGATAACATTGATGCCGCGCTTGAGGAAAGCAGCTGCTTCAGCTTCGCCCATGCCGCCCGGTCCAACACCAGTAATCAGAGCCCATGGCCGTCGAGCGGTCCACGCCTTTTGTTTCGTGTTGAAGAGAGCCGAGCTGTCCATGATATTCGGTGTAAGTGGTCAGGTGAGCAGTGCTCGAAGAGGGGTCGACAAGCTCGCGTCACTCTCGCGTTGCCCCCAGCTGAAATGCGCCAGGCGTATCAGATACCAACATTGTTTGTAGAACACTTTAAAAAGCAGTCTACTACTCACTTGCTTACTATCTACTCAATGACATACATGTAAGGAGTAATAATAAATCGCACCCTCCATAGCGCTAGCTCTCAATACTGTCGTGTCGTTTTCCAAGAGACGCTGAATCGCTATGCAACAAACTATATACACAGAACAACCTGTCAAGAACGTCCGTCAGCTACAAGTAGTCTGCCGTGCCGGAACCTAATCGTAAATCTCGAGGGGCGCAATCGTATCAGTACTGTACAGCCAGTTGCTGCCCTTCTCCTCTTTTTGGAGCCTGCAAAATATGTTAGTCTCATACTTGATGCTCAGATGCGAAACATAACATACCAATCATAAGGCCACAGTACCAAATGGCCCTGCACAAGCTTGAGCAATTCTTCAGCTTCTGCTCGGTCAAGAACCTCATCTGGAAATGGCCTGCCACTGCTCTTAGTTGTTCCACGACGGCGTCGTTTCTGCGAAGCTGTATGATCCAGGCTACTGCCGTTGGGTAAAGATTGCGTGGCAGTGGTCTCGGAGGCGTGCTTAACGCCTTCGCTGTACTGTACCGTGCGCGCTTTCTTCAGCGTAGCCCCGTCCTTTGGTTCGGGTCTCTCATCGTTGGCTTGCGCCTCACGCCGAGCAGCTGCTTTTTCGTCATCGGGTGTAGAAGTGCCATTGTCGTCAGTAGGATCCGTCGGTGGCGTGCCTGCTTTCAGTGGCTCCTTCTCTTCGAGCGGTGTTCGGTCGGACGAGGGCACAGCGGTTGGATCGCTACTGACTACTGACCCGGCGGAGCCAGGGGAGCCTCTTTGGCCTTGTTCCTTCTCACGCAGTTCCTCCGCATGGGTCGTGTCAGACTTGGAACTTTTTGTGCCAGGACGAAGCTTACCCGTAAGTCCCAAAAGGATATTCTTAGGGGGCTTTACGGACTCAGGGAATGTACTACCTGTTGGGCTGGCTGGCGCCGTTCCACCAGCGCCGGGTGGCCCAGACGAACTCGGAGCATCTTCGTCTTTGCGGGGCTCGCTCTTGCCTAGGCCTTGAGCTTGCATGAAAGCTTCGGTGTATTCGTTGAACCTTCGATAAGCCGACCAGTCCAGGACTTCAGAGTCAGGTTGGCATCGAAACACTTGGCGATATAACCTAGTGTTGTTCTCAGCCACAAGATGCCAAATGTCCCGATAGAAACCGAATGCCAGCGGGTCTGCCATACAATCCTCGTGCACTTCAGGTCGCCGAAGGGAGCGTAGCAATGGATCCACAGCCTTCCTAGAGCTTTCGGACATGCCACGCTTCAGCGGAGGTCCTCCAATGTCAGTGTCATCACCAGGCGGTAGCTCAGGCAGCTGTGAGCGAGTCGGGAGACCAAGCATATACGTTTCGGTTCTCTCGGCCGGCCAAGGCGGCTGGTAAGGCATTGCTGCCTTTCTCTCTCTACTGCGACTGCGTTGCTGGGACAGATCTTCATCTTCACGATTCTTAATACGCGTCGTGTCCGGTTCGTCCCTCTTAATGAAGACCTCGTTGCCGTGACCGTCGATCACGGTGTTTCTGAACTCAGTGTCGCCTGCTTCAGTGAGCTTGACCATGTTGTCCTGGCCATAGCCTTGGACGTCAAGGTCTCTCTCGTGTGCTTTGCTGTGATGTTCTTGTTGAACATTGTGTTCGCTGGACGAATCTCCTGTTGCGGTGTCTGTCAAGTGATCGTCGGCTTTCGTATGGCCTGATCTTAATGCTGCCAGGTTGTCCGTGTTCGTCGCGGACGCCAACTGGGTTTGTGCCGGCGTCTCAAAGTACTCCCTCGATGGCGCGAAATGATCACTGTAGATTCGCTCCATTTCTGCGTCTTGTTCTTCGCGTTCTCGCTCTGCTTGTGCTTGCTCGCGTCTGTAGATGGCATCAACGTCCACGCCGAGATGTTCTCGCATAAGTCTTTTGCGCAAGGTGTGAGCAAATTCTCCCACCTCGTAAGGCTTGCCACCCATGAAACTTGGGAGCATGCGCGTGTCGGTAACGATTGCGGCCACCTCCGAATCTCGCGAACCCAACATGGAGCGCTCATTGATGTTGGCGGACCCGATGATGACATGCCTGTCGTCCACTACCATACACTTCGCATGGATGTACAACTGTTCCGTGGTAAGACATTTTCGAGGTCCAATCTTGCCCCACTGCCGCAACGAGTAGAAACGGACGTAATCTTCTGGCTCGATCCCACGTTCGCGTAGGCGGCCGAATATAGACGTTTCACCACGACAGATGCTACGAAACTGGCATTGCATAATAAGCCTGACGCTCGATCCATCCTGAGCGTCCACAGTATTCTGGAAACCCGGCATAAGAGGTATGACAGCGCAGAACTGCCACTTCTCGCCATTGTCGTGTGCACGAATGGCGCGTTCCACAATTGCGTCTCCAATGACGTTGTTAATTCTGGTGCCGTCCACTTCGCAGCTCGAAATGAAAAATTGGTTTTCAACATAAACAAAGTGTTCGGAAGTCCTGATGAGATGAGCATAAGCGTTCATGATGCTGTGTTCGGTCTTGCCTGGTGTTCCAATAGACCATGCGGTTGCGGATCGAAGGATTTGTATCTGGCACGTGCCTGTCATGCCGAGTCTTTCCAACTCTTCGTACTCGTATTCAGGTGGCGGCACGAGAACCGGTGTCGGTCGGGTCAATACACGAGACCGCTGAATATAGTTCCATCTTTGGACGAAGTGTCGTCCAACGTCCCTTGCTGGCTGGCCTACAATTTGCATCGCGATATCATGCCATGGCATTCGCGGCACTCTGCTCCTGTCGTACATTTCTTCGTACGGCTGATCAAGTTTATAAAAGTCGAGCACGCGAGCATTCGAGTAGTCTTTACCCGGCCAGACCTGACAGTGGTCGGAGTCCCTAGGCACGTTGTGGTCCAATTCGAAGCCGGTAAGTTTGTCATCAGTAAGGGAATGGCAAGGGTCATCCCATCTCCCAAAACAGAGGTCGACACCACCGACAAAAGCCATCATGTTGTCCACGACCACGAGCTTCTCATGATGTGCCCAAAAGAATTGGTTCTGCCTGAATTGGTTGGGCGAGCGCTGGACGCATATGTTGGCGTGAAGATCCAGCAGGCTTTCTTTTGTCCAGTCTGAATTGATCGGTATGGCATTCTCGACGTTACGATATACGATTACGAAGATCTTCACGCCCTCTTCGGCTTTGCGCTGGAGAAGTCGATCAAGTCGCCATTTCTGGCTAATAGCTGGTGGACGACGCATATAAAGCTCGGGACTGAGCCACCAATCGTGGATGTAGATGACATCTCGTGCATTGTCGATGGCCCGAGATACTTGCCACATGTGATCACGACCATCGACCAGCCAGCGAGACCAGACATTGTTTCGAACAGGTGCAAAACTGCCGAAGCGTTGCTTTTCTTTCCAGATGGTTCCAGCTTGCATTTCGAGCAGAGACTCTCTCCATTGGTAATACTGATGCTCATCTCTAGCGTAGAGATTCATTTTACGTTCGGCATTGTAAAGCTTGATCAGATGCGCTTTCTTGGTAGGTTTAGCATTCTCCTTTGCGATCTTAACTTTCTCATGCGTAGATTTCTGATCTAGAACACGTTGTTTGGGTTTCTCTATTGCAAAGTCCGAATCAACCAGGAAGACATCGTACGGTATCAGCGACTCAGGCCCATCGGTGCACACGATGTAACTGTGTCGTACCAGAAACCATCGACGCTTATGCCGGTCCTTGAAGTCGTTGATGATATTTCTGCGCCCAAACTGCTGTAGTTTGCGCCGTACTTCGAGATGTTGTCGGGAAGCAATCTGAAGCAGACCCTGCTTTCCTTGAAAGCCATTCTCGGCAGACAGCCGAATGGCTATCGCAGACACTTCCAAAAATTTGCACAATCGAGTACTGTCCGGGCGGAATATGAGCCATCTAATCATCTGCTGTAAGTATGTCTCGAGCTTCTGTCGTGATCGCTGTGCATAGATCTCTCTCTGTCGTGCTGTCAATTCGTCCGGATTCAGTGCGGTATTACCAATATCGCTTGTGCTTTGCCTTCTAGGCGGTCCGAAAAAGGACGACTGCCCACGCCTGTGGCCAAGTGGTCTTGCATTCGCGTTAGTGTTCGCAGCGGTCTCCTCGGCAATGATACCTGGCGTTTGAGGTGTTTCAGCACTAGTTTCCTGCTCGTCTTCATCATGTAGTTTGTCGAAGAGACCACGCATCCCACGCGCGTACGGAATGACACTCCGAGGGAACCGTGGCTGCTTGGCCTTTGACCTATCGTCATGTCTGAGGTGGCGAGCTTTGTCGGCTGCACTTTGTGCCTTGTATTTGTAATGTAGATTGAAGAAATCTTTGACGGACCGCTCGATCGACCATTTCATGCGGGCTGATCCATTTCCATACTCGAGGTCGACCTTGTAGATGTAGTCCCTCTCACCATCGTCAGTCTTTGCTCTTACCGTCGGAATGGTGATCTTCAATTGCTCCAGCAGCACAGGCACTTTCTGATGCTCATTCTCATCGCGTTGGAACATGCTGGCGAGTATCAAGGCTGCTGGCGCCCCAGCCAGTAGCTCTGCCATCAACTGGGCAGATTTTTGATGATCCACTCGCATCCGCTCATCTTTCTTTCTCTGGCCTAGTAACCGCAAGCCTGCCTTGACCTGTCGCCATTTCTGTGCGCTCGAGCTCTGCTGCCTCTCGGCGCCATGACGGAACGGCGAGCCGCTATTATCACCGCCGAACCCAGTGACCCGCCGAAGAGCACTGGGACGCTTTCCTTCAGGAGCATCACCCTCATTCCTGTTCGCGTAGCTCAGTCCTCGGGCATGATCAAGCCCTCTCTTCCATGCAGTGCGTAACTTGTCTCTACCCTCGTCCTCGGAGACTCCAGCTCTAGCATTGTCTTCGGCATCGGAGTATGTAGGCCTACGCAGCGTGGGCGGCCGACTGCCGGATCCAGTCGTATGTTCGCGCATGAACGATGTAAAGCGTGAAGCTCGGGGAGTAGTAGGCAGAGACTCGCCACCATATGCGCCAGGTCTTTTGCTTCTTCGCCTCTTTCTCGAGCGCATACCATCCACATGCTCGGCTTCGGAATCTTCGTGATCTCCGTCTGTACCGGATTCCACGGCTTCGGCCGCGATAGGATACAGAGGTTCGCTCCGCTCGGATTGAGGCGATAACGCAGCATTCGGCGTCGACATGCCTGTAGCACTACTCCCGGTTCTTCCATGCCCTGCAAAGCTACTGGACGAAGAGGTCAAGGACTTGAGCTTCATGAAGAAAGACGCCGACCCTTGTCTGTCTCTGAGCACCTCTGCTTGATCCGTATCCTCGTTTGCTTCGAGCGTTGTACTCTTGGCTAGAGGTGTAGGGCCCGTGTCATCCTTCGTACCACGGTCGAATTGCACCGACCTCCTTTCTGTGGGTGTTGCTAGGCCTCTCCTCTTCGCGATACCGCCAGATGTTGACTCGTTGCCACTTCTATCTCGCTCGCCGTTCGCTGGGAGATCGGTCGTTGTAGGCGAAGGTCCTGTAGAACCAGGGCTGGCATTGAACGGGAAGGAGCTCGGTGCGGGTGGTGCAAACAGAAACGTCGGTTCAGGCTCATGTTTGCTATTGGCACTGTTGATGTTGACACGGAGTGGTCCAGTTGGGGCGGGCGGTAGCTCCTTGTTGTTGACAATCGATCTCTGTTCGGATCGTAGCGGGGACGATACAATTGTGCTGTTCTTCATTTCTCCGTTCTGGAGTCGTTCCGGCAGCGTTGTGCGCGGCGAAATGCCTCGCGCGCTTTCTCTAGGCTCAACATGCTGCTCATCTTTCGACATTACCGCCGCAGCCGCCATGTCACCTTCCTCGCAGGTGTGATCGACTTTGTGACTGCCCCTTCCCGCTCCGTAGGCGCGTCTGCATCCGACACAGGACTCCCTGCAGTATACACTCCTCGATGCTCGCGATGGTGTTGGGGTGGTCAAAATCCATGGCCGAGCAGCTCCGACATACTTTGGCTAGTCGTACCGTTGCTGCGATAAGTACATATGCATCTACTCTCGTCAGCGATACGTGGTCGCCTCCGCGGTCAATGGTGGAGGATCAACGAAAACGGTCTGGGGTGCGCGATGCGCTGGGCGGGTGCATCACCACTGCAAGGAAGCGGAGCCGTCCGCTAAAACTAATCTGCAGCACAGATCACCGCAGGGATCAAGCACCCAGGGCACCGGCATCCGGAAGTGAAGAAACTGTCGCTTATTCTCGTATATGCAACTATATAATCTTCATGACCGAGGCCTCGTACACGCTCAATATGCTACAACTACTGTACAGATGCTGTCGTCTTCATTACATTAAAAGCTGTTCGTGCAACATTCATCCCGTACCGGTATCATATGACATCATTCACCAGTATCATACAGCATCATTCATGACCACGAACTGCGCGTTGTGGCCTTGGGCTCTGAATGGAGAGCGATCAAGTCGCCGGCTTCTTCCTCCTCCTCCCACCCCGTGGAAGCGTGGAGCATCGGCGCGGATGCTTTCCGTGGAGGCGCCGTACTTCCTACATCTCCTGCGTCGTTGTGTGACGAATGCCATCTCTCATCATCGGGGATAAAGGCTGGTGTGGGTGGCAAGGGCGTACTGATCCTGATGGGAGTTCCGTCAATATCTCGCAGCTCATAATGTGATTCACTGGTCACGGGTGAGACTTGTGCTCCGGACTCTTCGTCGCTCACGACGTTCGGCCAACATGATTTGTAAATGGACGGACTCCTGGGATAAGAGTCTGGAGTGAATATGTCCAGAGAACGTGATCTGGGTGGAAGCGGACTCCGGGGACCAACATCTGCGGCAGACAAGATGTCTACAGAATGTGATCTGTATGAGGGCGGATACCCTTGGCTTGTTCTTGCGGCACATATCGTTTCTTGAGATTGCGGCCACCAGCACATCTCATCGACTGAGCGAGTTGAGCCAAGTTTCTTCTTGATGGAAAGCTTTGACATCGGACCTGAACCTGCGGAAGAAGTCGGGCAAGTCGACATCGATCTTTTGGCAAAGCTGAATCGTCGAGGAGTCGTCGCGAGACTGCCTGTTCTCGATGCAAGTACAAACTGCTTGAGCACTATTGATCCGTTAGAGTTGTAGGCTGCGAAGCTTACGAACGACAGGCTTACCGGAAATTGAGCCGCAGCAGATACCGACGTAGATCTCCACGAACGACCAGGTACTGATCGGAGCCGCATCTCGAAGTGGTTGCGGCGATTGTGTAAAGGTGCGGATCGAATACATGCGTACGCAGCTCGCAATGGTTGAGAGACCACCGCATAAGAAGGCCGCCATGATGCCTGCCTTGCGCAGTCGGGATCCGGGAACCTTTAGCAGTACTGGTATAGGGAGAGCTAGCATGGCGACATCAGTGACAATGGTAAATATGTTGGTTGAGTAGAAGAAGCTTGTGATATCGACGCAGGTGCCAGCATTAGCTGGATTCCAGTACTTCTTCAGTGGAATGCATTGCACCGAGAGAACAATGACCGTCGACAGGAATTGGGCTGTTAGAAGTGCGAGCATGGCGATGCTGCTGTAGTAAAAGTAGTTCCGTAGTTCTCGTGCTACCCGTCCAGTCAGCCAACTATTGCACCGCTATCTGATTATTCTCCTTACCGAGCCTCAGATACATGAACATGATGGATATCTTCAAGAAGAACATTGCGAAGTAGTAGAAAATCTCTTCCACGTAAAGAGCTAGTATGGCCTTTCTTGCCCAGAACGGCGGCACGTTATCCAGGTCGAGACCAACGCCCCATCGAACCGATACGTAAGAGGAGATTGTAAAGCCTATGGCGAACGCGTAGGCGGCGAACATGGCATAGTCGTCTTTGCCTTTGGTCCTTCGCGGGGACAGTAGTATCGCGACTCGGCATGCTATCGCGAATGTTCCGACGATCGTGAAGATCGCACCTAGCAGAGGATTTAGACATTGATGGCACTCTTGACGCAGTCTTCGTACGTACCGACTACTATTAGTGCCAGCCGGTCTCGCGCCATCGATTTTGTGTCAAACTTGTGCGGAGGCGCATGGTCAACTTGCTTTTGCAGCCATCCTCGCAGATCAGAGTTCGGAAAAGTCATCGTTCGTGACGTTGCTGCGAGGTCTCCGTCGGGACCGTTGGCGTGAAGTGATATGCTCTTAGGTTAGGCCATATAGTGTATAGTGCAATGGATTGAAAAGCACGTTCAATGTTGAAGGTCAAAACCATTAAGCATTAGGTGCGACAATACTTCGGCCCAAGACCCACAAGATCTCCACGAGGGGCACACTCAGCTTGATATACAGTTTCTTGCAGAAGAGCAAGTTGCCGACAGCAGAGTCAGGCTTGAAATCGTGCTCAGACGTCTCGAGCCGAGCAGTGCTGATCGATGAGTCTGTGTTGTGCAAGGACTCTTTTCATTTGCTAAGCCTTCCAGAAGGTCCGTGGACAAGGCTCCATGGCGAAGCGAGTCGAGTGACGTATAGGCACCTGTGCAGGCAACAGGCAACGACGACATGATGGTGCATGACGAAACCACGAGTGCACAAGGTCTTAGAGATCGATTGTCAACACCGATGCAGGGACGGCCAAGGATAGTTTTTTAGGCAAGTTAGGGTCGCAGTGATACTTTCGGGACGTGTGAGTACAGCCTCGTGTACAGCAAGGAGCCGACACTGCCCGTTAGATGCCGACAGGGCCCTGGGATAACGCTGTCGTCGAAGGTGCCATTGGTGCCCAGCTGTCCGAGTTAATTGGATCTAAATGCAGCTCTGCTCCGCATTTAACCATTGTAGAAGAGCATCTGCGTGTAGCGACGCAGTCATGTCACCTGAGGCGTTCCTATACCGCGCAGACCGTAAACAGAGGCTCCAAATCATGCCAGACGTTGTTGTGCAATGGCGCATAGTTGGGTGATGGTAACCAATCGCGACTGATGTCATGCCGAAGAAAGGAGCGCACGGGGCCACCGGCACTGGTTGTTTCACTTGGCATCACATAGATCGTGGAAATTCAGAATTCGACGGAGGCTGAGAATAGTGCTGTGATTCTTGGCCGGCTGAGTGATCCCTGCTCCAGGTTTGGCGCATTCGTAGCTGTTTGTTTGAGGCGTTCGCATTTGGCAGAGCTATGGATGGCGATCCTTGCACAAGATGCTGGTGATATATTTTTGCTACACGATGGAGAGAACCTGGTGGCCAAGTGAGGCTTGCGGTAATAGGCTGACACCTTAGGAGGTAAGATCGTGCCAAGGCAAACGACAGTAGAAGCGTTGATCGATTTCAGTATCCCTGACAACACCGACTCGTGTGATGGTACCCTGGCAAGCTGCATAGCACAGTTACAGGAGCATCCTGCCTGCCATTATCAAGTCGTCCGCAGCACCACGTGCCGTCGAGAGCCACAAATTACTCTTCTTCGGTTCATCTCCCGTTCTATGATTAAGAATTTCAATCTTTGATGGTTGCGTAGTGACTCTTGCGTCTAATCGCGGGTCCATACCGGAAAAAGATAAATGGAATGGGTAGCATTGCCACGCAGACGAATCCCAGGAGCGACGTCGCCCAAGCAATGCCGAGAGCTTCGTACATCTGGACTGTCAGGTATTAGCATAGCTCCAATAGTGCATGCCCAGGTTAGCATTGCGTCAAATCACTGCTTGCCAGAACTTACTGGTCCAAAGAGGAAAGCACCCGCCAGCAACGTAGCGCAGTAGGCCGTTCGCTGCCATCGCTGAGGCACCGTTCAAAGGCCCATACGCATCGATCATGTACATGGAAGATGAGAGGAACAGCGCAAGATTGCCCCAGGCGAACGGAATACCCGCGAGGATTGGGCTGATCCAGTGCACATCACTTCGTGCAGTCCACCCGAACCAAAACAGCCTGGACACGATAATTAGAGCTGGGACCAGGTAGTTAGTCAATGCAAACACCTACCCTATTGGAAGTCCTATTGCACCCATCATGCCGGCCCATAATCGATGCTCGGGAGACAACACCATCTTGCCTGATGCCAAGGCTTCCGTGTGCTTCTTCTGATAGATGAACTTGTCGCAGAGAATGGCCGTGAGTGCTGCGAGTATGACGCCAATTCCGATTCCGAGGTACGCAAGACCCGTCTGCCAGGTATTGAAGCCGTATACGCCTTCAAAGGTATATGGGAAAGCCGGGAAGAATGCAAATATGATGCAAAACGTGAACGCATTGTAGATCGCAAAGAATAGTACGATGGGCTCCTTGAAGAGCATTTCAACGGGACGAATGAGAGTCGTGGTGACAAGCGCCTTCCAATAGGCCAAACTGGTCACTTTGGGCCCTGGCGGAGGAGGAAGATTGTGTGTTTTTGCTCGTCGCTGCAGCACAATTTTCTTATACGTCTCGTGCATAGGCAGACAGGTGAGCATGGCGGCTCCGGCAATGATGATATTACACCACACTGTCCAACGCCAGCCTCGGAACTGGGCCGCGAATCCACCAATCAAAGGACCGCCTGTAGTGGTAACGCGTCAGCCAAGCGCAGATTGTGCACTGATTGCAGAAATCTCTCACTTACAGGCTGGTCCGAGAAAAGGCATCATAGTATACCAGCTACTCACGGTGGCTCGATCCTTCACGGCAAACATATCGGCGATGGTACCAGCACCAACAGCCAGGACTGGCGCACCTGCGAGACCGGCAAACAGTCTGCATATGATCAGACTAGCGAAGGACTTTGATACGCCGGCGCCAACCAGGAAGAGTATATAGACCGGCGCTGTGATCTTGTATACCAGCGACCTGCCAAACGTTCTGTATGTGTCAGCGAGAGCAGGCCCACAAGATATATACTATCAACGTACTCGCTCATCGGAGCTGCAATAAGTGGTCCTAAACCAAGCCCGATGACGAATACTGTCAGAGGAACGATCGCAGCAGTCCTTGAGACGTGGAAGTATGCTTGCAGGTCCTGATTTGCGGGCGAGATCAAGGACGAGCCAACAGTGACCGAGAATGCCAAGAATGCTATGGGCCAGAAGTGGCATGCTTTCTTGAGTGACGACCAGTTCAATGGGTTGTCAGGATCATCGGGGCCATCCCAATCTTGAGCGGTGACTCCCGTTGCCGTTTGCTGTTGAGACTGGCTGGCTCCCGTATATGTCTTCTCCAGGTCATCTCTTTCTTTGTTACCATATTCGCCATCATGACTGCTGCCGACCTCAATGGCTTCAAGGATCGATTCTGCTTCGAGCTCTTCTAAACGATGTTTGTCCGACTCGGTAGACATGCTGTCGTCCTGGATCCCAGAATTCGGAGCCGGCCGCGACCTGGTGAAGCTTCTTGCAATGCAAAGTTGCACTGCAGGGTCAACAGAAACGCTGTACCAGAGGTGGTTGCGGCAATAGTGACTACTTATCCAAACTCCGCGTTTACTGGCACTTACGCGTAGTGCCTATGCACCATGTGGAGCAGCGAATCGGCGACAGATCTCCCTGCGGAACCTCATGCGCTAGTATTTGTGTACGGCACTGATCAAAGTTCAAGCAGTTTTCGGTCATGTTTAGTGAACAATTTGTCGCCTCGAGTTTTGTCTTTGGATACATGTGTGCGACTTAAAGATGTCCTCGGCGCCGTGAGCGCATTCTCTTAATGGCCCGTCGACCTTCTCTTTGATGAGTACTCAGACATACGAATGGCCTATCACACGCTTGTGGTCCCCTTTATGCTCCAACCTTATAGAGCGTGATGACATATTAGAGTTGAGTGATCATCGGGCTTGGCGTCCTTTGCAGCTGCCAACGTGGAACCGCGAATGCTTGAAGCGGGGAATGGCGTCTCTCGGCTTCGTTGTGTTTTCCGCTACAGGCAGATCATGGACGAGAACGTGATTAATATCGTTCCCATATTCTCTCGGTCTCCATAGCTGGGCTTCGCGTGATTGTATGTGAAGTAGTAACGTGATGCTTGGCGTTCCCAAAGCTGAATGATATACAGTACCTGTGCCCACCTGACAGTCCCAGTGTATCAGCTTAAACGCTGGACGGGAGCACCTGGTTCCAGCAGCACCATTCAGCTTCCCAATGATCTTTTCTCTGGTCTACTGGCACATCTTCGTCCTGCTGTAACAACAATTTTAGCATTGGTGTGACAGTCGTTCTTGATGAATAGCCAGCCAGCGTTGTCGCGATGGAATGTTCCACGTGTTCATCATAGCGAACGCGCTTCTTGGGCAAACCTTACAGCCCAGGAATGATGAGTCCGGCACACTATGCAGTAAGCGTAGCAATAGCCTCGAGATGGCGATAAGGAGCTGCTCCGTCTCACGTGACACATGCCATTCGCAGCTTTCCCATGTACAGTCACCGAAGTCGATACAAAGAAGCTTGTATGCTATGAGGTCGTGTGTCAACAGGCAGTAGGTAGTCGATAAATGGAGGATGATGTGCTGCTGATGCTGTGCAACTACATGTGTACTGTCTCCACACTTTATTAATACATCTGACGGAAGGAAACAAGCATTATTTGTGTGAGAGCCAAGAACCAGGCGTCTGGGTTTATACTAGCTAGGGAGCTCCCGATGTACACATGTGAAACAACTCAAATCCCAAAACTCCAAAACTCCAAATCCGGTCTGATCGCAGCGTGTTCGTGCATTTGTTCGCACAACACACCGAGATCCATATATATCAATGCATAGATCGATAGGTCATGAGTACAGGTAGGTTGTGTGAGAGTCTTGGAGCGAATCGCCCACGAACAAGCTACGAACAGTCAAAAAACGACATTCTCAGTACCCAGCTGTCCATCACTTTCCTCATATATTCGCACAACACGCTAGTTACACGCAATATGAATTGGTAGGTCGATAGTACATGAGTATAAGTAGGCTGTATGCAAGTCTTGAAGCGAACTGCCCACGAACAAGCTGCGGACAGTCGAATCACGACACACAGGGTACCGATCTACTACTACTACTATGACTACCACTACAATGAACAGCGCAGCGAACACGCTACGAACAGGGCTATCCTTCCTCGTCACCCTCGAACGGCGGTTCATTAGCTTCTTCACGAAGCCGTTCGTTCGCTAGATCAGGCCGCCAGTCCGTACCTGGCCTCTGCGTTTCATGAAGCCCATCTTCACCGAACAGCTGGAAGTAGGCTCGAAGCTCATCACGTAGATGCCGATACACCTGTGGATGGAGCCTATCCTGGTTCTCGTCCACCTCAGTATGTGAGACGGTGCCGGTACTAGGCTGTATCCATGCGATACACGCGGAATGGCACCACTCCATCGTCTGCTGGGGGAGGTATTCATGTATATCAAAGCCCTCGAGGTCTGACTGCATAGATGTAACGAGCTCTGGTGGACAGTGGATACCACGCTGCTGGAAGCCCGACTGCTCTGGATAGTAGTATAGCATAAAGGGAACACCGCCAACAGTATGAGGCCTGTTCTTCTGCTTCCGGATGCGATGTGTGTTCCAGGTATCGACATACTCAGTAATGACCTGTCGCAGGATCGGCATATAGACAAAGAGTAGTGCGATCCGATCGCTCTTTCTATGATACGTGTTAGCCATTCGTTCGTGTAGCTGTTCGTGCTGCGCTCGTGAAGCTGCTCGTGCTGCGCTCGCTGCGCTCGTAAAGCTGTTCGTACTGTTCGTGCTGCGCTCGTAAAGCTGTTCGTACTGCGCGCACTGCGCTCGTGAAGCTGTTCGTGCTGTTCGTGCTGCGCTCGTAAAGCTGTTCGTGCTGCGCTCGCTGCGCTCGCTGCGCTCGCTGTGCTCGTACAGCCGTTCGTGCAGCCGTTCGTGCAGCTGTCCGTTCAATACGTACCTAGTTCGAACATAGTCCCCGTCGCGGCTGAGTTCTTCGAAGAACTCGCGCCATGAGCCAGTACATGAGAACAACTGCCGCCACCATGTCTCAATACGCTGATTCATCTTACTTGTGCCATACCGGAAGCAGTCGTCCCATGTCAGAGGCTATGTCGCTGTTAGCTATGCGTTCGTGTAGCCGTTCGTACTGCCAACTGACCTCAGAGCCTGAATGCGTCTGTCTTCGTAGCGTAAGATGCGCGTCCGCCGCATACCGAGTCTCTCTACCACGGTCCGTTTGAACGATACGTGGACTACACCGTTAGCAGCCCGTTCGCAGCCCGTTCGCAGCCCGTTCGCAGTACTGACCGCAGTACTGATCGTACTTACATAGTGTTACTAGCCAACACGGTTCGGACATATTGCGCCCACACAGAGGCCTGGGAGCGACCAGAAACTCCGATATATATCCATACGATGAATCGCGAGAAGTGGTCGATACAGGCATACACCTGGAAGCCCCAATGCTCTAGTTTACAGTGCGCATCCATAGAGTGTGTATGACCTGGCCCATCAGCTCGTAGGCCTGGTATATGGTGCTGCCGCTGCCGTAGTCTCCTCATCTCAACAGCCTCTGGACTCAATGCAATAAGTACGTTATAGAGCCGATCACGGCTAACGATGTTGTACTTCTGGCGCATATGAACATATAGCAACCGCCTGCCAAAATCCGTGATATTGCCATCATCTAGCTCTTTCCGCAACACCTCAGTAATGTACTGTTCTGCCTGTACCCTCTGACTAGCTTCCACACGCTTATATAGGCCCATCTTCTTCCGATACTTGGCTATCTGCCGAGCGTTGATGTTGTACCCATCGAAGTTGAGCATCGTACTGGTCTCGTTATCGGTAAGGCGAAGGACATGGAATGCATGGACGATTCGTTGGCGCAGAAGGGGTGTATCAACGATAGGCGGTCGCTTGGAATTGGGGAGGCCCCAGTCGCGGATACGGCGCTGTAGGGTACGCGTCGTAACGGATATACCATGGCTGTCGAAGAGCGTGTCGACGATCGTAGAGCGACTGGTTCCGGCGTATACGAGGATCTCAACAACACCGCGTAGGTGCTCTGGTATCGCAGATGGACGCCCACCTGCGCCTGCGCCTGCGCCTCTGGTAGCCACGTCTTCTGACATGATAAAGCCGAACGAATAGTCGCTGTTCGTGGGTAGGAGCGTCGCTGTTCGTGGTAGGTGCGTCGCTGTTCGTGGGTGGTGGGAGCGTCGCTGTTTTCGAGGAATCCGCTAGCGTGGCCACGAACGTCGCCGCGAACACACTGCGAGCGCCTCTTGGCCGCGCTAGCGCGTTGTTGTTTTCGAATGTATGGGCGTGTTGTGCGTGAGGAGTGCCCAGGTGGGCTGGGGATGTTTGTTTACATTCAGAATGCGCTAGCGCGGCCGCGAACATGGCCGCGAACACGCCGCGAGCGTCTCTTGGCACCGCTAGCGCGTCATGGAGGTGAAAAAACACACCCAGCCCACCTGGGCACTCCTCACGCACAACACGCCCATACATTCGAAAACAACAACGCGCTAGCGCGGCCGCGAACGTCGCCGCGAACGGACCGCGAGCGACGCTTGGCACCGCTAGCGCGTTGTTGTTCTCGAATGTGTAGGTGTGTTGCGCGTGAGGAGTGCCTAGGTAGCCTTGAAGGCATGCTGCGCTAGCGCGGCCGCGAACATGGCCGCGAACACACCGCGAGCGTCTCTTGGCACGGCTAGCGCGTCATGAAGGTAAACAAACACCCCAAGCCTCCGCACGCACAACACGCCTACACATTTGAAAACAACACGCGAACACTTCCGCGCACAACACGCGAACAATGTCAAACGAACTATGGTCCAAGTTCTGCCCACAGACTGGCGTCGAGCATACGAAGCTCTTCGCCATATACGCATTCTGCGGCTCATGCGGCGGACGGAATCCTACCCAGCCGTCGTCGCAATCCTTCACGCGTGAGTCGACAGCTGCCCCTACGAACAGGCCGACGAACATAGACACGAACACACTTCTAGCTGTACGGCGCGGTTACACGCCGTTCAGCACAGCTAGATCCGATCCGGACGACACGAACGGCAGCGCGAACAGCAACGCGAACGGCAGCGCGACGAGCAGCGCGAACGGCAGCGCGAACGGCAGCGCGAACGGCAGCGCGAACGGCAGCGCGAACGGCAGCGCGACTGGCGGCGCGACTGGCGGCAGTATTCGATTCCCATCGATTGTCGACGAAGCCGAATCTCATCGTCGCACGCCTGTTTATGGCGCATTCTCAGCAGGTGGCCGGCCGCTGTCATCACGCCAGGCTGCGCCTCCGACGACGAGTTCGCCAAAGAGTAGGAAGGTGGGCATACCGGCAGTGCTGAAGATCCAGAGCGAGACGAAGATATACACACAGTATGTGAGGGTAGAGCGTAGCGGAGAGCGCTCATACCAGGCACCTCGCCTACATGTTCCTTCTACTTTAGATGGTTGGACAGAGCAGCAGTTTATCCGTAGCGATACAAGCCTGCGAGATTTCCTTCTTGCTGGCCTTCCAAATCGATTCGATCCGACCTCCGTTACGGACTACTATGATCACCAGTTGATCGGCGGCTATGTCGATGGATGGGACGAACTCGAGCAGTACACGCCCAACTTCATTAGTCCACGAGCTTTAGATGCTCCGATATTGGCGGAGAAACTCATACCCTTTACGAAGACCGCTATAAAGGGGCAAACTCCTCGATACCAATTCGTGATCGCCGTGTTCCAGATGGATCGAAAGTCGCGGACTAACGAGCGAAAATATGTGTTATCGCCGGATACAGTAACACCGACAGCGACACCAGCGGCACCACGAACACTACTACGAACGGAATCGAACAGCTCTATGAGCAGAATCAAACAGGAGGCATCACAGTTGCCGCTTCAGCAGCGACCTCGCGAGGTCGGTTCATGGCAGACACGAATCGTAGACCCATCAGCACCGCCGGAATTCCTCGATCTGACGAACACAGACACGAACACAGACACGAACACAGACACGAACAGCGCGGCCGCGGCTAGGAGCATAGAAATCTGGAATACGCCTTCACCACAGCCTTCACCGCAGCCTTCGCCGCGGCCTTCACCAACATGTTCGCCGTTAACGCCTACACCATCAACGCCTACACCACCAACGCCTACACCGCCGAAGCCAAGAGCGAAGGCTTTGAGGAATCAGAATCAGGATCAGAATCGGGGTCAGGACAAGGGCAAGGGCAAGGAGGTTGCGAACGCTGCTACGAACACACAGCGACCGCTGCGTAGGGGACAGAGGAAGCGCAATGCTGAGGGCGATTTTGTTGCTAGAAACTGAGCTTGTAGTTAGCTGTTCGTGCGCTGTTCGTGTATTGTTCGAAATTCGTATACAAAAATTCGCTTCACTTTTCCTGCTATTGTTTGCGCACCTTCCATTGTTCGCTCAACGTTCGCTCACCTGTTCGCGCTTTGCTCACTTACTATTCGCGCTCTCGTTCCTCATTTCCCTCAGCAGTATCGCCACCAGCACCACCACCACCACCACCACCACCACCACCACCACCACCACCACCATCATCACCATCACCGCCATCACCACCATCACCACCACCACCACCACTACTACCACCATGCCCGCTGCCGAAGCCGCCGCAGCTGCTGGTCGTGCTGCCGCCGCCGCCTCCTTCAACCGCCCACAAGCAGCCGGTCAGTACTACTCAGTGTCGCAGGCGGTATGGGATGATTGGTTGGACGACTATGTGTCTGGCGATACGACGAAGCACAAGGCAGCATCCCGATCGCTGCGAAAGTATCATGCCGCATGGCGCATAGTCGAGACTTCTGATGGGGTTGACTGTGAAGTTCCCTGCAGCTGGTAAGTGTTCTTAGGGTGTTCGCAGTACTGTTCGCTAATAGACTGTCAGGTGTTCGCGTCCTCCGCCATTAGGCAACCCATGCAGAATCCTCAGTGGCAGCGACGAGGCATGCGCATTCTGCCGTGTGAAGGGCAAGTCTGCTTGCAGTCGTCTTGAAGACCTACTACCAGCGCCGCTACCACCACCACCACCACCACTACCTATTCCTGACGAGCACCGAGTTGCTGCCCTCGAGCAGCAGAATAAGGCGCTAGAGGCGCAGGTGGAAACACTGACAACAAGATTGGCGGCATTGGAGGCTAAGGTTGGCAAGATTGATGGCAATGTGGGCAAGATATATGATGCCTACAAGGCGATGAAGGACAAGGTGAAGGGATTCATGGGCGATAAGTGGACTCAATAACCTACCCAAGTATTCATGAGTTGTTCGTGGACTGTTCGAGGCCTGTTCGTGTTGTTATTCGAGAAAATCGTTCTGCTGAACTTGAGAAAACAGTTGTTTCACATGTGTAGAAACAGAGCTCCGTCCTAGCCCGCTTTCGGCGCTCACACTTCGCGAACGATTTAGTGATGTAGCTTGTCACCTTGTGGGTGCAAGAGCTACCAGCCACTCGAGCTCGAGCCAGTGGAGTCCAGAGTCCTGCTTGACCTTCATTTTCCTCTGCAGCGCATGTCACCTTGTCGTCTTCTGTCCGTAATCATAATATCATAATACTTGCCTGGCGCGTTCCATAATCTTGAGTCCGACTACTGCTCTCAACTAGAATAACACAACACAATGGCAGATTGCGGCTTCATTCCACTACCACTCTGCATTCAGTGCGGGACCGGTATGTTCCGCTCTAGCATTACAGCTTGTAGACACATGCTAACAATCGTGCAGACCAGAATCCCTGCCACGTGAAAGTAGTTGGTCCTACACTGGGCTTTGCCGTTGGAGTAGTCATGGCTGTTGTGTGTTGGCCAGCGTCGATATTCTGTGGTTGTTGCGCGACTGAGACCGGCAAGAAGTGAGCTTCTACAACCGCTGAGGGGTACGGGTATCAGCGACTGACACCCGGTGCAGAATGCTTGGAGCGCCAGCAGATACATCAGGCGCAGTTGGCAATGCCATACCGTTCTGAACAATATCAAACGCGACCCGCGACGATCCTACTCCACCACATCACGCGAAAGACGGACGGCATGTAAGCACGGAGAACTCGAAGCAACGGAATGATCTCGTGGCCTGTAGAAGGAAGACGATGAAGAGCATGGAAGTGACAAGAGCGACCTGTGTTAGATTTGCATTAGATGAGGCTGAACGTCATGTGTTTTCCGCCAACAACCACAATTACAACTTCTTTATACCGGATCATCAGGTGCAATCGATGCACGATATTGAGCGAAAGAGTTGCGCTGCCAAGTCTCAACAGCGACGGCATATCGCTCCCACGGAGATGTTGCGAACGTCTGCTTCATGCATCAATTCGTGCAACATCTGACCTTGCTCGTCAACATACGTACATCCTTCCTCCCAAGCTCAAGCTCTCTCGAGTAAAACGGCTTTGCATGAACCGCGCAACTTCACGCGCGGATGCCTAGCATTTCGAAGTCGATTAGTCTTACTTGCCTCACATGCAGCCCACCCTGTAACAATTTCTCATGCCTTCAAGGACATTCCAGACTCGAACGCCATTCCCTCCACGAGCATCAACTCTTGTCGGCACAACATTCTGCGCATCGCTATTCGACGACGTTGCGACCACCTGCTGCCAGCCAGCAGTAAACATTGAATACAAGCCTCTACGTGAAGACAACTATGGACAAGGAGATGGATATAGACGACTTAATCAACACAAATGAGTTGACGTACTCTGACGGGATTGACGAAGTACGAGTACACGAGGCATTGGCGGACATTGGCTAACTTGCGCATTGCAACAGGTTGACGATTTCTATGGCACAAATGCCGGGTCAAGTACAGAGCACTCGAAGCATAATGAAGCACAAGCTTCCACTGGCGAAACGGATCATCCTCACGGTATGTTGAACAAATCATCTGATCCAAACCCTTTCACACATCGCGCCATGCATCCGATGCTTTGGCATGCGGGTGGCGGAGAACCGCCAACGGGGTCGGACAACTTTGGCACAATCGAGCATCCCTGGGGTGTGGACGCTGTGTCAAACTCGCTGCCCCGAGCAGAAACTTCAGATGCGCCTTGGACGGATTTCCAGTGGCCTCAAGGTCTTTCGGAGCCGCAACATACCGATGGAAGATACGACGAGTTGCCGCCCCGTCCAACACATGCGTATGGTCACGACAGTGAACCAGGTCAAGCTACCTATGTCTTCTCGAGTCCAGCTGCAAGTCCGCCAGTACTCGATAATCCTTCGATCACCTCCCAGTCCGGGGCTGCGGTACCACAGTCGCCTTCACCAGTGCATTGGCACTCAGCGCTGGAAGAGTCAACCCTAGACTGGAAAGAAGACTCTTTTCCCTTAGCTTCAGCGGCTCCCACCAGCACTGCAGTGTCAGCGAACACACTAAAAAATTCGCAAATGGATGTTCCGAAGCTGGACATGGCCGAAGAAGGTGGCAGTATATCACTTTTACCGACTCGAGTTGACGACAACCAGCCGGAGCAAGACAAGCAAGGTCCTTTGAATGACTCTAAAGTTGAGGATGAATCTGTGAGCGCATTGGTAAATGCCACGGCCGTGGAGTCAAGGAAAACAATATTACCGGTGGCTCACCCACAGACTTTAGAGGCTGCGCTTGCTCTCGATGTGCCACAGCACGAACATGCCGTGAAGCCAAGATCTCGCGTGAACGTCATCGATCTTGGCGACAGTGATGACGAGGACGAGGAGGAGAAAGAGTCAACCATAGCTGGTGCTATACAGGATGACTATCATGCCGCCGCGCCATGCGCGCCCATGTTCGCCGAACCTGGAACAATGGGAACTACGCTTCATCGCTTGCCTCCTTCGAGTGGCAATAAATCGGATATGCATGCCGAGATGGTGAAAGAAGATACGGCCACGGGATCATCCAGAAGAGAACCCCCAGTCTCTAGGTTCAGCGCACGTCTCGCAAGTACCCTTGAGCGGGTAAAGAGTCCGGCTGATCGCCTGCCCCCAAGAGGACAGGCTGCATTCGCCATGAGTGCAGGAGAGTCAAACTCCGAGTCGTTCTTCGATGGGGACTCAGCACACGATAGCGCTGTGGACGATCCGGACGAAGCGATGCAGAGCAAGAGCACTGTTGCGAGTTCTCCCGGCCGCAGCACGGACAGCACAGCCAGAGGACGGGCGAGCTTGCTTCGGCTGTCTATGAGTCAGGAGCAGCGACTCACCGACCATGATATGGCCGACATAGCCCAAAAGGTAAAGTCAGAGCTAGAGCGTGAAACAGGAATGACTGCACCACCGACACAGACATCCAAGCGGCCCTTCAATCTCGACGCCTCCCCAACAGCGATCGCACCTGACAAGCAACCGCCCTCGCCGCAACCGCCAGCTTTATCAAAAGCCGATAGCGAGCGAGCAGCAAAGTTTGCCCAAAACAGCGGCTCACCCATCTCCATGCCCAAGAAGGCCAAATCTTCCCTCAAAGGCAAGCAAAAGCGCGGCAGCAACCCACGAAACCTAGCAGCATCAATGGTCCCCGCCCACCTCGACAACACAGGCGGATCCTTCGCCGAGCCACCCGGCAACGACTCTGAGGACTCATACCCCGAACCCGCCAAGCCACCAGCCAAGAACCTCCTCGATCTACCACCACCACCACCACCTCGTCCCACGAAAAAGCGACCCCCGCCCCGCGACATCGAGATCCTGGTCGCGCTCCCAGAAGAAGAAGAGCAGCAGCAGCAGGAGGAGGAGGCCGCACGTGCGCCGGCGGCAAAACGCCAAAAGGCGGAGCGGAAGGAGGGTAAGCCTCGTATTTCGAGGGATTTGATGGATATTGTTGGAACGAGCGTGATGGGAAATTTGCAGAAGAGGGAAGAAGAGGTGGATAGGCCGCGACAGACGCGGGGACAGAAGAAAGAGCAGGAGGATAGGGCGCCGAATGCGGGTGCTGCGGCGAAGAAGCGGCATATGAAGGATGGGAAATTGATTGTAGGGTAGGCAACGGCGGCGGCAGCGGCGGCAGCAGGACCGGCAGGAGCAGCAGCAGCAGCAGGAGCGGCAGGAGCGGCGGCGGCAACGACAACACCTCTTGGACACTCGGATTGCGCTTTCTGGAACTGGACACGTCGCACCGGGATCTCTGGTGTGGCGAGCAAAGCCCTTGGGTATTATGCATTGCAGCCGAAACGTCTATCTGTACTGACCAACAGACCGACTAACCTCATCATCACTTCGCAAAGCTCCACAGATGGACCGCATTCGCAAGCACCAGCACGAACCCCGTCTTCACCAAATCTGCTTTCACAAAACTACGCGGTCGTAGAACATCAAAGGTATGAGCGCTGTCCGCAGACATCATGGCGACCAGAACTAAGCATGAGCGACAGATCCAATCACCCAATACCACCAGCGGCGGGAACCCGAAGGCGAACCGTTCAGCCATGAAAAATTTTACCGCGATTCGTCGGTATGCATCGCTGCTGGTAGAATCTGCATGCTGCACATAGCGGTCCAGCTCAGAGAATTGGAAAGATCGGATGTCGGAGATGTCGTATTCGGGATCGAGTCTGCTTGCATCACTTGGGTAGCTTGCTGCAGCGGGTGGGCACCTTAAGCGCATCAGGATATTCCACCTAATGCGATCCAGTATTCCAAGTCGTTTCGCAGGTGCTCCTTGTCTTCTGACCACGTCCTTGAGTGCGCCGAGCAGTGTCGGAAGTGATTGCGTGCCCTGGATGGCGATGGTGCGATTCTTGTCGTTGGTGGCGAGACATTCTCTGTCGAATGCCTCTTTGGCATGAGCGTAGTGGATGAAGCGACTGTAGAATGCTGGTGATAGCACTTTGATGGTGAGTGTGCTCTTGTGGTCTTCTTCGTAGGTGTGCCCTGGTGAGTAGAGCACAATTTCTTCGCCGTCGTTGTGGGCTGGCTCGTAGATGACGCGCAAGGGCTTGTCGGTGTGCTCGACGGCGTCGCTGAGAAACGCGCGGAAGGCTTCTTCCAGTACGACTTCATCGTCGGAGTATGTCCTGCCAATGCTGGCGTCGGTGGTCTCGGGTCTGTACCAAACTTGCAATTTACGGCGAAAGAATAGCTTTTGTGCTTCCCAGATTATGCGCGGGAATGTGAAGAAGCCAACCCACCACCATGCCATGATGAATTTGGCTAGTTGAAAGGTGGTAACTGCTGCCGGTTCAGTCGGAGGCTGAGTTGACCATACTCTGGCGATTAGCTTAGGATGATCTTCTGAAGACCGCAACACGATCGTGTTGTCAATTTCAACATGACCTTTTTCCTGAAACACGGCCAGCGGGTCAGCAGCTTTGAGAGAGTACGACCCTTTACGACTGTTGAAAGGTGACACGTGGAAATCCTTGCTCCAAGTATCGGTGAAAGTTGTTGTATGACCGCTTATCGGGGTGTGATCGTCCGATATCGTATCATTGGCATGATCAGCTTTGAGCAGATACATACGTCGCTCGTCGAATGTATTGTTGACCTCCAATATCATGTACTTGAGCTGAGTATCGGCATCGTAAATGTACCAGAACGAGACAGGATTGAAGCTGTATCCGAGAAAGCGTGGCGCGGTGACGAGGTACGCAAATGCATAGTCTCGGTCAGTCACACCTTGAGTGTGAAGGTAGCGTTTGAGCTTTTCGCCCAGCGTAAGATGCTCATTGCCACGCTTCAGGTAGTCTTTGGCGCGGACGTCGAACCAAGCAGGGCGTGGACTGTCGACGGAGAGTACACTACCCACTCTCCCTTCGATCCCAACGGGAATGCCAGCAAAAAGATATGAGTAAGAAAAGGCGTGTTTCGCCGGGAAGAGACGAGAGTGAGTTGTACGGCTGGAGATCAGGAGTGGAGGAAGAAGTGCTTCCTCGATGCTCCTCTCGCGAATGGGCCCACTTCTCTCCGTCGCATCCAACTGCTGGCCACGGTGCACAATTAGGGCCGCGAGGAGACCGCAGCCGCCAAGCAGGGCGAAGACTTGTGCATACACTTTGATCGTCTCATCGTCCAGAGACAGCGACTTCAAGTCCTGGATTGCGATCGGTGTCCATGCTCCGGTGCATAGTGAATAAAGGCCGTGTACGGACAAGGATAAGCCGAGATCCTGTACCCAAGTCGAGTCATTGAGGATGATGCGCACGATCCAGAGAGGTTGAAAAAGGAGGATGCGCGCTGCAAAGGTCTTGTGAGGCTCGTTGAAGATGCTCCAGAAGACGACCAGAGTGGCGCACGCAGAGGTCAGAATGGTCGTCTTGGGCAGTTCGAAGTCATCTTCAGCGAGTGCAGTTCCCGCACCCATATCCTTCACCCTCCTGGTGTCACCGCGACCTGTCTATTGATGTTTCAGATGTGATAGCCATGGTGGAAATGGATAGTCTAGCTATATGCGGTGTAAGATATGCTTTCAAGTGCACTGACGTTGACGAAGACGAAGACGCTCGCGAAGGCCGAGAAGCCGTCCACCAATCCCGAGGCCAAATCTCGACGGCAATCTTGTTTTTTTTCCATCAGTAACATGAATGTTGGTATTGTGCTCACAATAATCAATCAGCAAGGCAACAGCACTCTACAGACGACTAGAATGCGAGACGTTACGCGACTGGAGTTCGGCGAGATGCCATGTATGAAGAGACGCGACCATTTCGCGTACTCTGACCACTATATATAGCTCCAATCATGAGCCGGTCGCTCCTTCTTTCTTTCCTCCATCGCCCTTTCTTTCCTCCATCGTTCTTTCCCAAAGCTACCATGTGTTCTGTGCACCATCGCTGATCATCAGTTCGACACCTCAGGCACTACACGCGATGAGACAAGGATAATGGAATTCCAAATGCAATGGCAGAAGAAGCACGACGCATCCTCGCTCGGATACTCTTACAGGAGTACGTATAATACCGGACTACAGGTATAGAGAGGTACAGTACCTAGGTGTGCCCTTCGAATAGTATCATCGCTGCAGGCTCGTGGCACGTCTCGATCGGTCGATTATGCCATCTAATAACTCCATCACCACATCTTCGCACAGACTGGGCTCAGGGACTTCCCTGCTGCGCGTAGATTGCCGCTTTTCGCTTCTGGACCGTGACATCAACAGTGCTGTAAGGAATCATGTACTAACCATAGTAGTATTCGGTAGTGGTGTCCAGCGCGGCTACGCAAGCGCCTTCAGAAGCAGAAAGTCCTTCACTGGCTTCGATACTCTAAGAATCGATCACGGGATCTGCCTGCCTGAGCGCCTCTGCTGAAACCGACTGTCGATCTGATGGACACATGCTGCTGGGTCATACCTTTCGGCCATATCCGCATCGTCTTGCGAGACCATCGTTGTCGATCTCCATCATAAAGCTTCAGATGCGTCGGAGCTAGTACACGGCATGCCTTTGAGGCAACTGTAAGTATATCGCTTGCTGCGTGGGACGCGACGCCGCACAAAGCTGCCATCACACCGCTTCCTCTGATCTGATACGTCGCATGTTCTCGAGAGGTCGACCGATGAAACCAAGGCGGTAGTCCTTGTCTGCCAATTTCGAGGCAGAGCTGCAGCACGTACTCCACCGCGAACACAGTCGCCAAGCTCGACGGCCTAGAACGAACATGTGGAGAGGTTGACAACCATCAATGTAAACGCTATCCCCTTGGCCTTCTTCCACAGCATTGACGACAGTCGTGCCGTCAGGACCGATAACCTACTCGTCAATGGACCGGTGACAGCAGCCATGAGACTAAGGCGCTTACTCGGTCTCGCCAGCGCGGCCACCGCACATCTCATGGAATCGCTTCCAAATGTGCCAGAAGGATGGAAGCAGGTTGGTGTGCCAGACTCTGGACAACGTGTGTTGTTGCGAATAGCGATGGCATCACCGGGTCAGGATGTCTTCGAACAAACTTTGATGGACATCTCCACACCCGGGACGTCAACATATGGGCGACATCTAAGTCGCGATCAACTGAAAGACATGTTGCGACCTACATCAGCCGCCACCGCGACTGTCATGAGCTGGTTGAAGCGAGCAGGTGTCAGTCACGACAGTATCGTGGACGATGGTGACTGGATCAATTTCGTGACGAACATCAAAGTTGCCGAAAATCTGCTCAACACCACTTTCCGGTCTTATCGAGGCCGAGAAGGGTTGACGAAGATCAGAACGCTACAGTATTGCGTGCCGTCTCCATTGCACGAGTAAGTTTTCAGCTCTCGTTCGTTGTCGCAGCATTCTAATGCACTGTAGCTTGATTGACATGATCCAGCCGACTACGAGATTTGGCGATGTTCGTATGCAGGCCAGCGTGAGCCGAGAGATGCGGAGACTTGGTAAAAAGCCAACATTGATATCAAGTGCTCAGGGCAGTGTGCTGAAATCTTCGGGCTCCAGGCCAAACAACGAGGACGAGGAGACTAAATCTGACTCTGAAGGAAACAGCGGCGGATGTGAGAGTGTAATAACGCCCACATGCATACGCGAACTCTACAAAATGCCAGCACGACCATACAAACGTCGTCGCAACACCAAGGGCTTCATGGCCGTCGCCAACTTCCTTGGGGAGCTCCCACGCTACGACGATTTCGAAGCATTCCAGGCAAAATATGCACCCTACGCCATGGGTAACAGAATCACCACTGAAAAGATTCATGGCGCTGTCGACGATCAAAACTCTCTCCACATGAGCATCGAGGCAAATCTCGACTCACAATATATGCAAGCCATTGGCGCGCCCGTTCCAATGCACTCGTACATTACTGCAGGCGTCGCGGCCCATGTACCCGACCTCGACCATCCCGAGAGCAAGTCCAATAATGAACCTTACCTGGACTTCCTGACACACCTCCTCGCGCTTCCCAACGAGAAACTCCCTCACACGCTCTCCATATCCTACGGCGAAAACGAACAATCTGTCCCCGTGCGTTACCGCACCCGCGTCTGCAACATGTTCGGCCAACTCAGTGCCCGCGGCGTCTCCATCTTCACGGCCTCAGGCGACATCGGCGTCTCCTCCGCCTGCCAAAAGAACGACGGCTCAGGCCACCTCTGGTTCACACCCACATTCCCAGCCGCCTGTCCCTGGCTCACCGCCGTCGGCGCCACCACGGGCTTTCGACGCGAACACGCCATGGACGCTTCCGGAGGTGGGTTTTCGGACCACTTTGCCCGTCCTCGATATCAGGACCGCGCCCTCAAGACCTGGTTCCACCAACACGGCGCGGACCAAGCGCAGCGCTGGCAAGGGCTGTACAACCCTTCTGGCCGCGCTATTCCTGACGTCGCGGCTCAGGGTATGAGTTTCCGCGTCGTGGACAAGGGGAAGGAAACTTTCATGTCGGGCACTTCTGCCGCGGTTCCCGTCTTCGCCGCCATGATCGCAGTGATCAACGAGGCGCGTCTCGATGCGGGCAAGCACGCGCTGGGGTTTATCAACCCTTGGCTCTACGGGGCTGGAACGGAAGCGCTGAATGACATCGTGCATGGGGGATCAAGAGGCTGTAGTGGGCAGAGCGTTGTTTCTCAGAAGAAAACGTCGTTGGTCCCATTCGCGAGTTGGAATGCCACTGTTGGGTGGGATGCTGTGTCTGGGTTGGGCACGCCGAATTTTGCGAAGTTGATGCAGGCGGGAATGAAGGCTGGCCGTTTATGATGATGCTTTGTGTGAAGCATTCGATCGGGTCATGCGATGTACTGTCCTTTAATTCATGTCTTTATGACCAGGCGGCCTAGTGCTCGAATCCACAACAAGTGAAGTCGCCGCCAAGCCCAATCGAGGATACTTCTACTACTACCTAAGGTAGGTAAGAAGAGGAAGCAGAGGTTGCAGGTGGCTACGTCGGTATCAGCCCCTGCGCATTCAACACGGACAGTGTGACAATACCTTATGGATCATCACGAGATCTGCTCTCGACAGCCTGTGGTCATATGCAAGTGTGCTGTCAAGACATATTTGCGAACGTCATATGGATATTAGTCAAAGTCACGTGCTCCGACAGTTTCTAGCTGGCCGAAGCGACCAAGTGTATCTCATATTCCTCAAAGACGCACAGTGTTGCCATTCAGTGCTCTCGTGCATACAGACATTTCATACATCGCGAGTAAAGACCAAGCGTCATGATGGAGAAAGTACGAAGCGTGCAATGAGCGCAGATGCGGATTTTGCGCGAGCAACTTTCAACTGTGCGTGTCTTGCGCCTGTTTGACGCTTCACACTTCACGACGTTCTTGAGCTTGGCCAGAATCGGGCTTCTGGCCCGCACACCTGCATGATCGCTTCGCTGTCATAACTTACATCATTATGCGGCTAGTAACGCCGGCCACCTCGGCCTCCTTGGTTGCCATAGCTGTTCTGGCCGCTGTAATTTCCACCGCCGTAGCCACCACCACCTCTGTAGCTGTCACCTCCACCTCCATATCCACCTCCTCTACCACCGCCATAGCCTCCGCCGTAGCCGCCTCTGTTTCCGTAACCATTATGCGATGGCGCGGGAGGGGGGCGATTCCTGCCGTACCCTTGTTGTGGCGGGTGACCGACAGGAGGGTACCCCTGAGGGGACTGTGACGGCGGATACGCTCCCTGTCCGCCAGGCGGCGCAAAGCCATGCTGAGCAGCTTGTGCTGCAAGATGCGGTGGCAGATTGCCGAAAGCCTCTGCTGCTCTGCTAGAGTACGCATCACCCCGATCGTGACCGCCATTCGCACCATATCCATTACCGTAGCCGCCGTTGCGGTCCTGTTGTCCCCCGCCTCGTGGATCCTCTCGTGCGGCGAAGTTCATGCGTCTACCGTCTGACCGATCGCCGTTCTGTGATAGTTGAACGCCACCATGACTGCGACCACTCTTCTCGGCCCGGCTACGCGTCATCTGTATATCGTTGTAATCGAGCACTGGCTCGTTGAACTTGACTCCCGGCAGAAGCATCGACTTGTGCAAGCTGCTGAGCACCGGCATGTGATAGTGCACCTTGATACTCTCATCCGATTCTAAGCTCGTATAGTCTTCCTGCTCGCCGCTTTCCAGCGGAAAGGTAAGCTCCGAATTAGGGATGTACTCTTCGTTTTTGGTGATCTTGCCAGCTAGACCTTCCGACACCTGCGGGTTCATTTTGATCTTGGGTGCACCGACCTTCTTGCCGTAGAAGTTTGCCACCACGTCGTTGTAAAGTGGATGTTTTGTGCTGAAAATGAGAGCTTCTTCCCCAAAACCGTTCCGCCTCTTTTCGTCTTCGGTAAGTAGAGGATATTTCGTCGCCATGGCATCTAACAGCTTCTTTTCGTCGATAAATGGCAAAAGGGCAACACCTTGCCACGCGAACTTCTTTCCGTTCAAATCAACCTCGAACTCAAGCGGGTAGAACTCCTTGATAGGGCTATCTTCATCCGTCATCAACGGGTGGAATGGCTTCGGCAAGACATGGTTTGATGCCGCCGGCATGACACCCATCAGCTGCTCGTACGGATGGAAAGGCTTGCCTTTCTCGAAATTGATGATCTGCTTGTCCATGTCCACGAAGTCAGCAGCGAATGGAGCATAGTGGTAAGGATAGTACCAGGTCCATGAAGGGCAGCCCTGAAAATAATATAATAACACCCAGCAGAGACCCTCAACATAGCTACGAGCAACCTTGTGGCGGAACTCGACATCTTCTGGTGAGACATGGAATTTCTGTTCGTAGTAGCGGCCTTGGTAGCCATCTTCCCACAGTTTGACAGTGTCCTCAGGCATGCCGTTCTCATCATCCTTCGAATTACCTCCCAACGCACCAGAAGCACCACGATTCGTCGGGTCAGCGATTTCTCTATTAGGTGTATTGCGGCCGGGTGTCGATGGATCGGAGCTGGCATCGTCCGCGGTGGCATTGTCGATCATGTCGCGAGTTCGCTTTCCCAAGATCGGCTCTGGGCCGCCGCCATTTGTGCCTGCAAACAATGCATCAAGTTCGGCTTTCTGGTTATCTGCTGGGTTCTTGCTAGCCATGAGCTTCTCCTTCAGTGCAGCTGCCGCCGACTTGTTGTCTTGGTTTGACCGGCCGCCGACCACGTCAGCATGCGTGAGGTTTGCCTGGAATCGTGGATCGTTCACAGTCTGTGCCTGGCTGGGCTTAAAAGTTGGTAGCGCGTTTGGATTGGCCGCGCCTTCACCTCTGATAATGCCACCGCGGGCGCCTCTCCTGATGACAGTCTCATCAAATCCTGTAGGTTCACCGTTGTTGGACCACCGAGCGCGCTTGTTTGAGTTCCTTTGATCGCGTTGTTCTCTCTGTTTCTGCTTCTCTGCAGACCTCACTTCTGCTTCTCGTCGCCTCTTGAAGATAGAGTCCTCTTGCTTGGCCAAGCCCTCCAAGATCAGCTGTGCTCTTGCGAGATCGACGTGTCCATCCTTGGTAACATAGCCCCCCATGATTGGAAGGTTATCTCGCCAGATCGCTATCAGTGTATCGATACCATCCTCGCGGATGTCCAGTGACGGCAGATGTGGTAAAAAGTCGTTGCCAACAAAGAAGCACATGAAGACCCAATCGTCCAGTGCTCGTTCAAGGTCGAATCTGAAGCCCTGGTTCGGTACGCTCATCTCCACTGCCAGATACTCTCGCAAGATGCCAACGTGCAGCCAGATGAAGGGCTTTAGTGGCTTCACGATCTTGTCATCCTCCTCTTTGGGCTTGCCTTGACAATTGGCCGCGATGTGTCCAGGCTGATTGCACTTACGGCAGTGGCCAGGCTTTGTATCGTTGGCGAAGACGTCTTCACGGAGCACGCGGAAGTGAGGCTCATGCGTTGCGAGGCCTAACATGATCAAGTCTGCGTCAAGCCCATAGATGACGTGTCTGCTTATGTTAGCAAAGTCGTTTAGGAACGCAGAAGCCAAATGCGCATCTCACGCAGCGAAAGCAAAAAGCTGAAGCGGCAAAGAGACAGAAGAGGCGAATGCTTACCTTGTGTTCGGATCGTGCTCTGGCGAAACGCGCTGCGATCGAACGAAGTTCATAATCTTATGCTCACCTTCACCAGGGACTGTGGCATCAGATATGATGACCTTCATCTTCTCCCACGCAGGATCAGTCGTGAGCTTATAGCTGACCCAGTACCGCAAGCTGGCTGCTAGCAAGTCCATGAACGGTGTACCGGGCGTGATGGAGTTGGAATCCCAAGTCTTCTTAGGCTTGGACTCTTCGCCATCACCATCGGCACTCCGCTCGCCGTTTGCGACCATGCGCTTGTGAAACTCAGCCGCCTCAGCATCCTTCTCTGCGGCTTCCTGAGCACTACGGAAACGTCTACTTCGCTGCTGATTCATCTTGGCGCGCGGTGCGACACCGTCGACAGCGATCATCAGCAATTTGCGTGGACGAACCATGTTGACCACGCGCTCTGTGTATTCAAAAATGGCAATCATCATTTCCTCCTCGTTCGCTGGTGGCGGGCGGTCCTCTGGATGTGAACACGGATGCACTATACCATTCATATCCAAATACAGGTTGTCGAACTCCTCCTGGTTGGGGTTTGGACCGCGTGCATCGATTGGGATCTTGCTGGTCGTGCCGTCTGGATTTTCTATCTCTCGAGGCTGCTCCTCGATCACGGGCGAAATGATCTTCGGGTACTTCTTTGAGAGCCATCGGAACAATGCCGGAACACCCATGACGGGCGAGGACACCAGATAAGAGGATTAGGTAGATGATAAGTGGAAGAAAGGAACGACGGCGATCGTGTACGTGTCTCCGTGGTGATGTCGCGCGCGATGGGTTAATCGCTCTGTCGCCGGAGATTCGACACGAGGATTGGTGACCTGGGAGGAGGCCTCGTCGAAACGGTGACGACGTTCAATAGACAAGGCAGATGTGAATAAAAACCTGACAGAGGAGTTGGCGGGCTGTCGGCGCGTGATGATACATGTAGAGAAGAAGAGGAAGAAGAATGTCGTGAACAAAATCGCGAGTCGCAACTTCCTCAGCGGCGGAACCCCCCAGGCACCACCCCTGCAAGCGCGGAACCCTACTTAGACTTGGGAAAGACCTACCTACTGTACCTACCTAAGTCTAGTAAGGCGCATGGATTCTGGATCTTCAGAGAGCTTCGCGTTAAGGACAACATTCATCAAGAAATAGAACCACTGCTAATCAACATTTACTGCTGGGCAACATATGCACATACTGCTACACACTGCAAGCCTCTTCCTCTATCGCCCTTGCGACACACTTGTCATGAGATAGCAACGAGACTGCCTCCGGGCAGCATACCTGAAAGATGTCGATGCTCAAGACACCACCTTTACAGACGGCGACGGCGACGATAGACACACTATGCGGGCGCCTAGAATCGGCGACACTACTAGAAGACCGACGGGCTGCGATACAAGGGCTGCGGAGCTTTGCGAAACAGTATCCTGCATCAGTGGCTAGTGGCTCATTGAGGGAATTGATCGCGACACTGAAAAGAGATGGTCTGGGTGAGGCAGATGCGTCGAAGAGACAAGATGCAGAGTCACGAAGGAGCCAGGAAGGAGGCGATATTGATACCATTCGTCTGGTGCTGGAGACATTGCTCATGCTGTTCAATCCGGACAGCAATTCTCCCGAAGCGGGCGACGAAATCGCCTTCTTCCTGGCAGATGAGTTCGCCATGGTATGTACTTTAAATTGTCGTGATATCGCTACAACGGCACGAGCTAAGCTAATGCCAGCGCCAAGACAATATCATGATGCTTCTGTCTCTCCTCGACCCAACCAGTCCTACAGCCGACTACTACTCGCGGAAGCACTCTCTCGATATTCTATCTGCGATATGTGCAGCGCGACCTGAACGACTCCAGGAGTGTATACTTGCAGCACCGTTGGGCATATCACGACTAGTGGGTGTTCTAGACGACGGAAGAGACGCCGTGCGGAATGCAGGACTGCTTCTGCTCGTTGACCTGACGAGCGGCGCGAACGAAGAGCTGAGAAAGATCGTCGCATTCGAAGATGTCTTCGGGAAGGTGTTACATTTGATACAGCTGGAAGGTGGCCTAGCAGAAGCAGGTATCACTGCTCAAGACTGCTTGAGTCTGCTCGCCAATCTGATTCGAGGCTCGGGCAGCAACCAGACAATGTTCAGAGAATCAGGATGTGTCATCCAGCTCATACAATTGCTGACACAAGCATTTCCTCAAGATGGCTCAGAGGCAGCATTCGTTGCACAGAATCGAGAGCGCTCGACGGTTGGACTTCTACATCTCTTAAGGTTCTTTTTCGCACCAGGCGAGGCCAGCACTCCTCAGAATCAAATAGCCTTCTTCCGAGCCGACACCGCACAGGTGCTGATCGATCTAGCCTTCACCGCAGCTTTGCCGCCTCCGATCAGAACATCCGCGCTGAGATGCACATCCGCACTCATTGAATCGAACATACCTTTGCAGAGACAGTTCGCATCTTTGCAGGTCATCACTCCGGCAAACGCCGAATATAACGCAGAACAAGCAAGAAAGGCCCAGCAGCCCAACGGCACAAGACCGAAGAGTGGATTTGGTAACAGGAGTAGCGCAAGGCCAAGCACTGAGATTCGAAGATCTTATGTGATCGAAGCTTTGCTCGACTTGTCACTCCTTCAGCCACAGGCCGACGTGTCGCTCAGGGCGGCATCGTGCTCGCTGGTGCAAGCATATTTGACTGGAGACGATGAGATCAGAGCACACTTTTTGAGACGAGCTGTTGAAGGACACTCTGTGCGCGAAGAATTTGCCAATGTCATCATAACATTATTACACCCGCCTGAAGGTGACGTCAATGCCGTTGTCTACGCCTCCTGGATAGTGCAAGATCTGTTTGCGCACAATCTTGACGCCAAATCGGCGTTTACTGCTGTGAAGGAGGGTAATGAAAGCGAGGGCGAGGATGTCGTTACCGCTATCCAAGCTCTAGGCTCTAACCTTCAAGCATCGCTACAGACACCGGTCGATAGCAGGACTGCTGCGGCATACGCCAGTCTACTAACCACTCTATTGTGGGACTTCCAACCAGGCGTGGACGATCTCTTAGCCGAAGGTTCAAGTCTGTTACAAGCGCTTGTCGCAGTCGTTAAAACACCCACCGATCCGGTCGTGACTGGTCTCGCTGCAGTATTGCTTGGGACCGTCTACGAGTTCAGCACGAAAGATACACCCATATCGAGAAGAACGCTTGCGCCTCTGCTTCAGCAGAAGCTCGGTCGGACTAAGTATCTGGACGCACTTTTGCAGCTGAGACGCCAACCTGTTGTTCGGGACTTTGATCTCGACCTTGAGAGCGACGATGCCAGCGAGACATTGCTGAGTCGAGTATACGTGGATACGTTCACGGTGGAGTACTCGCGCTTGAGGAAAGCTATTGACAAGGATCCCGGCATCGAAGTTCTGCCGGCGTCGGTAGCAGAAGCTGGAGTCGAACGTGACGTTCTAGATGATCTACGACAGCAGATTTTGACTGCTAAAGATGCACTGGCTGCTTCACAGCAGGAGGCGCTGGAGGCTATGCAGAAAGCCGAGCAAGATCGCATGGCCATGGCCAAGGAAATCCAGACTAGGGAAGCTGAGGTCTCGCGATTGCAAAAGGGACACGAAAGCGAACTCCAGAAGTTGCAGAGGGAGCACGACCAGCAAAGACAGACGGCTGAAGCACGACACCAACACGCTTTGACCAACGTCAAAAGGGACGCAGAGCATCAAGCTCAAGCTACCTTGCGCGAACGAGAAGCTGCTGCTGCTCAAAAGGTCCAAGAGCTTGAGCGTAGAATCGCAGAGCTTGGTAATGCCCACCGGGTGGAACAAAGTGGACACAACTCCGCGAAGCAACAGCTAGAGAGCATAACAGACAAACACAATGAGCTTGTCAAGCGTGAGCGCGATATCAGCAAGCAGTTTGAAAGCATACAGAGCCAGTATGTCATTGCCAAGAACAATCTCGAGGCCGCAACAACGAGAGCGACAGCTGCGGAGGCTAAGCTGGAGGAAGCCAAGAACGCGCTTGATGCCAGCAGCGAAGAAGTTGAGAAGCTCAAATCGCAGATTAGCGAGCTCAAAGCTGACGTTGCTGGTAAGGAAGAAGAGTTGAAGACGGAGCGCGATGGCTATGAAGAGCTAGAGGGGGAATTGTCAGCTACGGTGGCAGGCTTGACTGAGCAAGAGGAGAAGACCGCAGCTGCTGAGCAAAGAGCTAAGGCTGCCGAAGAAGCTCTTGCTGCTGCTATCAAGAAGGTCGAAGCCGCCGAAGAGAAGTGCAAGACGCTCGAAAAGGCGAGCAAGGATGCACAACCTAGCACAGCCGAGAAGGAGAAATTCGATAAGCTCGAAGCAGATCTCAAAGCTGCCACTGAAGCGCAGAGGGCGGCCGAAGAGAAATACAAGACGCTCGAGAAAGAGACCAAGGATGCGAAACCTAGCAAGGCCGAGAAAGACAATCTGAAAAGGCTCGAAGCGGACCTGCAGGCGGCCAAGGATGCCCAGAAGACTGCCGAAGAAAAACAGAAGTCTGCAGAAGAGAAAATGAAGTCTGCTATCGAGAAGGCTGTCGCTGCCAGCAAGAACGCCGCCGGAGCAGGTAAAGGCGGCAAAGGCAACAAGGCTGATAAAGCTGATCAAGCGAAGCTCGAGAAGCTTGAGAGTGAACTCAAGGCAGCGCAAGAGAGTCAGAAGTCTGTGCAGCAGGACCTGCAGTCTGCCCAAGAACAGCTGAAGATCGCTGAGACCAGGGCGAAAGCCGCCGAAGAGGCAGTCCAAGCTGCGGAAGGCCAGGCCAAGGAGGCAGCAGAGAAAGCTCAAGCAGCAGAGGACAAGTTTGCTGCTAACGAGAAGGCGGCTGCGGACGCGAAGCTGACAGCAGCCGACAAGGGAAAGCTCAATAAGCTGGAAGCCGAGCTTCAGGAGGCCAAGGAAGGTGAGAAGTCTGCCAAGGAAGAACTGGACAGTATGCTCCTCCTCATGGGCGATATCGAGAGCAAGCGCGATTCGTACAAGGAAAAGGTCAAAGAGCTTGGTGGAGAGGTTACCGATGATGAAGATGATGACGAAGAGGATGAGGACGATGAGGACGAGGATGGACAGGAGTAGACCGAACGTGGTATTTTGAGCTTGTATAAATGGAATTCTGCTTGCCCGCTGGAATTCCAATACATATGGTTGTTCCACGCAGAACTGGCCAGGTTTGAATGTGTCGCGAAGATTGCTGCGCCACATATTCTCCGTCAGAGCTGCCACTGCTGACCGCGTGTAGAACGTCCCTATGGCAGTACTGGTCAGTACATTGACGTTTTTGGGAAAAGACAGACATGTTATCGACCATTTTTTGGCTTTGAGGCGGTGCCATCATACTACTGAATCGCAGGTGCATGCCTGAGCGATGGGGCTGAAGAAAGCCAGTGGCGAGGCAATTGGTATGGGCATACCCGGGGTATAGCGCATGTTTGTGTTTGTGTATTTTGCTTGGGCCGCTTTCTTTCTGGCTCGGGCTTGGGTTTGGACGTGCTCGTGCTCGTGCTCGTGCTTGTGCAAAGAGGGGGCGAGAGAGTGAGAGTGAGGCGGAGATTTTGGGATTCGGATCGGAAGTGAGATTAAAAAATGAGGGATCGTGAGCAGAGGGGGCGCAGTCTATGTGGTGGGCTTGTTGTTGATAGACAGCGATCTTGAGATAAAAGCGCCTGACATGGAGCGTTGCGTTCGTTGCTGGCGGCTCGATCGCCCTTGCGGTATTTTCCTTGCTTCATACACTTGTCCGACGTAGGAGCTTCGTACCCTGCCTCACCGAAATAACAAGCGCGGCGATATTAAATCATTTGCTTTGCATATGTCGCTATCCCGTTCAAGCACCTTGCGACCCGGCGGTACGCTGCATACACATCATCCGACCCTTGCACCGTTGTGCTGGCGGTAATCATCACTGTGATAACTTCCTTGGGAGACTCACGTGCTCAGGTTCGTTATTAAGTCCATGCAATGCCTTCGGCAAAACACGCACGATCATTACCTAATTATGCTACCTCGTAATGATCGAGAGAGATAGTACAATCCATCCAATAACCTGACCTCACCAAACCACCACCTCCTCAAGCATAATCCACCAACCTAACATCCTTTATCTCGCCCTCCCAATCCCCACCACCAATGGTCTTGAGAGGAGCCACAACAGCCATTCTAGACCACGTGAAACTCTCCCCGTTGATACCTACCTTGGTCGTAAACTCCATCTCGTGCCCATTGTCAACAGCAAAGAAGGTCTGATTCCCTCTTCCTACCAGCCTAGCATTCACCCACTCTCCGACGGGCAAGCTATAATTCAGCGCGAAAGCATTTCCGGCGGAGACGAGCATGACCTTGGAGGAGCTCCCATTTCCTGATCGGAGCTCGCTGTCAGGACCGGTGAAAAGGGGTCCAGGGGTGGTGGACGTTTGTTTGAGTGTGAAAGATAGAGTGTAGTTGTTGCCTTTCGAGGCAAGGGGCGTGGTGACTGCACAATGATCTTTGAATTGGAGGCCGCTGTCCGTGATGCTGCAGGTGGTGGTGGCATCATAATGGTTGAGGGAGAGATCTTTGATCGTCGAGGACGTCTGGGCGCCAAACTGGTAGTTGAGGATGACCGAAGTTCGGGAGTTGATATTTCGGTCGAGATTCTGAGCTGGTGCTGATCTCTGTAAAGCATCATAGATCACGTCGTATTGTTCTTCGGTTATCTTGCCGCCCCACTGCTTGTCGGCTAGTGCCGGCAAGTAGTAGCGCCATGGGTAATATCCTTCGAGATATGTAGAAGTGTTTGGGCCGTAGTCGTTCCACTGAGCTACAATTTGTCCAACGACGTACGGGCTGTCCTTTGGAGGATTGTTCGTCGCGTTTGTCTGATCGAAGATGTTTGGCGAATATGCTGAGCCATCTGGACTTCCGTGGAAGATTCTGGTCTTGTTCAGCTCTTGCGGATATGACGTGCTGGACTTCTGCACGATATAGAAAGAGTCGTCTGAGTTGATAACACTGTAGCCTTTCTTGATATATTCAGGATAAGGCTTATCCTCAAAGAATTCCCAGTGCTGTATCGTAACGTTGGTCCCAATGTTGTTAGTGTAATTGTCCATGGGCGGAAACGTGCCCCAGATTCTGATCTTCTTTCCGGATTCTTCTGCAATGTATTCGTTGAGAGTGTTCACGAAAGTATTGTACTCCTTGACCAGGGCGCCCTTCGAGAGTGAAGAGTCGACATATTCGTCCGCCCCGATGTGGACGACTTTGCTATGCATCCAGGGCAAAAAGGTCTTCCAAATCAATTTCATGGTCGCCGTTGACTCCGGGTTTGTGAGGTTGAGTAAGGATGTATCGTCGTCGATCGCCAGCTCTGGCTTCCACTGTGTGATGACGAGTGCGTGGCCTGGAGCCTCAATCTCCGGTATTATGGTGACGCCTCTTGCTGCACAACTTCTTTGAATGTATTCAAAGTCATGCCGTGTATACGACTCGTTGCGTCTCTTGTTCAGTCCCGCCACAGCAGGATCGTCTGACCACAACCGGAAGGCCGAGTACAACTCCATCTGCCGCTCATAAGAGTATATTTTGACGTTGTCATAGAGATTGTCGCTCAGATGCACATGAAAGGTATTTTGTTTCCAGTACGAAATCCAGTTGCACATCTCGACCAGGAAAGATGGTGGATAATAGTGGCGACCAGCATCCAAGAAAATGCCCCTCGTGCCCCATCCAGGGCTATCGATACCGCTTCCAAGAGGAATCATGCCTTTGTTCAACACGGCCTGTTGCAACAGAGACCTCGTTCCCCACCAAGCACCAAGAGGACTTGCGCCCGTAATATTGACGCCAGAACTGGTTACGCTGATACTGTACGCCTCTGAAGTCCATCTTCCCGCAGCGTCTACAAAGTCACGGCTATGCCCAATGGTCAGGAAGATGCTCTGAGCCGGCGCATCAGTCGCACAGATGACGGAGATGTCCTTGTAGATGGTGTTCTGTAAATCTTCCGCAAAGGTGTTGGCGAACTCGGTCAGTGTGGGTGGTATCAGTGTCCAGCCAGCAGTGTCCACTAAATTGGCATATTTTTCATCGATCACGATACTGTCGATAGCGTGTAAATTGAGCATGTCATGGTTGTGTGATGCATCGAATGGGACAGTTGGGAGGCCAACCAGGTCAGCCAGTGTTTTTGAGCTTGCGAAGAGCAAGGCAGCAATGATGAGTCGTAGCATCGTGGCGTCTCGCGGTGAAGAGCAGCGGCAGAGGCATGATGGGCAATTGCATCTGCTTAAATGTCGAAGAGAGTGAGGAGCTCGTATCTGCACCGACGTTAATGTAACAACATTGGTGGAGAGTTTGGTATCGACGTCGTCGCGTCCAGCATTGTATCTCGACTATCGATAGTGGAAGAAACATTGGATGCGGGGCTCAGGAACAATCGACCACGATTGGTCGAGAGCTCGGGCAATGTCCCGGGGGGCGATCCCCTGTATGCCACGCGATAGGCGTGCGGCGGCATGGCTAGAGAAGCGCGGAGCAAGGATGGAATATCACTCACTCACTCACTCACTCACCCACGCACACGGTCGTCTTTCGCTCTGTGTAACATCGCATTCCATGCATATCTGGTGTTACCTTACACTGCCACCCTCTCCTCTTTGCACCATCAATCGACTTCACCCCGTCTTGCCCATGACCGCGTTCCTCGCCACGTCCACCAAAGGCGTGATGCCCGTCCACAATCTGAACTGATGCACCCCTTGCCCAACAAGCGCTTCCAGACCGGGCACAGTCCTCCAGCCACCGCGTTGCGCCATCTCTATCAGCGGCGTCACGTCGGGCTTGTACGCCATCTCCAGCAACACCTTGTTCGCATTGGCACCAGCAATACCAGCAGCATTCGAAGCAGTTGCTCCAAGCTCGAACATGGCCGTCAAAATCTCCTTCATAGCTGGATCCGGCTCGCGGTCGCCCGGTATCGTACCGACAGCGGCGATCGGCTGCTTGTCCGCTGCTATCGCTCGAGCTTCATCCGGACTGCCAAGCAGCTGGATGTTATAGTCCTTAGAGAAGTTGTCGGCAAGATCAGCGAGCTTGCTCTTGTTGCGACCCACGAGGTAGATCGGGCTGTAGCCCATCTCTTTTAAGGCGTAAAGAGCTGCTCTTGCCGTTCCTCCACCCCCAATGACCATCCCCGCGGTGTGCTGCACTGTAGCTCCAGGCTTGCCAGAAGCACTATGTGCTCCAGCACTGCGTAGGGCGAGCACAATACCCTGCCAATCAGTGTTGTGGCCAGTCAGGATCACCTTCCCGTTATCATCTTTGGAGGGCACGATGGTGTTCACGGCTCCAATTGTCCTGGCCGCTGAGTCAATGGTATCGAGCAGTGGCATGATGTCGAGCTTCAACGGAATCGTGACACTAGCTCCTCCAAAGTCAGGACTCCGGATGACCTCCTGTACCTTATGGTCAACTTTGTCCGTCTCGTGAAGACCATATTCGTGTGGTAGTCCAGTCAGCTGAAACAACGTGTTTTGCAGGGCTGGGCTTCGACTGTGCTGAACAGGCTTGCCAAAGATGCAAAACTTCTTAGGCTCGATGTATCCGACCAGACCAAGGACCTTTCTGATCTCAGCAGCTGACATTTGGCCAGGCGCAGCTTTCGCACTTTGCAGAGGATGCGAAACAGGCGTCATAAATCCGTTGTTGACACGGCTCATCTTGCCAATCTCGCCCATGTTCATGGCAATGAGTGGGAGGTGAGCATGCTGCTTCCCAACCCACTTCTTGAAAGTCTTGAGATCGTCGTTGTCGTCGTCTGTCTTCGCGACACCGACAAGCTTGACAATATCGCCATATTCGCGAGCGGAATCCAAGTATGGCATCCAGTCTTTGGCGCCATTAGCCCATGATAGAGTTGCCTCTGGATCATGGTGCGATGCAATGATGGTGCACATCTTCCTGTGATTCAAGACATACTCCTTGACCTCGGGTGGGCTGGTGCGCTCAAGGTCGACAAAATCGAAACCCATGCGAAGCGCAACAGCGTAGAGTGGGATAATTCTCTTACTGTCGCCGCCAGGAAACTTTCCACCTTGCGACAACGATCTTAATGTAAAGATGAGTGGTAAAGTAGAGCTTGCTCGAAGGAGTGCGACCTGTTCGGTCAAAAATTCTGGCGTTGGCAACTCGTCTGCCGAATTCTGGTCGACGAGCAGGTCCGCCCTCAGCTCAATGGCGTCCACACCCACTGTTATCTGTGGAAATACGGCGCTGACCTGTTGTATCTGAGGTGCAGTGAGCGAAAGGAAGAACGAATGTTTCTTGCTCTGGATCTTCTGCAGGGCACCAGTCTTGCCGGTCATAGTATTGAGAAACCTGGTAAAGTCGTCGAGTGGACTGGTCCAGCCGACAATGGCTGCTGACTCGTCCACCGTCTGTTGGTGGTAATGCAAGTTGCTGCACTTTTCGAACCAGGGGTTGCGACGTAGGTACACGGCCATCATATCCTCGACATAAGCAGGCCTTGTCTTGTCGATGTTGAGGAAATCCATAATGGCTTTGACGTCACGCGTCACGTAGAGTACCATGCCCTCGTTCTGCCAATCAGTGAGAATTTCACGGCACTCCGGCGTCTCTACGATGCCTCCTCCAGCCGCGAAGATGTAGCCTTCTGGCTTCTCCTTGACCAGCCGCTTCAGGAGCTTTAGCTCCTTTTGCCTGAAGCCATCCCAGTCTTTGTCTTTGAGCATTTCAGGTATAGTCATGCCTTCTTGTGCTTCGAGCTCAGTGTCCATGTCCGCAAGTGGCCAGCCTAAGATTTTGGATGCCCAACCACCCGTGGTAGTCTTGCCTGCGCCTCGCATGCCAATGATGAAGATGGACTTTTTGACTTCGCGTTGCTGATACGTGCCGCTGACACCCTTAACGAGTAGTGGTCGCTTGACACCATTGGCGCCATTAGCCATGCTATCATTCAGATGCTTCTCCTCTACACCTTCGAGCTTGGCGCCAAAGATCTGGTGCAGCTGATCCCACCAGCCGGGCCAAGTCTTGCCCACACACTCTCGCTCCTCGAGCAGAGTGCTCTTTGGCGCTATGAGACCCAGTACACTGAAGCTCATTGCAATACGGTGGTCGTCATATGTGTTTATGGTCCCGCGTGGAGCTGAAATATCAAGGCCTCGGCCATCGATCTCGATTCCGTCTTCCAGCTCCCGACAAGTCACTCCGAACTTTGCAAGTTCATCGTGCATAGCTTTGATGCGATTGCATTCTTTCTGCCTCTGGTTCGCGATGCCCACGATCCTGGTTGTAGCACCATGCTTGCCAGGTTTTGCTACAGCGGCCAATACTGAAGCAGTTAGGAAAGCGTCGGTCATAGGCTCCATATCAACCTCCGGTAATGGCTGCAATTCACCGATTGGGGGGCCAGTGACAGTGGTGCTGGTCTTGGTCTGTTCAACAGTGCATCCCATCGGTTGGAGCACATCCACTGCAAAGCGCGCATCGCCCTGAAGTGACGCCGAACCAATGTTTGGCACCGTGCATTTCGTACCAGTGATCGCAGCTACAGCGAGCGGGTACGTCGCACTGCTGGCATCGCTCTCCACCTCGTATGCGGCGGGGTTCTCGTAGGCTTTTCTGGGCACGTGGTAGACATTCCGCGCGGTCTTGTCCTTCGTGACGTGTACACCAAAGCTTGCCATCATGGCGATGGTCATGTCAATGTACAGCTGGCTGATGACCTTACCGCCGATCAGTCGCAAAGTGACAGGCTTCTTGGCGTACGGCGCACTCATCAGAATGGATGATACGTATTGCGAGGACACTTTCGCGTTCAACTCGATGTCACCGCCTTCGAAACCACCAGCGGCTGCGATCTTGAGAGGTAGACTCTGGCTGCCTGGCTTGCCCAGATACTCAACGTCAACACCGTTTGACTTGAGTGCATCGACTAGCGGGCCCTGTGGTCTTTCTTGCATACGCGCATTGCCAGTCAGAACGATGTGAGACGATTCTTTTGTAGCTTGAGCAAGGCAGACAGCCGTGGTCAAGAAGCGCGATGCTGTTCCGGCGTTACCAATATACACTTCTTGTTGGGACGCCTTCAGCTGTCCACCGTTGCCGTTGAGCACCAATGTACGTCCTTCATCTTCCCAGCTATAAGTTGCACCGCCAAGCTGTGCAATGGCTGAAAGCATGAATTGGGTGTCATCCGAATGCAGCAGGTTCGTGATGCGACACGACCCTTGACCAAGCGCTGCCATGAGCAGCACACGATTGGAGATGCTCTTGCTGCCAGGAGGCTTGCACGATACGTTCAACGACTTCGGGACGCCTGGCTTTACTCTGATTGAAGGGCTGAGCACAATGCGAATGTCCTCATCCTCGCATGTTGAGGCTTTGGGCTCGTAGCATCGACCGATGGAGGAGAGCAATGTGATCTTCTTGCTCGAGCCCACGTTCTTCTTGTCTACCGCCATTTTGTTCAGCAGCTCGTCCACTGGACACTGCTTGTTTGTCTTTTGCGTTATGAGCTTGTCATGCAACGACACAGGTAGTCCGTAGCTGGCGATACACTTCTGCAAGCGAGCGACTGCATCAGGCGGGAACACGCCAAGATATCTTGCCAATTCTGCCTCCTTGACCATGCCGACAGCCACGCATTCGCCATGCAAGATCTCAGGCGTGAGGATAGCTTCATAGGCATGACCTATCGAGTGTCCAAAGTTCAAAATGTTCCTCAGTCCGCCTTCTTTCTCGTCAGAGCTTACGACCTCTGCCTTGATTCTGGCACTTCCTAGCACAATCCGCTTGAATATCTGGTCAATGCCCTCGAATCTGCCTTGGCCAATCGGTTTCCCAAGCGCTGCCATGATAGCGTCCGCATTTTGTTCGAGCCGCTCAAACTCCTCGAAGTCCCAGATGGCAGCAGTTTTGACAACCTCTGCCATGCCATTGCATACTTGCCTTTTGTCTAGTGTCTCCAAGAACGCAAGGTCGATGTATATCCTCTCCGGTTGGTGGAAAGATCCGATCAGGTTCTTACCGAGAGGCACATCGATCGCAGTCTTGCCGCCGATACTGCTGTCTACCATGGCGAGCAAACTGGTCGGTATTTGCACGAACTTGACGCCACGCATGTATGTTGCGGCCACAAAGCCGATCAAGTCTCCCATGACGCCTCCTCCTAACGCCAATATGACCGTGTCTCTTACGCAGTTATGCGACAGCAGCCAGTCTTCTATGTTACTCTTCGTCTCGCGGCTCTTTGACCCTTCGCCAGGCGCAATGCGATCGTTGATGAGCAGCCGAACATCGTTCTTGCCTTGTGCTGCTACCTCTTGCTCGAAACTCTTCTTGAAGGCCGGCACGTATGGCAGTTTGGCTAAGTTGGTGTCGCATATGAGAGCGTAAGTCGAGCTCGGAATGTTGGTGAGTAGGTCGCGTGCGGCATACTTTGGCCAGAGTCCGTAGTCGACGACAATGCTATCTTTGCCCAGTATCTTCACCTTGGTGGCAGATGATGTGCCATTGGTGAGCGCCATCTTGTGGGTTAGGCTGTGAACTGTTCTGAGCTGCCGCACAATTCACTTTAGCTGATCAATCGTTCTGATGCGAGCGACCTCGCTGATTCCGTCAAAAGAAGGGGGCGTAAGATTAAGCTGATCGCATCCCAAATACGCAATTGCTGCATACGAAGATCATATCAGTGCATTGCCACACAAAGGCTAAGAGTGTTGTATGAGACGTTGTGTGTGAAACTGGGAGTCACAGTGTACCTAGTAACTAAGGTCCGATAAAATAAATATCGGGGATTGGCAGGGATTGAGTCACTGCACCAATTTTGATCGGCCGACGACGCGACTTTCACCGATAGAATCAATTATTAGAGAATGGCTTGGCGCAGTGGCGCAACAGCGGCGAAGATCATCATCCACAATACGTGCATATACAACAATGGATGAGAAACTGAACGACAGCATCCGAATACGGCGAGGAAGTGACGCGGACGAAGATTTTGTGGAGAGTGCTCGCATATCTACAGACCGCAGCGACCTTTCGATCAACCGCACGAACGCACAGGACCAGGCTTTCCCTCGCAGTCTTTCACAACTTTGAGTCTCTTTCCTCTTCGTAAGGTCCGATGCCATCCTCAGCCTGATCGAGCGAGCAGGAAAATGCGTGCCATTTCGACCAACCTGATGCTTGGCGCATCTACCAGCTAGTTTCCGGTGCGGCCTCACCGCTAGTCTCAGCAGCCCAACCCTGATTGCCAGTCTCGATCGCTGTGCTGCTGGCAGCCCAATCAGCACCCTCAGCATCCCACGAAGAAGCAGCGGCTGCTCCAGCAGTGCCTGATGCAGCTGCGAATGCGCTTGAGCCACCAGCATTGCCGACCTCCCACTCATTGTTGAAGCCGCTTTCGACGGCGCCAGGGCCGACCTCATCGGCACCTGGTACCTTCGACTCGTCCTGACCGGCGGAGTCCTTGTTCTCCTCAGCCTCTGGGTCGCGGTAGAAGTACAGATCGGGCATGACGTCCCACTCAGTCTCGCGGCTGGCAAGAGTACCACGAAGACGGAGGACCTCACGGGCCAAAAGCCACCACACAAGACCGATTGAGTGACGACCCTTGTTGTTGGTTGGGATAGCAACGTCGACGTACTCGGTTGGGGAGTCGGTATCGGTGAGAGCGACAACTGGAATGTTGACGTACGAGGCCTCCTTAATGGCCTGAGCATCGGTGCGCGGATCGGTGACGATAATCAGACGTGGCTCACGGAAAGAGCGGGTGATGTAGTTCGTGAAGTTACCCGGGGTGAAGCGACCAGCGATTGGAGTCGCACCGGTGTGAGCAGCGAACTTGAGGACGGCACGCTGACCGTATGGGCGAGCAGAAATGACTGCAACATCGGCTGGGTTGTCAATAGTGACGATGATGCGGGCAGCGAGCAGGATCTTCTCACTGTGAGATGTATTAGTGCTAGAGCTCGAGATGCTGGTAACGCGCCAATGTCGCGATTGCGTGAATATTGGTAGAATCAATGATCAGATCTTGGCGCTGGGCGTACATACTAGGTCTTGCCAATGTTGATGACATTGACACCATCTGGTCGAGTCTTCCAGAGGTATGGCTCCATGTGAACTTGGAGGTTCTTGCTGCCGATGTGGCATTGTGCGGACAGCAGCTTCTCGATGTCATCGGCTGTAGCATTCATGCTGGGTGGGAGATTCTTTGCTGCCATCTTCGCGATGTTGTCGTAAAGGAGCGGGTGGGCGAAGGATGTGACTGCTGTTGTCGCTGCGAAAGACAATTTTCTCAGAGTCGAACTTCGAGCTTAGGCGGGACGAGATTCGAATTGCTTGGCGTTCGTGGGTTCGCCGCGTGTGTGCCTTGCAACCGTCAGGCAGAAACCCCCGAGCTCCGCGTTGAAAGAATGTCATCCTCAACTACCAGCGTTCAGGAGCTTCATCAATCATGCCGCCGCGAATACCCATAACACAATGTTTGCGGGTACAAAATGGTCAGTAACACATACAACAAAATTCCTGCTGTCTTCTGACTTGCGTCTACAGCTCAATGCGGTCACATCTCCCGTGCCTTCTCATCGAGTCCATCAACCCAAGCATCGACTGTCACGCAGAAGCGAAAGCATAGAGATCCCTATGCTATAGCACAGGCCAAAGCACGGAAAGCGGCGAATTTGAGCAGGCAAGAAGTCCTGAAGAAGGAACGAGCTGGAGCACTAGGCGATCCGATTCGTGGTATTGAGACACCATTCGTACGATCTTTTGATACTGCTCTTCCACCCGAGCCCTCGCAGAACACCCCGTCAGCACAAAGGAAAGCATCAAAATCAACCGCAGGAGACGCGGCTGGAGCTAAGGTCGAGCGCGACGATCATCTCAACTTTTATGTTTCGAAGCAGGAACTGGAGCAGAGTGTGAAGAGGAGTAAATGGCTAACACAGCCGTTGCCCGCGGATAGCAAGGCAATCAGCAAGGACAATCCGTCACGTCGGATCCGCAATGTTTCTGACCTGTCGAGCATTGGGGCAGGGAGTATAGACTCCAAATTAGACAATGAGACAAATGAAGCCATCCGGAACCTGCTGGCAGGGCCGTCTGACGGAAACTCAGTTCGTCAGGACTGGGAAAAATCCTCATCATGGCTGCGAGACCTGACATCAGATAGCACGCCTGAGTCGCGACAGACGAAGCTACAAGAGGAACACGATACGGCACAGCAGGCATTGCAGCGAATCTCGAGCCTATCGCTCGGTAATAGCAAGGACAGATTACGAGTGAATAAGCAGAGGTGTATCGAGGTCTTTGGGCGCCACAACACAGATCTGACACTGCCCCCTAGAGCGCCATCGGCAGGTGCCACCGGTGGTCAGGCGATGGCGTTCCCACGGGTGGGCCAAGACACGGGCAGCAGCGAGGTTCAGGTAGCTATCCTGACAGCCAAGATCCGGACTCTGGCCGATGGGCTGGCGTTGAGAGGCACGCCTTCTGATAAGATGAATAAGCGTAATTTGAGATTGCTCGTGCACAGAAGAGCAAAGCTGCTAAAGTATTTGAGGAGAAAGGAAAGAGGTGGCCCGAGATGGCAGAATCTTGTTGATACACTTGGCTTGACGGATGGTACGTGGAAGGGCGAGATCAGCTTGTAGGTGATGGTTGCTGCCATCGACAATAGCCGTTGTACAAAACTTCATGGCTGTTCTCAGACCGAGCACTCTCCCCAGACATCCATCGAGCTCACGGCATAGGCGCGCTGCTTTTACAAGGTCTCAAAGCTCCATGTAATGGCTGCGTCCACTTGTACACCCACCAATACAGCGGAATGGCCTAGAACGGCTGCGCAATAGTATTGCTGCGAATCTGGAAGCCGCTCTTAAATGATCCGAAATGCAGAGCGATCTAGAAACAATTTGCCAAGAGTGGGGAATCAGCATCGCGCCTGTTGGTGGAGACGCCATTCTCGAGAAACCGCCTCGACCTTACGTCCATTCGAACATCTAAACGAGACTGCTCTAGGCTGAAAGAATGAGACTGATACGGCGTGTGCAGAGCACATCCCATGATGTGCACAGCGTTACTGTTGCGGTACAGATTTTCCTACTCAACACTAAGCCGCGTGTCATTCTCCTTTCGCACAAAATCCAAGAATGGCTGCAGCTCAGGCGTCCTGACACCATTGACCAGGAAAACAGCTGGCTGACCATAAGGCGCGCTCACATCCGCTTCCTGCCCACCAGTATACACATTACCACTCCAAACATGCTCATACGTCCTGTCACTGTCGCCAGGAAAATAGACGCTAACGCTGAAGGTCTGCGGGTCGAGCACGGGCGCCACATATAAGTGCTCGCCCAGGTAGAAACTTTGATAGCTGATCTGCCTCGCTCTCAGGTCCGAAGTATGGTACATGACTGGGGCGCGGAGTAACGGCAACCCTTTTGGCTCACTCTCGGTCTCTAGAACGTGGCGTCTATACTTCGCCAGAGACACAAAGAGGCGAGTGTTGTAAGCATAGTATTGGTAGGTCGTGCTATTGCTGTAGAACTGCGTGTTCACCTCCGGGATGTTGCCTTCGTGCGAACGGAAGACGGCACTGCTGACGGCGGCGAGTTCTCCCCAACGGCCCAAGAGTTCTGGTGAGCGAGTAATGTTATAGTCTTGGTAGGTCAGGACGGTAGTGTAGCCGCCTACGTCGGAGTGTTGTTGGGCGTAGCCGCTGAACCCCATGTGAACCATGATTGTGACGACGGATTTGATGCCGTCGTTGACGCCCCAATCGACGTTTTGGTCTCCGACCCAGAACAAATTCATGTTCCTGTTTGCAGACATTGAAGCTGAACGATGGAACAGGAGGGCTTCGTTGTCGAGGCCAAGGTCTTCTACAACACCGCGCTGGAATTCTGCCCATTGCGCTGGATATGCATTGTGGTAGAAGAAGGCGTCGCTGACCATGTCGTAGAGCTTGGTGTCTGCGGTCACTGGAGTGTATTCACCAAAGTCAGACATGAAGCCGGAGATGTTCGCATTCCAGACTTGAGTGCGTAGAACTTCCTTGAACCAACTGCGCAGGCCGGGGTTAGTAAGATCGATGATACCAGCTTCGATGCCAGGACCACTAGAGATGATTGCAGTATCATTGATGGTGGTGTTCTGCACAAAGTAGTGAGCCTCACTCGCTTCATTGTATAGACTTCTTCTGTAGCCCGTGGACTTGGTTGAGACATTGGCAAGAAACACATTGATGTAAGATAGTGTTCGGACGTTATGCTGGTCACGGAGATTCTGAACGAAGTCGTTCCAGGTTGGGTAGAGATGATCGTCGTTTTCCCAGTTCCACCAGAGTCGCGAGATGTTGAGGTAGGGCCCTTGCTGCGGATGCGTACCGCACCAGTCTTGTAACCAGACTCCAGCAATCGGACAGCTGATGTCTTGGCTGAGTCCCTGCTCGATAATGCGATTGACCTTGTCCTGACCTCCTTGAATGCCCAGAATAGCTCCTTCGTCGACCCATGTTGGCAAAGCTGGCATCCGGCCCGTATATGCCGTCAGCACTTCAATTGCATCAAACAGATTGTCAGTCTGGGTGAAGGCGCCATCTACACTCAGCGAGTCGTAGCGGATCGTCACTTCGTCAGCTTTCGAAAAGTCAAAGTTTGCGTATCCAGTGCTCTTCCGTGACAAATAGAAGACATTGCCTTCTGTACTGATATACGATGGCACACCAGTATATGTCGTGTAGAAGTTCCCTCCTGCAATCGATCCATTGGCATTTTCGATGGAAGTGATCGGCTCATCTCCTCTTCCTACACCTTGCTCTCGCGACAATATCGGGATGCTCTGATTCTTCAGAGAGGCAAATGATGCCTGTGCACCTGCGCCGTAGAAGTCCTCGCTCGTCGAAGAAGCGTACTTAAAGTATAGCTTCTTCAACGGGCGGGTCGTCTTCGGTAAGGAAAACACGTTGAGATAGAAGGCAACGCGATCAGACAAATTTTTGGGCACCCAGAACGTCAGAGCATAAGGAGTGGAAGCATCTCCACAGTTCAGCAAGTGGCCAGTGACCTGAACAGCTTTGCCGCTCGCTGTGCCATCCCAATTGACCTCATCGATGCTAGTGACGTTCTGATCGAGGCAAGTATCTATGTTCACCTGCGAAATCTTGAAGGCTCCACTGGATCCAGTGACCAAATCGTTGCCGGCGCTCGCGCTGATGAATGGCTGCTCAGGAAGCGTGCTCCAGATAACGGTATGGCGCTTGACGACCTGTAGTTGTCCATGACGATAGGACAGAGAAAAGTCCTTGCTCAAGCTCCAAGTCTGGGCTGATGCTGGCAGTAGTACATTCTGAGCCCAAGCTGCACATACCGACAGGCTGGAGGCAAGCATGGAGAAATATGTCCTCATCCTGATCACGGGGAATTGGCAATGAGAGGGCTTACCTCTCCTCAGAGACCGAGCAGCATTTTGTCATGGCTCGGAGCTCTATCTGTTTACGACTGACAACACCAATGCCTGCGCTTGCCATCATGAGTAACAGGATCGCAAGCTAATGGCACAAAAAGGGCGGAGTCGAAAGCGCGTCATTGCATCCTGGCATCGCGCCTTTCGATCTCTTGTGATCATCTCCGAGATTGGAGCGACGATTGGAGAGATACATCAACACTCAGGTTGACAATATCAATGCTGTAGAATGGCGGGGACAATGATATGACTGCGCAAAGCCGTACGTTTCTCCCATAGGCTCAGCAAACGAGTCCAGGGCACGTGCAAGAGAGAGACGTTGGGTGCAAGCAAGGTCCAGCTTATCATCTCATGTCATTTGTTGTATGATGATGCCTAGGATGTATCTATTCTGCCCGCGGCCGGTGCTGCTTGTCCCCCATGCTTCAGATGCCACTACGGCAGTGGTAGATATAACGGCAGATACTATACCACGGCGATGCCAGGAGGAAAACATCTGTTGCTCAACAGATATCATGCACCGGCATTTGAGAATCATAATAAGTGCCAATGGACTTAAGGCATATGTCCGAGGGCGGCGGTTAAAACATGTTCTCTCGGGACAAAACGCCGGTGGAAGTTGCAAAAAAGGTACCGCCGGATGCTCGGTATTTGAATAACATTGGAAGAGCACGTGGCGATTAGTGGAATTTATTGAGTGGAATATCTCAAGATATCTGCCTGCAGAGTCATCTTTGTCATCGTCTGTTCATCGTGTTTTCTGTACATATTTCGCGAAAGTGGATTGACTCCAATACATCACCGCGCAGGACGGGCGAACCCTGCGTGTGGTGGGGCTAGTCTACACGGGGAAGTCGAGGTCGAACTCGGAGCTACCTTCTTTTGCCGGAGAACGAGAATACTTGCAACACACTCAACACTTCGATGGCGCACACAGAAGGCAGACCGCCTGCCGTCGTGATAATCGCGCGACATGGCATGCGCCTCGATGCGGCAGACCAGTCGTGGCATCTCTCGACACCGACACCCTACGACCCGCCACTGACATATGGAGGGTGGAATCAATGTCGGGCACTCGGAGTGAGGATCGCAAGCCTGTTGCATGCACGAGAACGTGAGCAAGAGAAAGAACAGACACAAGAACAGGATGTCCTGGCAGGCATGTCGAAAAAGAGGAAGAGGAAGCACAAAGTCGTCATACACACCTCCCCGTTTTTGCGATGTTTACAGACCAGCGTGGCCATATCTGCTGGCATGGCTGAATTTGATCCACCGAAAGAGAAGCCGAGCACGCCAGCGGCGAAGCACTCCGCTCCGCCCAAATCACGCAGCGTCGACGGAGCAAAGTCGCCGCATCTGAAGCCCATATCTGAGCCTGCTCATGACTTCGCGAGAGATCTTGCAAGAAGGGCTCTTGACGGACACTCGCAGAAGAGATATCGGAGATCCAAGATACGTGTAGACGCCTTCCTAGGAGAATGGCTAAATCCGCAGTACTTCGATTATATCACGCCGCCACCACCGAGTCCAATGATGGTCGCCGGCGCACGGGCAGAATTGATGCAGAGCGATCCGTTAGACATCTATACGCCTACGCTCTCCTCCAAATCCTCGGGCAACAGCCTGTGGGGAGGCGCAAATGGACGGCTCACAGCGAGCAAAGAAGCCTCTACTGATGATTGGAGCCAAGTTCGAGAAGCTCTGGAAATTCCGCGCGGTCGCAGATCACGATCCAATAGTGTCAGTAGTGCTGGGAGTAACGAGAGCTCTGGCCGAAAGTCCCCATTCCGAGCACAGCACGCGCTACATGCGTTGACATCGAGAGTGCCGCCGTCCGAGCCTGCCATCTATCATCCTCCGACGCCCTCATACGCAATTTCGAGCAGCGATCATATTCCCAGAGGCTACGTGACGCACGCGCGAAATGCGACAGTCCATGTCGACTACTCGTGGGATAGTAGCCGTGCACCACAGGCTTGGGGCGATGGGGGTGAATTCGGTGAAGAGTGGTCATCCATGCATAGGCGCTTCAGGCGGGGTCTCAACAGCCTGATAGGGTGGTATAGCCAGCACAACGCGGACGATCGAGGCGAGGATGCACTTGGTCTCGACCAGGCCGACAAGCATCATGAAGACGATGACGATGAGGATCTGGTTGTCATCCTTGTGACACATGGCGCCGGTAGTAACGCGCTCATAGGGGCTCTCACGAATCAGCCTGTTCTCCTCGACGTAGGCATGGCCAGCTTGACGATGGCCGTGCGGAAAGATGATGCTCCTCCCCTCCTTTCAGCTTCATTTTCGGACGAAGGATCGCCTGGTCCAACTGAGTCCCCGAGGCAGTCTCCAGACCCAGCTGCGATGACAAATCGCCACCAGAGGCGGAGCAGCTTGGACATAGGTCTCAGTGCTATATACGATATGAAGCTTGTATCGTCGTCGGAGCATCTCCGGCCAAGAGGTGATCGGAAAAAAACGCCAGCATCGTCTTTGTCTCACCATCTGCGCGATACCGACAAAGCACTTGTGAGAAACAAGAAGTCCGGCGCTCAATGGCATGCCCCCGCCGAGTCGGACCGGAATGTGAGCGAATTCAAGCGGAGCAATTCCAATGCAGCTCTTGGCTCGATACGGAGACCTACTAGTTCCAGTATTCCCCAACGGCGCCCATCTCCGGGTAACGTGCTTATGCCGGAGGACAGACTCTCCACTCAACAGACTGGGTTGTGGACACCTCCATCAACAGTCAGTCCGGGTTTGTGGACCCCACCATCTGGACGGGGCACTCCACAGTTGACTGCTCAAAAGATCAAAGAGGAGAGGGAGAACCTTTTCTCCAAGCTCAACGACGGTAGCGGGAGTGCAAGTCCAAATCGTGACATGATGCTCGACTTCGTAAACTCTCCTCCCGCTTCCCGGCCGACCAGTCCCAAAGAACACCCAGATCCAGCCATTGAGAGGACAGTCAAAGACGACAAGCCACTGCCAGAACAAAGAGACAGTGTCCTTGGCGAAACCGAAGACCACGACCTAGTCAGTGACCTTCCTCAAGTCGGTGCCAACCCGCCTCACGCCCTAAGTAGAGGGCTCTCAGTCAAGGGTCTCTGGGGCAGGCAAGCATCTGGTGACAAAATTGTCAGGAAATTTGATCTCACACCGAAACGTCGATGGACTATGCATGAGAACGATTGACAATTAGAACACTGGCATCAGGCGCTGCAAGAGTATTCGAGCTAGAAGTCCACCTCGGCCATCGTCGAAGTAATGGCGTTCACTCGTTCACAGTTTTTCTTGCATGGGCTTGAGACCGGTGTTGTATTCATCCCGAGAGGACCAGATGATGATCGCTCTCAGGGGACTTGCTCGATGACAGTCTGCGATTGACGGCAGACGAGTTGTAGGAGCGAGGATTTTGTGGACTGGCCTGTTTCTTGGTGGCCACCCTGTGGGTTTCTTTGCGCTGTCTTAGCGGGCGTTCCGCACGATATCCCTCCTCGCTTCTTTGCAACGATGTCTTATTATGCATAGAGAGCTCGACTGGGTCGCTCATCATGGCCTCAGTGGCGCGACGGAAGGGCAGTGTATGTAAATAGAATTGCTGAACGAGGTCGATACAGAACAGTCCTTGTGATATGCATCATTCGTACAAAATGCGAGCACGAGCTGAGCTCTATATCCTCGAGCCTTCTGTTATCCCGCGGATCGACTTTACGAATTCTTCCGATCGTCCCACTCCCGTCCCACTCCCGTCCCCACGCGCCACCTTGGAGCTACCTCGCTTTCGTCTTCCCATTCTCCTGCATCATGCACGTGACGGCCGTGTTTTGGGACGTGAGTAGAAAAGACAGCAACGTAAGGGATCAAGAAGACCAAGTGAGTAACGGCAGGTGATGCTTCAACATCCACGTCGGTCCGATGACGATTCCCTGTCAGACCGCGGGACCTCAATAAGGATTTCTGATACTCAGTCCGAAGACGAGAAGCAGGAAAAGCTATCTCTCTTCTTCGGCTTCGGTCGTACAGGAGCAGAACGCTGTTTCGAGCGATGACATAGATTCATTTCCTCGAGAAGTTCCAAAACTCACATGTCGGTGAGCGGCGCATACGGTACTACGAGTCGCCGCTCAGGGGTGTTGAGGACGTGTCCAAGGCTGATGCTTCGTCAAGAGGCGAAGCAATTCGGGGTGAAGTGAGTAGGTCCACACATAGGCTTCTTGTCAGGACTCTCATACACTCTTTTAGAGTTTGAGAGCTTCAAGCAAGAGCTCGGGGACGCAGCTACGGTCGTTTCTTCGAGCAGGTAAGGTGTCAACGATGGCCTTGGAGATGTTTCGGCTTTGACGGTGAAGACGCTGAAGGTGGCGAGAAGCGTTGTAGCGAGTAGCACCATCGTCACCATACGGTACGGAACTTTCAGTGCTGTTTCCAGCGTAAGTTATTTCCATTTCAAGTCGCAATTCAATATGTCGTACCTTGGAAAAGCTGTGCTCTATCAAAAAACGCTCTCGGCAGCGTTGACAAGCGCCCTGGCTGCTAGGCGTTCAACTGCTTCGCACTCTTTCTCGGGGACTGAAGATACTTCAGGGACTTCAGTGCTTTTCTATAACTCCGGAGCCACCGGTCTCTTCTCGTTGATACGCAAAGTCCTCCATATCACATCGATAATCATGGCCTGCTCCTCGGGAGTGAACCTCTCTTCCACATTCTCGATCATCGGTTGCAGCATTTCTACCTCGGTCGGCGCATGATTGTAGATCATCCTGATCTCAGGCTCGGTGAGACATTTCTTCTCTTGCTCGGCAGCGAACTCCTTATCGACTTGTTCCCTCGTCATGCCCTCCAGTCGCTCTTGCCATTCTTGCTCGAGGTTGTCTAGTATCACATCTTCGACCTCTCGTATGAATTTTCTGAGCTGTGTGTCCATATTTTCAGCTGAGTAAGTACCTGGGTTCTTGGCGTAGGGATATCGATCTGAGTTGAGCTCGCGTTCATGTCGATTCAGCGCGATCATGAAGTTCTTGGGTCGTGAGATTGTGATGTTCGCATCGTCCTTTTTCTGCTTTGCATCTTCGGCAGCATGTTGATCGCGCTTGCGCTTGATCCAAGCTGCCACATCGGCGTTGGACAGCGGGTGGTCGCCCGCATCGAGGATTTTCATAATGTTGATGTCGTGCGAGAAGGTGTTTATGCGACAGTGAAATCCTGCTGCTGCGGAAATCTGTTCGGAGTTAATGCAGGAACAGTGCTTGATGCTTGGCGGGCTAAGCAGCACGCGTTACTAGCGTGGGGTTGTTCCTGTGGCTAGAATGAACTGCTTCCATACGAGGTCACACGAAGTCACACAAAGTCAAGACTTCTACATCCAATTGCAGGAGATTTGCTGTAAGGAACAATTGGTAGGATGATTTCGGCGGTCGTCTCCAATGGTCGTCTCCGATGGTATTTAATGGACTACGATGCATTTCGAGATGATAAGCGACATTGCCTGGTATTCTACTGTATCTTGCCCGACCGTTCTAACTTCCACGATCTGCAGCTGGGATATCTCTAGATTTACAGCCTCCAACTCCGATGCTTGCCGAAGAACCAAGCAAGTGTTCAAAACTAAACCGCGGGACTTACTTGCCCTTGGTCTTGTCCATACCAGCCATCAACTTCTTAATTCCCTTGTCGGCAGCTCTCAGTCCACCCAAAGAGATCCACTGCGGCAGGCTTCGGAGCCAGACTACTGCTTCTGTGCCAGGTGCGATGATGATCTGCTTTCCTCGGCAGCTCAAAATTTGCTTGACTACTGCATTTGACACCAATTCTGGCTTGATGACCTTAGCCTTGGCACGGTCCAGATCCCCCAAGAATGGTGCTGCCATGGGCGTGTTGGCAAATGTCGGGTGCACACAAGTAAACTTGATCTCTGGTGCATCGAGGAAGACGCGTGCTTCGTGGGATACACCGTCGTGGAAGCCCCAGGCAGCGACTTTGGTGTTCGCGTATGGCACGAGACCTGGCGGTGTGACAAAGGACGCGACAGAGGCAATGGTAACAACGTGACCCTTCTTGTTTCTAGCCATTGCTGGGAGGAACTCTTGGCAGGTGTAGTAGTGACTGATGACGTTGATCTTGAATATCTTCTCCAGCGATTCCTGGGTCTGCTCGAAGATGTTGCCGTCACCAGAGATGCCAGCGTTGTTGATCAAGATGCTGGGATCGCCATGCTCCGATCGGATCCTCTGCGCAAGGTCCGCAACGTTCTTGCGCTCGGTAATATCACACTTGTAGTAGAAGATCTTTGGATTGTTCTTCATGTCCGCTGGCAAGTCGTCACGCAGGTCGACTGCCATGATTTTGACACCCTTTGCTGCCAGCTCTTTCGACATGAGACTGCCGAAACCACCGGTCGCGCCAGTGATGACGGCGATCTCGCGAGGCCAGTCATATCTGTGCTTTTCCGAGGACAGTCTGAAGTTGTTCTGAGCCAATCCTGTGAGCCACTTATTCACATCGGACACCAGTCCGATAGCTGTCAACCACTTCAGGGTTGTGATTGCTCTCGAGATGTTGGTGGGCGAGAGATACTGTCGCAGCTGCGCGAGCAGTGGATCTCTGAAGCGATCTGGTGAGGCGGTAAGCGCAAAGAGCAGTGCTCCCGTCAGCGCTGGGGTGAAGAGCAACTTGGTGGCCATGATGGCTTCAGGGCAGTGGAGTAGATAGCGGTAAGGTGCTGCAATGGCAAACAAGGAGGCAGCAGTTTCAGGAGAACGCAACCTCGACGACGCCTGGCAAGGAGGGCTCTAGTTCTAATAAGAGAAAACATTTGTTGACAGTTTCGCACTATTACAACTCTACCGCACATCATCAGTGGCTGGCTCCAGTCGCCTTGCCGCTATGCGGGCTGCTAGTATGCGACGCGACCACCGACAGTTCCCCGCGTTGCGATCAGGTCGCGAGAACGAACATTCGTCGTCGAGGAAGAGCGGCCTCGGTATGCTTTGCTCATGATTTGTTGGCGGTACATTCTCTGAGACCAGCACGGGCATGACTTCACATCCTTGGCCTTGAATGGCGTACTTTCGCTGTTAGCATGTGAGACTGGGCACCTCGGCAGATGTTCGTGAGCGAATGAGACGCGGCAGAGAGCGGAGACGTCCCTTGGCGTGTCGCTCGTGCGCGGGAGGCCGGTGCGGGTGTTCTATGAAGCTTGCACGAGGCACCGCTTGTACTGTCTACGGATGTTTCCATTTGCGTCGCTCCATTCACCGTCGCATGCCTTCTTGCGCAAGATCTCTGCAGCTGCTCTCCAACTCGTGGGCGCCCTTCCTGTATCCATGTCTCGATAGTACGTGGCGGCCTGTAGGCAACCTCTTTCGCCATCTCGGGTCCCGCGCTTCCCGGAGACACATTGCTGTTGCACTCACACCATCTCAATCTAATTATGCCTCGGCCTCATCAGCGCACACGACGTTCGACGTCCACCAGTATGATCACCTTGATCCAGCACCGGCCGACTATTCTTCCACGCCTTTCACCGACGCTTGCACACTCACGGTAGCCGCAGGCTCGGGTGGCCATGGCTGCATATCGTTCTTGCGCGAGAAGTACATCGACAATGGTCCACCAAATGGTGGCGACGGAGGCACTGGAGGCTCCGTCTACATACAGGCTGTCAAGGGAGAGACGAGCCTGCACAAGCTCGCACGAAGAGGAATCCTCAAGGCCAGCAGAGGCAAGAACGGCCAAGGTAGTCTGAAAGGTGGCGCCAGAGGAGAAGACGTTCTCATAACGGTGCCAGTGGGCACTGTGGTGCGCGAGTTGTCTCGTAAGGATCCTCTCGCTGATGAGCAAGCGCGGCAGGAAAGAATTGCTGCTGGTATGGAAGATGGAGATTCGGTCGAGCAGGGTGAAGTCTATCAGCGCGACAAGTTCCTCATCTATCCCGGCACTCTGCCAAAGGCTTTTAGTAGTGCTGATTTTCCGAGAGTTGCTCGAGCTCGCAAAAGCACTCTGACTTCGCTACAGCCTCCGGCTCCCTTGCGACTCGACCTAGATCAGCCAATGCAGACGCCGATGCTTCTCGCCGCAGGTGCGATGGGGGGCCTAGGCAACCCACACTTTGTCACTCGATCGCTGCCAAAGCCTAAATTTGCTACGAAAGGAGATGATGGTATGCGCATAGAGCTGCAGCTCGAACTCAAGCTGCTGGCGGATGTCGGTCTTGTTGGTCTGCCGAATGCGGGTAAGTCAACCTTGCTCCGTGCATTGACGCGCTCGAGAACACGAGTTGGTAGCTGGGCATTCACGACGCTGAACCCAAACATTGGCACCGTTGTCCTCGACTCGCACACAGGTCGACCCGCACTAGACACAAAGGGTCGTCGCAAGGAGCCCAGGACCAACTTCACGATAGCAGACATCCCAGGCCTGATCGAAGATGCGCATCTCGACCGAGGCTTAGGTCTCGGCTTTTTACGTCACATTGAAAGAGCAGCGGTCTTAGCGTTTGTGGTGGATCTGTCTGCGCGTGATGCTGTCGATGCACTGCAGAGTCTATGGCACGAAGTTGGCGAATACGAGAAGCTCCGCGAGCGCGAACTCAACGCGGAGACTGAGCGCCAGCAACCACAAGAAGATGGTTTGATCGCTTTCAGGCCGTTCGAGAGCTCCATCTCCCCAGGCTTCGAGCCAGAGGTCCAAGAGGACAGCGAAGACGATGTTTTGCTCAACGCGCCGCGAGGTCGCGCCCTTCCGGCGCTGACATTGCCGCCCATAAGCAGTAAGCCGTGGCTCGTGGTGGCCACCAAGGCAGACTTGCCAAAAACTCAGGACAACTTTTTACGCTTGCAGAATTACCTTAAGTCCGTGCAATCTGGCGACCAAGTACATCCGACTGGCAAGAAGAATGCCTGGAGAAACACGCTGCACGCTGTGCCTGTTTCAGCGATCAACAGGGAAGGTGTCTCCAGTTTGCCAGAGATCATTCTGCAGCTCCTCGACAGCTGAATGACTGCCTCATCGTGGAGCGACGATCAAGAGCGCACTAGGCTTCAACCTGTACGAGCAACACAGGCTTCAACCTGTACAAGCATCACAGGCTTCCAGCAGTGCATCATATTCCGAGCCAATCACCTGAACGCAGAACCTGCGTATCAAGAGAGATGGCCCTGTAACGTTCTTCCATGACGTTGTGCTTATCTAGAATGCACTTGCGTACATGTAGCACGCAAGCATGCCTGTCACCGTCCGATATGATACTTGAGCGCGCAGAAACTTCAACTCTAGACACGTGCTGCGATAGGCTCGAGATGTCGCATGGGTTCCCTGTTCGGCGCTAACGTACATCGGCTCCGGCATTTCAAGGATCGTCTCAACGCGGGACATCTTCACATGTCAAAATCTGCATCTGCCAGTAGTGGGGTTCTCGAACAACCTAACAGACTCAGTGACCTTGATCTCAGAGGTACAAGTGAATCACAGATATCCTTCTACAATCATATTCTCCCCTTTTCCAGTCTGTTTCACGCGACCACTTTCCGAGCTTCTATGTCGGGGCATTTGATGGAGTCCAACTGGTCAAATTCATCAGCTACGGCTGCTGAAACCGCGGCCGGCAGCACAAGCGCTACCTTTTCGTCCTCTATCGTCCTCTATTCATTCCTTCCCGCACTTGTGCAGCGGCGATTGTCTAACAAGCTTCGGTCGCTGAGGAGAACACTTTCACATTGCGATGCGCCCGCTCAGCACCAACGCCCTGTCAGCCAATCGACCATCGACACTACCACCCCACCGCCATCGTACCACTCTGATACCGACGAGCCTGATGCAGTCGACGAGCCGCTCGACGTGTTTCGCTCCTTGCCCAGCAGCGAACCGCCAAGCAGACCGTCGAGCTCAGGGAGCACGACGCCCAAGCAACCCCTTGATTCAGGGAGTGGTGTGAATTGGAGATATGCAGATCAGGGCTTCTATATCCTGAAGTTTGCATCACAAGAGGCGTCCACATTCGAACCAAGCTCGCATCTGATTCGCAGACAGTACGTTGATGGCGTTGCTTGTATGCTGCGAGGCTTGCCAGCGAGGTTGTCGGCAGAGGAAGAGATGAGCATAAGAGAAGCGCTTCCTGTGACACTGCATGACCAAGGAGAAGCAGACCATGGAGCACTCGGAAGGCGCCATCCCATGCACGTTCAAGTAGCTGGTCATGGCTCGGTTGCGCGGCAAAGACAATCGATACTGCATCAGTGGGTAGCCACAGCGACCTTGTATGTTTTCCTGGCGGCATCTTTCATTCTCCCCTATCTTCAGCTGCTGCTGCGCGAAGCATACCAGTTCGATCGCAAGCACAAGATCACGGATCGGATGCTAGCGCAAGGGGTGCAGGTTGCGGATGCCATGGGCAAACGAACATTGACGCTGGCCTCCACGGTGTGCGCTATGCACGATGGTAAGATAGGAGATTCGATACGTGAAGTCGGTGTCTATGTTGTTCAGGGGCTCAGTGGAGGCGTCTACGATGGAGTTGGTGAGGGAATGCAGGTGCTAGGACTTCGTGCTGATCATCGCGCGCGCGGAGAGAAAGCAGCTACCAATATCGCACAGCGATAAGGATCTGAGCGCGATTTATTGACCCTGCCGAGTCATGTGATGACAGCTACGAATGATACCCCTCAATTCGCGACTGCGTTCTTCCATTTCCTGGTGGATGTGTGTCTGCGTGTTGTCAAGGGCACTTCTCTCGAGAGAGATATAGGTAGAAGTGTGTTGGTGCAGTACAATGGATTGAGAGGCTCTGTGCAACATCAGTTTCGTCCCAGTTTGTCGAATCACGAGCAGCATAATCAACGACGACGTGTAAAGAATAAATTCATCTTTGTCGAATGTCATGCTGCTGAAGCGCACCGGCGACACCTTCGGGCTCCAGAGACCATGGCAGAAAGGATGGTGCATATCGATGGCATCAACTATTACACTCTGATCGAACGGCCACAGAGCAGCGATCAGCCAGCACGATATGTCCTGCTGTGCCACGCGTTGATGAGTAACTTGCACATGTACGAACATACCGTCCAGACTCTCAATCATGCAGGCTACACGACTATCAGGTTCGATCACATCGGCCACCACAAAACGCCGAACCCATCACACAGCGAGGCGTCGTACCACATGGATGACATCACGAAGCACATGCACCAGATCGTGCAGGGCACTACAGGGCAAAGTCGCGTCAAAGCAGTAATCGGCTGTAGCATTGGCGGCGTTCTGGCCTTGCGATACGCCATGCTCTATCCTGAGGGTGTGGAATCGGTAATCTCTATCGCGGCACCTGGCATCACGTCCCCCGAAGCCGCCAAGACACTGTGGTCCCAACGCATAGAACAGTTCGAAGCAGATCAAAACACCGGCGAAGACGTATTATGCCATGCTACGGTGAACCGGTGGTTCCCCGGCTCGAACCCTGAAGACGATCCCATTCGAGCAGAGTCGTTGAAACATGTCAGGACCTGCTCTTTGAGAGGATACACGATGTTGGCGGATACGATTCGGAATTATGATTATGCGGATGAGGTTCGGGAGATAAGGGATGTCGGGGTTTTGATCGTGGCGGGGAGTGAGGATAGTGCGGTGAGTCCGGGGTTGTTGAAGGATTTGAGTAGCAAGATTCCGGGGGCGAGGTATGTGAGGATGGAGGGGGCTGGGCATTTGCCGCCGATGCATAAGGCGGAGGAGTTTGAGAGGATTGCGTTGGGGTTTTTGGAGGGCTGATGGAGATGGATCGATTCATATCGAAGAGCAGCACTTTCGTTAGATTTTCAAAGGTGGAGCTTCTTGGCGGCCTGAAGATACTCTTGTATCATGGAGCTGAAAGCATCGGAATAGTATACGGCATTGAGAGTTCCGTATTCTTCGGCGTGTTCGGCGCTGAAGGATGGAACAGTACGTCGTTAGCGAGGAGGATTTGGCATATAGCGTGTATCGGTGTGTAATCAATCAGTAGAGCTGAAAATGGAGAGCGAATGCGCTGCATCCTTCCGAGGCTCGTCTTGGCAAATCAGAAAGCAGTTCGTGTATCAAAATTTGATTGATGAAGCCATGGCTTTTGGTGGACAGTAGTAGAATCGAGATGTCTCGTGTGAAGGAATAGCCTGAGTGCTACGCTGGCATACTCACCGTCTCGAGCAGATGATGTATGTTATAGTTATTATATCTTGATTGCTGGAATGTTCGGTCCACTTGGACCAACATGATTGGCGCGCCGACGGCTGGGGGGGAAAAAGCCACTGCCAGCAGGTCCGATAGCGCTCCTCTTCTTGCTCACGCCGCCGCGCCCTGCTGATTACCAGAAGGAGGAGTAGCCATGTACTGCCTGCCGCGATGAAGAATGAGTCGAAAGTCCTATTGGCGTCAAAGGAAGCATCGAAGGTCAGATGTAAGAGTCTCGTTGTTCCTTTTTGAGTCTTCTGTACTCTTGTCATCCCGACGCCCTTTCATTTTGGACATTGCCTGTCGCGCCTTACTACAAGCAGCGTCAGCATGGCTATCACCCCGGGCGAAGCAGACATGAACGATCTGGAGAATCAAGATCTCGCACAGTTGCTTTCCATACCGGAGCCGACGCTGCCTGATCACTCCAATGCGGAAGGTCAGACAGAATTCTGTCCCATACATCCCGATGCCACAATGTAAGCCAACGCCATAATGGCAGATGAAAGACGACGACATTGACGGCCGAATAGATGTGCATGCAACAGCTTCCTGGGTGACTGGGACATAGAGGGACCCGACATACTCGAGCCTGCTTCTGCTGATCTTATCGAGCCGGACTACTCACGATTCGAAAATTGGATCCCGCGATTCGTTAGGCCTGAGAAACCGTGCGACTATTGCCGCTCCAGACGTCTTGATTGTTATCAGCAGCGTGGTGAGCCTCGATGCAACGCATGCATCAATCTGTTTCGAGAATGCAGCTTCACCAGGACCAACACTCTGGAGTCAAACAACCAGAACACGCGTGCCTTCCTGGACACATTGCACCTGATCGATGAGGACGCGGCAAAGGAGCGCGGCACTCTCACAGGCATCAAGACCCTAAAGTCGAAAGGTGTCAGCAATACCGCGGGCATATCTTTCAAGGACGATGCACCGGGCAGTTCCAAGCGCAACGGAATACGCTTTCCCCGCCATGCCGTCAAGACTCTGCGTGACTGGCTCGACGCGCACGCGGACAACCCATATCCCTCGGAAGGAGAAAAGATCGAGCTCGAGAAGCAGACGGAGCTCAAACCAACCCAGATTGCGAATTGGCTGGCCAACGCAAGGCGGCGGCGCAAGGCCACCGAGAAGTCGAAGCCCAAACTATCCATGTCACCGAGCCTGCGACCGTCTTCAAGCGCTATCGAGATCCCGCGCGCTCTGGACAAGCCATGGGACGAGCTCAACCCGCTTGAAAGATGGAAGCACTCTCCACCCGAGAATGAACCAGCCACAATTCTGGACATCTACAATGCCGTTCAGAACAGCGAGTATCCCGACGACGACGTATCTGCTTCCCCTTCCACCCTCGGCAGGTCAAGCAAGCGGCGCAAGGGCTCGAGCAATGGCTCGGCCTGGTCTGTCCACAGAGCACCCTCCACAACTTCTCAGGAAACAGGACAAACATCATCACTATCGGCTTCCAGCGCTGCCATATCGAATTCGAATGTGTCATCACACTCCACGCATGGCTCATTCAGCTCTTTCAATTCCAGTCTAGCTGGCAAGAAGGATAGGCGACGGCGGCGCAGGCCTGCTGCAATGGCAACTGGACGAAAGCTCTCAGATGACAGGAAGAGAATCTTCCAGTGCACCTTCTGCACAGACACATTCAAGTCGAAATACGATTGGACCCGGCACGAAAAGTCTTTGCATCTGTCTTTGGAGAAGTGGATATGCGCGCCTCTCGGACCAGTCGTGACAGATCAGGAGTCTGGAAGCAAGCAGTGCGTGTATTGCGGTCTACATAATCCATCAGCCGATCACGTAGCGTCGCACAATCACCAACAGTGCGAGGACAAGGGACTCGATGCAAGGACATTTTATCGCAAAGATCATCTCCGACAGCACTTGCGCCTGATGCACGGCTGCGAAATCACCAGTTTAATGGATTCGTCGAAGTCAATCGCTATGTTTATCAATAGCAGGTGCGGATTTTGCGCCCAACGCTTCTCCATATGGCAGGAGAGGGTGGATCATCTCACCGCACACTTCAAGGCTGGTGCGCGCATGGCGGACTGGAAGGGCTGCAGAGGGCTCGATCCTGCTGTTGCTGCTCAAGTCACCAACGCCATGCCACCATACCTCATCGGCATGGAGTCTGCCAGCCCAAATCCATTCTCTGCAACTAATCGAGCAACATGGCGTCACGATAGCGAGTTTGGCGACGTTGGTGAACTTGGCCAGAGCCGTGCCGGTGACACGACTCTCCAAGAAGGCACTAACTATGACCGTCGTGCAACCTGCTGGGAGATCCTGACGGTCAGACTTGGCAAGTATGCAAGAGAGATGGCCGACAAGCAGATGGTCATGACAGATGAAATGCTGCAAAGACGTGCTCGCCTCATCTTGTACGATAGTGATGATTCTTGGAATCAGACAGCAGCAGACAATCCGGAGTGGCTCGATCTATTCAAGAAGGCGCACGGCCTCAACTTCATTCCATCCACAATCGGAGGATCTGGATCAGAAGTGCCAGAAGACCTCGAGACATACGGTGACCTCGGACTGCGCATTCCGTTCGCGGTCCAGCTGCAGGCTTATAATGCAGCGCAGACTGGTGCGCAGCGTGACGATGCCGGCTCCCGTCCAGGTCCGTACCAGCAAGCACGCGACAATCTGATGAAACTGTGGCAGATCCTTTCAAAAGAAGGCGTGCTAGAAGATGTGCAGCAGAGCTGCCAACACATCGAATGCTTGAATAATTTGATCGATATCAGTAGAGTGGACGGCAAGTCTTCACCTGGACCGAGGCAGAGAAGATGGTGCAACAAGCGCCTCTCGATTGAGGCGGCGGAGCAAGTGGCGAGCTTTCAGGCCATCAACGGCTGCAGAACTCCTTCGGCTGCTGATAATCGTGCTATGGCGATGAAGACACTATGGGACCTGGAGGACAGAGTACATCAACACGACGGATCTTGTTCTGCTGCATTCGACAAGCAAGCGGCTGCGAATGCTAAAGCTCGCGGCCTGCAGATCTTGACGCAACAGGAGAACGTGGCATGTCCCTGGCAACAATACAACGAGCAGTCGGCGGTGTTAGCTGAGCGCCGAGCACGATGCTTGAGCGAACTCACAAAACGTGAGGGTAGAGAGTGCGTCGACTGCCCGGACTCGATACACCCAGCGAAATCCCAATTGCCCTATTTGAAACGCCACAAGTACGAACTCACGCTGGACCGCGCGAGACTGTTTGAAACTACAACAGCAGCATGGACAGATTGCGGCAGCATGCCTCCGGCGGTACAAACATCTTCTTTACTCAAAATTCCAGAGACGACCAGCACTGGCGCAACGATGGAGTTTATTGGCGACGATTTGGGATCCGAGTCGCCTTTCAGCAACGATGCATTGACATCTGAGCTTCAGATGCAGCATAATACAGAAGGTCAGGACAATTGGCAATTGCCGGGAGGTGGTACCATGAGCTCGGTGGAGATGATGGAGATGATCAATGCCACCACTACTGACCAAGACGGTCTAATCCCCGATGCCACTGCCATGGGCCTCGATTGGAATCAGCCTATGACAACTAGTGATGAGAACATCGCTAATCTGCCAAACAATGACGACTTCAGCTTCGATGATTTGATTTTTGATGATGGCACGTTCGAAATGCCACTGGATGGCGATCTTGTCTTAGATAGTGGCATTACACAAGATGAGAGTGATGCGCGGAAACATACCCAGACTGATATAGACCTGCTTGGCGCGATGGAAATCGACACGTTGGATATGTGATGATGAGGAACGAAAGGTATAGATAGCCTATGATTATGAACGGTATACGAGAAACGGCCATACCACTTCGTACTATCACGTCCTTCATGTTGATCAATTATAGTCATTGATGCCTCTGTGTATCGCGTGACTCCTTGGGCGGTTAGGGCAGACAGAGCACCGAAGCAGTCCGCTCCATACTCTGCAAGGGCATGCACTAAGAGGTATGGCGATTTTCGTACCACTTGGAATTTCGCGAGGTAAGTCTGGATGCTATACTTCTCCGCAGGTCTTTACTCGGATCTGGGATCCTGAGTTGTGGCTACATACCCTCAAGCTTGGCAGCTAATTGAATATTGGAATTCTGGAATATAGCTACTGCATTTTTTTCTCGTTTCTGCTTCTTTCTGCTATCGAGGGTACGGCAGATGCAGAGCGAGAATATGTACATTATGCCAATATCTGCCGTCCTGTGCGGAAACGGTTGCATTTTGGGATCCTTGATGGATACTGACTATGCGTAGCCCGGGGAGGGGAGTATGCCATTGCGATGATAGAAGCCTCTGGTTGGCTATTATCACGGCTTGGGGAGAATAGACTTCACGTCGAGCGAAATGGCAAAATATACAACATAGGGTGTGCCCATGTGATCATCCTCCACCGTGGTGATGTGTTGTGTGTTTTTGCATATCGTCTTCTTGCTCCAGCGAGAAGCCGTATCTTTGCTACTTTTTGCCTACTCCATGATAATGGGAATTCGATGAGCCAAGATCGTCCGGTTGAACATTCATTCGCAGCGTGACTTGGTCGGAGATGATGCTCAAGATCGGGCTCCATACAGCCAGTGTTTTGCAGGGCCCCTAGCTGGACAATCTTCACGAATCTGCGCTGTCGAAGTTTGTCGATGCCAGATGACAAAATGTACAAAGAAAGGGGATCGTGGCGACCAGAGCCGTTCGCGCTTTGTCTTAGAAGAGCTTAAACGCTTGACGCTCGTCTGTCCTCAGAGGCGTTGATGTTCTCTCAATTCGGACTGAAGTTCGGAAGCGAGGTATATACTTACCGAACGCATCAGAAGCCGATCTTGTCACTTCTTCTTTCCTCCTCCTACTAACTCTTCTCCCTCGACCGCATGTCCCCGCTCGACCCATAGCTATGCTTCTCGACCCAAAGCTTCGCCATCGCTCACGCCTTCTCCTTCGTCTCCGCGTCCGTCTCCAACGTTGCCTCGCCATCTTTCTCCAATTCCACCTGTCGCTCTTTATCCCTCTTCAGCGAGGCTTCAATCCCGTTAGGCAGGTCAGAGAACTTCTCCTCCCAAATGCCGCCGCTCTTATTCACATTCTTAAGACGGATCTGGGTGCTCATTGTGGAAGCAAGGAGCACATCTCGAGTGTCGTTCCATGTTTTCGGCGATACTGAGGTCCGGCACATCACAGACCCTCTCCTTCGTAGGCGATGATACAGGGTCATATGGTGCCAGTACATTCAGGAAGGTTCATATTTCTGGCTGAACTAGGTAGTCGGCTTTCTCGTTTGACATATTAGTGAGGTGGGTTCGTCTGTGAGAAGGCTTTGCTGAGGCGGACAGGATTTGGGACATTGCGTCTAGGGTAGCCGCAGCAGCTGTCCTGTGTGTGAAGTCGGTAAGACAGTATGACTCGCGCGCACTTTGGGGGAGGTCATCGCTACGTGCGGCTCATATAGTTCAATGTTCCCACTAATTCTCTCCGCAACAGCCTGTGGCTCTGAATAGCATGGCCACTTGTATATGTAGGAGTAAACGCGCTCACAGCGCTTCATGCAATCGAACGTGAGAGCGAGGCACCGAGTAGTCATGACAACACTACCAGATACTGACACTGATAGATCTTTACATCGTAATTACCAAAATATGGCCAGAAACCTGCGGATTTGACCTCCATCAAGCAGCTCCTCCTTTCGCCGACAAGATCTGGTCGGTAAGATGTTGCAGATTGGCCGCAGTCAGAATCTGAGTCATCGCGAGCTCAACACCAGCCTCGCGGCGGATCCAGTTTCGCAGCTCGACAGACACCAGCGAGTCCAGTCCATAATCCTTCAGTGGCCCTTCCGGTGTGACCTCGTCCTCATCCATCATTGTCAGCGAGCATACCTTGCGCATCAGCGCATCAAGTAGATTATCCCCTGAAGTCTCGTCGCCCACGCCCTGAGCAGCCTTGGTCTCATTGCTCGTATTCCGGCTGGAGCGTTTAAGATTCAGCGCCGCGAACATGTGGAATCGGTCCCATGGGACATCAGCCTCCGAACCTCGCACGCATGCCATTGTTTTGCCGTCCGCGAAGAGGCCTGAAGACGAGCCAATAATAGCGCCTTTAATCAAGGTCTTCACTTGAGAAACTGTCAGAGACACCCCAAGCGTGCGCTGAAGAGATGCGCTAAGGCCACGATCTGCTACATATCCGACGTCTTCGATAACTGGAAGACTGATCGAAGTTGCCGGTAGTCCAAGACTGTGGCGATAAGCGGTAAAGGCATCGAGGAATGTCTGCGAAGCTATTAGCTACCATCTCTGTGGTGCATCAAGGACAAGGAGGAGGGGAAGACCTACAGTGGTGCCGCCATAGATGGACTGCCCAGCATGTCCTGTCACGCCCGTGACCGATGCAAGGGAGATGAAGAAGTCAAGCCCTGGTAGAAGTTCGTGTAGGCTCCATGCTGCCTGCACTTTTGGTGCTGTAACCTTTTGCCAATCCTCAAAGGTGGCGTTGCCGAACAGAGAGTCCTGATCACGATATCAGCATGGTCATCCTCAGAAATAGTTCCTCAATCACTTACGCGCAAATACAGTGCACCATGCACAACTCCACGGACTGGAGGAATGCCGTCGAGCGTGCAGAGAGCACGTTCGAGATCCGCACGACTGCCTACATCGCATGCGATGGCTCTGAGATGGTAACCAGACCCTTCATACTGCTTCAATAACGAAGCGACCTCCCGACTTGACGAGCCGCTTCGGCCAAGCAGTACCACATACTTTGCGCCATTCTCAAATAGCCAAGGGGCCAAAGAGCGGCCGATTCCGCCTGTTCCACCAGTCACCACGTAGGTAGCATCAGGCCGCAAGACATGGTCCGTGGGCTTCCCAAGAGGGTTCGGAAGATCGGCAAAGACCTCATTCTCTGGATCCATCGTAATGACAACTTTGCCGATGTTGTGGCCGGTTTGCAGTCTCCGTAAACCAGTGGCAACTTCAGATATCGGAACCTGAGTCGTTGGACGAATGGCCGTAATTTTCCCACTCTCATACAGCGCAACGATCTCAGCCAAATGCTCTGCGGCCGCTTCAGGACGCCTCTTGAAGATCTTGTGCAAATCCACGCCACTGAATGTTACATTACGGTCAAACTGCCGCATGCCAAGATAGCTGTTTTGGAGGAGATCCTTTTTCCCAATCTCAACGAACCGCCCTGAATCGGCGATAAGATCCCAAGTAGCTTGCAGCAGGTCTCCGCTCAATGAGTTGAGAATCACGTCCACGCCGTTACCTCGAGTGAGTCGAAGTATCGCACTGCGGAAGTCTGCATTCCGGCTGGAGAAGATTCTATCCTCGGGAAGACCAAAGGTCTCCTTGAGGAACTCCCGCTTTTCAGGCGTACCGGCAGTCACAAATATGTCCGCTCCAAGGTTTCGTGCGATGGCGATGGCGGCCTGGCCTACTGCTCCTGAGGCGGCGTGAATCAAAACCGTCTCGCCAGCTTGCAGACGTCCGACCTGGACTAAAGAGATGAGTGCCGTGGCGTAAGCGATAGGCATCGTAGATGCATCTACAAGGCTCAGCTTGTCCGGAATTCTGTAAGCACAGACGGCAGGGATCTTGACATGAGTGGCAAGACCGTTCATGTTCGAAATGTAAAAGACTCGATCGCCTGCTCGAAGATCTGTGACTGCGCTCCCAACATGCGTCACAATGCCAGCGCCTTCCAGGCCAGGTGCATGCCATGGCATTGAACCGAGCACGAGTAGTAGATCTCGGAAGTTGAGTCCAGCTGCTGCAACTTTGATAATGACCTCGTTCTCGGACAAGTGTGCAGAGTCTCCAGCGGCCGTGCGGTGGAAGTAGATGGAGTCTGGACTGCCCACGGTTTCTACTGTCATCTCCAACGCATCCTGACTACTCGAGATGGGCTGGAGAGCACGCGCAGGAACTCCAGCCTCTTGAGCGAAAGTCGCCTTGGCACTTGTAATCGTGCGAAGTCGAGGGACGTGGATAGTGCCTGAGCTCCAGACGAATTCCTGGTCAGGATGGTGAGTGTGGCGGCGGAGATGCTGCGCTACAGTGGCGATTACTTGACGCCCCGCGGCAGTCTGCGGGACATCTTGAATGAGAAAGAAGTTCTTTGTCGAATCCTCGTGGCGGAGTGAGCGGAAAAGACCTTTTGCAATGTAGCAATCTGGCTGAGCGTTGGCCGGAATGACCCAGATCACAGATTCCGGGTCCAAGAAGAGCTTCTTGAGGATCTCAAACGTCTCAGGCGTGACATTGCTCAAGATGCTCCTGGGAGAATCGATAAAGACACACACAGAGTCGTCTCTTGCTGTAAATTCCGAAAAGCGCTTGACCACGGCATCGCATTGCAAGTTGTCGGCGATATTAGCAGCCACTTGGTCCGCGAAGGCCTGTTCTTCGCTACTCGTGGCGGCCTCATACACGGTGAAACTCATGCTTGTCTTCTTGCAAGCATTGTCATGTACCTTCGTAGCACAGAGTACGTTCATGAATTGTTCTGGTGTGCCAGGATAGTCGGCGACAGCAAGGTCGACCCCATTGAATCCAGTGTCAAGAAGTAGATTGTTCCAGGAGTTCTCAGTAAGCATCGGTCCTTGGTCAGAGCGGTATTTATCCTCGGCGAGCCACCAGTCGGGGAGTAAAGCAAAAGGCAAAATCAAAGGCGGATGGCTTCTACACTCAAGCATGACCAGTTTCCCTCCTGGCTTTAGTAGATAGTGTACATTACTAATGGTGCGAGACATATCTGGCGTAGCATGCAAGACGTTGGATGCGATTATCATGTCGTACGAGCCGCCAGTGAAACCTTGCGCTTGCGGATCTTGGCTGATGTCCAGTTTACGATACTCCAAATAGCTGGACCATGGCTCCAGCTTGACGCGGGCGCCGTCAAAGAAGCCGGTAGAGAGATCAGTGAATGTGTAGCTTTCGATTAGCACAGGTTGTCCACCATGTGACAGAGCTTCGAGCACTGGGACAGTAGCGCTCGCAGTACCTCCACCAATCTCTAGGATGCGCATTCCTGGCTTGACGTCCGAAATCAGTCGGACAAGCTTCGCAAGAGAAGCGGCGCTTCTTTTGCCGGCGACGTCTTCCTCGTAGTTGCGTGAAAGAAGATTGTTCTCTAACATGACTTCCAGAGGTTCCTTTTCTCCGCGGAGGATAGGCACCAGCTGCTCGCCAACGGCACACAACATGGCCCCTTGAGCATCAGCTGATGACACTCGGCTGATAAGTGCCTCGAAACTCTTCTCAGTTGCATCTTCTCGAAGATACTTTGCAGTCGAGTCAGCCCAAGCCCGGAACTTGACCAGATGAGTTGGCGATTTGGTGAGATCATCAGCCGTAGTATCCTTCAATGCTCGCTTGATAAAATAGCTGGCTGCTTCATTTAATTCCCTTCTATGCGACAGCTCCGAGTCCTCGATACTAGGAGCAACGATCGTTTTGGTGAGCTCAGAGGGCTGCATGAAGTCCAGGTATGGCACAAGCTCTGTCCGATAGCTGTCGGGTAAACGAAGCGAAGACAGGCTATCAGCAGTGGCAATTGATCGTCCTGTAAGCTGCTCGAACTCACACATCGGAAGCCAGGAGTCGTCCACTTGTGCGAAAGCGACTATGTTTACTGTGAAACTCCCCAGCTTGTCGTCGTGGCCAACACGGTTTGTCACAACCCTCAAGGTCGTTGTTCGACCAACTTCCGCAGTGCGAAGCAATCGAAGTCCCCGGAAGTCAGTGAGTACGAATGTGCTGCGTGGTCCTCCCATCCCTTGAACCGCCCCCATAGTATGGAAGAACGAATCCAGCAACGGTGCTAACGTCTGTGCCACCTCCAGTGACGAGAGAGAAGATCCACTCTGCGTTCCAAGGTCAATCTCATGTACGAGAACATGTGATTGCTTACATTGCCACACTTTGGACATCTTTCTGAAAGTCGGACCATAACATAGACCTTTAGCTTCGAACTGACCATATTCGGCACTGGCGTTGCCTTCCTTGAGCTCCGTACTGTGGAAGAATATCCTTGCAGCGTCGACGGCTGGACCTTCGATCTGCATTGCATTGGTTGCAACATCGAGGTGCCCTTGTGCATGCAGTGTCCAACCACGAGACTCGCTCCAGCTCAGGATTTCAAACGCCCAGGCAGTGGATGATACCGTTCCAGAGCCGGTCACTTCAGGTCTCAGCTTCGTTGTGATATCCACACGCTCCTCTTCCACAATCTTGAGGCTACTCTTTGCGAAGGTATCTCGAAGACTGGCAATTCCAAAAGTGCCCTTACCAGTGATGGCCTCCAACGCAGCAACGACCAACTGAATATAGGCTGTCATTGGGAAAATGACATCGCCAGCGATATTGTGATCTCGAAGCCAGGGAAGCTCGTCCAATGAGAACACCTGGCGGAAAGAATGCTCGTTGCCCTCGCTGTATGGGGACTTCCAGCCCAGGAACGAATCATAAGCATGACCTGGATGTGCCTTGCTCTTGGTGATACGTGACTCGTGCTTGTAGGACACATGCTTGTCCCACTCGTACGGCGGCAAGTCCACGAGAACACGACCAGCCTCATGCGATGTGTCGTTGATGGAAGGAAAGTCCAAAATTGCCCCAAGAGTGAAAAGATTGCCCGCAAGCTCAAGGAGTGACTTGTCCGCGTCGCTACCACGCACTAGCGAGGGAAAGTACTGTACTGCGGCTTGTTGTCCACCTCCTACTGTATCGAGAGTCTGTTGAATTGGGCCTTTCAAGGCAGAGTGGGGTCCAATCTCGACAATGATGTTTGGGTAATCGAGGCCGTGCTCAGGCGAATAGATTTTCGACAGCGCAGGAAGGAACTGAACCCGTTGGAGAAGATTATTAACCCAGTAGCTCGCATTGATGCTGTGTTTGGTCTCCACTTCACCAGTGACGGACGATACGAAGACGACAGAATGATCCAGGCTTTGCCCACAATCCGGCTTGCAGAAGTCTTTAATTGCTGCCAAATAATACGCCCCGACCTGCTCCATGTGGCGGGAGTGATAGGCAACGCTGATCTTCAGCTTTCGCGCAAACAGGCTTTGCTGCTGTGCGATGGCTTCAATTTGGTCGATTTTGTCGCGATCGCCTGAGAGCGTCACACTGCCCGGACTGTTGTTTGCGGCAACGGTCACGTACCCAGGGCCCGACTCGTCGATAAGAGCTTGAGCCTGCTCTGCGCTCGCCCCAAGGGCCAACATGCCTCCAGGAGTAGCTGAGCTCTGAAGTAGGTTGGAAGCTGCTTGACCTCGGAAGTAAGCGATTGCTAGGGCGCTTTCGAAGGACACGAATCCAGCAGCGTATGCGGCAGCTATCTCGCCACTAGAGTGTCCCGTCACCATGCAAGGTACCACGTTCCAGGAGCGCAGGAGCTGTACTATTGCCAATTGAATGGCAGTACAGCACGGCTGGCTGAGCTCGGGCTCATTGATGCGTGATGTGTCGTCCGGCTCTTCGAGTTCCGCAGCCAGCGACCAAGTTGCACCGATAGACTTGAGGAAGCTGTCCGCCTGCTCGATTGCTTGAGAAAAGATAGGATATCTCTGTAGTGCCCTGCCCATACGAGCATGCTGCGCCCCTTGGCCGGTGAAGACGAACAGCACCTGGTCAGGTTGTAATTTCCCTGTCTTGCGTACAGTGAGACCAGACTCCAATTTATGTCGCAGGTCTTCGAGCGAAACAGCTGTGACGGCACTACGATTGTTATGATGCGTTCGACGTTGACAGAGGGTGTATGCGAGATCATTTGCTGACGACCCATGGCCTTCTGATAAATAGGAGCTTAACGTTCCCAGATAGCTCTTCAAGGCTGTTTCTGTTTTGGCCGAGAATACGAAGAGGCGCTCTTGGTTCGATGCGGTCGTGGTGGGTCGTGGCGAGAAATTTTCGCCGCTCTCGATCAAGACTGCAGCGTTGCTACCGCCAAATCCTGGATGTCTGTCAGCTAACTGGGCCGAAGCCATGTCAAACGTCTTGAACTCCGTTACCAAAGTTGGAGACTACGATTCGTTTGTCCCGCCCCGTGGGCCATGGTGTCAGCTCCTTCACGATCTGCCCGATCTTGTTAGCCTCTTCCCTGCACATCGCTCAGGAGCGCAACGACACTCAATGCCCAGATCATACCTTCAATCTCTCGGGATACTCAATCCGCGCGTTCAGGCCACCAGTAGTTGCTGAAGCATTTGGTAGTATGAGATCATTCTCAAGCATCATGACTGCCTTGATGACTGCCAACATGCCGCTTGTGCTCTCTGTATGCCTGGAACAATGTGAGCATAGTTCGGCATGACTTTCACGCGTAACTCTGGCCAGCTAGAGGCGGAAACGCACCCAAAGTTGGATTTGACCGATCCTAAATATATTGGGTTTAATAATGAGCTTTCTCGACCCACAACCGTCGCTATCGAATTCGCTTCGATGGGGTCACTGTTTGCGCTGATTAACCGGAAATGTACTTGGCGCAATCGTTCAAGACACCTACCCAACTTTGGTGCCGGTACCATGACCCTGACCAGGATCAGCATCTGTTTAGATGTGTAAATGGCAAGCTACATACCTCAACAACCGGTGTCGTAGCTGGATCAAGTCCGACCTGGCCGTGTACTTGCCGCAGCAGCTCTTCTTGGGCGGCTCGCGACGGTACTGTGATCCCATCTGTGCGGCCTCCATGGTTGGCCTGCCATTACCAATCATCAGTTCCCTAAGATGCGAGATGCTTTTGTCGACAGAGACAAGCTTACCGCGGTGTTTCGGATGATGGCTCTTATAGGGTCGCCGTCACGTATGGCCTCTGAAAGTCGTTTGATGACGAGACAGCCAGCACCCTCGCCACGACCGAAGCCCGATCCTCTGGGGTCATACGAAAAGCATTTTCCGTCCGGTGATAGAGCCCCAGTAGGGTGTCAGCATTGCGCAGAGCTACTAAGGACTATGTTGCTAACATACCCCATGGTATCGAACGCGCTCCACATGGTCGAGTTCAAAACCAGTGACGCTGTGGCGATGAGAGCCGTATTGCACTCCCCAGAACGGAGGCTCTGGCAACCCAAATGAATTGCAGATGAGCCACTGGCGCATGCGGCGTCAATGCTGACACTAGGTCCATGCTGTTGGAAGCATTAGTCTGCATACTGTCGTTCCCACTCGAGCTGGAGTTGATACATACCAGGTTGAAGAAGTACGACACGCGATTCGCGAACATGCAAGCAGCCGTAGACGTCGCTGTGTACTTTGAGGTCGTGGGTAGATCATCGAGTGTCTGTTGCCAGTACTCTGATTTCTCGTTTGCAGCAAAGACTCCGGTATGCGAGCCCGACAGATCTGAAAGGGTAATGCCCGCTGACTCTGCAGCTTCGAAAGCACACTCCAGGATGAGTCTATGTTGTGGATCCATAGAACGCGCCTCATCGGCACGGATCTGAAAGAATGCAGAGTCGAATGCGAAGACATCATCCGGCAAAAAGTGGCCTCCCCTCGAGGCATAGCAGCCTGGCTTCTCAGGATTCGCGTCGTAGTAAGCACTGCCATCGAAGCGATCACGTGGCACATCCGACCACGCAGATCTTGCGTCCGCTAGGTACTCCCAGAGGCCTTTTCGACCAACACCAGGAGCTCGATAGGCATAGCCGACAATGGCAATGGCATCGCGATCACCCATGGCGCTGAGCGCTACCGTCTGTTGCGGGAAGTTTGACGATGTGTAGTGCAGCAGGAGATGCGGCGATTAAAAGGTCATGGTGCTCGACACAAACAGTGATGGATGGTGCCACTGTTGGCGGGTGCCACTGATGGCGAAGCACGGTACACCACAGCATCGCGCCGTCTCCAAATATGTAGCAGTAGATGGTCCGACGGGACGCTGTTGGAGCTGCTGCCATTCGTTGGAAACATATCGAAGACTTTGCCGGGCCGATAGGTATTCTTGCCCATGGCCGGAAGCCTTTCTGCCACGCCTTGCGAACTGGGACTCAGGAACGTGGATGTGTGTGTGTGTGTGTGTGTGTGGTGTGTGTGTGTGTGTGTGTGTATGCGTATGTGTACTGATTAATCAAAATTCAACGAAGGTGCTGCTGATCTTGCACGAAGAGCTTCATTCAATTAGTTCTAGCACCAATCGACATTCGAAGGCCGAATGGTTCTAGCGGACAGAACTGAAGTTGGACGGAACTGAAGTTGGACGGGAGGATGTCGTGTACTGTATTGACGGAGTTCTCCGCGCGTTGATTGGCTGTGTATTCCATAGACCGAGTCGGCTATTTCTGCAACTCTAATTTCACGGCATTACTACGACCTAGCACGTGCCTACGGGTACTGTAGACAATCTGGAAATTGTACGTTTTTTGGCTTGACGTACTTGGCAAAGTACAGGTAGCGTCGGCTGTTCTCTGTGATCTACGCGGGACTTTAGAACATATGGTCACCTGCAATCACGGGCAATGTCCGTCGTAAAGACCTCGGAGCAGTATGGCGCGCTTTTACGGTATTATGCACACGGTAGTAGCACGGGTCAGCACCCTTCAGCCAATCGGCTGGTTCAATCGCTTCTGCGCGGTTGTCACCCCAGTGGGCGAGATGTTCAGCCTCATCCTCACGGCGAGGCCATGGCTTGTGGGTAAATGATGAGTGGGCGAGTCGCCGACGGTTCTGTCCTCCGCCGCGAGCAGACGCTGTAAGCGCTATGGATGGTAGGCCGCCACCCGCCGGACGTTGCTCAAGCTATCATATCCTCACATTGATGCTGCTCAGTCAACTCGACATCAATCGCCTTCTACCGAGTGCACATCATGTACTGCGCACCGTACTATGTCCCTCCAGATCATGTCTTACGGCGATTGCGACTCAGCTACCCTCTCGGACATAGCAGACGCTTGTGGCATCGCCAAGGAATGCATAGAAGATGTCTACGCATGCACAGCTCTCCAGCTCGGAATGATGGCCGATACATCGAAACGGAGCGGGACTTACGTCTACAGATTAATCCTTGATATGAACGTTAATGTCGACGTCACACGTTATGCGGATGCGCTCGCTGAAGTGGTGGCGCAGAACCCTGTGCTGCGGACCCGCATTGTGGATTCTCCAGTCGGTATGCTCCAGGTCGTGGTCCAGGAAGCCCACTCTACGCCGCGGTTCGAGTGCTGCCTGGACGATTACCTCGCCGAGGACAAGTCTCGAGCGATGGGCCTGGGTCAGCCGTTACTGAGGACCGCCCTCCTTGGACGGAAACTTGTGATAACCATCCACCATGCGATTGGCGATCAAAGGGCGAATTTGGCATTCTTGACGGATGTTTCCCGCGTATATCGCCTGGAACAGCCAGAGGCTCACCCACCATTCAAGAAGTTCGTGCAATATTGCTCTGACATCAACGACAAGGAAGCAAAGACTTTTTGGTCCAACCGATTGAGAAGCTGCTCGACCGCTTTCCCAGCGGTAGAACCAGGCTTCCTACCCAATCCGACCGAGCATGTCTCCAGCACTATTCTGCTTCACGAGACCGAAGCACCAGTCTCCATCGCCTTGATGCCCTCATACATCGAGCTTACCTGGGCATTGACGGCGCGAACATACACGGGTAGTAACAGTGTCAACTATGGATTGGTCTGCTCAGGCCGATCCTCTTCTTTAGGGGGGCTGGAAAACACTCTTGGACCCACGCTGGTCACTATTCCTGTCCAAGTTGACGTCGATGCCCAGAGGACCATTAAAGATCTGCTCCAAGCAAGGACTAAAGAGCGGCGTCTTGTGCAATGCCACCCAGCTCTGTATTACGGTCTGGCTAGGATTCGCGGAGTGAATGCTGAAGCTCAATCCGCATCAGATTTCCAGACACTACTCAACATCCGTCCGGCGGGAGATGATGGTGTCGGTTTCAAGGAATTCGCCATTGAGAAGAGTGAAGTGACTGGTCCATATGGCATTTGCCTGACCTGCACACTTCGACCTGGCTCGATTCTTCTGGAGGCAAGTTGCGATCCGCACATCATTGACCCCAGACAGTTTCGGCGAGTTCTGCGCCAATTCGAGCATTGCCTGCAATTACTGCTACAAAGCTCACTGCAAACGAAGATTGACCAACTTGCAATGTTAAACGTGGACGATCGCACCGAATTGTCGGCATGGAACGGTTCCATACCTAGCCCCATGGACAGTAGTTCAACATTACACGATCTATTCTGCGAGCAGGCTCGCTTGCACGCATCTGACGCGGCGGTGATAGCCGAAGATGGCACCTTGACATATCAACAACTGGACGAGCACTCTTCTGGCGTCGCAATACATTTAGCCCGCATTGGTGTCACTATGCAGGATCCAGTCGCCTTTGTGTTCCAGAAGTCATGTTGGGCTGTCGTGGCTATGCTTGCAATTCTGAAGTGTGGAGGAGTTTGTGTCCCGATTGATGCTAGCAGCCCCGATTCGCGCAAGTTGGCACTGATAACACTCTCGGGAGCTCGCTTCATGGTGGCTTCTGAGAGTCAGTGCCATGAGTGCGCCGCATTGGCTCCACATATTGTCACGGTCTCGGCAGCCACATTTCCGCAGCTGATGGATAACGACGTGGAGAACCTGATCGAAACGTCTCCGGCGGATGCCGCCTTCATCATGTTCACGAGGTACGTACGCAAGATATACCTGGCGCATCGTGGGAGACGTGCATGTCTCACAGTCCGGTGCTGGTCCACAATGTCCTTTGTGGCTGTGTACTGATATGGGAGTAGTGGCTCCTCGGGAGAACCCAAGGGAGTTGTCCTTGAGCATCGTTCTCTGGTATCATCCCTAACACACCTTGCTCCGCACTTTAAATGGGGCTGCGCAACACGTACTCTTCAATTTGCCGCATTTGTATGGGACGCCAGTCTACTTGAGATCTTTGGCGCATTACTGTTTGGTGGAACCGTTTGCATACCCTCGCAAAGCGACAGGGACTCGAACCTGTCACATTTTATGACCACAGTGGGGGTCACGTGGGCCTTGCTTACCCCAACAGTGCTCCGGACCATATCACCGAGTGAAGTGCCACACTTGCAGACTCTGGCGAGCGGTGGCGAGGCAATCGATCAGACCGCAACAAGCATTTGGGGTAGTCACGTTCGATTTCTCAACTGCTATGGCCCCTGCGAAGCATCGGTAATCAGTACTCTGGCCCACCTCAAGCCGGGCGTAGGCGATCCTCAAACTATTGGTCGTCCAGTTGGATGCGCGACCTACATCATCGACCCAGAAGATTCAGAAAAGCTCCTGCCTATCGGCGCCACAGGTGAACTGTTAGTGACAGGGCCTAATGTTGCTCGCGCCTATTTGAACGATCCGGTGAAGACTGCACGGTCATTCATTCCGGCTCCGTCTTGGTCACTTCAAAGTGCACGTGCGAATGCGGCGGCTCATCATGGCCGCTTCTATCGGACAGGGGACCTCGTACGATACAATGCAGATGGGAGCATCCGGTTTGTCGGAAGACGAGACCATCAAGTTAAGCTACGTGGCCAAAGATTCGAACTTGGCGAAGTAGAGGCATGCCTGACCAAGTGCTCCGACATCAGAGAAGTCTTTGTCAGCCTTGTAACCTTGCCCAGAGGAGACCGGACCCTCGCAGCAGTGCTCTCTCTATCGGACCCTCTACTATCAGCTACACATACTTTGCAGAAACATAACTCAGCAGCTCACGACACGGTCGATTCTTCCTCGCGACGGATCAATGTCTTTGCCCGGTCACATCTGCCATCCCACATGGTTCCAACAGCGTGGTTCATCGTGGAGACTCTGCCCAAGTCAATATCTGCGAAACTGGACAGAAGCAAGATTCAAGCATGGCTTGAGCAGCAAGACCTGATCGCCGCTACCGGTGGCATTGCTGAAATCCCAACATCGTTACTAACAGCTCCTGTAACGTCCAGCGAGATTGCTCTGCGAGCAGTATGGGCACCAGTCCTGGGCATCGCAGAAGCCCAGATAGGCCGCGAAAGCTCTTTCATCGGACTTGGTGGTGATTCAATCACTGCTATGCAAGTCTCCACTCGCTTCCGCAAACGTGGCTTCGAGTTGTCGATTGCTGCGCTTCTCAGCAGCGAAAACCTCGCTGCTGCTGCCCGCCGGAGTAGAGCTCTTCACGACTCTGCTGTGAACAGATTGAATTCGGCTCTTGAGGATGTAGCAAGTCGTGCTTTATCTCCCGTCCAGTCACTCTTTTTCAGCGATCGTGGGCCGGCTTCGAGCAATCAGTTCAATCACTCTTGGGTCCTACAGCTGAGGTCGAACATCGCGGCCGTAGATTTGAGGGCTGCACTTGCCCGAGTAGTGTTGTATCACCCAATGCTGAGAGCTCGATTCAGAAAGCATGCGGACAGGGATTCGGTCCAGGAACTGGAGCCTCCATCGGAAAGTGCTTGGAGCTTTCGATACCATTCAGCTGTTGCCGCGGATGAGGTGCCGTTGATCGTCCGCGCTGCCCAGACTGTTATCGATCTTCGGAATGGACCAGTGTTCTCGGCGGATCTTCTCGACCTGCCATCTGGGTCTCGCATGCTGCTCCTTGTTGCTCATCACCTGGTCGTGGACCTCGTCTCCTGGCGTATCATCTGGGAAGATTTGGAGACGGTGATCCTTACACCAGACGCGGACTTAGCCGAGAACGCGAACTTCTTGACTTGGACAGACTATCAGACGAAAGTCAATGCAGACATATCCCGCAATGAGCCATGGCCCAAAGCTGACTTGCATTACTGGAATATGGAGAACACATTAGCACGGAACGCCCATGCAGTACAGCGGCACTTCGAACTCGACGCCCAAACGACAGATATTCTCATGAATGCATGCAATGCAGCATATAAGACTACGCCAACAGAGTTAATGTTATCTGCCCTCCTCCAATCCTTCCACAATCTATTCCCGGACCGCCGACAGCCTGCCACGTACTGTGAGGGACATGGTCGTCCCACCTCTCGTGATGCAATGGACGTCTCTCGCACGGTGGGGTGGTTCACCACTCTTTTCCCTGTAACTCCACCAGTAGAAGTCGACCTTTCCACTCACGATGCAATTGCAGCAACAAAGGATACATATCGCCGAGCTGCCCTGGAACAGACTGCGAATTTCGTTTCGGTCATGAATGGGGAGCATCGCATAGGATGGCGAGACATCGAGATTTTGTTCAACTTTGCTGGACGACTTCAGCATCTTGACCGCGCTGAAGGCCTGCTGTCGCTTGACCACCGCTACTCTGACCAGGTACTACAAGTGGCCGATGACGATCCTCAAGTGGCTTTGATCAGTGTATCTGCTGCTGTTCAAGACGGACGTCTGCGGTTCTGGGCAGAGTATAACAGTGAGATGGCATATCAACACCGACTGTCTCAACTCATTACCGACTTCGAACAGTGTCTGAATCGCTTTGCAGCCACACTCCCTCAAAAACAGCCACGATTGTCTCTGGATGACATGCCCGGGCTGGGAGCTCAGTATTCCGACCTACACCGTATACACCAATCCCTCGCTGATCTCGGCGTAACGACGGCTGACATTCAATCAATTTTACCGTGCACGCCGACGCAAGAGGGAATGCTTCTTGCGCAGTCCAAAGACCAGCAGCATGCATATATGGGCAGATTCATCTTTGGCTTAAGCTGCAATGATGGCATTGACGCAGCCAGAGTGGCAGAAGCCTGGCGCATGCTGTGCAAGACGCACGGTATCCTAAGAACCATCACCACAAGCGGACTAGGCTCTGCTAGTGCTTTCCAACAGATCATACTAAGGTCGACAGAGCCAGAAATAGTGCAAATGGGTCATGCTCAAGATTCAGACGTTGTCACCATCCTGAAATCTTACGAGCGGCCGGCGTTCCAGCAAACACAGCCACCTCATCGATTGGTGATTGCTCGAAATACAGAGGTGTCGGCGTACGTGATGCTGGACATCAGTCATGTCTTGATAGATGCGAGGTCGATGCAGCTCATAGCGACGCAACTGCGAGCAGTGTACTTGAATACCACAAGCATTCCTGCGAGCCTCGACTTTTCCGAGCATGTTGCCCGACTGCAGAACAATCGATCATCGTCACAACAGTACTGGAGCTCCTTTTTGTCCGGTACCAAGCCATCTCTGATTCCTACTATCAAGCACCGCCTCGACGACGTGAGTCCCAGTGGGCAGTCTGCTGAGGTTAAGCTAGAAGGTTCATCGCGAGTACATCGCTTTTGCCAGCGCCACAGCATTACGATCGCTAATCTGATGCAAGTAGCCTGGGGTCTCGTGCTGCAACAACTCACAGGATCTTACGATGTTCTCTTCGGATATCTCTATTCCGGCCGCGATGCCTCAGAGGAAGCACAAAACACTCTGGGACCTTTTATCAACATGCTCATTTGTCGGATCCGTTGTGACCGGGACACGACAGTTCTCGCGGCATTGACCAGGGCGAAGAGTGACTCCGCCCTCGCCATGGAGAATTTTGCTTGCGCTTTGAATGAGCTTCAGAACTCTCTGGGCTTTGGGTCGTTGCCGCTGTTCAACACAGCCATGTCTGTGCAGCACATGTGGACCAAACAGATCGAGCAAGAAACTGCGGATGATGTCGACATTCGCCTAGACTATGCCGAGGATCCTACCGAGGTACGTTGAAGTCAGCGTGAACAGAAGGCAACAATTAACTTGTATCAGTTCCCTCTCACCGTCAACGTAATGTACTCGGAAGACTCCTTTGCCTGTAAGCTCTTCTATCAACCGACCCTCGTCCCTCCAAGTCTTGTTGAGGATATCGCCAAAGCGTATGCGGACATTATATGTGCCCTGATCGCAGATGATCAGCAACTGGTTACAGCAGTGCTCCGCGACGCTGGCCTTGGTGCTCCCCGACCTTTCTCTTTACTGACTCCTGCCGAGACCAAGGGTCTCAAGCGCCTGGCAGCAGTACAGTGCGAGATTTCAAGTAGTCTCATTGCGGACATGTTCCCACTCACCCCTCTCCAAGAAGAGTCCTTCGCAATCTCGATTCAGGTCAAAGAGAGCTCTGTTGTGCAACAAGTCTTCAAACCGGCGCAAGGTGTGTCTCTCGATGCTCTTTGCGACTCGTGGACTACCGCGGTTGCTGCTACTCCTGCTCTGTGCTCTCGCATTGTGCAGAGCGCCACCCATGGGATTTTTCAGGTCGTAGTCAAGGGAGCACCTATCTGGTCAGAGGAAGAAGACAGCACTTTGCACGAATACTTGGAAGATGATCGAAATCTTGGATTCCGATTTAGCGGCCCCCTCTGTCGCTTGGCCCGGTTAGAGCAACCAGACGAAGGTGCTCACGTAGTGATATCTTATCATCCTGCTATATGCGACGCGGCAACATTCGACCGCGTAGCAATATTGGCGGAAGATAGTTTCCATGGCAGATCACTATCCAGTCTTGGATCTCCAAGCAGCTTCGTCCGTTCGAGCGATGCAGCCGCGGCTTTCGGCGCAGAGTTTTGGCAGCGAGCGCTTGGCAATGCGAGGGATGCCACAGCCTTTCCGGCCTCTCACCTTTTTTCTGCTTCCTCGCATATCATCATGCAAACTTCACACATCGCCACGCCGCAGGTGGAGAAGGATCTGGACTCACTGCTCCAGGGCGCATGGACTCTTTGCTTAACCAGGCTCACTGCGAGTCATCATGTGGCCTTCGATCTCGTACTCGACAATCGCCGCGCACCTATTCCAAGAGCGCAAATGATCGGTGGAGCTCTTACTGCCGCGGTACCCTGTGTTCAGTCGGTGTCAGTTGACACCAAGTGTGGAGAGCTCATCGAAAGTTTGCAGCGCTATTCTGCAGGTGTCCTCCCGGTCACCCAGATTACGAAAAAGACGCTTCAGATCGCCAAGGCTGAGGCCGGGATTTCGTGCTGCAATTCTCTTCGGGTCTTTTTCCAAGATCAGAGCTCATCACATCAGGCCATCGGTTTCATGGAACATGTAAATCTGCCAGAGAAGGATCATGTAGCTTCTGAGCGTAAGCTCATTGTCGAATGCGGTGTTGATCATCATCAAACAAAGATCACGGTTACAACTTCAGGCCTTGACATCCCTGCAGGCGGCTTGCAATTGATATTGGCTCAGTATGAGCATGCAATCTCTCAACTCGCAAATGCAGAGGCCGATACGCCATTGTCAGAGCTGGCGCCCTTATGCGATCATGAAATGGCGCTCCTCAATGGTTGGAACAGTGTTCCAGTACAAGCGACGAGTACCTGCCTCCATGAACTGGTGCACAAAGTAGCCAACGAACAGCCAGACGCACCGGCCGTCTGCTCCTGGGATCGCAATCTCAGCTATCTGCAGCTGGACACACTTTCCGATAGTGCAGCGATCGTCTTTCGAAACGCTGGAGTCAAGCCCGGATCAATTGTGCCTTTCTTCTGCGAGAAGTCCGCATTGGTGCCAGTCATCATGCTTGCAATCCTGAAAACGGGAGCAGCAATGTTGCCTCTCGATATCTCCCACCCGACGGCACGCTTGATCAGCATTTTGCACGATGCGGAGGCTTCGACTATTGTGTGCTCTTCTACACTCCATGACACCATCCCCGCAGCGGGTATGGAGATCGTTCCCATCGACTTTGGTATGCTGCAGCATCAGCAAGGTGATATCGTACAAATTGCGACCAAACCTACAGACGCCTGTTATATCATTTATACATCAGGGAGCACTGGCACGCCTAAGGGGATAGTTGTCGACCATGTCAACGTCGCAACAAGCATCACTTCCCACATGAAGCCATTGGGCATTGGGCGAGAATCAAGGGTATTGCAGATTGCAACTTTGGCATTCGACGCTGCTATCGCTGAGACTTTCTTCCCTCTGCTTGCAGGTGGGTGTGTATGCATGCCATCAGATTTGGAGCGAAGCGACGACATCACCAAGGCAATCAATCGCACAAAGGCCAACTTTTCTTTTATGACTCCCTCGATGGCCAGGATCCTCTCACCAGCCACAGTGCCCACTCTCCAGACTCTGGCGCTCATGGGCGAACCAATGACGAAAAGCGATGTCGAACTGTGGAAAGATATTCGTCTGATCAATGCGTATGGGCCCGCTGAGGGTGCCATCATCTCAAGTTGCAATACATTGACCCCTACCACTCAAAACGCGCCAAGCAACATTGGTATGCCTCACGGCTGTCACTTCTGGGTTACAGATCCGAGTGACCATAATGTGCTTGCCTCCATGGGAAGTCCTGGAGAGCTCATTATACAAGGTCCATCTGTAGCTCGCGGATATATGAACGATCCACAGAAAACCCGGGCGTCTTTCATCTCTCCGCCACTGTGGACCAAGAATTTCCTGTTATCACAACTCACAGGAAGATGGTATAAGACTGGGGATTTGGTCATACAAAATATCGACGGGACAATGTCTTACGTGGGAAGGAAGGATGCGCAGGTCAAGATTAGAGGGCAGCGAGTCGAGCTTGGAGAGATTGAGCATCATCTCAGACAGCTGATTCGCTCAGCAGTACCACTGGCCGTAGAGGTGATCCATGGTCGGGATAGCACCGATGCCCGACTTGTTGCATTTCTTGCTGGGTCCACCTCCGACGACGGAGGACTCGAAAGCAGAAGTGCTTCGCAACATAAATTGCTAGACCCAATTCCTGGTCAAGCTGCCGCGCTCCACAAAGATCTGACGAAGCTAGTGGCCCCGTACATGGTACCAGATGTGTATGTCCGCCTGCTGTCTCTTCCGTTGTCTACTTCCGGCAAGACGGATCGCAGGAGACTACGCGAACTTGGTGCTAGCTTGTCGCAGAAGCAACTCTCTGATTACAGCGCTTTTAACAGCGCAATGGCTAGTAAAGTCTCAGACGACCGGGAAGAAAAGTGTCAACTGTCTCAAACCGAACTCATCGTCAGGACACTATGGTCTAAAGTCCTTGGGATTCCCGAGCAATCGATTTCGGCAACGGACAACTTTTTCACTGTTGGGGGCAATAGTCTCAAAGCTATACAGCTAGTCGGAGCCGCACGAGAACAAAAGATGACGGTTTCGGTGGCTGACATATTCAAAAATCCTGTTTTGAGCGAGCTGGCTGGTGTCATCAATACTCTTGATGATCGAGACAGTAGCATACCGTCTTTCTCACTTCTTGGAACCCCAACCGATGTCGGACAAGTCTCGCAGGAGGCAGCCGCTGTTTGCGGTGTGCAAGAAGCCTCCATCGAGGACATTCTTCCCGCGACACCATTGCAACAAGGCCTGCTAGCGATGACTTCCAAGCGGCGCGGAGACTATGTAGCGCAGCTGAAACTGCAGCTAAAGTCCGGAATAGATCTCAATTCATTCAAACGTGCCTGGGAAACCGTAATAAAGGTCACGCCAATTCTGCGCACGCGGATTGTTGATCTACCCGAACATGGCATTGTCCAAGTTGTGCTGGCCGAAATGCCGACGTGGAAGCAGTATCCCGATCTCAGTGCCAGTATCAAGGATGAGCGTGAAAGGGAGATGACGTTGGGCACAGCACTCTCCCATGTTGGTGTGCATACCGATACCAAAAGCGGGATAGCAACCTTTGTCTGGACACTGCATCATTCGATCTATGACGGCTGGTCGGTGTCGTTGATCCTGGAAGCTGTCGGTCGAGTCACCAACGGCAGCTCACCAAAGCTTGCCTCGTTCAAGCCATTCATCAAGCATATTGTCAGCCAAGCTTCCCACAACGCAGACAGTTTCTGGCGGTCTCAGTTCGAAGGCACGGATGCTCCTCATTTTCCCGTACCACCACCAACAAATCATACAACAAGAGCGGACTCTTCGTTTGAGCAAGATATTACTTGGTTCCGGCAAGCGCAAAGTGACTTCACGGTTGCCACGGTGGTGCGTACGGCGTGGGCCTTGCTCTTGGCCTCTCAAACGGCTTCGTCGGAGGCGGTTTTTGGGGCGATTGTCAGTGGTAGACAAGCGGCCGTCCCTGACATTGAGCATATCGCTGGCCCGACCATAGCTACTGTGCCAGTCCGAGTTGTCCTTGATCCCGACCAAACTGTGGAAGACTTGCTCTCCGCAGTCCAAAGCCAGGCCCTAGAGATGACCCAGTTCGAGCAAACTGGACTGCACGTCATCAGAGAGATCAGCGCCGAGGCCGAAGCAGCTTGCAATTTTCAATCGTTGCTTTTGGTACAGCTTTCAGGACAACCCAGCTGGACTGACGACGACGCCACCATCTTTACTCCGTGCTCTGATGGCGACGATAGCGGCGCGGCATTATTCGAAAGCTTCGCTACGTACAGTCTCATGCTGGTCTGCGAGCAGCGATCGAACGGTCTACAACTTCGTTTCGCTTTCGACTCAAAGGCGATAAGCCATGCGCAAGTCTCGAGACTGGCCGATCAACTCGGCTACTTGATCAATCTACTTTGCGATTGCCATACTCTCCCGGTCAGACTTAATGATTTGTGTACCGTCAGTCCCCGTGGACTGAATGAGATCTGGACATGGAATGCGAAGGTTCCGGACACCATCGAACGCTGCGTACACGACTGCATCTCCTCCGTTGCAATCAATCAGCCTCAGAAGCCGGCGATACGTGCTTGGGACGGCGATCTCACGTACTCTAGCTTAGAGGAGTTATCTGACCATCTCGCTTGTGGACTAGTTGAGCTTGGAGTACGACAGGGCGAAGTCATCACACTACTTTTTCCGAAGTCCATGTGGACTGCAGTAGCGGCCTTGGCCGTCATGAAAGCAGGAGGAACTTCCATTTTGCTTGATGTCGCGCATCCAAAAGAGAGGCTACTCACGATCATCAAGCAAGCCAACCCGGTGGCGATGATTTCTGCCGCATCGACAGACCGACTCTCCGAGGCTCTAGCTCCTGGATTGCCATCTTTCAAGGTAGACTGGGATGCAATGGACGAACTTGCCAGTAAGCCCCAGCTACCAGATCTGCCTACAGTCATGCCATCTACAGCCCTCTATATCGTCTTCACAAGTGGCAGCACAGGTACTCCTAAAGGAGCCATCATCACACATAGCAATTTTGCAAGCGCCTTGCACTATCAAGCAGATGGTCTCTGCATGGACGCTTCATCAAAGGTTCTGGACCTTTCACCGTACTCGTTCGATATGGCATGGTACGCGATGCTGCACACCTTCGCTCATGGCGGCTGCTTATGTATCCCGAGGGAGGACGAGCAACGGAACGATATCTCGGGAGCTATTCTCAGGTTGGAGGCAACTTTTGTCACGACCACCCCTACTCTTGCTAGCGTCTTCAACGATGATGCTTTGCGACAGCTGGAGAGGGTTGAATTGATGGGTGAGGTGGCAAGCGTACAGTTGTTAGCGACGATGAGAGAATCGGGCTTATCCCCACGTAACGTGTACGGTCCTGCCGAGTGCACAGCTATCGTCATCGGCTCAGACGACATGAGGACCGTAGCACACATTGGCCGAGGCCTTGGGGCAGTCCCGTGGCTGGTAGACCCACTCCAGCCTAGCCGGCTTGCGCCCGTTGGCGGTATCGGTGAGATCTGGATTGAGGGACCGCTGGTTAGCAGCGGCTATCTTGGATTACCCAAGCAGACTGCGAGTTCTTTCGTCCAGGATCCACCGTGGCTACTTCAAGGATCCGAAGGCCGACCCGGACGACATGGACGGCTCTATCGCACCGGCGATCTTGCCAAGTATGAAGACGATGGAAGTTTGACATATCTTGGACGCAAAGATGGGCAGATTAAAGTTCGAGGCCAACGAGTGGAGCTTGGTGATGTCGAACACCACATCCTGGCCATTCTTAAAGCGAGTGACATACCATGGGCTGCAGCAGCGCAAATTGTGGCCGAAGGTGCCAAGTCACCGGACAGCGCCTGGCCAAAGCTAGTAGTTTTCGTAGTCCCACCAGGTGCAGCAGACATGGCCACTGAGGATTTGACTCGCACGGTGTCTCAAATGATGGAGGGTATGGACCAAAAGCTTGCAGAGTCGGTGCCACGGTCCATGATTCCTAGCGCGTATGTGGCTTTGCATGAGATACCCAAGACCATCACTGGAAAGACGGATCGGCGACGTCTGCGTGAAATATTCGCCGGCGGACAGAATCAGACTTCTAGCACGGGAGAGATTTTGCAGCCCTCGACGAAATTGGAATTCGCGCTACGAGATATCTGGGCCGAAGTCTTGAATGTCTCGGCGTCGTCGATTCCGGTTGATATGAGCTTCACTCGGCTTGGCGATTCGATCCAGGCTATGCAGGTGGTTGCCAAGTGTCGGCGTAAGAACATTCGCGTCACCACAGAGATTCTCTTGCAGGCTTCGACCATTAGAAGTATCTGTGAAAAGTCCCTCGTCCCCAGTCAAGTTGAGAATCCTGGAAACGAAGAGCACAACCTTCGAGAAGCCCCGTCCGAGCGCTTCCCGTTGTCACCGATTCAGCAGTGGTACTTCGAGAATCAGCGGGCCGACATGTGTTTCGATGTGCCACTGCTGCTCAAATTACAGCAGCTTTTGAAACCTGAAGCGGTGAAGCAAGCGATGAGAACACTTGTATCACGACATGCCATGCTGCGGGCCCGCTTTGAGCGCATGCCCTCTGGGGAATGGGTCCAATACACACAGTCTGATGTAGAGCAGTCGTACAGCTTTGATCATGCTGCTGTCCAGAGCGAGACAGCGCTAGCCCTCGCCATTCGGGAATGTCGTGAATGCCTGGATATGGAGGTGGGACCACTCATCGCTTCGAGGCTTATCGCGACCAGTGACGGCGAGTTCCTCTTCGTGACTACGCATCACCTAGTCATTGACTACATGTCTTGGCGAGTATTGATCGCCGAGTTGGACGATCTGCTCTCGGGCCGCGAACTTCCGCCTCTGGAATCTTGTACATTCCAACAGTGGACTCTGGCGCAATCGGAGCATACCAAAGCCAATCTCAGCCCTGAATTGGCCCTACCTCAAGCATATGACGTGGAATTGCCTCAGCTCGACTACTGGGGCCTCACCGGAGCTTCAATCGACCAGAAACGCTACGACCAACTCGTCCTAACCCTCGACGCAGACATAACAACTCGAATTCTCTCAACGACCGGAACACCAGCAAAGTACGGAGCCACAACCTTCGAACTCCTCATGTCCGCCCTTCTCTACAGCTTCCACCTCGCCTACCCAGACCGCGCCCTCCCACCCTGTTTCGCCGAAGGCCACGGCCGCGAACCCTGGTCAGAAAGCACCATAGACCTATCGCAAACAATCGGGTGGTTCACCACAATCTTTCCAATCCAACTCCACACGACCGACTGCGCCTCTCTATCTCAAACCGTGCGCGCCGGAGTTGACACATTCCGCTCCATTCCGCATCGAGGCTTCGATTACATGTCGACCAAGTACCTCCACCCTCGTGGACGGGAGCTGTTCGGGAGCGGGAGAAGGGTATGTGAGCTGAATTTCAATTTTCTGGGAACGTTTTATCAGTTCGAGAAGGATGGGTCGCTGTTTCGGTTGAGGCCGTTGCCGGAGGGGGCAGAGCCGGACAGCACGAAGGACTATAGACCTATTGCTGTGTTCGATGTTGGGGCGGTGGTGGTCGAGGGGAGGTTGATTGTGACGTTCAAGTTTGCTTGCGAGGCGAAATATGCGGAGAGGCTGGCGGACCAGTATGAGAAAGTGCTGAGGGAATTGGGTGGCGAGGGGAAGGATGGTGTGAGGCAGTAGAGGCAATGGCGTCGTGAGAGATGGCTGTCAAGGGTTGTGCCAAATGGGCTGCATGACGACAATGACTTGCTATGTGGGAATCCTTGCCCAGTTGTGCGACTAGTGTGACGAGTCCTCGGAGGTCCGTAGGACCGCAGAAGACGGAATGATCTCATTTGAGACAGTAAACATCTTAGCGTTGCTATCGCGTTGCTAGCGTGTCATTGGGTCGTTCCAGGCTCATTTGTAAGTGAATAGTCAATTTAGTGTGTATTTCATATAGCTACCAAAGGATCTACGGAGCATTTGCTCCACAAAGGCTGTGATTTGCAGATTTGTTTGATGACACCTCCCATCGTGTGATGAGTCATCAACGTCCGAGCATCAGTGGTGATGGATGTTGCCGACAGAACGGGTCGTCAGGAACGAGGGAACATCGACCCAGGTGCTTGCAGTTCAAGAGAGCTCACCCGTATCTACCACAAACCTTGCAAAGCTTCGCGGTGGCACTGTCATGGCTGCAATGGAGACTCTTTGCCGACGCCTGTGCGTCTCGATGATACTACCCAGGAATACAGTTCTCGGCGGTCGTCTACCTCCGAGAGGGACACGTGACCGCAATGTTCTCGGAAAGGCTATACTCGGCGGGCCCTGGCACTGAGGTTCGCAACACGCAATACCAAGCTGATGGTCATTGAAATTTCCCGCGTTCAAGTTGTGCCCGTGTATAACCTACTTGACGGCGAGTCATTCTCGAGCGGTAGAAAGTGTCGTACAATATGCCGGCTCGACGGAGGAAGGCTCATCTCATCGCGCATGTGATCCAAGAATGGCCATCACGGTGTGCAGCGAGCAGCATTTCTTACACTAGCTCACATTGCTTGACAATGGTCAACATGCGCAATGCTTTACTGGTTATCATTTGCATATATATCCACGTTGTAGTTTCTGTTGCGGCTGGACTCAACCACAGCTTGCCAGATATATATACAGCATCTGGAAAAGATGCACCACAACCCAAGCACTGGAAATTCTGGATCGGTGGTCCGTGCGCTAAGCACCGAGCGCTGGCGAAGAATGTATCGACGCTTGCCTTTCAAGCTTCAACCATTACTGTTACCAGTAGTCATCTCCGGTCCCGGTCATCGCGGTGCCCTGCTCACTTGAATAGAACCAAGATGGCTGCAAGATTTCCACTCTCAATGTAGACTGGAGCGCCCTATCAGCTCTAAGCCTCGAGTAGCGAGACGAGACGCTGCTAGAGAATGTCTTGCGCAGATACGCAGAAAGGAGCCGCCGCAGCTGCAGTAGCAGCAGCAGATCCTTCTCCGTGTGCTCTTCGGCCGCAACGCCACGAGCAGTGCAAGCGTGTCCGTAGCTGGGTCGCTCCAACCCGTAGGTCCAGCAGTACGGTTACATTGGCATGAGATACGATTCGATTCATGCTTTGCTGATTTTCAGTCATCTCACATATCAGTACGAATGGCCTTCACATGGTATTCGCATCACTCCGTCGGCGCTCTTTCGCACGTCTTCAGGCCACTACACGTCTTAGTCTGGGTAATGATCACATCCAGCTCATACCGAGTCCAAGATTTCATTCGGGCAGTATAGTTGAGCAGCAAAGTGTTATATCATTGACATCACGACCTTGTCTCAAGCTTTCTTGGCTTTCTTCTCTCTACTGGTGAAGCGGGAGCCGGTCGTGCATTACCGCCATCCGAACGTACCTGAAGCTTGCGTGGCTTCTTTCGTTCTGGCTGCTTAGGTGATGGTTGCTCATTGCTGGGCCTAGAAGCTGCAGCCTGTATGCTCTCATCCTTCGCCGCAGTCGGATTCTGTGCGGGCGTACTTTTGGCTTTCGAGGTTGACGTTTGGGTTTGCTGTCGTGGCTGCTTCGATCTTTCTGCTAGCTGTCGTACTGCGTTATCGTCCGCTCGTGTACCTTGTGGATTAGTACGACCTGCACGGATCGGCGGACCCTGTTTGCGCCGCTCCGATTTGCTTTCGTCCTGCATCGTTTGCTCTCCGTGCTGTGTCTGCTCGTTCCCGTCAAGGCCTGATTTGTCGCTCTCCGTGCTTTCTTCGTTCGACTGACCCCACGACATTGAGGGCATCCACGACTTTGCGCCAGTCTTGGCAGCTTGCCCTGCCGATGTTGCAGCACTACCAGCTTCGCTCGACATGCTTTGCAATTCTGCCTTTCCTGGCATTTCTTGCTCCTTCGTTTGATGCATCATCTTCTCGAGAGTCTGCTTCTGTTCGTCTGTTGCTCGCCTACTCCACCAATTGCCGGTAACTTTCTGTATACCTTTGCCTGCCAATTCACCCATGTTCCAGAAAGGGCCATGCAGTACACCAGTGAGCGCTCCGATGCCAGCGCCTAGGCCGCCCGTGACCAACGAAGTCACACCACCGACGAGGGTACCTGTCAAAGTGCCCAACGTTGCACCTGGAGCCACACCTATACCAGCACCTACAGCCATGCCTTGAAAGGTGCCTGATCTCATGTACTTTGCGGTCTTACCGAACGATTTTGCAGCTATCTCTTTGTCTATGGCCTGCTCCAGCAACTTTTGCCGCTCTTCTGCATCAGCAGCACCATGAGCGGCTTGTCTCAACTCTTGAGCTTGCTCTTGGAGTTTGAGCGCTTGTCCAGCAGCTTTTGACGATTCCTGTCGGATCTGAGCATCGTCGAGGCCTTGTTGTTTCGCTTTCTCGATTTCCTGCTCATGTTGCTGAGCTTTCGCGTTTTCTGCCATATCGAAGAAGTATTGTGATAAGTTTGACAATTTGTTCGTCCCAAACATAGTCAAGATCCAGGATCAAGCTTGATATGTTCCAAGTTGTGAACGTTGTACGTCATTGGCGCGTTCAAGCCATCGGTTCTCCGAAGCGGGTCGCAGATCCTGGTCTTGCTTTCCAACGTCCACGGCATCAAGTCCGACTTTCATGCAATAGGTTGATTATCAATCGTATCCCGTGTCCTGCAGAGCAAGATGAGATGGAGAGAGCATTACTGCTACTTCGATGTGTTGCATCTTGTGGCCTGTGGCGCCGGGTAAGGCGGTAAGCTCCAAGCTAGATCCAAAACTTGGCATCCAGGTCCTGGCTTTACCAGTATCGATCGAACGATGCAGGACAGCGCAACAGCATCCTCTCATCTTGGGCACAATATGTCGTGTAATAGTACTGTGCCACCGTCGATGTAGTTCAAAGACACTGTCAGTTCCAGCTTTGCAGGACATGTCCTGGTGCAGTCCTCATGAGGTCTTCGAATGAACACAAAGTGCAATGCCTCCCAGCACTAGAGCCATGCCGAGCCAGGTATCTAGCAAGTATCAGTTCAAGCACCTGGTGGCCGTCGGGGTAGCTTTTACCTCGCGAAATGACTTTGCCGTCTGCATACCACTCTCCAAGAACGGTGAATAGAAAAGCAAGCGAATTTGTGATTGGTACCGCCAGACTTAGCTCTGTGGATCGTCAGTCATCTTGAGCATGGAAGAGGTCAATATCGTTTCATGGTGCATACCTGCTTGCCCAATCAACAGAAAGAACCACACACTGCCCGTGACATTCAGCAGCAGTGGGATTGCATATTTGGGACTTCGCAGCAGGTCTAGAACAGCATAGATGATGCTAAACACTTTCTTCTTGAGCCATGGTACGTTTGCGTCTTCCAGAAATGGCCTGGATGCCTGGGGCTGCTTATCTCGCTCGACGGCTGCTTTCCGCATGAAAGGAGTTGTCAAGCCCCAGCACGCGCCCACCATGAGAAAGCCAACGACCCATCGCCATATGGAGGGTGACGCATCGGGCATCGAAGGAGTGTCGGGATCCATCTTTTGCCAATGTTGCTCAAACTCGCGGGGTCGACGGAGGTGAAGACTGCTGGTGGAGGATTGTCGACCGAGCATCACAGCTAGCTAGTAGCCTTGGCACATATCATCCGTATCTTCCGTGCTCACTACCAGGCGTTTCGCCTCTACTGATCTCGCAATCATGGCACCGAGTCGCATATCTCCAGAGCCTGCCTCAACGACAGCCTCAGGTCTCACATCAGAACAGTTGCAAACATGGGAAGAGAAAGGCTATCTTCTGCTACCGGACGCGTTAAGCCAGCCTGAGGTAAATCAACTGCTCTCCGAATCGCAACAGCTGCTCGCCGACTTCGACCTCTCCAACCATCCCATGACCCGCTTCTCAACCGGTGAATCCAGCGAACATGTTGGCGACGATTACTTCCTTACCTCAGGCGACAAGATCCGTTTCTTCTTCGAGGAGGACGCCTTCAACAGCCATGGCGAGCTGACAAAGCCGAAGGAGAAAGCCATTAACAAGATCGGCCACTATTTGCACCAGCTCAACCCTGCCTTCAAAGAGGCGAGCATCAATGAGAAGAACGCCGCGATAGCGAAAGATCTTGGCTTTAAAGATCCGAGGGTATTGCAGAGTATGGTGATATGCAAACAGCCCGAGATCGGAGGACGAGTGCCACCCCACCAAGACTCCGTATTCCTGTATACAGATCCGCCGAGCGCGGTAGGCTTCTGGTACGCTCTGGAGGATTGCACAGTCGAGAACGGATGTCTGTCTTTCGCAGCCGGCTCACACAAACGCGCACCAATACGCGACCGGTTTGTGAGGAACGAGAGCAATACGGGCACGACCTTCGCGAAGAACAACGGCAGTGAATGGCCCAAAGCTTCAAAGCCGGAAAAGGAGATTGCGAACGAGGAGTATGAGCTGGGGGAGGTGAAGGCTGGGACTTTGGTGCTGATACATGGCAATTTGCTGCATAAGAGCGAGAAGAACACCAGCATGAAAGGAAGAATGATATATACCTTCCACGTGATCGAAGGTGGGAATCGTTATGATGAGAGGAACTGGTTACAGCCGCCGCAGGAGGGATTCACCGGGTTGAATACAGCCGTCTCCGCTGGGTGAATTACTGCTAGCAAGATGCGCTAATGACCGTCAACCGATACATGAGACACAATGAATGATGAGAACACGAGGGTACGACGACAAATGCAGTGATAGAGTCGAGTTGAAGGATGCGGCACTTGCTGCAACGCGCCGTTATGAATGTTGCCTGCGCCCAACGCTCTTCCTTCCACCACCACCATTAGGAAAGCGATATTACCAGCGACAAACCACATAAATGTACGTCGAAACATCTTGGGAGAAATATCTGGGAAAGTGCTACCCATGATCGAGGACTTACAGAGCATAAAGCCTGTCCTACATAGTGACTCACATCTGCCTCGGCGCACATCGATGGCGGAGAGCTCGCTCGCTTCGGGAGACGTCCGTCTATAGAACCATCGCCGATGATTCTTCCAATGCCACCAAACTCAAACGCATTTTCACTCAGAAATGGTGCGAGTAGACCCGGCTCCTTGGACGGCGAACGGGACAAATGCTTCAAGGGCTATTTCGTCGTTCATGCGTGGACTGCCGGTGCCGAAGGAGAGAGATGGGAACATATAGTCGGCACAATGAGAGATAGCAAAAGGACGATCAGTGACCGGAATTCGATGCGTCAGACACCCTTTGCCTCTGAGCCAACGATGGCTTCTTGACAGTGAGCGCGAAGGGAGCTGGTATATACCTTGAGAGGTCCCACGCGGGGATTTCGACATCTTGATTCGTCTCATGTCTGAATGCAGCAGTGGTCATGTCGCTCTAGTCGGTTGCAGCTCATCATGTTGTAGTGTATGACTTCTTCTGATTCTGGGCTGTGAAGATGCATCTTGATTCATGGCTCTATTGGTATATGTACAGTTGACTGTTTCTCTGCGACTCTCCTCGAGTCCGTCTAAAACTTGTATACATGATCCTTGGTGTATCCGAGCTCTTTCAGATACCCGCTCAGCTCACCCTGATCTGCCGGGCTCTTTTTCGGGCCAGAGATCGCCTTGTACAGACCTGGAGGACCGCACACAAAGACTTTGACGTTCTCCTCTTCGGGACCTGGTATCACCGTCTTGAGCAAGTCCTTGGTGATATAGCCCTTGCCCTGTTTCCAGCCTTCCGGCGGGTTGTCGAGAATGTAGAATGCGCGGAATCGCTGCGGGAACTGCTGTTCGAGCTCTTCGAATTCGCGCTTCAGGAGAATGTCTTCTTCGGAGATGTTACCAAACACGAGTGAAACCTTGGTCTTGTCGTTGGGGTTCTTGAAGATCTGGCGGCAAAGCTGGTACATGGGTGTGATGCCCGTACCGCCGGCGATAAGGGCGATCGAGTCGTGCTTGTTCTCCGACCATGGGTACTTGGGAATTGGTCCCTTGATCTCCAGCTTCTGACCAGGCTCCATCTCGTGCAGGTGTGTTGACATCGGACCGCCATCATACTTCTTCACAAGCAGGTCCATGTATCCACGGTCTTCTTCATCGCTGACAGGAGTGTACGGTCGAATGGTTGGCTTCTCGTCGCCGTCCTTCTTGAATTTTGTGATGACGGCGCTAGCGACAGGCAGGCCGGATACGGCTTGGGGGTCCTCGAACTTGAAGCGGAACTTCTTGGTGTTCTTGTTGACAGTGTCGACCTTGTCCAATGCCAAGCTGATGAAGCCTTGGTCTGTTCGCCATCAGATTTTTGTTTGTCATATATGCGCTTGATCGTTTCGATCTTACCGCCACCAATGAAGACTTTGTCAGGCGGACCGCCTTGCGAAGGGGGAATGTTTGCGGTCAAAGGCTTTGTGTTCTCCTTCGCGAGCTCCACTGGGTCTTTTGCAGTTCCACCAAGCGCATAATAGCCCGCACCAGCAAGACCTAGCGCACCAGCGCCGTATAGGAGAGCATTTCCACTGCCGCTCTTTGGTGCCTCAGAAGCGTAACGTCGAACTTGCTAGAGGAAAGATGCGATTAGCAATCAGATCTTCCACAAATTCTGGTTAAAAGCATAGCTATAGCTACGCTTGGGTCGATGGTGGATGGCGCATACGCTTGAGAGCTGAGCTGCAGGCCTGAAGAGACGGGTGGAAAACATCTTGGTGATAGTTGAGATGAATAATTCGATCAATGGCAATGGAGCTCACCAAAAGCACATGAGGCTCAAGAAGATCCATGGGCGCTCGAGAAAGACGTCATCGTTGTTGCTCCCGTCAGTCGGCCAGCCGGGCCGGCCCGACGTCAAAAGTCCCGAATACAGCCCGAAAGCTCTCCTTGTCCTCCTCCAGGCTACCTCACTACTACAGTACCCCTTATCGCGACATGTTCTCAGCTGTTCATCACGTCTATCCAAATACCAGGGTATTGCGAACAAGCTCCACGTCAACTTCGCTTCACAAAGCCTGGAACACTCCTCGTTTGACTGCAGTGAAGCTACTCCTGCTCACAAGATCAAAATATCGCACTGTGAGTTCCCGTGCTCGACAACCATCGAGGAACATACCGAACAGGATCCTATCAGAGTCGTCGCCGCTGACTAGGATCCAGGTCGTACAGTATCACGTGATCAAATGCCCGATGTTTACTATTCCTTAGTCTAATGTTTAAGGAGTAGACATGCTTGCAACAAGATAGCCATCTGCCGACATGTGAACAATGCACACAGTGCCGCGCAGTGACCTGTGGAAGTAACCTAAGTTAGTGGCCATGACTAGAAAATGGATGGGTCGCATTCACCCTACAAAACCCTTCAACGAGGCGAGCGCGTCTCTGGCTTGCCTTTTCTCGCGAAGTAAGACCGTTGCGGCTTTGTGATCAACAATGTTACTGTCTCTGTTTGTGGTGAAAGTACTCCTCCTGATCAGGCAAGTGCAAGGTCTGGACGCTCGTGGCGCGCCGAATGAGCCAAAAGGAGTCAAGGTCACCAAAACGCCAAATGGGTCACGAGTGCGCTACAAGGAGAACGCAATATGCGAAACCACGCCTGGAGTCAGATCATATAGTGGTTACATCGATGTGAATCCAGACGTCCATATCTTCTTTTGGTTCTTCGAGAGTCGCAACGATCCGGCTAACGACCCTGTAACGCTCTGGCAAAATGGTGGACCAGGCACGGACAGTCTGTTCGGTCTTTTTGGCGAAGTCGGCCCTTGCTCTGTCTCCGACGATAAGGGTGTGCAGCTTAGGCAGTGGTCATGGAACAAGAACAGCAACTTGCTCTTCCTGTCAGAACCATCTGGATCTGGATTCTCCTACGGCTCGACTAAAGAGGGCTATCTAGACAGTTTTGTCTCTGTGCTCAAGGAAAAGACTGATGACACTGGGGAATACGGTCGCTTTGCACAAATCGATCCCACACGGGACGACAATTCAAGGCTGGCAGCCGTCACAGCATGGGAAGTGCTCCAAGCCTTTTACAGCGTCCTCCCAACCTTATCCAACAATCAGGTCCGCAGTACAGACTTCATCTTCTGGGCCGAATCCTACGGCGGCCATCTCGGCCCTGCCTTCGCCAAACACTTCTATGAACAGAACCAAAAACTCGAAGAACAGAAGCTGACTGGTAGGAAGCTGAACTTCAAGTCCTTCGGCCTCGTCAACGCCATGATAGATGCCCAAATCCAGGAGAAATTTTCTCTGGAGTACACTCGACCAGATATCAATCCATATGGCCTCAAACTCATTGACGATACCGTCTACGACCATGGCCATTTCAACATGTATCGTGACTACGGTTGTCAGAGCCAGATCGATGAGTGTGTCTACTACCAACAGACCGACGCGCCAGATTCTTGGCTCCGATATCAGTGCGCTAAAGCGCAGTTCGTTTGCCAGATTTCCGTCGACAGCCTCTACTACATTACCAATACAAAACAGGGTCTCTACGATATTCGAAACTGTAGAGATAGGGATGAACCTCCTTGGCTCCCTTGGGCGCAATATCTGAACACCAGCCACGTCCAGGACGCTCTCGGTGTAGATCTCAACTATACTAGCTCCAGCTTTTCAGATTACCTGATCTACAACGCCTTCAGCCTTTCTGGAGACTTTGCGTACAGCTATCTCCCGGCGATCGAAGAATTGCTCAAGTACGATATCCAGATTGCATTCATGTACGGTGATGCGGATTGGATTGCATCCTGGCCTGGTGGCGAAGCCGTGTCTCTCAATGCCAGCTGGACTGGGCATGACCAATTCAATAAGGCTGGATATTCAAAACTCGTGGTTGATGGCAAGGAGTACGGCGATGTCCGTCAATATGGCAAGTTCAGCTTCACTCGTGTATGGGAGGCTGGTCACGAGGTTCCTTTCTTCCAGCCCGAAGCGGCATTTGCCGTCTACAATCGTAGTGCTATGGGAGTGGACATTGCTACGGGCAAAGTGGACACTAAAGGAAAGCAGAACAAGTATGCGACGCAAGGTCCGAAGCACAGCACGTATAGAAGGGTCATTGAGACGCCACGAAAGTGTTAGAACTCTGTACCTATATAGTAGAAATGACTTACTCTGTACCCATGTACTAGAACAGACTCAGAGCCTCGAATTCTCGAATCTATGAACTTACACGCAGCTAACAAGTCGCGGACGAACAAAGAGCTCGCTGTTTGCTATAGCAAGACAGTCTTGGAATCCCGGGAGCGGAGAAGCCGCTTGATACAAACAACACAAAGTGTCCTGCCGATGGGTTTCCGGCATGGGCAAATGGAATGCTAGGATCTACTGCGCAATATTTGGGATTGAGATCGGGTGCCATGAACATGATCGACATGATGTAGTGCTGTCGGCAGAGGGTAGCATGCGTGCTGTCGTGTGGTCGTTGCTTTTAGACCAGCAGATGGAATAACGTGCTTATACAATCTTGGCACGTCGCTACTTGGACATACTACTGTGTGCTGAGCAAGTTTGACTCCATCGACATATCAGTGTCTCTCTTCTCATGAGTATACTGTTGCAGTGAGCTTAGTGTCTTTGCTACAGAAGCAGGACCCATACTCGCAGAAGAGTGGCCTTTAATCACAGAAGCGGCGCTTGACTACGCGCGCACCTCTCTCAAAGTAAGGGCAGCGTCTTTGGTATCGACGCAGTACTCATACTCGTAGAACAGCAGCTTGTGACCCGGTACGTTCTGGTGATGTTGAGTCTGCGAGGTGGCTTTTGCGTCAAGGCTCCCCCTGGTCAAAGCTTTGCACTTTATGCCTGCTCTTGATTCACCTTTTCCTGGTTATTGAATCGTCTGGAAGTGTTGCATGAGCATCGTGAAGAATTTTCAAGTAGAGCAGATAAGGTTCTTCGACGGGTTGCATGCTGTTCTGTTGTACAAAGTACCGTTTGGAATACCTTCATCACCGCTACAACCTCGGATAATCTGCGAAACTCGCCGGCACGCATCGATTGACTTCCAATGTCAACCAGTCACAATGCTTTTCATAGAGCCGCTCGACAGTGGCTCCACTGCATCCCGACCTCTTGCGGATTCACGACTACACCAACCGGACGTGCGCCTGAGACATGCTGGAGTAGTGACATTGAGCAGCTGCATACGAACCCACTTCCCCGTATCCCCAACCGCAGATCCACGCCAGCACCATTGCAATACGACCTGCACCCACTATCAACCGAGGAGCCTCCCTTCCAGCTTATGTATCAAAGTGCCCTCCGCAAAACCTCTGCACATTTCATCGAAGAATAGCCGGTGGCAGATATTGCTGAAGCGATGCTGACGTTGCCATGCTACTCATATTCATTGAACCGATGGCTGCTACGCATGATCTGGCAGTGCGTACGTCCTGCTTTTCTCAGCGTCATGTGGTGTAGTCGCCATGTCTTGTTGTAGCTTTTATAGTGTGGCTGCTGTCGACATTCTCAGACCCATGCTCTGTCGTTGCCATGGGCTGTCCGAGCACGCAGGTCTTCCATGCCCACGGCGCGTATGTTGGCGAAATTTGGACCTGGTTCGCTATTGGTAGCATTGTTCTCTTCCTACGAGCAGGAGTAAGACTACGAACTCTCGGATGGCGTGGCTTGCAAGGAGACGACTACATGGCCGTTGTTGTCTGGCTGTGCTTCATATGCGACTCTGCTACAGTCACGGTGGTCTACAGGTTCGGCTCGAATCTCGATTATACCGAAGCAAAGCTGCGGAAACTCAGTGACTGTGAGGCCAGCAGAGTCAGATTAGGGAGCCAGATGCAGCTTCTGGCGTGGTGAGCCAAGCATCGCTGATGTTCTAGGTCAACGGTATTGGACTGATCCAGAGCCAGGTATACGTACACGACGTTGATCTGGGCTCTGAAGGCGATGATGCTGTTCTTCTTCAATCGTCTTACGTTTGGCCTCTGTCAACAACGCTTGCTCAAGATTTTCGCCGCCATTACCGCGATGTCCTACGTTGCAGTGCTCCTGACCATTACTTGCGGATGTCGACCGTTCCATCTGAACTGGCAGCTGCTTCCATACCCTCCAGTACAAAGTTGTCAGAAGAAGCTGCAGAACTTCCATGTCACAACTACCCTCAATCTGTTCACAGACGTTTTGATCTTGACTATCCTTCTGCCTTTGTTATGGGGCATGCGGGTGTCACTGGGCAGAAAAATAGCACTCACTGGTCTCATATGCTCAGGCATATTTTGCATCGTCGCCGCTCTTTTGAGAATGAGCTTCACCATGAAAGGTCTCAACGGCCTGAACATCAATAGATGGGGTACTCGAGAGACCTCAGTGGCTATCATAGTTGTGAATTTGCCAATACTGCGAGCCCGTGAGTCATTGCTACCTGCGTGGCGTACCTTACACGCTGACGACCAACACAGTTTGCAGGCGATCTTTCTGGCATAGTACCTTTTCATCGTCAGATCGCGTTGTGAGGCCCGCACTACGACGAAAGAACCCTGGCGATTCGAGCACCACAGGATCTTCTATACTACGCAAGCACGCAGGTCAGCTCAAGAAATTCGAGAAGCAGCTTCGAAGCGGGACTAGCAATCATGACGAGCGCGAAGATAGAACGACACCAAATGTCAGAGTGCATGACACAGAGACAGGTCTCCATTCTGCGGAGTCCAGCCAGCAATGTATCTCAACCGACCACGACCTCTCCGTACGAGTAGGCTCGATGCGTCAAGATAGTGTAAACTGGGATCCGGAGATAGGCTTCGCACAGCCCAAGGTACCGGCGGACAAGCCACTAGATGCATACAGGCTGATGGCTGATCCACTATTGCCTGAGCCAGAGCCGGTTGCGATCAAAGATACCAGGAGATTCCGAGAGCTCACGGGTACCAGACCACCACAGCAAAGAACCCATACGTGGGAAATGTTGCCGCCAATCACTGAAGTCAGCAGTAACGAGAGTCAAGCAGAATGATTGAGCCGGTCGTGATCGATGGCACACGGGCATAGCGATGGCGTTCAAGAGGAGGGCGAGCATGGTGACAGATTGGGGAAAAAGCTCATCTTATAAGAGAGTGTACGACTGGATAAGGCGTCTGGGAACATTACAGCACCGAAAGTCATAGCCTCTGGAAGAACTTAGGCACATTCGTTGTCTGCTCCGCCATGCTGCGTCCTCGAAGCTAGCTGTGCTTCTCCCATTGCACGGCTGTTCTTCCGCTCTCGACGTAGCTCCAACCTCCTAGCGCCAGTATCAGGGACCTGACTTGACGAGCTTGAGCTGGTCATGTAGAAAAACGTAAGGATCATTGGCGAAAAGCCGCTCCATCTGCTGTGGTCTCGAAAGGCTCGTATGTCACGTTCAAGCTCTGCGAGCGTAACTCGGCGAACCCATTCTTTTCCTTCCTATTTGGTGCGAGAGTGAGTTGCGTAGCTCAGCTGGGATTTTGTCAAAGCAGCCGGCCAACGAGCCGCTCATGATGGCGGCTGCCGGACAACATTAGCATGGGCACAAAGTCATGGTGAAATCGTGCGTGCTGTCACTTTTCCAGCCTAGTGGCGTCGTGGTACGAGGCTGAACGGACTATATCACGCGAAGCAGAGCAAAGGAAAGCGAAAACCTGCTCAGATTGTGAAGCACTACCCGCGACTGAAGCTTGCATCATATGCAAAACGGCTAGATCCTGCTAGCGTAACGGATGTCCGCTTTGCAGACTCTCAGTCTCACGCGTCTCAACCCATGGATCAGGTTTAAAGTTGACTCGTATATGGCGCAGCTGTCGCGTCACCCACTGACATCATCCACTATTTGAAATGTTGCAGCAAGCCGCATATGCTGATATAGGCTATCACGCATCGACTGGTCTCCTCATAGCAACCCACCACCAAATTCCACGATCGTCATGATTTCTTTGCTCGCCCTGTCACCTGGCTTGACTGCTCATACTAGGAAGCAGTACAGTTGCTCCATCAGGCTCGGAAACCACCAACATTGTGAAATGCTTCGAATCCTCGATCGGTGATTCCAACATGCCAGTGTATTCCAAAAGAGCCGTAATTGATAGCGTTAGAGAAGATCTGAACGCACATTTCACTGTGGCGGGGACAGACGCTCTCAGCCGGCTCGTTGTCCGAATCATGGAAGCGCCATAATCCGCGCCGATCCAGGAGGTTGTAGTATGCAACATCGGCATTGGATTCGTATTGAGCTTCCAGGCTGGTGATGTGATCTACGTCCTGCTTATGATCAAGACATAGCACGTCGAGCTCTGCCCTTGCAATGTTCTTGGAGCCAGGTAGTACTTCTGGGTAGCAGTGAAGCACGAAAGCACTTTTCATCCAGTACTTCCGATAGGCTGCTTTGTAGATGCCTCGAGTTTCCGCGTAGAACTGACGGTTCGCAAGGAGCGGGTGTTCCAAGGGCGGCCTCGCTGCTAAGAGGTTGATGTAGCCGTCGTAATATTCATCGTTGGTAGTGAACGCAAGCTCGTGAATATGGCTGCGTATCTCGGCTGGCAGCGTGGACCCAATGACTGAGCCATGGTGGAGGTTTAGTGCTACCAAGTCATCAGCTTAGTCGATTTGGCATGGGAGATCTAGTCGCACCTCTCACCGCCGTTCGCGCGAAATAATGTTGCGATGACTTCAAATTGAGCGTGGAGGCGAGGAAAAGCAAGATCGTGGAAGTGGTGAAACGCTTTACGCATCAGAAGCTTCAGTCACATGTCAAATAGCGTGCTTGGCGCGCTATCGCCCAGCACCATGTTCACACGGTGTATCTTCAGCTCTTCTGAAACTGCAATAGTAGAATCCTGGTGTTCCAGTTCCTTGCAGAAACAATACACAGTATCTGCTCGAAAAGAGGCGGCAGCATCGTCATTTTGGAAGCATGCAATCTTAAAGCTCTACGTGGTCCACAACGCTCCGATGCGTGCATGTCCTAGGCCAGAGAATCGAGCTCAAACGTTCTGGACGCTTCCGGATCCGCTGCGAGACTCTCGAATTGAGCGAAGCGCGCTGCCTGCCTGTGTCTCTGCTCGCTCGTTACCTCGATGTGGGTCATCGAGAGCTGCACTCTATCCTTACCTTCGATCTGTTCACGCACATGAGTATAACCTATCCAACCGCCCCGCTCCACTAACCTTATTCGCTTGACGCATTGGCCAATTGAAGACGCACATAGCACAATCCGCCGATGACTACACCTCTCGAGCATGGCTGGGACCGGAAATTGTTGCCCTCAGCGTGTGCACCAAGCAGACGCTCCCACAACGGGACGAGACATGTGGTCAAGAATGTGGCTACTCTTGACAGCTATTCGTAGATGATGCCACACAGTCACGGCCTAGAGCGTGTACATCTGCTTTGTCGGCACATCTAATTCCCGTTGCTCGTTCCTTGCACAAAGTTGTTGACTTGCCGTAATCTCCGTCGCCCTGGACCGATCGACAGATAAGTACCATCAGGTCAAGCGACAAGCATGATGGCCTAGACAAAGCCATCATTATAACATAAGTTGTCCCCATGGCGAGGTCGCTCTGTCACCTTGTTACCAATTCAACTTGCCTCCCCAGCCACCCGCCACCTCTTTCACCAACGCTTCTCTCACCAGCTTGATGACCAAAGCTGCGTCAACATCGTCACCCATCCCCACCAGTCCCGCCCTCCAATCCCAGGCCCGCGCGATCTTCCCTTCCTTCCCAGCTTGACTCTGCACCATCATACTACCCAACGTATCCCAACTACTACTCGCAGTCAGATCCTGCTTCGACTTCCTCGTCATTGGACCCGACTCTTCTCTGTAAAGCTCTAGACTCGCCGCCAGAAGGCTATCCGCATTCTCTCGGATCCGAGACGGAGCTGTCGAGAAATCCTCAACGACAGCCAAGAGCGCATACACCTGCTTCTGAGTAAAGTTACGCTGCTTTTGGCCCAGGAGGGGCAGTGCTTCCCCAAGGAGAACAAGGATACCATCGACAGGGACGACGGACTCTACTTCGGGATCGTAAAGACCACCAGAGATACAGTCGGCTGCGCTCTCGATGACTGAGAAGAGTGCTGATGCTGCCTGCCGGCGTCGTTCGAGGGATCGGAGGGGCCGGTCAATGTGCTGGCCCTGGGCGGCATAGAAGTCTTGATCCCGAAGGTCGTAGTATTTCCGGAGAGTGGCGTAACCGCTGAGTTGCGAGGAGAGCAGTGTCGCGGCGTCGAAGTCAGACTTTGCGAGTTCCTTAAGCGCCGGCCTGTCTATGCTGAAAAGATCGGCAAGAACTGGATCGATGGCGCTTTGTGATGGAAATGCTGCCGACTGAGTCAAGCAAGATGCCGTGAGGACGGAAATCCTGTCCTTGAGCTTTGCCTCGGCGTGTGCACGAGCGTAGTATATGAGTATAGTCCCCGCAGCTGAAGGGCCTTGCTCGTCGACGTTGTCGGCAAAACGTTCAGCAATGGTTCGGCGTTGCTCGAATTGACCGAGCTCATCACAGACCTGTAAGACTTTGCCAACTCTCGTTTCTTCTGCCAGGTCCAGGTGCTGGAACAACTCGCCAATCCTGTCTTCAGCAGCAGGCCCTTCATCTAGGCGATTCAGCACTGCCACAGATAACTCCCAGCCCTCCTTTGCATCGACCTAGATGATATTAGCGCTTATTCGTACGTGATGATCGGGATCTCACTCACGTCTCTCTTAGCAGCGAGCAGATCGGCATACTCGCTGAGTAGCTGATCAACATCGAATTCATCGTTCTGCGCTGGCATGGCCGACATAGCCAGAAGATTGTCATTAACGAAGTTCTGGCCGCCTCTGCTGCTGGGCCGCACTGTCGGTAGCCATCTGCCAATAGACCCAATCTCTGCTACAGAGACTGCCACAGGCATGCTCCATAGCCTGAGTAAGCTGATCGCGGCGCTTACACTGCCTTCCAGAACACATCCAAGGCCGACTTGGACATTGTCCAGCGTATCGATCTTGAACACGACATCCTCCTGCTCGGTGGTGACCATGTCGAACGCTGATTGCAATCTGTTCCTATAAGCATGCAGCGGCATTTCGTCCACCAGTCGTTCCCCATTGGTGGTACTGCGGCGCATACCACCACTCTTGCTGAGACTCGCCGCCATGTCCTCTTCATTAGTGCCGTCCCACCAGATCGTCAGGTATAATGATCCCTCCAGCCAGTCCTGTGAGGTCATCATGATCTCGTCAACACTCCCGACGACAATGCCATAAATCAGCTTGAGGTTTTCGTAGATGGACCACGGCACTTTGCTTTGCGCCTGTCTGACAGAGGCTGACAGGCTTTGTCCTGCATTGCGCATGCTGCGCTCGAACAAATTTCGCTCTTGCTCTTCATCACCCTCGGCCAGAGCCGCTAATATCTTCAGAGTCGACAATGCCCGCTGACGAAATGTTGTCCAGTCCATGCCACGAACATCCCAATCGTCGTACTTGAGACCTGGACATGATTCGAGCACTCGTATACAATCGTTCGCGACTTGTTCGATGTATCCCAGTTGTTGATCAGTGTAACCATTCTCTGCCTTGTCTTCTTCTGCTGTCGATGCGTTGTCCCAACCAGCATCTTTCAACAGCCGCACAGCACGGCCAATGTTTCCACGCAGAATGTTTGCAAAGACAACATCCCAAAATGCTTCGTGGGCGGAAGGTGAAGGGTGGGTGCTATACACATCGTCGTACTCATCTGGGAATGGCTTATGGTATGTTTCCAGCCATTCGAGGAGTGCTTTCGGCATTGGTACGCTTGCTGCTGCTCGGTCGATGCTGACCAGTGATCGCTGCCGTGCGGGTGCTCTCGCTGGTTTGTTCGAGTGTGGATAGTAGAGCTGTAACAACAGGCTTGCGACGTAGTTCGCGGTTGCGAAGCCGTCGCTTGTCTCTGGTCCAATGCCGCCAGGCTTCGTTCTGGAGCTGGTGTTCTTGCGCCATAGTCTCGTCAATTGTGACGCAGTGTCTGCGAGCAAAGAATCTCGGTGTGCGGGTTGTCGTTGCACCCTCAAATTCAGATCCTCGACTATGCGCTCGCTCTCTAGTATTACATTGTCCGGCTCTTGCAGCTTTGCGGCTTTCTTTCCTTTCGTGCTATTCTTCGCGATAGGACCGTTCCTCTGCTCAGGCGGATTTCTAGGCTCACCGTTGCGATTTCTCTTCTGCCCTCGTGGCTCTGCACCTCCCAATGAGCTTCTGAAAGATTGCGCTGGTCCTCGCGAGCTTATGAACGAATGTTTGGCAAGTCCAACGCGATCATCCTCCTCGGCAGGTGCATCCTCTTCGTCATCTTCAATGTACTCACTATCATCAGGGACTTCGAAGCTGCCTGTATTCCTTTTGCCGAAAGTGTTGTTTGAAGGATTGTATGAGCTGTTCAGTGTTGATCGCGGAGGAGGACCGGCGGGCGTAGTCGACTTGTCGGTGAGCCATGTTGGCGGCGGACCTGCTGGCGTCGTAGAACAAGCTGTACGGATCGACCGTGATTTTGGCGTGGATGGCATTTTGAACGACATACCACAAGGCTGTGTCTCTTGCGTATGTTGTTGGAAAAGTGTGGATCGCAAACACGAAAGTAGGCGCTCCACGCTTGTGACGCGCTTCGGTAGGGAGCTCCCGATGTACACATGTGAAACAACTTAAATCCTAAAACTCCAAAACTCTAAATCCGGTCTAATCGTAGCGTGTTCGTACATTTGTTCGCACAATACACCGAGATCTATATATATTAATGTATAGATCGATAGGTCATGAGTACAGGTAGGTTGTATAAGAGTCTTAGAGCGAATCGCCTACGAATAAGCTACGAATAGTTAAAAAACGACATTCTTAGTACCTAGCTATCTATTACTTTCCTTATATATTCGCACAACACGCTAGTTATACGTAATATAAATTAGTAGGTCGATAGTATATAAGTATAAGTAGGCTATATATAAGTCTTAAAGCGAACTACCTACGAATAAGCTACGGATAGTCGAATTACGATATATAGGGTACCGATCTACTACTACTACTATAACTACTACTATAATAAATAGCGTAGCGAATACGCTACGAATAGGGCTATTCTTCCTCGTTACCCTCGAACGGCGGTTTATTAGCTTCTTTACGAAGCCGTTCGTTCGCTAGATTAGGCCGCTAGTCTATACCTAGCCTCTACGTTTTATAAAGCCTATCTTTACTAAATAGCTAGAAGTAGGCTCGAAGCTTATTACGTAGATACTAATATACCTATAGATAGAGCCTATCCTAGTTCTCGTCTACCTTAGTATATAAGACGGTACCGGTACTAGGCTATATCTATATAATATACGCGGAATAGTACTACTCTATCGTCTACTAGGGGAGGTATTTATATATATTAAAGCCCTCAAGGTCTAACTATATAGATATAACGAGCTCTAGTAGATAGTAGATACTATACTACTAGAAGCCCGACTACTCTAGATAGTAGTATAGTATAAAGGGAATACCGCTAATAGTATAAGGCCTATTCTTCTACTTCCGGATACGATATATATTCTAGGTATTAATATACTTAGTAATAACCTATCGTAGGATCGGTATATAGATAAAGAGTAGTACAATCCGATCGCTCTTTCTATAATACGTATTAGCTATTCGTTCGTATAGCTATTCGTACTATACTCGTAAAGCTACTCGTACTACGCTCGCTACGCTCGTAAAGCTATTCGTACTATTTATACTACGCTCGTAAAGCTATTCGTACTACGCGTACTACGCTCGTAAAGCTATTCGTACTATTTATACTACGCTCGTAAAGCTATTCGTACTACGCGTACTACGCGCGCTACGCTCGTAAAGCTATTCGTACTACGCTTACTACGCTCGCTATACTCGTATAGCCGTTCGTATAGCCGTTCGTATAGCTATCCGTTTAATACGTACCTAGTTCGAATATAGTCTCCGTCGCGGCTAAGTTCTTCGAAGAACTCGCGCTATAAGCTAGTATATAAGAATAACTACCGCTACTATATCTTAATACGCTAATTTATCTTACTTATACTATACCGGAAGTAGTCGTCCTATATTAGAGGCTATATCGCTATTAGCTATACGTTCGTATAGCCGTTCGTACTACTAACTAACCTTAGAGCCTAAATACGTCTATCTTCGTAGCGTAAGATACGCGTCCGCCGTATACCGAGTCTCTCTACTACGGTCCGTTTAAACGATACGTAGACTATACCGTTAGTAGCCCGTTCGTAGCCCGTTCGTAGCCCGTTTGTAGCCCGTTCGTAGTACTAACCGTAGTACTAATTATACTTATATAGTATTACTAGCTAATACGGTTTAGATATATTACGCCTATATAGAGACCTAGGAGCGACTAGAAACTCCGATATATATCTATACGATAAATCGCGAGAAGTAGTCGATATAGGTATATACCTAGAAGCCCTAATACTCTAGTTTATAGTACGTATCTATAGAGTATATATAACCTAGCCTATTAGCTCGTAGGCCTAGTATATAGTACTACCGCTACCGTAGTCTCCTTATCTTAATAGCCTCTAGACTTAATATAATAAGTACGTTATTAGATAACATTTACCTATAGGCTAATAGCGGATCTATCGCGAAGGCTAGTATCGAGCGTATAGCTTATATATAGCTAGGGTTAATTAAGTCTTATTAAATAAGGCTAACTAAAAGTATAAGGGTAGTTAGGTCTATACGGGAGTTGATATCTTATTTAAGCTATTAAAGGTAGAGAATATATAGGTAGTAGATACGCTAAGCCTCTACTAATAAGGCTACCTACGCAAGACTCTAGGCTACTACTTAACATCCCTCCCTTATATAGTGTCTAAATAGACACTTCTATAAAGAATACTACCGTATACTAAAACAATCAAATAGCTCCTTTATATATAGAGCATAAAGTATTTACCTATAAAACCCTTAAAATCTATTAATTAGTCTATTTCGAAGTTTAGGTCCGGTAGACCTAAACTTTCGAGAAAAGTAACACCTAAACACTAACCTATACCTACTTATTAACCTCTATCGCATCCCCCTCTACCTTATTCGGAGCATCTCGTATATTCAATACGCTAATTAATATATCTACGGGGTCCGGTATTACCTAATTCTTACCGTAAGGATTAGCTTTAGGAGGATCTTAGCTAGTCTCCTTACTACGAAAGTAGGAGAGCCTATTAGGGAAATAGGTAGACTCTCCCTCCTTAACTAGCGCCTAAGCCTTATCTAGACGCTTTATAGCTTCCTTAGCCTAAATTAGCGTAGTAGTTACTAAATTCCTCGCGGCTTATTATAAGGATACGGTTAGTATAGCTAGTAATAATATAATCTACCTAGCTAAGGCGGCTAATTAAGGCCTACGAGATCGGATCGTCTAGTAGTAAATATATATTAGCTACGAAGTTAAAAGGAACGCTCGACTTCGCTTCTAATCGGCGAAGATAGGATTAGCTAAGCTTCTCCTAGGATATACTATTCTCGTATATCTTATCTACGTCGATAGCGATAAAGGATATAGGGATACGTACGCGTCTATTAAGATAGCCGTCGCTCGGTATACTCTATCGGTCGTTAACTAGAGTCTAAGGAGAGAGAAGTCGGAGCTTATACTTATCTAGCTTAGTTATCTACTAAGTCGTACTACCGGTAGGATTAAGCTAATTGAGAGCTTTAGCCGTTAGTATAGAAGTAGGAGGATTACTAGTAATAAGAGGTATAGTACTATCCTCGAGGACTCCGACTACTACGTTCTTAGTCTTTAGTAGGGCGATAAGGCTATCCTAAGTAGAAAGATAATAGAGACTATATACTACGGTAGTATAGGCTAAAGGAGTCTCTCGAATAAGGGAGACGGCCCCTTATAATATCGAGTTACCTTCTCTACGTACTTCCTTAACGACCTCTTACTAAAGGAGCTAATAGACATTCGTAAGTATATATAGGTCTTTAGCTTCGGGCTTATTAATAACTTAACCGGACTCCTTAGTCTATACGAAGTACGTATAGTCGACTATCGAGATTAGGCGGAATTTACGATCGGGGCGGAGAAGGATATTCGCTATCTAAAAGAGAGGGTACTACCGAATAATCTACTAGCTAAGGGAGAAGCGCTAATTAACATTCTTACTAGTATAGCCTATACGCTAGTAATAGGTATATATAAACATCTCTTCTAAGTATAGCTCTCCGACTATAATGCCTACTTCCGGAAGGCGTACCTCGAGTATACTACTTACTAAAAAACTTAAGAGACTATACTTCTCTTAATCGTCTTTCGCTTATCTAAAGTCGTAGGCTCCTAGTATACGCTCATAGGTATCGTTAGTAAGCGTATCGAGATCGCCTTCTAAAGGCTCCGTAGCTATATAAGCCTATAGCCTAAGGATTATCGGTCTCTTAGGATCTATACTATCTATAAAGATACGACTATAATCGCGACGCATTTCCCGCAGATTATAGACGCTCTTAATATAATTAGCTATATATCTTAGCGTCTTTAGTAGCTTAACTAGAGTAAAGAATCTTAGGCCGCCGAGCTCGGCGAGCTTCTTAGTATAGATCGTATATAGAGGAAACCTATTTCCTCCCTCGTAAAACTCGCGTTTCTTAGAGGTCCTATATACTTTAAAGAATAGATCGAGGTAGAGGTATATAAAGTCTATTAAGTCGTAGGGCTCCTCGATAGGTACTATATCGCTAATATCGCTAATAAGCTTTATAAATACGGTGTCTCGATATTTATTATAATAGTCTCGGATAGTAATCGTAGAAGCCTTACCCTTACTAAAAGAGATAGTAGGAGGAGTAGCTTCTAGGGTGTTAGCCTCTTCGGTATCTTCTCTAGCTACTTAAGCTTCCTTATACTATAGTCGAGTAGTATTACGAGCTCTATTTAACTACTTAAGTCGTGCCTTTCTCTCCTTCTACTCCTTTGTCTCGTTTCTACGGGTACGTTTTTTAAGGGAGCGGGCTTCGTTAAGGCCGACTTTATTAGTAATATTAGTAATCTCGCGGTTTATTCGATCTAATTCCTACTATTGAATCTCGAGACGGGCCTTAGGGCTAATAGGGACGATAAACCTACTAGTATTAAGTATAACGTTATACTAGGCGAGAAGGATTCTAGTAGTAGTAGCGTCGAGGTTTATAGCCTCGATATCTACTATCTCTTTATCTATAAAGGCAGTATAGTCGCTCTAAGTAGGTAAGAAGTTATTAACGCTACAATTCTCGCCTCTATAAACTCGGCGAACTATAGCTTTAGATAGGAAGGTAGCTCCTTCCTCGAGATCTTAATACCGATTAATAAAGGACTATACTTCTTTTACCTTCTTAGAGCTTTTGAATATATACTCTACGAGCTACTTCGGTATCTTCTCGAAGGTCTATATACGCTTAATCGTAGTAGTAAGGCGGTAATAGAAGTTACTAACTTCCCTGCCTTTCTTGTCTATATCTATAGTCTTAGGAAAGCGCTCTTATAGAGTCTAGTTATTAATACGAACTCCCTCGAGTTAATAGCCGAGATCTCGAATATCTTCGAGAATATAGTATACTTATAGTAAGCTAGTTTCTAAGACTTCTTTAGTGATCCGGAAGGCTTCTTAAATAGCTCGTAGACGCTCTACTTTAGTAACGCTCTTAATAATGCCTCCGAGATTAGCGAGCTTAGTTATAGTAGCGAAGTAGCGAGAATTGCGGACGATAGAGGTAATAGGTCTCTCGGTAGATTTAACGAGTTACTACTCGGAGTTCTTTCTAGGAGTCTTTATAGGAGAGGATTCGAAGCTAGACATAGTAAAGATAAGTATATAGCTAAGCTACCTACGTTGTCGAGTCTTTTCGGAAATACGCTAGTAGTAAAGTACGACAGTACTACTAAGCGAGAGAGTATAGTAACAAAGACTACGGTGTTAGTTTGCTAGTAAGTACTTTAGTAAGAGAAGGGGAAGGAGTCTTAATAGTGTCTTACTAAAGCTAGAGTTAATAAAGGTAAGCGTATTAATAAGACTATCGAGAGTATCGATAAACACCTTCTAAAAGCTTCTATACTGTCCTTCCCTCGTTACTAGGTCGGTTACTAGGTAACGAGTTACCGTGTAGGATAGCGATATAGTTACTAAGTAACTATAAAGTTCTAACTCCTCGTAGTCTAGTACTAGATTAGTATTAAGCTTTATAGTTACTATAGAGGTAGTTCTAATTAGCTATTATACCTATATATATAGTAAAAGAAGAGAAATAGAAAGGAAAAGGGGTAAGCTATTATATACTACTTAGCGTATTACGTATAGGTAGGTACGCGCTAGAGTAATCGTATAACCCTTATTATATAAGAGACTTAACCGTATAAGTAGTAGAAGAGTAACCTATATAAGTAGTTTCCGGGTAGAAAGCTATATATAGAGGAAGTATATAAAGCTATAAGTAAGCTACTAGAAGGTACGATTACGTAGCTTCCGAAGCGCGATTAAGGAAGGCGCTACCCGTATAGTAAGTTAGGACTATAGGCGGTTTACTTATTACGTAGTTATTTCGTATATAAAGAGGTAAGGTTATAAGGTATATATTTAGGTCCGGCGGACCTAAACTTTATTACGTAACTAGCTTTTTCTACTTATCTAAGAATACCCGATCTCCCTACTATTAATAAGTACGCTATACGAGTATACGTCGATACTAGGAAGCTACTTAACTATATAGGAGTTTAGATGTCCTTAACTAGTAGATTAAGCTTAGATAGTACTTAGCGGAATAGTAGTTCGCCTACTATATTAGATAAGCGGACGGTCGCTCCGCCGGCTATACCTAACTCGAGGTTATATAAGTCGGCTATAGGTCTTACTATAGCGGGGTTACGTAAAGCCGGAACGCCTAGGTTAGTATTATCGTCCGCTAACTAACTTATACTAGGCGTACTACTATTATTTAGATATACTAGTACCGCAAAATCGTAGATAACTCGCGCCTATCCCTCCCCTTTTCTACGTGTTCTTTACGATAAACACATATATAAGACGCGATCTTAGGACCCTACTAATACTAGAAGAGATAGACTCCCTCTACCTAATAACGAGGTCGGCGTAGTAAGTAGGCGGGCGGGTAGGTACCGCGTCCTTAGCGCGGTTAAAGAGGTAGTATAGATAGTTATTAAATAGTAGCCTATCTAGTCTAAATGTTAATATATTTATCTACCTCCTCCTAGGTTAGGTTAGGCTAACCTACGACTTAGGGATAAGAATATCCTACTAGGAGGTAAGTCTATTGTTTCTAGTCTAGGTCCTTATACTATAGATTAAGGTTCTCTTATTAGGTCAATACCTTATCCTCGGTAGGCGGTAGGACTATAGGTTCTCGAAGTACGGTTACCTTCTTAAGGTTCTTTCTTATATAGCTAGGGGCCTTACGCTCCCTACTTAACTCCCTAAGTCGATATACCGACCTATTCGCGAGTACCTTATAGACCCTAAACGGACCCTTCTATCGGAATGCAAGCTTATAAGAGAAGCTAGTCTAGATCTCGGATCGGAATACTACTATAAGGTCTCTAACCTTTAGCTCCTTACTATAGACGTCGTACCTATTATCAAAATACTCCTTAGATTCTTACCGTAGACGCTGCTACCGTAGTAACGACTCCTCGATAGTAACTAACATTTCTTCTAGTACCCGCGCGCGTAATATAAGAAGGTCCTCCCGTTTCCGTACTTTCCCCTAATCTTAGATACTATAAGTACGGTGTTTAAGCTCTATAGGTAAGATCGTATCCCTTCTAATTATAACTTCTAATAGCGTCAACCTAGTAGTAGAGACTATAGTAGTCCTTTTAGCCTATAATACTAACGCTATATAGTAGCGGATACTTCGTTACCCTCTATTAGAGAGTTTAGATAGCGCTATAAGGATAGGCTTATACCTAACCTCGACTATAGCATTTGACTTAGGATAGTATAGAGATATTATAACCCTTCTAATATAGAAGGTAGACAATAACTAAGCGATTTCCCTAAGGTTCTACTTCGTATTATCGAGGATAATCTCTTATATATACCCCTAGCGAGTAATAACTTCCTCGAAGATCTAGGCCGCGACCTCTTTAGAAGTAACTACTTTAGCCGCCTTACTAAAGTGTTTCGCTTCGACCTACCGAGATAGACCTTCTCGAAGGACGAAGAGGGAATTCTTATCGTTAATATATATAGCGTCGCCGTACTACCTCTCCCTAAGGACAGGAGCTATAGGAATTGTTAATAGCCCCGGACGCTAATATCCGTTACGGAACGTACATTCCGGGCAACTTCTATAGTGCTTCGCGATATCAGACTATATAGCTAGCTACTAGTACCGCCTTCTATAAAGGTCCTAGACGCTATTCGGAGCTCTATACCCGTTGCCTTCGTAAAGGCTTATTATAATCTCCTTCTAGACTTCCGGGTCGTTAATAACTCGCTACGGAATTATATTAACCCTCTCTTAACGTAGGAGTACTCGATCTTTAACGAAAAACTTCCTTAAGTCCTTTACTAACTTTCGGTATTATACCCTTAACACCCTAGGAGCTCGGGTTGTAGTAGTTAGATACTAAGCGATGTTCTTAGAGTCTTATAAGTAATAGCTATCGAGAATTTCCTCGACTAAAGTTAGGGTCCGGTAGACCTAAACTTTAGCTATAAGGCTATTTATACAAAACGTATTAAAGAACTAGCGGTCTATTAATTCCTTAACGTTATCCGCTTCCTCTATACCTATAATGTCCTCCGGCGTAGCTAGCTTTCGCGACAATGCGTCTAGTAAGGAGTACTTCCGACTAGGTACGTAGACAACTTTAAAATCGAAGAGGCGAATCTACGTAACCTAACGGGTTATTACTAAGTTCGGTAGATCCGATAAGGACTTATTAAGCTAATAAACGAGAGTGTTTACGTCTACTTCTAACTAGAAGAATACTCCGAATAGCTAAGGGCGGAAGCGCTATAGTACGCGAAGAACCCCGAGGTATTTACGCTTACTAGTATCGTATCGAGCCTCTATCGGTTTCTAGAGTCCTAAGTCGTACCTTACTAGGTAGCGAATAGAGGAGTCCTTACGGTCGTATTATATTAAGACCTTACCGTACCCTTTACTACTAGCGTCTACCGCTATAATAACGAGACTAGCCCCTTCGCTATAGTCGATCGTTACTAGCGTAGGAGCTTCGGTAAGTGCCTTCGTAATCCTAGCTTTTACCTACCTATACTCCTTATTCTATATAAATATAGTATCCTTACGAAGGAGCGTAAAAAGAGGTTTATATATAATAGAGAAGTCGGCGACCTATATACGGAAATAAGTTACGACTCCTACCTAGATACGTACTTCCTTCTAATCCGTTAGCTCGGGCTAAAGGATAATCTTCGCGATGCGGGCGCTATCTAGATGTCGTCCGAACTTATCGGTTTTATACCCTATAACATTAACCTTCTAGTAAAGAAGCTATAGTTTAAGCCTATAAACCGTTATATTAGCCCTCTTAAGATCGTATAGGACTTTATCTAGGTTCCGAATATGTTCTACTATAAAGCGACGTAACCTAGGCTCTAGTTCCTTATTATTATAGCGAGTCTTCGGCCCTTTAATAGCTACGTTATCTAGAAACGGGCGGTAAATATAGCTAATATATATTATTAGGACTTATATAATAACTCTAACAAACTAAGCTATAGAGTTTATAGCTCCCTAAGGAAGCGTAGTTTATCGGAACGTACCTAGAGGAGTATCGAAACTAGTAATATTACGATCGTCTAGGTAGAGTAGAATTTAGTCGTACCTAGAGAAAATGTCGACTAACGAGGCGACTACGTACCCTATAAGATCTTCTATAAAGCTATCCGTGTCCGGCGGAAGATTAGTATCTCGTAAGGTTACTCGGTTAAACTCCTAAGCTATATTAATAAATTAGTAGAGCTTAGGGTCGAGGGGATTATAACTAGGCGTAAAGGCTTTTTTCTTAACTAGAAAGGTAGGGTTACGATACGACGAGTAAGAAGGCTCTAGCGTTCCGGTAGCTACTCTCTCTCTTACTATTGCCTCGACTATAGGCCTTAGGCTTAGATTGAGCTTGAACCCTAGATATTCCTACGGCTCGTATAGAATAGTACGAATTCTCTACGGCGGGGCGACTTCCGGACTTACTCTACTAAGGTAGGTAAAGTCGTAGGCTAGAACGGCCTCTCGATTATATAGGAGTTCTACTAGGAGCTCGGTTTCCTTCTTTATTAGGTCTATTCTAGGCTTAATAGCTTCAAGCCTTTTAGGGGTAAGGCGAGATCCTCGTTTAATACTAGAGAACTTCTTAGTTAAGTACTTACTATCGAAAGGGCTAGTACCTTAAGGGAGCCTTACTTCGCGAGCTAAGTAATCTAGTCGCTAGTTCGGATTCCCTCCTAGATTAGACCTATCTATATTATATATGCTGCCTTTAACGGGTCTAACTTTGTCTACGACTCTCTTCGTTATAGTATAGGTACTTATAACCCTATCTATACTATACTCTCGCTGTCTTTTAAGCTCCTTATTAGACGTATAGAACATAGTAAGGACCTCTTCTAAGGGCTGCCTATTACTCGCAGAATCGTATATAAAGAGCTATTAGTCCGTGCTCTTTAAGGTTTAGTAAATTTCTTAGTATAAGTTTAGGTCCGGTAGACCTAAACCCGTTACGTAATTACTAAAGTTTAGGTCTAGTAGACTCGAACTTACTACGCGACTGATTTTATTACCTACCCCGCTAAAGACTAGCGACATTACGATAAAGTACTCCTCCGGTAGCGACGGTTCTAGCTACCGTAGGGTCTTACTATCCTATAATACGGGTTTAGGTACCTAAAAGGAGATATCGTATATATAGATAACTAGAAAAGCTAAAGCTAAATCCTACCCCTCCCCTATACGACTTTCCGAAGGAAGAGGAGTTATTCCTAGCCTTAGAAGGGCGACGCGACTCTTCGGCCTTAAAGTCGCGCCTTACCTTCCCCTATAAGTAGCTTACGGACGGTATCTAGATCCTTAGGTAGTTCTTCCTTATTAAGAATATAGCTAAGCGTTCTATAGCCTTAGTTACCGACTGCGCCTATAAATACAACTCGCCTACTAGAGAAGTCGGTAATCGTTCCTTCCTACGAGCTATCGTCGTAATTCTTCTAAACTCTACGGACTATTCGAGACTATAGCCTTCCTAATAGTGTCGGCGTCCTATTATTATTCGCGACAAAGATCGCGAAAGGAAATTCGACCCTAAATATATTAACTATAACATTATTATAGTAGCTAAGGAAGTTAACGCGCCCTACTACTATATTTATACTTATTACGGTTGTCGGTCAAATTAGTAATTTAAGTTTAGTAGCTATAATACGGCTCATAATGATCGCCTTAGCCCTATCGTTAATAAGGGCTTAGACAGTTTTATTACTATTATTAATAGTAATAGGAATGTAAATACTCGGAATGACCGCGTACTACTTTATTACCGCATTATAATTAGCCTCCTATAGCTTGTCGTATACGTCCTCCGGGCGCTAAGCGGCTCCCTTCCTAATAGCTCTACTAACGAAGTTTACTAAGCGTGCGCTAATATTAGTATAGCTAAGTCCGGGTCTATCGGACTCGAAGTCTAAATCTTATATAGGCATACCTTAGTCTTCGACGCCCCTAAAGTATTAGACGGCTCGTACGATAATGCTCTTATTAGTACTCTAGCTAGTCTCTACGCGATACTTTAATAATCGGTCTATAAATTCCGGATTGTTAGGGACACGGCTCTAGAAGAGATTCTTCGGCCCCCTATAAGCTATAAGCGTACTTATAGGAATATCGGCTTTAAGATTTAAGAACTATAAAGCCTAAAACAGGTCCGCTTTATCGGTATTAGGATTACGCTATTATACGTACCGATTAATACGTATAGACTTAGGAGGTTATCGACTAGCTAGAGTATTAGTAGGACCCGGGCCTACTAGTCCTTCTTCCTAAGAACGGCCCTATGTCTCGGAATATACTAATTCTATCTCTACGCCGCTATCGTCCTAGCCGGACTCTTAGGGCTCAACGCGCGCGGCACGATCTTATATTGTCTCTAGGTTTCGAGTCCTCGTAATACTCTAGCGAGTAGATACTTATCGGTCCGTCCTACTCGTCTTCTAAACCCCTACTAGATTAGCCGATAGGCGAGTCGGATTGTTACGAGCCTATTTAGTACGAGGTTAAGAGGCTGTATTCGTATTAATAGTAGTACTATATACGTCTATAATCGTGCTATTATCCTACGTTAGGCTCCGAATAGCGACTACTACTAGAGGTTGTACTATACTATCCTTAGCTCTAAACTCTCCTTATAAATAGCGCTACTTCTTCTACTATAAAGCTATAATAGAATTATTGCTATTCTATTCGAGTCTATATACCTCATTGCTATACTAGGCCTCGAGTAGCGGGAAAATAATAGCTATCTTTAGTAAGCGGCGATCCTACTAATAGACGATACGATTACCGTCCTTCGAGAATTGTAGTCGATAATCTAGCCGCCGATAAATCAAGCCTTTACTCTAAAGCTTATTAAATACGGGGTACTTAGACTAGATATAGTCTATAAGTCCGTATATATAGTATTTACCCTTAAGATCCGGATAGACCTTATTATTCTTATATCGGGCTACGAATATATTAATAGCGGGTATATCTAAGTATACTACTATATTAAGTTAAAGAGTAGGAGTAGTACTACTAGGAACTAGGATCTTACTAATAGCTTCAAGCTAATAGACGCTAAGATTCCCGAAGGCTTGAGTCAAACTAGTAATATTAGGAGCGTTACTCGGGGTAGAATTACCCGGCTCCGTCTTCGACTTAGGTAAGAACTTAGGGGCAGTAGTCTTTAGTTTTGCTTATTACTTAATTTCGCGTATATTACGCTCCTCTTCGTTATTATTAAGGAACTTCTTATTAGCTTTAGCCCTATTAACTTTCCTACGGACTTTAGTAAGAACTACTAAAAAGGGCTTAGTAGTACTAGGGTTATCTCCTTTAATACTAAGACTTTCGAGTACACGACATACTATATATTCCGGTAGCCCTTTTAGGAGGTACTTAACCCGTATATTCTCCGTAAGTTTAGCTTCCGGAATTCCTTTAGTACTTAGGACGAAGTCGCGAACGTACGCTTAAAGGTTGTTATTATTAGTACGTCGCTAGAACGAGAGCTTCCTTAGCTATATTAGGGTTAATATAGCCTAGCGTCGATTATACTAGCGGTACTCCTTTAAGAAGGAATGCTTAAACTTAGTCTAGCTAGCTCTAGTCTCTTACGTAGGGAAGCCTTTAAGGCTTTTAGCGATTAGTTAATGTTCCGAAACTAGAGTTCGTACGAATACTCGGACTTTATAGTCGTCGTCCTAATTATTAAGCTTATATTCTATAAGGTTGTCCTCGAAGCGTTTAACATAGGCTATAGTATTGTACTTATTAAATCGAGGGTTTTCTAGAGTACTAGGAGTAGGAGGTTTTTGCTTATACTAGCGGATTAGCTACTCTTAATTCTTTAATATACGAGTAATTACATTAGCTTAGTCCTTAAGAGTTAAATTTCCTTAAGAAGGCGAGACACCCGAAGTAGAGCTCGGCCTAGTAGGCGTACGTAAGTCTAAGCTAGCTATCGGAGTAACGAACGGCGGAATAGCGTTCCTAATAGCTAGATCTAGTTAGTTGATTTCCGGTTCGGAGTCGGAATCTACTCTATCTACTCGGTCTATTTAACCGAGCCTTCTTTATATTAGTAAGGGGGAATATAGCGATAAAATTAGAAGGGGAATTAGGGTATAAGTAGCGTTAGGGGTATAAGTAGAAACGAGAAACTCTTAGGTAGGTAAATATTAAAGTCCGGCGGACCTAAACTTTATTACGTAACGAGAATTCCTCGAATCTAAAACAGTACGCCTAATAGTAGCTCCTTATATATAAAGGAAATTCGTTACGATAGTTCGATTAGTCCTTCGGCTACTTCTACTTCGGCGGAAAGGCTAAGATACCGAAGTACGAGCGCTAGGGCTACGCTACGGCACGTTCTTAGTATTAGTAATACTTCGAGTAGGTATCTTCCCGGCTCGAATAACTTCGTTCTATCCTCTTTCGTAGCGTCGTAATTTCGTAATATAGGTTTACGCTAGCTAGGCCCTTCTAGGCTATACGACTTCCTCTTCTTAATAGGTAACGGGGCTCTTCTAGGTAATTAGTCTATCGAGTTAGGAACGGGTAGATTGCGGTTATTTAGGCGCTTTCTAGACTAGAGAATTAAACCGGGTGCTTTGTAGCTATAGGTCTCCGACCCGAAGTAAGTCCTTAGCCGATAGATCGTTTCGGGACCTCTAAGCTACGAATAGACAGTCTTAAGGATTGAACAGCTTTTTCCGGGTTAGAGCGATGCCTACGCTAAGCTACGGTTTAGGTACTCTGTCTTCTCCTACCTCTTGAGGGATTCCGTAGGCTCTTATTATATCCTACTAAGTAGTTATCCGTACCTAAGGACTACTTTCAAGCTGCCTACGTAATAGTCCCTTTTATTAGGATCGCTATATAGACAACGAGAAGTAGCCCTACCTTCGGCTCTATTTATTAGATAACATTTACCTATAGGCTAATAGCGGATCTATCGCGAAGGCTAGTATCGAGCGTATAGCTTATATATAGCTAGGGTTAATTAAGTCTTATCAAATAAGGCTAACTGAAAGTATAAGGGTAGTTAGGTCTATACGGGAGTTAATATCTTATTTAAGCTATTAAAGGTAGAGAATATATAGGTAGTAGATACGCTAAGCCTCTACTAATAAGGCTACCTACGTAAGACTCTAGGCTACTACTTAACACTAGCTTCTCTTATAAGCTTGTATTCCGATAGAAGGGTCCGTTTAGGGTCTATAAGGTACTCGCGAATAGGTCGGTATATCGACTTAGGGAGTTAAGTAGGGAGCGCAAGGCCCCTAGCTATATAAGAAAGAACCTTAAGAAGGTAACCGCACTTCGAGAACCTATAGTCCTACCGCCTACCGAGGATAAGGTATTAACCTAATAAGAGAACCTTAATCTATAGTATAAGGACCTAGACTAGAAATAATAGACTTACCTCCTAGTAGGATATTCTTATCCCTAAGTCGTAGGTTAGCCTAACCTAACCTAGGAGGAGGTAGATAAATATATTAACATTTAGACTAGATAGGCTACTATTTAATAACTATCTATACTACCTCTTTAACCGCGCTAAGGACGCGGTACCTACCCGCCCGCCTACTTACTACGCCGACCTCGTTATTAGGTAGAGGGAGTCTATCTCTTCTAGTATTAGTAGGGTCCTAAGATCGCGTCTTATATATGTGTTTATCGTGAAGAACACGTAGAAAAGGGGAGGGATAGGCGCGAGTTATCTACGATTTTGCGGTACTAGTATATCTAAATAATAGTAGTACGCCTAGTATAAGTTAGTTAGCGGACGATAATACTAACCTAGGCGTTCCGGCTTTACGTAACCCCGCTATAGTAAGACCTATAGCCGACTTATATAACCTCGAGTTAGGTATAGCCGGCGGAGCGACCGTCCGCTTATCTAATATAGTAGGCGAACTACTATTCCGCTAAGTACTATCTAAGCTTAATCTACTAGTTAAGGACATCTAAACTCCTATATAGTTAAGTAGCTTCCTAGTATCGACGTATACTCGTATAGCGTACTTATTAATAGTAGGGAGATCGGGTATTCTTAGATAAGTAGAAAAAGCTAGTTACGTAATAAAGTTTAGGTCCGCCGGACCTAAATATATACCTTATAACCTTACCTCTTTATATACGAAATAACTACGCAATAAGTAAACCGCCTATAGTCCTAACTTACTATACGGGTAGCGCCTTCCTTAATCGCGCTTCGGAAGCTACGTAATCGTACCTTCTAGTAGCTTACTTATAGCTTTATATACTTCCTCTATATATAGCTTTCTACCCGGAAACTACTTATATAGGTTACTCTTCTACTACTTATACGGTTAAGTCTCTTATATAATAAGGGTTATACGATTACTCTAGCGCGTACCTACCTACACGTAATACGCTAAGTAGTATATAATAGCTTACCCCTTTTCCTTTCTGTTTCTCTTCTTTTACTATATATATAGGTATAATAGCTAATTAGAACTACCTCTATAGTAACTATAAAGCTTAATACTAATCTAGTACTAGACTACGAGGAGTTAGAACTTTATAGTTACTTAGTAACTATATCGCTATCCTACACGGTAACTCGTTACCTAGTAACCGACCTAGTAACGAGGGAAGGACAGTATAGAAGCTTTTAGAAGGTGTTTATCGATACTCTCGATAGTCTTATTAATACGCTTACCTTTATTAACTCTAGCTTTAGTAAGACACTATTAAGACTCCTTCCCCTTCTCTTACTAAAGTACTTACTAGCAAACTAACACCGTAGTCTTTGTTACTATACTCTCTCGCTTAGTAGTACTGTCGTACTTTACTACTAGCGTATTTCCGAAAAGACTCGACAACGTAGGTAGCTTAGCTATATACTTATCTTTACTATGTCTAGCTTCGAATCCTCTCCTATAAAGACTCCTAGAAAGAACTCCGAGTAGTAACTCGTTAAATCTACCGAGAGACCTATTACCTCTATCGTCCGCAATTCTCGCTACTTCGCTACTATAACTAAGCTCGCTAATCTCGGAGGCATTATTAAGAGCGTTACTAAAGTAGAGCGTCTACGAGCTATTTAAGAAGCCTTCCGGATCACTAAAGAAGTCTTAGAAACTAGCTTACTATAAGTATACTATATTCTCGAAGATATTCGAGATCTCGGCTATTAACTCGAGGGAGTTCGTATTAATAACTAGACTCTATAAGAGCGCTTTCCTAAGACTATAGATATAGACAAGAAAGGCAGGGAAGTTAGTAACTTCTATTACCGCCTTACTACTACGATTAAGCGTATATAGACCTTCGAGAAGATACCGAAGTAGCTCGTAGAGTATATATTCAAAAGCTCTAAGAAGGTAAAAGAAGTATAGTCCTTTATTAATCGGTATTAAGATCTCGAGGAAGGAGCTACCTTCCTATCTAAAGCTATAGTTCGCCGAGTTTATAGAGGCGAGAATTGTAGCGTTAATAACTTCTTACCTACTTAGAGCGACTATACTGCCTTTATAGATAAAGAGATAGTAGATATCGAGGCTATAAACCTCGACGCTACTACTACTAGAATCCTTCTCGCCTAGTATAACGTTATACTTAATACTAGTAGGTTTATCGTCCCTATTAGCCCTAAGGCCCGTCTCGAGATTCAATAGTAGGAATTAGATCGAATAAACCGCGAGATTACTAATATTACTAATAAAGTCGGCCTTAACGAAGCCCGCTCCCTTAAAAAACGTACCCGTAGAAACGAGACAAAGGAGTAGAAGGAGAGAAAGGCACGACTTAAGTAGTTAAATAGAGCTCGTAATACTACTCGACTATAGTATAAGGAAGCTTAAGTAGCTAGAGAAGATACCGAAGAGGCTAACACCCTAGAAGCTACTCCTCCTACTATCTCTTTTAGTAAGGGTAAGGCTTCTACGATTACTATCCGAGACTATTATAATAAATATCGAGACACCGTATTTATAAAGCTTATTAGCGATATTAGCGATATAGTACCTATCGAGGAGCCCTACGACTTAATAGACTTTATATACCTCTACCTCGATCTATTCTTTAAAGTATATAGGACCTCTAAGAAACGCGAGTTTTACGAGGGAGGAAATAGGTTTCCTCTATATACGATCTATACTAAGAAGCTCGCCGAGCTCGGCGGCCTAAGATTCTTTACTCTAGTTAAGCTACTAAAGACGCTAAGATATATAGCTAATTATATTAAGAGCGTCTATAATCTGCGGGAAATGCGTCGCGATTATAGTCGTATCTTTATAGATAGTATAGATCCTAAGAGACCGATAATCCTTAGGCTATAGGCTTATATAGCTACGGAGCCTTTAGAAGGCGATCTCGATACGCTTACTAACGATACCTATGAGCGTATACTAGGAGCCTACGACTTTAGATAAGCGAAAGACGATTAAGAGAAGTATAGTCTCTTAAGTTTTTTAGTAAGTAGTATACTCGAGGTACGCCTTCCGGAAGTAGGCATTATAGTCGGAGAGCTATACTTAGAAGAGATGTTTATATATACCTATTACTAGCGTATAGGCTATACTAGTAAGAATGTTAATTAGCGCTTCTCCCTTAGCTAGTAGATTATTCGGTAGTACCCTCTCTTTTAGATAGCGAATATCCTTCTCCGCCCCGATCGTAAATTCCGCCTAATCTCGATAGTCGACTATACGTACTTCGTATAGACTAAGGAGTCCGGTTAAGTTATTAATAAGCCCAAAGCTAAAGACCTATATATACTCACGAATGTCTATTAGCTCCTTTAGTAAGAGGTCGTTAAGGAAGTACGTAGAGAAGGTAACTCGATATTATAAGGGGCCGTCTCCCTTATTCGAGAGACTCCTTTAGCCTATACTACCGTAGTGTATAGTCTCTATTATCTTTCTACTTAGGACAGCCTTATCGCCCTACTAAAGACTAAGAACGTAGTAGTCGGAGTCCTCGAGGATAGTACTATACCTCTTATTACTAGTAATCCTCCTACTTCTATACTAACGGCTAAAGCTCTCAATTGGCTTAATCCTACCGGTAGTACGACTTAGTAGATAACTAAGCTAGATAAGTATAAGCTCCGACTTCTCTCTCCTTAGACTCTAGTTAACGACCGATAGAGTATACCGAGCGACGGCTATCTTAATAGACGCGTATGTATCCCTATATCCTTTGTCGCTATCGACGTAGATAAGATATACGAGAATAGTATATCCTAGGAGAAGCTTAGCTAATCCTATCTTCGCCGATTAGAAGCGAAGTCGAGCGTTCCTTTTGACTTCGTAGCTAATATATATTTACTACTAGACGATCCGATCTCGTAGGCCTTAATTAGCCGCCTTAGCTAGGTAGATTATATTATTACTAGCTATACTAACCGTATCCTTATAATAAGCCGCGAGGAATTTAGTAACTACTACGCTAATTTAGGTTAAGGAAGCTATAAAGCGTCTAGATAAGGCTTAGGCGCTAGTTAAGGAGGGAGAGTCTACCTATTTCCCTAATAGGCTCTCCTACTTTCGTAGTAAGGAGACTAGCTAAGATCCTCCTAAAGCTAATCCTTACGGTAAGAATTAGGTAATACCGGACCCCGTAGATATATTAATTAGCGTATTGAATATACGAGATGCTCCGAATAAGGTAGAGGGGGATGCGATAGAGGTTAATAAGTAGGTATAGGTTAGTGTTTAGGTGTTACTTTTCTCGAAAGTTTAGGTCTACCGGACCTAAACTTCGAAATAGACTAATTAATAGATTTTAAGGGTTTTATAGGTAAATACTTTATGCTCTATATATAAAGGAGCTATTTGATTGTTTTAGTATACGGTAGTATTCTTTATAGAAGTGTCTATTTAGATACTATATAAGGGAGGGATGTTAAGTAGTAGCCTAGAGTCTTACGTAGGTAGCCTTATTAGTAGAGGCTTAGCGTATCTACTACCTATATATTCTCTACCTTTAATAGCTTAAATAAGATATTAACTCCCGTATAGACCTAACTACCCTTATACTTTTAGTTAGCCTTATTTAATAAGACTTAATTAACCCTAGCTATATATAAGCTATACGCTCGATACTAGCCTTCGCGATAGATCCGCTATTAGCGTATAGGTAAATATTATCTAATACTATTCGTACGCTATTCGTATATTATTCGAAATTCGTATATAAAAACTCGCTTTACTTTTCCTACTATTGTTTACGTACCTTCTATTATTCGCTTAACGTTCGCTTACCTATTCGCGCTTTACTTACTTACTATTCGCGCTCTCGTTCCTTATTTCCCTTAGTAGTATCGCTACTAGTACTACTACTAGTACTACTACTAGTACTATTATTACTATTACTACTACTACTACTACTACTACTACTACTACTACTACTACTACTACTACTACTACTACTACTACTACTACTACTACTACTACTACTACTACTACTACTACTACTACTACTACTACTACTACTACTACTACTACTACTACTACTACTACTACTACTACTACTACTACTACTACTACTACTACTACTAGTACTACTACTACTACTACTACTACTACTACTACTACTACTACTACTACTACTACTACTACTACTACTACTACTACTACTACTACTACTACTACTACTACTACTACTACTACTACTACTACTACTACTACTACTACTACTACTACTACTACTACTACTACTACCTATTCCTAATAAGTACTAAGTTACTACCCTCGAGTAGTAGAATAAGGCGCTAGAGGCGTAGGTAGAAACACTAACAATAAGATTAGCGGTATTAGAGGCTAAGGTTAGTAAGATTAATAGTAATATAGGTAAGATATATAATGCCTATAAGGCAATAAAGGACAAGGTAAAGGGATTCATAGGCGATAAGTGGACTTAATAACCTACCTAAGTATTTATAAGTTATTCGTAGACTGTTCGAGGCCTGTTCGTGTTGTTATTCGAGAAAATCGTTCTACTGAACTTGAGAAAACAGTTGTTTCATATGTATAGAAACAGAGCTCCGTCTTCGGAGGCAGGAGCTCGATAAACGCCGACCGACGCCAGGAACATATTCTGCGTACACTTCGCACTCCACTTCACCTGCTCGGGACATGGACGTTGACATGACGCATTCGATGGTGCTCGAGATTCGGGCGACGCGAGTTACCAGTTGGAGCACTAATTCTTCGATTCCCAACCTCCCAAGTCGCCCACAAACCAAGTCACTCGCCTTGGGTGATCATGCCACAGCCGCAGGAGCCTGGTCCCCGTCTCGCTTCCTGAGGCTACAGAGACATGAGCATCGCCTCAATCACGCATAGCGTTGACCGCGTATGGCTGGCGTATGCGGTCTGAGTGTCGTTCTGCTCTTCAGCCTCCTCACATGCCACCACTCTGACCAAATTCAATGTGTGCCAAACCCTTCTTTCTCATCGTGCTTACGATGACCGTACTTGCTAAGACTAAGGCCACACCGGAATCAAAAGCCGGGGGTTATCGCCAGCGGCTGCAATCCTGCTGCCTTGCGTAGGCGACCACCATCCGCCCATCCATTCGCGTTGCTCGAGACCTCGCTCCGACCCGTTCATTTCCCTACAGGTCTCGCCAATTACGGTAGCTTGAGCACATCCCTCGTGATCTTGTGAGAAGAGGCTGTAAGGTTAGCAAACGAGGAGATGCACCCGGAGCGGATGAGCAGATCAAGGCGGCCGCCAGGCGGTTCCTATAAAATACTGTGGAAAGATCTTCGACAAAAGTTTATACTGATTCATCGCAGCGCTCATATCGTGGTAAATGTACAGAAAGCGCTCAGCTCCTGCGATCAAAGCTCTTTCACAAAGTGATTCACATCCCTACGAAGTCGCATCTCAACGCTTCCAACGCCAATACAATCCCCGAGCCCTGCCGTCGCCACCACGAACGCCTGGACTGATGCCGCTGAATGGAAGGGAGAACACGCGCCGCCTAAGCCTTGCTCTTATGCTTCTTCTTCTTAGGCTCTTCATCATTGTCGGCTTTCCTCTTCTTGCTCAGCTTCTCTACTTTCTTCGCTTCCTTTTCAGCCTTCTTGGCAGCCTTTGCTGCTTTCCGCGCCGCTTTTTCTTCCTTCCGCTTACGCCTCTCCTCCTTAGATTCTTTCTTCGGTGACGCAGCGTCACCATTGACGAGGCCAGTGACGTCCATTTCCTCGTCGTCATCGTCATCTTCCTCTTCCTCTTCAGCTGCGCCGTTCGTCGAAGGCACTTCTTCCACAAGCTTGCGCTTCTTGCTTGATGGTGCTGCTGCAAGAGCAGCGTCCGTCGGGGCAGGAGCATCTGCCGATAAGCCGTCTGCATCTGCATTGTACTTCCTCGCTTCCTTGATCTCCCACTTAGCAGGTTGTTGGTGTCCATTGGGTCCGATAGCGACAGAGTTCGCCGACTTCAACGGCTTGCCCTCAAGAGCTCGCAATCTTCTCTCGACCATCGCACGTCCTGATGTACCAACAGCTGCCTTCTCTTCCTCGGTCGGCTCCTCTGCCTCGCCCTCGCCCGCCTGGCCCCAAGGGCTCAGGGCATCGACACGGATACCAAGGGTAGCCTTAGTTGCAAGCATCCGTGCAATCTTGCCCTTGTTCTTGCCAGACGCTTGACCGATCAGCGACGCATGGTATATGAGACCATACTTAGGTGTGTCGTGTTTCGTCTTCAACGCGCGGAAAAGTGCTTTCTCCGCACCTAGGATTTGGATAGTCGAGGCAGGAGATTTTGCCAGGTTCATGAGGGAACCAGCGTGCGCAATCAAACGAGCTCCGACAAGGTCACCAACAAGTGTAGTGAGATTCGGAGCTATGGCTTGCATACGTGCAGAGAGATATGATGAAAGTTGTGCTCGGTATTCGGTGAAGCCAGCCACTTGCTCAGCAAGAGCTTGAATGTTCTCCAGATCGTCGTCGGTAATCTCTGTCCCCATAGACACCTCAGCAGCAGCCTTGACTGCTCCCTCAATCTCTTCCGGCAGAATGCCAGACAGGTCGGCCTCGGAAGCGTTGGTCCGCATGCCCATGGCAAGGATGACGCGAGAGTACGCCAGGTTGTCGTTGATGATGCGAGCCATCTCCGGGAAGTGCCATCCATACCATTCTTTCACTCTCATAGCATATGTGTTCAGCTCTTTGTCGAGGTCGTCGAGCAATGCAATGGCCTGGATAATCATGGTGTCGACCTTGTCCGGCGAAAACTTGAGCTTGTGTCGCGACAAGCTATGCGATAGACCGAGGGACATTGTATTGAGATCTTCGGGCATCAGGCCCGGAATGAGAGACGGGAGGTGCTCACGGATGGCACGGTAGAGGTCGGCGGTGCTCGAATCGGAGACGGGTGTGATTTGAAGTCCTGGGAGTTTGCTGATGGCATTCCCGAGCTTTGGATCCGCGACTGCGAGAGATACTTTCTTCTCGTCCTTGATTGATTTGAGCATGTTCGCAAGCGTAGGCGTGACCTTCGATATCGCATTAGCTCCATGGCTGCCCTGGTGCACAATGTGGACATTATGTATAGTTTTACCTTGCCATCCGTCAACGCCGCGGCTTCCTCCAACGCAGATGCGGCACTGTCGAACTTGTGAAACTGCTTCATCTTCAATAAGCTGCATACGCCTTCAGCCGTCTCGGCCTCTTTCGCCAAATCATCCCTCTTCAACAGCTTCTTGTCCTTGGCTTTGAGCAGAGCATAACCCGCCGAGGTCTCGGTAAGGATGAAGAGCGTCATTGTGTCGACAGTCGCTGAGAATTCGACGACCTGCGACGACTGCGATTGGCGTATGTGGACGATGTCGTCGACTTTTATTTCGTTGCGTCGCGCGCTCGGTTTGCAGGACTTGCAATTGAAGCTTTTCGAGACGGATTTTCTCGCTGGCCCGAGCTCCCATTCCCTTCGCGCTAAGCACCTTGCGCGCCAAGACTTTGAGCATCGAAACACAGTAAAGGGATAGGAAAGCGCTGCATACAGCTAATTTATGCCTGAGGTAGCGACGACTCAAAGCGGCGCATACTAGCCAACAAATGACAGTCGCAGATACATGTACGTGAGGTGTGCCATGCGGTGATGCGATGGCAAGTCCACGAACGCCACAGCTTGGTCGCAGCATCTCGTCACAGTATGCCAGTCCGGGCAACTTCCGTCCAGAACAGGAAGATGTTCTGGTATACGAGCTGAGTCCGAGGCATTTCTCTGCAGGCTATGCAGGAGAGAGCAAACCGCGATGCATATTGCCATTCACGCCAGACACGAGCCGTAGGGCAGCTGACTATCGGCAGTACGACGCTGAATATATCAAGCAGTCCAGAATAGGCAGGACGAAGCAGCCATGGGCAGATGGTTACGAACTGTACCTATCGGACCTGCGACATGTGCACTTGGGACTGGTTGAGGACAAGCTCGAGCGTGCTCTGCGCACAGCAATGGTAGACTATCTGCAGATCGACGCCAAAGCACGCAGAGGCATCCTCATCGTTCCATCCATGCTACCAACACCTCTGCTCGACATTGCATCGCGTGTGCTGTTTAACCACTTCACTCAGCCTCCTTCCATTACAGTCCTCCCACAGCCTGTTCTGTGCTGCATCAGTGCTGGTTTGCGACATGCACTGGTTGTTGATCTTGCTTGGGAGGAGTCGATCGTGACGGCGATTGGCGAGTACAAGGAAGTCGCTCAACGCCGCAGCATCAGAGCTGGTAAGCTGCTCACACGAGAAATGGGCCACACGCTTAATATGGCCGTACGCGCCAGCGACGAGGCTCGAGCAGATTTTACCTTCACTTTCGACGAAGCTGAAGATGTCACATACCGACTGGGCTGGTGTCAGCAGCGGCAGGACGTGGACGAAGGCGGCGCCACAATTCTGCAGCTACCACTTCCAGCATCTGAGCCTCCAGAAACATATCCGATCCCTTTTGCGCAGCTCGCAGTACCTGCTGAAAAAGCACTGTTTGCACCAGAAAGTACGGTCAACGACCACGACGAGCATGACCTACCGCTTTCACTATTAGCCTACCGCGTCCTACTGTCCTTACCATTAGATCTACGAGCGCTATGCGTGAGTCGCATCGTCATCACTGGCCACTTCGGTAGCCTGCCAGGCCTGAAGCGAAGACTGCTGCAAGAGATCACATATTTGATCGAGACTTGCGGCTGGGACCCTGTTACCAACTATGGCAGCGCCAAGATATCGCACGCCAAAGTATTGAAGGAACGCTCAGCCAATATCGCACTCCAACCCAAGCGCTCGGAAGAAAAACTACCGCCCTTATCGCCGCGAAAAATGCCGTTACAAGAGGACAGAGCTCCAGCGGACCGTGTGCACGACGACATCAAGGACGACATTACACTTAAAGTCGAACGAGAGGCTGGCAAAGGGAAAGTGGAAATGGTCAAAGGAGTGGTCAGAGGTGTCGAAACTCTAGGAGCTTGGGCTGGAGCCAGTCTGATGGCAAGTCTTCGTATCAAGGGTGCGTACGAAGTTGAGCGTGAAGATTATTTCAAGCATGGTCTGCGAAATGGAGTGCGTGATCTCTAAGTTTGGACGATGAGCCTGGGGATGTTCGTGTCGTAAATGGCCGACGCCACTATCCTAATCCGTACTGATCTCGCAATTCGACCTGTAATGGTCACGATCGTAGCGTGAGCGTATGGCATAGCATACGTCATCATAGCCAAAATCCAGGACCCCCAAGGACTGGGCATGGCGGGTAGCACTTCTAGCGCAATGGTCATGGGCACACATCATTCAATGTTCTGACTGATAAGCACGACAGACCGAGCTACGGAGCACCTTCGTCCAATCAGCAGACTGGCTCGAATGCGAGATGCACAGTGGCAGTCGTGCTCGAGCTTGGCACCGAAAGTCTGTCATGAATCTAACAACAGACATGCCATCGACCGACCATCCGAAAAGATGCTTGATAGTGCTGAGGGTCAGGAGTATGCAGATTGCTCGTCAGAAACCAAAACTCCACCACAGAGAGCCAATACATGTAGACGCAGGACATTGCGGCTCAGCCTATCCTAGAGCGAAGCATTGTTGACGAGCGCAACCGGCGTATTTGTAGTTGCAATCCGATCTCGCCTAGACAACCAAATGTTGTTCACGAGAAAAGGGGTTGAGGCCTACCTATCCTGCCTATATCACATTCGCTCGGAGCAGAAAGGTCATCGTCAATCAAGCGCCGTCCGTAGCTTTTGCCTGCCTTGTGTGACTAGCCATTCCCATACCACTAGGTCCTGTGATCATTTGCCGCAATTCAAGGCAACGCCTGACCGGCGATGATGTCCGAGCGATCAGTGTGACCATAGCGTCGTGAAGGCCACAGGCATAGCAGGAATTTCACCTAGGCATCACATCCATGGAGCTGAACCATGGACAGCGTCTTGACATGTCCCTGACTCCAGCCTGGTGTCCTTCGATAGTTCTGAACGACTGTCTCAAATTTGAACTTCTTCTCAGTATACTGGTCTCCACTCGACCTCTCGTCTTTCCCGAACGTGAAGACAAACGTCCCGTAATGATGCAGCACTCCATCGAAGGTCACACAAAATGGAGACCATGCTGTTGCAAACAGCGAATCTATTTTGACGTCTGTTGCGTCTAGGTCAGGGACTTCGTGGACCTTTGGGGATGGATCGTTTCCGGGATCGGCTACTACGAGTTTGATGAACGATTCGATTGAGGATTGGTAGACGTTGGTGAGATACTCTTCATCAAGTGGTGAGGAAGTGTCCTTGATTGGTGTCTGTGGCAGGCTGGACCATGCCGAGGAGTCTGGTGGGGCTCTGTCTGGATTTTGTCGGATGATGGCGAGATGCGCGTTGGGGACGAAGAGCTTCTGTAAGCCCTCAGGGTCGCTGTCGTTGATACGGTCGAAGAAGGCTTGGATCAGGGCCTTGATGGCTTCGATGTCGTCGATGTCGCTAGTGGCTGTCATGATCTCAACGTGTTTGGCTGCGAGTGGATGATACGTGACGCTTGATGTTATAATGAGATTACTACGTGTCTACGAGTGCCATGCGGGAGTAAGCCATGTCATGGCATGGTCACGGCATCTGACAATCGACATGGATGCACTGTAGCTCCCTTGAAGCTCTCTCCCGGGTGCCGAAGAAAGCGGAACATATATGTACTCGGCGATACCGGATGAGTCCGATCTTTAGACGTCCGACGCTTCCTTTACTAAGGGCCACACTTCTACGCGTATGACTCCTCCTACACTCATGTCCTGACCAAAGACGCAGGCCTCACTTTGTGAGGTGTACGCGCGTAGTCCAGCGACTGTGACAGTATTTCACGAGAAGCGTCCCGCTTTTTCTGTCACCAGCGGGCTCCTCTGATGGGAGCTCTCTCGCGTGCATCTGCCGAGGTCCAGCAACATCCGAAGTTATGCACGCCATCGAAACTGTACAGAAAAGTCTTCAACTTCAAAGTCTCATTCTCCCTTAATCAGCACTCACCGTTCACCCTTCTGGCACATGCAAAAGTTGTTCCAAAAACTGCCATTGGCGACGTCTACCACCGCCCGTGGATCAAGCTTCCCGTCTGCGCTTCACTTTCCTCAATATGCTTCGGCTTGCCTAATGCGTCAATGAAGCAACGATCCGGTCTGCCGAATAAGCTGTACCTAGCTATCATCCTTACCATGAATGTACGCAACACCTTGTATCGCTGCAAGTATGGCTAGAACCTCCTCATCAACAGGATCATGGAGCTTCCGTGGCCAGCACTATGACGATATCTCTAAAGGTAGGAGAAAAGAAGCGAATTCATGTTGATTTCTTCCTTCATCCACTTCGTTCGAGCATTAATTATCGACGTCGACTGCCATTGGACGGTAGCGATTAGCCTAATACCAGATCGGCGGACACGAAATAATACATAGAAATGGGACAAGAACAACATATCAGTGGCATCGACGGCACCAATGGTGTCGCGCCTTTCCAGCCTGACAAGCCAAATCCGGCGCTCTTCACAAATGAGAAACGCGAAATCTTCATGGGCACATCGCCTGATCTGAAACCTGGACCAACAGATTGCGTGGTGCGTATGCGATGCAATGGTATATGCGGGTAGGTCATGAGTCAGGCAGCCTGAGACAAACCTCCTCGTTGACACGTCCACAGCTCGGACGTCCACTTCTGGCACACCGGTCGAATAGGTCCTTTGATCGTCGACAGCGACCACTGCCTTGGCCATGAAGGTGCAGGCACAGTCGTTTGGACGGGCGCACAAGTCAAGCATCTCCAGATCGGCGACAATGTAGCCATAGAACCAGGCGTGCCGTGCCACCAGTGCTTTCAGTGCTCTAGCGGCAATTACAATTTGTGCGCGGACGTCGCATTTTCTGGTGTACCACCTCATCCAGGATCCATCAGGAGATGGCACGTCCATCCCTCAAAGTATCTTCATAAGCTACCAGAAGGTTTCTCGTTCTCCGATGGAGCATTGCTTGAGCCATTGAGTGTCGTCCTGCATGGTTTCGAGCGAAGTGCCATCAAGCTTGGAGAGTCGACTGTCATTTGTGGCGCTGGTCCGATTGGTATGTGCGCGCTGGCCGTTGCTAAAGCTTCCGGTGCTGCACCAATTCTCGTTACCGACCTCGATGCTGGACGTCTCAAGTTCGCAAAGTCTTTCGTTCCCAACTGCATCACATATCAGATCGACACTAAGATGGACTACCAACAAACCGCAGCAGACATCCTCAGGACCTTAGAAGCAGCAGGTGGTGACCAACCTCGAGTCGTCTACGAATGCACTGGTGTCCAGAGCTCTGTCGTCACAGCCTGCTATTTGCCTCGAGCCGCCGGTGAAGTCATGGTCATTGGCGTTGGACGACCCATCATGAATGAGATTCCGTTCATGCACATATCGCTTGCGGAAGTGGACCTGAAATTCATCAACCGGTACCACCACTCCTGGCCTGCCGCAATCAGGCTGATGCAGCACAAAGTCGTCGATTTGCAACCGCTTGTGACGCATAGATTCAGGTTGGAGGAGGCTGACAGGGCGTTGGAGGCGAGTGCAGATAGGAACTCGGGTAGTATCAAGATCCATATTGAGGACTACGAGGATTGAGTGGGAGGGACAGAGTTGTAGATGGCCGAGGCAACGAGCGGCTGCGATGTGAAATCAGCGTTGGGCAAGATTGCGGGCAGCAGGAGCGTCAGGGTCTAATATAGTCTTCCAACAATGAGATTGGGTCTCAGTACACGTTCCTTTTTGCAAAGCACAACTGGAGCGAACAAGAAATGACAGAACAAGGACTTGAACCTTGCGTCAGTACTGTCCATTTGCGCAATGCGCGGTCTTCGCATGGTGAACGAGTGTGTCAGCTAGGCATCTCGACGCGTGCAATACTGTACTACGCCGGCGGACTCGAGAAAAGCATTGTGCGCAAGGTGTGAACAACAAGATCTGTGTAGAGTGCATCTGGGCAGGACCTTTTCTTGAGGTACGGGTGATTGCGATGCGAGACCCTTGCTTGTTGACGGGGTCACCGTGGTTGAGGTGACAGCAGTAGCCTGTCATAGCTTCCCCATCGGCTTCTCCGGCAAGATGTGTCAATCATACCTGTACATGGGGATGAGAGTAAAACATATGAATCGTAGATCGAGGTCTTGGTGTCGCGGAACAGTTACTGAACGCAGGGCTGCAACTTCTTCTTCGGAATAATCATCACCGCCCAGGAGGCTCGCTTGAGGACTGAGTTGACGAGTATTATTAGTCTATGATAGAGGCATTGCTGCAAGGCACGACCTCGTCTTCCCATACAACGACTGGAGTGCATGTAGTTCAGCTTTCCGGCCTCCCCCGGGCCCCAGTGCTGTGTCCCTGGAGCAGTTTCCAGCGTTTCAAAGGCCCCACCTTCCACGTGTTGCGTAGCGCGAAACTCACGCTCGGATGCAGCACTCCGACATCACTCTTGGAAGAGGCTTTTTACACTCCAATTATCCGATGTCTTGCATAAGAGAGCGAAACGGAATCATAATACATATGTCGTGCAGAACGGGATACGGAGGGATACGTAGATACGGGTCAAGCGCGGTGCTGCTTCTGTGTCAGATGATGGATAAAGCGGCAAGCCACGCTTTGGCCTCGTCCCTGCATCGTCCTCGGCTGTAAGCTCTCGCGCCTGGGGTTCTTTATCGTGCTGCGCCTACATTACGGCGCCTAATCGTAACAAAGCAGCAGAACGTGCAGAGTAATATTGACATCAAAGCTCCTTCCCACACAGGCCACCATTGCTCCCTTCGCACCAGCTATTTCGACTGAGCACCACGGTGCTTTTTGCAGCCGTTATACTGGCATTACGGACTGGCGATAACGTCGCTGAAGTGTAGTGGAGTCCTTGGTGCCAAGTTGGGCTGCTAATCCTGATCCCGTCAACAAGCGAGCCACCTCTTATCATCATCCCACACCGAGTTCCAGTACCACGACAACCTTCGATCTGTGCGCTTTGTTCTTATCTGCTTACCTGGTGGTCGTTAGATCTGCGAGCCGGCGCTTCTGTACCACCATACTGTCCCGTTGTAAGACACATATCAGCCACGCCGAACGAGCGGCGCCGAAATGCTAGCATCTGGCTTTCCCATCTCAGAAGGCGCTGAACGCTCGACTGCATCCACGTACATAGCATCTGGAGACCGGAGCTGAGTAATCACACAGCCGCCAGGCGCTCGCCCTCTGCGGCAGAAGTGCCTTGCGCGGGCTGTGACTCAACACAATGACAGGAACCCGCGACATATGGGGCACAGCGCCGCCAGAGCCTCGAAGCCGAATGGCGAACTGGCCTACGGTTCTATTCAGCTGGTGGTGCACGTGCTTTGCCGCGGTCATCATTATCACAAGATTATTGGGTCGCAAAGTTCGCAGCAACAGGCTTTTCAAAGAGGACTGGATTATGATGGCATCGTTGATCCCGCTATTCATACGAATGGTGTTTGTACACTTCGTGCTGATCTACGGAACCAATAATATCAACGTCTCTAACACAGCGCTGTCTCCTACACGGCTTCACAATCACGAGACTGGGGCAAGGCTGGTCCTCGCTGCGCGCATATTCTATGCAGCGTTTATCTGGACCTGCAAATTGACAATGTCGGAATTTCTGAAGCGTATTACTATCCGTGTGTGGCGCAGGAGCTGGGAGGTCACTCTTCAGGCAATCAGAATAACTTTTGGTGTGACGTTCGTGGCCGTGATCGTGGCAACTCTGTCAGAGTGCCACCCGTTCGATCACTACTGGCAGGTCGTACCGGACCCTGGACCACACTGTCGGCAGGGCTTTGCGCAGCTGATCACCATGGGAACGTGCGACATCTTCACCGATATTCTCCTGATTGCCTTTCCAATTCCTGTCGTCCTGAACTCAGGTCAAGGGTGGAAAAGAAAGACCCAGATGATCCTGCTCTTCTCGCTATCCGCCATCATGATCGGGATCACTGCTACACGAATGCCGAAGGTGATTCGTCATGCAGGCCGGCAGCAGTACCGCACCGTTTGGGCTTCTTGCGAGATCCTAGCTGCCGCCTCGGTATCCAATGCCGTCATCCTTGGCTCCTTCTTGCGAGATAAAGGCACCAAGAAGAACAAGTATAGGACGTTCAGCGTCACCGGTAGCATCGATCGACCTTCCACGAGACGAGCCACCCTGAATGCGGTCCATGACCTCGACAGCGATGAAGACCTGTTCCGAACATTAGGCTGTCGCCTGCCAGAACATCTCCGTGGCGAGCCGCCTACTTCACCACGACTGGCACCTCCTGCGTTGCCTGCGAAAATTTCATGTATGCCGCAACAATGCGACGCGATGAGCGCACCAAGAACACAAACAAACCACGGCAGAAGAGACAGCGGCAATAGTGACGACTCGCTTATTAAACCCGTCGCACGGCATGAGCAGCCCAAGGCAGTGTCCCATCACACGCACGGTATGAGCTTCTTCGACATAGGCGGTCTACTCGAGGACAGTGAGCGCTCAACGGCTTCGCGATCGTGTAGTACTACCGTCATCGAGTCAGGGAGCTCAGTTGTGGTCGCACAAGACTTCGCAGTCGCTCCAGCATCGAACCATCACGCAAGCTCCAGAGCCTTTCTGCGCGATGTTGGCGGCATACTCAGTCCTCTCCGCAACGAGAGCCGAGAGCGTGATAGCTTTAGACGCGGGCCCAGACCATGCAACGCACCTATGGGAGTACTTGGCCCAATGCTAGAGCGGCACGAGACGCAAGTTTCTCTGCAAGACGCAGGAGGTTTACTGGGCACTGCTTCTGAACCAGCATCCGATCAGGCCGCCGTGAACTCCACGAGCGTGGTCAGCACACCAGGCTGCCAAGGAGTGCCCTCGTTGGCTCAATCCGCTCCAGCTGTTCCCACGAGGTCACAGTCCGGCGCTGAAGACATCGAGCTCGAAGATGTAGGCGACCTACTCGAGGAAGAGCGCCGGCTGAAACCCGGCACGCTTTCTTTGCAAGAAGCGCTAGCCTCAACTCGTGACCACAGTGTTACCACATGTGCACCATCTAGAGCGGAACAGTGGCCTGACGATATGATTCTTCATGATCCAGGTGGACTTATGACGCCCTGATATGGCCAGGATGTTACTTTGAGATTCTGCTGCATATTAAGCATGGCGTTGTGGGCAAGATACCCGGCGGGCATGAAGATATTTCAGTTAATGTCGATTTAGGATAATATTTGTATATAAAGAACCGTCATTCGTACGATGATTCCGCGTCAAAGTGATCATGCTCATCGGGATGGGATGGTTAATTGTCGGCATATAAGGTGCCTGAGGCTCCAACACTGTACAAATGTGGAGTTCGGCACCGTTTTCTGCCTTTGCTACGCTGCTAGATAAGACACTGGTGTCTGATTCGCAATGCGCGTGCGCATGCCTCGGCTGAGTCGAATGAAGGCCACCTTCTCGGAAAAAGCATACGAAGAAGTGAAGGATGCAGCAGAAGGTAAATTGCTCGACAGATCTCGTTTGCTTCTATCGGCCGGCTGCGACGCTCGAGTCTCTCTTTGTCACAGGGCTGGCTCGGCCCAACTCTACCGCTTAGATGGCTCCAGCTCCAGGCAAGAAACGTGAGAGGGACAATGAACCACATGCACCCCTGCCTGACGATGACACTTCGACCGCTGCGTCACCGCCAGAAGGTGGAGGCTCGACCACTAATTTCAGAAATGTATCAGCCTGTAATCGATGCAGAAACCGTAAGGTGAGACTTCATCGGCTTACCGGACGGTGCCGGAGGGCGAGCTGACCAGCAAACAGAATCGTTGCGATCAGAAGCTGCCCAAATGCACCAACTGCGACAAGGCAGGAGTGAAGTGTGTGGGCTTCGACCCTGTATCGAAGCGCGTCATTCCACGAAGCTATGTCTACTACCTAGAAACTCGACTACGGAACCTGGAAGCCATCCTGTCAGCCAATAGCCTCTCATTTCCGCCGCCAAGTGAGGACTTCGCCATCGATGAGGCAATTCAACCTGGAGTAAACGTTCCGTTCCCGGTTCAAGGTGAAGACGGCGTGCCGAAGAGGGCGATCAAGCATGAGCCGGAACTGGACTCACGACCAGCTCTTGACCCTAATTTGAGAGCGCACGATGAGCGCGAACGACTGGGCAAGCTGGTCGACGACATTGGCATGGTATCAGTGCAAGGCGCGTCTGATTCTCGCTTTCTCGGTCAGACGTCAGGAATCTCTTTTGCAAAAGTCGTGTTTGCAGCTGTAAAGCGATCAGTGAATCAAACACCTTCAGCTTCCGAAAAAGCTGGGATGAAGCCCTCTCAGGTTCCATCGCTTGACGTGAGCGCCGGCACCACCATGAGAGATTCATTCTTCGGCCTTGATTCAAAGCCGACGATCAAGGCAGCTCCGTTCCCCGAGAGAGATCTCGGCTCACGTCTGACGGAGCTATACTTCGAGCACGCCAATCCACAGATACCAGTGCTACACCGTGGGGAGTTTATGTCACTTTTCGATCGAGTATATGCCACCGAAGCCAAGAAACGGACTGCCAGAGAACTCTATATGCTCAACATTGTCTTCGCCATTGGCTCGGGTATCATCATGGACTCTGCCAATACTCCTCACCCTGAAAATGCCAGAGACGACTCGAGACCGCCCAATAGCAAGCGTCAGCGCCTCGCAAGCCATCAGCATCAACCTGAGGAGTACCACGCTGCAGCTATCATACATCTTGAGAGCTTCCTGGGCTCTTCGCCTGCTGCTGAGGGTGTTGGAGGCGGTCTCGAAGAGCTACAAGCCGTACTCCTTTTAGCAGGACTTGCTCTTCTTCGACCTGTAGCTCCTGGGCTGTGGTACATCATTGGAGTTGCAGTTCGTCTGAGCATCGATCTTGGTCTGCATTTCGAAGATGTTGATCCAGAATTAGATGCGCGAGCAACTCATCCAGATACGGGTGAAGCTGCATCAAGTGGACTGGGTCGTAAGCAATGGACGAGAGATTTGCGGAGAAGATTGTGGTGGTGCGTCTTCAACTTGGATCGACTAGTCTCCTCATGTGTTGGACGACCAGTCTCCATCAGCGAAGCAGTCGTCACTACGGAATTTCCAAGCATGCTTGACGACACCAGCATCACCCCTGCAGGATTCTTGAAGCCTCCCGATGCGGAAGAGATCCCAAGCTATAAGCTCGTCACCAGACATTACATACGATTACGACTACTGCAATCAGAAATCCTGCAAGTACTTCAGCATAGGCAAGCAGATCAAGCGCGACAGATGGGAGCTCACAGAGCGAATGAATACGTGCAGACGGGTCAAGAATCGCCATTTCTACGACGGTTCAGATCATTCCGAGAATGGCGAGCACATGTTGACATGAGGTTGTGGGAGTGGAAGGAGTCGGCACCGCGGCCGCACTCGACAGGCGTGGCTTTTAATCCGCTCTTTCTTGAGCTCAACTATTGGCAAGCCATCATCATGCTGTATCGACAGTCTCTGTCCGTGCCGGAACCATTGGCAAGTGAGCTGAGTCCAGCCACCGGTGATGACGTCCAAAGTCCTGGTGACATCGGCCTCGAGCAAGAAGAAGATAAGCAAGTGGTGTTCCTCAAGGTAGCGCAAGCTGGCCAGACAGTCCTCAAGACGTATCGTCAGCTGCACAGACTCAAGCTTGTGAATTATACGTTCTTAGCTACACATCATCTGTTCATGAGCGGTAAGTATGTTTCGTGGGATATCGCTAGATACATACTGATCATGTGCAGGCATTTCATTTCTTTACGCTATTTGGCATTCGACGCTGGTTCGGTCACAGCTAACAATCGACGATGTTGATTTTACCGTCCTTGCGGCGACCTCCGTACTCAGCGATCTCATGGAAACTTGTCCACCAGCCGAAGCTTGCCGGGATGCCTTCGTGAGAATGAGCAAGGCAACCATCTCGATGGTGATGAGCACCACCGGCTTCGGCAACGCTTCCACGCTTGGCACGCAGCGACTGAACAATCCAGATGGATACTTTGGCTATGCAGCAAATTTGGAGCTCACGACCGAGCAGCATCCTAGCGCGCCACCGAGAAGACCAGCGCCGAAATTTGACATGAATCTCAAAGATCTCTTTTCAGAGGAAGAGATCGCAAGCCGCCCATTGACGCATCAGCAAAACCTGCAAGGATTCCTCGGGCAAGCTCCCAAACCACCGCCACCAGTGTCTCCACTTGTTCGAGCCAACGCAAGTCCACAGATCACTGAAGGCGCCGCTCAATTCTCGCCTCCACCGAGTTCTTCACGCGGGCACACACCCAGCCTGACATCCTACCAGTCTGCGAACCAGCAACAAACATATCAGCCATTCACAGACGACATGACACAATCACAACCCGGAGATTTCTCCTTCGACAACCTCGACTTCCTGAATGACTTCCCGGTAACAGATCCCAGTACCGCAATCTGGGGCCACACGAGCAGTCAAACCGACCTTGGATTTGGAAGCGGAGGGACCGCAGGTTTCGACGGAAGTGGAGCCTGGGAAGCCAACGGCGAGCTTTTCGACACCTTCTTCTTCGGGAGCAATAGTGTCAACCTGTAAGAAGAAGTATAACACCAACCAGAACAACGGCTGAGACGCACACTACTGCACCATGGGATCTGGGGGAATTCAGACCGGGTTCTGGCATTGAAACACCATGAGCCGCATGGCACGACAGAACAGATTCCTGTTCCAAAAGTCAATCTTGCATATATCGTGCGCAGATCGGTGGACCGGACGCACGATGCCTTGCTTCCGCCCAGAGACGTTGCCGCCGTGGATCAAAACGATCTCGGACTGATGGCTCTTTTGCATCATCGACGTGGAGTTCCTGCAGTAGCGTTTTGATGGAGATAAGATTTGGAATGGATGCAGCGCTGAAGAATAATGCTTTCTCGTACAGTGCAGCCAGTGTGCTCGGCGCTGTTTCCGCGAAGAACGATCATGCCGTCTGTGGAGTGTCAGCTTTGTCGAGCCTGCGGTAGCAAGCAGATCAGGCTCTTGTAGAAGAAGAAAAAATGGGAAAGCAGAATGTGCAGTTGTAATAATAATACAGGTATATATCTTCGAGCTATGGATGCTGAAAATGTCCATAACCAGAATGCAACGAACAAAGTGTTCGCTTCAGAAAGCCCACTAATAACACGTGAGCTGTTTGCTGCCAAGGGTATCATAGAGCGCGCCTGTTTTCGATGCCGAACCACAAAAAAAAACGAAAATCGCCCACAATCCCTCCCAATGTCCCATACTATTGTCATTTCCAAACAAAAAAACACCCTGTCAATCAAGCCAACGCGAGTTGGCACTCATCTTCGGCGCCTGTATCAATGCCATGTAGGATATATATCTCAAAATCGCTCATATTACCTTCCCAATTTTGCGCTCTATCAAGTGTCTTCAAATATCGTCATCAGAAGCTGTGTCGATCGTGTCGGAATCGTGACATCCGGCCTTATGACCTGCTGTCGAGGCGATTATGTCTCCGGATGTCCATTGATATTCGCGAAAGAAGTGGCGAGTCTGGTGCAGTGAGTAAATTATCACACGAGGAGTTGGAGCTCTCCGCTGCCGCCACCATCCCTGAAGGATACTCCGCTGCACCTGCCACATCCGATGCGGTTGGTGCAGGTTCTGGAATCTCTTTCTCGTCTTCGAACGTGCGGCGCTTCTCTTCGACCATGAGCATGCTGATAACAGCGCCAAGCACAGCGATGCAAACGTTTACCCACCACGGCAGGACCAAAGTTCCCATCGAAAGTCCAGCAGATTGGAGAATTCCGGACACCGTAGGCCCAAAGGCTCGGCAAGCGCTGGCAGCGGATGCTGCGGCGCCGTTGAGCGATCCGAGCACTTTGCTGGAGGGCGCCGCATTCGCCAACATGATGCTGCTTGATGGAAATGCAAATGCTTGTGCAGTAACCTTCCAGACTAGCGCGGCGTAAATGAGCGGTAGCTTGAGAGAATCGGGCGCCAGAGAGATGTACGGCACGACAAAGTATAGAAATGGATATAGCATGACTACACTTCGGTAAGTCCAGAGGCTGCCGATTTTGCGGTTGACGATTGGGAAGATGATGATGGTGGCGATCATCTGGATGACGCCTTGAATGGAGAGGATGCCACCAATGGTCTTCGTCGATAGTGCGAAGCCTCCGGTGAAGCTGAATGGAAGATGAGGTGGACTATCGGATTTGGGCATACTCAAAAGTACCGGTAGCAATTGCTCTGCGGAGATGGTATGGCTGCGCATGGTGCGTTAGCGCTTGTCGATGTCGTGCATTAGGTTGCACATGGACTTACTAAGCTAGGATTCCGTAGCCCGCAATATTCAGCATCACTTGCTTGGTGAAGGCGCTATTGGTGCTCCACTTTTGCTTTAGAGGCTGCTCAGTCTTGTTCAATGCCTCTTCGACATCACGAACGAGGTCGTCGTCCAATGATTTGATAGACGTGCGAGGCGAGCCATCGATTGATCGGTATGCCGGCGGAGGCAGTCCCGAAACTGCAGTTGCCGACAATTCTGGCGACGAAGCAGTGCTTTGGTAGTCCGGAGGCAGATCATCGATTAGCATGAGCGTTTCGTCGTCAAAGTCGCCCTTGTGTCCAGATATGCGCTCATACGGCTCTTTTCTGAACCAATTCAGTATCCAGTCGCCCATCTCCAGACCCATGTCTCGCTTGTGCTTCAGGTCCTCGTGCGTCTCTTCCAAGAACAAGATTCCTACGATCATGCTGAAGATCACGACTCCGGTGCAGACCAAGTTCGTGAAGAGGTATGGAAACTTGTCAAATATCGTTCCGGACTGGAAGACGCCAGGATAGTTGCGTACCGGGTCCGCAAGTGCTCCACCCAATCCCGATCCAACGAAAGCGCCAATGCACCACACGGTGGGCATGATCGCATAGGCGCGTGCCTGGTGCGCTTCGACCTTGACCACTTCATTCACGGTTGTCTGGAGAACTCCTATGTTTCCATTGAGTGCGCCACCAACAGCGCGCGCAAGCAAAGCCACGGGCAAGTTCGGTGCGAAACCGAACATTAGCATACTGATGCCAGTGCCCGCGAGTCCCGTGAGCAGGACTGGCTTGCGACCAATGCGATCGCTCAGATTTCCCCAGAAACTCGCACCCAGGCATTCTGCACCAGCGAAGACGGAGGTAACGAGGCCGGCGTAGAGGGCGATTCGGTTTCCGTCGGTCGTGATGTGGAAGGACTCGATCATGTAGTAAATGTATGGGAAGATGGACATGAATGCAATGGGCTCGCATATACGGCAGATACCTAGAGCAGTCAGTACGCAGGGAGCAGCAATGAGCCTTGACGTCTTACCGAGTACTAGCAAAGCCTTGGAGGGAAACGCTGTGGAGTCATGTTGACCGCCATGTCTCTCTTTAGGCATGTTAGGGTGAATTTGGGGCACTCAAGAGTGCTGTAAGGTAGAGAGGTTGTCGCCCAGCGTTTGGGAGGATGATGGTATGCGAGCAGTGTATTCCAACGGGCAGGTTTTGCGGTGGAGTATGGAAGCATTCACTACCTCAGTTGTCAGGTTCAAACGAGCTTCTCCCTTGATGGCGCCGTGAATGTTATACCTCGGGAGGCCAGTGGTTTTTTTGAGGAGAGTCGTGTCAGGTTGATTGTAGGTGACGCAGGACGGGAGCTTCTCGGAGATGGTGACTAGGAATCGCTGTACAAGCTATAGTCTGTGACACGCACGGCCAGGCATGCAGCGGAGGGCGTCGTCGTGCAGGAGGATGGATGTAGCGTAGGGTATGGGTAGCGGTAGTGGTGGTGGTAGCGGTAGCGGTAGCGGAAGAGGACAGAAGAGAATTGGTCGATCGTGGGTTGTTGGTGGTACCAGGCGCGCACCAGTTGAGCACTGCACCGCACTGCACTGTAGTGAGAGAGAGAGTGAGAGAGTAGTTGGGTGGAGGATGGGAGCAATAATGCGATCAATCAATCGATAAGGCAGGGCGGGAGGTTTTTGGGCCAGCGAGCTAGATGTAGCAGTTGCGGTCAACGTCGTGTCCAATGCGCGCACACAACGGGGGGGTTTGTGCCATAGAGCTCCACTGCTGCCACTCATAAAGCAGCAGGTCCCATCGAGACTGGCACTGGCACTGGCGCAGGCACTGGCTCTGGCACTGGCACTGGCGCAAATGCCCAGTGACCATACTTCCGGGGCCCAAGACACGATCCAAGGTACGACGGAACAAGGTCTGCCCCTGAAGAGCATATTCCAAAGTGTGAAAGTATCGCCAAAGCACACCTGCACACGGACACCTCACGACGGATGCACGCTTTGGGAGCCGGGAGTGACGGCGTGGGTCGCCGTCGGCCCAAGAATTGTGAGGAAACGGAAAGCGGGAAAGAGGTTCCAGCGATGTCATCAGGACGATCCCGCATCTCTGCTTCCCCCAGTAACAAACGTGAACTCTATAGCATTTCGACTTCCAAGTTGCCTGCAGGTGGTCCACCCAGCACTCCAGGAGACTTCGCCGCTAGTCCCAGCTAGATCTCCCCAGCACCGGGGCTCTGGCAGCCATCCAGATTGGCTGCGCGGGACGCGGAACCGACGTTCGCTGCAGCAACAGTCTCCGGCACATTTGCCAGAACGCCCGGACGCCATGCAACGCATCTCTGCACCCGTCTCCTCAGCCACTGTCGTGCAGACAGGCCAGCATATGCGAGGCGAAGCGGCGCGTGAGGTGGTGCTCCTGCTGCAGCGGTGGTAGCAGCATCTGCACCATCTGCACCATCTGTACCAGCTGCAGCGCCCGCCGAGCTGCTAGTCGACAGCTGCGCGTCAGTCATCAGCTAGTCCTGCCGTATTTATCATCTTGCTGGTCGTCGACATGGTTGCTGGCGCCCTTGCTGGCACCTCTCAGCCCTACTGTCTATACAGAGCCTCTTGATGCAGACACCATCTAGCAGCCACTAGCGAGGGGCAAGTCAGCGAGATGACGGGACCCGGCCGCCTGCATACAAGTCTGACTTGCAGCCATTACAGTAGCTACCAGCTATTGCTGTCTAGTGTGGTCATCACGCTCAGACCGTAAGTTGCCCAAGTGTCGCCCCCGGCCGGCACTCGCGCCACCGACCGTTGTCCAACGCCAACAGTGAACGATAATAAGTTACCGCACATGATGGCAGCAGCACCGCATGGATTCGCCCATCCACTGCCTGCTTACCTGAACACCGCACCGCACGACACGACACGACACGACACGACACGACACGACACGTCTGGCCGCGCAGCAGCAGCAGCAGCGGCTTTGCCACAATCCTGCCCGACCGAGTCAAATGACACGGCCAGCGCGCAGGTGCGACGGCTAGACGCAGCGAGACAGTGAAAAGCATAAAATGGCGGTCTGTCAGAAAATCTCTTTTCTTCGTTCAGGAGAAAAAAGGTGCAAGGATTGGGCAACTCGAGGAGTCGAGGCTCCAGGTTCGAGGTAAGGTAAGGTTGCGTCTTGGTAGCTCGTGCCACGACTGAGCAGCCGCCCACTTGTAATTCCTTCGACACTATGATCGGCTCTGCGGGACAAGCCTCCCGTGTCTAGCGCAAGTCGCTATCCTTAATCACCTTGGCTTGCGACACATTTCACACACCGAGGCGCTGCACCACGAGAAACACGCATCAGTCATCTTCGTATCGTGTGTCGTTGCGTGCAAAGGCACCGGCAGCGATGTCTGTCGCGGGGACATGGTTCGGTGCAGCGGCAGACAATCTACACGAGTCGTTGCATTGCCTCTGCAGCGGTGTACCCTGAATCATTGTCTTCGCCGCACCTTCGATTTGGCTCACAAAGGCTCACCGCAGGCCAACGCTCAGGAGCCTGCCGGCAGCCACGCGACCCAGCGACATTAGGCTCATCGGGTTCACGTTAGCTCCCAAACACGGGCGCGGGTACATTCAGGCCCAGCGCTGTGATTCGCACGTCTTCTGGCGACAGCAGACCGTTTGGGACCTCTTTGGCGCCCAAGTGCCGCGCTCACATGATGATGATGATGATCATTGCAGATTACCCAGGGAAGTGGTCCAGGATGGCGCTGGCTCGGCCAGGTCGCGCGCCAATATTGGAGATCGGATGAGCGTCATCGCTGCTGTCGAATGCGGGTCACTCTTTGGTTTGCAGTCACTTGCAGAGAACATCAACGACTACAATCTCGCGGGAGTCGTGCATATCTACCGTCTGCACTTTGAGAGACCTGGCGTTATCAGCGGATCTCGATACGTCGAAGAACATAGTGCTGGTCGAAATACATCGTGCGAAACCCCGGTGCATCCCGTACCAAAATCACTTTGCAACAGTCGTCACGCCTGCAAATCCTCGCGGAACGGTACCCTCAAACATTAGAACCTTGATTGTGGATGAGCAAAATAACATAAACTTCGCCTGCCGGTCATGCGATCGCAATCCTTCCACCGCCTTGCCAGCGACCACTGCTCACAAAATCTCGAGTTACGAAGCGGCGGATCGTCTTTACGAGCGACGTGTCGCCCTGCGGGCCATTTGTGTCCCGCTCTGCCAACGCATGTCTATTTGTGTTGCATGATAAATCCAAAAGCCGGCAGACTGCCGCTTATAGTAAACTCCGAATTTTCTGACTGTCCTTGGTTCGTTACAAGCTCGCGAACCGCCTGCAGTCAGGCTCATTGGCCCGGGTAATCGAATTCGTGTGCTCGAGATAAACAGCAATTTTCGAGACGTACGGGATGTAATTGATGCTGTGGCTCCACCTTACCTCCTGTCCGGAAACTCGTCAGTACTTCAGCACATCTCGTTAAGCGGTGAGTGGCAGCTCTGAACCAATAGGGACGTCTACTCGGCTCGCGCTCAAACCCTGACGTCGCAAAGTTATCAGTCAACGGGGCGGTGCCGTTAAGGTGTGACTCCAGGTGTCGTTTCAACGCGTAGGCCTTTGAATCGCAGCCAGCTTTTACTTATTATCTAGATGCCATCATGACAAGAGTACCCACCCTTTGGCACCCAATACGATTCATTATCGAAATGCGAGTAATCTCCTAATTTCGGAATCATCTGTATAGCTCCCGTTGATATGCAACAGTCTGTAAGCTGTACTGTGACTGCTCAAAAATCGAGTTTGGTTCAAAGCGTTCGCAGAACAATAATCCCGGTGCAGGCGATAGCCGGTGATTGTGATCGTAGACGCATCGACTTCCGATCAGGTGACATGTGCCTTCGAAGCTTTGTTCAATCCAGAGGGGTTCCGAATCTCGTGCAATCCTGATCACGATGATGACAGCGATGAGGCAATCATGTCACCTCTGTTAGCAGCTTTCGTGCGCCAGAAGCTCTGTGTCGATTTGTATGCGATCTATTCCCTCCTACGGACAATCGTGTGACCACTGATGCTGCATCAGCGCAAGTCTGAAGCACGCTTGTCCCAAGGGCATATACGTGGCACCAGTTCCGGACGACTCTTTGGTATGGACAGGCGTGCTGTTCGTCCGCAAAGGTAAGGCACATCTCAAGCACGACAGCAGCGCGACAAGTTGCTCACCGCGGGTAACCTGATCAGGTCCGTATGCAAATGCGGTCCTTCGGTTCCAGGTTGAATTTCCAGACGACTACCCAGAACGAGCACCAGTAGTGACATTCCAGAGTGATCTGTTCCACCCACTCGTGACACCGCTCACCACGTATACACACTCGACGTTCAGCACGGATACCCAGAGCGCTGTGGATGAGCAGAGGTTACCACCCGGTGGACTCAGTCTGCGTCACGGCTTTCCCGAATGGTTCGAGACTGCCGACGAGGCCGCAGTCAAGCAAGATGTGAAGGATGGCAGTGATACACAAGTTGATGGAAACGAGCACGATGACGCCCAAGAGCACGGCCAAGCACAGCAGCAGAAGGCACCGCATGTAGTTGAGCTACTGCAGTATCTTCGCATCGTCTTTGACACAGAAGAAGTCCTAGATGCGATACCTCTGGATGCCGCTGCCAATACCGGTGCCTGGCACGCGTGGAAGAGCTACCATGCAAAACCGCCCGCGACCAGCAGATCTGCATCTGTGGCGCGGTCGGTGGGAGAAAGTAAAGACGCTGATGGTGGGCGTAGCGCCTCGTCCCGACAGCAGCCAGGCGGCGCGCGGCGACCTGGTGAGTGGAATTGGCGAGGCGTGTGGGAAGAGCGCGTGAGGAGGAGCGTACAAAACAGTATATCAGAACCTGCTCTGTACGGAGGGGACGGCGACGATGTGGTGAGCATGCTATGCAATTTCTTCCCATTGTTCTACCGTGCTAATTACCGTGCAGATTGGCTTCTTGAAGATGGATCAGGACGCGATCAGCCAGATCTCCCCAGCGAATATAGCAGCAGCAGCAACCTGAACCTTGTCTGTATCCATGTCCTTGACCTTCCATGTACACAGCAAGCTATGACTTATTACTCCCGATCGTTATAGTCGCACTTTCGCCATAATGTTGTGAGTTCCGTGGCGTGAAGCGACGATGGAGGTGGGTTGCTACAGACCTCCCGTCCACGTCATCTGTTCTTACCCTAGCTCAAGCTCACTTGCAGCAACATGAAGTGTATAGAACGCCTGCCGTGTGGTATAACGAGGAAAGACAGCATCGTGTTCCTGATGCCCATTGTGACGCGCTTGATGGCCTTCATGTCGCCACTCAAGCATTGTCGTCGTACAGTGCCGCAGCCAAGCACGACGAAGAAGCACGGGGGTAACGGACGGCAATGTCGAACAAGGAGGTGAAGCCGGCACAGATTCCGCTGTATGCCAAACAAACGGTCTAACATCTCGACAGAATCTGTCGCCCCAAGCCGCCGAGGTGCGCCGCTTCAAAGATGGTCAGACGAGCTCAGCACCGCATACATTGTTGTCACCTAACAGCAAACCTTCTTTGGCCAGGCAAAGGGACCATTCTGCGTGCCGGAGGGTCGATTCACCATTGAAAGTCCGCAAGACGAGAGAGAACCTCAGGCATAGCGATTATGTCGATATACCACATCCCTGCCTACACACCCATCACGATGACCTGGACGATATCTCGGGAACAACTCTTGCAAGCGATCATGGTAGCGTATCGTCACCGTCCGCGCCTGGAAAGATGCTACGCACAAAATCGGTGAGCAGAAAGGTGCTTTCCAAGGTGAAGGAAGGCATTGTGCAGCGATCGCGCAGTACACATGCGATCCGACATTCAGAGTCAGAGACGAGTCTCATGCGACGTATATCTGGAAGGAGGCAGCGCAATGCAAATGACCGTAGTCGACTGCCAAGCTTCGAAGTCAGTCGGGACAGCGTGGGTAATAATGATTATAAAGCAGAAGCTGCCGTCCATCAATCGTCCTCTAGTGAATCTAGCATTTCCATGGACGAATTGAGCACCACGCTCATCAGCGATCGCTTCGCAACGCCAGAGGGAAAGTCAACACCAGCTAAGAAATCTCCACATAAGCTGCTTTCTCTTTCGCCAGTGCAGCGCTCACCGACCCCCGAGGCTACACCACGAGCATCGAGACCTCCGCCACGGATGTTACCGAGTCAAGGTGAGCCTCAACGGGAGCGACCGCCTACAAGCATGATGCACTGACTTCATACAGAACAGCCTAGAAGCAAAAGTACCGTGCCATACGTGGACTTACAGGTCTCTCTGGATCGAGACTCTGTCGATGTGGGCCTAGCACGAGATATCTGGATTGCTATTGAAGCGACTGTTCGCGAGAAAGTCGTCGAGGATGACTTGATCGGAGCAAACGAAACTCTGGCAGAGGTTTCAGCTGCGTACAAGGTCCGCGAGGTCAGCAGCATCAGAATATGCTACAAAGTCATGAACGACTGCAGAATCGCCGAAGCAGTTGGCGAAAAGGCAGCAAAGGATCTCGAGGTTGGTCAACGTTGCTCGCTGTTCCTGAGAATCCACGTCCCAAAGATGGACATCACACAGCTGGACGCAGCACAGGACGATCCAAAGTCGGATTCGCTCTTTCTCGATCTAGAATCTATGCTTGGCGTGCTTGAGACCAAGATCCTTCACGTTGAAGTACGCTATCGTCAGACCGCTCTTCCAAACAACAACGTAGTCACCATCCGCCAGATCATGAGCATTAAACGACCGAAGACAGATTCTCGATGGAGCATGGTCGGGACAAGCAACGCTTCACCGCCTCACGTATCTGACGGGATGGCTCAGGCGACGGGATGCAGTAAACCGGCAGTCATCATTACGCCAGCAGCTTCAAAGCCAACTACCACGCTCGTCTCAACGTGTTCAAGCAAGGCAATTTCGGCTCCAAAGGTCACGACTGCGCTCAGTGTCGTGTCTGCAGAGACGGATGACAGCGATTCAGCGCGTCAGTTATGGCGACATATCAGAAGGAATTCACTTTCAGCGCAGCAGCTCATGGCTCCATCACCCGAACAACTGGCTGCCAGCGATGAAAAACTCAACGAGCTCCGCAACAAAGCCCTTGCAAACAAGCGATCGGTCGGGGCAGAGACCCTACGAGCTTGGCGTTGGGACGAAAAGGTCGGCGCACAGACACCTTGGCTATGACTACCACGACCATTCTGGCGGTGTCTCAAAAAGCATCGTGAACTATGACCATCGCAACGAATATACGAGAACAAGAGCAGGGACAGGCCTATACGACGTTATGCGACCATGGGCACCGTGCGTACGAGCTCAGAACCCATCCGTTCGGATATGATCGTATAATTAATGACCAGTGGCTGACAGTGCTCAAGGCGGCAGGGAACATTACGATGTCACAGTCATCAGGCCATACGACAGAGCAGGGATACAACAGGCCCTCAGCCTAAATGCAGAAATGGTAGTCTGACACACACACGCACACACGCATACACGCACGCAGGCAGATCATGATTATCCATCCGGCCGTATCTCCCTTGCACTGCATCTGACGCGCCCTGGCCCATGGAGCCAAACCGAGTATTTCGGTAAACGCGCGCGTGACCCATCATCTCCTCAAAAAGCCACCCGTCTCGTGCACTCCCCAACACGAGAAGCGGGCAAATTGTCAATTTCCAAGTCGTTCGCTTTGATGACATGTATCTTACGCGCCGCACGTCGTCTACAGTAGTTCCCGATCACAGAGCCAGGGGGCCGGCTGGGAGTGCTGTTTCTTCGCACCCTCGACACCACACCCTGGTGATGCGGTGTCCGGGAAGCTAGTTTAGATTCGTGCTACACAGGGCAGCCTACAGCGACAACGGGGGCCATGCAGTGCATCGACCCAAGGCGGCTAATTGACGCGTTGATCTGCTGTACCCGCGCAATGTCGGACGAGGATCTTATCTTTTTTGAAGATCTGTGTGCCAGGCTAATGAGGCCAGGGGGTTTGAGGCCACGACATCTTCTAGCCGCGCGTTGTTGTACATAATTTCCGCCTTTTTTGTTCTTCTTCGAGAGGCGTGGTCGTTCTGTGCAACGGGACTTTGGGGCTGATTTGATGAGAGTGAGCACGATGATGAATGTTTAGTTGCACGAGCGAATGGCTGTTGCAATGTGACGTGTTTGTGAAGATCTTGTGCGCTCATGGTACGTTGTGGCCGTGTCGAGGAGGAGCGGTCAGCAGTATTGCTGAGTCTCGGTACCTTTCTCCATGGTGTTGCTTCGCCGACGGATGTTGCAGGATGCAATCCCAGTCCGGCCCACGCGTTTGGGAATTGCCTAGTGCCACCCAGATGCCGTGCAGCCGAGTCTTCGGGGCGCATTCCGTGGGAAGATGCTGGTCCTCAGTGATCAGGTGCGCGGTATCTTCATTTCTTTGTGCTCAATTTCCGTGATATGGTGGCGACGGCTTCCGGCATGTATTGCCTGAGCACTTCGGGCACCTGCAGCTCACCCGTTTTGTCGTTCCAGTGGTTCTCAAGGATACATGCCAGGACCCGAGGTACAGCCAGTGCGGTTCCGTTGATGGTGTACGGCCAGTCGAGTTTGCCTACGCCAAAGTGTTTGAGCCGTGTGCCTAGGCGGCGTGATTGGTAATCTGTGCAGACTGATGCCGAGGTGACTTCGCCGTAACCGTCGTCTATAGACTGTCGCGAAGGGAAAAAGGCTTCGATATCGATCTTGCGTGTTGCACTGGCCCCGAGATCAGTGGTGGGCATTTCGAGTACTTTGGCATGCAGTCCGAGACCCATCAGGATCTCTTTCTGTATGTCGATTATCTCTGAGAAAGCGTCGTCGACTTGGTGACTACCTTCGTCATCGTTGAAGTGTTCGCTTTCAGGATCGCAACGCGGCAAAGTCCAAGCAAACATCTCTACCTTGGTGAACTCATGAACACGATACAATCCTTTCGTGTCCACGCCTCTAGCACCAGCCTCGGCGCGGTAGCACCTCGAAGGCCCGACGACTTTCAATGGCAATTCAGCAGCCTCCAACGTCTTATTTGCCTGTGATCCAGCAAAGGGAATCTCAGCAGTACCCGCGAGTACAAGGCCCGGTCTGTCACTCGCAGCATCATGCTCATGCTGCGCAACATTATAAATCTGCGTTTCTCCATTCTGATCACGCGGCATGAACCCACACGCGCTGGCAACATGCGCATACACCAACGAAGGTGGTGTCATGACCTTCCAGCCGCGCTTCATGGCTACAGAGAGAGCGTACTGAACGAGAGCTTGCTCTAAGAGGGCGCCTTCGTTCTTGAGGAAGTACCACCCCCATCCACTGGTCGTCGCGCTTGCTTCGAAGTCTAGTACGTCCAGCTCTTTGCCAATGTCGACGTGGCTCTTGGTCAGGCGGCTGCGGCTGATGTCAAGACCTTCGTTAATGACTTCGAGGATGCGCGGCTCGTCACCAACAGGTGTGTCTTCTGAGCTCAGATTGGGTAGCTCGAGCGCCAGCTTTTCCATTTCTGTTTGTGCTTCCTTTTCCGTGGTCTCGTGCGTCATTAAGGCCTGCTTCAGCTGTTTCGCTTCTCGTAGCAGCGCCTGTCTGGACCTGTCATTTTCGGCCTTCTGAACCTCGTTTCCAATCTCGTTGCTGCGCTTTCGCAGAACATCCGCTTGCTTTTTCTCTGCTGCTAGCTTCTCGTGTAGCTCGAGGATGCGCCATCCATTCTTCGACTGTGCTTTGTAGTTTCGATCTATTGCATTTTGCTCGTACAGTCCTGGACTGTTGCGCATGTGCTTCAAGTCGATGACTGGCTTCGGCGCGAACGATGGACGCGTGAACGTCCTCTTGACAGCGGCATCGTGAAATTTGAAAATGCGAGACCCTCGTCGACAGCTTGCGCATACATATGGGATGCTCATCGCGAACAATTGGAGGTCATAATGCAAAGAGGGAGATGAAAGTTTGGGATGGCATCGGCTTCACGGTCCACATACCCGAGGACACGTCTTGCTCACGTAGTCACGAGGGCAGTCGAACTTATATGCATCAAAGCTGGGTATCATGCAGCTAATCATCAAAGCCTTCGAAACTATCTTCCTCCGCCTTGTTCCTCGCCCTGACCTTCGCAATCAGCTGTTCCAGCTCCATCTCCTTCAACTTGTCCGAACTCGACATTTTTGCCTTGCTCTCTGCTTTACGTCTGACTTCCTTCTTCTCCCGCCTCGCTTCTTTCACTACTTTGGCATCCTTCTGATTACTCCATGCACTCTCTTGCCTCCGTTTCAGGGCGGCCGCAGCGCCTCCAGCTCTCTTCGGCAGCAATGAGAAGTCACCTCGCCCAATTGCATCCATCATTTCCTTTCGCTTCGTCTCGCGCGCTTTGTCTGCGTACACTACTTTGTTCAGATCAAAGTCCTCTGGCAGCTCGAGGCCAAATTTGCGGTCTTCTCGAGCATCTGGGCAGTGTCGCTTGAGCTCTGGCATCTTTGGCCACCTCAGTAATCCCCAAGACCTGCCTAACTCCGGCCAATCAAGCTTCCTGATGCTAAATATGTCTGAAGGTAGAGTTTTGCTATATGCCTGTACCCAGCTTACGAAAGCCTTCTGCGATCGATCATGTAACTCGCGCTTTCGTCTGAGCATTTTTCGGATTTCATCGATAGCTTGTGATGCAGCATCATCGGGTAGTTGAGGCAGCGCCGGATACGGCTCAAGAGGCGTTCCTTGCATGGCCAGATACTTGACATAGTCTTCTTCGCTGCCTTCATGCAAGAAAGTGATAGCCATACCACGTTTCCCAGCTCGCCCAGAGCGTCCACATCGATGGATGAAGTCTTTTGGCTGTTTCGGTGGGTCCAGCTGTACTACCATATCGATGTCAGGGATATCAATGCCTCGAGCAAGCACATCAGTGGTGAGAAGAACCGATGGAGTCGTTGCATCACGAAATCTTTGCAAGTTCTTGATTCGTATTGCGGATTTGTGGTCGCCGTGTATGGGAAAGACTGAGACATTCAGCAGCTTCGGCAAGACGTGGTTCCAGTAGTCAACACCAGCCCTCGTGGAAACATAGACAATGCTCTTCTCCATTTTGTGCTGCTGAAGTATGGCTCGCAGATATGGCAGCTTGTGGGTAGGTTTCGTAGCGAGATAGTAGAGCTTCAGACTCTCCGGCGTACGCTTATCGAGCGCACCACTTTTGCTGCGCACTTTCGCACTGATCTTAAACGGATACCTCATGCCAACACGGACAAGCTCATCAACGGCTTCTGATACAGAAGCACTGAATAGTCCAGTGCGACGCTCTTTGGGCACCAGGTCCAGTATCTTCTGGAGATCGGGCTGAAAGTTCGGATCGAGTAACCGGTCTGCCTCATCCAAGACTAAGAGGTCAAACCAATGCCTTTTCAGCTGCACTTTCGGTGATTGTAGCACTTCTACTAGTCTTTTTGGCGTACCCACAAGCACATTAGGATTCAGGTTGGAGAAAGTCGTGATGTCTTCTGACAATTTCGTGCGTCCTCCAACGAGCAGCTGCGGAATAACGTAAGGTCCTGGTGGTACTGGCGGCCTTTCGTCATCTTTCATACCCTCCTCATCGCTGTCCTCATGTTGCTTATTTGACTCGCCCAGTAACGCTGATGAAGGGGGATGAAACTCGAGCAGTCCTCGCAAAACGTCGTATATTTGAGTTGCCAGTTCCTTGGTTGGTGCAACCACTATCGATCGTACGTAGCCTTTCTTATTTGGCTCTTCTGTTTTGAGAATGCGCTCTACTAGTGGAATGAGAAAGCTCAGAGTTTTTCCACTGCCAGTCACTGCCTCCACAACCAAGTCCTTATTGCCCATTAAGAGCGGTATGGCCATGGCCTGAACTGGTGTTGTGCGGGCAAAGCCCATGCCATGCGTGAAGTCCAGAATCCATTGTGAAAGTTCCGGAGTCAGAGCCTCGAACGACTTCGGCTGTCTTTTGTCGGCACTGTAGTTTGCCATGATCTCGATTGTATTGCATCTGCTGTTTTGCGCTGTGCTATTCTTGAACCACACTGTATGCAGATGGCCACATGGAAAATTGGAGTCGCAAGAATTGGAAAGCGGCTAGCGTGCCTCGGCGGCATTATCCGCCGCGTTTGCAAGCTTGAACACGCCTTAGGTTTCGAGATGTACACAATCGCAGTGCCTGCGCCACGAACCAAGCAGAGCGTACACTGGCTAGCCATTGCAGCCTGTTCCAATATGACATCTGAATTTTGGTCTTAAAGCTCCAAGATCTGATGTGATGTCCTTTGAATCCAACGTGAAGTAGCCATAGCTGATATCGGTAACACGAAGACAGTCGGACACGGATGGAGCGACAGCACGTATAGAACAAAGAAGCATTACTGGGAAATCACGGCACGGCCAATAAACTAAACATGAACATCGTTGACACAGCCACACACTGTATGTACACTTGTATATGCTCTGTCTGTGCTACGTTTGGGTATCATGCGAATGCTCAGAATCAGCCTCCTAGTCACGCCTTCGTCCTCATCGCGAACCCCCGCGCTTATTCTCCAACTCAATCTTCGAGAACCATAATGCTCCTACAAACGTCACCACCATACCGAAAGCATTCATCAAGCCAACCTGTACATTGAAGAGCAATATACCGAGTCCGATCGTGAGCGCTTGTTTGACGTTGCCACAGACCGTAATGGTCAATGCCCCAGCCATCTTGTTCGCCTGGAATCCAACGATGTTCAGCGTGAAGGCAGCGATGGCGTTGACCAGGAGTGCAGCGCCAAACGTACTAGAGACTTGCCCTTGCACCCAAGCAGTGCGGAACTTTTCTGCCTCGCCAGTCATGAAGGCATAAACCACGCATTGTACCGCGGCGAGTGGTGACATGCGTAACAATAGCTCGAGTGCTGGCAGCTTGAGAGGTCCTGTCATAAGACGATTCGTCGCCACAGTCTTGACAGATGCCAGTACGACTCCTAGACCTGTCATCAAGAATCCAGCCAGGGTGAAGTAGTAATCGCCAGCCGTTGAAAAACCGATTCCGAGGACAAGCGGAATCATCGTGAGATAGGTCTGCGTCGAATATGTCCTGCTGTACATGCACCGGTAGATTAGGATAGTGACGACCGGACACAGAGACCGCATGATCTGATGGAACGGCACGGATACCATGGCCAGGGAGACGTTCGATATCGCGATGTTAATCGTGAAGAGGAAAGAGAAGGCGACCAAGACGAGATTCTCCTTGGTGCCCAGATCAGTGAGCGTGATCGCACCACAGCCCAACATCATGAAGCAGCCCATCGATGTGGCTGAAGCATGAACTGCTGTCAAGAGCCATGGTAATTTTGCCTGTTGGTGAATTAGCCATGACTTCTGCGCGCAAAATAATCGTCGTTGCGTACCGTTCCGAGAACAGATTTATTCGAAAGAGTCAGGAACAGATTCAGGAAAAGGTAAGCGGCGAGGAACAATAGCTTGATGCGCATCGATACCAGGTTCTCCAGAGGCGCATGCTGTTGCGACTCGACATCTCGTTGGCTTTCGTAGATTAACCCATCGTCCGCGGAAGATTCAGAACTTGATGGATCATCGCTGTCGTGCTTTTCGCTACTGTCGCTCGAGTCTGCGGGTGAATCATATTTCTCTTCTTCGGAACTGCGACTGTTGTATGGCATAATAATTGTGCTGTTTCGCGGATATGGACGCGAGCAAGCTTGTAATCACCACAACCTGGAATAATGCTACGAACAGGTGGGAGATTTGTTGAAGTATCTGGAGCTTGGTAGAAGTGATGTGATAGCCAAAAGTGAACATAAAGAGATCAATTGATGGCAACAAGGACAAACGTGTACTGAGATACTGCCACATCACAAGCTTGGCGGCGATGACTTATCCTGCAAGGATCACCGATCATCTTGTTATGCAGACACGCTTGCTGTAGAACAAGTCGGATGTGGCAGGATAAGTCGGGCCACTCGGACAGCTCAAGGGTGTCTCTCAGCCCTGCTGTGCTCTGTCTGAGGTCCAGTAATGGTATGGGCGGTCCTCGGGCGCGCGTGGTAGCGGGTCACATCCGAGAGCCATATTCTTAGACATGAGATCATCGCCATCAGTACCTAGAGCAGGAACTGCATCAGTGCACTTATTGATTAACAATTTATCCGTTCAGGCGCTGAAGCTGTGTTCTTGAATGATCTGGAAGATTTGTTGTTCGACCAGGGGTAGCGACACGGCAAATGACATGCCGGTAGACTACATGTACATGCACTGTGATGTATCTGGTGGTCTCGTTCTGATGTCTTGGCAAATTTCAAATCCTGGAACTAGTGCAAACCTACGCGGAGGCACAAGCCAAGCAGCGAATACATGTGCATATGTAGGCCGAGTGACGGCATACCGTTCAACAGTCTGCCCACCACCTCACTTGGCCAACAGAACGTTCGCTGCATGTACTCCCTAAGGTGTGATTGTGGACGTATGGATGGCATGCAGTGCTTCGCACCGTTCAAGGAATGGCTATGTGTATACTGAGGTGTGGTGGTAAAGCGTAAAAGATAAAGATGAAGCTGCTGCGGCTGAAATGCTGTCCCGCCATCAGGCAACCGTGCGACTCGAGATATACAGTAGCAGCCTTGTGCATCACATTGCTATAAGAGTAATACCTACAGGTACTTGTGATGATACATTCTAGACTACAGCAGATACGAAACAACTTCCACCATGTCCCTTTTCGAACGAGTTTTCAAGGCTTTGCCAGCATTATCCACTAGGAAAAAAGAACGTATGGATATTCCAAACAGGAACATGATCGCACGGGACCCCAAGAGAACAACAATAGCAATCTTGGGCCACGATCTTATTCTCCTAGTCCTTGAAGCTCTCCACGTGAGCCACCCACCTTCCATGCAAGCAGCAAGACTGGTTTGCTCAAACTTCCACTACTTGGCGGAGTACATCGCATGCAATACGCTGAATATCGACCTGTGCCTACCAAATTCGCCCGACAAAGCGTCTCCAGAACTCGGGAAACTGCAGCAACGTGGTCTGCTGGCCGCTGTCCGTACTGTCAAAGGTAGAGTACATGGACACGATGGAGATCTCACACGTTCCAGCACGCCCCGAGTACAGCTGTTCTGCCAGCTCCTGCCATTGATGACTGGCTTGCGAGACATGTATTGGCAGGGTGGATTTCTTCCATATACCATACTGAACGAGCTCGCCAAGCGACCTCAGATCCGCTTGCATGTGCAGCTAAATTCTCCTGATCACATCTTTCTGCTCCAAAGCCTGGCAAATAATGTTAATCTGTCATCGCTCGGAGCTCGACATAAATATCGCTCCGCTCAGGATTGTCTCACGTTTATGCGCCCGCTCAAAAAGGTCTTACTCACATGTCCAAACATAAAAGATCTGACCATCGACGTGTCGATGCCTTCAGGAGGGTGTGTGATTTACTCGATGCCGCTCGAGTACCACGGCCTAGGCTTCGTCAACGGCGAAAAACCACCTGCGCTTGAAAGGCTGGAAATCTTCGAATATCCATTCGGCCCTGACGAAGAAGAGTACTGGACCGAGACATTCGACTGGTCCAGACTAAAATCCTTCGAACTCCATCACATGCGGGCTGCCAAGCTTCCACTGAGCATCATGCCCAGGCTAGACAAACTCAAGAACGTGGTACTGAAGAATGCCCAAGCGCGCGAAGGTGTGAAGAGATTCTACTTAGAAGTCCCTGCTTCGCTAGAGAAGATCGAAGTCCAGACCGTGGAAAGCATCAGCTTAGCCGGCATCACACGGCATGGCAAAGCTTTGAAAGAGCTCGAAATCCACCAGAACGAAGGACACAGCAAGCGGTGGAGTGAACAAGCCATCGCCACCTCTGACTTGCTCGAGCTACAAAGCCAGTGTCCATTCATCGAAGATCTGAGACTCGACCTCTCCCGCTCCAAAGACTGGCCCTACGAGTCCCTCCAAACCCTCGCTGGATTTCCTCGCTTGCGCAAACTAACCATCTACTTCGAGCTCGGTCTCGAAGGCGACAACGTGGTGCTCCCAAAAGTGACCTTCGCTGCCGTACAGATGCTCTTCCAATACCTGCGACAGCACTCCTCGAGACAACCATCCCTGCTGCGCGAGCTACATATCTACTCCGGCTCGCCGCCTGGTATCGGCTTTGGGTATCCGTCGCCGGCAGCGTTCTGGCCGCGGTACAATAGTATGCATTTCCGCTGTCTTCTGTCTGTGCGAGACGATGAGGCGGCTGTGGGGAAGTTCATCTGCAATTGTCCGGAATTGAGTAAAGAGGCCAACCAGCTTTTGCGAGGGGAGATCGGAATTTTGGTGAAGCCGTCGGGGTTTGAGCGGATATATGAGGATGAGAAGGTCGATGTGGCACGTAATGGTCCGAAGGCGAGGAAGGAATGGAAAGCTCATTATTGATTGTGGATCGCATGCGGGCTGGAGGGTTTATTCCCGTGTGCCGGTATGTTGTCTATATGTATTGTGCGAGCATTCATAATGCCATAACGCCGTAATGCCGTGACCAGTCTAGACGATCCTGATCATCTGTCGTCATCCAATCATCTCTTGATCATTATCATTCTACCACATGAGATCGTCCCAAAGGTCGTAAGTGAGTGGAGCTGAAGTCGCTTCGTCCACAGCTGCTTGGCTCTCTGTCCTCACAGGTGTTCCAGTTCACGATCATCATTCGCATTCGTCGTCGGTGGGCAACCGATATTTGCTTGCCATTTGTACATCTCTCTTGCCAAGCTTTACAAGCGTGTGTGCGACTTCGAGCCCTCCATCTTGGAAATCTAGTAGCGTGTGCGCAGCATCAAGTCCTTCTGCAGTGTGCCTTGTGGATGCAGGGTCCTGGGTCTTGGCTCGCGCCGAGACCTCCTTACTACTGCTCGACCGCTTCCTTTTCGTGCTCTGAGGGGCTGCCACGACTGACACGTCATGGTCTGATGGTTGAGGGAGATTGTGATAGTTCACCATGTGAGCGGGCGCAGCCGCTTCCTGAGATAAGCCGGATGCTTTACTGTTGTAGTGTTCTAGACGCGGCGCCCTGGATCTTGGTGCAGCACTGGTAGTAGGTAACGCTTCGGCGTCTCGCCACGATACTGTTGGAGAATAGCCTGGCTCTGTGAGTAACGACGTCGAGAGCGCTTCGACAGGTGTGTTGTGAGACCGAAGTGCAGGCTTGATGGCGCGTGCCCTATTGATGCCACACCAAGCAGGTCCGCCAGTAGTAATTCTCAATGATTGTGCCTTTGGCGAAAGCTCTGGGGACTGTGTTGAGGTTGGGTCGTACTTATAGCTACGGTCGGGGGCTGTCTCGTGGTCGAAGTCAAACGGCGAACCAAGCTTGAAGTCAGGTCGGTTATGTTGGTGATCGTTGTATTGATAGCTTGGTGCGCTTCGAGGTATGTCGCGATCGTCATGCCGATTGAGCGCTGCGCCAACCCGAGTAGCTTCGCCTGCCTTCCATCCTTCGGCCTCCCGGGAGGCGTGGCGAATCACTTCTTGCCCAATCTTGAAACGACCAAAGCCGGCTTGATCTGGTCGTAAGCATTCTTTGATGAAGGAAGCACCAAATATCGGTGTCAGTGCCCAGCGTATTCCATAGCAGAACGTTAGGCACATGGCTCGAGCACAAGCATAAGGCATCCAGTAGCCCTGGGCAGCCAGAGCCCCGCCAGTGATCGAGTGTGAGAGCTCTTTCAGGCCCTCATTGGTGTTGAGTGCTTTGGCCGGGATTGTCTAACAGGGTCAGCGATTATAAAATGACACGCATTCCTGGGTTTACCTTAGAGTACTTGCAAGCCTTGAAGAAAGGTGTGATGCGGACGAGACCTATCTGATAGTCCCACATGATAACGTAGGTACGATTGTCGGGCGCTCCAGGCACCATGAAGGTGTACTGGAAGACTCCTAGATGTCAGCCGAGCCAAGGTACCGGACAATGTCAAGAGTCACCGTTAAATGCATCCCTTCCGGTCTTATGCAAGAAGCTGCTCTTCTCACTCGAGTATGGTATGTGCCGAACGTAGTCCGATATCAGTCCTTCATCATCGCGTCCCGAAGGAAAGATCTGGTAGCAACGATGGTGTCGGGCAAGCTCGAGGCGTTCTTCCTTGTTCAGACATATGCTCTTTTCTGTGCACTCGAATGGAGGATAGTTGATGGGCGTCTTGACAGAGCCACGAAGGAAGACAGCTGCATCCTTGGTGAGCTTTTGACGTTTGGTTGGAGGAGGAGTCACTGGTGTTCGTGGCCGATCTGTTAATGCAGGCGAAGATCCGTCTGGAGTGTACGCCGGTGTTGGTGGTGCAGATGATAAATGATTGAATGTGCTGCTTTCTCCCGCAGGATTCAGCAATGCGTTGATCTTCAGCATGGTTGCACCGAAAGTTTGATGTTCGTGTTCAGGTGTAACTTTGCGGTAGCGAGTCTCCGAGTGTGGTGAAGGTAAGCTCCTCATGGCGGGTGGGCGACTGGTGCTTGAAGATGAAGATGGCAAACGGGGTGGGGGCCTGCACCAAGGAGCGGTGTACTCCAGTGTTCGCAACTTGAGAGCGTGGGCACAGCCTTATAATGTGGCTGCGAGAAAGGATATCCGATCATGCACGAGATCCTTGACACGCAGACATCGAGCAGCATTAGCTAGCCACACAAATGGCGAGCGCGGCCCGCCATGTCTCGGGGGTTCTCAAAGCTCAAAGAGATCCTGGTCAGCATTGCAGTTAATACCATATGGTAAGTTAGCCTGCAGCCATGGAGTTTGCGGCAACTACGCTCGGATGCGTACTGGCTGCAGGGCACTTATTTGCTTGTGGGAAGGGCTCTCTAGCCATCTCGATGCACGGTTTGTTCAATGGAAGGACAAAGCGAGATGTGAGATCTGCTTGTCAAGTCCGTGCTACGCCTGTACAGGGTCCGTTTGCTTGTCGACCTGGTTGACTGGGTGAAGGAGGAATCGGAATGGAGCTGACACAAAGCTGAGAAAAACCACGTGGGTGCATTCGGGCCCGTTTCCTCAGATTTTGCGTAGTCTCGTGTAGGAGCAGGTACGATCACGTTGGCAAAACAGCCTCCATACAAACACAGGTCCGCTGGAGGTTGGATGTCACGGGACGCTATGACCAGATATTGTCGACCGTGTTCTCGTGACTTTACAATGATCCACAAGTCGACAAGCCGGTCCCATTTGGATTAAGATGCGAGATGCTATCGATATGAATCAACAAGGACTATCGATCAGCATCTCAGTGTGTTCTGAAGCTCAATGTACTCTGTGTGACTGGAGTGAAGCTGTTCGAGCCACGATTTGGGCGTCTCAAGTCGAAGTGGACTATCAGAATTGTGCCACGGGAACATGCTGCATGCTTGGGCGGACTCGATCTATCGGCAAATTGCAAGCTGGCGTCAACGAAGCCGTCGGTGCCTGTGTGAAGAGCTCATCCGCGGCTCGGTTGCCTCGAAGTGTACAGAAATGGTGGGAGAGTAGCCCAGAACCCAAGACCCAAACCCCAGTGCTTGGTGAAGCAACCAGTAACGCCACGCGGCTGCGCTACGGCAGCGTGCATGAACAGCTTTGGCAGAATGGGAGGCAGGCTCGGGACAAGGAAGGATGTGTGCTCTCCGTTGTCCAATACTGGATTCGAAGGATGGTTGACCTCGATAGATGGCGCACAAGACTATGTTTAAGCGTGATTGCTTATCCCAGGACTCGATACAGCCACTAATAAGAAGGCGGAGACTGGGTCGGGTGCGCTGTTTGGTTCAACACGGTCTCACACCGCGTCCCCTCGCCGAGCAACGATGGTCAACCTTTACCATACGGCTCTGCAAGCCACATGTCACTACATCATACGTCAGTCGGAGAAACCTGTCCAATGCGGGAGAGATGATGGCAGTGAAGGAGCTGTGTCAATGTGAGCGAGCAGGAAGGCGGTTTAAATCCGCCTTGACCGCTACCCAGGTTCGTGGTACTCTCGGCCTAGAGAAGTCGCAGTCCAGCACAAGATGCTGCTATCCGCTAGTGTGGTCCCTGCTGTGCCACCGAACTGTCAAGGTCGCAATCAGAGCGTAGGCGGGGCTTGACACGCCCAGCGCAAAATATGTACGCATGGTCTGCAGATACCAACACTGGTGACCACAATACCATCAGTATCTACAAATGCCTTCACTGTCAAGGTTATGTTAGTGTTGCTAGGTACCCGCTGTCGACGATGGGTTCAGCAATGACTTACTCTGCACAGCCTGAGCTGCTTGGTCATCGACACCGCACCGCTCTACTCAAATGTGCACATGAGACGCTGGTATCCCTCTGCGGCTCTAGCCAGACATGATGAAGAGTTGAAAGTCCAGTCAAGTGGAAGCGTCAAGGCGGGTCGATATGAAGTGACGATGATCGGCCTTGGCGCCAAGATGTAGAATGGAAGAAAGTGCAGCCGATCGCGCATCCAGTCCTTGTCTACTTCTATTGCTACGCTGAAGAAGATGAGAAGGCGCATCGCGCTGGCCTGCACTGTCTTCTTCGGTATATGAAGCTCATCCACCGTAATGCAGTGCCATCTCACCACGACTGCTGTTGCTAAACATTGGTCAAGTCTCCTCTCCTACTGCTAAGGTTCATGTTCTTCACCACGACTACATGAAACACCTCGCTAGTCTGCCAAGGTTTCCTGACTTGTTTATCGTACGTGCAACCATGGTTCGCGCCTCATTTTGCCGCGACTTCACCTCGCAGACCTTCACGTGATGTTCATATCTTCGTGAAATGCAGCCTCGGTAGACGTATAGAATGCATAGGTCACAATATCCAGGCACACAGAGACTTGTCATCCTGTATGTCGGGTCCCTGCCAAGCTACCATTTCGTGCTAACAGTGAGTGATACAGAACCGCAGTACTGTTCTTCGTCGTTGCTTCCTGGCATTACCTCGTGGGAATACAAAACGTCGACACTCTTGCGGATATGGGTAGTACTGGACCCAAATACAAGCCCATCTTCAAATATGAAACAGTCCCAGGCTTCTTTCTTCAAGATGACCCCAAAACAGACTCGGACACTTTCGAATACGTAAAAGTTCCATAGCGATTTCTCAATCTATGGTATGCTGATCGCAAATGGTAGATGAAACACAACTTCGGCCTGATAGACCGCTCATACCCCTCAGACGTCCCCGGTGAAGATGATCCGACATGGCTTCGCTTCAGCCGGTACTTGGACTTCGTAAACCTACACGCACCCCAAGGAACAACTTACAAGCTCCTCTACCTGGGACGTCACGGCGAAGGATACCACAATGTTGCCGAAGCAAAATATGGCACCCAAGCCTGGGAAGACTACTGGTCCAAACTCGAAGGAGACGGCGAACTCTTCTGGTCCGACGCGCACCTCACGCCACTGGGAGAGTCGCAAGCTCTCGAGGCACACAACTTCATCGGCGCACAGATCGCTTGGGCCAAAATGCCTGCGCCGCAGACCTATGTGGTGAGCCCAATGTACCGGTGCCTGCAGACCGCGAACATAACGTACAGCCGCCTCAAACTACCATCTGGCAGCGAATTCGAACCTGTGATCAAAGAGCTTGCGAGAGAAGTGTTGGGCGAGCACACTTGCGATCGACGCAGTACGAAATCCTACATTGCAGAACATTTTCCCGACTGGAAAATCGAGGACGGTTTCACAGAGGAGGATGAGCTCTGGCTACCGGATCATCGAGAAACGCACGAGGAGCATGATTTGAGGACGCAGCGCTTGCTCGATGATATCTTTGTCAATGATGCAAACAGCACTTACATCAGCCTCACGATACACTCTGGAGCAATCGCTTCCCATCTGAGAGTGACGGGCCATATGGAGTTCAGATTACCGACAGGTGGAATGATACCCGTCCTGGTGAAAGCCACACGACTTTGAGCAGTACAGATACGAATCATGAACGCATATATCGGGTGATTCTATCGCTTCACGCATATATCACTCCTGATGACCCACTTCTCTCCCTGCGTAACTTCTCGTCCCTCGTGAAGCATACAGTCTGCTCCATGCCTATGTAATAGCGCCATTCCTACATCTAACTCCGCTACTATAGGCTCGGGGGCAGCTCCGCGCCTTTTCGGTGGGTCTGGGTAGAAGACAGTCTCGCCACCGACGCAGCCAGTTGTCGGTGAAGACAGGTAGAGCAAGAGAGTCCAGGTCGTCTTTGCTTGTATCGTGGCGGAAGAGTCTAGTGGTGAGAATGTTACGTTGTTGGAATCGTCGTCTGCGTTATTGGTCAGTTCTGCAAGTCCAGAAGTCAATCACATTCACGGGTCGATAGCTTCGTGCTGGCTTACGAGCCAGGATCGGAACATCTGCGGTCGTCACATACGCAGTAGCAAGTGGTTCTTTGGAGAATACCTCTCTCGGGAAATGTTTTTCATGAATCGGCTCGGAAGAACTCACAATGTTGATCGAAGAATTGTCCTTTGCTGTATCTGTAAATGCGAATGTTGCTGTTCAGACCCACGACCTCACCGCCCCATAAATTTCGCTTGGCGCTTTCTGAGAGCTCAACTCCGTCGATTACTGGGTTCATGATAAGTTTTTCGAGAGCCGTACCCGACCACAGATTTTCGGCAAATCGGGAGTCATCTATTTGATAGCGATCGTTGACTCGTACGGCTTCACCCTTCTTTGGCTTCCCTGGTGTCGTCGTGAGTGGAAGTCTCGACAGGAAGTCCACATATATCTTGCTGAGTGTCGATGTCCACAATCTGGGAATGGTGAGAATCTGATCATGCAGCAGCACCTCGAGGTTCAAGTCCTCTTTCGGCAAGAGAGGTTGCAAAAGCGGCCAGTCGAGCGTTTGAGTAGGCTGTACTGTCTTCGTCGTTGGCTGCGCGCTAGTCTTCTTTGCGGCTTTCACTTTCGGTGCCATGCTGTCGGAGTATTACCAGCTCGTGGGATGGAGAAGCTGTATCTAGGGTACTGTGTCAGTCAGCGTAATCAGAGATCGGTGGCTCGAGCTGAAGGCAACATTAAAAAATCTGCTGCTCCCTCAGTTGTAGTCGGTTTTTGACGTCCTTCACGCTATGGTGTATCTTCCGGGCGCATCCGCAAAGGCTTGTGATGGAAGAGGCCACGTGGTCGGGCTCTCATGAGCTCCTCGTCCATGGTGCATTGAGGCCTTTCGACGTACCATCTGCGCGCAGCGCTACCAAAGCGCCTATGCCAGAAGATGCTACTCGTGTGGGCGGAGGATCTTCGACAGTCGCGACCGTGCCAACTGGGGGCGAGTTGGACTCGCGCATGGCTGACGGGACAGAAGGCGATGACACAAGCTATGCGCAGCGTATACTTCACACGACTGCTGGCAGTGCTACAGTATACTCCTCGCCTACCAGAACCCTTCCGAACCATGCCAGACACGCAGCTGGTCCGACTGAGCGCCCACTGAGTCGACGCGCGGCAGAGGTGGTGGATGATCACCACATTTCGCTGCGAGACGGAAGCTCGACAGAGGTGCGAACCGATCGAGGTGTCGACCATGGCGGGAGGAGAGGCAAGATCAGTAGCCTCGGAAAAGCGATTCGAGGTAAGTCCAAACGCAACAGTTGCCTTTCGTTATTGAGCGGCCATTCTCGAGGAACCATCGACCGGACGGGATACGATCAATCGCCGATAGTACTGGATCCTGTGCGTGCAAACCGATAGCGAGGCTGCAGGTACATGTATGATACCTTACCTTATGGCATACATGTCATTGTCGTAGACACACCAGGCAAAACTCGGCTTGGCCTCAACATCATCCTAATAATCATAATAATATTCTATGCTTACAACAGGTGCTGTTCCCGGCAGACGACTTACCGAGTATGGATAGACATACGGACTCGGACCAAAGTATTGATCACAAGTGGCCGTCGTTCGAGTGTAAGCAAAGAAGAGATAGCGTATATGGGTCAACGTAACGACTGAACCACGGAACTCGGACTCAGAGGGGCCAATGCCGTCGGCGTCAACTCCGCCTCGACCGATTGGACGATTCGGTCCTCACCGCTGCCACTTCCCAGGGTCTCCTCTCGGCCCGTTCAGCATCTGAATGAACATGTCAACATTCGATGTATGATGGACAGCACAAAAGCTAACGTTTTCTGCCTCACTTAGCCCGAGTCGCATTCTGCGAATATTTAGTCAGAAAGGCCAAGTATTCACGATCACAGGCCAAGGCACGCACAGGGGGACTGACATTACCCGCTCTGTGTGAAGACTGCGACCCATACTGCGGCAATCCCGTCACCGTTTGCATAGAGCAGAGGAACAAGCAAGACCTCCAAGCGAAGAGACGCGCACGACTCTACCCATCTCCAGTGCTTCACGTTCGCATTATACGGGCAGGTGCAAGGGAGGAACAGAACAATGAAGTCGGCGCTTCCTACACATCACAAGCGATGGAAACAAACGGAAACGGACCCGGCCTTGCTGCTGCCTCGCAACCAGCAAGCGACATCTTCTCGCAGCACTCGCCTCCCGGAGCTCAACATGACATCTCACCCGTCCACCATGTGGCCGAGGTGACAGTGCGTTCCACCACGACCGCGACCATGCCCTCACCCCGCCGATCACCACCCATCAGTCACGCGAACCATCACCTTCCACTCGACGTGCCCACTCGCGTCACCGATCACGGCGTCTTGAGCAATCTCCGTGACACGACGACTCGCGAACCAAACGAAACCCAGATCGAGCGTCGCGACCCCGATCACGCGTACGGCGTGCTGCCCGATGCAGACGACAACATCTTCAGCCAAGATGCACTGCCATACGATGCATCACAGTCGGTCGCCGCCAACGACGAAGGCAATGCCGAAGATGCAGCAGAAACCGGCACCGATACGGGCTATGCGATGCTCCGGTTTTCCGACAGCTACTGCGTCATCACCACCCTCAACCTGATCTTACAGCGCGACGTCAAGTATGCAGAGGCGCACAATGCCGAGGTCAGGAGACAGAGGAAGCAGGCACGAATACAAGCACGAGCCCATCAGGAGCTTAATGCTTATCGTCAGGAGCCTAGTCAGCCCTCGCTGCCAGGTGACGAAGCGGCTCAGGAGTACTCGTCACGCTCGGGCGAAGATCTGGAGGGACGTCCAGTTCGTGGCCTGCTCAGCAACTTCAGCGAACAGGGCGGTCCCGTGGCATATCCATCCAATGAGTCGGACGTATACCTCGAGCGCCGCCGTCGTAAGAAGAAAGCCAACTCATCCTCCGCGACTAGCGTCGCGCCGCGAGACTTGTACTACGTCCACCCGGATGAGAAGCTGTACACTGAGCCAGCGAACGCCTACGACGAAAGCTCGGACCCTCACGAATGGGCCTCCCTGCCAGTACATCCTGCTGTGCCGGAAGACATCAAGAAAATATCCCGGGACCATCTCATTTTCAGTTACAATTACCATGGCGATAATCGCTGGATACTACGTGTCGTCGGCCATGGTGCTGTTGTCAATGATGATTACCACGAGAAAGGCGCCGAAATCAAACTGAACTCTGGTGACATCATTATGATTAGCACGCTCACGTTCGATTTCCAGCTGCCACCCGCCGAGGGTGATGATGATGACCATGTCTATGAAAGTTTCGATACCACGCCGCCAGCCACGAGCAGTGTTGATGCAGAAGATAGTGCCGAGGAAGAGAAGAAACGGCCGACGCTCAAGCTGAAACTCAGGAACCCGAAGAATCCCGATAAGGCCACCGAGAAAGACCAAGAACTAGCGAAGGCCAAGACTGCCGCAAAGAGCAAGGACAAGCCCGATAGACTGGGCGGTGAAGCAAATGCCGATCATCAGCCAAATGACGATACTGCTGCGGGTGCTGGCGTGAAGAAGGCAGAGAAAAGCAAGAAAGCCAAACCTGCTACCGCTGGCACTGAAGGCGATGTTGGTGGCGAGACCAAACATAAAGCTGATGAAGCGGGTCCATCCGTCGATCCAACCAAACCAGATCAGGATTCGGTGCTTTTCCCGTCAGGTGAGGTGCCAGAAAAGCGCAAAGGTCCTGGACGTCCACCGAAGAATGGAGTGCTGTCTAAGCGAGACGAAGCTGGTGTCAAGCGCAAACAAAGGGAATATGAAAAGCGCAATGAGCCAGTTCCTGATTACAACGTGCTCCTGGCTGAGTTTCGGCACGAGCAGAGACAGAGAGATCTTGCTGCCAAGGCTATGAAGAACGGCGAGCAGCCGCCGGAGCTCCCTATGCCGAGCACAGAATTGTCCGTGAGACCCACCACAGAAGGTGACGCCGCCCAAGGTTCGAGAGACTCCCAAGGTCAAGCAAGCCAGACACCTCTGCCGGGTGACACGACGCTTGCCTATCAACAGCAGCGGTCGCGGCAAAGGTCACCATCACCCATCAAGCCTGAATCCGAGTTCACTGAAGAGGAACTGAAAAAACCCAACATGACTTATATCTATATCATCGACGAGATTCTGCAGTCCATTGAAGGTGGTAAAGCAGATCTTCAGACAATCTACGACAAGATACAGAAACGGTGGCCCTTCTACAAGTACAGGGTCGGCTCGCTCGGGTGGCAGAGCAGTGTCAGGCACAACCTCCTTAGTTGCGAACGATTCGTTGATGCAGGCAAAAGCGGCAAAGGCAAGCTCTGGTCCATCAACGATGAAATTCCACTCGACAACAAGAAACGTAAGCCATCACCGCCGCCTCGTCCCCAAATGCCGATGCAGAACGGCCAAATGCAGTATGGGCAACCGAACTTGCCGCCGAATCAGTACGGTCAGCCGCAATATCCGAATGGCTACAGCCAACCAAGTGTGAATGGGCAGCAACAGTACGCTCAACAGGCGCAGTCCGGCCAAAACTATTATAGCCCGTACGGGCAGGGCTACGGACCACAAGGCCAGCCACTACCTGCAGGTCAGCAACCTCCCATTGGGCCATTCAGTGGCCCACAGCCCGTGCAGCCACAACAGCCTCCGAACGGGGCCACGGCTCAACCGACTCAAAAACCGCTAACTGTCATGGAACACAAGGTCAATGCTCTCATGGGTTTCCGAGATCATTGGCTTAGGCCTCATCTACCCTACCCCGCGGCTCGTAAGGCTGCAGACGTGGCATTTGGGAGGGCAGTTGGTTACTATTCCTACGTGACGTCTGGTGGCCAAGGCGATAAGGTCGACATCGAGCCTGGTGAAGAGCTGCAAGAGCCATTTCCCGCCATAAAGGCCATCTTCGATCAATTCGAGCCCAAAGATTCAGACCAAGCTGCGAATGATGCCGCCACACCTGCAGCTCCGATGGCGCCCCAGCAAAATAAATCTGATGGCCAGCCGCCTGCTGTTTATCAGCGTTCAGCGGTCATGCAGGCAGCAGCCATGGGCCCACAGCCTGCCGGGTCGCTGCCAATGTCCGTGCAGCAAGCATCACAGTCAAGTCCTGCTCCACGGCCCGCAGGTATGCAGCAACAGCAATTCGCTGGCCAGCACCAGCAGCTTCAATTCGTGCCTCAGCAGTATGTGCCGCCCCAGCAACAGCCACAGCATCAGCAGCCGCCGGCGCAGCAAAACGGCGTGGAGCATCGGGCCCTGTCGACTGCTCAGATGCCACGGGAGGGTTCAGCGCCTCCAGTTGTTCCGGAGGGTACTGTGCAAACTCTGCCGTCGCTTCAGCAGGCCCAGACCAATGGTCAGCCATCGGCTACCGGCGGACAAGCTGTTGGCCATAGCAATGCGCAGACCGTTGTGCATCATAATCACGGAGAATTGACATCGCCGTTGGTCACGAGCGTCAATGCCCTGACAATAGCTTCATCAGCCACCGCAGCGAAACCACTCCCTGCTTCTTCGAGCGCGACGCCAGCCCCTGCAGCACAACCTGCAGTATCACAGGCTGTCGTAACGTCGAGGACACCCGACACGCCAGCTGCGCCAACTCCGTCACCTGCGATGACGCCGGTTGCTAGTGCCAGAAACTCGAAGCCTCCGACGCCCGTTGGTGAACATGTGCAAGTCAGCAGTCCGATAGCATCAGCGACAGAGCCGGTCACAGCCCAAGTGAACCAGATTGTAAGCTCGAGGCCAGCACCTGCTGTCAATGACATGGAGACCACTCAAGAAGCACAGGATGCTCCTGCAGCGGGCATGAAGCGTGTCGCGGACGATGAAGGCGACGATCGCGAGGCAAAACGATATAAGGAATCGTAATACCGTGGAGATTGATTGCTAAAGGACATTCGCTGATAAGAACTGGGGACTCGTTACAAATGTGCGCCCTGACATGGATAGGTTCGCAGCTGAACCGCGAAGGCATCTGTTACTCGGGAGCGAAAGAGATGGGAGATGGAGCGCGAATACTTCTAGTGCTCATATTGCTTCACATTCTTGTTGGGATTAGCGTCGGTGTTGGTCGGTATATGAATTGCATGAGAAGCATACGCTATGTTGGTCTTAGCGAGGAGTTTGGTGTTATGGCAGAGCTGTAGAGCTACAACGCATGGGCTGGTCGAGAGGTGGGAGTGTTCTTTGTCGAAGGTATCGCTTACGAATGATGATCTTGGTCTCTTGGAGAACACAATGCGCACATTATGTGATTCACATGGGCATCCGAAATGCATTCTCACAGTGGAGGACGATAGGCTTTGGTCCGTGAGCTCTCTGCGATCTTGGGCTTCCATGAGAGCTTTGCGTGTGGCGTCGCTGTCCACGATAGTAGTGCTCCTCTAGATTCTGTTCAGGCCGCGAGGGGCTTCGTCTATCAGATGATGGATCTCCTTCGTTTCTGCTCACTCGCAGACTGTCTTTGCTAGCGTCTTCGATCCCGTTGTGTTGTGGGCGTGATGCGTCTCACCGACGGCTGTCGACGCGTCACTGAAGATGCCAGAGTACATTCAATAAGCTTCGTGTTATCGTCGCATGCAGCTGGAGGCGGATTGAAGGTTTCGACAGGCAGCCTCTGACTCGAACGTGGTCACCCTTTCTTCTCACACACACTGTCGACGCAGTCCTTTTTGCACCATGGAATCGGCATACACGCCTTATCGCGGGACCGTGACGTGCGCTTGTCGGATGGGTGCAGGTGTGCCCAGGTGGTGGTTGTGAGATGTGAGATGTAAGCTGTGCCCGCGACTCGTGTCCATGGCTTCGACATCATCGCGTTGCGGGGCAGAGGGCAGAGGCAGAGGCAGCTTCAACCCACTTCCCACCTGCACTTTTCTACTAATGTTCATCAAGCTCCCCCCTGTGCCCTACTGGAGCCCACATGGCTTTCAACCTCGCTCGACAAGGATCAGGCGACCGGTGTTTTGCTAGTCAGCTGCAGTACATACGTTGACCCTGATTCTGGTTGTCTACCTACACTCGCAAAGATCGGCTGTTGTCTTGCATCTCACACTGCACACGGCTTCACAACTTGGTCCGATCTTTACGCTTTGGAGGCATTGCAGAATTATGGGTGATCAAGGCCCAGAAACGAATGACCACCATGAACAGGAGCCACAGAATAATGGCCATCGCGAGCAGAAGGTTAATCGACAGCAAGACGGCGCAGTAGTCGACAACGGCGAAGGGGACTTTGATCTCAAGGAGAACAAGAATCCGAATCGCTTCTCCTTACATTCCAACCTGAGCATAGGCAAAGGCAAGCACAGTGGCGCATCATACTCCGTTCCAAAAGAAGCGTCGACCATTCTCAGAGAGCAGATCTTGTACAACCAACTAGTCCCCAGACTGCCACAGGAGGTCAAAGATGCCGGACGACTGGTCAAGTTCAGTGGAAACGACATGCCCAGCATACCCATCAACTGGCGCTTCGCCGAAAGTGCTGCCGCGCTCAAAGGGTTCGAGGCCAGCATGCTGAACGTCCTGCGAAAGCGCAAATATGGTTGCGAGCTCTCAGAAGTGAGCATTAATACTGACCACGCCTCTTTGTTCGTCATGACACCTTGCCTGACTAAAGTGGTTGAGAACGGAGAGACCAAGGCGCTGAACGGGGGCGATCCAGAGATCATGGAGCGCTATGGCATACCTAACGCGGACCTCCATCGAACGAGCGCGTCGCCGCATAGATTGCTTGCGACTAATATATATTTGACCAGAGATGGTCGCTTCTATCACACTCACGGCAGTATGAATCCCGACGCGACTCTCGAAGCGCTTGGGATGGAGCTAGATGGTGACCCAAAGGAAGAGTATGATTCAGTTGTTGATCGTTTCCAGGATGCCGTTGGCAAGTTCGATGCGGAAGACCTGGACTCGTTGATGAATGAGAAATTTCGACAAGCAGGGACAATCGCACATTCGACCGAAGAGTTCTGGGCGACAGAACATGCTAAAGCCAACAAGCATGTAGGGTTGTACGAGATGAGCCAATCGCAGACAAAACAGCAACCATCCTGGTGGCCGGAGAACGACTCGATGCCATCTTCGCCCGAAAGACCTCTCGCAGGCTTGAAGGTCGTCGATCTGACTAGGGTTATCGCGGCTCCTACCATAACTCGCGGGCTTGCAGAGATGGGTGCTAGTGTGATGCGGATTACTTCACCCCATGTTACAGATCTGTCAGGCGTGCACCAAGATCTCAATTGGGGAAAGTGGACGGCGCATCTCCATCTCAAGGATGAGGAGGATCGCAAGCAGCTAATCGAGCTCATCAAGGAAGCTGATGTTGTGGTCGAAGGATATCGACCTGGGGTCATGGAGAAATATGGTCTGAGTCGCAAGGACATATTCGAGCTCGTGAAAGACCGTGATCGAGGTATAATCCACGTGAAGGAGAATTGCTATGGCTGGAACGGGCCATGGCGGAACCGAAGTGGTTGGCAACAGATTAGTGACGCATGTTGTGGTGTATCTTTGGAGTACGGTCGAGCTATGGGTGTAAACGAGGCAGTAACGCCAGTGTTTCCGAATTCGGACTATTGGTTGGTATATCACTTCTTGGTGTTGCTCGCGTGCTGACAATCTTCCAGTACTGGCATAATCGGCTCGAGTGCAGTTCTGCACGCTCTAATACGTCGCGCAGAAGAAGGTGGCTCGTACGGTCTCGATATCGCGCTCAATTACTACTCCCAATGGCTTATCAAGTCAGTCGGCGAGTATCCAAAGGACATCTGGTCAGCTGTCTGGGACAAGCATGAGAAGCCAGTCTTCCACAATTACCACTCGATGATGCATCTGCTACCGAGAATGATGTCGCTGCTGCACAAGAATGTCGCAGACACTTTGTTCAAGGACGAGTATTTCGAGCAGCGAGAATCGAAGGCGGTCGGCCACACGTTTGTGCAGGTCAAGCCGGTAGCGCAGTTCAAGGACAAGGTAGATCTGCGGTACAATGTTGGGACCAGAGGCAACGGCTATGATAAGCCATACTGGCCCCAAGACCTGAGCGTCGAGATCGTTTCGTAGTCACATACAATTATCGTCGTCATGCCACTTCTTTGCTGTCGCGCTGGTCGCCGTATTCTCCAGAGCCTGAAGCCGTTCTCGATACATCTTTGTACGCCACGTGAGCACGTGAAACATCGTTCTACTCTTGTCCTGGCAGTACGTACAACTGAGCTGCTCGGCCTGAAGCCCGAGCTGAAGGGCACAATATGGTTAGGCCAGTCGAGTCAGCAATCCTCCGATCATTTTCAAACATCTGCAGCGCAACAATACCAGTCCGGATTCTGTCTCGAGGGCAGGCAGTGTCGATCGGGATCTTGCGACACATTGACTTTCCTTCCCCACCATAGGAGTCCAGTCTCTCAGAAAAGGGTGATTGATATACTGCCGCCGCCGCCGTCGCGTGATCCCATTTCCGAGCCAGATTCTTCAATGCTCCAATTACATCACATGCCCCGGCAATGTATGCTCGCGACCGGTACTCATCCTGAATTTTCTTCTTCCTTTGGGATCTTATGGACCAGGCGCACACTATCCCCCTCGTCCTTGAGCCTCTCCTGTCGCGTTAATACCGTACGTGCTAGATTACGACAGCAGGCTTCAGGGTGTTAACACCGGGGTACGTATGCTCTATCAACGCTTGATGCGAAGATGGCTGGGTGACGATAGTGGTTCCATGTCCTCTTTGGTGCTGATTCTGCTGAATTTCTGCGCTGAGCCAGCTGAGGCGGAGTTCTGGTCCTAGGGTCAGCTCGGGCCACGCGTGCATCTTCTGCTCGAAGAAGTGCTGAAAGTGCTGTTATGGACTTCGTTGGTGCCCGTCGGCGTCGTGGTGACTCGGCTGAGCCCATGCAGCCGCAGATACTGCGCGACCACTTTTTTATATTCTATTCATATTGACAATGTAAATGGTCTCTAACACTCTCAGACCCACGGTAATTGACGCTCTGCGCATAGGCTGTCGTTTTATGCATCCTTGGCATATGCGGTAATCGTATGGCGACGAGACCGATCAACAGCCGGGCATGCTGTCGAGCTTGGAGCGTCAAGGGGAACATTTGCAGTGTTTCGCCGGGAGATTGAGAAGCTGATGCCTAGGACTAGGGAAAGATGCACGAGAGGTAATAGCAGAAGTGATCTCATTTCGCCAGGAAGCTCTGAAATGCCTTGTTATCGATTGCGACATTGCCCACAGCTCGCAACTTCTTTCTGCCTTCTTTCTGTTTTTCTAGTAGCTTCCTGCGTCGACTTACGTCTGCAGCATGCAATTTTTGTAACACATCCTTCCTGAATGGCTTGATCGTTTCACGAGCAACTACACGCTTGCCTGCCACGGCTTGAATGACGACTTCAAACATCTGCGTTGCTTAGATTAGCGCGCGATCGGAAGCACATATCATGTTGCTCACCTGTCTATCGACGTGCTCCTTGAATTTGGCAACCCATTGCTTGCCGATGCGCTCAGCTTCGGAATAATGAACAACCCGCGCCACGGCATCGACAGGCACCTTGTTGACATGCAGCTGCAATTTAAGAATGTTAGCCGCGCGATAGCCTGCGTCTTCGTAGTCTAGCGATGCGTAGCCTTTCGTGGCACCCTTGAGCTTGCCGAAGAAGTCATCGACCAGTCGCTCCAGCGGTATTAAGTACTTGAGAATGACTTGCGTGGAGGTGAAGAAGCTGATGGATTCTTGTTGACCACGATTACCCTCGCCTAGCTCAATGACTTTGCCGAGAAACTCCTCTGGTGCCGTGACTGTTGCCATGACGTAGGGCTCTTCCAGTGATGCAACGTGTTGATGGATATCCTGACCCTCAGGAAACTTATTTGGATTACTGATGATCTCTTCAGTGCCATCTTTCTTGACGACCTTGAACGGCACGCTTGGAGGCGTGATTATGATGCTCGTGCCATGCTCCTGCCGCAAACGATCCTCGAATACTGAGCAATGGAGTGTGCCGAGAAAGCCAAGCCTCCATCCAGCACCAAGTGCTTCACTGCTCTCCTTCGCAACGAGTACTGAGCGGTCGTTGAGCGTAACCTGGTTGATGCTGTCTTCGAGCTTAGCGTAGTCGCCTTGATCTGTGGGAAATGCTGCTACGAAGACCATACTCTGCGGTTCTTCAAAGCCGGGAAGCGCTTCTACCTTGTTGCGATTGCCGACAGTCGTATATGTATCACCAACCTTGGCCTCTTTGCTTCGTTTCATGCCCGGGTTGAAGTAGATGTAGCCCACTTGGCCAGCCCGCAAGCACGACTGAGGTGTTTCGAGTGGGTACATGATACCAACCTCGCCAACGATGTACTCGAGACCTGTCGCAAAAGACACCAGTCGATCTCCCGGCTTGACCTTGCCCTCGAAAAGGCGTACCAACAGCACGACCCCTTTGTAATTATCGTACCAAGAGTCCACGAGAAGTAGCTTCAGCGGTGCATTCTCATCGCCAACCGGAGCAGGAATCTGGTCTACGATGGTAGGCAATAGCTTTGCCACGTTCAGACCCGTTTTGGCGGACACCATCAGAGCATTTGAAGAATCGATTTCGAAGGTGTCTCGCAGCTGATCGAGCACTCGCTGTGTGTCGGCATGCGGAAGGTCGACCTTGTTGAGCACAGGAACCAGGGTCAAGTCCTGCGCGAAGGCAAGATAGAAGTTGGACACTGTCTGCGCCTGCACCCCTTGCGATGCATCCACGAGAATCAGTGCGCCTCCACAACTGGCATAACTTCTGCTGACTTCTGCACGGAAGTCAACGTGACCTGGCGTATCAACCAAGTGCAGCAGATAGTCCTCGCCATTGTGATTGTAAATCATGGAACATGTCTGCGCCTTGACCGTGATGCCTCGCTCTCTTTCCACATCGAGCTTGTCGAGTATCTGCTTGGCTCCTCCAGGCTCGATCGTTCCCGTCAGCTCAAGCAAACGATCACTGAGCGTGCTCTTGCCATGGTCAACATGTGCAACGATACAGAAGTTGCGGAATCGGTCGATGGGAATTCTCGATATGCGATCCTCGAGCGCAGACTGAGACTTGGCTGCAGCGAAGCGGCGAGCAGACGTGCTCAGGTACTGTGCGTGTGCGCGATTGATGGCGACTTGCGCGAACGGCGTTGCATTGTGAGGTATGGCGGACCTCAAGAGTCCAGAGATACTCCTAGTCGCCAGGAAACATCGTAGCATGAGTGGTCGCTGATAGCATTACCATTATAATACATGAGCATTTCGTCCGCTGCCGCTTCAAAATGTCGCGGCTCATCGGAAGGAGTGGCCGAATCTCCGGTTGCTCCTTCCGACGCACTGTTGACACTGAACTTCTACACGAACTTCGCGCGACGACGACGTTGACAGAATCTAGCAATACAAGCCACTATGCCTTCAACGCGAGAGCCCAGCGAGAAGAAGACTTCGTCGTCGAAACCTTCATCGTCAAGGACAAAAGGGTCGGCAACAACATCATCATCCGACAAGGCACAGACACACAAACTATCACTAAAAGGCAGCTCGAAGCTGGTCACTGAGTTCTTCGAATTCGCATGCAACACGATCCTGTTCCAGCGTGGCGTCTATCCACCGGAAGATTTTGCGCCCGTGAAGAAGTATGGCCTCAACATGATGGTCTCGATCGATGATCAAGTCAAAGCCTATGTCAAGAAGATAATGGGCCAGCTCAGCAAATGGATGCAGAAGTCCAAAATCTCCAAACTTGTCATCGTTGTCACCAGCAAAGAGACCGGCGAGCATGTGGAACGATGGCAGTTCGATGTCAACATCTTCGGCGACGACAGCAAAAAGAAGCGAAGCACTTCGTCTGGTGACAAGGAGAACTCTGCTCCGGAGGCAGAGACACCGGAAGCGCATAGCGACAAGTCTGAATCCGACATTCAAGCAGAGATTCAGGCGCTCTTCAGGCAGATTACAGCATCTGTCTCATTCTTGCCCATGCTCGATGGCAATTGCACGTTTAATGTGCTCGTCTACGCGGACGCTGACAGCGAGGTCCCACTTGAATGGGGCGATAGTGATGCAAAAGAGGTCAAGAATGCAGAGAAAGTGATGCTGAGAAGTTTCTCGACCAACTCCCATCGCATAGACACAGTCGTATCGTACAGGTAAGCTGAGACGATCTTCAACCCCCTGTAACACGAGACTAACAGGATCATAGACTAGCAGATTGATTTCGCTTTGTGTTCCCTGCTTGCTGTCATCATGGCGTTGGTCTGGACTGGGTGATGTTGGGTATGGGTATGGTTGGTGTCAAATCGAAGGGGTAGCAGCACATGGCTGAGACATTGTGGTTCCCTTTCGTGAGGCTAGATCGGCTTCGTAATAAATGGTAACGCTCTGGTACGCTCCGAGTAGTCACACAAGCGGTTGCTCCACAAAAACGAGCATCAATTCTCAGAAGTGCAGTCTACCCGATCCTGCTGCCACTTCCCGCGCTTTACACCGAAATTCAGCTATATCGATGAATGAACACCGGGTTGTGGGCATGTGGCGTATGAGTGCAGTCAGTGCTGGCTATATTGGATACAAACGCGACTGTCCGCCGGTGGATAAAGTACATGTAGCGTCCTCGACTGTTGTGGCTGCACACCGATCGGCGCTTGATCGTAACGATCGCTGATAGTGGTGGCTACGAGGATTACGACGTGTGGCGCCTCCCGCGAGATGCATTTGGGCACTCACGGCACGCTCGGCAGAGCATTTGATAGCGTAGCGGTCGCTGTCTACCTAATCGCGCCAAGGACGTCATAGTCAGCAAGCGAGCGTGGAAGCTGTTGAAAAGCGTCCTCTGGTACGGGTCTCAGAAATATCGTTATAGTCGGGTGTCAATACAGTTGGCTTTCGGTACCATGCGATCGTCCGAGACAATGAGCATGAGAAAGCTCGGAGAACGTGTTCTCAGGCAGCGCTTGGCAAGCTGAGACACGGATCCAGATACTTGGGATCATGCCCCCGAGGTCTTGCGACGCCATGGCGGCCAAAATCCTGGTTACCCAGCATGCGCAGCTGCAATTCGGCTGACTCGGACATCGACTTCAATTCACTACACTTCTTGCGCAAGACTCAATCCGTCGACCTAGTTGTGATTTCGGGGCCCGGTTCGGCAATGAATCATCTCTCCATGCGGCAGGCACCCGCGCGGACCGGTGCGCTGGAAAGGAGCCATTGCCATCTCATCACCAGAATCATCGCGACCACTCGCTCATTTCTGCAAGTATCCGACACGAATGTAGACGGCCCTGCCATGAACCCCGTAGGATGTTTACGTGATATGCCCGCGGGCCTCACCAGTCGTTGATGTAGCTATCCGCTGCAGTGGAGCGTATGGCGACTAGCCGCGAGCCGTGTGCCTCCGTCCCTCTGATCAACGCGACCTTGAGCGGAACCAAACATCGACTGTCTCAACCTGACCAGATACTGCAACCTATGTGATAGATAATGGCGGTACGCTAACCCGTCGCAGGAGCACTTGTCGGCTCGCAGAGACCGAGGATACGTGATGGAACAACGAGGTGCAGTGGCGTAGAGGCATTTGCGTGTGGTATCGAAGCATACTTCGACCATGCGTGAGACAGCGCCGTCCATCTTGCGCAGAAAAGACCCCCGTCATTTCAGCAGCTGCTTCAAGGCTGTGGTAGCGACAGTAATGAGCGTTCGTGCACCTGGCAGCCACGCTTCTCGTTTCTAGACGTTCTGCCATCGGGTGCATCACACCTACGCTACAGGAATCGCGAACAGTGGGCTGCCTCGAAGATTGTGCCGCAACATGGCTGTTAAACAAAACCCTGGATGTGGATCATGAGGCACGATTTCACGCTTTGTGGCAGGACTAGGGTCTTCATACACACCGAGCTTGTCCTACAACACTCGCAAATAGCTTTGATCGTCTGCTTGCTGGCGACCTGCTGCCGAGCCCTGATTCATGCCAAGGTCCTGATGGCGACCGTACAAGGCCGACAGTTCCAGTTGAATTCAGTGCCAAGCACAGCGCAGCGGTGACCGGCAGTCCAGCAAAGAACGATTTGACGATTAAATTGAAGCAGCTTCACCATTAGAGCCAACAGATTTTGCCTAGTGCTGCGCGAATACAGTACGTGGGGCCCGCTATGCTCATCAGCAGCATCAGGTAACCTTATATTTAGCGTCAGTAGCACGTCTGCCCGATCCGGCAGGACTACTATAGCGCCAACCGCTCCAGGAACGTGATGCACCTTTCGAGACATGGGACACTTTTCGGTCTGCCTTTGGACAACAAACCTTGGGCGCTTCTGCGGGCCCTGTGGCACGTCCGGATCCTGACCTACCGTGAGCATGGTCCAGCCGTTGTGGGTAAGTTCAATTCAACGTTCGTGGTAAAGCACAGGCAAGAAGCCGCCAGGTCATATACTGGGACGTAGCTTCCACGTTGACGGACTTTCTTCTCTGCCCGTTGCTCGCTGTGCTGATTTCGTACCCGACGATAGGCCTTCGCGTCTACGTTCTTTCGTTCAGATCCGTTCGCAGTCGAGGTAGCTCACTGCTACTGAGCTCTTCCATTCGTTATATCGGTCGCAGTCAACCGGACAGCTACAAACATAGGTCACTGGACGACTGGACGACCACTGATCGATCAGCATATCTTAGGCGCGTTCACAAACATACACCACGATGGGTCTTCTCTCTTACATGAAGCCTTCCAAGAAGGCAAATGCACAAAAGGAGAATGACACCGTCACGGAGATGACAGAGAAAGAGTCACCGACTGTTGGGTCTACCGCCCCGGTATCAGGCACAGCAACTCCAGCATGGTCAAGGCCCGCCTCGCTGTATCCAAGCGGTGGCGAGTTCCGCAACTCTTCTACAGCTGATGACATGAACGAGATCAAGTGCGATGTTATGGTTAATTGGCTATACCAACAACAGATGGAGCGCCTGTGGACTGCTGGTGGGATCGACGAAGGTATCGTCCTCAAGAAGACTCGAGGGCAGTACACTTGTTGTCCTGGTGACATCGTGGATGAACCATATGGCTTCTTCAAGGCTGTTGAGACCCTCAACGTTAGGGTACTTTCATCCCTTTCACTGCAATAGTCGTAAATGCTAACCGGCCTAGGTTGCCATGACCGTCAACACACGAGTCATCAAACTCTTCCTGCACAAGAACAGCAGACCGTACGTCCCTCTCAAGAACGGTCTGCGGTTGCAGGTGCTTCCAGATATCTCGTACCTTCCTCGCTGCCAAAAGCATCAGTTCGCCGCTTTCATCGCCGACCGTGGTCTCCTTGTGGTCTGGGACGATGAGCCGAGACATCTCCTGGATCGTGCCCACAGGATTGAGAAGTCACTCATGGAGATGATTTGGGACGAACCAGAAGATGACGACATCAAGAAGGAGGGCAGTGTTGCTGTCGAAGAGGTGGGCTCTGATGCGGATGGAGAAGTTGTTGAACGCGGTGCTATCGAGAAGCCACGCCCTATCTACCTCATCCAGGCCATTTTCACCGCCATCACTTTGCTGCTCACCATCTTGTCCATCGGTCTTGGTTTCAAGAAGATTGCAGTTGAGACGATGGTTGATCACAACTATATTCGCATGGCCTTCATCTTGGTAGTGCCGCTACAGATGTGGCTCGCGCTATTCTTCTTCCAATCGATCATCGGCCAACTCGCTCAGCTTATCGGACCAATTGCTCAGATGAGCACCAATTCTAAGTTCTACTCTGGTATCAAGCCCAAACGACTACGAAGAGACGCAGGCCCTCTTCCACACGTCACAATACAGATGCCTGTCTACAAGGAAGGCCTCGTACCAGTCATTGAGCCTACGGTGCGCTCTATCAAGGCAGCTATCTCGACCTACGAAATGCAAGGTGGGACTGCTAATATCTTCGTCAACGACGATGGTATGCAGCTTATCCCTGAGGATGAAGCGCGTGCCCGCCAGGACTTCTATGATGAACACAACATTGGCTGGGTCGCTCGACCAAAGCACAACTCAAAGCCAGCTGAGGGAGAGGAAGTCTTCCTCCGACGCGGAAAGTTCAAGAAGGCCTCTAACATGAACTACGCTCTATGGGTAAGCAACAGAGTTGAGGAAAAGCTCGAAGTGATTGCTCGCGCTCCTGGATGGACCCAAGAAGATGAAGCTGGCGCCTACCGCGACGCTCTTTCCGAGGTTGTTGACGAAGACGAAGGCCGTACTTGGGCCGATGGCAATATTCGCATAGGCGATTACATCCTCATCATCGATTCTGATACGCGTGTGCCGACCGATTGCTTTCTCGACGCCGTCTCTGAGATGGAGCAATCCCCACAAGTCGCCATCATCCAGTACTCGTCCGGCGTCATGAATGTGACAGACTCCTACTTCGAGCGCGGCATCACTTTCTTCACCAACTTGATCTATACTGCCATTAAATTCGCTGTGGCCAATGGTGACGTTGCTCCTTTCGTCGGCCACAACGCCGTCCTCCGCTGGTCTGGTGTTCAGTCTATCGGATACGATTGCAAGTTCGATGGTCGTGAGAAGTTCTGGTCTGAAGACACTGTGTCCGAGGATTTTGACATGGCTCTGCGACTTCAGACTGCCGGCTATGTTGTGCGACTCGGCGGCTACACCGGCGATGGTTTCAAGGAAGGTGTCTCCCTTACAGTCTATGATGAGCTTGCTCGTTGGGAGAAGTATGCCTACGGGTGCTCAGAGCTCGTCTTCCAGCCATTCCGCTACTGGTTCACGCGTGGACCTTTCACTAAGCTCTTTCTGCGCTTCCTCGGGTCTAGCATGCCGCTGGCCTCCAAGGTCACCATCATGGCCTACATTGGAACATACTATGCTCTCGCATCAGCATGGCTCTTGACATTCGCAAATTACTTCCTCGTCGGATGGTTCAACGGCGCCCTCGATCACTACTATATCGACAGTTTCAAGATCTACTTTGCCATTATTCTCGTGTTCTCCGGTCTCGGAAACGTCTCTCTCGCTATCCTTCGCTACCGACTGGGAGAGTGCAGCATCTTCAGGGGCTTGCTCGAGAACTTCTCTTGGGTCCCACTGATGACCATCTTTTTGGGTGGTGTCTCGATGCACGTCTCGCAAGCCATTCTTTCCCATCTGTTCAGCATCGACATGAGCTGGGGTGCTACAAGCAAGGAAGCAACGGATACCACCTTCTTCCAGGAAGTGCCGAAGCTGTTGAAGAACTTCAAAGGCACTTTCATCTTCTGCATCTTCTGCATTGCCATGATGATTGCGTTGGCGTGCTTCGCGCCCTACTTCTGGAAGATTGACGCTTTTGTTGCGATCTACCCGCTCAGCTCAATTGTTGTCGGCCATATCCTCCTGCCTGTGGCGCTCAATCCTGGTCTGATGAGATTCACCTACTAAGGGCTGGGGTCTCTCACGCATTACGACAATCGGATCGGCCTTAGCGAAGCGGCATGAATTATTGATTGATTAGCGGATGCACATATGCATAATAGAGGCGTAATTTGTCTTGCGAGCGTTATACAAGCTCAATATACCATCATCATACAAATCTTACTACAGTGATTGTTCACATCACATTTTCCCCCTTGGACAGATATCGTGCGCTAGAGCCATGGCGATAACATCTGCGATCAGGAGTTCGCCGCTCGCTGCGGTAGAGCTCTCAGCACTTTCCTTCACATGAATACTGGATGTGATAGACGATCACTCCAGCTTGCACAGTGTGCCGAAAGCTCTGCTTCGAAGTGCATTGTACCTGCATCGATTGCCAATAGCTCGACGCTCTCCGACCCTGGACGACGAGGCATAGGGTACGATAAGCACCGAGCATTATTACACCGTCAAACCTCCCAGTCCTGTATATGCGCCGTAGTGGAGACGTTAGTTCGTATCGCGCCATGGATTGCATACAGGCGCGGGACGAAGCTTAAGCCATCATATTCCCAACATGGAAGCTCTGATGCTGACTTGCTATAAGCCAAGACACTACGACGGCCGGAAAGAGATGAGCTAGAAGGAGAGTTTGTGAGATCTCGGCAGAGACCACGTCTATACGCGCCCGCGCCGTGATCGCGCGATTAACCTTGTTGGTCTCGGAAGCTGTTCGGCGAGCCGCAGAACATCGCGCCACGTGCGTCAAACTCGACTCGAGCTCGGCATTTTCCATCTTTGCGCACAGCGCCTATCAGCGATACTGGAGACACTTTTTGACCATCACATGCATATCTCGTACCATCACTAGCCGGTTTCTGGAAGGTATTTGCTTGAAGCTACTTACCCGCATGAGGCGAGCAGCTGAGATCGACCGTGCCGCTTGAGCACTGCAGCTGAGAAGAGCTTCTAGCGTATATCGCGTTTGTGATGCTCACGCGCCAGTGTCGCGCCGGTGATGATTGAGCCTCAAGACTGATTTGAGATGAGTGAACCAGGGTCCATTCGATACCACGTGCTTGTGTTATCGCGCGGTCTGGAACATGGAGGAATTGCAGGCGCGACATAGGAAGGAACAGAAGGATCTGCAGAGTCGGGTCACGCAGAAGAAAAAGCAGGCTAGTAAGAAGACCAGGAAGGGAGTGAACGATGAGTGTGACAGACTTGAGGCCGAGCTGAAGTCAAAGCAAGCGCAGGAGATCGCAGCGTTGAATGGTGAGGAGGGCGATGGAGAGGCGCTGCAGGTCGAGCAGTTGGAGGATCTGACGCTGAGAGTCGATGAGGTGAAGCCGGTTGCTGCCACGTCTCAGCATTCGACAGGTGAGACGGCAGAAGGCGCAGACAATGAAGGCAACGTAGACGCAGCACGTACGACAGCAGAGTCAGAAACAGTAGGGAACACGCAAGGTGGCAGGAAACGCAATAGGCAGAAGGATAGACTGGCCAGGCGAGCAGCGGAACAAGAAGAGCTCATCAGAAAAGCGGAAGAGGAAGCACAGGATCTTCCCGACCTGAAAGAGCAAGAACGAAACAGGATGCTCGAAGCCATGAAGTCACATGGCTTGCAGGAGAAAGAGATTCGTGCCGATGGTCATTGTCTATACTCCGCCGTAGCAGACCAGCTCGAGCAACTCGACATATCACTAGGCGTAGCACCAGGCGAGAAGCCTCTCCTTCCATACAAAGTCGTTCGTGCCAGAGCAGCAGACTACATCAACGATCACCAGGACGATTTTGTCCCTTTCCTGGAAGAACCACTGCCAGACTACTTGCACAAGGTTCGCGACACTGGCGAGTGGGGTGGCCAGCTCGAACTGATGGCTTTGGCGAAGACATATGGTACGGACATCAACGTACTGCAGGACTTCGGGCGTGTCGAGAAAATCGAGAGCGGAAGCGCAGATGCCGGCAAAGCGCTGTGGCTCGGATACTACAAGCATGGGTTCGGACTTGGTGAGCATTACAACAGCTTGAGGAAGATACCTTGAGCTCGCATGTTGTCGGAGAGTTAAGCTCCATAAAGCCTTATGAACACGGAATCGCAGCCGCTGTGGACAGTCCGACCGCACACACTAAAAAGCCCAAGACCGTCACGAAGCGCTCGGCTGACGGCCCTGCAAAACCCATGCAGCCGCACAACGTCCAAGCCTAGCATGCGCCGTTACTTCACGCCAAGAAGTTACCTGTCCAGGTTATACGCTAGGGATGGGTCAGTGGTTATAGTGCTCGAACAGTGGCACCACTGCAAAGTCCCACGAACTGCCGGCCAAATGTGCCGATGAAATAATGAGCCTTCAGCTGACTCTTAAGAATCCAGAGGTATAGCATACGCGTTTCCATAACTAAACCCATCCGATACCCGATCAAGCTCGGATACGAGATAGAGCGCACTACACCTGCCACTTCACCTACACCAGACCTTACACTTATCCTGACTGCCGTCAGAACCCCAATCACAGGGATAAGTCTGACACGTCTGAACTTTGAAATCCGGAGGCGTATCTACCAACGCGAACCGTTAGCCAAGTCTCATAGCATAGCACACCGGTCAGCACAAGGAGCAACTGCACTTACACAGACAAGTCAAATCAAACCCGTTCCTCACATTCTCATTTCCAGTAGTGCACGTCTGGCAATCATCGGTCGTGATACACGAAGCTAGGACGAAAGTATCAGTCGTCGTAACATACAGCAGTCGATCAAATTGGAGAATGTCGAAAGAAAAAAAAATATCGTTACCTCCTTCTCCAGCCTTGCCTTGCCTGGCAAGCGTGAGCGTTGGGCCGACGAGGAGCAGCGGCAGCAGGGAGAAAAGATGCATAGTGAAACGGATTGTGGGAAATTGATTGTTTTTGGGGGGGAGGCGTCAATGTGCTTCTTCGAATCTATAGCACTCACTCACTCACTCAGTCAGTCACTATACATGTTCCGGCATATTATATAGGCAGTTTGTCGGAGTGAGTGTGTGAGACCACTCGGCTCCAGACAGTTTGCGTCTCCCGTAGCCACGGAAGTAGCGAGCACCACGATCCATAAGCACTACCGTCCTCGGTATCTTGTCAGTCCGATGATGCTGGAGATAATCGAGAAATCGAGAGGCCTTGTCAGAAACTCGAATTTCATACCTGAGTAAGCGCCATCATCATACGGTCCTGCTGCAAGCACACGCCAAAGCCACCTTTAGTACCAGCAGCTGGTAATTGATGGCGATGAGCGCAAGTATACCATGTTCAACATGATTTGCTTCGACAGCTCTTAGTATTGGCGGACAGCTATTTTCGCCGTCCTGCTGCTTGTCTTTCCCTGCATTTTCAACGTCATTGAGCAATCTGTCATTATTGCCTATTTTCTCCTCCCGGGCAGTACGCCTCTAGGCAAACTGCGCATTTGTCGCAGCTGCGCGCTCAAGTGCGTTTCTTGATTCAAGCGCCGCTCCCTTGTATCGCTCGTTATAGTAAATTCATCCTCGTCCTTGTCCACTGGATTATTGTGTCTTCGTTTGCGTCCCTCTTGCGGTGTCGAACTCTGTTTGGCTGAAACCGCAAGCTGAGATGCATCAGACCAGAGAAGACTTTCTCATGTTTTCTTGCCTCTCTCTTCCTCTTCCTCTTCCTCCACCTCATTATCATTCTTGGTGTAGTATAGCTCCATACAGGGATCATCGCTTCAATCTTCATCAGCGGTCCGCTCCTTATATATTGTGAGCTGTCCTCATCAAAAGCCCAGTCGAAGGAATCGTGACGTTGCGGCTCGCCCGATGTTAGATTCGATGCATGCAATGAGGATCGTAAGCCCAAGACGGCCCAACTCTTGCCAGTTTAGACTTGGTCTGTGTCGTTCAGGGCTTCATTTTCGCGAGCATGAGTCCCACGGCCTCCCTGGCATGATCGGAATACCACAAACCATCCTTGCCACGGCGGAACTCTTCACCTGTCGCGTCTTCACCCCCACCACGAGTTGCTTCAGCGAGGACCACTTCGAGATCCCGTTGTTGACTGCTAACCCATCGCTTGATGAAGGAGACAGGATCCTTGGCCAGATTGTCATAGAACTTTCGTTTCGCGTTGGTCTGGTGTATCTTTTGAACCAGTAACGCTAGATCGTCGTCGATGCCAACAATGGTCTTCAGGTCAGCAATATGCGCCTTGGATGTATGAAATCGTGTAAGTTGATGAAGTAGAGGGTTAGGAAGCGGTACACGAATGTCGTACACAGTGGGCCGAGACGGTTTGTGCTCATCAGGTTCGCCTTCCTCGATCGGCGATTCTGCGTCCTTAGTGCCGTTAATGTAGGACTTGTCAACGCGAATTGTGTACTGCAGCTGAACGGGCGGAAGTGGTTGCATATGTGGTAGGAGCTGGTCGGGAACGTATGGAAAGTAGACTGTGTCTTGCTTGAAGAGCTGTGGTTGTTGATTAGCGAGGTATGCTGCTAGCGTGAAGAAGCTTTCTTACCTTGCGCAATGGCTCATCGCAGACGATCTTGCGTTTATCATCGTCCTCCTGCAGACCCATAGCACGGCAGTATTCCCAAATGCCTTGGACAGCGCCAGCACGATCTTCTTCCTCAGTATCCAAGATCTCAGCAAGCTCGGGACTCAACTTGAAGCGCTCATTCTTCTCGTCGCGTGTCAGGTTGATTGTGATGTTCATGTTCTCGTCTGCTTTGCGCGTGAACTCTAGGGTGTCAAAAGACACATCGGAGCTGTTCGCATCGTAGTTCTGCGAGTTGGGCTGCGGTTTCCGCCATTCGATCTGGCTGTATCCATCCGGCTGCAAATTTGGGTCGCGATCAAAGTCAACAGTGATGGCCTTGAAGAAAGAGCTCAGGCGCGGTCGGTGAGTGCTAGGCGGCTTATCCTCCGGATCCTCATCAGGATCGTCCAGCAAACGTCCTTCAATCTTGACACGGAAGGTGGCTTGATTGTCACCAAGCTCGAACATGCCATCCTCATTATTCGTGCCTTCTTCCATAATCTGCCAGGGCTGTCCTTCTGCTGTGTTGGAGATCCAGATGCGCAAGATGCCTTCTCTTCGTGTGTACCTTCGCTGTAAATTGTCGCTGATGTCTAGTCTCTTGCGCATCATGACAGCGTCCAATTTCTTCTCCACCTCGCGCAGCTTCTTATAGCGCTCCACGCCATCGCCAACTATTGCCTCGCTGATGTCGTCTGGGATGTCGCGATCGGTGGGCTTCTTCGCCTGTCTTCGTGCGTGCTCTTGTCGTCGGAGCTGTTCGAGCTGTTGTTGGTGTATTTGTGCTTGACTCAGTTGTGGCTGACCGGGTGGTGCATGAGGAGGAGCAACCATAGGACCTGCAGCGCGAAAAGTTCGCTCTAGGTCAGCAAAGCTGATCTTCCTACGATGTGCGCGTGCCTGATCCATATTGTTGTGATGCTTGGACGCTTATGACTATCTATACGCAGCGCGAATGCGCATATAGCTTCATGTACTGGAAGGATGCACGGCCACTTTTCGTGTGGACAATATTGAGAGAATGGGCGTAAATACCTGGTCCGCGACGTGTTGCTTGGGGACTTCGGCCCTGCGCGTATCTTTGGTAATTCTGCATGTTCGCCGATCGGTGCTGCCAAGCTTGGCAAGCTTGGAACTCGAGAGGGAAGAGAGGGAAGTTGTAACGACTTCGATGATTGATTGCGATGGAAATATCGAAGGTCGAAGTCGATGCAGATGATATGCGCTAGCATGTACAAGAGACGCGACGTCCTGTCGTGACTTGCGCAGGGGGCCAATGCACAAGCGAGCAAAGGAAAGAGCCCCTCACTGGAACCTCCAACATCCATCAACCGCTTGACCCTATCGACCCTTCTGCTTCGTGAATCGTTCCCATCGACGACAGTTGATGCTCACCAGCGCTGAACATCTTCCGAGCTTCACCTCGTTCGAAACAGACAGTCCGCGCCAGACCTCATAATCACATGCGGCGGCATTTGCCGGGGCTTTTGGGTCGTCCCAGCCACCCTCGACATTAGAGACGGTTAGGGAACCGTACTGAGTTCGCTCATGCTGAGAGGGCAGAATAATGAATCATCAATGAAGGACTGCTCGTGTTCAAACAATGAACGAACAATTTATTCAACTCGGATCACCTTGCAGCGGAGCGAGATACATGCTAGACTGCCTCTGCAGCAGACTCCGTGCAGAATATTCCATCCAGCTTTCCATAGCGATCCAGCTGGCTTCACCATTCTCGATCATGGCCTGTCCTGGCTGCCAGACGCCGTACACTAACAACACAGGGGCCATTGTCTTTTCGAACACATGTTGATATCTGCTGTCTTCAGATAGTTGGCTCGAATCCTGTTCATGGTCCTCAACGCCCCAAATACGTCACCCTTGGCAGCGTACGACTCGGACGTGCAACAATTTTGATGGCTTCCAAGACTTCAAGGAGTACCCAGAAAGTAAGTGCAGCTGCTGTGCTGCCTGTCCGACATATGCCAGCCTTCTCGTGCACTAGTGCTCCGGCGCATCTTATCCGCGAACAGTCGCATTAGAAGAGTGGCCAGTATGATCATCGTTCCTGAGCATATCAACGCCAATCTCCTGGTCGAGTCACCACGGAGCGGGAGGAATAATGTACATAGGTCATAGTACGCGAGCCAACAGAGGTCGAGATTGGGAATGGTGCAGCATGTTGTGTCACCTCTTGTGACGTGTTGCCTTGGTGAACTTGGGGTCTCAGCTGAATGCGAAGTAAACGAGCGAGCATACGACACTTCACTCCACAAGAGAAAGTCCGCCCACTTTCTCGGCCACAGTTCTTCCGTCAGCGACGTCGGGTGCAGTAAACGCAGTGCCCATGGCCGCAGCAACCTCCAGATAGACACTGGTCGCATAACCCGACCGCGCCTTTCAGCAGTCAAATCATCTACCTTCACTTGGAATGCACTTTCAAGTAGCTTTCGCTGTGAAGCGTCTTCAATAGAACATCATCCAAGACTCCTTCCGAGGATAGGATCTCTTAAGCTCGAATCTGGAAGACGCTCATTTCCTCTTCACTTTATCGAGTGATTTTCAACACCCCGCGAGCGCGATCGCGTTAGGCGATTCGACTCAGCAATTCGATAACACATCGGCTAGCTTGCTTAGCACGCTATTGTCCTCCTCTCTGCGTGATCGCGTTCCCGATAAAGATGGGCATGAGCAATGGACTCGTCATCTTTCTCGCCATCCTCGGTGCCGGCGCTGCGGTTGTGGTAGGATTTGCAACGATGCGATTCTTTTGCCAGGACGACTCTGAGGATCGCAACCATGACTTTCGAAGCGAATTCGACCAGTCGCAGTACATGCGCAATGTGCGTTTGCGGAACCAGGAGAACCTTGCGAGCATGTATGGCTATGGCCAACCAGACATGGTGAGCAGTGACGCATTGCGGCTATCCTCCTCCACCTCGACCACTAATACGCCTTTCGCAGGATAGGGTGAGGGCTACTGCTCACACTGACTTGACGTGATCTCAACGCCTGCACCGAACAGCTGTAAGTGGCGCTGCGACGAGGCTCCTGGGCAGCCGACCTGATTCCGACTCCGCAGTAAGACTCCACTTCCAAATGATACCTGATTCGACAGTCGGAGTCGGTTCGATGCAACGACCAGAAAGTGCATCATGTCAATGTCGAGTTTGAAAAATATCGAGGCGTCCAGCAGAGCCATTTTTGACGATCTACGGACATGAGGAGTCTGTGCGAGGCAGAAGGCAACAAGGCAGGAGGCAAGAGCACATACTCGAGCGGCGACTTCTGTGGCTGGACGTTCTCTAGCAGGGGCATTCTGTGCACTAGGAGGATGGCCCCACAGTAGCATGCGGAGCCGGGGTCGGCCCCTTCGTGCCCATTTCCAAGCTGCCGAAACAACGACTCCCTGATTATCAAAGAAGTATATGGCTTCAAGTTGGTGTATTCGTACCCATTGCAAAGTCCACGGTGGGCAAAAGTGGAATCTCGTAGTCGTGCAGCTGTACTGTGAGTAAAGCTACGGCAAAGTCGACAGCGAGTGTTGTAAACGCAAGAAGAGTTTGAGTGGTGTTCATGCTGGCTACACATGAGACTCAGAACCCGCTGAAAATGCCACCCATCAGCTATTCGAGTCTTTCCCGTTACTCTGGCTTATTCCACTTACAGGTCCCCATTTTCGCACCATCGCCCGGAGATTGCTCGCAGAGCGGATTTGCCAAGTTGCAGCTACAGTCTGTTCCATATTTGCGGTAGAAAGCGTTTACGCACTGTCCACCCCTTTTTTTGCACCGCCATATAGTCAACAGTAGGTGTACACTGCGCAAGAAATTGTCGACTTGATCTGGAAGACGTTTACCTTGGCGCACTTGCATGATGTCGCTGCACCGAAGAAAGTAAAAAGCGAAAAAGCTTGACGTGGCCAACTAAGTGTACCGCATGTCTGTGCGGTCTGCTTGTGATGTCCGGCTTGGGCCTTCTACCTGGTAGGCGGGATGGGGATATAGTAGATGAAATATACAACAGGTCCGCGACGGCTTCATAGCGGCCTGTCGATGACATTAAATACCTTGGTTCGCAAACCGACTGAGAATGCTGCAGCGCCATGCATGACCGATATGTATCATGTGCTAATAAAGTCACTGTCGATAGGACTACGCTTGTCCCTTCAGTCATCTTGTCGTCCGGCATCGATTCTCCAGGGATTGCTCTGTGCACTGCAGGACTCACTCAAATGCGTTAGTATAATGATCAAAGGCCATCCGGAAATGTTTGAAGCGCGGCAGCCGCCAAATATGGCACGAGAAGATGGAACGGGAAGCCGCCTGTACGGCAGAGCAGGTGTTCGAACAGATTTTGAGGCCAAGACCATAATCCTAAGGTAGGAAGGATCTTGTTGATGATTGAATGGTACCGTGAAAAAAGTGCAGGTGAGCTATGATCCCTGTCGGAGGTCTGTACTACAACGAGGCAGTCTGAAACTTCGTGGGTCTGAGAAGGGAGATAGTAAGATTTGCTCATCACAACATCCCCTAGTCATCGTTATCCCTATACGTTAAGTCTCTTGTCATCGTCGATATCTTGGAAAGAACGAAAGCACAACACAGCACGAAACGCAATGGATCACTGCGTGCACGTGAATGAAGACATGCTCACCGGCAGAGATCTGCCATTGGCCCTCCGGCATACAGTACCAGTGCCGCTTGACCCGCAAAGCTCTCCTCTGGTAGCAGGGCAGCATAATTAGTGGCGAGCCAGTAAGGTCTTCTGCAAAGAGTGCGCCCTTTCGATACAGCATGATGGGATCCACAGTCCTATCGCCGACCTCGCCCAGCGCGTCTACAGCGGGCAACCAGAATTGTAGGCAAGTTCGCGTTGCTTTTCATGCTAATCTGATACACGCGAATGCACTGTCTGCTGTAGTTCACGATTGCCCAGTTTTCGCTCTTCGGTTGTTCTACCAATCCTTACAAAATGTTCGAATCCAACGTAGATCGAGAGACCTCTGCGTATGCAGAGAAGTCGCTTGCCGCAGTGAGACACAGCGGGGCCAGTATCAAGTCCAGCAACTGTTCTGTGGATGGCGTGCAAATCGTCGAGACTTCGCAGGGAAATTTGGAAGATTCGGGACCTCCACGGGCGCACTCGTCTCTAGATCTCAAGCGGACAGCAAGCAATGTGCTCAGCAAGGTTGCCTCACGAATCACTACACGATCAGTAGTCAATCCACCTCCTCCGCCAGATGGAGGCATTCAAGCATGGACACAGGTTGCAATGGGATGGCTCGTGATCTTGATCACCTGGGGCTGGATCAACAGCTATGGTGTCTTCCAGACCTACTATCTACTGAACATGGATGTTTCGGCATCCACGATATCTTGGATCGGTTCTGTGCAGAACTTCTTGACCTTTTTCATTGGAGCATTCTCAGGACGTCTCTTGGACGCCGGCCTATACATTCCTACTCTAATCATTGGCGGTGTAATACAGGTTCTGGGTATATTTTTCATGAGTCTTTCTACGAAATACTGGCAACTCATGCTTACGCAAGGCATAATGACTGGACTCGGTGGCGGCATCTTCTTCACTCCGTCCCTGGGTCTGGTCAATACATATTTTTCCAAGAAGAGGGCATTAGCGGTGGGCGTCGCAACCACAGGAAATAGCGCAGGCGGCATGATTTACCCTGTATTTGTTCAACAATTGCTGCCGAAAATCGGATTCGCCTGGACGGTACGTGTACTTGGCTTCTTCAACCTGGCTCTGTTATGTGTCATCTGTGCCTTCATGCGCCCAAGATTACCACCACGGAAGGCTGGGCCACTGGTGGACTTCTCTGCCTTCAAAGAACCGACATATGCACTCTTTGTGGCGGGCGTCTTCTTTGTCATGTGGCCGATCTATTACACGTTCTACTACCTTTCGCCGTATGCCAACGAAGTCATAGGAATCTCCTTTTCCAATGCACTTACGATCACGATAATTCTGAACGGTGCGGGACTTCCTTTTCGGGTCATTCCTCCTTTCTTCGCGGATCGCGTTGGGCAGCTGAATGTAGCGGTTCCAACATTGACGATTCTCACGATCGTCTCCTTCTGTTGGATAGCAGTGGGCAACGTTCCAGGCATGTATGCATACACCGTCGTCTACGGCGCGGCTAGTGGCGCTTTCCAGTGTCTATTTCCGTCGACTATCGCAAGTCTGACGACTGACATGAGTAAGTTCGGTACACGGCTTGGGATGGGCTTCAGTACTTTGTCATTCGCTGCGCTTACTGGACCATCTATTGGCGGTGCTATACAGGCTGCGATGCATGGCAGTTACCTTGGCGCACAGCTGTGGGCTGCAATTGCCTCAGCAATATGTGTAGGTCTGGTGGCGGCTACCAGATACAGCAAGGTCGGCTGGAAGTTGAATGTGAAGTGCTAGAGATTTTACATGATGCCTCTTGAAAGATGCAGATGGAGTTTCGGAATTGGCTGGCAAGGTTAAAGACCTCAAAGACCTGGAGCGAGGGACTGCGGAATGTTTACAGACATCATATTGATACCCAACATTGATACCCAGGAAGCAGTATTAGAAGTAAGAATGCTACAGGAGCGTGGTGACAGTACAATAGTCATGAATGGGCTTGGCTTTCCTCTATAGATCATAGGTATATTACATCTACCTAACACGAATCTGAAGAAATGTGACTCCTGCCAGTGGGCGACAGAAGAGGCGGAAAACATCTGGCGCTATTAGCTGGATTCAGAGGTGCGTCCACCGCCTCTAGTACTGAATCCTGCTCTTATGCGACTACGACCTCTGATTCTATACCAAACCCACCGACCTCGGAAAGCCTGTACCAGTGAGCAGGTAGTAGCCCAGGTGTATCGGTAGTCCAAACCGCGTGACGTCATGAGAGACGCGTTTACCAACACGTCCTCCATAGATGCTCAGGTTGCGTATCTACTTCCATGGGAGCACAGTAAGCTTTACGCGGCTAGTGTTGTCGTATTACAACTCACCATGAATGATTACGAGTCAAGAAGACAAGAAAAGATCAAGAAAAATCAGGCTCTTCTTGCCGAGCTCGATATCAAACCAGTGATTACCCACGAAGCACGAAACAAAGATGGCAAACCACCAAGCAAGAAGAGGAAGGTCTCCCCCATGCCAGCATCACGAAGCTCAGCACGCATTGCCGCAGCCCCTGTGAAGCAAAGCTACAATGAGGATGAGATATCCAAGCCCATAGCATTACCAAGATCTGCCCCAAGGAAAAGCAGCAAGGTCGCCACTGCCGACCACGAAACAGCCAAATTTACGGAACCTTTGGTCCCAGCAAAGAACATCGAAGAAATTCAAGCCGGCTGGTCCTCGTGGAAGCCCACAGCAGATCCTCCCACAAGAGACGCCGACACCAACACGTTCCACTTCTCCGACCATCCTGATTTCACACCAAATAAATCTCCCGAAGAAATGCTACGCGAAGGATGTTTTGGAGGATCTTACTATCGACCCCTGCGATCCCGCAAGCTCGGGATAGTCGTCTCAGACGATTGGAAGGAACTGCCCAAGTCCTGGATCGAGGGCTTGAACGTCGAGAAATTTCTGACTAGTGCGGAGTATGACCCGGATGTGAATAAATACAAAGTAAGCTGCGGTCAAAGTATCGAAGAGTGGGAAGCCGCAGGATGGATCAGTCACGAGCACGATGTGAGAGGATGGTTCCAGTGGTATACAAGGTTCTTTCAAGGAAGGCGATGTGACGATGACGAGAGGCAGGTGAGTAGGTGGAAGAAATGTGTGGGTGAGACCGGCAGGTGGAGGAGGATGCTGTTGAAGAAGTATGGACAGATGGGAGTGAAGAGTGTATTTGATGATGGGGAAGACGAGGAGGCGCCAGAAGTTAGTCCTGTGATGCATCAGACTTGTCATCATTGGGCTTTTGAGGTGAGACAGCCGCATTTGGATGCGTTTTGGGCAAACTCTGGGAAGTAGAGGAAGTTTGGGGCTGCGCTCGAGCGCCTCTACGATTCTATGCTTCGCGTGATAGACTATGCGATCACTCCGTTCGCATCTTGCTCCTTTTGCTCTTCAAGAGCTTTCGCATCCACGCTGACCCGGCCGGCGTGAATGTCTTCCAGCACACTCTTGAGCTCTTTCAGGAATCGAGTCACTTCTGCTTCAGTGCCTACTGTCACTCTTAGACAGCCGAAACATCCTGGCTCTTTACCTCGGAAACGCACGACTACTCCTCGTCTCTCAGCCAGTCGTTCGTAAACTTGGAGGGAGACCTCGTTGCTCGGCTTGCCCTGCTTGTCACACATCTCGACCAGCAAGAAGTTGCTCGCTGTGCCACCCAGGAACTTGCCGACTCCAGGAATTTTCGGCATTTCTGCTAGTAATCTTTCTCTCTGCTGGATGATCCGATCACAGTTCTGATGCATGATTTTGAGATTCTGTGGCTGCAAAGCTTGCTGAGCCAATTGTGAAGTTGGACTGGAGATGTTGTAGGGTGCCTTCAGGCTGTTCAGTAATCTTGCCACCTCAGGACTCGTGAATGCAGCGCCTAGTCGTATGCCTGCAAGACCAAATGCTTTGGACAATGTCTGCATCACAACCAGATTCGGCCATTCTGCGACCCATTCTGCCAGTGAAGATCCCTCTGGTGCAAAGTCGATGTACGCTTCGTCGAGGACCACCAGGCCATTCCACGACGGATGCTCGAGTACTGCTTGAACATCTTCTTTCCTTACCGAGCTTCCTGTTGGGTTTCCCGGGCTACAGAGATAGACCATCTTGATTGAGGGGTCTAGAGCGAGAGCTTCGTTGATCTTGTCAGGTTGCGCTCTGAAGTCATGGTCAACATCTAACGGCACCTTCACAATGCCGACATCGTTCACGTGAGCCGAGACAGAGTACATGCCGTATGTGGGAGGACACGTCAGGATCTTGTCCTTTCCAGGGGCGCAAAATGCTCGCAACAGAGCGTCGATAGCTTCATCGCTTCCGACTCCGACGAAGAGGTTCGCAGGTGTGATGTTTTTCGTGGTATGGACGTGAGTATTCCGGAATTCGCACAGCATCTGCTTCAATTCATGCTGGTGGGGATCAGGATAGCGATTTAGACCGATCAGATCTATCTCTATATTTTGGGCCTGACCATTGGCAAGTTTGCCATCCTGACTCAATGCTAGACCAGGACCGTAAGCATTCTCGTTGGCATCTAGCAAGATATTGGTGCCATCGTCCTTGTAATCGTCGCGAGCGCATCTATATGGCTCCAAGGCCAGGATGTTTGGTCTCGCGCATTTCGTGATGTCGAACGGCATGGTATTGTTGACGCTGTTCTTGAAATTGCTCAATGCTCGACGTCACTCGCAGCGAAGCGACGGGCGATCCAATGCCCTGGCTGTTTATTGACACAATATTGCAACGCTGCGAATAACAGAAGTCCTCACAAGACTAAGAGCCCGGTACGAAGAGAGTGTGGGTATGCCAGAAGGAGTTCGTCAACGTCCGTGCTGCATCGGCGTTCGATGGTATTGTACTGTGATCGCAAAGTGGTCGACTCATAGCTCGATTTTCATTGGAGTCCCGACCTTTGCTCCACAGTCTAAACGTGGTTAGATCGCCTGATCGAGACGCAACGGGCCGGTGTAGCAACCGAAGCATGTGATTCTTCTTTCTTCCATACGAAACAACTGGCCAAAATGCCCAGTAAGCGTCCATCGGCTCAGAAGCTGCGGCGGCCAGTATATCTTGCGATTGCTTGCGCTCCGGCAGACTTTTTCAAAGCATCTTCATGTTAGGCGCACCAGGAAACGCCAGTTGACTCTCAATAAAACTAGTCTGAGGCTTTAAGCCCAAAATATGTCATCGAAACAGCGATCTTGATTTCTCGTCACGCACTACATACCTATACAACATCTGCTGCACGACACACGACACGTTTGCAGGCCTTTCACGATTGCATGCCATTAGCTGGAACCAGACCAAGCTACCTGCACCCTCTTCTCAACTAGCTTCCGCCATTTCCCGCCAGGCCGCGCTCTCCATCGCAAGCGACTATTATGTCGCAATACCGAGTTCCTAGTACTCCTCGCGTTATATCGCCTTCGCCGACACCATCCGAACAGAGCGGAAAAGATGGATATTTCGCAACAACGACACGCTCCAAAGTGCAACGACAGAGTTCGGTAGACCCGATTGAAGAAAATGCAGACGACATCAGCCGCGAAGAAGATCCAGACTTGGCAAGAGCGAGAAGCAGAAGCAGGAGTCCACACATAGAACGGCGAATGACGAGAGAGCTGAGAATGACGACAAGTGGGAGTGTTTCATCAGGGTTTAAAGCCAGCGCGATACCTTCAGAACCTATTGCCAAGCCGGCACGAATGAAGACGGATGAAACAACGGTCGCCAACGGAGTATTGAAAGGCGGCGATGGGAACGGCTTCTTGTCTCCAGAAGATGCATATCCCAAGGGCTTTGGAGCTTCATATTGGCGGAACCTCAGTCGAAGTCCATCTCCGCTTGGCCTCATACCGATACATCGTCATTGGCGCGCCTTCGTTCACAAGCATGAGGTACCTCGTAAGATACTGCATGTCAGCATTGGGTTCGTGACGCTTTGGTTATACTACGAGGGCGCGCAGACGAGTCAAATACACCCGATACTGTTAGGGATACTGATCCCGATTCTGTCTGCTGACTTGATCCGATTTCGATGGCCAGAGTTCAACCGCTTCTACATACGGGTGTTAGGACCTTTCATGCGTGAAAGCGAAGCGCATGATCGTTTCAACGGTGTCATCAGTTACGTCGCTGGATTGTGGGCGACTATGTACTTCTGCAGGAAGGACGTGGCTGTTATGAGCGTACTGCTGTTGTCCTGGTGTGATACAGCAGCAAGCACATTTGGGCGCATGTTGGGCAAATACACACCTCGTATCAGGAGGGGCAAGAGTCTGGCCGGATCGCTGGCAGCATTCGCTTTTGGTGTAGGAAGTGCTGTACTCTTCTGGGGACTGATTGCGCCTACTACTCCCGAGGAATTAAACACTGGAGTTAACGCCTTCGCATTCGATGGGACACTAAGTCTGCCTCTATATATACGGGAATACTTTGGGCTGACAGAGACACAAGCGAGCATTGATGGAAGTACTGCGCTGGGCGTGGTCTCGATCGCTTCTGGACTCGTGGCGAGCGCCAGTGAAGCAATTGACCTTTGGGGCTTGGACGACAATCTGACGATACCTATATTGTGCGGCATTGGACTGAGCGGCTTTCTATGGGCTTTGGGTGGCAGCTAATATTTATGATGACTGTTTCCCCATGCCAATATCGTTTTCCTCACAGCAGGCCAGTTCTTTTTGAGATCTCTCTTCGGAATCTCGGTCTACTTGAAGACCTTACGCCGCACTCCACCAATTCGGAAAACCTTGTTGGTTGATATTTCCAAGATGGAAGTGTTTGTCGTTCCAGTTTTATGTGCATGCTTAGACCAATCGCCCAGTCGCCGAGTCGCACTACGTCGACTGTACAACACAAAAAAATCGCATTGCGTGAAATCGACAAGACTGACTTAATATCGTTCTTCAGTTCGCTATGCAGCTCTGAACAGTCTGTCGATCAAGCAAGCTCTCTGAGGAGACCCACAGACATGAATCTAAAGACCAAGGTCCTCTTATTGGAGAGCGCGCAGAGGCATCATCTCTATCGATATCTAGAAAGCTTCCCAAGTACTGGAGCAGATGTATCGTACAAGGACCGCGACATATAGAACCAGTTCCTGAGATCCGAGGAGAGCACCGAGCGACTGACCGTAACTCCCAGAGCATGGCAGAGAGCTAGTGCAAGTAAATCGCGTGGTGCTATAGCCTCAAATCGAAATGCGCATGCGGCAAAGCGTAGCATAGCCTTGCAGCGATCACAAAGAAGCGTGGTCTGTTGCATTATTTCTTCTGGTCATGAAGACGAAAGGGGCCTCGAACTGGACAGGCAAGCCTGGCGATCCTTTCAGAGGAGGCCAGACGCGAACTAGGAAAGCTTTAAGTGCATCGAAGGCTCAAGCAAGCGATGCTTACTTCGTATGAACAGCTGTGGCAGTGTAAAGCCTTGTTGACGCAGCAGAAGCCAACTCTATCGCGATGGCGATTTACAGCGCCAGCAAACGATCAGCGGCTGAACCGCGAAGGCCAGGCTTGATACGCAAGCTCGAAGTGACGGGTACCTTTCCCATACCTGATTGCCGTTCGTCGATGTGACTGACCTCAGTGGCACGTTGCGAGCTAGTTGCGAAGTAGTCATAAGCATATCCTTCGGAGCCTGATATCACTTCCACTCTTGCACGTTCTCCTGCTTTGGCTTGTCCTTTCTCAGCTTGTTAATCTCCTCTGTGGACTTGAAACCAATATTGCCCTCCTCTTTCAAACCCCACTTATTCACTTCCTGACCATGTATAACTCTTCTCAGAAGGTGCACTTCGACGGCTTTCCTGCCTTTCTTCTTGCTCTTCAAGCCGTCATCATCCATATCAAAGTACAACGCCCAACCATCATCGCCCTCTTTCTCCTGCACTGCAATAAACCCTTCAAAATCTTCTAGAGTGATGTTACTGTCTTCGTCGGCATCTGTCGTCCAGTCGAAACTTCCTACATGGTGCATGATACTTCCGCTCTTGCTCGCAACCTTACATTCATAAGTGTCTTTATCGACGTATACCCAGTTCAACATTGGCGGATCCACACTAATCGTCGTCACCAATCCTCTCGTATAACTCCTATTGTCATCAGGATACGCGATATAGAATCCAGTGAACGGATGGTGTCCGGCGATCTCTGGTAATCTAGTGGTCGCATTCTTGGGCTCAACCCACAGTTTCCCATCGCGAATCGTGATGATGCCGCCGTCGAGTTTGGCACCATCGCCCTTGCGAAGTTCAAGATCTACCCAGACATCGACATGGAATTTGAGCATACGCGTTTGGTTTGAGGCGTCAGCGTTCTGTTTCTTTTGCTCTTGCACGCCCTGCGCAACGCCTGTGGTTACTGATATGCCGGTTGTGGTCACGACAGGAAGAGCTATGGCCAGGCCAAGTATCGCATCCATTTTGCCTGTAAGAGAAGGTGTATAGAGAAACGAAACTTGTATAAGACTCACGGCGCGCAAAGAGCTTCAAACTTGAATAGTGGGATAACTTGAATGAATCCTGGTCGCGTCTGAGGTCATTGTTTGTGCCTGAGGCAGAATCCAGAACTTGAGCAATCTGCTAGCCGGATGCTGTCAGAAACGTATCTCGAGAGCGTTCGGTAAGCAACACACGAGGGAGGAGGATGTCAGATATTCTGAGAAGATCGATGTAGCTGGCATGAAAGCATGTCCGACCGATGGTACTAAGGGGTTTGGCTGGACTCTCTTATGGCCCCAGCTGCTATCATCATATGCCGTAGGCAATGAATTATCTGCTTACCTCGAGCGCAATGCATGCCATTGATACCAACTATTCTGGCGGAGATATGGACTCAGGTAGACTCCTGCATGCGTTGACGTTGTTGTGGCTCTTGTGACCTTTGAAGCTGGCCCAGCAACAAGATTTTGCGTCCGGCAGATCAGCTGATTCGGCACAACAGCACTGTTCGTTCTGTGCCATACAGGTGCACAGAACATGCTTTGCGGAGCTATAGCAAAGTGGATGTCAGCATCGACTGCAGGACTGCGCCCCGATGTCTGTCGGATTAATCGAGCTTTCTCAAGCACGCCACAGGCGCTCAGAGACCCTCCAAAGCTAAGGTGAGGCCAGTAAGTAGCCTGTTCGCACTATCACATAGAAGGCTATCGGTTGGTTGTCTCTTGGTGATATGTCCAGTCGATGCTTGCAGCAGCCTCGGCGTAATGTCCTATACTGCTGTGAATTGCATGTGGGTGGATACATGCAGCAGACATCCCTGTTACTGCTTGGATCGTAATGGGCAAAGCCGTTTTGGTCAGGTAGAGTTTGAAATTTCCTGATCATCGTCGTCCGTGAAAATGTCGGCCGACTTTACCCTTTCTTGACACCCAAGAGCGCAGACCTTTCGCGCGTGCGATTTGTCAGTTAGCAAGCAGTGCTTCCGCACGAGCATCGTTTGATGTAAGCTCATCCTTGAACTTATGGACTGCTCCTCGACCATAGCGACCGTTCGGCCGGGATGCTTGGACTACGTTGGTCCTGAATGCACAATCCGTGAATGGCGATATCAGGCTTCGGCAGATTGGGCGACGACGTGAACATGATGACCCTGTGTATGCGCGACAGGCTCCGAAGCTGTACCAGGATGAGAAGATACGCGCGACTTGCCTGCCCTGAGTAGTACCTAGATACCTAGGTACATGTAAAGTGCTCGCAGTCACTGGATGATGACGTACAGCTTCGCTTGGCACTCCTTTCGCATGACTGCAGTCAAACATGGCGATACATCACTTGATCGATTCATTATTGTAAGCGCATCCGGCTGTCAAAGCGACTCCCGGCAAGACATGGCACTCAAGTCACCACTATGCAGAAACCGTGCACGGCTGCGCCTTAGAACTGCGTCACGGTCTGCGTTCAAAGTTTCTGCACCAAGTCAGATCCAATAACGCCACTCTTGGGCTGACCCAGCTAAGGCACCTAGTGATCGTACACGTACTGCTCTGCTTGTAATGATACACGCGAGGCAGCGCCCGCGGAAGTCTATGCCGTGATTGCAACGCATCAACACTGTCAATATTGATCGTTCGTGCGCAGAGCTGCCTATCCGAGGCAGTCATTTAACAATCATTGGTATCCTTGATTCCATATCGTTCGGTACAGCGAACGGACGCCCCGGGTATCCGAAGATCTGCTCAGGCGCATGATCTTCAAGGGTCTTACTCACATGCCTGCAGGTGCCCACAGCTTTCGCGTTGCTGAGTGACGTCGCGAAGTTACCTAACTACTTGATTACCTAGGTAGCTGATGCTGCCGTTTTGCGCTGCCACGCCTTTCCTTCCGCCATCTGCCGTTGCGAACGCGTGCGCAAGCACCAAATACGCTCGCGTATCGTTGTGCCGTGGCTTGCTACCTGTTGCTGATTGCTGGAAAGTCTTCGCATTTTACTAATATGCCGCGACTCGCTACGCGCACACGAAGTTAGAGGACCGGCCGTTGGATCAGCCGTTTGTACATTCTTAGTGGGGTTTGGGACGACAGAGCATTGTTCCACTGTTCTGACAGCTGCGACGTTTGTTCGACATGCCGCAGCCGACGATGTGGCAGAAGGTGATGGGCGGCTCCAAGGCCGGATTCGACAAGACGTGGAAAGCGTTGGACAAGCTTGGTGCGCCAGTGAATCGTTTGAGCAATAAGTTGGGAAGTGAAGCTTTCTGGCCCACAACGTTAGACAAAGAGAGTGATAAGGCAGCACGCATCCTCAAGAGCTTTTGCAGTATGTGGACAAATGCTCGGTATGGAAGACACGCTGACAGTGACCGTAGAAGATGGCTTTTACCAGGAAGAGGAAGTACAATCTGTTGATGGGCCCAAGCAGAAGCAGAAAGTCATGAAGAAGATACCAAAAGAGGTGATCAAGAACGCAAAAGGTCTTGCAATCTTCACGACAATGCGCAGTGGCCTTTGGGTGTCCGGTGCTGGTGGCTCTGGCATTTTGGTTGCCAGAAAGCCAGACGGAACATGGTCTCCGCCATCAGGCATACTCCTCCACACTGCAGGACTTGGCTTCCTCGTCGGCATAGACATCTACGATTGCGTGGTAGTAATAAATTCGGAGAAGGCATTGGAAGCATTCACAAAAGTGAGATGCACTTTGGGTGGAGAAATAAGTGTCTCGGCTGGTCCTGTAGGCGCAGGAGGAGTACTTGAAACCGAGGTGCACAAACGACAAGCACCCTTGTTCACTTACCTGAAGAGCCGTGGATTCTATGCTGGTGTTCAGATCGATGGCACCATTGTGATCGAGCGTTTCGATGAGAATGAACGCTTTTACGGCCAGAAGCTACCTGTAGCAGATATCTTAGCTGGAAAGGTTCGACACCCGCCGCACGAAATCAAGATGTTGATGGAGACCATTAAAGCAGCACAAGGCGACACAGATTTTGATGAGGGCCTGCTTCCGACGGAGGCCCCTCCAGGCGACTTTGAAATCGAGGAGGGAAATTTTGGTGTGCCTGATAAGGATGACCCCGATCCATATGGCGTTCTAGCGCTCGAGAAAGAAGGCATGAGCTTGCGCGAGGCTGGAACCAACAAGCGCGCCAGCTGGGAGCAGTTCAGCTTCAATCCAAGCCCATCTAGTCCGATACACAGCATATACAACAGACAGAGTGTGGACAACAAATCGATAAGTCGACGTAATAGTTGGCGTACCAGCGCTTTCTCGACAGAGCCCAGAACTCCTAGCTCACTTAGGAATAGCATGGATCAATCGCGTTCGCCTGTGCTCATGACGGATTCAGCAACACAGACAGATTTCGGAGACGGACCTCCGTCTCCTGGCCCAAGGAGCATGAGGAGCTCCACCAGCCAGCGAAGCATCTCAAACAGCGTACATCCATACTCAATGAAGAATGTACCGGAGAATGATGTTCTGGAAACAGAAGATCGCAAGCCACTCGACCTCAGCCTAGCGAACGGTTACAGCACACCGCCACGAACGCCGCCGGCCACGAATGATACGCCACGAAACGCGAGCGCCATTGAGCTCGACCATGGTCACGACGAAGATGAGGAGGATGAGGAAGAAGATGTTCCCATCATAGAAGAGCCTATTGTACACTCCGTCCAGACGATGCAGCCGACTGCCGCTTCGCAAGTGATTTCGAGGGCGCGCATTGTTGAGGTGCCCAAACGTCTGCCACCAAAACTTCCGCCTCGGAACCCTGGCAGGAACGGTCCTCTCGTGATCGATGCCTCGCCAAAAAGCGCTTCGCCAGAAAGGGAAGATCCGAGTGGCGATATGGTCAGTCCGACAAGTGTGACCGGAACCAAGTCGAGCGAGCAGTTCATGGATGCGAAGTCTGCCGTACCTCTCAGTATCGAAACGAGAACGTCCGAGTTCGGTGCGGATAAGCTCGACGACGTCAAGCTCGACGATGAAGATAGTGAGCAGCCTCTCCGCAACCCGTGGGCAAAAGTTGAAGAGATACGGAAGCAGGAACAGCAAAAGGAAGAAAGCAATGCGAAGATGCCAGGAGGATTTGAATAGGATTCCGTTCATGAGAATACTTTTTCCGGACGAATGATGACTTACGAAATGCTGAAACTCGATAGCTATGGCGATCGCACAGGTAGGCAATCTGGGTAAGCTTCTGTAACTTTTCCGTGTCGACAGATGTATAATTGGAAAGCTCGAGATATTAGGAATCAAACGACAGATTTGTAAGATCGTCCCTCGGCGTGTATTTGACCGTGATTGAAAGCAATGGCCATAGGTCAGTGCTTTCCCAGCGAAGAGACTACCGGCGGCAGTATCGGGGCAGGGTCCCTCACCGCAGCTTACGATCAATATGCAGCCGGTCAATGCCACTCTAGCTTTGACATTTGCATACAATAAGCTCGAATAGCCAAAGGATTGTGTGCAGTCAGTTTCAAGCTCGATTCGGTGACGCGTACATGTACTATTCAAGTTGCTGCCAAGAACGTAAAGCGGACACTAGGCTATCATGATGAGCAGACAGGTGAGGGCATACAAAACAGTCGTGCCGGATTGACGGGTCAAACTTTTCGGTAATGTGCCGTTGAACTTGACATGGGACAAGGCGAGGATCGAAGTATATGCAGGTAGCATAGTGCAGTCCGCATCCAAGCAAGTGCTACGCGTGGACCGTCGGTTCGGCATAGCGGCGTGAAGTCAAAGTGAGTGGTGTCCAGTCTTCTCTCTCCTGCTGGTGGCGTGACGTGGCTGGTTGAGGTGACTGCCCGCCCAGTAGTGGCGGCGTGCGTGCGGCGCGATAGTCGCACGCTCTCTTCCCGCAACCTAATCATATTTCCAACGCTGACAAGCGCGTACTCAAGCAACTTCACGCGCAAAGGCTCGAAGGAAGAACTTTGTGGCATGCCTCACAGGACCGAACACCCCAGGCCGACCACCTGGAGGTAATTCGTGGCGGCGAGCTTTGTATGTCATTCGCAGGTGCGTGGCGTTTGTGCAACAGAATGTGGTCGATCTGCAGTATGGATCTGTGAGGAGTTGACCGTTGACCTACGGACCAGAATCTTGCGAGCATGCCAGCTTTCAGTACGATTAGCACGAACTCACATGCCATTACACAACTTATTACACCAATCGTTGGTCGGGCTGAGCTCAAGGTTGCTTCGATCACAGGGCCGGGCATTACTGCGCTCTCGGATGAAGCAGCGGATTTTCTCAACCTGTCCCGGAAGGTATGACTACAGTACAAATCTGGTGTTACATTTGGTCGTCGAGGAACTTGCTGACAAGTAGCGCACTGCCATGGTGCTCAACCTTGCTGTCACGAATGCCAGAGCGCAGCTAAGTACAGCTCTGCGTAGCTCAAGAGCTAACTGACGTGGTTGGTTCCCCTCGCTCTCGTCCATGCAGCCGCCGTCAGTCTCTAGAAAGGCTTCATGCTTTTGCGATTCAAAGCCGAGGTAGAAACCTCAAACCATTTCGTCTTTCTCCGCTGCCCACTTCCGAAGCAGTACATCTTTACTGTTCGCACCCAAGTCGATTGTTAATGTGATATTTTCCGCGCCTCCCTTCCAGCACAAGGAAACGGCCTGTGCCCCTTGTTGCAGCTTGCAGAGACGCCGTCCGATGATCGTGAGCATCCACTTCGAAGGTTGACTTCCAACCAGATGCAGGTTCGGTTCCTCTCCTCTTCGTGCAGCCACTCCCTGTCACGGGATGTGGATATGCATGTCCGCAGGAACTTGGCCTGCATTGGCCAAATCGATTCCCTGCTCTACTGTATGAGGACGTGCGCCACTACTGCGCGCCGTACGCCCTGCTCCCTAGCATCGTTTAGCAGTATAGGGCAGCGCTGTTACCATGCGTGCTCCACTATCAGCTGTGCCCAGGCTCAGCAGCACTCCTCGCCGCCGAGCTATGCGAAAAGCAGGAGCACGAGCACTCCAGACATGCATGATATAGGGACTGATGTGCCGACCCAGGAAGTCAAAACATGCCATATTCAGTAGTCGGGCTCCTCCGCGCTCCGGCTGCCGCGTGTCAGTGCAGCATCCACTTCAAGTGTTCGAAGCTACCTGTTAGCTACTTCGACCGGCCGGAGTGTGTACGCACGTCATATGTGTATTGGTGTTTCTGTCGCGCTGCGCATGGGATGCACGCATTGGTCAGACAACATCTCCCGATTCAGGAAGCTTCCTTGTCCCCTGTCCGCCGATTCAGACCTAACAGCCGATCTCAATGCAGTCAGCCTTGTGCTGCAGCTAGCGAACCTTTAAAGTCAGACCGAGCAGAGTTGCACAGCATACGCCGAGTACATCATCGCGGCGACCACGGACTGCTGGCACACATGTGCATGCTCTCAGCTTTCTCTAATATTCCATAGTCGCGGCAAACGACCAGCTCAGAGGATCAACAGCCGTAGCACCAGTATGTGGTCGCTCGACGGTGTCCGCATACATGAACGCGTCCGCTAGCTCATGCGATCTTGCTCCACTCCATAGAGGGATCTTGCTCATTAAGCATGGCTAGTGTGCAAAGCCTTGTGCGAGGCTAGCAACTCTTACAAGTGCTGGAGCGCACGATCCAGTGCAGGCATGAGCGTCCTCCTTCTCACGCCGGGGTTCAGCAGGATCTGTTCACCACGTCCCTTGTATACACTCATGCACCAGGCTGATGGCTGTCTCCCTTCGGCGCTCCCGCGTTGTGACAGGTCCGTACCAAGCTACGGACAGCATGCTCGTTGCGAGTCTCGTTGCGAGAGCAGCAACCCGCTTCCTGTCGATGCCTCCAACATGTCAACAGCAACGTAGATATGCACTGCATGCGAGGACACCCGACCCGCTCCCGCATATCGTTGGTATTCCACCACAACTTCCTCCTCACCCCACGCCTACATCACCTCCTGAAGCATGGTCAAGTCGACAGTACTGGCAGCACATTGGCATATGGAAGGACGTTGCCCCGGAGGACTTTCTTACCTACAGATGGCAGGCGAGTCTCAATTCGCCACGTTCGGGCCGTGATTCGACAGAACTGACCAAGGATTTGGGTACAGGTCAGCAACACGATCGATCGCAAAGACAAGCTTTTGCGATTTCTCGCCGAAGTCGTACCCGAGCGCCTGCCCACACCAGTCGACAAAGCAGCGAAGTGGCAGCACATTAAGACCCGCGACGACTTCTTGAATGATGTTGAAGGAGGCATGAAAGCGGCACCCATGTCTGTCCGTCTCACGCCACACATGCTGAGTGTTGCCGATTGGAGTAATCCTTTGAGTGATCCGATACGCCGCCAGTTTATACCTCTGCAGTCGGCCGTCAGACCGGATCACCCAGCCCTTTCACTCGATTCGCTGCATGAGACAGAAGACTCGCCCGTACCTGGACTCGTACACCGATACCCTGACAAGTGCCTCTTTCTTGGTGAGCTCGTTCGAATGGACAATCTCGAAGCATCTGACACTCTTAGCTACCTCTGTATGCCCGGTTTACTGCAGATTCTGCACACGATCGTACGCTGTCGGCAGCAATACTGAGTCAGTCACGAAAGCCTCCCAGCGACCGACACGAAAACGATGGGAAATAATGTTCGAATATATCGAAGCTCATACAGCGATTCAGGACGTTGTAGTGTCAGGCGGCGACTCATACTACCTGCAGCCAGAACAACTTCGCCTGATCGGCGAACGGCTCCTCAGCATTCCTCACATAAAGCGCTTCCGCTTCGCCACCAAAGGTCTGGCAGTCTGTCCCATGCGATTCGTGGACAAGAGCGATCCGTGGTCAGATGTCTTCATCGAGATCAGCGACAAAGGTCGTGCCATGGGCAAGCAAGTCGCTATGCATACTCACTTCAACCACCCAAACGAGATCTCGTGGGTGACACAACTCGCTGCAAGACAACTGTTCGCACGGGGTGTAACCGTGCGAAACCAATCCGTCCTCCTCAAAGGCGTCAATGACGACGTCCAAACCATGTCAACATTGATTCGCAAGCTTGCCGATCTAAACATCCAACCATACTATGTCTACCAATCAGATCTGATCAGAGGCGTTGAAGACCTCCGGACTCCTTTGTCGACAATTTTGCATCTAGAAAAACATATCCGCGGCACGATCGCCGGCTTCATGACACCACAATTCGTAGTCGATCTCCCGGGAGGAGGTGGGAAAAGACTGGCCAATAGCTTCGAGAGTTACGACGAGGCCAGCGGACTGAGCACGTGGAAAGCGCCGGGTGTGACGGGGGATGAAGTTTTCACGTACCATGACCCTTTTGTTCATGATTGACGAAGTCAGAATATGCACGACAGCCACGAGGACACTACAGCACTAGCAAGAAACAGCGTTTGCGAAAGGAAAATGGCCGCGACGTGGTGCATTGGAAAGGGCTTAGCGGAGAAGTCTTGAGAGTTCTTTCGACGATACCAGTGCGGAAGGCACGCGATGATTGGCCGCATTTGCATGTTGGGAGGCGTAACTGGTACACTGACCACACGGGCAGCATGTGAGAAGGTTACATAATGACTACTATCATCTGCATGTGTTTCGATTCTCTTCTAATCTCGAGCACGAAGCTGAAGATATGTGACGAGCTCGAAGAAGCGACGAACTGGCTGGCCGCAGTGTCGCGGATAGTGGCGGCTCAGCTTGAGCTGCATACGATGCCTGCTACTGTGGATCCATTTCAGCGCCTCCCATGTCTACCATCACGATCATCTCGATGTCTGTCGCCACTGCCGCTGCGATGCCGCTCACGGCCATCTCGGCGGCGGTCGTCTCGCCTATCGGCGTGATAGTTCTGTTGGCGCTTTGGACTGCGACTTCGAGAGCGAGGACGTGGCGATCGCTTCCGCGTCTCGCCACGATCCTCGCGATCAGGGCGTTCGTTCTTGTCAAAGATATAGTCATAATGGCGTCCACGCTGGCGGTCTCTGCCTGCATCGTTGGAGCGATATTGATTGCGCCTCTGCAAGCTATCGATGCCACCAAAGCCTCCTTTCGACCTCGCAGTGTTGGATTTGGCCGTGCTGCGCCAGTTTGCGGACAGCTTTGAGACACTTTGAGAAAAGTCGACGTGGATCCGATGGTCGTCGATCAGCACTCCTTGCATCTTGAAGTATGCCCGCTCGCAGTCCTCTTTGTTGGCGAACTCGATGAATGCATACTGTAAGCTATCGCCGGTTTTCTTGTCCCGAATGACTTCACAGGACAATATTTTGCCAAAGCGGGAGAAGATGAGCTCCAGATCCTCGTCCCTGGTCACCGGGTTGAGCTTGCAGACGAAAAGTATTTGCTCTGGAGGAGTGACATCCGCGAAAGGCAAATCGCCTATCAACTCCAAAGTCAAAGCCTGGGCGCGAGCCTCCCGCTCTCTTCTGATCTTCTCGAGCTGCTCAGGGTCGTTCTGCTCCTCCAAGACTTCGTCATACGCGATTCGCACTGTGGCGCGCTGTTGTTCCGAAGGCACAGGGCTACCGGGCGGCTCTACTAAGCCTGGCGGATCATCGTAGGGATCTTCAAGCACAACTGTATGCAGTATCCTGATGTCTTGCAAAGGTCGCCCACTCTGGTCAATAAAGGCAGTATTGATCTTCTCCAGCACGTCAAAGCCTTCTACCACTTCGCCGAACGGCGCAGCTTTGCCGTCCAGCTGCTCCAAGTCTTCGCCCAATGTGATAATGAATTGGCTGCTCGCTAACCGCTCGTCGGGGTTCGTCCTTGATGCTGTTGTTGCCATGCTGACTGTGCCGCGTGTGGTATGTCTCCTCTTCTTGGACATCTCGGGTACGAAGGTTACCCGCTCCGGTCGTGATGGGCGTTTCGTGGTCCCGTCGGGCAGAGCCCAGATCGATGATCCACCATCACTATCCTTCGATTCTGGTCCGATGGGATCGCCCGACTGGAAGGAGAAATTGGGTTGCACTTTGTAGATCGGCGAGAAATTGTAGTACTTGATCTTGCAGAGCTTCAGGAAGCTGTGGGCAGGCGCCGGAGTCTTAGCAATCTGATCAGCCTTCAAAACGCATGTGCGATGAGGATATGACTTACTTTTCGCAGCACTTGGGCGCATCCTGAAGCGCAAGGTCGATTGTGATGTCACCGGCCGAGGTCTCGAGTAACACGGACATGGCGCGACTTGTGTAAGGTGCAGATGGGTTGTCGGTGGTTATGGAGATGGCTCAATTAGCAGCGCCAGACCATTGAAGCACAGGCAGCCGGAGGTTCATCAGCTGAAGTCGCGCAGGGAAGACCGAACGTTACGGTTACATGTGCTTCGAAACCCGCGTTGTTCGCGCTTCTTGCGGGTATGAATAATCATGCCGCGGGCCGTGCCCCGCCGTCGCGTCTGTCCGAAGATCTGCAACGTGCACCCGCGCACCTCCTTGCTTCGCTCCCAGCACTTCACTTCATGCTATCTAGTATCTCTTATACTGCTGAACAAGATGGGCAAATTCTGATGACCGCCCGTGGACATCCCACGCAGCAAGACGCGTCCTCTCTCAGCGCAGATCTTTACGCGGCGTTCAGCTGCATACCATCCCAGCTAGCAGAACCAGAAAGACCTGCATATGATCCTGTTTGAGGAGATGTGGGCGCCACATTGCAACTCAGATCCTGGACCTGCGATGGCGCTTGTGAGCAACGACGAACACAAGTCTCAGACAAGCACGATGCTCTAAACATGCTGAAGTGTTCACCGTGCACAGGACAAGGTGCGGTCTGCAAGTAGCCTTCATTCCCAATGCAGGCACAATCTGGGCTGTGTCCTCATGATCCAGGCTTTGATACTGACCTTAAGCGGCATGTAACATTTGCCGATGTCTCCAGGAGGAGCTAAGTAGGCATGCCAGATGAGGCTATGGCATTACGGAGTACTGCGCATATGTTCGGCGTGCATAGCGGACCTTGAAGCATGACCCGGGCAATCGGTAGCGATGTCGTAAGGCCCTTCATCGTCCGCACCGTACATTATAAGATCATCCGAATATAGAGAATATTGCACACGGCGTCAACCATGCTCAGCGGGCACTCGAAGGCGCGATACTTTTTGATGATCTGAGCTGGTGCTCTCTTTTTAGGTGCCTGACTACAAACACTGGGGCGGGATGATGCAGCGGAGCGGAACCTTGCTTCTACCGAAACGCTCGTGCTCCGTTCTGGTTTGCTGCATCCCTCAGCGGAGCATTTGTATCGCGGGCAGACGGGTAGCTACATAGATTTACGCAATGTTCTCTGGCAGGAGATGCATGGACCGGGATACCCTTGCGAGGCGGCCACTGGCATTAGATTTGGAAGAAACTTCGTTCGAACAAAGTGATGCATAAGGGATCCATCAGATTTTGGCACATTGGCGAATGTATCGTACAAGGTCAGCTCCAACATCTTGTGCGCAGTACTCATGTGGGCTCAATCCTTGGTGACACCATGGCCTTCCGTCTGGTTCGCGCCACCTCGTCTCCACAAGGACGTTGATGCGTTCAGCACGGCTGTCGTTGTGGTCCCTGTCGGCAATCACTGTTGTTTGATCGGCATATATTGTGACGCTATGCACTGTTCAAAGCCTGAAGCCTGTTACTGAGTTCACTTGCGAAGCTCTACGCCTTCAACACGTGGCTGTGTAAGTTGTGTTAGCCAAAGATTGCTTGCAGCAGAGCTCAACGTTGACAGACAGCTCACACAGATGCAGATGCACGAGCGAATGCTGTGTGCCCAGGTCTCGCGCCCAACAAGATCTTGCGTCCTCTCGCAGAAGCAGGCGTAGAGCACGTCCAATATCGGCCCGGCCGCACTCGGGCTCATTGGCTCGAAATCACTTCCGGTACGGTAAACCCTTCTCACTCCCAAACACTTGTAGGATTCCACAACGAAGGAAGGACCGCGATGGGCGTCATCACATTGAGTCAGACGTGCCAGGCACAGAATTCGCATAACCCGGTAGGCATGACCTGGCGCATCCTGGACAGGGGTACATCTGCGCTGATCGCGTATGCCTCCGCCAACCACAGGCTACTCGTAGGCTCCGCCTGTCGCTTCCCGTCGTAAAACATAACGGCACAGCACAAAATTCATCAGCGTCAGGCTACCCTTTGACAGAGCACTGGGTATGATCGACTGCGACAAAGCATTGGAGGCCAATCACAAGCGATCCAGACGGATGCTCGTCGTTGATGGACCCCCTTCGGATGCACTGGTTGGGCGCTCTCAAGATTTGTCTTGCACAACCTGACGAGCAAACATAGTCTAGTCTAGGCAAAATCCTACCTGAGCCTGTCGCGGAGTGTTTGCTAGCTGCACCCACTTTCTCCGCTTACATTTCTGCAGCTTCTCACATCCTCGTGCTGATCTGAAGTAGTGCCTCCGGCATTTCGTCTTCTGCAAACCGTCTACGTCGCTACTTTGCCACCTTGCTTCCTTCGGTTTACGATTCTCCCCGGGTAGGATTGAAGGTCGGATCCTTCTTGTGCCTTGGTGCAGCCGGCGGCGTTGTCACATGCGTCTGCAGTATTGGTACTTCACCCAGCCCAAAAATGATGATGACGCAGTCCTACTATGGCGGCGACTTCGACTCATATGCTCGCCAAGGCCACAGATCGACTCATTCACATTATGGCCGTCCAGCCCCGTACAGCCACGGATACTACGAGCCGCCACCACCACATCACGAGCTTCGATCTGAGTATGTTGGACGGTCTGGCAGTCGAACTGTGATCCAGGAAGCGGGACCTGAAAACGGACCTCATGGTCATGCGAGGCGTCGCATACAAGTCGCGGTGAGTTCTTCCACATCCGACAACCGTTTCCGCGCGTCAATGAAGCTGATAACAGCAGTGTTCACGATGCAGACGACGTAAGATCAAATGCACTGGTGATCCAGGAGATGGCAGTGGCTGCTCAGGCTGTCGCTCAGCTGGAACTGATCGGTCGCAGTGCACTTTTATCAGGGTGAGCAGCATAACGATTTGCTCGCGAATATATCTCTAATTGCAATAGGTCGGAAGTAAGGAGGTTACAATACCGAGCATAGACATGATGACAAGCAGCGGTAGCGCCCCCACGACTAACCCAACTTCAACCAGCTATGGATCAGACGTGACGACTACCGCATACGACACTTCGCTGTATCAGACACATCAGCGACCTTCCTTACCTATGCTACAGACTCGGACTGCGTACCCAGAATACGACTCGTACAATACCTCGCCGGTGGACGACTATGCATATGCATCGTCATCGCTGCCTCGACAGCAATCGTTCTCAAACACGTACGGTGCCGAAAGCTTTCGACCGTGGACAAGTGCATCTGCGTCTGCTCCTGCTACTACTTCGAGCATGTACTACGAACCAGGATCGGCATTCAGTTTCGGCAGTCTACACGTCGGTGGACCATTTCCAACAACGCCAATGCCTCGTCTGCCTAGCGTGGCCGGTGAGGCCTTCTCGTCACTCAACATGGGCTCACTAAACTCCTCTCTGCCGACACAGACTGTCCAAGAGCGTCGCTTACCGGTGCCGTACACACAGACGTACCAACAACAATTGACTGAGGTGCCACAGATTCGACCACTAGCTTCATTCTCCGAGCCATATCGATCTCACATTGGCGGCATACATAGCCGTAGCAGCATGTCTTGGGCTAGCGAGAACTCTTCGGGACCCGCTGTGTCACGCGCAGGATCCATCAGTGGCCTTGCTTCCACTCATCAACGTCATGGTCTTCCTGCGCCATCTTCGGGCAATGGAGCAGGTTCGATGCTGACAGAGCCGACTGTGCTCGGCTATCAGTTCAGCGCTTCTAGCGGCAGTCCGGAAGCCTCGCCCGTCACTGGGACGTCAATGGCTGAAAGTTTCTCAAGCTCTTCAAGCTCTTCGACAGCAACTTCTACCATGATGCCTCCATCGACGAACGTGCGCTACTCGAGTGGTGGCAGCTATCATGTTCGGCCTGCCTCGAGCATGACAGCCGGTTCACCACAGTCACCATCTGCTCGGGAGGCTGCGGCAGCCAGCTTGTACAGTTTCAGCACAGGTGTCGACAATTCAGATCGTGGTTCCTACGATCGACAGCCTGCGCAAGTCGCCACCGAGGATGTTCAGTGTAACGTTACTTCGCCGCACAACTATCCTCCAATGCGTCATCCACCACCTCAGCACGCGGCCAGCGTCGACGAACTTCGACGACGATCCTCTTATGATCAGCGCGTCAATACAGCGCATCGCATGTCTGTTCAGAACCTCAATGGGCGGTATTGATGGAGTGAAAAAGTCTGTCCAGTCACGAATCTCAGCATTTGATCGACTCCTGCGACGCAAATGCTGCTACCTCGCTTCGATCAGCTCTCGTCAGAGTTCCGTCGCGTCAATTCGGCGTTCTATGACTTATCAAAATCCCACGAATACAGCGATTCGGCGTACTGCTTCACATGCACCAGATCACGACCAAAGCACTTCGGTGTACTGCTTCACATTCACCAAATCGCGACGCAAGCACTTCGGCGTACTGTTTCAACCACAACATCACGATTACCATGACACGCATAGAATAAAACCGCAAGGATTGACAGCACGAGGCTTTGTTCCGGCATTTTTTCGAGAAAAAAAGGCGGGTTGGCGTAGGGTATCTGGACTGGTTCCAATTGAGGACGGTAGATAGTCTTTTCGGAAACTTTGTTTGCGCTTTTGGGTCGATACCAGATTCTGTAACGGTAGCTACAGTACTGCGGATATTGTTGAGGACAGAACACTTAGTAGTGGTGGGTTGTCGTAATGAAAGAAAGCTTTTGAGCTCGGTCGAGGAATGTCGTGTCTTAGGCACTGAGGATAGCAATGGCTCACAATGTTGGACACATTTGAGAAGTGTATTGGCCTCACTATGTCTGCTCAAAAATCGGATCGGAGCATAAACAAGCTTTGCTCCCTAGCAGAGAGCATGTCGCTATTAGGCCCACTTGACTGAATACTTTGCTATCCGGTTGACTGTAGTCTAACGCCCAGTATCGCCAGGATTATATGCCTCTGGGATTCATCCAATAGTTGCTTGCGTTCCTCGGGCACCATCGACCAAGTCACGCAAACGGATCGAAAATTCCTATCCTTTCCAACATCGTAGCATCGTTACACCTGGGAATATCCTGTGTCTCACTCTAAACAATGACGATGTCGCAGTCTTCCTGTCGCACATTCATTGAGTCGTTACATTATTCTTACCCGTCAGTCGTACCAATCCGTCGTGCACCTCCACTGCCGAATCTGCTCGTGCCCGCGAATCGAACGCTTTTAGCAGTCCCGCCTCCTCCAGTGCCAGTCATGGATCGTCCCAGAATGCTACCTCGTAACGCTGAGGGTGGCATCGACGTGACGCCGCCAGCGCGCAGCTTTCTGGCAAAAGGCGTGATCTGAGGAGTCAGTGCTTCAAAAACATCGCTGCTTTCGACTGCTGCCTGAGTGGGCTCGGTGTTGGTGGCCGGTGCAGGTGTGGTGACATAGTATGCTGGATCGAACGCCATTGGAGTAACATGAGCTGGCGTCGGGAGTGCTCTGAATCGTGCCGTTCGTCGGGATCGTGATGGTGTGCGCATGTACGCTGGTGTGGCGATCGGCACAGGAGGTGAGCTAGGCAGCGTCTGAGATCTTTCGACAGACCGTACTGCTGCACGGCTGGCAGGCCTGAGACTCGGGCTGTCGGGCTCTCGTTCATCGTTTTGCTTTGCAAGCATTCTCTTTCCAGCTTGCGAGGCCCAGTGCCGGAGCATTTGCTTCAAGTGCAAATCATTATTGCGTGCTTGCAGGGCATCTGCGCTCTCAGATCTGCGTGCTGCTGTAAAAGTCGCCCACTGAGCCTTCCTCAAAGCATTGGACAAAATGGATAGGTCAGTCTCTTGGCGGAAGACAACTGCTTGTTCTTCCATTGCAGAAATGTCTGTATGGTGAACCACGAGAGCAGATAGTGCTGAACCAAGCAGTTTCTGATGATCTGTCGCGGTAGCTCGAATATCAAGATCTGCAAGTGCAGCTGTCTTTTGTCGCCAGACGTTGAAGGCCTCCATACCCACCTGAAAAAGTCTAGACAGAGCTCTGTGCTCAGCTTCTGCTTTCATCGAAATGGTCTCTGCCAAATTGCTTCGCAAATGACCAAGTGCTGTACCAACGATTCGAATTTTGATGCGAGCTCGAACCTGCGCATAGGCTTCGCGACGCCGCTGGTGTTGATGCTCGACGGTCCGCTCTCTCCACAGCTTCAATGTCGAGTTTGAAAGACAGTAGAACCTTGCATCTGCTGCCCACTTTGCTAACTGACGCGCATGCTCGGTGCGCTGCTTCCACACTGCCAGCACGTCAGGAAGTGTTCGACTATTCGAAAACTCCAGTGCCGCTCGCTCTGCGTCTTCCCGGTTGCGAATCGCCATATTGAGTTTGCGCATGGCAAAAGATTGACGGCGTCGTATCTGACCTTCTGCAAACCTCACGCTAGCTTGCGCAAGAGCAGCGTCCCTGAGCACGCGTCGATCGTTCCAAGTGATCAATGACCGCCGAATGAGCCTGTAGTCTTTGCTTCGCTCGAATCGCCGAAGCAAGGTCTGCAGCTGCCAGGCTTTGAGATATTCTCGCAGCACGTTCTCATCCAATCTCTGAGCGAGAGCTCTACAGCGAAGGCTGTCATTCCATGCTGTCCATGCGGATTGCAATACACGATTGCGATCCACATTTTCTGCTTGGCGGCTGAGTGAGAAGTGCATGTGCCATGCCCGGAAAGCCTTCTGCTTCAGTCTCAGGGCGATCTTAAGTGACAGTTTCGTCTTGCCAGGTGTCAAATTGGCCTGTATTTGGAGTTCAAACATGCATTTAGCGGCGAGCTTGCGGTCATATTGTATACCGGCTGAAGCTGCGGTCTGCACTCGTTGTGCGCAGAGGAACGACAGCGTTGCGAGAGCACACCCAGTAAGCTTTCTTGTGCGCAAATCGTTGGCCTGAGCGTCTTGGAGGCGGCATCGGTCTGCACGCACGCGCCAGTGCTGAAACGCCCAGAGCTGCAGTCTCGTCTTGTCATGTTCTGTGGCAGACCTTTCTTGGTGGCTCCAGCGCCACTTCAGCAGACATTTGCTCTTAAGCATCTGCTCTCGATGCTCTACAGCCTGCGCCAACATAGATGCATTTCGCTCAACGCGATCCTGCCATAGCCTGAGGTATTTCCGTGACAGAATTATACGTGCTTTGGTCGCATTTTCGACGGCTATCGTGCGCCATTTCCGGAAATAGTTGTACCTAAGTAAATGGTGTCGTGCGATATTGGTGTCGTGGCGGTCTCTAACAGTCTTCCTATGCCAATGATCAAGGCTTTTGGCCAACAGCCACCGATGGCTGCGCCCCTGAAACAGAACGAGCTTCTCATCAAGCTGAGCAAGATGATCCTGCTCCATTCGCCGTTGCAGATAGTCGCCGTGCCAGACTTGAATGCAGTCTCTCAGCAGATTGCGAGAATACGTGTCAACCGCAGCAGCTTGCCATTCTGATCTTAGGGACCGTAATTCTAATGCTTGTTCGCGCCAAAGCGCGAAGTATTTCCTTCTGAGCTTGATGCTCGCATTGTGGTAGAAAGTATCGGCATTGATATCCAGCTGTGTATGCGAGAGATCGAAAAGAAGTGTATGATGACGCTGTTCTTCTTGCTCTGAAGTATATTCGGATGAAGGAGATGCTTCCTGGTAATGTTTTGGCGCAGGCTGACGAGATCCTTCTTGGTAATGAGTGCTCTCAAGGCTAGCCGACCTCGCAAGCTGTGGGGAGGAAATTGCGCCGGCGCGACCAGGAGGTCGCCTGGATGGTTCATGTCGCTTTGCCGCTGATGACGCTTCTGCTAAGCGCGAGCGCTCGCTAAGGAAAGTCTCATCTAGTCGAGCATCGTCGAATGAGACTCGTCTCTTAGGCTGCTGGAACTTCTCCTTGTGAATGCTCTCCGGCTCTTCAAGTGATCGCGTCACGCCTTCAATGTAGATCTCGCCATCAACTTCTCCTTCCGTGTCGACGACGGTGATGCCGTGAGCCTCCAGCAAGTCTCTTAGGTAGGGTACGAAGTCTGTCGCACGTCCTGGTCTATACCATCTCCTGGCACTCTCGCTGACACGTAGTATCCAGCGAAAGATTTCATTGTCGCGACTCGAGTCAAGGCCTCTATCTTGAAGCTCTGTTTCGTAGGCGTTGAAGATGGCAGTCGAGGGCGGCGCTTTTATGCGGGAAGCAGTTTTGCAGATGCTGTCGAGGGTCGCGATCTCTGTAAGGTGTCAGCTATGACCTGGTGAGGTTGATCAGGACCGCTTTGTGGCCTTACGATCGTCAGTCAGCGCGGGAAGCTCTTGGTCGGGAGCATGTCCATTCATGTGTTAGGATACCTTGCTGATGCACGGTATACTGTTGCTTCCGGCGCACGCGCTTTGAGTACGGCCTGGTCATCTGGTGCGCCTTTCCATGTGCATACAGAGACTCGCTCGCCTGGTGAGTGCTAGATGATGCGCTGTGTATTCTGCCAAGATGCAATGTTCATTGTCGAGTCGCGTTCCAAGCATTGATGTTACGCGCTCGTGTTATTCCAAGGTTTGGTTCTGACGCGCGCGCGCTGACCAGTGCATGCAGCCAGTGACTAGTCTTGACCACAATCTAGCCAATCACTACCCTTACACTGAGCAAGGGCCTTCCAGGTCCCTTTCGTTGACGTCGATGTCGTCGACGAAGCTTGGTCGCTACCCAGGCGGTGCATCACAACATTCAGCATGCCCGGCAGAACAAGGCCCATCGAGAAATTCGCAGAAGCTACAGCGAAGTGCTCCCCGGAGGTATGATGGGCGGTTGATATGCACGGAAAATATGCTTATGTACTGCACAGGGCGCGGTCTATGGCAAGTGCATAGCGGCCAGCTACCAAAACGTCAAGAAGGATATGTGCGCAAGGGAATTTATGGCATTGAAGGACTGCTATCTGGTATGTTGTCACGCTGCCCGCTGATCAAGCGTAAAGCTGACTGTCCGCAGAAAGCAGCAGGCAGAAAATCATAATGAGACATCCCTACTGAGATCACGCTTCTCGATGTCGCGTTCGCGTTATCCTCGCATACCACCTCATGCAGACGCCATCAGTGCACATGTATTAGAGCGTCGTTGTTCTGGTTCGCTGGACGAATTTGCATCGCTCATGTGCTCGGACAAGACTTGAGCCTCGAACACAAGCCGTATGGAAGATTCTACCCAGTCAGAGTCACAGGAAGTAGGCCCGCTTGAATCTCAGTTCGGCCGTGTACCATACGCCGCAAGAGTATCGACCCTTCTTCTCTCATGTCTGTGCGTTGCGTGACGGCAATCGCCACTCTCCACGACTACGAGTGTAATCGAGCATACCGGGCGGCAGTACGCATATGTTCATTATCGAGTGCTGCGTTGAAGTGATGCAAAAACAGGTTTCCGTTGAATCTCTTATGTCGCCACGACTGAATTCTTTGTTGGTGACGTTTACTTACAGTTACGGTGCTAGTCTTGGTGCTCGTCCTTACCAGTCTATATAGTAGCTTCCAGCTTTAGGTCTTGGCATATAAGAGGATTGAATGAAGAGTGTCATGCACGCAATCTGCGTCCATCTGGGCAGATATGGCACTGATGATTGTAAACTTAGCAGCGATAACACTTCCAAGCCTGATGACAGGCTGGTGGCAGAGTCTGTTGATGCAACAGTCCTTGATTGGTCGAGAGAACTTAGCAGAACGGATCGTATTCGACCGCTCTGTGTGCAAGAGTGAAGACAATGACACATGCAGCGGCTGTTGATGAACAGGAAAGATCGACGCTTCATATCCTTGCGCGTCGTGAGGATGCCATGCTCTATATACACGAGCATGCACCGGCGCTGAACCAGGCAAACACAGATTTCCAGCTATCACTAGAGCCGACAGCAATAGTACGCTGCCAGAAGGACTCCATTGCATCAGTAAAGCGGACTACAACAATCACACCAGCCTCATCGAAGTCCTGGGAAGTCTTCATCATCGCCAGAAATGTCGGTGCACCACTTGATAGCCAGAAGAGACTTGTTGACCCAGCAGTGGGTGTGGAAATTAGATACATCATGCCCAACGAATTCGGCGTCCCCAAATGTGGCATCTGAGGCGACGAAATCCTTCTCGGACCTCGTCTGCTTGAAAACGAGAATACATCGAATCCAAATTCAGGGGCAAAATGATATGGATCTCGCTCTCCTGTTCCTTCTGGTACGAATTTCCTCCGATCGGCTCAAAAGCTCGATATGGTTTCGACCTGCTAAGAAGAAGACGGACGTTGTTCGACGACTCGGATGGCACCACCAACTTTCGCACTTCCACTTGACGTCAAGCAGGTCGTGCGGTAACTCGTCTCTTCGCGTTGCCGATTTTCCGAAGCATGAGGACGATATATGTCCCTCGATTCGTGGCTGGCATCTCATTACCGTTCTGGTGGATTTCTTCACTCCCGACCAAAGGGATATGCTGGCGCCGGGACTTCGCGTTAGAGGCGATAGAGAATATTGTTAGACGGTTACGCACAAGAATACGAAGGAGCGATGTCAGATCGCCATGGCCATGATGAAAGAAAGAGATATTACTGGTTTCGCAATTCTGTTGTATACGACGAGGGTGTTTTACCCCAGTGTTGATGCGGAAGTCCCAAGTAGGTTGGAAAATGAGAAGCTGGAAGTGCCGGAGGAGGATTTGGAACAGTGAACGAAAGCGGCGGTAGAGATGGCGATCGAGTGTAAGGTTGGAGCGCTGAACCGAAGGAACTACTAGTATACTGGCTTCCATGGTCGAAATTAATCAAGAATGTAGTCGTGCTTCATGGTGTATAGCTATCACTGTCGTGTCGTCCATCATTATGACCTAGATCTGTGCCCTTCGTTCATCGTCATTACATGTCTACGTGCCAGTGTCCATTACGCAGGGATTCTGGTGGAGACCTAGGATCAATTCGAACAGGGTCGAGACAATTGCAAACGTGACCAGGAGGCAGATAGTCTCGAGGAGGACTGTGTCAAGAGAGCAGCCTGCACATAGTTCAGCAGAAGTCCAGCTGCGCGCCAGGCACTTGCCTATCACAGCATCCGCCAATGCCTCGCGACTTGGCCTTTACTCAATACCGAGCTCCATTCTACACGCCAAAGGTGATTTCAAGCTCGCACGCTCGACATCTCGAAGACAAGTTCAGCTCGGCGAGTGCGCCAGATGAACGGTGTACGGGCATGCTGTCGCGCGAGTACCGCGTGGCTTCACGGAGCTTTCCATAGTCTAGCCTTGGGGTGAGCTACTGCACGTGTCCGCACGATGTAGCTTCTATTTCTGCTGGTATATATGTCTGGAGCTTGCCGTGCCTCGGTCCTTCCAATGCATCCAATGACCTCTTTTCTTCATTTTAGGACGCTCATGCTCAAGCGATTGACGCCGAGAACTACGCTGCGTAGTCGTGCCGCTCTTGACCTTCAGCGCTGGCTTAGTAGACTGGCGTGTGTAGTGTTGCCGCCGGCCTTCGTCTCGATTGGGACCTCCTTCTTAAATTTGGGTTTGCGCACGTGGCAAACTGCGAAGGTGTAGCACTATCGCCGTTCACCAGTTGATGGAGACAAAATGTGTCGCTTTTTATCACGATAATCTTTGCCATGCTCAGGCTCAAGCTTGCAAGCCATCAATTGATAGTTTGGGAGGTTGTCGTTCTATGCCTAGGCCTGCGAGAGTGGCCTTCCCTCAGAGGGGAGTGTTGCATTGCGATCACTTCAGAAATCTCAATTTTTCTCGACAATGATGCAGGTAGATCGTGAAGGCCCGCGACAGGAAGCGTGAACACTATAAGACTTATTTGCAACACAGTGGAGATGTAGAGGCTGTGTAGGGTAGATAAACAAAGATTGTACAAAACAGACAGAACTACTAGTAATGAGGCATTATGACAGGGTATCGTAATGCAGTCTTCATGCAATATCTCTATTTCATTGAGCGTAGTCAAGGTGTTTTAACCTAATACCACGTCATGGTAAAGCCCGCTCGTGAGAGTCGCGGGTTTAAGCTATGCAGCATCCTCTTGGGTGCTAGATCAATTACGAAAGAGATGCCTGTGAGGCGCCATTATGTACATCTCCCGAATCTGCAATCATCTATTCCATCATCAATCTTCCTGTGCCATTCCATGAGCTGCCATGGCCCTCAGATTATGATTATCTTCCACCTTTTATATCGTAATCAGGAAATATTATGGTAGTGTCTACCATCCTGTGTAACTTGGCGGTTCGTAGCCCTTGGGCTGCTCATAGCCGGTGGGTTTGGCTTCTTTAGTCCAGGTGCTGCTGGACTCGTACTTAGGGGGTTGAGAAGCATAGCTCGCTGGCTTGCTGTAGCTCGGCGCAACCCAAGTCGATGATGTTGTCGCGGGCTTGCTGTAGGAAGGTGCTGGATGTGAGTAGGAAGGCGCCGGGTGTGAGTAGGAAGGCGCAGCAACGGAGTGGCTATAGCTCGGCGCAAAATGGCTGTATACGGGTGCAGACTTTGACGGCGTTGGGTATGAGTTAGGTCCGGTCGGCGTCGAGTGGCTGTAGCTCGGGGCAGAATGGCTGTACGAGGGTGCAGACTTTGACGGCGTTGGGTATGATTTAGGGCCAGTCGGGATCGAGTGGCTGTAGCTTGGGGCAGAGTGGCTGTATACGGGTGCAGACTTTGACGGCGTTGGGTATGATTTAGGTCCGGTTGGAATCGAGTGGCTGTAGCTCGGGGCAGAATGGCTGTACGATGGTGCAGACTTTGATGGGATTGGGTACGAGTTTGGCAGTGACGAGGCATAGCTCATCGACATGCTATGTTGGTACGGAGGAGCACTATGCATGCTAACTGGCACGGTGGGTTTCGAAGTTGCCACGGAAACTGGCTTGGATGGACCGTATGTCGGAATTGACATCATGCTTGGCTTCATGCTTGATCCCATGCTGTTTGGTTTGCTATAGCTCGGACCATGCGGTGGCATCGATGCAGGTTGAGATGGCATCATTCCTGGCTTGGTGTAGGAGTTAGGCCCTTTGGGAATTGATGCGGGCTGAGACGGCATCACTCCTGGCTTGCTATAGCTGTTAGGGCCGTTAGGCATCATCGACGCGGGCTGAGACGGCATCATTCCTGGTTTGCTGTATGTATACGGACCTTGAGGCACCATGCCTGGCTTGCTATAGCTGTTAGGGCCGTTAGGCATCATCGACGCAGGCTGAGATGGCATCATCATTCCTGGTTGGCTGTATGTATACGGACCTTGAGGCACCATGCCTGGCTTGCTATAGCTGTTAGGGCCGTTAGGCATCATCGACGCAGGCTGAGATGGCATCATCATTCCTGGTTGGCTGTATGTATACGGACCTTGAGGCACCATGCCTGGCTTGCTATAGCTGTTAGGGCCGTTAGGCATCATCGACGCAGGCTGAGATGGCATCATCATTCCTGGTTGGCTATACGTATTGGGACCGTGAGACGTCATCGACCCGGAAGGCATCATGCCTGGCTGACCTTGTGGCATGCTTGCACTGTAAGTTGGCTGCATCTCAGGACCGACAGGCGTGACCATCGCACTTTGAGTATATGTTGGTGCACCCATCGATCCGTACGTTGGACAGTAGGAGACGGGTGTGGCAACGCTGTAGTACAAAGTCGTGGTCGAGCAAGCGGGACAAATTTGACTGTAATGCACCGTCTCGGTCATCGTTTCATACTTCGTCTCTGTCACAGTGATTGGAGCTGGCACTGGCGGGCAGGTCTCTTGCGGAGACATCGGCACAACCGGCACAGTGGCAGTCTCAGGCTGAGAGGGTTGCTGTGGAGATCCGGCTGTGGGAGAGTAGACGGGCGGTGACATCTCCGGCTGAGAGGGTTGCTGCGGAGATCCAGCTGTGGGAGAGTAGACAGGCGGTGACATCTCCGGCTGAGAGGGTTGCTGCGGAGATCCAGCTGTGGGAGAGTAGACAGGCGGTGACATCTCCGGCTGAGAGGGTTGCTGTGGAGATCCAGCTGTGGAAGAATAGACAGGCGGTGGCATGCCCATTCCAGATACGCTAGGCATTACTGTACCGGTGCCGGGTAAGCCAAGACTGTTCGACATGCTTGGCCCTTTGGGCGACGCGGGTGTTGAGGGTAAGCTGTACGGCACAACAGAAGCTGAACCGCTCGGCTGCTGTGGAACAGGCGTTGCGTGCGAAGGCATGGACGGATAGCCCTTCGATGGAGATGCCGAACCAGAATGGCTCATGTACGGCGAAGTACCCATTGAAGGCTGTACAGTCGGATAACTGGGGACAGACTTTGTAATCACAGTCTCGGAAGTGACAGTCGTCTTGTAGGTCTTGGTCTCAGTCCTGCTGGTCACATTCTTTGAAGAATAAGATTGAGGTGGTGAAGGGACCTGCCAGTCTAATTAGCACGGGTGATCGAATCTTCCACATAGTCAAGTATTGCATATCCGCAACGACGAGCAGGAAAGGGCCTGTTGATCAAATCGCCTGTGTTCGGAAGACGGTAAAAACGCAATATTAACGTTGACTTACCGAGTATGGTGGTTTAGAACCATAGCTCATCATTGGTGGTGGGGCCGATGCCTTCGACGAGGTCGTAGGCTTCGAGTAGCTTGGCGGAGGACCATACGAAGGGATTGATTTCGCAATCGTCGGCGAGCTAATCATTGGCGGCGGGACCGATGCCTGCGAGGTCATAGGCTTCGAATAACTTGGAGGACCATATGAAGGTATCGATTTCGCAGTAGTCGGCGAGCTCATCATTGGCGGCGGAACAGATGCCTGGGAGGAAGTCATAGGCTTCGAGTAACTCGGCGGAGGACCATATGAAGGGATTGATTTCACAATAGTCGGCGAGCTCATCATTGGCGGCGGGACCGATGCCTGCGAGGTCATAGGCTTCGAATAACTTGGAGGACCATATGAAGGTATCGATTTCGCAGTAGTCGGCGAGCTCATCATTGGCGGCGGAACAGATGCCTGGGAGGAAGTCATAGGCTTCGAGTAACTCGGCGGAGGACCATATGAAGGGATTGATTTCACAATAGTCGGCGAGCTCATCATTGGCGGCGGGACCGATGCCTGCGAGGTCATAGGCTTCGAATAACTTGGAGGAGGACCATACGAATGGATGGATTTCGAGGTCGTTGGTGAACTCTTCATGGGCGGTGGGACGGAAGCCTTGGTGGTGGTCATAGGCTTGGAGTAACTCGGCGGAGGACCGTATGAAGGCATAGACTTGGAGCTCGATGAGGTCCACTCCGACTTGCTCCATGTGTTTGCGTATGATGGAGGGGGAGCGTAGGTTGCTGGCGGCGGTTTACCATAGTCCTCCGATGATGAAGTCTCTGGCCAGTCGCCACCATGGCCGTACTCTCCTCCATAGCCCTTTGGTGCTTCGCCCTCACTGCCGGGTGCAGCGTAAGCTGCGCCCAGCAGTGCCAACACTGTGATCTTCGACAACATCCTTTCCGTCACCGCACACTGATCAAACTAAACGAAGGTAGAGGATTGTAACGAAAGATGATAAAAAAGAGCTGCAGACCGAGATCTAAAGTGACCGACCGGAGGTGGTCAAAGCGAGTGTAGACCACACCCGGTGACGATCACCCGGATTCAAGGTTGAGGAACGACCGTTCACGTCCAATGTGAGGGACGTTGGGACAGGCTGTTTCGGACGACGAGAGAGGAAGAGACTTCCTGCGGCGTTGAAAAGCCCTTATACAAAGCGAAGATCGACGCCACACCACTTGGACCAGAAGATGGGATCGGTCCAAGCACCTGTCGCATAGAACGAGGGCAACGCGGGTACGAGCGATGCGCTCACAATCATCATGCAGCCGAAGCGATGGTCGCCTGAGCCGGCAGCGACGTGAAGAGGCAGACTCGAGCTATGCCCTGTGAGAGCAGGCTGCATCGTCCTAAAGCCTACCGAACATCTTGGGTCGTATGTGTGTACCTGAGCACATGCCTACCAGCCAATCAGCGACTGCAATTGCGCAGATGTAGTCTCCAGGTTGTGCATCCTTCGTAAGAATCCATGGGAAGGTTTGATAGCGTCGGTCGTGCTGCGGGTCTAAACCACAAGCAGTGGCTGACTTGAGAAGAATTGCTGTTCTGGGAAGCACGAGCGATTAGTCGTTGAGCGTGCGGCCAAGAGTTTAGTGGGCCGCGGTATCGTCTCACCACTCTTCGTGCTGCGTCTAAAAAACCCAAGCCAATGCGCAACTGATGTCACCCTGCTTGATGAGATGAAGCATAAGCCATGAGACCAGTGCTCAATATGCTTGGCGTTTCTTCCAGATACTCTTGAGCTGGCTGGCGTTATGAAGTCGTTTAGCAGTCACTTTCGTATCAGTCGTATGCCGCGATCCTTCGGACCTTCAGAGGATGCCAGCGACATATCAAACAGAAGGTACAATAAAGATTGTCATGGAAACGTTTTGTAAGTCTGGGCGTTGCTGGTCTTGGTACCCACAGCATCCACACTATGGTATTGGCTGGTCTGCATGTGCTCGCTGCTCGGAAGGATGCGGTCCAAAAATATTCGGCGGCGACAGCACCATGTGCAGAAGTATGCAGGAAGTATGTACGGTAGGTATTCTTGATAGCTTCTGCGACATGAAGCACCGCACACCTTCGCTTGAGGTCTTGTGCGGTGATACCCCAGAATGGAGCATGTGCATGTGAGTGGACCTGCAGCCAGAGGGCATGAGGGGTTAGTACGCCACAGCCGCCAACCGCGGCTTTGTGCCTGGATCTATTACTGTAAAATAAATGCAACGTCAGGACTAAGCGGTCGCTATTCCTGTCCTCAATGGATAGACCTGATGATGAGCTGTCACCTGTTACATCCAGCCCTCCCAAAGATCGCTCCAGTCATTTCCTGCGAGCTGTAGCTCCACTTCGTCGCAAGGCGCAACAACTCAACCAAAAGCAGGAAAGGGCCATCGCCACCTCTTCAGAGTCTACAGTGTAGTAGGTACGGTATCGGTAGAACGGTCAGGGATTTCGACTTCCTTTTCTCACCCGACCGGTCGGCGTTCCGCTGGTCTTGATACCGATGTCTCAGTTGAACCTCAAGGTGTGAAGTTGCCTTATTACTACGATTCACAAACGACTCATCGAATGTCCAACTGTTCATAACGACAATCGCCAGAAAGCTAGGCATATCTCACTCGATCGATAGGCTTGGTCGAGTGTCCGTTCCCTCGGCCGTCGGACTCTCTAGCCGTTGCAAGCCGACAGCCCCATCGATGCATCGGTTGAGAGCATCGGGTAAGCCGGCTACAATCCGCACACTCGTATTCTTTAAGCTTTTGTTTATCGAAATTAGACTTTGCATAGGATGACTACAGCGCCGCTCTGTCATCAAGCAACGACCACGAACGCCTTTCATCACGCAACCGAGACGCAACGGCAACGTGCAACTCAATGACGCAAGGCAGTTTGAGATGTCGATGAAACACTGCAGACCGCAGTACGAAAGCACAATCAAAGCAACCAGGTGGATGGAATCTTCCCACCATAAACTATGCAATAATTGTAATCGCAGTCATCCAGTCTCCGCGCGACAGCGAGTGCAAAGTTCTTTCGCCGCGATACGAAAAATTCTTCTGTCTGCCGAAACGCCACGAAGCCAGAGCACCGCGTCCTCACGTACCATGAGAGGATGCGCGTGCCAGTGCTTGGCATCTCCTCCGGCAACTTCTCTGACTTTGCCTCCAGCGGCATACTGTATACCGCACCATCACTTGAGGACAGGCGCCTGCGACCGTGCTATCAGACATCAAGTGACAAATACTGGCTACCATCCGCGGTCCAGGATCTCGTGAACGACAGGAAGGGCCTGCCCTACCCACTTATCATTGCAGTGGAATAAGCTGCGTGCTCATGCTGACGTCCGAGCTTGATGCGAAACGACTTGAAAGCCCTCAAGTTCTACTACTTATGCGAACCCTGCGCGCAGATGCTCCCGCCAGTAAGCACATTACCAAAGTCTCCTTCTTGACACGCCATTTTCGAGTTGCTCGATTGAAGCATGTGCCATATCACCATTAGTCCTTCAGCGCGCTCGACTGTGGCTAACGAGGACCACGTGGTTCCTCACAACGTACCACACTACACCGGAGGTACCTCTCAGTCATTCTACGCAATGCAGTCATCTCCCTCAACCACACAGTTCTCTGCGCGATGCAATTGTCCTCTCCTACACGCAAATTCGTTACGCAGCCTTCGGGATGAAAGAAATAGCCGAACGTTTCTCATGAGGATAATGATGCAGGCGCTTGACCACGCGCCAGACCACGCGCACACCTTGAAAAGTGAGGTGGGCGTCTTTGGTATAGAAGCAGGATTCGTAGTCGTGCAAAAGTGGCCTTCGGTAAGAGAAGCGGCGCACGCACCCTTAGAGTCAGCCGAGATCACCAGATATGGTTCGCTTTTTCTGTATAGGCGCTTGGGATGGCACAAACACCAGCGTCGCCCTCTCACTATGGTCTCTCGAAGAAGTCTTTTCGACGTCATATATCAGTCCTGTCAAGGCCTTGCTCCGGCTCGCTAACCGTTGCAAAACGTGATCATAGCAAGCGTGTCAAATTGCTGAAAGCCTTGACGCTCAATGTATCAGCATTTGGCCGCCAAAACCCCATCTTTGTCAAAATGTCTCGTCGATGCTGACATATCACAGCTCCCAGGAGATCAATAGTGGTCGCTCAAACATGAGACACGGCCATTGTGCTTTCCTGCCTGGTTGGACCCCCGTCTCGTGCGCCTAGTAGCGGCTGCAGCCACGGATACAGGTAATTGTAATGCTGAGGATGATTCCATCGCCGACAATGTGGTGCTGCGTGCCTTCTTTGTGCGTAATGGCATTTTTTCGGATGTGGCACTGTACACGGCATGATCTTGACCACGCTTGATGTCCGTTACGAGCAACGTTGAAGTCCACGTGAAAGGGGAGAGCCGAGTAATACATGCTTGCCTTCTGCTCTAAATCTCTGCTATGTTGGATACACGAACATAGTATAGAGAGATGGGGAATATGAACCGCATCGAGCCCCACACATTGTCCTGTTCCTGAGAGCAATCTCGGCTGAAGGCCTACTTGGTACCGCGCTTGTATCTTTCCTTCCTCGCAGCCACATCTTTGCCGTGCTGAGAGCCATGTGCTAAATGGGAAATGCGTGTTGATATTGATCGATGTCGATGTGTTGTATCGATAAGCTTGGAAGGAGACCGGTAGACGACAGTGGTGAGCATAGACGCTGCTGACATCGAACTTCTACGTCATGCAGCATTCCAAAATTGGCATCGCGTGCGAACCTCGAGCCGAATGGAAGTGCGTGCTTCCACATGTCGCTTTGTGCATTGTCGAACCAGCTTCGCAGTTCCCGATATTCTTGCACACACTGTCATATGCTTTAGGCGAACGACTCATGCATGACTTGACATCCTTCTCAAGTACGACAGCTGCGTTGCTAGCACGCGATTATTCACTCTAGCACAGCTTGCAGGAGCTCACAAGCCCCATCACGCTCGAGCCGGCATCCTCTGCAGATCGGGGCTTCAGCTATTCGCAACACCTCTGCTGCGACCTTTGCCGACCTGACCACGACTCGTTGCGGGATCTGTTGGCAATATCGAGGTGTGCAATTGTCGTTGCGAAGATCTGGACATGGCGATCTCGCAACGACATGGTTCGCCATTTGGGCCTTCACCCTCACCACAACCTCAACAGCCCCTCACGAAGCGCGACGTTCGACGAAACAGAATCATGGAAAAGCTACAAGGCATGATCGATACCTTCAATGCGAACCAGCACAACCACTATCGAGCGCAACTGCAAGGCGTCCAGGTCGACATGACTTTAGTGCTTCGCGCAGATCCATATGGTCCAGAAGCACCTCTCAGCGATGCTCCAGACGAGATCCGCGAACAGATCGAAGCTGTGATGAAAGGCGACGCGAACGGCAATGGTGGACTAAGCCTACCGCAAGACGAGGCTGCGCAACAAGATTATTGGGCTGTGGCTGGCAAGCGATACACTGAGTTCGTGAGCCAAGTCAACAATGCGATCGAGGCAAGAGATGCCGATCTGACGGCTCTACATGTGAGTCTACCCCAAGGGCTATCAAAAGATGAGAACGAATGCTGACCATTGCCATGTATATAGAACGATTACACTGCCTCTCTTGCCGAGCTCGAACGAATCCATCAGCAACGACTGAAACAAGCAGAAGAAGAGCACAAAGCCCTTTCGGCAACTATCAGACAACGACTTGTCACGACATTGAACAAGAAACGGCAGCAACTTCTTCGCGACAAAGAACAGCTCGACATTGCAGACAGCAACGCTATGCTCATGCACCCAAACCACTTCAGCATCGGCAATAACCCTGGATCGCCAAGCCACAATGGTACTGTCATGAACAAGAGGACGCGACATCTCAGACACAATCGTGGTGTGAGCCCAGCACCAGGCGAGCTGGCGGATAATGGCAAGAGAAAGAGGAAGTTCACTCAAGCAGAGGACGATCAAGGCAACGAGTCTCCGGCGCAGTATCTTGCAGGCGGGCGTAGTCCTTATAAAGATGCAAAGGTGCAGAGAGAATACAGTCAATTCGATGCGCCGGCATACAGCCTTGAAAGACTGTTCACGGAGAAAGAGCTTGCAATGGCGACCGAAACTGCTAAGATCGCGACATACAAATACTTCCACCAGCCACAACAGCAAGAGCAAGAACAGACCTCCAGTGTCAATGATACGACCGTGCCATCTGTGGACGGCGAGGTGGTGGAGTCTGCCGAAGCTGTTTCCGAAGATCAAATCCTGGACGCAGGCGCAGTTCCTATGAATGGTGCAGATACTCCTCCACCTTCAGAGCCAGCAGCCCCGTCCGGTATGGAGCGAAGTGCGTCCCATCAGGTCCTGACGCGAGGCGGGGCGCGCGCCAATCCCCTGGCTGCGTTATCAGATCTTGCAAATGCAGCAGCAGCAGCTTCTTCCACTGCACCAATAATCAGAGATAATCCTTTCGCGCCTGTGCCGCCAGCATACCATGCGGTAACGCGCAGCGAGAAGTCTGGAGCACCCGCGCCTCCACCAGTCAGTGCCGTTGATATTGACAACGATTTCAACATGATGAACGAGGCTGGCGCAGACATGGCTGCCAATAACGCGGACAACAATGTTGATGAAATCGAGGCAGACAAAGCGCGGCTACTGCGTCGACAATTGCTCGATCAGGCGCTGGGCATCACAGGCGTGCAAGCACCTTACAGACTACCTCCGCTCGAAACGGGACCCGGCGCGTTGATCGGACGTGGTGTCGAACGGGAACCAAGAACTGGTTTCGCACCTCTTCTCCCTCAAGCTGTTCAGATCGAGTCCAGAACGAAAGGCATTACCAGACTGGAAGGGGGCAGCTTAGCAGCGGCTCTGAGCGGCAGATTAGGCGCTGAACCTATGAGTAGGACGACTTCCGCCGGCGGCATGAGTGAGCTGGGCGGCGAGGCTTCAGGCAAGCGAGGCGCAAGAGGCAAGCTTGTATAAGCAAAGATGTCAAGCACGATATGCTGCAGCGTTCAGCGAGCAGTTGGTGGGCCTTGTGCAATATCGATGCTAGGAATCAAGATTTCGAGATCTCTGGCCTTTGTGGCCACCTTCAAGCTCGGATGTAGGGCGATCCGTCGCAAGGACGACTCAAGAGATGCGAGCGCTGCGAACATGGTCGGAGAGACTCGTTCGAGCACGGCGAGTCGGGGTTTTTGCTTTGTTGCTAACTGGCCAGACCCTGCCCGAACGGCTGGCAATAGATCATATCAGAACACTACCCTGCAGGTGTTCCCCAACATTCTGGCCGTGGCCGGCGACTTTGCCTGTGCTCCCTCGATGACTGATAAAGGTTGACCAGATTGCGTTGCCCAGAAAAGACTTTCGTGTAACGTCACTTGTCGCGCAGCTGCATCAGTAGCATCAGCACTTGTCTGCAGATATGCGAAGATTTGCGCGGACAGTTGCTCCCATCTCTGTAGGTCCAGCACAAAGCACGTGTTTATGAGCGCAGCGTGTCTTGATGAGTAAGATGCGCGAATGCCAGGGCTCCCCTTCGACCAGGATCACCAACGACATCCCGGAGACATGGCGCGCGAGATTGCAGATTACTGCCAGCTGGGGTAGTTCAGGAGTTGTTGACCTCGATGACCAGCGCCTTTCATGCTTGCAAATGACATGCAGGCCGTCTTGATGACCTTCTGCACATCAAACATGGAAGCCGATACTGCAATGAACCACTAAGCTAAAGCTCCATCCGGACACAGGCGCGAAGACACTCGCAACGACAAGTAAGCAAAGACACTTCGCCACAATGCCACCCGCTGGCAGTACTGGCCCTAGTGAGCATGCCAAGATTGCCGTTGGCATCACTGTACCTATGATAGTCCTGATCGGCGGCCTCCTTGGTTTCATATGGTACACAGAAAGTCAAAGGCGGCAATACTTGACTGGGACAACCAATTCGCCTCCGGTTCGACTCGTGCCGCCGAGTGTGCTGGGTTCTCTTGACTATGGGCACGACAAAATCATCGAACGATATCATACGCAGGATGTCAGTATCGTTCAGACACATCCAGCGAGGACAACCAGTCTTGGCTCTCGAGCTAGTAAACGCAGTGCATCCCACGAGCTTTCCAAGCCTGGTCAAGCTGAGTTGCTGGAGCTCGAAAAGCTGCAAGCGTTTCAGACTTGTGCCTCGCCACAGGATGCACCTTCAACGCCGGTTGCAAGTGCGGTGCAAAGAGCAGCTGACCATTTTGAGGCCAACGACTGCCATACCAGCCCTCTGGTCGAGAAAGGGAAGCAGAGCTATGAGCTAGGCGCTGGTGACCAAATCGATCAGCCAAAAATGGCCGAAATACGTATGTCTTATCAACACCGCGCCTCAAATGCTTTCCGCTTTTCATTCCGACCGACCACTTTCATTAAGCGTAAAACTCGAGCCCTGAGCCGACACAGCAACGAAATTCCATCACCAAGCTGCAGTGCCGACGTTGAAAACGATTCACAGGATGCCACGGCAACGTACATGAGCAAAGATTTGCCCCCAACCCCTAGATCCGCACCACGTTTCAGCGCCAACATTGAGTTCTGCAAAGATGGCAACAACTATAATAAAGAGGTTGCGGTTCCTCCTCAAGTCGTCACAGCCCGTGGGGAAGGTGTTGGCACTGTCGAGGACTCCGCTGGAGGACTCTGCTCACCTACGCTCTCCGAGGTCTCCAGATCGCAAACAGACCCTGCGCTGCCCGATCACAAGGATATACGCTTCAGTCATAGCTCAAGCATGACCGGAACAACCGGTCTCGATGGGTCAGCTTTTGTAGGGATCGCGGAGCTTAGCGATACCAGGAATTCGAGACGTCTGTCCAGAGACGAATGTCCCTCTTACGTGCAGAGCCCCGTCAGTGCGCGATTCTCGGACTCGCCGCCGAGCTGGATGAAGAGACTTAGTGCCGATCGCAGTCAACGGTCCAGCGTGGGCATCGAGGAGAAGTTGAACGAAGCTAATGCACAGTGGGGAGCTGATGCAGACGAGCGGCAGGCGGATGGAGATCCAACCACTAGCCAGAGAAGTAAGTACGAAGTGTTGCTTTCGCCTGCGGGATTCTATGTCTGTGAGTTTCGTCTGACGCCTGTCTAGATACCGTTCTCATCCTCTCGGCTGCATCCCAAGCACAACGACAGAGGTCACGATCGAGGCCGAGGAGAAGAGCGCCTGAAGCAGAGCCACCTGCGCAGCCGGCACACGATCTGCCAGATCCGGGAGATAATGATGATGACGATAATGAAGAGGTGAAACAAGCCGAGATGGATGCAATGGATATTGTGGAGTCGGTCAGTCCGGTTGATGGCGACTTCAGAAGTTTCAGGCACGAATGAGATGGGCGTTATGAGGTCTGCCCTGTATGAATGTCTATGCCTGCTGAGCATCTGCACAATGTATAGTCTCTTTGTTTTTGTAATGCATGAGAGACGTGATGAAGCTTTGTACGAATGTTTTTCAGCTCCCGGTCTGCGCTGGACATGTGCTGCTCGTAGTCATGCGAGATATCGTTCAGCAAGTGCAACTTTGTGAGAGTTGTTACCAGCGTTGTGCGCGCGCTTGAATTGAGAGTCACTTCTCCATTCACAGGGTCTTCGCGCGTATAATTACAGGGATCGTACGGCCCGTGCTCGTGTTACACAGATCTCTCGGGCTCCTAGCACAACGGCTCGGAATTCCCTGCTTTACAGTCTATAATTCCGACCTCAGACACACGCATCCAGCGCTCGATCACGCTCGACAAGCAGAATTGCGAGCTAATGGTAGACTCGCATGCAGATCCGATAGAAGTACACACTCCAACGCGGCTCATTGTGCTTTACTCGATGTTCCCATCGACTTCAGCACAATCTATGAACTAGCCTTCGCGCTTGACCTGGACGCTAGCATCGATCTCCTTTCTGCAACGCCACCAGAGAAAGAACTTCTTCTGACCTGCGAGCAAGTATGCTCCAAGGCTCGCGGCATCCACAGAGCTGCACGTAGGCGCTTCTGGTCAGAGGGCAACTTCTCATGGTGTGTCAGCCTAGAACATCTGCACAAGGCCTCGTCGGAGCTGGAGTCTCCCGACACGGCCTCTATCAATCTCATCACTCGCTGCTCAATCGCCTCTATGAATTCTGGGCGCGGCAACGAGTATGGTGAGCTTGTCGATCCTCGTGGCATCTGGCATTGCAGATGCGACAGAATCGATAAGGGCTTCTGGTAAATTCGGTGCTTTTCCCAGACTGGAGGAAGAATATGCGAATGTTGGGAGCAGTATGAGCAGAACAAGATGGAGACTTTCGTGCAACAGAACGATGCGTTGCCCTTCGCTACAAGGGATTAGATCCGGTATGCCTTTAGTCGAGATCATTATGAGCCGCTACAGTAGGCTGCAAAATAGTAAGGCTAGCAGGCTGGCGTAAAGATCACTTGTGAGACAGATGTTGAAGCTTAGACTTGGCAGCATCCGTACACCACTGGCATGCAATTGTCCTGGACAAACGTATCGCCGTCTGGTCTGCACCCTGGAAAAATGCTGCAGGGATATGTCGTATCGTCGCCCCAATTAAACCTCAAGCAGCGATAGCGCTTATCAGAGTGGAGCACTTACTTTGCGTTAATGCTTGCTCTCGCATTAGCACAACTTGATCACACCGCTTCTTGCACCAACTTCAGCCTTGCTTTCCAAAATCGAAATAAACCCTCTTATCAACATCACGAGCACTCGCCACTGTTCGGTCTGTCTTGAATGCCATCGGGTGTCTGCAGTGATCCCTTGAGGTCTAAGAAGTTTCCTGCTCATCAATGGATCCATTCCCACCAATATCACTCTCTCCGCAGTGTCGCAGTGAACCTAGGACAGCAATCAATATCGGAGATGGCAATGTTGGTCAGATGTACAGGAGCGGCGGCGCATGGACCAGACTGCGAAGTCATAGCTACTGCATCAGCCATAACCCGATGCGATGGGATAGATCCAGGAACCTCTTTAGTCGTTAGATAGCGTTGTGCTTACTGACGACTCTCTGGATGCTAGCGAAACAGCTTGGGAGTTCTCCATAAGAATATGACTCTGTACTCAGGAGAACGCCTCACTGCTCACCGTGGGTCGACTGTGTAATTGTGTATCGTGACGGTTATGGAGATATCTACAACTTGGTTGCCCATTGCTTGTCAAGCTCTATGCTGCTAGTCGTTCACATGGTCATCTAGTACATACAGATCTTGCGCTACACGGGTCCAGGCGCGATCCAGTCTCGCGCGTTTCATTTGAACCTGAAGTAGATCGTGTCATGGTGGTCAAACGCTCACCGTCTTTGCCTCTTGAGAGGCCGTGTTGAGCACAGCGATTCGGTCTCGTCTGCCTCTTCTTCTCCATCCGCATCTTGGCCGTCGGTCTCATCAATCTCCTCGTCATCATCTTCGCTCCTGTCGCAGTCTTCATAACAACCTGTGTCACCCAGATCGTGTTCTTCGACCTCGATGACGAAGTGGTCCCGGTGATCCTCGAAGGTGCGACATTCGAGCACGTAGCCATCGGTGTGATTGATGGATTCTTGAATTACAACATTCCGCCGAAACACATTGCCACGCTCTCGTTTGGCATGCCTCATGGCTGCCTCATTTGCGATGTCCAGATCAAGATGGATGCCGATGATGCTCGACTTAACCTTGGCATCGCTTTCCCAGTGGTCATAGTCCCTCTGCACAATAACGTATGCATGCTGTCGCGGCTGAGATTCAGGGAACTGGTAAGTTGCATGAGCCTGTCGAGGAGCTAGTAATTGTTGGTGCACCGGCCCAGGTAGAAGCTTTTGGTCGTCTACAGGAGTCGGCAAATAACGCTGGTGTGGCTGAGATAGGGCACCGGGGAGCAGTTGGGGGTGTATCCATGATGGTAGTCCTGATAACTGGGTAGGACGAGGAGCACCTTCCAGTCTCCTCTCGACCTGTATCTCGAAGTGGTCACGATGGTGCTCAGCAGTCTGGCAATATGCAGAGTACCCTCCAAAGTGATCGAAGTTGACCTCCACGGTTCCATAACTCGGGTTGATGGCACACTTGGCCTCGCGTTGTGCGATAGAGTGGGCGTTGGCATTCGCTATTCCCAGAGTCGCATGTGAGCCGACAATCTTCATCTGCACATTCGCATTCTCACTATAGTGGTCGTAATCACGCTGCGTGACAATGTAGCTGTACCTTTGCGCCATTGTAGGGGACTCCTCCAGTGCGCTTGACCGCCCGCCTGAACGAGCTACAAAACGAGCAGGTCAGAAAAAGGCAGCGAAAAAAAGAGGAGAGCAAGCAGCAGGAGATAGATGAAGATTTTCAGTGCTGGACGAGATACTTGCTGGTCACATTTTAGTGACGCGGTCGCTCTGTCGAGATGCGAACTGGCGGTATGGAAGCAGACAGTCATTTTGCCGGTCCATTCCCGAGCGGGATTAGGCGTCTTGTGATCGGGCTAGGCGTGGATGATGCTGGCAACTGATGGGCTTCGTGTCAAAAAGCAATTGTCTGAACATCGTTAGTGCTTTTGCCAGCGAAGCGCGATACTCATCAGGTCTCGAGTGTGGAAGTGATGTTGATGGACGAAGATGAAGTCGGGAACTCTGTGCTGCACAGAAGGTGGATCAAGGGAGATGCTCTTGCAGCTGCAACCAAGCGCGGCGGCGCCCGAAATGAGCGCGAATCGACAAGGAAAGCACGTGCATAGACTTTCGCGACCCTTACACACTAGTAGTCCAGCTGTAAGGTTGTTCCCTCGCTCCAGGTACACGCGATCAAGTGAAAAGTGACGCCGTGTGCACATGCTCTAGAAGACAATAACAACGTCAACGACCACAATTCTTCTCGTGCCACCGCCATTGCCATGATATCCATTGTGCGCAACGCCGACAGCGACGTCACCTAACCAATGGCATGAAGAGCCTCCCCACCCCTGCCTCATGCTTCGGAGCTTCATCCCGCGATACGCCTCCTGTGTAGCAACGAGTACAAGATCCACCACAACCACCTGACACCCCTTCGTCCTTCGTTTATCGCCTCGCTCACGACCGAATTGACTACGATGTCTCTCGTCAAGGTGCCGCGTAGTTTGTCCCACTTCACGATACTGGCTTCACTATTACACGAGCTCGTCCTCGCCCAGCAAGGAGACAGCTCAAGTCCAGCCGACACCGACACCACTCCTACATCGACAGCTACAGGCTTCAATGCCACGGACAGCGCCGGTGCCAATTCCAATCCCCATACCTCGGAGAACACTGTCTCATTGGTCAACTACTACTTTGTGTTCCTGGCCCTCGTGGTGTGCATAGCAGGACTCGCCGCTTTCCTTATGTACAGGCGGAAGCGAAAATACGGCGCCTTTCTTCGATCAAGCCGCGAAAATGCCTTGCAGCGAGACGTGGGCGCGTGGGATCCTACACGAGCAAGGAGGCGATATTGGCAGGGTCGGTGGAGATCGACGGACGACAGCAGAGAGGAAGGATTGAACGAGTATGGCGAAGCCCCACCACCATACGTTCCGAAGAGCAGAGAGGATGAGCAAGAGGCAGCAGCGGCAGCAGCAAACGGACTCGCTGTGCCAATGCAGGCACTGTCCAGAGAACAGGCTGGCTTGATGAAGCCCCCGGACTACGCTGAGGCATACGCGGCTCCAGTCAACGAGGACATCACGGACATGAGAAGACCTGAAGCAGGCGCAACGCCTTCACAGCCACAGCCTCCTCATACGTCACAACGCTTTGCGTCATAGGACCCGCGACAACTCGACGGATTGCTACGCATGCAACGGATGCGACTTGCGACACAACTTGATGAAAGCTCCTAACCAATAAATTGGCGTCAAATCAGCGATGAGTGTTGGTCTGCGAGGATGTGGCGCAGGCGACCTGTGCTGCATTTCTGTCAGCCACGGTAATGCAGGTTATTAGGACCAAGGACTGGAAAGAGCACTTTCGACCCTACAGCGGACTACGGCACAGCCTGTTCAATTCCTGACGATCCTTAACACCCATTCTGGTCCCTTCCAGAAAAGCCAAGGGAAGGAGCTCGTCTATGTCTTCTGCTTGGTGGATAGTGACGCGAAGGAATGCGAGCTACGACACAGCCCATCTTCCCTTCTCAACCACTCAAAATGCCGTTCGAACATTGGTTTGCGGCTCGTGCAGAGCCATCTGCGGGACAACTCTCTCGATTTCCACACTGCACTAGTACATAGAACTTTCTACGACTAGCTGCAGAAATAGGCAGCAGTGTTTCCAACATATCTGCAGAGGTATCCGTTGCCTGGCAAGCGCGCGCAATAACCTGAAACACAATATGAGCCACATGAACCGCAAGAAGCTTTTGCAAGGTTACATTTTCGAAACTGACAAAGAGTTCGAGCTGGATGACAATGCTGCAGAATGGGCACCTTCATCAGGCGGGGGTCCACAATGTTGGGGCGATGAGCATCGTTCCTTCGAGCTGGGTACCTCAGATCCAGTACCAGAGCTAAGGCCAGACAACGCAACTTTCGCACTGAGTCCGGATGGGACGCTGATGGCGGTCGCAACAAACAGAGTCATCCGGAATCTACACTACCGTGACCCATTAGCTACGAGCAGAACTCGTTGGCCACCTCGACAATGTCGCTAACATGTCCTTCGCTCCAAAGTGTCCTTTCAGGCCAGAAGGCGCACAGTACGTGCTCATATCCTACGCAGCAGACTACAGAAGCGCAGAAAGAGGTGATCAAATCATCGCATGGTATCTTGACTTGACCGCTAAAAGCCTCAATCGCACGATGCCCTTCGCGATCGACAAACTCGCGGGCAAAGCCATTGCAGCTATAGCACCAGATCCCACATTTCACCACGATTTGTCCGCCTTTGCCATCGGCGAACTTCGCGGAGCAATAGTTCACGTACTGAGATCAGCAGATACGATGAACCGAACCTCTGCCCTCCCAACACTCAACAGTTCGCTGTCGTCGTTCGGTTCGAGACCTGTCTCCGCTGATGGCAAGCATTTTCTTTCCATAACCCACAACAAAAGCACTCAGTCCGGCATGCGTCCCCCAGATGAGCTACCGCAGATCGTAATACGAACGTTTGAGGACCTGAGTACTGAGACTGCCAACCTCAGAGGCCACGAAGATGCTGTCGTGTGGGCATCCTTCAGTCCCAAGGATCCTGATGTCTTAGCAACGGCATGTTGGGATCAGACTTGTGAGTCAAAAGGTGCAAAAGTCGTTGCTATATTACAAACATTGGTTGACGACCTTCGTCTTTAGATCAGATCTGGAACCTCAAGGATAATACAGCGTCCTCGATGATTGGACCTGCAGGAGGTCAGAACTGGAGCGGCGATCTCTCGCCAGATGGCAAGCACATCCTGTTAGCAGGAATGAAGAACGTGGCTGTCTACAAGGTAGACGACTGCTCGCAGGTTGCGAAACTTGAGCGGGAAGGGCTGGCCTCTGGGTCCGCTACCTCTCCTGGTGTCCTGCTGGCGACGCGATCGTTCTCTGCTCCGGCATCGAAGTCGTACTTTGGAAACCATTCAACACAGATCCCGAAACAAATCAGCATGGTCTCGCAATCGTGAAACTTACTGCCCCGGAGACGCGGTCGTATGATTCGTTTATGAGCTTCAACTCAGCGGAATGGTTGGATAAGGACGGCAAGAGGTTGGCTGTGAACGCTGGTGATGGGACCGTCTTGGTCTGGGATCGGCAGAAGGACTGGAAGTGGAGATTCAGAGGCCCCATTATCAGGGCATGCATCTTCACGCAAACGACATGGCGTATGTGGGGAGAGCGAGACTCTCGTTGTCTTGAACGGCGATGGGAAGGTTTGAGAATGGAAGTTGGCATGAGATGTAACACAATGTGGTCTTGTGAACCTAAGATAGGTAGAAATGACTTTCTTGCTCCGGCCCGGGCTCCGTTCCCGGTCGTCCCGTCGTGAGCGGCTGTGGCTTCCAAGATTCTCTAGTGGCAGTAGACGAGCCAATGAGATGTTCCTGCTCAATGCGCTCTCTCATTTGCGAAACACCTCATCTTCACCATTGTCGGACATGCTAATGTAGCATTTCATACGCGCCGGTGTAGAGGCGCTCTACTGGCTCACGATGCTGCACATATGGCGATAGGAGGCTCTGGAATAGCACCAAACATGGCAACATGCTGGTCCGTGTCGCCGCTTCCTGGTCTCCGACCTCACACAAGCGTATCGAGTCGACTCCGACACTCTACACTGAACATAGCACTCTCTAGATTCTGTCGGTCTCAATGAAAAGCGACAACGTCTGGTCCTCCATGCGCCACACAGACGACTGTGTTACCACTATGAGGTGCCGCGAGTATTGTCTAAGACTCTTCCCCAGGCGCGACTCGCTGCAAATCGACCTTCACGAAATGACCACGTGACACTATAAGATGGCCAACGGCGCCGTTAGATAACGTAGACAACCACGCAGCGCCGCGCGCTCTCTTCTCGCGCGCATTCACGACGACAACACAAACTTCTTTGTGTCGTATGCTTTGTGGCGAGAATGACGGTGAGCGTTCACTTCATGTAAAAGTCCATTTTTAGCCCGCTATTGTCCTTCCATCTCTTTGTTCACTTGCGCAGGCCGCAGCGTGCCATTGTTGTCATTGTCGCTCCCTCGAGCTTATAGCAGGCTTGTCGCACACCTTCGCTTCACCTCTCCATCCGTCCAACATTCCATAACGACAGCGATCACTCCACCACATCCTTCAACATTACGACTGGCCGGACCAGCTTCACGAACGGATCGCAACTCTTCACCATCACCGCTGTCGAAACATATCAGCGCGAAGCAGGTCTTCCCAGTTTACATGCACTGTAGCAGCAACACATCAAAAGCTACAACACAACCTATGCGCACTTCAAGTTCCGCAACAACTTCTCGACACAGCATGAACACCATGTCTAACTTCAGCAAAATCGTTGCGCTCCTCGCGCTCATCTCAACCACCGCTCCTTTCGCTTCAGCACACTCGTGGATTGAAGAATACCAGGTCATCGACACGAATGGTTCTTTTACCGGAGCGCGTGGCTATTCGCGAGGCTACATGGCTCGCACAGCACCTGGATATTCTGGTAACAGTCTCATGTGGATGCTGCCCTCTCTCGAAGCCCGCAATGATGACAACACAGTACGAACACGTATCAACTCTTCGGACCTCGTCTGTCATCCAGCGCAAAGGACATCGAACTACACTGCTGGCTACCCCAAACTCAAGGTTCAGCCTGGCGACTACGTGGCCATGAAGTACCTCGAGAATGGCCACACTACTCTTCCATGGAACATCACTGGCAAGCCGCCTGGTGGCGGTACTGTATTCGTCTTCGGCACTACTCAAGCCGCTGATGACGAGAAGATTGCCGATGTCATGGACTGGACCACTGACGGTAGCGGTGGCAACAAGCGCGGGTTCCTCATGACTGCACAAAACTTCGATGACGGCCGATGCCATCAGATCAATTGCGGAAGCATATCTCAGTCACGTCAACGACTTCAGCCACTCCACGTCGCTGATCAGCCAGCATCCTCTGTCGAGTCCTGGTGCGAGACTGATCTCAAAATCCCAGAGAATGTCGCGGCAGGTACTCTTACGACTTACTGGATCTGGCAATGGCCGACCGAGCCTAACGCTGACTGCAACACACCTGCAGGCAAGGACGAGTACTACACTACTTGTGCAGACTTTGACGTTGTCCCCGCGGGTGCCAACAACAAGATCGCCGATGCCCCATTCAGTGTTGGCGATGGCGGCAATCCACAGTCACAAGCCGTGACGGACTTCAAATCACGCACGGCATACACGGTCACACCTTCATTCGCTCTCATGGAGCACAACAAGATTGTTGGTAAGATTGCAAGTGTCAACAGCGCCTTTGTCAGCTCGTGCAGTGCTCAGGCCTCCATCATTTCTGCCAATAGCCTTGGTATCTGGCCTGAAGTCTTCGTGCCAAACACTTGCGACCAGCCAACAAGCTTCGGTACTGCCGCCGCTTCGGCTTGGTCGCAGTCTGTGGCAAGCGCTTACTCCTCCTACTCGGCTGGCTCTTCCGCTGCCTGGAGTGCTGCGTTCGCAGCTGCTAAGGTGCCCGTGCCATCAAGATCTCCGTGGAGCCAGGTACCACAGACCCAGACCGGCACCCAAGTCACTGCTACCGCCGCTCCTGCTGCATCTCCAGCACCGACTGGCTATGGCAGCTCTTCCAGCGCCGCCGCAGCAGCGCCAACAAGCGCCGCACCCTTTTCCTCTTCATCACTGCTGGCGGCTCCTTACCGAAATAGCACGAACAGTGCAGCGAAATGTCCTGCAAGTAACATTGAGGTCACGACTATCACCACTATCGTCGTCCTCACATCGACGCTTCCACCTGGACAGGCTGCTCCGAGTGCTTCTGCTGCATCGGCATCGTCATCTTCTCCCACGGCTGTACCCAATCCCTATAGCATCAGCACAGTCATGACCAAATCCGGCTCTGCCGCAGCAGCTCCTGCAGCTGCCAGCGATGGTGCCGCGGCTTACAGACGACATGCTCGGGACGTCGTTTACAGGCGCTAGTCGATTATCATGCCCTTGATGAATTTACCTTGTTCTGAATCACGGCAGGCAAATAGGTCGCAGGTTGACCTTTTATGATGCATGGCAGCGATGATCGGGCGGCATACTGTAGCGTTTGCGGGGTCGGACATGATACAGTCTGCACATAGTGATAAAAATTTGGATCGCGAGAGCGATGTCATGATTGCAACGTTGAAAAGCATATCGTATTACTTCACTCTCATTCTGACCGTTTAATGCAAACCCTCAAGCACATTTGAGACTTTTCTTTGCACTGTCTTAACTCACCTAGCATGCATACTCCATCCGCGAGGTCATCGGAGGCCAACTAACCTGTGTCTCATGGTTCCTCTACCCAAGCCAGTATTGCGTTGTCCACAGACGTCCGTCTTCCTTTATGGCAGTCGGCGTGCTGCTCTCCGGAAATGCGGTGGAAGACAACAACGTTAGACTAGCCAGGATTCGAAGCAGGCCCCACTCGAGTCGGGCCAGGGCAAGTGCCACCTCCATCAGAGTCACGAGCTCTTTTATGCTCCTACGCAAACACGCCTCACGCACGAATCTCACACTCACGACTGAGCCTGGCAAACCGTCGAAAAACGTCTATCATCTCCAACATCCTCTGCCTCTTGAACGGACATCTCGGATCCACGACAGCCTGACCTTATCGAAAAGGCCCAAAGAGCATCGCTGACGTCGAGGAAGCCTACAAACACAAATCGAAGGCAAGATCAGCAGATATGTCGACCGCAGCGAGGAGACGCTTGATGCGTGATTTTAAGCGCATGCAGACCGATCCTCCCGCAGGAGTCAGCGCGAGTCCTATAGCCGACAACGTCATGACATGGTACGCATTTACATATTCGAGATCACAAGACAAGTCAAGGAAGAGCTGATGAAAATGCAGGAACGCAGTCATTATCGGACCGTCAGACACGCCCTTCGAGGACGGTACCTTCAGACTCGTCATGCATTTCGAAGAACAATACCCGAACAAACCCCCTGGAGTCAAGTTTATCAGCCAGATGTTTCACCCCAATGTCTACGGCACGGGAGAATTGTGTCTGGATATCTTGCAGAACAGGTGGAGTCCGACGTACGATGTGGCGGCAATCTTGACGAGTGTTCAGAGGTAAGATGAGGCACAAAGGAGCATGGCATGACGACGGAGAAGCTGACGCTTTGGATGAACAGTCTACTGAATGATCCGAATACATCCAGTCCCGCGAACGTCGAAGCGAGCAATCTGTACAAGGACAACCGAAAAGAATATACAAAGCGAGTGAGGGAAACAGTGGAAAAGAGCTGGGAAGACTAAACCAAGAGGCAGCCAAAAACATCTGCTAGACCGCTAGAGTCACGAATATTATGTTGCCGCACAAATGGGCATAAGCGAGGCGTTGAGGCGTACTATGGGCCTTTTTTTTACGAGATACCAACATCTAACGACTCGCCCAGTAGGCACAATTTGCATACCTTCCTCATTCATTCATTTGAGTCTCATCACTGCTCAAATCTGCGACATCTACGTTCAGGAGACGCCTTCGGGATTGATGCACGTCAGAACGTGCTTCCCAGCAGCCCGCCTGGCCCTTCAAACTCAGCATCGGTCGGCCGCACTCCCAGGTTCTTCGTCCGATGAATGCCAAACTACGCATTCGCGGTCACTAGCTACGAATTATTCATGCTTGATCATTGAGCTTCGCCGTGAAGAGTAACCCGTCAGGTTCAACTGCGTGGCGCGCGCGAAGCGCTGATAAGGTATATACAGTAGTGGTGGCTCCTTTCCCGCGATCAGATCAATACTGGTCACCAGTATAAAGACCTTATAAAGGCACTGGAAAATATACGAGCAGGATGATGAATCTCGAGCTCCGTTCGGCGATCAGAGTCGAGAGATGAGCACTCACTCCTCCCATTTCAGCCTTGTGCCAAATACACGGATGATTAGAAGCGCAGAATAAAGAATGACAAGTTGTTTCCTATTTTGCCGCAGATGTGCTGCCGGTACGAGCTCGCTGTGCTCAGCCGACTCTGCTGGCCTTATAAGATTACATAAAAAGCTTTGCGCCTGCGCCAGAGTTTCACTACCAGCTACTTCGCCCGTTTAATTGTCATCATTCCTCACACACCCTGTCTTAGCTGTGATCTCCGTTGGGCAGCTCACTTGCTTATAGTCCACCGTTGGGTTATCAGCACCCTCGAACCAGTCTCCAAAACGGAACTCACAGCCCGGTCGGAGGGCCTCAGGGAACGTGGAACATGTATCGGAAGAAATCCCTAAAGATAATCGTGATCAGCAAAGAAAAGAAGCATGAAGAGACGCCGATATAAAGAGTCAAGACCTCTCTTATCCATCTCGCTCGGCCCTACATGCACTCACCACCATACTGCGCCCCCCACCCACCGCTCGGGGCTCCCCACTCCGTATCACACCCATTAAACTGTCCCACGCCACCCCCCGGAATAGCAAGATCAAACTGCCCCTCCCCTACATCAGAGCCCGTATTCGTAGCTTGCACGATCATCTTCTTCCCGGCGATCGCCGTCGACGTGAACGTGAGCTCATAGCAGGCGCAGCAGATCGAGCTTTCGTCGCCGCCGGGGGCGCTGACGGCCGCGAAGCCATAGGCCAGTTGGTCGTTGATGGCCCAGGGGGACTGGGATGAACACATGTAGGCGTCGCCGCCGTCGCAGCCGGATTGGGTGTTGGTGTCGGTGATGGGGGTGTCGTTTTTGTCGCAGGTTGTTACGGGTTGGGAGACGTCTATTACATGTCAGTATTTGTGTTCTTTTGGAAGCGTTCATGGTATGTTCGGGTCCTTGGATAGGGGTTGACGGATGTGATGGTGATGTGGTTACCTGCTTTTCCGGGCCAGGCGCAGCTGCCTTTGCAGCAGTCCCAGTAACGAGTTGTGGTGCCGGACCCGGAGGTGGCTGCTGATGCTAGAGTGACTGCGGTCGCTAGGAGAGCCATATGGATGGAATACATGGTCACGGTCTTGCAAGAGTCGTACAATAGTGTCAAAAGTGTGTATAATTGATGGTAGGTGATGGAAGAGAAGTGGCTTTATGGTCAGAGCGAAGTGGATGGGATTAATTACTGGAGCAATTTTTTCAGAAGCAATATACTCACGGAGACATTTCAATTGCTCATCTGTACCAAAACAATCTTGACATCATGGGCGTCTCGCCCATGATTCACAGCTCCAAGCGAGGTCTGATGTTAGAACCGTACAGCAAGGAGTAACCTATGTTCAGGATCTGGAACTGTGTGGGAGAGCCATCTGACCATTTAGCGAGCGTAAAGGGCGCGCCGCTGATGCACTTCACAGGTCCTGTCCAAAATATGCCTGGTTCTACCACATGATACTCATATAAGAGCTTGGTGTCGGCTTCAGCCTTGTGGCGTGGTACGTTTCATGTTGACAACCCTGACGCGCACGATGCGGATCGATACGGCGGGATGCACGCACCCATACTGGCAAGCGCAGGACTGCAAGATTTGTGATGGTCATGACTCCAATGCTCAAGCTTGATCTCGTCGTAACATCAGATGCTTTTTTGATCGGTGCTAATGGGTTCATAATCGCAGCTCTTCCCACTCATCGTCTTGCGGGAAGCCTAGATGGAACCGTCCAGTTTTCGCCCACTCCAATACTGTATCCTTGCCCGTCTCGAAGTCGATCACCCTTCCTCCTTTGCTCTTGTCTTCACTAACGAAACTGCACTGCAAGCCTTCTCCACTGACGCCTTTCTGCCAGCTCGGTATGCAGAACCCAAATATGGTCCCTCTCACATCCCAGTATGTTTGCTGCTGTGTATTGACGTACTTCAGCACACCTCTCATCCTGAACGGCATAGGCGTGTTCTTTCCGCTTTCGAAGACTTTGAGAATGTCTTTCTTAGTCATGCCCACAGGACAGGCTTTTCTGACTTTCGGCTGGAAGATGGTGACCATGACGTGTGGAAGCTGCTCTCCCTTGTCGGCAGGCTCAACGGTGCCATCGGGCGATATCGAATAGGCAACAGAGTCGATTTGGATCATTTCTGACTCTTCGTCGTCGAAGAAGCCAATGCCATGGTCGCCATGGTTCGTGAGAAATGCCACTGGTGGGCCTCCGTCTCTCAAGCCCGCAGACCACGCGTCTCTGGTGCTGTACTGGAAGATGTCGTTCGGTATCGATGCGACCATGGTCTCGTGTGCAGCTACTCGATCGTGCTCCGAGCAATGGCTTAGCTGTATCCGTATGTGCTCCCGACGCCGCTGCTGTCGAGAGATAGGGGAAAAGGGTAGTTGGGAGTACTTGACAGTCAATAGCTACAGAGTGAATGGCAAAGAAATGTTGGTACCAACTGTGGTCTGTGACGATAGGAGACGAAGATATCTCCGGCTGCCAAGTGCAAAGTTAGGTAGCTGCATGGCGTGCATGTGTACTTGATGCATCCGTCGGTTGCACAGCTCTGCAGAGGTGCCAGTGGTGAGCGAGTGGTGGTGGTGGGGTTTCCCAATGCAGACGCCTTGACGAGATCGGCTCCTCCCTTTCCGTACTTCTGCCACAGCATCGTGACTTCCTCTTGTTCTTCAGTAGTGACGCTCTCAGCAGGCAAGGGCGACCTTGCTCCTTCTGTATCTTCCGTGGTAGCTGACAGACTGATGCGGGGAGAAGCGGTGTGTCGCGAGCTGCTCAACATGTTCATGTAGTGTCCGCCAAAGATAGGCCGACAGCGACCTTCGCCGGAAGCTGCGCCGAAATCGTCACGGCGGCTATATGGTGCCCTGGTAAGCAGTGACTCAGTAGAATATCGCATACGCGCATCAGTCTGTACCACCCAGAATGGCGCCAAAGGTCCTCCTCTTCGGCTCCGGAGCAGTAGGTACAATATACGTCTACCTTCTACTAAAAGCCGGATGTCATGTGACAGCAGTATGCCGATCCAACTACGAAGCAGCCACCAAAGATGGCTTCCATATCGATTCTGCAATCTACGGCAAAGGTCTACACATCAAGCCGAATGTCGTTCGAACCTGCGAAGAAGCAGCATTGACAGGCCCGTACGACTACCTAATCGTCTCTTGCAAAGCACTTCCCGAAGCTCGAGTTGCTCAAATCATTGCGCCCGCCGTGACCAGAGGCCGCACCACCATCACTTTACTGCAAAACGGCATCGATATTGAGCAGGAGTATGCAGAGATGTTCCCTGAAAACCCCTTGTTAAGCTGTGTTGTATATCTACCTACAACCCAAACTTCGCCAGGCTACATCGAAATGGGTGCTCTCGAGATCCTCGAGATTGGGCCATATCCATCAGTCGCGGACTCGAAGGATAACGTCAGAACAAGTGCCGACCAGCTTGTCGAATTATTGAGGTCAGCAGGTGGCAATCCGCACTACTACCCGAACATCCAAGAGAGACGATGGCACAAGTTGCTACTGAACGCCCCTTGGAACCCAATGTGCGCTCTCGGTCTTTCAAGAGACATTGCGCTACTCGCTGCATGTCCCACAGCAGAGAGCTCAATCCGCGGTGTCCTCAGCGAAGTCTGCGCTACAGCTCAAGCATTAGGCCATACAAATGTGGATGAAGCTGCAGCAGAGAAATCCTTGAAGATAGTCACATCGAGACAAGGAGGTGCGTCATTTCCAAGAGCGGCAGGCATCCTACGACGCCTCGCGCAATAGCGGACGTGGTGCAGCATGATCATGCAAAGTGCTGCTGGGTCCACGAAGACATCGCTTTTTACACATATGCCACGTACTACGAACATAGCTGACCTCCTTCTGCTTAGGCGACTTTCCAGGCATCGAGCCCAGTATGCTTGTCGATGTGCTCTGGGAACGGCGAATGGAAGTCGAAGTCATCCTTGGCAATCCGGTCAGGATTGCCCAGCGACTCGGTGTCCAGGTTCCAAGACTGGAGATGCTGTATACTGTCTCCAAAGCGCTAGACGAGGCAAACAGATTGCGTAAGCCGGGGAGGTCCTTGGACATGCAGGATCTGGAGAGGGACAAGGCAGCATCGCAAGCATAAGATACCATCTCATGGGTGACAGAAGAAGCGGAACGTACTTGGCGATACTAGGTGAACCAGATAGTCAGAGATGGTTCTTGATGAATCCTATAGTCAGAGGTGCGTCCGCCGCTCGTGTAACTAAGCGCCACTTTTCTGCGATTCTAAATCCTGCTTCTCTACCAAAGACACTGACCTTACTTTTGTGAGGTGCGCGCCAAGTCGAGTGCCCTGAATCCCTTCATCCATCCTCATCATCGCCATCGGCTTCATTGTTGAGAGTATCGGCAATCTTGTGCAGTATCTGGATATCTCCCTCGAACCTCGTGGCTGCAGCTTGTAACGCCGGGCCGAAAAGTTTTATATTGTGGACTCGATGCTCCGCGCTACCGGCTCGACGCTCCGCGGTACATCGTGCTCAGCGCGAGCCATGCCGAGGGCGTGTGATCATATCTCACTCGTAACACTAGAGCGTACCATCGACCAGATATGCCAGATTGGCGTTTCGCTATACGCAGAATCCTAAGCATCGGTCTAGAGACTTTGCTAATCATACTGCCTTCACGCTCACTTCCGAAAGCTCGGCGTGCGCGCGTTGATGCTCGCCATCTGGGGGTGGCGAAGTAGAGCGGATTGATTTTGGCGTGAGAGATGAAGTTGGCGGCGCCGTGGGCGTGTAGGAAGATGATGGTGGTGGTTTTAAGGCGCATTTTACGTATATATGCTTATATGACAGACTGGCAACGACGTTCTTGACGCGCCTCAGTACCTTAAACTACGCTGTAGACAAAGAGAAAAGTGACAGCGAGGCTGAGTCCAGCTCTCTAGTTTCGATTGCGTCTTGTTAGAATAGCTCGGGTCCGGTCACATAATCCAATGAGGTCGTGCATCGCATCGCATCGCATCGCACGCGTGCTCGCACGAAGTAGTACATTTGTCCCACAAGAGGCACATCGGCGAAGACAGGTGTGACGAAGAAGCGCAGAATATGTCGACACACATCCTGAAGTCCTGAAAAGAGCACATTGACAATGTGAACGATAATTCTAGGAATATTCTCTTCCGGAGCTCGTTCACTCAGATACTTTCCACTGCTGTTATATCTATAATGTGGCCTACGCCGATGGTGCTTTCACGCAAGGAAAAATCGATTCAGATCTCATGGTCCTTAGCAGGTCCCCGTTCTGGTGTAATACTATGCAGTCATAAGTCGTAATGTCATGAAACCCATAGCTGTGAAGCTCCGCCAATCTATATAGTCTCTGGCCAGCCATATATCGTGAAATATAGAAGTCCTGTATTGTTTACTGGCTGCAGATACCACTGCCCTTGAGCGCCGCCGTTGGAAAGAAGACCTGCGGCAGACCACTCGTAATCGTGACACCAAGGTTGCCCTTCGAGTCCGCAGTGAAGCTTTTGCAAGCAATAACATCTATCACTGACTGCCGCGCAGTGAATCCAGAACTGCTCGCACTCAATGTCATCGTCATTTTCGAGGCCGAAGCACCACGATTGGTATAGACGCCGATGACTTGTTGACCCGAGTTCCCTTTACGCATGATGATGGTTTGAGCATCATTGTAGATCGGCCGAGCGTTATAGGTCAGATACGCACTATCTTTCTTGATGGCCAGTGCGCGGATCTTGTTGAGGGTGGTGATGAATGGATATAAGGTCGTGCTGGAGCTAGTGGACCATTTGCTCAGCCAGATTGCCTCTCGATTGTAAGGCACCGAACCGCCGTACAGCTTCTGTTCCTGGCCTTGGTAGAGGATGGGGATACCGTCTTGGAGCATGCTGAAAGCGACCGCGTTCTTGATCAAAGACTGGTCGGATGTCAGGGCTGGGAATCGAGGGTTGTCGTGGTTCTCGAGGAAGCCGCCCATGAGTGTGACGTCCTTGCAGGTTGACTTCATTGTGTTGATGCCATTGACCAGATTGGTAATGTTGCCGTTGGTGGCCTGGAAAGCTTGGGTGATCCAGTAATAGGAGGCATAGTTCAGAAGACCGGAAATTGTATTTTGGTATGGACAAAGGTAGGCTGGGTCACCGTTGAAAACCTCTCCCAGCACGTGAATGCCACCGGCAGCGTTCTGGAGAGCTGATAGAGATGGCTTGTCGACGTGCTTGGCGCTGTCGATGCGTAGACCGTCAATTGTGTAGTTGTTCACGAGCTGCGCAATCCAGGTGTCCCATAGATTTGACACATTGGCGTACTCTGTTCGAAGATCTGCCAGTGCCACGGTGTTGTCGCCTTGCCAGCATTGTTCGATGCTGGTCTGGTTGTTGTAGTCGATATCGCAGGGAGTGTGATACATTGAAGCATTGTTGAAGGGTGCGCCAACAGCTGTGTAGTCGAATGCAGCTCGAGAAGAGGCTTGGGCCATGTGATTGGTGACAACATCGACCATGAGATACATGCCACGCTTGTGTAGTGCGCTTGACAGCGCAACAAGGTCAGATGCTGCCCCGAAATTGGTGTTAACGCCGTAAATGTCTTGTGCCCAATAGCCGTGGTAAGCGGAACCATCAGCAGTAGACTGGTTGATGTTCTTCACCACAGGCGAGATCCACACAGCTGTGAACCCCATATTCTGTATGTAGTCGAGCTTCTGGATAAGACCTTGGTATGTGCCACCGCAGTAGTTTGCGACGTCACATGATGCACTAGTGGAGCCATCAGTCCTCGCAAACCGATCAGTCATGACCTGGTATATCGATTGTGATCGCCATTGTGCTGGACTCAATGCCGAAGCCAAGATAGCATATGCTGCGAGCGCTGAGGCGTAGCGGAGTTTCATGGCGATGTACTGATGCTCGCGTGTTTGGAGGTATTGTCAGACTGAGTATGCGAGTATGCTTTGTGTTATATGCTGGGCTTCTGCAGATCAAAAGTAAAAATTGCTTCTTATTGATGATGTCTTATGCTGATGATGCCGATGATGTCGCTTTGCAGGAAGTGTCTTAGCACTATATACTTACGGCATGACTATCATGAACACAGGCATGGCTACTCATGCACGGCTGAGAGAATGTTCTGCGATGCAGGAACAGCGCCTTTTCAAAGTCGCGTCGCGCGCTCCGTGGCGAAGCGAGCCTTCGAGGCTTCAGTCTGGCGCCCGAGGCTGGTCGACACGACATAGCAAAAGACTGGTTCACATGACTTGGCAACGGTATCGACTTTCCAGAGCACAAGAATGGCGGGCGATCTGAGACAGAGGCATGTTTGGCGACGAACGCTGCCGCTGGCACAACGTCCGGCGAGCCACTTGGCCACGTCATGGCGAGAAGCTCGACAGCAGAAACACGGCTGGCTGGAAGACCGAGTCGAGACTTTGACCGTTGTAGGGCCACGTGAGAAAGAGATCCGTGCTCCCAACGCCTGGCCAGTTCAGCCGAATCGTGGTCCAGAAGGCCGTTGCAGAGCACCAGAAACTGACTTATGATTCTCATTGATATTGAATAGAGCGCGAAGCTTGATCTGCTCCACTGAGAGCATGTCGGACATCTCGAGATGGAGATAATTGAGCGTGAGCCATTATCACACTTGGGCCTGCCTGTTTACTTGGGTAGCAGCGTATACCTAACGCAAGGCGAGCCGAAGGAAGTGCGCAGTTTTGCGGAAGTCCGTAGGATATCATGCAGGGCGCGCATGATATTGAGCATCGAAATTAACTTACTCATTCGCGAATAGCATCATGTTCGTGTTGCGTGCAATGATGACAGAGTAATGGATGTCGCGAGCACCGGGTTCGAAGTTGAGCACGGGCCTGTTGCCGATCGACATTGGCTCGCGCATCTCCTTTTCCTGCACCCCGACGGGCAGCCATACCCATTGAAAATACGACGTTGTTCTTATTGTATGCGCTGCCAGCTGCCACTCTGCCTGCGTCGCGATATCGACTGCCTTATACGATTTCCCGACAGAAGTGTCCGGATCTTGCTCTTCCTCTCCCGTGGGGGTACTCCTGCGACGGCAGCTATTCATGTTGCAAGGAGACCGACAAGAGGAGCATGGCTATAAGGACGTACTTATGTTTCCTTCATAGAGAAAGGTGTAAAGCGCGGTTCGTGATCGACGTACGTAAGTGGCTTCCAGCCTGAGATTCAGTCGTTTCGCGGAATTGGGTAGTGTAGTGTGCAACACGATCGTTGTGCGCTACGGTCTGCGTAGCGCTATCATTGTTTATGACAGACGAAGACCCCAGTGAGCACCATTACACACTGAACCAGAGCCCACGAGCGAGTGACGTCTACAATGGAGCCAAGAGTTGGAGTAGTGGCCTACCTTGTGTGACACATCCTGCCGAGACATCATTTTCAGCGAGATACAGCCGACCGTCTGTCCACACGAGCGAATAGCTGTGCAAGCATAGACCGTACAAGCGTGGCGTGGCATAATAGAGTACTCTGCCTGACTATCATTTTCCCTATCCTAATTCTAATGGTCACCTATCACATTCTACTCGATCTATGCGCCGGGACGCAAAGGCAAATCACCTCAATCGACCCTCTGCAGCCATTCTTTGCTGGCCTCATATACCTCCCTGATTTCCTTACCTTGCCCAACAATCTTCTCAAATGACTCTTCACCAAGCACTTTAAACATCTGTACGGCAGCTACGACAATGAAATCCCCGTAACTCGGCTCACTGCCCAACAAGAACGGGCCTTGATCCTTCTTGAACTCGTTCTCCCGATACAGTTTACAAATAGCCTCGTAGCCGGGTTTGGCAGCCTCCCATGCCGCATCGCCACCTCGTTCCTGTTCCAACTCGAACAAAGGTTTTCCGAGCTTCGCTTCGCGATCCTTGTGGAACCATTCGACTTCTTCATCAGTGATAACGTCCCTCGCTACTCGAGGCATGAAATAAGGTACCAAAGGTCCGAAGGCTTGGCCCGCTGCTTTGGCGACCTGCTGGTGCAGACCGAGATCTAGATGCAAAGGAGGCGAAGGCTGCAGTTTCTCCAATACCGGGGCAATTTTCAGTGAATCCATGACATGTGTGCCATCAGGCATGCGCACAAGAGGGACTGAGTAGTCTGTCCAATTGGGTTGAGGGTTCGGCGCTACGCCTGTTGCTTTGAGTGTCTCTTGAAGGCGAGGATACGGAACGAACTTGGTCTTATATGGGATGTGCTTGTAGTTGAGGACGAGGCGTGCTATGAGGTATGTCAATGGTAATGCTTAAGAGGGATGTTCCTAGAAGACGCACTCTTCCAGACATTGGCACTCCAGCATTGGCAGTGCCCTTTGCTTGGCAAGTCGTAAAGGAGGATCTCTTGCGACATGGTAAAGCTTGTCTCGACGCAACTATTGCCAACACTGTTGGGTGCAGTCGTTTCTTGTCAGGTCAAAAGTGATGATATAAAAGGGTTGGACGCAGCAAGATACGCAGTGGTCTTATGGCTGGTCAATCTGCGTCTCATTGATCCTTCGGACTGACTCAGAGAAATGCAGGCAGGATCAGGTGGTCGTATGGCTCGATTTTTGACGCAGTGCGACGGTGGACCTACATCTTCAGGCGATCGACGTGCGCAGGAGCCTGCAGGCGGGGACCTCGAGCTGAGAGCTGCAGTAGCATTGCTCACTTCCCGTCACACCGGACCGCGTGGTACAGAGCTTCGCAAAGCCGAATTTGACCAGTGCGCCTACTCAGTCTTGCGGTATGCATGTACTCGAGCAACGTGATGGTATGAAAAGCTCAAGGGGCCTCTCATATTTGGAACCTTGCTCCTGAAAGACAGGAAAAGCGGCATGCTTCCTAGGACTTCTTCGTCTGCCTCTACATGCGCTGAGATCTCTGCATCTTCAACCTCATCGATCTCATCTCTACCGGCATCTTTGGGATCATCGTCATCGTCATTTTACTATCACCACCACCGGCCATCCAGCGCGGCCCATCAGAGAAAGTCATTGCGACTCAATCCGAGACGATAGGTATCGACAAGTGGATGATTGAGTCTGTTCGCGTCAACTGTTCGCTGATCGGTACTTGTACGAAGGCCCCCCGATGCGTCGCCACCAGTAGGCGGCAGGCCTCCCGTAGTCTGTACCCTCGCCTCAATATACTCCAAGATCTCATCGAAAGATGGTCTCTGCTTGTTTTCGTCAAGAGACTCGGGCAGGTATGATGTGCACCAATCAATCAATTCCAACAAGTCCGCAGAATATCGCTCCACATTCTTCTTACCACTATCAACGAGCTTATAAGTCGCGTCTTCGATCCCATCACCAAGCCAGTCGGCTTGAGAGGGGGCGAAGTCCAAGATGACAAGGCAGTAAAGAACAACGCCGACTTGGAAGACGTTAGTCTTTTGGTCGACTCGCCAGTCGTCATTGATGGCAGCGTTGGTACGATAGTCCACCCACTCCTCTAGTTCTGGAGCATAAAATCCGTTCGTGGCGTCTTCTCGGTACCAATGAGGATTGTTTCGATCATTGTCGTGGGTCTCGATAGCGAAGCCAAAGTCTGCGAGTTGGATCGTGGGGTACATTCGGTATGTTGCGTTCGAACCGGTCTGAGGGTTGGTGAGGAAGATGTTATTAGGCTTGATGTCACGATGCACGATCTCGTTCCAGGCATTGACAGCACTGGCTGTTCTGCTGGTCGTGCCATTGAACATGGCCAGTCCAGCTCGTGCTAGACCTTCGGCGACTGACCAGATAAAGGCTTCTGGAATAAACTCCACGGGTGTTTCAGGACGGTCGTAATGAGCAATCACATCTACCAAGTCGCCGAAAGGACACCAAGCGAGGTAGCAACTATAAGATCTGTCTGTTGAGTTGAGTCGGGCTCGGAGGTCATTAACATTAGCTCCTTGAACTCGCGTCGGACGTCGCATTCTGACCACGGTGTCCGATTGAGTGCCGTTCATCCTTGTATGTGTTTGCAGCTCCAATGGTACGAGTACGCCAGTCGCTGGGTCGCTGTGCCAGTATCGAAAGTCAAACCACTGGTCACTAAAGTCGCAATCTTTCCTGCATAGCCGCTATCACTTTCGTGTCAGTCAACGTCTCCTCTTGGCGTGAAATGAGTAGGAGGCTCCGGGATGAGAGAAAGAGCGGAACGCTTCTCGTGAGTATGCTATTGGTAACAGGCGCTTGACCTCACGCGCGCCTCGCAAAGTAAGGCGGGCGCCTTTGGAATATGGGCAGGATCCGTAGTCGCAGAAGGCTAGCCTTTAGCGGCAGAAGCGGCGGACGCACGTCTTCATTCAGCCCATACTATCGCCAAGTATGTTCCGCTTTCTCTGTCACCTAGGAGGGAGGCCACTTACGTCTTGTACAATATCGTCTGAACTGGAGCCCAGCCACAGCCATACACTAGCTTGACTACCAGATCCTGCCGCTACCTGAGCATGCCACGTTATGTTACCGTTATTGGGCTGAGCATTTTGGGAGCCCCTGTTCTGCTTATCGAGTGATCCGGCTTGGCGCCTCATCCATATATCGCGATACCACTGCTTACGCATTTTACGAATGCCATTCCGATCTGAAGGTATACGTGGGTGCCGAGCATTACTGATCCGTATTAGGAGCGCATTGATGCTTGCGTTTTCCGCTGATCGCTCCCTTATCTTTCTGTCGGCATACGCAACTGCGGCATCGTTGTGGCTCTGTTCTACTAGTATTCTTCGCAATCCCGTCCACTGCTCAGCAATATTGGTATTGGCATTCTGGCGAGACTGTTGTGCTTTTTCAGCTGTCAAGAAAGCACGTTCATAGTCTTCCACCCTGGTATCATGTAGCAGACTTGCTATATTCTCGGATTCTGCTATAGCTGAAGTTTACGAATGTTAGCACTGGTGTCGCATAATTGGTGGCAGAAGCCTTTGTGAGACAATCTTCCAGCCATGCATCCGCGCACAACTGTATGGCCACGTAGAGTTTCAGTGAGGCTTCACCACATGGTTTTTCGTACCCAGGAACTTTTTACTGTGACGTTTCCAGCTGCGGGATTTTCGCTCCCACTCCGCCTCCGCATTCCAGGCCTGTACACATTGTTCACCAAGAGAATTCCGCTCCACCCTTGTTTTGCGATGCCATATATTGTTGATTGGTTGCCGATAGTTGTCTGCGCTTGGTCAGCCGATTTCTCAAGGACCACCGGTGGACTACTCACTTGGCCGCCTGACGCCTTTTCTTGGTTCAAGCTCTCTCACTGCGAGCTCCAATCGCAGAAACGCTAACCAAGACATGGTCGAGTGGGCCGTCTAATCGATCGGAGGACTCTAGGCGCAACGTGCTCCCGTCAGAGTCAAGTTTGTGTCTATTTGTGATTTGGCGAGCATGTTATGTGCAGACAAAGCGGGTTCCGAATGGTGTCCGCAATCAGCCAGTACTCTTTGTCGCTCATCGTTGTCAACGCAGTCTTTGTCCGTTTTCTGGGGTTGCGGGCTCTCTAGTATCTGCATTTTGCACTTCACGGTGCGCCTGCTGGGTGTATACATACAAGCGTTGTTGCCGTGCCAACGCCATATCATACACATCCGACACCCGCCCTGTCCTGCCAGCGCTAAATGCATTATCACAATTCTACACAGCTTTTACAAGGAGCGAAGAGTCATCAAGAAGAGCTTGAGCTACTCCTTCTTCGAGCCTCCTCCGAACCACGACATTGCAGATCCCTTCATTTCCTTCATTTGAGCATCCATGAGCTTCTTCTGCTCTTCAGCTTCTTCCTTGAGCCACTGCTCTCCGTTCTCTCGAATCTGCTTCTCGAGATGCTCGTACTGTTTTTGACCTTGCTCACGGATCTGGTCTGAAAGCATCTTGCCTTGAGCCAAACCCTCCGCAACGCTTTGTCCGTCTGCAAGCACCATGCCGCCACCCATGGCAGCCCCACCTCTCACGCCTAGCGACCCAGCGAACGACCCGATCGAAAACTTTGGTTTCCGTTTTCGCTCTTCTGCAAGTTGCTCGTTGAATCGTTTGCGGGCTTCTGCTTCTCTTCGTGCAAACTCCTCTGGTATCGACTTGCCTTCGAAGCTCTTCATGACTGTTCGCACGTCGGTTGTGCCCATAGTAGCGACGTATTCGAGGAATGGGATGAGGGCGACCAGGTCCTTGGTATGAGGGTCCTTGGGGTCACCAGTCCACTTCGGAAGGATAACAGCGTTTTCGGGTTGGTTCTTGACATGGGGTGCATGGGTGTCAATGATCAAGGTTTTTTCCAGTGGTCGGTTGAGATATGAAAGGTCCTTGACGTACTCACCGCCCTCATATTTGGTTGCTTCTCTGCCGAGTGGCCACATGATGAAATGGTATGGGTCGAGTTTCGCGACCACAGGTTGAGCGATGGCAGATGGCGCCGAAGTGAACAGTACCAGCTCGTAATACTGTGAAAGATAGCGAATGAAATAGTCGATTCCAGGTCGCTTAGCTGTGCGGTAGCCATTCTGCCTGTCCCAGGTGGTATGGATGAGCAGGTCCTCTAGACTGAGGACGAGTGTGAAGGGTGGCCGTTGCGACTCTGGCACTTCTGGAAGCAACTTCGGGAAGGCCGGCTCGGTGTAGTATCCTGCTTGGCTGCCAAATCGTGCGCGCACTCTGGCCCACATCTTTCCCGGAGCCCATCCTTCTTCATCGCCAGGTTCTAGGCCAGTGGGTATTTCTTCGCTCCTGGAGAATGGTCGTGCCAGGTAGAAGCAACCACCGAGCGCTCCCAGAAGTATAAAAGCATATAGGTAATTGGCTTGTTGAGCACGCCGCCTGTCTGCCGAAGTCTCGTACATTGATGCATCGTATCCCTTCTCCTGACGTTCCCGTTGTTGTCCTTCTACTGTGCCAGTCAGATCGAGCTTGTCCTCCTGTGATTGCTGCTCAGCTGCGCTCGTCTCTTTCTTTTGTCTCCCTGCACCGAATTCGAAGTCGAATGTCGACGGGATTCCTTGTCGCAGATCCGGCAGAGGCCCATTCGGTTGCGCGGGTTCTCCCAAATTCTCTGACGCCGATGTTGCATGTTGAGGGGGCTGTTCCTGTTGTTCGGACGCTGCGTTCTTCTCTTGTGCCTGATCCCTCAAAGTCCCCGGCGCTGGCTTATCGGCGTCAAGCTTCTGCGCGATCGGCTCCTGTGGCTTGGGAGCAGCATCATCTAGAGGCGATTCTCTCTGTGTCGTCTCTGGTCCAGTAGGTCGAACTCCATCAATGGGTGTCGCAGCTCCGGCTGTCGCTTTCCTTGCTGTTGTCGTCGCTTCTGCTGCACTTGGTGTCGCTGCGGCAGGGCCGCCAAACTTTATGCTATCTTTGGGCTTCCATGTCTGGTCTTTGGGTACTGCTGTACCTGGCGAAGTCTGCCGCGCAGATCCTGAGGGGTATGCTTTAGGCGGAGGCGGTTTCGCGTTCTTCGATGGTCTCGCTGTCGATGAAGGCGCCGGCGGTCGCGGAGGTTTAGCGGCGTACGCGCGTACAAGGCACGGAGCTCGCGAGATGCGAAGCGCTGCAGAGCGTGTCAACATGTTGAAAGATGAACAATATATGACGGATGAGGTGTGTTGAGCTTGAGGAGGAACATACCAGCTCGCGGCAGCATGTCGTGTAGGATAAAATGGATTGAAGAAAGGATACCTTATGGCCAGCTTATACAGGTCTTCATTAGCAAGGAGGAGAAGGTAGAAGACAGTAAATGGCCGAAGCACACAGCATGACAGGAAATGTCGAGTCTTGGAGAGCTCTACCCTCGCACCTGCCTTGGAACTTTTGAGTTCCTGGCACGTGCGTCGAGACCTGCGGCGACGGAGCTCTGTTTCTATACATATGAAATAACTGTTTTCTCAAGCTTAGTAGAACGATTTTCTCGAATAACAGCATAATACACCGAGTTATACGTAGATTAAATGCAGAGATCGATAGGTCATAAGTACAGGCAGTTTATGTAAGAGTCTTAGAGCGAATCGCCTACGAATAAGCTACGAATAGTCAAAAAACGACATTCTAAGTACTTAGCTTTCGATAACTTTCTTCCAATATTCGCACAATACGCGAGTTATGCGTAATATAAATCTATAGTACCCTACTTATACTTATATACTATCGATCTATATACTTATATTACGTATAACTTAATATATTATTGCGTAAATAGGCTTCGAATATACCTAAATATGCCTAAAGTATACGCATTCTACGGTATAGATTATCTCGTAAGACTTTAGACCCTAACCGCTAAGCCTAAAGAAGAGGGGATAGGGTCTAAAGCGAGTCGTACTAAGTATATCGCGATTCGACTATCCGTAGCTTATTCGTAGGTAGTTCGCTTTAAGACTCGCACATACCCTACTTTCACTGATATGCTATCGATATATCCATTTATATATGTATATCTCGGTGTGTTGTACGAACAAATGCACGAACACGCTACGATTAGACCGGATTTGGAGTCTAAGTTGTTTCACATGTGTACATCGGGAGCTCCCTAGCGGCCGAGGAAGCGACGATGACTGCGACTCGCATGCCACATTTCCTTTTTGTAAGGTACGAGGTACCTTACAATCCTACTTATTATGCAAGTTGTCCTTGCAGTACTATCCTTGCTGCACGCACATATGTGAGATACATTCTTACATGCATGTTTCGCATCGCTTCATTTCAGCGCTCTCGAGCCTACGTGCAGTCTTGATATGACTGCCGATGCACTCAGTTGCTTGGTCCTCTAATCTGGCCTCAAGAACGCGACAAGCAACAACGATATGGCCGATGTTTCCTCTCCTCGCGCTGTTGTCGCTATGGGCGACCAGTGCAGTCTGCATGACCGGTGACGAGACCTCCCGACTGCGAAGCGACACACGCGACTTGTTTTACCATGGCTTCGACAACTACATGTTGCATGCCTTTCCCGAGGACGAGTTGAGTCCCATCTCGTGCCGACCTCGAACTCGAAATCGTGATGATCCAGCCGACTGGGGCGTCAATGATGCTCTGGGCAATTACAGCCTTACATTAATTGACTCTCTATCCACTCTCGCTATTTTGGTCTCTCGAGAACAGGGCAAGAGCAAGCGAGATCCTCTTCGCGATTTTCAAGATGGAATAAAGAGCCTTGTAGACCTCTATGGTGATGGCACAGAAAACAAGCCTTGTGGCAGTCGAGCTTGTGGCTTCGATGTGGACAGTAAAGTACAAGTCTTCGAGACCAATATCCGAGGAGTCGGAGGCTTGCTCTCAGCACATCTCTTTGCCATTGGAGAACTCCCCATCATTGGCTATAAACCCGTATTCAAGCAGGGGCGGACTCCAGGCATCAGGTGGAACAACGGCTTCGTTTATAACAATCAGCTTTTGAATTTGGCCCACGATCTTGGGAAGCGACTGCTGCCAGCCTTCGGTACTTCTACTGGTATTCCATACCCGAGAGTGAACCTGCGAACGGGAATTCCCTTCTATCAGGATCCTGAAAATGGGTTCTGTCGCCTTGATGGTACTCACGTTCCTCGCGATATAACCGAGAATTGTGCTGCTGGAGCAGGCAGTCTTGTTTTGGAGTTCTCGACGCTAAGTCGCCTAACAGGTGACATGCGCTTCGAGAAACTCGCCAAGGAGGCGTTTTGGGCTATATGGCATCGCCGGTCTGCTATCGATCTGCTCGGTAATGGCATCGATGCGGAGAATGGACACTGGACCATACCACCTCTTTCTGCAATCGGAGCTGGAATCGATTCGTTCTTTGAGTATTCCCTGAAGTCGGCGATCCTTCTTTCAAACGTGCCGTTCAATGCCAGTACATACGAAACTGACGCACCAGCCAGCTTTTGGCAGACATGGGAGCAGGCTCATGCGGCAGTCAAACACCATGTCTATCGCGGCAAATTCTCAGAAAAACATCCCTATTACAGCGTGGTCGACACTGCCACAGGAGCCTCTAGATATGGATGGATTGACAATCTCTCAGCTTACTACCCCGGCCTGCTGGTATTAGCAGGTGAGCTGAACGAGGCTATTGAGTCTCATTTGCTCTTCAGCGCATTATGGACTCGGTATGGTGCTCTACCTGAGAGATGGCACACCGGGAATGCACAGATTGAGCGCGGATTCGAGCACTGGGTTGGCCGGCCGGAGTTCATGGAGAGCACGTTCTACCTCTACCAGGCTACCAAAGATCCATTCTACCTTCATGTTGGAGAGATGACTCTGCGTGATATCAGAAGGCGTTGCTGGACCAAGTGCGGTTGGGCAGATCTCAGCGATGTCAGGACCGGCAAGCAGCGCGACCGCATGGAGAGTTTCTTTTTGGGCGAGACTGCCAAATACCTCTACCTGCTCTTCACGCCAGACCACCCCCTAAACAGCATCGATAGACCTTGGGTGTTCACCACCGAGGGACATCCTCTTGTGATTCCCGACCAACATCGACATGCTGAGCCATTCAACGGGCTTATAAAGCAAGCGATTCGACGTGTCGAGGTCAAATTCGGACAAGAAGCTGAAGTGCCTCGAACGTGCCAGGCTCCACCGCCCGCTTTACCGCTGACTGTCAGCAGCATTGTGAATCGCTCCGACTTCTTCCACCCGGTCGCATTTACACAATTGCACAAAGTCCAGGTCAGTAATGTGATATCGTCCGCTCTTTTGGAGGCATCGCGAAATAGCCCGGGAATCTCTGTCGCCGACATTCGCGGCCCATCGAATCACAGCCTGTATCCTTGGACTTTGCCAAATAGCCTTACCCGCGGACCGTACGGGTTCAGCTCTGCCATCGTGGCGCGCCCTGTTAGTACTCTCACATTCCCCGCATTGGGGAGCACGCCTGCGGAAGTAGAGAAAGGCTTGATGCCTCTAGGCGCGGTTGTAAGGGCTCTGGAGGGCTTCTTGATCAACTCACTGTCAAATATGCGCCTTACCATGATTCAGGAGCCGAAAATCACGCCTCTGCCCAACGGTGATAATCCTTTCGTCACGCAGGAACCAGAATTTCGCATACAATCCATCGCAAACATGGGCCTTGGCAAAGACGAAAAAGTGCTCATATCGGACAAAGCAATGCAAGGCGTCAATCCATCTGATCCCCACTTCACCAGAGTCAAGGATTTGGAGATGGTAGATCTGGTTCTCGATGTGCCATCGCTTCCCGAAGGCGAAGATGGTCTTGTACCCATGGAAGTCGAGGACCTGGTTAACGGCACTTTCGACAAGCTGATGGGGAAGCTGGAAGCAAAAATAGGATCTATACTCTCGAGCTACAACGCCAATCATATACAGGGATACAGGCCTAGCAGCACCACCGCTGGAAGCCGGCCAATTGTCTCGAGACGATTGATTCCTGCAATACTGCCTACCGGGATCGGCGCTGCACCGCTTCCTGCGCTCATGGATGATAGCATACCATCCGGCACAAGCGGCGGCGCTCTGCCCTTCTCAACCATCTTCTACCTCGACGACACACTATGCAACTATCGTTTACCCATTGGCATCGCCAAGCGGTACAATATCCTCGTCATCGAGCGCGGAGAATGCAGTTTCAGCGATAAGCTCGCCAAGATCTCGTCTTATGCACCTGGAGCGGAGGCATTGCAACTCGTCATCGTCATTAGTAAGTCCCAGGACTTCGACAACGACCGGAATCCGAATCAGTACGGTCTTATCAGACCCTTGCTTGATCAAGTCCAATTCACGCCAAACAATTTCGAGCGACGCAACCCTATTGCCATGGTCATGGTCGATGGGACAAGGGAGACCGTCCACGCACTTCGGTCCGTAGCCACTGCGATCGGTACTTTCGACGAGAATGGTAAATTGATGGAAGCGCAAAAGTCAGTCGGGTCTAGAGATGGCAAATTCAGCCCCGGGAGTGGCTTGGGAGTGAAGCGCAGATATTCGTTTGAAAGCATGGGTGTGCCGATTGCAAATTTGTTGATGTTGTAGATGTGCTTTGGCACGTTCCGTTATCTGAAGATACCCAGTAGAGAGCATTCCTTCATGATAGCAATGCATCAGATCAGCCAAAGTCTTCACGGCCGGATTGTGTATGCTGCTTTGGTGGTGTGGAAGATGCTATTGACCTTGACTATACGTGGAGGTCAATTCGCGCCCTGCAATGTTTGGGTATTGCAGTGGACCACGACCATCTTTATGGGGTCGCGTTCTGCGCATAGTCGGGGTGAGTTCAATAAAATTGCACCATTGCTCTTGTCTGCATTAGCATGACGTATGCAAGTTTCATTCGTACAGTTTATGTAATTTTGACACATTATGTTACTAGATAGACAGTAGTGGCTGCGCTTACATGCATATACATGCGCATGGGTATCGTCATAAAGTCGTCACATGCCATCCCAGTTTTCCTTCTCGTGCTGTTGTACCTGAGTCTCGGACAATACATCAAAAGTTGTTATAATCGCAGCTGCATTGAGCATTAGCTGACTGTGGTGAGAATCCTGTCGTAATCCTGGCTCCGAGAGCTCCGTTGTTCTGTTCGTAGCATGCTGGTACGTCCTGTCCTCCCGGACTGCTCTGTATGACTTCGACTGCATATGGCCACTGTGGATTTGTTGCTTGATCCGTAGCGTTGGCCGAAGGATAGTTTCTGCTAGCTGAAAGATATAGCGTTCCAGTGAACGTAGTCTGGTTGTAGAAGCATTGGGTTGCTCCATTATCGCTTGTGATAGATGTTGATGGAATGACTTGCTTGTCCATTGTGAATGAGAATGTGTAGCGAGGAGAGGTGGAGTTGCTGGTTGATGAGATGTATGTCAACGGTTGGTCCTGAAATGTGACTGCCAACGGGTTATCGGTCGAGCTGATCGAAAGGTTGGCTGCTATGCCTCCATCGGGCGTGCTTTGAGTGCCGACAGTGGCATAAGATGCAGAGGTGTTAGTGATGATCCAGTTGAAAGTTGCGAGACTTGTCGTAGGGTTCGAGGAGTCGAAGGTTGTGTCGGGATAGCAACGCCAGGTGGCGGCGTTGGAGGTGCACTCCGTCGATATGCTCTTCAGGGATGTAAGTAGGCTGTACTGCCCCAGCGGGAATGGCCGGGTGCCTTCATCTGTGCTGTTGCTGCTGGACGGGTTCTCTGAAGTTTTATGCTTCTTTCTTCCTGTCGTCAAGCCGACTCCCAGGCCTACAGCTAGTCCAATTATAAGAAGAAGTACGACTGCTACGAAAAGAGCCACGCGTCGCCAGCCGCCTCTCTCTTTGTGCCTGTGTCCGCCTTTACGCCTGAGCGCTGCTAGCTTTTCGCCTTCTACAGGTCCGTTGTCCAGATGTGCACGGTCTATCACGATCGGCTCGGCAGTCCAGTCGCCATATGCTGGAGGCGCTGTGCGCCATGTATCACCGCTCGCCTTCCTGCCGCTTGAACTCCTACCCGAGCTTTTCCATGGCGTTTTGGAAATTAGAAACGCGGAAGAGCTATCACGCCACACGCTCTTGGGAGGAATAGGAGGAGCAGCAAGCGGTTGCGGACCCTCAGTGATGGTTTGCAGGCGTTGTGATACAGGCGTGGAAATACGTCTCGATGGCGGCCGTCGCAATGCAGAATCGGGAAGCTGTGTAGGCGTGCTCTGCATGATGAGGTCGCGTGCAGCACGAACCAGTCATATCACCGGCTCGATGTATGGTATTGTGCAAATGGCTGGCAATGGTCAATGGGATAGAGATGGAGGTAGGAATTCTTTCAGATGCTTCTCCGACTGATGCATGAATGCACCAACCTCCGGCTGTACAATAATGGTCTATCTTATAGAGGCTGGCATGCCAGCGAATGGCTGAGCGCATGGAGCGAGCCATTGTACGTAGGAGGCACGGGAGGAGGGAGGAAGTCCCCTACATTGGCCCTCGGTCTAGGCTGATTAAGGGTAAAGTGTGAATTGATTGGGGATCGGGAATGCCGTTTAATTGCTCTCTACCAAAAGAAGACAAATCTACTAACACGCGAAATTGGCATCAATAATCCTCATTACGGATCGAACACTGTGAGGTCCACGGCCACCGAGCACACACGAGACTGCGTGCGCAAGCGAATCCTTTTCGGCTGAAGAGACTTCGTCGCGCCTTCCTTCAAGACGACCGCATGTCGACGTAACAATCCAAGTGAAGTGCGGCCGTTGCATGTTCTTGAGGCAGCAACGCGGAACGCGCAACGCGTCAGTCTGTCACATGCTTCCAAGTCATTGATGAAGACCTCGCACTTGTAAACGCGTCTTGAATCTCACCAGCCGAGCAACACAACCGATATCATGCTGATTACCGTACACACTTGTCAACAACATAACCAAAGAAGCGTGCTCGTTGGGCACAGCTGATATGGCACCCGCCAACATCAGAATCCTGACCATAGATCCTGCTTCAGATGGTACAGGACAGCAAGCACCACCAAACACTGCTTGGTATCCTGATGACGCGTACTATCTCGAAAAGCTGGCCGAAAAATGGGCCAAAGAGAAAGGTGAGCCTACTGGCTTTGCTTACAGACTCGATCGACTGCCTGCTGGGTATGGGGGTTTCGCGAAGCAACGTGAAGGCTCGAAGCATATTGATCGATACTTTTATGGTCATCCCAGCGGCAAGCCTTTTCGCTCCATCAATGAGATCTTTCCGCATTTCCAGCAGCTACAGGAACAGCAAGGCACCGTCGGTTGCCCATGCATCCTCTGCTCTGGCAAAAAGCCACAAAACAAGACTTCGGCATGCAATTCAGTCTCGAGTGTTAGTCCCTCCGAGAAGAGCAGATTCTTTGCTTCAGGTCCATCGAGGAATGTTCCCATCTTCATCCGTACGGCACCCAAGACGGTGCCGGATTTTCTGAGTCACTTACCGCAGGGAAGACTCTCATCAGACCCACCTACACCACCAACACGACGAAAACAAGTTGACGATGAAGGTACACCAGATCTCTATCGTGGTCTGATCGAGAAGCTGGAAGCAGCAGGACCAGAAGGAAGTCTTAATGAAGATATCTTCGACTCAATGTCGCCGGACTGGCGTGCGGGCAATGAGATACTCCACAAAGAGTTCGCCGAATGGTCGACTTTACCTGGTTACATGCCACGTCTTGGTGAGGTAGTGCTATTTGCGCGCAACATCTCGGACGAGCCACTTATCTGGGACAGATCAACGCAGGCTTTGCGACTCTTCGATCGACATACACAAGATATGCTAGATCCTGCCAAGTGGGAGGCCGGAGTCGTCACGCAACTACCCGTGGAGCCTCTCTCTGACGAAGACTTATTTAGAGTGCCCGACCAGAAGCAGAGGAACGTGACATACTCTGGCTTTCGGGTCGAGCCTCTCTCGGAGCCGTCGAATACAACTAAGAACTATACTAGGCAACACAAGTATACCCCTCTACATGCAATACGACCATTCTCATTCTGGAAAGAGTGCGTAGCTACAGACGATGACACGCCATGGCATCCCACAATCAAGCACGCTTTGACTCTCGCCAGCAGCCTGTGCATTCTAGGCAAATTCTCATTCAGAGGGACGTGGCCGAGTGCAACCTTGTTCGCTCGAGCAGTCTATCTCGGCCCGGAGATGGTTATGGTGGGTGATGTTGTTCGGCTTCTACCAAAGTCCGGCGAACAGCGCAGCGAAAGCGTGACCGATGTTATGGTAGTGTCGTCAATTCGGCTTAGATTCGTCAACTTGGACGAGGCCTCTGCCGACGATTATGACGACGGAAGTCCATACATCAATGCCCTGCATATATGTGGCAAAGCGTTCACAAAAGACCCGAAGAGATCCTTTGCAGGTATTGGCAAATCGCCCGTGACGCCCGGTCAGAATGGTGCTCCAGAGGCGTTGTCGGGTTACGGAACATGGTTTCACGTAGTCGACCCTGCCAACGACAAGGCAAAACTCGAAGTTCCGTTCCAGAGAGTGCTCGGACGATGCTATGATGTTTCAGCAGTTCGGGCGTGGTTTGCCGCACCCACCGATCTGGAGCTCCAAGCGTCAAACACGAAGCCGATCGAAAAGGCGAAAGACCTGGACATCTCACGAGGGCTCTCTGCGGTTCGACAAGCTCGAGAGTATAGCAAGGCCCACGATATCCGTGTGGATCGAGCAGGCGGTAAATCATGGTTTTGGGCTGACACGCGCATCGAGCAACTGGACCTGCACGAAGTGAACAGCCGCTACGTTGGCGTCAAAGATGAGAGTCGCAACAAGAGAGCGATGCACGCCTGGCGCCAGGCTCTGAAGGTGCTGGATGGCAAGCGTGGCGGTGTCGAGGCATATCACGCAGCGCGAAAACAGAAATTGGAGGATGAGAACCGACAAGAGAGTGTGCCTGCACAGGGTAGTCGCTTGGGTCTCATGGCGGCTCAGCTCGATAGCACGGACGCTGAAGAGGCTGAGGACAACGGGAAGGGTGCAGACGCAGATGCAGATGCAATGGAGGTCGATGAGCTAGCCATCCCATCGGCCAGGGCGGGTGCGGCTCACGTTATTGATCTCTCTGCGGAGGACGATGAAGAGGATGAGGTTGCCAACACGCTGATGACCGGATGAGAGTGGAAGGTGACACTTTTGGTGGTTAGTCTAAACAGGATGCGTAGTGCCTGTGAACGCATTTTAGCGCTGTGCCCCTCATGACCGCTTGCGTTTGGTTCGACAAGTGGGCTGAAGTGTATACCGAACGTCCTTACTTCTTTCCCCATCGAGTACTTCAAGTTGTAGCCACTACGCAAGGCTCTTCCTCTCTACTAGGCAAGGCGCTCCAGGCGCTATCCTCTCTATCTCCAAACTTTTCCGTATATCTTTCTACTGTTCAACGGTATGTCCTGTATTTCGTGCCTAGTCGCTCCAAGGGGAAGCTTAGCATAATGAGAAGGCGCGAGCGCTCTGGCTCTGGTGTACCCATGTGCATTTCGTTCATAGTACGGCCTACTCCTACCATGACTTCGATTTGCTCATCAGGTGATAGAGAATCATCACTCTACGACGTCGTCCCCTCCTTCTGACCAGCGAATAGAGTGTGGACGGGAGCGTCGAGCTTGTCGCGGCCCTTGAGGAAGTCGAGTTCCATCATGAAGAGGTAGCCGAGGAGATGTCCACCGAGCTTTGTGACGAGCGTGCCGGCTGCAGCTGCGGTGCCGCCTGTGTGACCAAGAATGTGTTAGTTGGATATTCAGCAAATTTAGGTGTCGAGGCGTGATTCCTCACCCGTCGCGATGATGTCGTCTACAATCACGACCTTCTCGCCTTTGCCGATGGCATCGCTCTGGACTTCAAAGACGTCTGCGCCATACTCCTTCTGGTAGGATGCCTGCTCGCATTGACCTGGCAGTTTGCCCTTCTTGCGGACGGGTACGAATTTGGCGCCGATCCTTAGCGCCAAGGTGGGTCCGAACAGGAAGCCTCTGGCCTCCAGTCCAACGATCACATCAACGCCCCTCGACGATCCAAAGCTCTCGGACAGTTTCAGCTCCAATGCTCTGATTAGTGATTCATGGAGATCGTGGTTGGCGAAGAGTGGCATGATATCCTCAAAGAGGATACCTTTTTCTGGGAAATCCGGAAATTGGCGTAGTCCATTGCGGAGCTTTATCTCAAGACTGGCGAGTTCGGAGGAACTGGCGGAAGCGGTGGTGGACTCTCTTCCTTGGGAGGCATTGTCGTGTACTGTGGTAGTGGATGCGCCTTGAGCGTGCTTGAGCTTGCTGACGGGCGACGAAGTGGTGGGATCCGGCGCGTTCGCACGAGGATGGTCGGCAGTGGCTGGTGGGTATGAGTTGTCAGCGATCTGAGTGTGGGTCTCCTGGTTGGCCCGAGTATGGCCGGGCTCCTGGATGTCCTTGGTAGAACCTAAGGCGTGGTTGGAGGAGGACATGGTGGGGAGAGAGGGCGGAGGAGGAAGGGTATAAGTATGCTCGGGCAGCGGTCAGAGGCTGCAGGTCGATCCGAGCGTGGCACAGACTGTCGAAGCACAACAAGGAGAGTGTGCCAAATCAGGGTTGCCAAAGTGTGAGCAAAAAGAGTGTGGTGACTGTGCAGGGACCAGATTGAGTCCTCTGCTGGGTGCCTCTTGTGCAGATTACTTAGTGCCTGTACTGTGATTGCGCAGCGGCGTTGACGGGCCGGCGAGGATCAGCCTGTGATGCAGCACACTTTGATCGATGTCGTCCACCCTTGACTTGTCTAGTCGAACGCTGCGGGTGGGTGCTGCTATAGACGTTGCGACAGATGTGATTTGGCGGTATGCACGTTGTAGAAAATTTGGCGGTAAGCTCACGCTAGTACTTGCGTGCTTGCGCCGAAGCTTTATTGCCGATCAATCAATGAATTATTGACAAGTCATTTCTCACTTATGCCGCGGCCCATGATTGACTGAATAACAGTGATCTCACTCACCGTCGCTATCGTCCTCACGCTTTGGTACACGAGCCTCCTGGCTGCAAGATGTGCTATTTGCAAAATATCGTTCGTTGCATGCAGCCCAGCAATCAATCGAGGTGTCTGCCGCGCCCGCATCGGGTATTCCGTCGAACGATGAACAGGCATGTGCTGCAGGGTTGAAGCCTGCTGTGCCACGCATGGAAGAATTCTGGAAGGAGTGGACCCATCCGCACGTACATGTGTATGGACGCCTATCGCTCGCCGAAGGCGCGTGAACCAACAACATACGACCGTGGAGTGACTTCGGTGCCCTGCGGCTGTCGCTTGCGAGAGCTCTGGCAAATCATACATTCCACACGGACGTTGTGCTTCCTGGTTGAGCAGAGCTTTCTGCATGTGTCGATCCCAACGCATGCAAGGCACAACTTCACAGGGCACTGGTGTCAGACAGATGCGATGCTGTACGACATTTCGATGCGTGATTCGATTCTTACAAAGGAGCATGTCAGACACCTGGTCAGGTTGAGCACGATGCTGTCTTGATCATCATCAGAGGTGGAGCCGCGACACAAAGAGCGTGCGAACGTCCTCCACACCTCGGACTCACCAATGGACAGAAATGGAGAAACACGAGCACGATCACACTCCACGCGTTCGAGCATATCGCTTCCTCGTGCACAGCATATTCGCAGATGATAACATCGTGCCCTTGAGCACAAAGCATCGACAGAATTGACAGATCACACAGCTCCGCACGCCGTCGTCCATCGGTCCACAGATCGAAGTCGTACAGTCCAACCGTGATGGCTGCACGTGTGACACGACGCAGCGGCTTTGATCCGTCGTGACACGAGTCCCTCATGTTGCGAACACTTCACTTGTTGCAGCGTGTGACAGAGAATAACCAGGTCCACGTCCCAAGACTCGTCGCTTGGCTTTGGCCTTGAGGGACGTCTCATGGAGAGCAACAGTGGGCGCAATAGTATCGCGTCAGACTCTCTTCTTACCTCTCCTAGGAGTCCTGACATTGTTGTTATCACGTCCCATACGAGGATTATCTGTGCATAAAGATGTGGGAAGACATGAATCCCGCATGTTCTGCCTGGGCCAGCACACATGGACCATTGACAGCGATGTAAAGACCAGCTTTGGCAATATTGGACACTAGCTCATGGATACACAAGCCTATCGTAAGTTTCGTCGCCAACCCTGCCGTGAGCAGACGCCTGAGGATTCATGGCATATATCTCGCCAAGTCTTCGACTCCAACGCCGTGTCCTGTGTTAATGCAAGCGAAACACCAAGACTGCTTTGCATCGCAACTCCATCGACGTTCAGTCAGTCGACGCTACGCCATGTTACCACTTCGCCGCATAGCTTTGGTGTCCCCACATCTGTCTTGCTCGAAATGCTCCCAAGTGCATTCGGGTTGTGCCAGATTAACGAGCAATTTAGCCTGGAACGCCATCCATACCAGGATTGACAGGGCCAGAACACCCAGCAGCATGAGGACAAGGATCGTTGAATCGAGCATATCTGGGGCAGTGACGACTTTGACCGGGAAGATGGTGGCTGGGATGTGGTCAACAGTTGTAAGAATTACAAAATCAATGCTGATGACACAGCAAGCCATTATTTGACAAACTCTTTCCAAACAATGTGCTGTGCCGTGCCTAGTGAACATTACGTCGCGTCATACTCGGTACTGAGGTTATGGCGTGCATCGTACGGCGACGGAAATCTGCAAACAACTTTCACATTCGCATCGATTATATCGTACAGACGCTCATGCTATTATAACTCGTCATGAATCATGATTTGTCAAAATAGCTCCTAATGCTGCTCATTCTTCTCAGCCAGCTTCTGTGCCGTTCCTCCTATCGCGCCCTCGGCGGTGAAATTCTTGCCGATAGATCCAGTCTCGGCGAATGGGCCGCCGACCTTGTTGCCAATGCTGCCGATGGCTCCGTCACCTTGGAATGCGCTACCGATGGCTCCGTCTTTGGAGAGCATCGAGGTGCCATGGCCGGTGGTCTTCTCACCAGCGCCGGTCTGATATGACTGTTAGCTGGACTGGACTGTTAGTCATGCGGCATGTTGATGTTACTCCTGTTAACTTCACGTCCTCGTGTATTCCCTCGGTCATGTCTTGTGTCTTGGTTGCGGCCGATGCTCCCTTGTCCATTGTTTTGGCGGAGTTGTCGCCGTCCATGTTGGTGGTGTCGAAGAAAGTATCTATTTTGCTATATTGTGATTGGAGACTTGTTTATCAGAATCGGAGGTCTGCAATTTGTGGCAGTTGAACAGTAAAGAAGAAACGCGTGGTATATAAGAGGACCATGAGATGTCGTCAGTACACAGCACTTACCGTAACTCTGCAATCATGACGCACATACTTTATGGCAACTGTCTAGCGACACAGAAGTGCTCGAACGAATCATTTCCGAAGCATGTAGAAGAGGATCGCGTTCCTGCGTTGGTAGAAGTGGATGTCGATGTCAAAACATCGTCATAGATTTCAGCCAATCATCAAATCCACCACACGTGGTGGAGCTCTCTCCGCACCGCAAACCATGGGCGATCAAATAACTTCAGGTCGCAGCTCGAACATGGAAGAAGAATGGCAGACTGAGCACTTCAACAGTCGTCGTATCGCGCACGGCAGGAAAGGGAAAAGTGCTGGAAGAGGTGGAGCATTCGATCCTCGACGCGCCTATGGCGTGTATCAGCTTCAATGTCCAGCTTTGGCGAAAATTTCCGAGGTGAAATCACATGGGCAGAACAACAAGCGGTCGGTGGGCACTCTTGAGATACATGGCACGGTCGAAGGCCGCGCAGATGCACTCATGTGCACGCTCGACATGCCCGGAGTGTTATCTGGTGTCGCAATTTTGGCTGGAAGCCGGAAAGCGCTGAACTCCGTGGTACGAGAGCTCGAGACCTCTGAGGTGCTGGAGAACGAGGGCGGCGTTTTGGATGACAATCGTGGGCCAGCCCTTGGTGATGAGACCTTAGCACGCGACTCTTCCAGTGATGAGCCGGAGGAATCGAAGAGCAGCATCGAGCTGGCTGACGAGCGTGAAAGGCAAAGATATGCAGCTTTTGAAAAGAACTCCTTCCGGTCGCCGAAGTTCTGGATGCGCTGGCGGGCGCTCGTGTCCAGAGCATCTTCAGAGCAGTCAACGGCCGAAAGAGCAGATGCAGAACATATTGTTAGGAATGTGGAAGTGAATGGTGGGTACTTGGTGTTCAGTGGTAACGATTGCGCGAATTTCCATGGCACCATGAGCTGCGATGTGTTTGACTGGAAGAACGTGAAACTTTCAGGTTCTAAAGTGGTATCGAAAGCTCGAGAATGTCAACTGCGGTGGGTTGATGTAGTTGCAGATTGAGCTCGCGTGTACAACATATGTACAACTGCTGCGCGGCCGCTTGCAAGCATATGCTGATGAGGGAGGCATCGAGGAGAAAATGTGTTCGATAGGAAAACGCATATTAGGACTAGTGTTTCGGGTGCTCGCGAGTCGCGCTAAGCAGAAATTGGAATGCCATAACCAAACAGCAGCAGGCATTACCCATGCCTTCCTTCAGTACCTCCTCTATTCTGCTCACATCACCACTCCATTCCGTTCGACGGCTATTGAGCTTTTACGAGGTTCTTGGCACGACATACATGTTCGAAGCTATACTCACTCGAGAGGCACTAGCATATCACTTGCTTTCATCGGGTCAGCGAAAGAGAACGACAACAATGCCATGAAGCATCGCCGCCGCTCTCGCCGCGGCCACTTCATCTGGCGCGGGAAGATCGTGAGTCGCTGAAACGTGCTGTCGTAGAGGATGATGACAAGCTGTTGAGAACGAGTGCCTAGCCTCCAATGACCCATGTCGATGACACATGCGTTGAATGAAACAACACCTGGCCCTCTCAGCAACTTTCGCTGATCCATGGAGACCCAGGTCTGCAAGAAGGCTCTAGAACCGCGTTTTGAGCAGGGTGAAGAGCTTCCATGCCAACTCTTCATGACTTATTGCCAGTTTATCACTTCATACTTGACGACTCATGCGACATCCAGAAGAAGAGAGCTCGTCTAAGCGAATCGCAGCTATTATCCTGGATCGCCATTAAGGTGCTGTGAGAGACCTCGGATGTGATTTGATATTAGCGAAGACTTGTGACCTTCACTTTGCCCGGAATTTGGTCGAAAATGTGACTCTTCGACCTCACCACGATCTTGCTGATGATACGTACGATAGAATTGCGAAGCCGAAATGCTAAGCTACCGTTTGTGGTAATCCGTTTCTTTTATTCTTCCCAAGTTGCAGCATCTGACGACCAGATCCGAGCACCTTGCGATCGACTGGGTGCTACGGAAGGAAAGAGTGTTAGCAGACGATAATAAAACAATGCACTAGGCAGGGATGAAGCATATGCGCTCAGACACCCGCGTGGGGCGGCTTGCGCACCCTAACATTCCATTCATGTTCCTCCGGCAATGTCCTAGTCGTCCGATACAGCGCCTATGCACACTGTGATAGAATTCATCCCCTGGATGACTAGGTGGAAATCAAGCATCCGGGACAAATTTTCGCCAGCACAGAGGTAGGCATTCATTCATAACAGTCCCGGATCTGGCTGTAGCTCGGCATCGATCGCAAAAGACTTCACTATGACTTTGGCTTCATCACTGATGGTTTCTCTGGCGTGTTCTGGCACTACGTTTTACGGACTCTACATCGTGTAGTGCTATCAGCTCCCCTGCATGCAGATCGGTAGCAGATGGTGTGAAACAATAGCTGTTGGTTCCCAGCGGCTCGTGTCCGGATCGGCTCTTGTTTCTCAGCGAAAGGGTTCCGTCGAACAAGGTGCGATCCGACGTCGCTGCCTCTTTACGCAGACATCACCTCGCTCCTGCTCTTCGTGTTGCATGTACGCGAACAACGTCTTTAGACGTGCAAAATTTGATTTGCTTTTACGAATTCCGCTTCATAAGGCTGGCGATTGCCGTAGCGGAGGAATGCTCGCTGATAGAGTACGGAACGATGCTTTGTTATTGCGTGACAGACAGAGCCGGAGCCAAGCAGGTACACTGGTAAACACCGCACTCCTTTGGGTCGTGCCATACTATGCTTCGCTATGGGATGTTCTGTGTCCTTCACTTGGCTTACGCCGACATAAGCGCATCTGTGGAGTGATATCTTCGAGATGTAGTCGCTGATCGTCACCAGTAGTCGCATACCGATCCTGCGTTAGTACTGTAGCAATTATCTCCACGAAGGTGCTCACTCTGGGCATCTAGTCCTGCTCTGGATAGCCTACATTCCCGGGACCAAGGACGACACAGCATCCTTATGGGCGGACGTTGGCTCTACCGGCATCTTCCAGCTCCACAAAAACGACCGCTCCGGCCATTCGTATGAAGAGGCTTGCCGTAGGCTCTCGAAGAGACTGAACGTTGATTGCAGTCTTTGGTGCGGCTGCCGAAGATTACGATACGTATGCCCTTACAATCTGGCGACCACGAGCGATTTCGAAGCTCTGGCTACAGTTGAAGCCACAAGCTATCGGGTGACGGTGGCAATCCCGTGGACGTCATACCTTAGGTATGATATTTCATGCCTCGTCTATCCTGTGTGCCATTTAGACAAGCTACGATTCAACAAAAGCGCATCGCGCAATTTGCTTTGAAACTGCGAGATCTCGTGCGGGTATCATCATTACAACGTCTGCATCCTCTTTCGCGACGAGCGATGCCGACAGGTCCTTTTTGATCCTCCACGGGCTTCGTGGTTCCAGCGGGTCTGGTCTGTGGCACACCACGGTCTGCTTCAATTGCTGGTCGCGAGGTCCATGATAAGGCTGTGAAGTCAAGATCGCTAAGCATAAAGACCAACAAGGAGCAAAGTTTCTATCGTCATGCTATTGCTGCCGGCAACTCCCCGGATCGTGGCTCGATGTCAAATCGGATCACAAGCCTTTCTCCATGCCAGTCAACGCTGCACAGCATCCGATCAAAGAGCTCGATACAGGACCGCTGCCGAGCGTCTCGGCGGCTAGTTCTGCGGCTTCATTGCTGCGGATGTATGGGAACACTTCCGACAGCGCCTCCCGGTCCCAGTTTCGGGTAAGAAAGCGGCTGAATGCAGGTCTGGCAGAAGATAGCAAATGGATGCGCTCGGCTAAATGAAGGCGTTTCGGCTGCTTGCTAGCATCTTCAGCTCTGCATTCTGGACTGAGCCACTTTTTTGCATATTTGCTTGGTCGACCCGCGCGCATCAATGCGCAGGCACTGGAACGCGATAGTGAACTCGGCGACAGGAAAATCCATATCGATTATAACCATTGACACAAACGCCCAACGCATGCTGCAACGAGCACCAGTATGTGTACACAAAACATGATCACTTGGAGGAAGTGTGGCCACTTTTGTGTTCGCCATGAGGTAAAATCTATCAAGCGCGACTGAGACTTGTATCGAGCTTACCATGTATGCCGCAGATGTGCGAGGACGCTCTGGCTAGAGACCCGCCAACCTTCTGCATTGCAGCACACGCACCGGTAGCGACCGATATCGACGCGGCCCACGGGGTCTGTCCGGACAAAGACAAGCACCCACCAACACCGGGACAAAACAGCATATCGGCATGGTCAACCCGATTGGGAGTTTTGAAGACTTCAGGTCCAGGAAATGAATGGTATCGTCATCGCCGACAGGGTCAGACATAGTCCGCAAGAGGTGTAGCGTGGCATACCTTCCAGTTTCGTGGTGATTGTCGGGTTTGCGATGGTTGGTCGATGGCGAAGCGGCTTCTGCCTCGCAGTGGGATCGAAGCTGCTGATGCAGTCGTGCAGCGTTCAACGTGTTGTCGAGAGGGGGTGCATGAGCTGAGCAACGTGAGCGAATTATGATGTCGACGAAGGAACGAGGGACGACAAAAAGATGCTCAGCCAATGCAGAGTGTTGCTATGCAGCGTGCGCTCGCTTGGAAAATTCAAGGACAACATTTGCTGATCGCTAGATTCCAGGGCATGATGCTCCTGCTGGTCGTCATGTCTACCCACGTCTCCGTTATTGGCCTTCGTACAGCGTCAAAGTCTCTGGGCTCGATAAAGGACATGTGCAAATCATGCATCTCCGTCGGATTGTGTGTATGCCGACTACCAGAAGTGGTGTGCGCCACGCTGGACAGATCGTCACCAGGGCTTGTGGTTATTCTCCATGGATAATGCTTGCAAGCGCACGGGGAAAGCGGGATCAGGTAAAAGTGACTAAACTTTCGAATGTGGTTGTTGGTCTTGGCCGTGACAGGTCTTTGCCAAGCGGGCAACCCGCACATTCTCCAAAGAAAACCTAGGTAGGTACTGTGCGTCTGTGGCTCACTTCTAGTTGATGCTCGCTTCATCGCTCCAGCAGCTAGTCGTGTAGGCTGGGACCGCGATAGGCACTGAAAAATTTGACCACACCTCGCGATACCCCAGTAAGTAGACCACTTTCTGGAGAAGGACTAGCGGATCGCCGGGACAGACGATCCCGAGCCCGATCACGTTGCACGATACGCGATGCACGTGCCTCGCTACGATGCGAGCAAGATGCGAGGCAGTCAGTATCGTCGACGCTCCAAGCAATCGCTACATCACGTCAGCGTCGCTGGCATCCCAGCCATCGATCGTCATGTAACCCCAATGCACGAAGGCTGCCGAAGGTTAGACTGCGGCGACAAGCTGCTTATTATTGCTAGTTACTACCTGGTCGGATGCGCTTCTGATGGATGTACCCAGGTTCGGGCGAAGCGACGAGGCTGGGGGTGTGATTTGTTGCCGTGCGCGATTTGCAGGGTTCGGCGTATGCAGAGTTCAAAGCAATCCAACCGCTAGTACCTTAGGAGGTAGCATGTCTGCCACGCGTCATACAGACCAAGCAGATAGCTGGGCGTTGCGACCCTCCAAGACAGACAGGACATTCAAGATCGAGATCTTCGTCAGAGCTGCTTCCGGAGGATGGAGGTGATTCCATGCCCTACAAGGGCAGATTCTTCACACTTAGGTACAATACGAGGCGAAGGAAGGGAGCCGGAGCTCCTGGCCTTAGAAAGGCCTAGTCACGACACCAGGTTGCTGCATGTGTGAAGAACTAATGTACCCATGAAGGGTTATTATCGCAGGGACCAGCTGTTCAGCGTCGTCGTAAAGCCACTCGTACATTATTGCTATCATCACCGCCAATCAAACGGCTCACATTGCTCATCATCAGCACACCACTCTCGTCGCGGCTACTACCCCCAGTTGAACAACCGCGAGAGCCTCGCCGTTTTCGGACAAAGCGTATTCTGATACACGCTCAGTCCCTCTACTCCGCCACAAATCTGGCTCTTATCCGAAGCACGAGGCATCTGACAGCGTCCATCCGACACAGGTTTCGACCCGGCCCTAAAAGTGTCGCCGCAGTAGCTACACACACACGAGAACATCATAATTAGCCCTCGCAGCCAGGAAGAAAAAAATGAGATCTTAGGTTTATATCTGGCTTACCATTCTTGGGAATATTCCGTGGCGAAGTAGGTATAGCTCTGACAGAATTCTGCGCAGGCTTCGGTGGTGAGGTGGTCGCTGGAGAAGAATTTGATGGGGAGTGCGCGGTTGCGGACTTCGTTGTGGCAGGCTAGGTAGGTGAAGCAGCCTGCTGTTGGGACGATGGTTGGACCAACTGGCTTTGTTGTTGATGTGAAGCTTGCCGTCTTGGGTGGAGAGGATGGCGAGCTTGTGCTGGTGTGTTGGCTTGGAGATGATACAGCGGCCTCTTTGATGACGGGTGTCGTGGCTGCTGTCGGGTCTGTGGTGGGACCATCTGCGGTCTTGGTTGGAGAGGAAACGCTGGGTGAGTCGTCGGCTTTAGAGCAGCCTAATAGTTTGAGACCAACGCAACTGCTGTATGCCGTAGGTTTGCCGAGGTTCTGCTTCATGTAACAGTTGAAGCCCTCGACGCTCGCGCCTTGACAACCTTCCGTGGAGGCACAAGCATCAGCGCAAGATTGTGCTGCAGTCGTTTCCGAGACTTGGACGAGTTTCAGGTCGTTGCCGTAAAAGTCTGCGCCACAGGAGATTTGAAAGCGACAGCCTGTATCCGGGAAGGTGTATTCCGCATTATCGTCAGCTGGACACGAAATCGATGTGACCGTCGTAGCGGTATTGGTTTGAGAGATGCTGGTAGTGGCAGTCGAGGAAGTCGTAAAGCTGGATGATGGCAGATCAGCAGGGAAGGCAACGCCAGAAGTATCACTCGCCAAGGACTTGAATGCAATGTCGACATTGCTGTTCGAGGTCTCAGCATTATAGGCGCTTTTCAAATAACAAGTGCCAGCGCCGCTTCCTCCCACATATGCGAATCCAACACACTGTGGCAGGCCGTCGCACATCGGGATACAACCAGCGAACGAACTAGCACTAGCGGACTCGAAGTCGCCGCCGTATGTATCGTAGCCACAGTTGATGGTGTATTGTCCGATGTTGCTGCCACGACCCAAGGACTGGCAAGACGCTGGTGGAACAGCAGATGCTGAGAGAGAGGTCGCGGCTGGTTGGGTCGACGTGATTGGGGATGTAGTGCTTGGAGACGAATCCAGGGCGTTAACGTCTGAGACAGGCTCAAGTGTGATTGGCAACGCATCAGTCTTGTCGCTGTCGCCTCCTTCGTCATCCTTGACGCTGGTGGCAGTGGCTTCCAGACCAGTCCTGCTCGTACTGGAGCTGCTAGATATTGTCAACTCAGGCTCATCATTATCCACGTCTTCGCTTGGGATTGCGGTGGGCTCATTGAGGTTTGATCCGACACCAGTCGAGAGAGTGGTCGTGCCGAGAGACGCATCAGTATTCATAACGGTATTTGCTGGTGTCGCCTCGTCAGCACCAGCATCATGGTTGCCGCTACACTGGCCAGGCTTGGAAATACAAATGGCATAATTCGTCCATAGACCCCAGCATTGATCTCCAACTGGAGGGTTCCACCCAATTAGATCTTCGACGTCAACAACAAGCGCTTCTGAAATACTATAACAAGTGTCTCCGGTGTTTATGGTACGATACTTAGCGCAAGTAGTGGGCGCACCAGGTTGTAAATTGCTAGGAGCGGACGCAGTGCATGATGGAGGAGTGGTGGAGGTAGTGGAGGTGGACACATCTGAGGTTGTGGAAATTTCACCGCTTTCGCCATGATCGTTTGGATCAAGATCATTGGTGGTAGTCAAATTCGGTACTTTAGTGGATGTAGTGCTGGGTGCTGCAGAACCTCCATCCTTAGTCGGCGTCGCAGCCGACAAGTCGGATGATGTTGACGCAACCTTGCCGGCAGAATCAGCGACTGTACCGGCTTGACTTGTGGTCGAGGCATCAAGAGTTGTGGAGGTGCTCTGTTCATTGTTGACGTCTTTAGTTGTAGTCACGCCAGGAACATCTGTAGTGCTCGGAATGCTTGCATTCGGGCAGACGTTAGGAGGCGACACGCAGATGGCATAATTCAGTCACAGGTTGTAACACTGATCACCGACTTGAGGATTCCACTCTTTGAGGTCGTCAATTGTGATACCGGCGGCCTTGGAAATACTATCGCAACCATCACCGGGTTGCACAGTGCTGTAGTTCATGCACCCTGTAGACGCGCCGGGCTGCAAGTTCTCTGGAGCAGGTCCGGTACAGTGGGAGGGATCAGTCAGGTTTGTAGGATACTTTCCAGGCGGAGCAGCATCGGAGCAGACAATGCTATCCGAGCTGCCTGATGTGTCTGTGTAGTTGTACGATCTGCAAGCCTTGCAGAGGGTGATTTACGAACATCGAATATGGGAAGCCGTTCAAATCAGTGAACGCTCCAGGACCGGCTGCCCAAAGCACGGTGTACCAAGCTACGGCTGGTGCTCCAGCATCCCAGACACCAAGATGGAAGCAAGAAGGTGTCTGCGGGTACTGATGCTGGCTGTTGTCGGCGTCCTTTGCATAGATTGTGCGTACGACGGAACCATCGATTGCCCAGCTCATGCTATCGGGTGTCCAGTCAAATGTGTAGGTCATAAAGTGCTTTGTCATGTTTCTGCTCACCCATGGCTGAGTGCCACGGTCCCAATTCCCAGTAATGTCTTTGCCGAAATAGTTCGTTTGTATCGCAGAGTGCTCCAAGCCGAAGTCATTGCCTGACCATTCCCAGTCGATCTCGTCATGCGTGTCCGACATCACCACGGCACTGGATATGACACCGATGCCAGGCGCGGATTGTACTGTGGCTTCAACCTTGCCATAGTGGAGATATGTATTCGTCCAGATATATGGTGTACTGGTGGCGCTGGTCAAGCGGAACTCGAGGCCTTTTGTACCAAAGCTCAGTTGAGGAGTTGATCCATCCGCGACGATCCAATCTTTGCTAAGTCTCTGACTCTGAGTGAAGTCGACTGTCAGAGGCTCTGTGAAGCCGGGTAGAGCTGGACAAGGGCCTAAGACCTAATGTCAGTGTGGTTTTCGTGAAGTGAAGAGTGGCCGCACCGTTCAATGGGTTGCAATCTCCCTGAGCCAGAGCACATGGCGCAACGCTGAATGCAAGAGTGACTACGACTTTGAGCCAATTCATCACGTGTTTGATCTTCTGTAGCACTTACAATGCTGGCGAAGAAGCCCGGGCATCTCGATCTGTGTTACTCTCGTGGGGGCTGCTCCGCGTCCCAAGGCGGAGAATGGGACAAAGAAATGACTATCATTATAACATGACCCAGCTCAATGTTGCTAACAAAGAGTAACTGCCACCGGAACTTCGCGAATGATGAAGCTGGGTCACTTTCATTCTTATTGTAGGGATATTAGACCCGCCCTTTTTACACCTTTGTGGTCGCAGCCGGAAGACACTTGAAATTCTGCAAGATCATTGAGAATGACGGTGAAAGACAACTGGTCAGTGAAAGAAATGCTAATCTGTAGGAAAAGATTGCCCGAATCTCTTTAGCCCTATCGTGCGTACGGTAAGTGAGTGCATTTTCTTCGCGGCAGTGTTTCAAGGTATGCTTGCACCTGTCAGCAACGGTATGGTCATCCTACCCTTCAGCAGTGTCCAGGCCCAGACTACATCGACAATGATGATGTTGAAGAAGCTGAATACAAGACTACCACCGAAGACGATCTAATAATAAGTCCATGCATTCTCTGGCGTGATGCCAACTCTTGTGACAGCTACTGTCCATGGAAGCACCCAGCAGATGTTGCTGATGAGTGATTGGTAGAGGTACCAACGAGGTCTTGTCGCTAAAAGTATGATCGCAAGCTGCGTAGAGATTGCATAGAAAATGTAGCACCAGTCGATTGTCTTCCACATCATCTCCGTGATGACAGCCACAGCGTCTGAATCGGCAATGTAATGTGCGAAACGCTTGGCACCACAGAAGGACAGGAAAAGGCAGGTCGGCACCTCGACGGCGAGCGCGATAGCACAGGACACCAAAGCTGGTCGGGATATTTGAAGCAGCTGCTTCTTGGATGCCTGCGGCCGATGTGTGGAAGAACCAAATGTGGCCCGCCAAGAGCCCCAAGCATGACCTACAAATGCAAGGGACGTGGCTTCGAGGGCTTGCACGGGGACCATGACCAAACCCCAGCGGATAGTGTTGAACGCTCCCCAGGCTGTTGCATAATCTGAATCCATGGCGACTATGCCGCTGACGAGCCATAGATACAATCCATTTCGAACAGCGGACTCTGGAAATGTAAAAGCTCCGGGTCGCAGCAGCGTTTTGAGTGCCTTGAGCGAAGGCTTGGCGGCTTCTAGCGTGTGGTCCACGCGCGTGCGAATTCTTTCTCGCTTAGTGATCCAGACAAAATAGCCGAGGCCGCAGAAGGATGCCACGAGGCTGCACGCCAGTTGCGTTGCGGCTTGGGTGTTGACCGTGGGCGTGATGCCAGGAACATGAAATTTCGAGATCACGATCATGTCCAGTATGATGTTGACTGCAAACTTGACCGAACTTATGACTAGCGGCACATCAGGCTGGTCCAGAGCTCGTGTTGCTGCTGCCACAGCAGTCTCGACCGCCGAGGCTAGCGCGGAGAAGGCAGAAATGCGCACGTAGGTAAGAGAGGCTTCGCGAACCTCTGCAGGTACGAATACACTCGCAAACTGCTTCGCGGCTGCTGCGAAGACTGCGGACATGACTAGGCCGAGGATGCTCTGAACCAATATCAGTGTATAGGACAGGCCATGTCGTGCCGCCAGTGACCGGTTAGCGTTGTCGCCAATGATGTTCCACGCGGCTCGAGGTAGACCTTCATTCAGGACTTCGGAGACAACGCCAATATAGGTGTACGCGTCCGTCGTCACAACCATGGACGAGTCAATATGTGCGACCCAGAGCTTGCTCAGTGTAGTGTACAGAGCGGGGAGCAGAAAGGCACCAATATTGAAGAGCAGGCTGCCTGAATACTGCGACCGATTCCATGGCTTGATTTGGTCGGGTTCCTGCTCTGTGAGATACATGGTTCTGACTTCCACGATCGAGTCGTCCTGAGGAAGCATCTTGTATGAGAAGCGCCAGATGGCATGGCGAAGTGACCTTCGTAGATTCCCCAGCATTTATGCTATCAAGACGCCACATTGAAGTCGCAAACATCCAACAAACATGCAGGCCAAGTTCACCAATGCGCCCGTTAGCAAATGTGCATGCTCGAAAGGCGTCGGCGCGACAGAAGGGACATGGCTCTTCTGCCCTTGGGCTTGAGTGCACGCCGAATCGTTGCGAAGGACATCTTACGTCGAATTCATGCAGACTTCCCGGGAGGCGATTATCAGCGCATAACGTAGCTCAATGCTGTATGGAAGATATATACATGTCTATGTACTTGGTATGGATGTCCTACGGCATATCTGGTGGAGCAATTGTGAGAAGACGGAAGGAACGACCTGGTGATGGTCTTGGCAAACTCGAGCCATTCGGTGAACCCAGCTAATGTTTCTGCCTAAACGCGAAACGCGCTTCTTTACTGCCTACCGCCTGCTGCCTACCGCCTGCTGCCTACCGCCTACCGCCTACCGCCTACTCCCTGCTGCCTGCTGCCTCTTCGATGATTCTACCACGAGCTGATGGTGCAGTCGCAACGATGTGGATGACTTTCAGCTTCCACGTACCTGCCAAGTCGGGAGCGGCAGTGTTGTTGCAAAACGCTTCAATTCAACGGGCCGATTAATTATTCCTGATAAATGCAAACCAGCGTCACCACTTCCCCTCAGCGTTCCTCTGCCCACAACATTGGATGTGCATCTGCCACCAGAACACAGTTGGCCAAGCGAGCTCTGAAACCTTCTGCATCGGCAGTACTTACTATTCAGCTATTGGACACGGCCTCTTTCTTCTCCGCGTCATGGTGTGGAACATGGAGATCTGGGGCTTCGCTGCAGGACGCTATGCTTGTTCCTGATGCCAGCTTCGTGAACTCCTTCGTTGAGGGCAGGTGGCTTTGGCCAATGCCGATGACCGGACGTCATGCTAGCCCAGGATCGAGAGATCTTGCACGCATACAAACATGCTGGACCATATGTAGGGATCGCATGATGCTTGAGACCACTTCCATTTCTCAACTGTACTCCAGCTGCAGCACCTGAGGCGACATGTTCACTGTGATAGGAGCATTATTGTTGTCCACCATCCTGCACTTGGTCACCGGTGAGAAAGCCAGGTCGTGATCGGGCACAATTTTGGCTGACATGGTATATGCCAGCTCAAACCGCCACTCGAGCCATTCCCACGCTTTCTCCACAAATAGATGCCGCTCCAAGCCTGACTCCCACCATATACGACCCGACTGCACCAGATGCACAAGCATGTCCGGGTTACAAAGCGTCCAATGAGCGAGACACCGCACAGGGCTTCACGGCTGATCTCGTGATCGCTGGTGAGAACTGCCAAGCATTCGGCAATGACGTTGCAGACCTTGTGCTAGAGGTCGAGTACCAAACAAAAGAGCGACTGAATGTCAGGATTTATCCGAAATACCTGGATGATGGCAACAGGACACAATACATTCTTTCACCAGACTTGGTGCAGCAGCCTCAAGGCGATGGAACAACCACAGCAGACGCCAGCGACCTCAGGCTGGAATGGTCAAACAATCCTACTTTCCAATTCCGCGTTCTGCGCAGCTCCTCCGGCGAAGAACTCTTTAGCACATATGGCCATGTGATCGTGTTCGAGGACCAGTTCCTTGAGCTAGCCACCAACATGCTTCAGGTCAGCCAACCGCTTTCCGAGCGTATATTTGCCACTGACCCGCCCTAGAATTATAACGTCTACGGTCTAGCCGAGAACATACACGATTTCCATCTCGGGCATAACTACACGCAAACGTTCTACGCCGTCGATGCGGGAAATACAATTGATGGCAATGTATACGGTACTTTCCCTTTCTATCAAGAGACGAGGTACAAGAACGACAGCAAGACCGCTTCGCACGGTGTATATGCTCGAAACGGTATGTGCTTCGCATCCCAATCCTGTTCTGGCACACAGGCTTATGTCTTACTCAGCGCATGGCCAAGAGTGGCTTCTGAGAACCGACAATATCACATATCGCACCCTTGGCGGCAGTTTTGACCTCTATTTCTTGAGCGGCCAGGGCGACAGCGGCGACTCGAGTGCTGTGGAGACCTTTCGCCAATTCCAAGCAGGATGCGTTGGTCTTCCGGCTATGCAGCAATTCTGGACCTTTGGATTCCACCAGTCACGATGGGGCTACGAGAACATCTCGGTCATGCGCGATATCGCTCAAGGTTACAGAGATGCTAACATTCCGCTTGAATGCCTCTGGAACGATATCGACATCTACGACTTGTACCGAGACTTTACAACCGACAACAATACTTTCCCAGCTGACGGAATGCGACAATGGATTTCGGAACTCCATGCTAACGGGCAGTACTATGTGCCGATTATCGACAGCAACATCTATGCGCCGAATCCTGATAACGAGAGCGATGCTTATGCTCCGTGGCAGAGAGCCGCCGATCTTGGCATCTTCATTCGTGATCCGACCACTGGTGACTATTATTATGGTGACAACTGGCCTGGCTTCTCCTCTTGGGCTGACTGGCTGCTATCCGAGTCGCAAGACTGGTGGACAAATGAAGTAGCGACTTGGCATGACACTATGGTGCCATTCGACGGGATCTGGATAGATCTGAGCGAAGCCTCATCATTCTGCGTCGGCTCCTGTGGCAACAATCGCTTGAACGAGAACCCAGTACATCCACCATTCCTGCTGCCAAATGACCCATACAACGCCGATTTCAGATTTCCAGAGGGCTTCAATGTCAGCAATGCCACACAAGCCGCTTCAGCGACCTCAGCTTCTGCGGCACAAGCATCTGTGCTTTCCACAACAACCTTGATCCCATCAGCAACAACGACTACCCGAGGGCGAACTGAACCGACACCAGGCGTGCGAAACCTCAATTTTCCACCGTACGTGATCAACAACGTCCAAGCAGGCCACTCTCTGCTCAAAGGTGCCATTGCTCCGAATGCCACCCATAACGATGCCTCGAACACGACCGAATATGAGCTGCACAATCTCTTCGGCCTGCAGATCAGCAATGCGACATACCACGCCCTCCTCTCAGTTTTCCCCGGAAGGCGTCCGTTCACAGTTGGACGCTCCACGTTTGCTGGCTCTGGCAAGACGACTTCGCACTGGGGAGGTGACAACACGTCAACATTCGGCAGCATGTTTCTTTCTATTTCACAAGCTTTGACGTTCATGATGAGTGGATTGCCAATGTTCGGCGCCGATACGTGTGGTTTCACCAGTAACACGGACTATGATTTATGCTCGCGCTGGATGGAGTTGAGCGCCTTCTTCCCCTTTTACCGGAACCACAACGTGAAGGCTACGATATCTCAAGAAGCTTTCCGGTGGTCATCGGTGGCAGAAGCCTCGCGCAGAGTCATGCATGTGCGCTATAGCTTGCTGAACTACATGTACACGCTGTTCTACCACGCACATACCAAAGGCGATACCGTCATGCGAGCCTTGGCCTGGGAGTTTCCTGAGGACGAGACGCTGAAAGGGACATACGCGCAATTCTTGCTAGGACCTTCTATTCTTGTTACGCCGGTTCTGGTGCCAAACGTTGACACTGTCAATGGCGTGTTCCCAGGCATTGGCGAAGGTACTCGCTGGTACGACTGGTACACCTTGGAGGAAGTGGAAGCAAAGCCGCGAGAAAACGTTACCCTTGCCGCGCCTCTCGAGCATATCAATGTGCATGTCCGCGGAGGTTCGATCTTGCCGCTCCAGACACCGGGCTATACTACAGCTGAGACCCGAAACGGCACGTTTGGTCTTCTCGTTGCTTTGGATAACAACGGTGCCGCCACGGGGAGCCTGTACCTGGACGATGGTTATAGCCTCGAGCCTGAACACGCTAAATATATTGACCTCAAGTACGCGGACAGCTGCTTGACTGCCAATCTCAATGGCACATATAGCACCACCGCGCCGCTCGGCAACGTGACCATCGCAGGAGTCTCAGGACACCTGACTGGACTATCATTGAGCATCGGTGGACAACCTTGTGAGGTTGGGCGGATCGTTGTTGAGCCGACTGGCCACGTGCTCCGCTTCTCCGGGCTCGAAGATTTCACGCCCAATGGAGCCTGGGAAGGGAATCTTGAGATGCAGTTGAGCTTCGCTAGCTGAAAGCTCGGCGATCAGATCGCGAGCTTGAGGCGCTGGGTATACGACTCAGGTTTGTAGCAACCATAACGCCAGCTGAATACCATTACTCGACATCAGTCCTCTTGCTCTCGACCAATCATTTGTTGGTCTTTAGCGATCTGACTGTTGAGAAGGTGCGGTCGACTGATGCGTGGATGCCTCTAGGCAGAAGGCTTTGCTCTTAGCAACACCTGTGCAAACCGCTATGGGCATTCGTGGATTGGCTTCCCTCCTCCTTACGCCAAGAACCGTTACATTTGTCGTTCAGTACGTTGCCGGTTCTGGAAATGTTCGGCTATGTATCCAACGCATGATCTTTCATCAGTAGCGGCATTTTCAACACTGTTCATCTCGGAATCATTTCCCACGAACGATAACATGTGTCCTTGTGCCGGCAAGTGTAGGAACCTCGAAAGCGCGGCACATTGCACTGGTGCCTCAGTCTCGGCGACATGTGGTATATCTGTTGACAACCGTGGTACCATCACGGCCAGGGTGTCTAGATACGAAAGGATCTGTTCCTCAGCCCCGGTGAGATGACCTTATCTCGAACGGACAGCTTGCCGTGCATCAAAGCATTGTGCAGACCGCATATCACTTCGAAATCTGCTGAGAGTCTCAGGACACTTGCTACATAAAAATTCGTAAACGGTGCTCCGGAGATGGTGACACCCTCAACCAGATGCTCTGCCAATCTTCGACAACTTTCAGGCCCGCGGAGAAAGAGTCGTTCAAATGATGCTTGCTCTATTCACCGTGAAACATCGTAACTCGTATGCAAGCTCGCTGGATGCAAGATTGCTGATCAGGCGTAGATTCAGTACCACACGGAAGCCCGCGAGGAGCGCCAGGATTTAGCGGCCCGAAAGCCTTCAAAGCAAATTACCGCGATTGTATGCGCCCAACTGCACGACCGTAAGTTCTCAACCGAATGGGCTGCACAGCATACATAGTACGCGCGCTAAACTTGTGTCATGGCAGACCGGCTTGACTTCGTCTTGAATTGTGGTATTGGCCCCGAAAGACAATTTGGTGCGAAGGAGTCTGGATGTTCTGCCGATGTGATCTCGCCCATTGTAATTGCTGCAGCTGCACGATTATATGCTTCAGCCAGTCAGTGGCGCACAAGCTAGAATGGTCTGTATACGGTACTGTGGGCCTCTTGGCCAACTAGCCCTACAAACATTGCGGGCGTGCTGCTTGAAACCCTGCATGCACACTGGATAACGTGATGTGGTGCGGCTTTCACAAAGGGTATCAGCTCATGCCGGCAAAGGGATCACTGCAAACAGAGAGTCAATGTTGCCATTTGCTGTGAGTGTCTCGACTGTCGATGTCGAACGCCGCATATCAGTAACGTGCTTCACGACAACTAATGGACAAATCAAAACAGATGACGAGCCCATGAGGTGTCGCGCATATATCAAGCAATACTCGCTTACTCTTCAACGACGACTGGCTAGTGGAGTTCAGACTACCTGCACTAGATTATGCCATTGAACTTAAGTTACCTACTGCCGGACGCCACCGGATGAACCTTCTTCAACGCGCGGGACGGCCCCGAAGATACTCTGGCAGAAGTGTTATAAGAGATGTACACGCGAGCTCCTCATCTCCAGCAGACATCCTTCCTACCCTCCGAGTGAGATTGGCAGCACCGATGGCGGAGTCGACGGGCGAGGCGAACAGGTCACGACCCGTAACCCAGTCTCGATTCTTCAGTCAGCTTGGCATGGACGAGAACAATGCTGATCACATGCAAATCTTCATCATGATGCAGGTGAGGAGTCTTTACCGATCATCCTATCGTGTCACTTCAGCACAGCTGATTCGTCGCTATAGCAAGAAGCAGCAAGTGGTTGCAGAAGATTGATTGCGGCCTCTCCGAACAACGTCTCAATGGACGAGGTAGACGAAGCAAGCTTCCGACAGCAAGTCGTACTCGTCTACGAGTCTGCCAGGCTGGAAACGCGGCGCTTCTACGAACTCGGTGTGGTCAGAGCGGCGGATGCTTCGGTCCGTGATAATTGGGTGATTCGATGGATGCTCTGGCAGGCGTTTCATCAACCGAACGGACATTAGAATCACTCTTCCAGGGTCATATAAGTAATTACGACGGGAGCAATACACCAAGATAGCGGGAGTTTCCGGGTGACGGAGTCGCCGATGGAAGAATTGTACTTTTAGGCTGAAGTACCCTCAATCGAGTTATCCGGGATCGTTGGAGCGAGCGCATCGAGGCGAGCATGCCTTTACACTTGGCTCTGTGTCAGCCTGGAACACGAAATGCATGGTCGGGTCGTTGAATCCTTGGAAGCCGATGGGTTCGAGCTGACGTGTGCGCTACTGGAACGTCAATCCAGATCTGCGGCGGGTTGACTTCGTTGCCGCCTTGGAGGTAGCGATGCATACAAGGTCGACGGGGGTGGAGACGAATTGGAGACGGTCGTCTTCGACCCCGTTTGATTGCATCGCAAGTGTCTCGCGATCCCGGGACATATATGCAGGATACGATACTCACTGTCGACATACAAGAGAGTATTGCGCGTCCTCAAGGCACCGACTTCTCATTGGTTGGATCGTGCGACGCTGTTGAATGCAAGGCCAAACACAGAAGCTGCTGCTCGGACCGGATGCATCTATATTCTCTGATCTTGGCCAGCATAATACGTGATTGCTGCGCCATCGAGCACTGCCTATCAAAAGATCCACAAAAACTACATCCGTTCGTGTGTCTTGCAGTGCCCTCACAACGTCAGCAACACTCTGCTACCACATTGCTCCGTGTAGCACTTGATAACACCTAATCAAAAATGGAAATCGCAAATTTTCCGGCACAAGCCGCGATATCGCCCAAAGACAGCTAGCGGGAAACGCACGGCCCTGCGAAGTGAATATACAATATGCTTCTAGCTCGACCTCTGATTACACATACACACACAGACACCGTAGCCACTTATGAGAAATTAGGATATCCGTTCGAAAAGACGCTCAACCTCTGCACACCTCCGCAAACCTCCGCAGTATTACCGGGACAAGCGGTCCTACAGGCGCTATCGACAATAGTCACCGCACTTTCTCCGTTCAGCGCATTCCCACACCAGCACTGCGTCCCATTCATCAAGCCCGCAACCGAATATCCATTATCATTACACGCATCCACGCAGTCCTCTACCCGATTCGTCGCCTCATCATAAACCAAATTCGCCAGCGCCGACCCCGTCACAGGCTCCTGATCCGTGAAGCAGCCCGCATAAGTCATATTCCCCGCATACACCTTCCCCTCCCCGCGCGTCGCCGCCGTCACGGGCACACTCGACTGCGCGGGGTCCGGGTACGGATCATCGCCCTGCTGCTGCCGCGGGTATCCGAAATCGTACGCGCGCGCGTGGTCGCCGTAGAAGTTATCGGAGAAGAGTCTGGCGAGGCCGGCGTCGGAGCCGAACATTTGGCCGTTGTCGTGGGAGACGTTGAGGAGGTCGATGGTGTCGCAGGGTGGGGAGGTGGGGTCCGGGCATTGGGCGGGGAATTGGGCGGTGAAGTAGAAGAATCGTTCGTGGCGGTCGGCGCCTGTTGTGGAGGGGGCGCAGCCGTCGGTGGCGGAGTCGTCACCGTGGTCGAGGAGGCCGCGCGCGTAGGCGATTTGTTTTGAGTCGTAATTGGCTTTTATGGCTTCGATGCCTTGGTTCGTGAGGTCGAGGCCGTAGGTCATGCCGCCTTGGCCATAGGTCGTGTAGGCTGTGAAGCCGTTGCCGTAGTCGTCGTAGTCTAAGCAGTCGGCGGTGCTCAGGGGACGGGAGCTGGAGAGCCAGGCGTAGGAATTCGGGTTGCCGATCCAGTAGGTGATTGGAACGTGGGTGTTTAGATTTGGACTGATGGCAGCGTAGCGTTGGAGCATTTGGCCGCCCATGGAGTGGCCTACGAAGACGATCTGCTTTAAGTTTGGGAAGCGGCTGGAGTCGTCGAAGTATTGGGTGAGTTGATCGAGGACGTAGAAGGACGAAGTGTTGGTGCTTGATGTTGGGTATTGGTTATTGGCGCCTTTCGACCATTGAGAGCCAGCCCATACGAGAGCGTTGGTGGTCGAGCCTTGGCCGGAATTGAGGCCGTCTGTCCAAGGGTACCCATAATTCTTGTCTGCTCCGTTCGTAAAATATGGTGCCAAGATAGCAACAGAGTCGGTGTTGATGTTGGCATCCTTGGCTGTTGCTTTCGCCAGCGCGTTAAGCGTCTATATATGAATGAGCTGGGGTTCAATGCTTCATGAGAGGTGAGACCTACATCTGTGAAGTAGTTGTTCGGATCTCGAAGCAGTCCATGAATGGGTATAACAGCCCTTTGGACATTGCTCTCCACTATGCGACCGCCATTACTGCCATGTCCGTAGTAATTGATCAACGTGAGATTGTTGTTCGCGCCACTAGGATCGTTGATCTTGAAGAATGCTACTTCGGCCCCATTGACTGTGGGTAACGATGCGCTTATTACATCTCCAGCGTACTGCTGTCCTGCTGCACCAAGCACCAATGGCAGCACTTTGCTGATAAGCATCTGGACAAGAGTTCGTGAGAGCTGAAGTTATCGGTCTCGGCGGAAGTCTGGGTCAGAGAGCCTGAAAACCAATGCCCAATGCTAACCCAACTTGAAATTGGAGATTGGTACAACTCCGACCACGCGACTCGCGAGCACAACTGCAGGAATAGGCAGCAAAAGACATGGCGGCTATGTAAAGGGTCCACAGAAGTCTGAGCCTTATGTACAAGACCCGTGTGGCGACGTCAATTTGACGGAACCAGCGTCCATTATATGGTCCAGTACAAGAACTATTTGTGGGCTCGGCTTCGAACGCAGTACGGCAGAATCTCGCCAGATTGCTGATCTGCCATCTTTCGGATCCTCATCGAGAATTTCGATCCGATAGGACGTACGCTTTCGGTATATCGTGCGCCTCGCTTCTTCCGCAGATAGACAGAGGCAACCTCTAATAGTCCTGCAGACCCACTGAATCTGCTCGATACATGCACCCGGCCAAATGACTTAGTTGAGCTGTAACTATATTTGGATTTCGAAGCCTCGGATCGAGCTACTTGCAAGGAGTACGCTCCTCAAGACCGCAATTGTGACAATCCGAATGACGTTGTATCGTTAAGGAAGTGCTCGTGGGCGTATTTGAGCCAGTGAAGCTCGTCCAGGACCAGTATCAATGGGCGAGATACGGGCTGTCTTCGATTTCTTTGTGCTGATGCTTTGAGTTTTGACGTTATCGCGGCCGGACGCTTGCAGCGAAGAGTACGAGGCGAAGGGGCGATGTAACTAGAAGGAAAGGGGATGAGAGATCACAAAGTTCACTCGGCTAAATATACACAAGAGATCTACGCCCTGCCTGCGAAGAGCGTCGTCTCGTAATGGGGTGTTTCTATGAGATTACACTGTTATTCTCTTTTCGTTGCCACCGGCATTCCAACACTTCGCTCCTAGCTCTTGCGCACGCGTATCTCTATGACAGATTCCTGCTCATGTCGTTTCGGATTCTGGCATAGTCGAGAAGACCCTCGATTTGTCCAACAGCCGACACGGCGATATCACGATCCCAAAGCTTCTTCTGCGCGAAGTTCATGACATCTTGTGCGGTGATGCTGCTGACCACTCGCTCGACCTCCTCTGGAGACAAACGGCGACCAGTTGTGATAATCTGTCTGCCAATGTCCTCTGCGACGGACGTTGTGCCATCGAGGGACAGGAGGATGCTGGCTTTGAGCTGTTGCTTGGCGCGCTCGACTTCGGCTTGGGTAACGTTGAAGGAGAGGCGAGACCATTCGCGGAGCGTAAAGTGAACCAGATCATCAATGCGAGTAACAGCATCAGTCACAAGGTAGATACCCCAGAGACCAGTGTCGGAGTATGATGTTGAGAAAGACATGAAGGAGTTGGCAAGCTTGTGGTCATGGATAAATGTCGAGAGCTTCGAGCCGAGGTATGGCGAGTTGCCCATGGAGCGATCCCAGTTGCCAACGATAGCCTGCGTGACAAGCGCGGTGAAGTAATCGTCGTCCTTCCAGCTGACACCCTCGACTGCAATGGCAATGTTGGCGGTTGGCATGGTATCATCTCTTATCCGCACTTCGGAGCCAACAAAGTCTGGCTTGCTGTCAAGGCCGCGCACGTAGGCATTGTCCTGCGCATCTGGGTTGTATGCTGGGATTTTGGAGAAGTATTTTTCAGCGAGCTGGACAAGCTGCTCGTGTGGGATGCCACCAGCACCGACCAAGACCATGCGGTCTGCGGTGTAGTTGGTATTGATGTAATTCTCCAGGTCGTTGCGGCTGATGCTCTGAATGTTCTCTTTGGGGCCCAGGATGGTGCGGCCGAGAGCCTGGTTCTGGAAAGCAGTGGCATGTAGGTGATCGAAGACAACCTCCTCCAGCTGCTTGTCGACCTCTTCCTGTTCCCGCAAGATAACATCCCTCTCGCGCTCGATCGCCGAGTTCTCGAGCTTGCTGTTCTGTAGGATATCGGCAAGGATGTCGACGGTGTTGGGCACATCGCTGTTGAAGGATTTGGCGTAGTAGACGGTATTTTCGCGGGACGTGTATGCGTTCAGGTGGCCACCCATATTCTCAATTTCGAGCTCGAGCTGGTGTTGACTTCGGCGCTGGGTGCCTTTGAACGCGAGATGCTCGAGGAAATGTGCGGTACCATTGGTCTTGTCCGTCTCTGCGCGGGAGCCGGCGTCGATCCATACACCTACAGTCGACGTTTGCGCAAACGGAGAGTGCTCGGTCGCAATCTAGCATCTCTTGGTCAGTTCTTACGGTCCCTCGACTGGCTACAGTATGTCCAATGGCTACGTACGGTGAAGCCATTGCTCAGAGTCGTGCTCTCGGTGGTGGAAGCATGGCTAACAGGAGTTGCCAACGCTCGACGGGTGATGGAAGGCTTGACGGCGTTGATGGCGCGCTGAGCGCGGAGGCCTTGCTGTAGGCTCAGCGCAAGCCTTCGTGATGCCATGCTGTGGGCGATATGTGTGGTATGGGAGGTATCGTTGAGATGTTGTTCCTCTGGCTGTCGAGTTCTCAAGATTCTCGGAACTCCGGGTCTTCCCGCGAGCAAAACTGCCGGGATCAATACACATGCTTCGTCAGTATACTAGGTACTGCAAGCATTACCACAGCACGACCATTTTATTGCCGTGAAGTAGTATTGGAAACGCCAGCCGTATATAGCGTGGATCACGACCGATAGCACTTTCATCGCCGAATAATTGTGCTGTACGACTCTCCAAGCATTTAAAACACTCTGGCCAATCATATCGATCCATTGCGCTGACCAAATGCTATTGCGCTAGCGGGTATAGCGTGGGAATGGCCGAGGTGCGGATCATGCATGTAGAGTACAGTATACTGTCTCTCTCTCTCCCTCTTGTTGTAGCACAGCACACTTCATAACCATGGCTTCCTCACTGCGACCCTCGATCTTCCGCCAGATGCTTACCGCCCCATCGAGGCGCGCATACTCCTCGAGTCCAGCTGTTTGCCGTTCGCAGCTCAATGCGCAAACCCGACCGGCATGGATGGTGCAACGAGCAGCTTTCCAGACTTCGGCGAAGCGACCCATTCTCCCACCTTTACCTCAGGTCATGCAAGGCGGCGTGAATGACCCAGCACCAGTGCCAGAGTCATCCCCAAGCCATGGCAGCTACCACTGGACAGCCGAGAGGTGCGATATGGACTGAGACACGATGTGGATGGGGAATCTGTGGCTGATATGGCTGTGACAGGATGGTTTCGCTCGCTCTGATTCCAGTCACAATCGCGCCTTTCGCAGCTGGTGCATTGAACCCGATACTGGACGGAACCTTGATCGGCTTGACACTTATTCACACATACATTGGCTTTCAGTACGATTGACCGGGGTAATTCCTCGATTACAGCTTCTAACAATACGCTACAGATCCGCCATTACCGACTACATCCCGAAATGGCGAGCCAAGACGGCACGGAAAATCTTTGAATGGCTGAACGTCCTCGCCCTTGTCGTTGTCGGCTGGGGCTACTACGAATTCGAGACCAATGACGTTGGTCTGACGGCAGGTATTGCAAGAATATGGAAGGCGGGTGCCAATGCAAAGGAGCTGGAGCAGCAGGCGCAGAAGAAGCTACAGTAGTTGAGACGAGATAGAGGCGGCTCGAATTAGCTATCCAGAAGCGAAGTGTGAAAAGAGCTGACGCTGTGCTGAACAAGGTGTACATTCTTGGCGCCACACCATATCAGGAGGGATAGGAGTGCCAGAATAGGTATCAAGTCTCAAATGTGGCTGTTGTTCTCCATTGACAAGCAGGTCTGCTCTGCATTAAAACTCATTACGTGGCGTTGAGAACCAAGCCATCATCCAAGGTCAAACAATCCTGCGGCGAGCGCCAGCTCCATGTCCGCCCCGACGAGATGCGGGCATCAGCAGACTGCAACTTGCTCGCCAAGTTTCCATCAAGGCCTTGGGCGCTTTCTTGATTCCTTCGAGACAGCATGACCGGGCTGTCCAATGAGTTTCAAAACGATGACGAGCTATACTGATCACTTTTCCCCCCTTGCCTCACGAATACTTTGAACACCCATTTATCTCGTTTCTTGGCTTTGTATGCATAATCGCTTCCGAGATCTATACACAAGCCGCACTTCACTGTAACCACTCTTCATGAGCAGTCATCAGAACCTACTCTTCTCGACCCTTCATTACACCTATCCTATACACAAGTCTACCAACTGTATATACTCTGGACCTGGTTTCCCAACATCCTGCAGATGCACAGGCCACGGCCAAGCATGGCATCCAACAAAAGTGAGTGCTCCAAAGTGATTAGGTCGTTACTATATCCGTTGATATTGATACAGACTCGCTTTCTTCTATATTCACAACAATCAACAACTGTATACACTTCCGAACACACCTCAGAGTATTTCCGGGCCATGGCTGCCTCGCTATGAATCGAATCAGAGCAGGCTTGCTAAGTAGAGTCGCCATTCGCTTCGTAATATTATCGTCACACATCAATTCAACGACTGAAAGCCAAGATCCAATTCCAAGACCGCACCAGCGCAATCTTGCCTTGCGACACGTGCATTCGCCGCAAGTTCACAAGCCGTTGGGACAGCACTGCGAATCCCACCGAGTAGAGTGCAACAGCAACGCATATGCCGGTCGTATGTATGACTGAACAAGGATGAAATATCGGCGCGTTTCTCGAGCAGCTGGAGCTAAAGCTTCTCCTCTGCGAATCCTTCGATGCTCATGCATTTCTGGAACCGAGTTATGCGTCCGGACATACACCAGAGGTGACTTACTATGGCCATGACATCTCTCACATTCACGGTTCATGTCTTGATGGCGCATGCCTACCGGAGCGCTCGGTCTATTGCCGAACGAGCAGGGTATCCTTCCAGGTAGTCCAACTATCTGGCAGCTGCGTGCGCGATATGCCTCTACCAGGAGTTTCGCGACGGCGAGTCGTCGACTGCTTGCCCGTGCTGCAGTAAGGAAATGCAACTTTCGTGCTAAGTTGAACACAAGTAGAGTGACAAATGGAGCGACCTGTCAAGATGTAAAGGCCAACGCCGAGCTCTGTCATCGCCGACCTCTTAACAATCGCTGCACTGCTCGAGATTTTATGCCGCACTCTTCAGCAGTGTGACTTCGGCTACTCCTTAATCGCGATCGGCGCTTTCGGATACAAGTCTTCGGCCATCCTCTACGATCGCTGAACCTGACGCTTGGCGAAGATTAGGCCAACTCTGCCCGCGCCTGCATTGCGGAAGATACTGGCGACGTGGCCAAGCGCGGAGGTTCTGATGGAGAATTGCGTTGGGGTTGCGCCACATGCTGAATCGGTGACATACACAACGACGATGCTTCGTTATTTGTTCCTACCGCCGGAAAGGGTTACATATCCCGAGCGAAAATAGCGTTCAACCGGCAGTCCCTGGAACGACAAACTTGTCACATACGGCGATACGACTGAATAGGATCATGTCAGAAATGCTTATGGCAGCCAATACGACTGGCCTCGGCTGACCAATGCGTGTGATTGTGACAGCTTTCTTTCATCTCTGGTCGAACACAATGGCGCCTTTATTGAAACACAACAGCATTCACGAAAGACAAAGAATCTCGTCACTATGTCTGGCACTACATACAAAGGTTTGAGTGTGTCGTTGGACGATATAACGCTATGCAGTCTTCCGGACGCTCTATGCTCCGGTGTCTCCTTCTCTCGGCTATCCCGACATACTGTTTGCATTGCGAGTTGCTGGCCATCTTGCCTCGAGATACTGTCTGGATATTGCTGCACTGCCGAGACCAGGCTCACCTGTAGTATTCGCCAAGATCTGGAGTCATGCAGACTCCTGACATTTATTCTCGCCGCAAGCCTGCTGGTCAGGCCACTACACCTTCCGCTCCAACAAAGTCCGATGGTTGGTGGAAGTTTGAGGAAGACTCGGACGACTCGCCGTCTATCTCTCCAAAGTCGCCAACATATAATACTGCAGCATCTGCAGGACCTCTTCGAGACGAGTCTCTTCAATGGGAAAGTTGTTGGCGGCCATCCATGGAGGATGACACAGATTCCGCCTATACGCAAGATCATCTTCCGCCAACTGGAAATTGGCCGTTTCCTCCGGAGAGCGAGTACAATACCACTGCGCTTGGATCACGAGTACTACCAAGCGAAGCTTGGCGAGACCTCGAGAAGCCTCTACCGTCACTGCCAACTGACATTCGTCCGGGTGGCAGGCTTGCGAACGGGGTCGAGCTGATCGATATCAAGGAAGCTCAAGCGAATGAGGCTGCAAGAAGGGCTGCCCATCTTCCTGCACGTCCAGTGGGTCCGATCAAGCGCGGAGACACATTCAAGCGCATCGCGACTGGCTTTGGTAAGGTCGCGTCTGCTAAGAAGTCTGCACCGTCTAAGACAAAAGCACCCGTGGAGCCGCAACAAGCCCGCCCGAGGGAGCGTCAACCAGCAAGACTTGTCGGCAATCCGAACCGGATGACAACTTTCGGCGATTTCATCCATTATTCCCTTCCAGATGACTCTCCGCCATCAAGCTCACAGCCATCGCACGAGCCTGAATTTTCATGTTCGGAACATAAACAGAAGCGAGAATTTCCATACCCAGAGCATCAGTCGGGGCCAATATGTCCATGCCCAGAGCATCGACAGAAGCGAGCTGAGCAACAGGAAGTTCCGCAGATGCCATTTTGGAGCAATGAAGACGATAGAGGTCAATTGGCCCACGACATCGCTCGAGATTTGAGAGAGCACGACAGGCTGCTGGAAGAACAATTTATTGAAATCCGAGGTAAAGTAGCGCCTGGCGTCACTGCTCAGCATCTTGATCGAAGAGAAGCACTATCGTACCAGGCTCGTTTTGATACGGTCACGATGGCGTCGTCTGACGATCCCCGGGTAGACAGCGTTATGGAGGAAGAAGGTCCCGACAAGGCGAAGGCACTTTGGGCACGGCTTGAGATCGCCAAAATGACTGGCGAGACTCTTTCGCCCACAAACTGGACGTTTTGATAGGCTGTCAGCCTGGGTTCGTCTTTGGCTGGAGAGGCGGCGCGGCCAACTTTTACAGAGGTAATGTTGAAATGACGATGTCATAGCTTCGTTCGGATTCCGATCGGCTAAGACTGAGTACAAACACGTATGTCGCACATCGCTGCTTTTACCGTATCTCTTCCGTTTCACAACACCCTCCATCTACTTAAAAATGACTTGACAGGCCGTGCTCCTCGACCGACTTCGCCCCTTTCAAGAATGCGATTATTGTCTCAAGCCACTGCATCCTTTGTCTGAGACACCTAGCTTGTGCGGGTATAAAGCGCTCTATATTTTGATAAAGAACCCGCATCTTCATCTGCATGTCATAAAAGCATTACACTCTACGACTGAATTGTATATAACCATGGCGGACCTCTCCAGCTCTGATCCTTTGTTCTTTGTTCTACTCTCCGAATATTCAAGCAAGCCCGACTACCGATTGCAGGCCATCGATAGCACACACACTTGCATTACGGGTCGATACACAAGAGCAGTTCCAACAACCACTCTGCAGCAACAGCGCCTATCTTCAACTTCCACCGCCACTTGAGGCGTTACCAACATGGGCGACTCCTACCCTCACGCTATCAGGCCGCGCGCACAAGCTCGACAAAAGGCGGCAGCTGCCAAGCTGTCGTTTGCACAATCTCTTTCGAGCATGACGCGAAAGGGAATGCAGAAAGGTAAACAGATCATCAACGAAATTGGCGACTCTCAAGGCTTTACCGAAAGCACCACTGACAAGGCACAGCAGGATCCGCTCACCCACGTCGTATACATTCTGTACCCTCCGAATGACACGGAGTCGATGGAACGTGATCCTCGGCCAGAGATGCAAGAGTTCAGACGGCTCAAAGCCATGGCAGCACGACCTGTTGAAGTCATCCCTGTTGCCGACGCCGCCACCATGATCAACTCTGAAGGTGCGCGAATACCGGCTTCCAGAACCGCTAGAGATACTCTTCGAATTCCCGGAATCGTTTCGACATCGCTCACCCGCGCGTCCGGAACCCGGTCCCAATTGGCTGGAAGGACGATCGGGCGATTAATCATGCCTGCATCGTTGCTCGTGCACAGTGCGAGTACTGCCGCCACTACAAGCCAATCACAAGTTGCAAGGACTGCCGCATGGCGCCTTGTGGTGTTGTCTATCGTGAGATCGGCGCTCCTCTGGGTACTGTCTCGGAGCTGGAAGAGGACGTGCGTGTGGCATGCAATCACGACGGGCAAGATGAAGACCACAAGGATGCGCAAATCGGTCTCATATTCAAAGACGCAGGACCCGAGTATGCGAAGCCAAGAAGCTCTAGGGAACAAGTCGAATCTCGACGACATAATCAAGCTGCCTTCGCCCAAGTGCCGCGTCGAAAGCCAGTCCGCTCGGCTTCTTAAGGACTGTCGCGATGTCTGAATTGATGCTAGGCATGACTTGCAGACTTGTACTTCTGGCTATTGAGCACAAGGCGTATTCGTACTCATAACTTTGGAATGTACTCACATTTGGCGGCTAAGCACTTCTTTCCAACATCGTAATTCAGCTCACATTGCATAGATTTGACTTGATACGCATCATCTTGCATAGTCCTTGTACCATGTCTACGGTCTTCCTCCAAACTTACGCACAGTGCGCATGTTCAAGCACCCATGCGTTAACAATCCGCCATGTTTCGGCGACGTTGCAAGATGTGGCATAACAGACTCGAACAGTACCGGCAAACGGTTAGTAAGGAGAGAACAAGGTCTTGTCTCAAGCCACAGATTTCTCTGTGTTAGACAAAGCACCTTATACTGTATGTATCAAGAGGATCGTGCTCTCCTGGATAATAGTTTCTGTTCGTCTTCCTGTGCCTTGCCCACAATGCCTTATATACCCTAACACCACTTCTTATATAAACATGGCGGCGCTTTCACAACCTACGCTTTCGTTCTTCGTAACTCTCTGCGATCCTGATTCGAACTCCATCCTGTCTACAGCCGGTCTTCGATAGCATAACTATTCGGATCACGATTCGTCGATTCCCAAAGAGCCCATCAGCCGTTATCTTACGACAATCATCGTAAGTCAGAACCACCTAAAGAGACTATACGATGCACTCTCAACCACGTTTCACGGAGTGCTTCGATTTCGATACCGACAACTCCAAAGTTGGGGACATTGTTCCTGGATCTTCGTGCAACAACGAGGATTGCGAGGCGCCTAGGAATACCTACGAAGCACAACGTAATGCCCCTGGCGAATCGACTTTCCCTCGCTCCGGCTCTGGTATCGTCCAGAAAGGTAAGCAAAAGTCCCAGTCCATGACAAAGGCGCGCTCTAAAAAGCATAACAGTCCAAGTCCTAGCAGTGCTACCATGAGCACCGCAAGGTGCACACCCACCGGACCAGCACGAAATCTTTCTGGCGCATGCAACACCTCTTCGGCAGAATCTTCTTCCCCTGGCCGTCCTTCTCCTCCACGACCACCACCGGCGCCACCACTCTTCAATATCAATGCTCGCGATCCCACCGCCATGATGACCGATCCAAGACCAGAGTACGTGGCGGTCCGCACCATCCGTGAGCTTGCCAAGCGTGACATCGATTACATTTCTCTCGGTGTCATCACTCCTCCTGGAGGAATCCCTGAGCACCAGCAGCCCACGAAAGCTCCTCGAGAGATCAGGCGCAAGCCCGTGGGAGAGGGTCCTGCTGCCGAACAGTCGGCGAGCGCTACTCAAAGGATCAAGCGAAAGCCTGTTCCAAGGCCTCGCGTCTTGCCTGAGTTGTCAGCAAAGCTCGATAAGCCGCTGCCTCCGACTCCGCCCGCGACACCAACGCCGTCGTTCAGCGGCTTCAGTGGTGTTGGGAACTCGGCGACATCGACACCTGACCTGGGATCGTACTTCTGAGTGGTTCAGGTTTTCTTGGGAAGCTATGAGGATATCGGTCGCCCTTGATTTTCCAGTTTCCTAGATCATTACTTGTCTACCCGAGTCGATAGAACGGGACGGATGTCCTGAAACTTTTTAGTGCTCGTATCTTATGGCGAGGACGTCTGCAAGATTTGTCAATAGGAGAAGAATGGTTGTACAACTTGCTCTCAATACCGCGTGCTCACGGCCTCGATCAAATATTGGCAGTCTAATGTAAGTAGCCTTTTTACCATGTTTCCCTCTATGAATGACCCATCAATTATGCTGCAGCACGATGTGAGCATTGCGCAACACGCCTTTTGAATCCACTTACTTCATAGCAACAGCGAAGTGGATCTATAGCCAGTGTAGGACCACTGCACAAGATTTTTCGTCAGCTTCACTTCGCCGGGGTTGTCCGCTTCCGCACGACGTCCGTGCACTATCGTCTCGTGAATTGGACAGAAGCTGGCGTGATAAGTCTTCGCAATCAACGCGACCTCGGAACATAATCTCTTTCGTTACTCAAAATTGCTGAAACCCTCAACAAACAGTATTGCCACGATACTTTGCACCCCGTTCTGTTCTTAACATCTGCCGCAGTTCGATAGATCGCAATCGCCAGAGCAGGAAGCACGAGCCTGCTTACACCATGGCGGACCCTGATACATCTCCAACTCCACCTCGCTGTCGCCTACTCGAGCTTTCCGGAGAGCTACGCAACAATATCTATGGCCCCCTGATCGACTTCTACGAAGATGCGACCAGCCTCAACTTTTCGACCCCAGAAGGTCGTCAGCGCAAGTCTCTCGGAAAAGCTTTCTCTCTCGCAAAAACATGCAAGCAGATCAACCGCGAGTACGGCTACGGCTCAAATTTGTTCATCTCCTTGCCGTTGGCCAAGCTCGAAGCCAGTATGACAAATTCTGCAGGTCAGAGGCGCTGGCCGCACAGTCTCTATGCGGCTCTCAAGAGGAGAGACCAGAGCCTTCCTGAGCCTCCAGACTACCTCCAAGCCATCACGGCTATTGTTAAAGCCATCAAGAGCTTGATAGAGGGCCACCTTGCCGTCCACGGAGCACATTGCGTCACTGTGGCGCTCGGCGTGGTGAACAAGGACGATTTTCCAGAGCACTGGCAGATACTCCAGACTCCTCTTCGCCAGCTTCGCAAGGCCATACCAGAGATGCGTTTGAGTTTCGATCTGGATAAGGTACGTGGCAGCCATGGATACACCAGCATCACACTCAGCGACGCAGATGTTGTGCGCACGGAATTCGAGACTGTCCTCTCTAAGCTTTGTCCCGACGATAAGCCTGGTTACTACAAGACGGTCGCAAAACACATCCTCCGAACTTTCTTTCCATTGCGTTATTGTCAGATGTTGGAAGCAGAGAGGTGGCTTGCTCCGCGTGATAACAATGTTTTCCGAGAGTCAAACGGCGACCTCGTGGACATGTCGCGACGTCAATGAGGTCGAGGAAGGGATCGGATGGTGTGGGGAGGGGGTGCAATGCTAGGAATTATTGCAAGCGGGAATGAGATGCGACTGGACTACTCTAAATCTCGGTGGTGTCGCTCGCACAGATGAGACTGAGGCGGAAGATCGAGACCAAGTCATCGCACTGCAGGCTGAGAAGCTGCTGTCTCATTCCGTATCAGATAGCAACGATAGCTAGCTTCGTAAGCCAGACTCCAGGTTCCGGGCGAAGTAGCTCTGGATAGCACAGGCCATCGTTCCTAGAAGATTGGAAGGATTGACGTGAATACGTACCTTCAATCATGTCCTTCGCAAATTGTCCTCTTTCTGGCACTCGCACGCCGCTGCAAGAAGGGTCAGGGTTATTCTGTTGATGAGAGCCCCGAAGCCCATGGCGGTAGTACAAGATAATGATCGTAGTTTGCGATGTCTGCTATTGCTGTCGAATTGTTCCTCGACCAACTGCCTAGTCTCTTCATCCGCCGCATTGATACGTTCGTCACGTACGAGACTGTCGCCCCATGCTCGAAAAAACACATCGAAGACTGGCGGATGTGCTCTATTGTCACTATTGGCCGCTTGTTGCTTCAATTTCTTCGAGAGCTACTCGAAGATCCCCAGCTGCAGGACCGTTATTTAGACGTTCTTGCTCAGCAATAGCGTCGCGCCACATCTTCTCAGATGTACCATTTCTGCCTCTGCCGCTGCAGCGTCTTTCTGATGTAGTCAATTGGCGTTTGCGCCATTGGCTATTCTGGTGAGGGAATATATATTTATATAAATGCGGGACAACTAAGCGGCTCTTTCCAGCAGTGAATTGTAATGGTCAAGCAGATGATGCTGGGAAGCTTCGAGGCCTAGAACTTCAGACACTTCGTTCCTGCGATCGTGCCAAAGAGGTCTCCAACCACGTGAAGCAGTTGCTTCAGAGGCCAGTGGGCCTACCTCGGGCCAGTCTGGGTCTAGAACAGCATCCAATGCCCTTCTGACAGCTCGATGGTCATCCTAATCAAATGTTGCTGCGCTTTGCCAGACCTCATCGAACCGCCGAGCTTCGCCCCCGACGACATGTCGCCTCAGGTCTTCAAGATACCTCCGGCCCAAGAGAGTCGCGCCTGCCGGCGCACTCATAGATCCGTCATGAGCGAAGAATTCTTCGGCTCGACTACGTAGAGCCTGGAGGCTCACCTTCGTCAAGTCTAACGAGTCGCCGACGCTCGCGAGAAGATCATCCCAAGAACGTCACCAAGCCTTTCTGCGGACTTCGAGGCTCTCCTCACCATCAGCATCCTCAACCGTAGGCATCTTCGGAGCAGGGTTGGGCTTCTTTGGCCTCTTAGACGCGGGCTTTGGCTCTTCAGGCCCTTCGTCAGACTTCCGTTTTCGCGTTTTCTCCACGGAAGGTTTTCCGGACCGGGTATCAGGAGCCTCCACACCGATACGAGGACTAGGACGACTACTGGGTGATCCACCTTCCATGTTCGTGTCTGTTCATATTACTGGAACGAGACTGAAGTGTTGTGGAAACGAATGTATTCAAATGTCTTTGTCGCAGGGCGCCGGATTCGGAGGATGGCCTTTTGTGATGGCTGGCATTGTAACAAAAGATGATTTCACTAATTACAACGCAACCCTCTTCAAGACAGACGATCCACGTAGTGCTCGTCAGCAAGTCGTTCAAATTGCCTCATTTGAGTCCCGCATGATGTGGCTGATATCCGTAATGGTGACGCCGACCGTCTAGCACAAAGATGAAGCGGCGTGTCGTAGGCTCGGCAGTCAACATACAGAGTCGCAACAGCGGTAGTTATATGTTTGGTCAACAGTGCAGCTGATGCCGTCGGCAGACGGAGATCATTCAGGACGACACGGGACTTGAGATGCTTGGCGCAGCTCAGGCCCAGGGAATCTAGTTTTGGCCAAATGTCGGAATGGTCTGACATCTCGTACCCTGAACACGACACGCGAACTCCAGGATAGTTGGCTGTTCGAAGTGACCACTTTACTTCTTTGCACCACATCTCTACCGGCACTGGTACCAACGTCACAATGGTCGCCTCAATGGCTTTCAAGCTACTGCTCGCCTTCCTACTCCCGCTCGTCTCCGCCCTCAAGTTCGACATGGAAGCGCATCCCGGCCACGAATCCGCATCGAAAGAGCGCTGCATAAGGAATTTTGTCGCCAAAGACCAATTAGTCGTCGTCACAGCCACAGTGAGCGGCGAAAGAGGAGACGGACAAACCATGAATCTGCACGTACGTATACAGCATGATCGAACTCATTCCACGCGCACCACAGAATCGACCGTGACACGACCACACCCAAGCACACGCTGACCTTGACTTCTACAGATCAAAGATGCGGTAGGCAACGACTACGCCCGACCTCGCGACGTCGCTGGCGAAGCCCGCTACGCCTTCACCTCTCACGCGGACTCTGCCTTCGACGTCTGCTTCGAGAACATCCTTACCGCGACCCACCACGTCCTGTCCGCCTCCCGCTCCGTCGAATTGGACATCGACATTGGAGCCGATGCGAAAGACTGGTCCGCCGTGCAAGCCGCTGAGAAGCTGAAGCCTGTAGAAGTGGAGTTAAAGAGAATGAGTGGTGTGGCTGCTGAAGTGATTGAGGAGCTGGATTTCTTGAGAGGGCGGGAGATGAAGTTGAGGGATACGAATGAGTCAACGAATGAGCGAGTCAAGTGGTTTGCGATTGGGACTATGGGGTGTCTAGTTGGGTTGGGAGTGTGGCAGGTGGTATATTTGAGGGCTTATTTCAGGAGTAAGCATCTCATCTAGACGGGTGGTGATGTGCTGCTTTGAGGCATGCTGTGTGGTATGCCAGATCGAGGATACGGTCCAGTTGGTGATGAAGAGGACGAAGCGAAGATAAAGGTGAGGCCTGTATGCATATACGAATACTGATACGTGCAAAATGATATTCTGTCAAGGTACCTGCTTTCGTTCCAGCAGAAGCGGCTTTCGAAGACGTGCAGAGGGTATAACGATGCATGAGCTGGCTGACTACGCGCTGGAAGCGTGGAAGATTCTACTTCCGCATCTGCTCTCGGTGTCGTCGCTGTCTGGCATGATTGCAGACGCGCCAGTTGTCTTTGGATAACATGCAAGAGGATTCAAACGAGGACCGCCGGCAGGGCTGATTTTATTTCTCGGCCCAATCATCTTCTCTACGACTTCCCGATGTGACCACCATCCAAATCAAAATCAGAGGGGGCTCTGCGCCATGTCTGTCGCCGTGTGTGGGCGCTGCGTACTGTCAATATGTTGGCTGCGAATATGTGCGACTGAGCCATACTGTGTGTCGATCATCTCCAGAACACCATCCCTTCCGCAACGATATCTGGTTTGGTACTTGTGCTTTCGAAGCTGGAGGTATGCGACAACTATGGCGAGCAGGGCCAAGATGCGGCCGATTGTTCCGAATATGATGGCGAGCTTGACTTGGTCACGGTCCAAGGTGTCATTTGGCTGGTCTGTTGCTGAAGTCGGCGTCGACGTGCTGGTGGGAGGCATTGTGATGAAGACGCAAGTGAAGCTGTTTTGTCGATGCTTGTGAAGGTTATTATCTCAACATCGCGCGGGTCGTTGGCGATAGGATTGATGACAGGAAAGAACAGAAAATCATTGCAGCAGTACTGGCCATACATATACTTGCCAAAGCGCTCTCGTGTGGTTCCTTAAGACTTGCTCAGGCGAAGGGCATGGCTGCGCGGGCTTTTTCGCGCATGTTCACACAGCTTTGATATGTTACAGAGATCCTTGTCCTCCGAATGCATGCAGTGAGAAGTGGGAGGTGCAAATGCTACGAGAGGGCGCTAAGTGACGACACAGTTCTTGGCTTCGTGCACGCGGCCCTTCGCGGATTCTTGGAGAATCTCCACCAGACTGGCGGACCATTTCAGCCTTAAACCGACTGTGCTCCAGGTATACCTTCAAAATGTACTACTCCCTGTCAGCACGGGCAGCAGTGCAGGGATCAACGTCATGCCTGACATTGATGCTGCGTAGTGGGATAGATGTTGACCAGCGATGTGGGACGTTTCGACACACTCTACTCCATTGGGCATGCCGCTATGGTCCGCACAAGATTTTGGCAATGCTCTTGGATGCCAAAGCAGATCCAGAAGTCCATGATGTCTGTGGCCAGACAGTGCTCTCCTTGGCCGCTCTGAAGAAATGTATAAGCACGATCCGATTGTTGATAGATCGTGGAGCATCCGTTAATGGCGCTACGAGCGAGACATGCCGAACACCACTCGCGGCGGCAGCTTCTGCTAATCATTCGATCACAGTCTTTCGTATGTTGCTTGATGCTGGAGCAGATGGAAGGGAGGATTGCTTCATTGAGTTGCAAAAATGGTGCGAAATTCACTTCAAGCATACATACAGTTGTAAAACCTCATCCTGGTTCCGAGGGAGATCTCCTTTTGTGAAGCTAGGCCTGCTCATGGAGGCGGGCTATCAAAGATCACGTGCTATCATGCATCATGCCTGGCATTCCGCAATTTCCGACAAGCACGATGCCTTGCGTTGTATGACTGTAATTGATGCAAAAGTTCTGTTGGCAGCCGGAATTGCTACGCCGCAAATCGCTGACAATAGGCTTTTGGCGGAGCATCGAGGACCTACAATTGCATACGAAGAACCGAAAGAGAAGCTCGCACTGCTTGAGCGGTATGGATTGCTTTCCAATATCTCGATTGAAAGAACTGGACCACTTCCATATATCTTGAACGGGAATCCGTGCTGTCTGTGGGTAGGAATGCAATCAATACCGCGTGAATAGAGAGATGATGCTTAGAGATAGCGTGATGTGACGCGCCGTTGCGAGCTGTGAACGGATGTCAACGAATGCGAGTTCAAACGACGCTGCCCGGACAGAGAGATGATGCTTAGAGATAGCACGTCGAAGGGTGCAGTGACGGGCGCGATACGTATATTCTGGATGAGACTAAGCAAAAGTATTAGATCGTATTGCTCTAACAACGCTCTTGCGCTCTGACTGCAGCAGCAATCACGCGCCGCGTTTCTTGAGCATCCATACGACTCAAGCCAAAGACATCTCTGTCCTTCACTGGGCTCACCCATGTGAGCTCCAAGTGAGCATATCAACGATCGCGCTGGCAAAGCCCAAATTCAGTGAGCAAGGACACACTACATGCAATCCTGCGTGCATCCAACAGTACTATACCATTTTCATTACTCTACAATCTCGACTGAATCAGCTGCGGCGTATTACCCAGAGCATACTCCACCGGATACTTCTTGCTGCGCACTTTCTGCGCCTCCTGCATACTCGGCGTCTTCGCTTGCGTAGCAGGATTATACTTCCAGTTCGTACCCTTGATCGCCTCCTCGTCACTGAGCTTCTTGTTCTCCTGACCATCAGCACGCTTGTAGATATTGATCACCACACAGCCGCCGAGACCAAGATTGTGCTGAAGTGCATTGGTGGCTTTGACATGTCTGTTGTTCGCCCAGCCTCGCAGTTGCCAGGTGAGCTCAGCGCATTGCGCGAGACCTGTTGCGCCTAGAGGGTGACCTTTGGAGATTAGGCCGCCTGAGGGGTTGATGATGGGACCTTTGCCGCCGTAGGTGATGTCGCCGTCGCGGACCATTTCGTGAGCTTTACCTTTTTCTGCGAAGCCGAGTCCTTCGAGCAAGATGAGCTCGTTTGCGGAAAAGCAGTCGTGCAGTTCGCAGACTGCAATGTCTTTGGGACCAACGCCAGCTTCCTTGTAAGCTAGTGCCACCGCATTCTTGGTCATGCCGAAGCCACACAGGTCCATGGCGCTCTTCGAGTACAGGGTCGGTGGATCTGTCTGGAGTTGTTGGCCGGCCATCAGGATCGCCTGGTTCCAGAGGTGTGGTCGAGCCTTGAGGAAACGTTCTGATACAATGACAGCAGAGCCGGAGCCGTCGCTAGTGGGACTGCATTGGAGTTTGGTGACGGGCCAGTGGATCATGGTCGAGTCCTTGATCTCCTTCAGTGAGTATTCCTGCTGGAACTGGGCATATGGGTTACGTTGAGAGTGCTCGTGGCTGATTCTGCCGATCTCGGCAAAGTCGTCCTCGTTGGCACCGTACCTAGATCATGGTCAGCACCAAATTTGATACTCCACCGTTATCGCGACATACTTCTCAATGTACTCTCGTCCAGCGTTCGCGAAGTACTGCGCATTGCGAGGACTGTCATGCTTGCCAAAGACATCCTCCATCATATGGCTTGAAAGTTCCATCGGACTAGGCCTGTCAGACCAACCACTCTTGATCGAACCTGGCTGCATTTGCTCGAATCCAATGACCATGATGCAGTCTGCGGCACCGGATCGTATCAAAGTCCTAGCCATGTGAAGACCTGTCGATCCAGTGGCGCAAGCATTGTTCGTGTTGTAAATTGGGATGCCAGACATGCCAAATTGATAAAAGACTCGCTGTCCGGAGCAGGTATCACCATAGCAGAAGCACGCCACTCCCATTTCTACATCATCGTAATTGATTTGGGCATCGAGCATGGCTTTGACACCAGCTTCGAAACCCATCTCGACATAGCTTCGTGTTTGGCGTGGCTTGATGAACTTGGTGACGCCAACACCAAGGACATAGGCATTCTGTTGTGGCTTCTTGATTTCCATATTGGCTGATCTCAATATGTGAAGGTAAAAATCTCGATCCTCTATGGACGTGTCCTTCAAGGCTTATGTCTGAGGTCGAGTCGTCCAGGACGAGAGCTCGGGCATAGTAAGCTGGAGCTCGGCTTTAAGACGGTCCCCGCAACATAGCCGAGGTGTTGAAGTGAATGTAGCACAGACATGTTTTGACAACCGTACCTCTACACTTCAAAGTTCACAGTTCACGATAGTCCGCGCGATCTTGGAAGCGAGATATTGCTGGAAAGCTATGGCGCATCGTGGATGGGATTGGCCATGTCGCCCTCTATTCCTACTGTTTCCACGGCAGATCTTGGCCAGATCGCGAGCATGCGACTTCTAGCAAGCGTGTCAATCAGGCGCGAGAAAGCAGTCGGCATGGCAGTGTATTGATATTCTTCCAATGGTGGTGCCCACAGTCGAGAAGAAACGTCAATAGCGGCAGTTGCAAGCTGTACCAAAGAGATGCTGTTGGCCGCGCGAGTATCGCTTCCATGTTAGACCTTGTGCGCCAAGAGCTGGGTGCTTCTAGAAACATTCTGTCCCGGGCTCATTTAAATGTCATAATCTTTCGACAGTCTGTGTGCTAACATCGACACCAATCGACGATACATGTAAGGCTTGCTGATGAGCCACGCAGGACAGCGGATAGCGGGACGCCTGAGGAAAGAAAGAGATGGCCAGCCATATCGCGGTGCATGGCGCAAAGCCGGTGCGGTCCGCAATCACAACACCGGAATGATGTGCGAGGTGTTTGACGACGGCGCATATGAAAGGGTCGGAATGATGAGAGGGGTCTGTTCATGGACGTGTCGCACCGTGAGCAGATTGCACTATTAAACGGTCGGTCAGTGGTTTAGGCCAGCTCCTAGTGGACGATGTCACCCGCACTTTCGCCAAGACCTGTGCAGTGCTACAAGGGCGATTTTTCGAAAAGTGCTATACATCCTGTTGATTTTCGCCTCACTCGGACGTGGACTGCAAGGTTGGCCGCATTGACTTGCTACTGGCACCACTTCGCAGCGGACATGGCATTTTATCGCTCCGCAGGGCATCGTGGAACGATATTCTCTTTCGCAGATAGCGCGCTATTTATCACTAATACAGACCATAGGCAAGGCAAAGTGCAAGTTCCGTTGCTGCGGGATCTAGGAAGAGGGCGATGGAACCAAATTGCTAGGGTAGGTCCCGTTTGGGCTGATGAAAAGTGGCTTCGGCCTGGTCCTGCGAGTTCACAAAAGGACGACGTGTGAAGCAATCAAACAGATGGTGCCTCACTCAATCACAACGCAAGTAAATGACTCCTACAATCTGTCTCCTTACGTTGACAATGGCCGACTGGATATGGATTACAGCTTCAACGGCCACGACATATGCTTTAACAGATTAGCAGCATTCTCAAGATTTTCTTTTCATCGACCGCAATCGCGGCTGCAGATTGCAAGAAATGCCCCGGCCATACTGCAGCTTGCGGAATCAAAGCTGGTTGATGTTCGAGCAGGATTAAAACCGTCAAGGGTGACTTCCTGTTCTACAGTATATGCAGCGACGATACTGCTTGTCCTTGCGCCAACTATGTGCATGAGTGGCGAGGTGGGAGCTACATGTACGCTGTAGAGGAGCACTTCACTGACGCGTCCACAACGAGGACTCTTAGATCTACCAGCTCGCGCATCGTGCCCGCGCAAAACACTATTTCTTTTGATAAATGGCAAACGCTGCCACATCCTCGGGACTGCGACACATCCTCTGCGACATCCTTCCTCCTAGTCACTTCGCCGTCATATGATCCAACGAGCATGGTGCAAGAACGTCGTCCGTTTACCTATTTGTCCCACTAATTCGCAATACTGGTTTTCTCCACGCTGTTGCTGCGCAGTCTTGCAAGGGAATTATCTCGAGTTGAAGACATGGTGAAAAGCATACAGATGGTGACTTCAAAGAGCTCCTCTCGCTTTGACTGTGGCACGGCTCTCTTTGCAGCATTTGGAGTGTCTTCGACTGCAGTCTGGTGCTGGAGAGCGATACATGGACGAGTCGACGAGTCATGAATCGCTTTATGCCAAGACTCTAGCACTGTCCGGGCTAACAGCGCGCCAACCAATCATACGTGCCATTCGCACCTCGGCTGCTCGACCTGGCGCACCTTTCACATGCTGGCTTCGTTGCACAGCTCACATCGGCAACGAGAACGAGCCACACCACCTGATCGATATTCGAGCTGAATGTGTAGAGCCTAGTTACATTCTCGCTGACTTCAATACCAGGCAACATTCAAGATATACCTTTACTGTACTGCCCGATATGGGCTATTCCTTCATACATCTACCAGCAGACCTTCGTGATTAACAGGACGAACATCTTGTGGGCTCCGAACATGGAATTAATCACTTCGCTACGTACTCTTGTCTTGGCTGCCGGTAGCGCAGTGATACTGTATGCTCTTTGCTCAATCATCGCTACCTCGTTTTCTTTGGAAGCCCGATTCTGGTCGGAGCAGGAGTGGGTAGGCAAGCAGCAACGATGGTTTGCAAGCTTCTTCGCGCGAGTGCATTCACTCACCGGCACTCGAGCAATGGTACAGGACGGCTATGCACGACTCTCAAAGCAAGGCAAGGCATTCAGCTTGCCGCAGTTTGCAGACAAGCCTCTGTTGCTATTGCCTCCAAACAAGATCAAGGACCTCATCGCAAAGCCGGACGATCAGATAGATCTCTTGGCGGTCTTGCGAGAGACACTGGCAACCAAGTACACTGGCGACAACGACCTTGTGGTTGACCCATTCCATCTTGATGTCGTTCGACATCAGCTTACCAGAAAGCTTCCTCTCATGACGAAGGCAGTGCATGATGAGCTTGTGCTAGGCTTTGAGGATCAATGGAAGCTGACTGGAGACGAGTGGGCCACAGTGCCTGTGGTAAAGACTGCCATGAACATCATCTCACGAGCAGCCAACAGAGTCTTTAGCGGAGAACAGCTATGCCGAAATCAAGCTTTCCTCGACCACACGCGAGAGTACGGCAATGGCGTGTTCAGGAATGCAGGGATCATAAACATGCTACCACGCTGGCTACGACCTATAATTGGGCCACTGGTTACGATCGGTAACCAGAGTCACATTCGAGAGTGCAAGAAGATAGCAAATCCTCTCATCCAGGAGCGCATTGAGAAGCTAAAAGCCGGGGAGAAAGACGCTCCGCACGTAAGGTGAGGTGCATCCGCATCGCGATGTTATGCTAACACAGCTCTAGACTGATGCCCTTCAATGGGTCATCGAGGAGGCTTTCAAGCGCGGTGATCCGGCTGAGCTTGATCCGAGCAAAATTTGTCGCCGATTGGTACGTCTGAATATGGTCGCCATACATACTACCAGCATTACCATTACAAATACTCTCCTCGATCTGTACAGCTCACCACGATCTGCTGAGTTCGTCGAAGGTCTTCGAGAAGAGGTCACCAAAGTCTTAGCTGCAAACAATGGCGAGTGGACCAAGGCCATCGTCAATGACCTCTACCGCATCGACAGCACCATAAAAGAGTCTATCCGCTATTCGAGTCTAGGCATAGTTGGCTTGACTCGCATGGTCACAAGTCCACACGGGATCGACCTTGGAGATGGCATACGAGTTCCTCATGGTGTACGCGTTGCAGCGCCTATCGCTGGCATCCACAGAGATCCAAAGAACTACGATCGGCCTGATGAGTATGATGCATTCCGCTTTTCGCGTTCTCGAGAAACGTTTGGTGAAAATGGACAGATTCTGGACAAGCGAGCGCAGGGTATCGTGACCACCAGTGACGCGTTTCTGACATTTGGACATGGAAAACATGCGTGCCCGGGTCGCTTCTTTGGTACGTGCCGAGGCTCTCAGCGTTGATTCTTGGTGGCTGACTCTCCATAGCTTCACAAGAAATGAAACTCATGCTTGCGCATATTGTCATGACCTACGATGTAAAGATCGATGGCGGACGACCACCAAACTGGGACGTCAAGGGTGCATGCATACCTTCGCCAAGGGCCAAGCTTATGGTTCGAAAAAGACAATAAATGGCAGAGAAAAATGTTCATTCTGATGCAGATTATTCGGCCGAATGCAGCACATCTTCATGCCCCGGGAACAATGGCGATAGGCAGATTACGTTGCAGCTCAAAATCTGATCGACATTTAGGGTGAGGTCAGGACCAAGCTGTGCCGATCAGGCCGAAGCGGCGCGAAAATCCTGCATCTTAATCGATCTCAACCTTTGTTCCACGAATTAGCCTTGCTCCCAACACCGCCCTTTCCGTACTAGGCAGGACGACGACATGCTCCGCTTGTGGGGTAGCTGCAAGCAGTATATTGGCGTTTGCGTAGCGAGAGAATAGCCAAGGATGATTATTAACATAAGTTGACCAAGGCACTTCTGCGCACTGGAGACTCGCACAATTTCGACTGGCTTTGGAAGACTTAAGAAGATGCGGGCGAGGATCATAATCACAGCAATATTGCTACAGAATGCTAAGGCTACATGGACAGCATTGCAAGCGTACCAGGCTGGACTGCCGCAGGAACTGACGAGACAGCCTTCTAATAGACCTCAAATCTGTTTCGACCCCAAGGAACCGTTTGCAGCGTTTCCCACGTCACCAGAACGTAATAGGTAAGTCAAGGTGAGTGTCCAAGGGCGCGCAAAGACATCTCACACACTCTTGCAAAGCACGAAGTACTTGCACGGGCATGAGCTGGGCATCCCGCTGACCAGCCATCACGAACTCATCGTCACATGGCGCCAGCATAGCTAATGTCAGCATGCTTAGAACTTGCTATGTGCAATCCCATGACAATTTGGTCACGGACGACTCAGATTATATCCTCTCAGCTCTCACCGATTGCAACAATGGCGGCCATGTCGTGTTTCCTCGAGGGACAACCTATGTCATCGGAACTGCTCTTGATCTTCAGTTTTTGAAACACATCGATCTCGACATCCAAGGCTATATCCAATTCACGAATGACACAGACTACTGGCAGGAGAACGGCTTCTTTCAGACTTTCCAGAATGCCACCACTTTCTTCCAACTGGGTGGCGAGGATGTCAACGTATATGGCGGTGGCATGCTGGATGGTAATGGCCAGGTGTGGTATGATCTCTACGCGGAAGATATTTACATCCTGCGCCCAATTCTGTTCGGCACGATCGGCTTACAAGGTGGTATGGTGGCGAATCTTGATCTGAGATACTCGCCTCAGTGGTACAATCTGGTTGCTAATAGCTCAGACGTGGTGTTTGACGATATCACGATCAGTGGCTACAGTCAGAGCGACAATGAGGCGAAGAACACAGATGGCTGGGACACATACAGAAGCGAGAACATCGTGATACAAAAATCCGTTATCAATAATGGTGATGACTGCGTCAGCTTCAAGCCTAACAGTACAGAGATCTTGGTGCAGAATCTATATTGCAATGGCTCCCATGGCATCAGTGTCGGTAGCCTCGGGCAGTATGCCTACGAGATCGATATTGTCGAGAATATCCTGGTAGGTTCTATCATGCCGCTCTTTACTTCAGACCGAGCCAATAAAGTATCGCAGGTCTACAACATCTCAATGTATAACGCCTCAGATGGTGCTCGCATCAAGGTCTGGCCAGGCAGTGCCGCAGCGCTATCCGGAGACTTGCAAGGCGGCGGCGGCTCCGGTCGCGTCAAGAACATCACATACCAAGACATGGCGATCACAAATGTCGATTATGCGATTGAGATTACTCAGTGCTACGGGCAGAAGAATTTGACGCTCTGTAACGAATATCCGAGCAGCCTGACGATAAGCGATATAACGATCAGCAATGTATATGGTATGTTCTCAGACCGACTGGCGCGGTGTCCGGCGCTGACCTCGACATTTCAGGCACGACTAGCACAAAGTACGATCCCATCAGTGGCTACGTGGTTTGCAGTAGTTCCGACGTATGCTCAGATATCAAGCTTTGCGACATCAACGTGGTTGCACCCAACGGTACTGCGAACGAGTTCACCTGTGGCAATGTTGACGAAAGCTTGCTCGAAGGAATCAACTGCACCACTACCAGTGACGGGAGTAATTGAGCACTTCGCGGCAACACAGCACAGCAGTATCTATTTATCGCGCCAGATTCCCGTTGTACGTCCAGACATAAGTATAGACTATAAGCAGACCACCCCATTGAAAATCCTGGCTACCGAAATGCAGAACATCTTTTCTCGTCATTGCTTCTCGCCAGCAACAAGCAAAGCACTTCGTCAACAAATTTCACCGTGTCTGAACACAATCCTTCGCGACTCAACCCGCGTCGCACGCCATGCAAAGCAACAACAATAGTCGTCAACACTTGCGCGACCATTTGTCTTTGCCGCCATCATCATTTTCCCTTGTACGATAACCAATCACTGAAAGACACCAGACCCATCCTCACGCCCTTGTCCCGTAACTCCAGCGCCAACACCACCATCGCCCACAGCACCAACCTCAAAACTCTCCTCCGTCATCAGACTCGATGTCGGAGTGCCATTCATCTCCGGATCATGGTTCCCAAAGAGCCCTCCAGGAGGACCACCATGATATGGCTCCAGCGGTAAGAACTCGAAATGCTGCTCAAAGCCCGGAACACCCGCTGGGTGCTGATGCATTCCCGGGCACTGCTCAAAATTCGCAATCTGATGAGGCGGCAGACCCTGCCGCATCGGCATCGACATCGACATTGACAATGGCATCGGCATCGATATCGGCAAGGGCTTCGCATTGAAATCATTCATAAACTCCTCACCACCCGACGGCGTCAGCGGTGCAGACATGGGCAGAGGCGGAAGATTATTCGGATCAGCATCGATAAAGTACGGACTAGCGCCCTGAGGAGTCGGCGGTCCTCCAGCGTATCCGAACCCGCCCTGCGGCGGCATGGGACTCGCGCTGCGGGTCAAATAAGGGCTATATCCCCTCTGCATGCGCTGATGTCTCTGTCGCATACGTGCAGCGTCTCTTGTGGCGCGACCGCCTTTAGCGCCGGAGGCTTGTCGGTTGAGAGCCGGTGAGTGGTTGAAGCGGCTGCGGTCGGTCTTTCCGCGTTTGGGGTCTTTTCTATACCGAGTTGTGGAAATGACGCCTTGGACTAGAGCTTCGTCTGTCAGGCGCCAGAGGGAACCTTTCTTGGGGCCAGAGTGGTTGCCGTGAGGCACGCGCGCAAAGGCCTGTTGTAATGTCAGCAGATTTGTGGTGATGCGGTGGTGCGAAAGGTGGTACTTACAGCATTCATGGAAAGATTATGCCTCACGCTATTCTGCCATCCTCGGTTTTTGGGATCTTTGGCTTTCTGGCTGTGCTGAGCTACCCACTCGTAGAGTTCTCGAAGAGAGAGAGTGCAGTCTGGGGCCTCTTTGAGGCATTGATAGAGGAGTTGGGCGTAGCATGGATCGGCTGGGTCTGGGCCGTCACGGTCTTCGTCTTCGTTGACAAAGAGATCGTCCTGTGGTACCATGCTCTGCTCATGGTGAGACCAGCCGTTACTGTTCAAGTGCTGTGCAAAGGGGTGTTGTGGATGTACAGGTGAGTGGTGGTCTACATAGGCATCATGGAAATGTGATTGTCGATGCGGTTCAACAGGATGTGAAGTGGGCGGCATGTGGATGCCTAGGCCTTCGGAGCCTTGAATGCCGAAGTTCAGCGGCGGCTCGAATTGCTGTTCCGATGTCCACTGTCCTGGCTGGAATGGGTGATGTTGTGAATACTCCATGTTTTGTGTTTGTTGTGCTGGTGGTGCAGCTGGCCACGATTGAAAAGGTTGTTGTGCGCTATTCTGGTCCGATATAGAGGACAGCGCACCATTGGTAGTTGTTGCTGATGTCGGATCAAAGTCGGACATGTCGTTGGCAGCTCCAAACTGTGCTGGATCTTCGAGTCCGAAAAGATTGAGGTTCATATTATCGTTAGAAGCTGGGCCTTGATCCTGCTCGAGCGTCTTCACGAAGTCATTCCAGTCCTGGTCACGCGAGTTCGACCTTTGCCCTTGGTCACTCTGTGCTTGTGCGCTTACGCCTTCGTCAACCGACGTCTCTGCCATTGAGCTCCTGTAGAGCCGCCAGGCCGTCATCTCTTGGTGTTGGACGTCGGCCATATCTAATGAGGACATGGTTTGTTACAAATGTGATTCTGGCCGTGAAGTGAGCAGTAGCGGTGCGAATAGAGCGATGTACAGAGCCGTAGCGCTGCAGTCGCGACGGCAGGGTACGATGATATGGACGATAGGCTTAGCGCTGCAGGCTGCAAGAGGCGGAGCGGTGTAGTACCGAGCGGGAGTACTTCCACTTTCAAGTATGTCTTGGTGCTGCTTAACGGTTGTCAGGCATGTGTCACGCAACCTTGGGGCAGATCTGTTGAAAGTAAGGCGAAGGATGAGCAAGAGTCAAAGGGAGCGTAGCAAGCCTACATTGATGCCGAAAGGCAGATATTTGGAAAAGGCCCCTTGTCACCTTATGCGCGTGGATGCAAGAACGCATTGTCGCGGCTACACCCTTTGCTTCGGTCGTGCTGGCGCCAGCGCATGGCCGGCTCACATGGCATAATGCGAAGCGCGCCTAGCACGTCTGCCGAACAACGACCCATTGTGGTCGGTATGAGACAGCCTATGCACGTTCGTCTGTGCACAAACAGACACTGACGATGTGTTCTGACAGCGGCAGAGATGTCTTTGTCAGACAAAGCGGGCAATGATGGATACCCTGGCCATGCGGCATCTTCGGCTAGAAGCCTCATCATCGGCGGTGCAAAGGCCACCCGCAGCTGGCACGCACAACATGTTGCTGGTGAGGTCATGCTTCTGCGGCACGATCATCCGCGAAGCAGAGGGCCAGGCTGTGCCAAGTCGACATGCGGTTGGTTCATCTTGCTCGGGAAGCACCCGTGAGCACACAGGGCCAGCGGATACTTGCATATAGCCTAGGTATGGGCATGTACTCCTTGATCGCGCCGCGAGGAGCGGCTCGCTTCTTTCTGAGCCGACAGTCCCCAATCGAGACACCTAGGACGCGAAGCCTTCTAGAATGAGCTCAAGCGGGCACGGGCGTATTGAGTCGGCAGTGCTCCCTGTAGGCTTTTGTCATGTGTTTTGAAATCGCTTGTCGGGCGCACTGCTGTTGTGGTTTGCCTCTTGCTTGCTTGACATGTCATGACTCTGGTCAAAGGATGGCAGCCAAAGAGCACGCGACATTAGGAGCAATTCGAGCCCACGGTTGGTGGGCGCGGTTGTAAATTACAAAAGTGCTGGCGAAATGTTGGTGTGGGCAGACTGGCCGGGCCTACTAACACTTGGCGTACCTGTGGCTGCCACCGTCCGCCATGCAGCTGTGTGCACCCGCACGTACGCCCAGCATCCCTGCTCCAGAATCTGCTGCACGCACGACTGAGATGTTTCATACTGGCCAGCCATTGTTGAATCTCAATTGAAAGTACGGTTCATGGACGCACAGTGGTGTACAGATACTGCAGCTGCGGCATCACGGCAGATGTCAAAATATGCAGTGTGCTGTGTGAGCCGCCACTCTGCGCAGCACCTTGAGAGCTGTCGCAGCACATGTCAATGTGAGTTGTGGAGGCTTGGCGCAGAGGTACGGCAGTATGTCGTTCGTAACCTGATTCTGTATGAAAGTCTGCCTTCGCTGATAGGTGGCGTAACGACCACTTAGACAATCCATTGGTCTGCACAACCAATGTGCCAGGATCAATTGGCTTGCCGACTCCGATTTCTGAGGGACTCTTGCACTACCGCGTGCTGTTACAGACCCCGGCTGGTGGCATGGGGATTCGTTCACAGTGGCTGAGCAGTGGGCATATGTTTCCTAGACTTGGTAGATCTCTGGACGATTGACTACCAGTGGGTTAACAGGTGTCTCGACCTGACGTTGCATCTTCGACTACGGGCATTTCTGGATTGGCGCTGCAGGTCCTAGATCCTGAAAAAGCACCATACCGACTCAGGATGTGCAGCTCTGAAGCACAAAGGCGCTGCATGGCAATGAACGCTCGACGCTGAATTGATGTCCCGATAACTCCTATTTTCGATAGTAGATCTTCTTGAACTGGAAATGGAGTTGTAGAATGCCCTATCTCGAGTCAGTTTCAGGTTTTGTACGGTGTGACATGCCGAATTGTAGTACAAGGCGCAATACTCGTGCACTGTCATAACGAGCACGGCATCTCGAGATACTTCACATACCTTGTCGAAACTGCTCTTGAATCCACGTTCACGCTTGGCGCTGTAGTCCCACTCTTTATCGACTATGCGAAAAGCAATGTCTTCGTACGGGGCACCCGCCACGAATCTGATTAGGCAGGTATCGTCCTCCCCAGCAGGAGCCAGTGTCTGGCCTCGCCTGCGACCATTCTCTCGCTCGATGCGGTATGTCGGAGCCTTAGTCTTATCTACAAGCTCAGGGTAAAATATGTTGAACTTGTACCCTTGCACCACCTTGGGGGGCGGATTTTCCTGATCGTAGTGGGTCTGGTTGTACTTGTTCCATTCGTAGCCTAATTGGACACGGTTGAAGTACTTTGGCTTTCGAGGTCGATGCTGCTCTGCCCAGAGGTGCTTGTTCTTCGTGGTAACCTCTTCTTCCTGTGTGAAGATCTCTTCGTTCTCACCCAATCCTCGTGCGACCTCGCGCTCGAAAGCGATGTCTTTAGATGCAGCATTGCCACCGTCGATACGCAAACGCTTTGCAACCGGTTCTAGTCTGTTTGATGCGGGCTGAGCTCCAGTCCGCTTACGACCCGGCACGTAGCCCATTTCCAGGACGTTCCGCCTATCGTCGACGACTCGCTGCGCAAACTCTTGCTGGGTCATTGACTTTAGTGTTTTGTCCTCATTGCGCAAACGCAGAAGCGGCTCCGGATCCAAGGTATGTCGGTCATCTTCGTTGCCACCGGGACGGTGCTCATGCTGCTGCCCTTCGTCCGAACCGTCGGCGGCAGTCTGAAGACGCGCTTCCAGTCTTGATTTGAGTGCAACAGCTTCAGCCGCTTGTTGTTTGCGCAAACCATCTGTCCGGCTCTTCAATATCGCTTGTGAGACTTTGCGTAGCTTAGCTCTTGCCTTATAGGTGAGCAAACTCCTCAGCAAATGTTCCCAGTAGTCGGTGTCGATTGGCGCATTGGAGGCCAGCTTAGCTCGAATCTGCTGCTCGAGCTTCTCAAGCTCTCCCAGGCTTTTGGGACCAAGTAGTTTGTTTAGATCTTGCGCAACAGAACTAACGCCGCGCGCAGATGGTTGCGACTCGTTCTTGCGGCGATCGCTGCACGTTGTCTTCATCATCTAGCAGCCTATCAGTATCAGTAGGAGAACACGATTGCAGCAGTCACAAACATACATTCCAATACTCAAGATTGCTCTTGCTTGCCTCGAGAGTGACATACGTGTCGATTCCTCTTTCTAATTCTGCCAGTTGCGCATTGTCCAGGCCCTCGAAAACACTCTCTGGGTCGACGAGGTCCAAATCCTTGACTTCTAGCTCGTCCAGCGGGTTGCGCTCGGGGTCGATGACAGCTAATGTCACCGCGAGCTGGTCAATCGGCTGCGCTCTGCCGGCAGCGACTCGTATCGCAGCCTTCTTCTTCGACTGCTGTAGCACAAAACGATCTTCATCTGCAATCCATGCTGCTTCTTGAGCCTCTGCACTGCGCTTAGCCGGAATGGTAGATCGCGACATGTTGAGGCAGGTCTAGACGTCGTTGGTACTACCGCATGTCCGAGTAGTCGATGTCGTCCGCGTTCGTCTCGTTCGATTCGCACTCATAGATGGGTGGTGAAGTGAAGCGCAAACAATTCCTTTCACAAGCCTACCACGTCCGAATCGCTCGACTCGGGTGCAGCTGCCTTGGACCTTGACTGCGAGGGCCGACCCGGGACGCGAAAAGACCAAAAGCAGCCTAGCGCCGATGCCAGTCCAACAGATGCCTGGCTGGCTGCGCGTGCTGTGGTCATCTGCCTTCACATTTCAGCTGTGTTGTTGATATCACTGCACGTCACACTTCATTGTGTATAGCGTATCGGCTATCCAATGTGGAAATCATGAGGTCATGGAGATTGTTGGATTGTGGTAAAGGGTTGCCGCGTCTACTGGTCAAAACGCGTTTGGATGAACATGATGGCTACGAGATTCAACTGACGGATTTGAGCCGCATGTGGAGCGAGAAGCTCAAGCATAGCGACATCGTCGAGCGTGCAGCGAACCAGCGATGTAGCATAGATCCAAGTGAGAATGATCAATTCCAGATACTTCTTGACAAGATTGGATGTGCAATTAGAGGAGAAACGGGCACTACCGTCGACTTGAAGCACAACGAGGATCACAACGAAGACGAGGAAGATTTGTTTCTACTCATCTCTGCAGACCTACCTGGTGCTCTGCCAAAGTTTCACTGGACAATCCGACTGGAGCGGCAGTCAGAGTACGCAATAGGTCAGGAGCTTATTATGCCGCTCCTTCAACAGGTCAACCATCTTCGCCGCCAAGTTCAGTCGCTAGTTGATGAAGTCGCCGCGAAGGACAGAGTCATAGCTAAAATCACTGATCGCCTTGAATCTTCTGGCAATGATCTGACTACGGTCTTTCCAGGCGTCTCTAACGTTAAGACCAGCAGGAAACGATCGCAGAGAGAACAACTTGCATCACACATTAGAGGATTAGCAGACTTCAACGAGAAAGAGTGGCAGACTTCAGTAGCACCAAGGGTCGATCAGTTTGAAATCTCTTCAGGACTACTGGATGAAGTTCTATCCGATCAACCGAGTCCAGTCAGCTCAGCCTTGAACGACAGTGCCAAGGGCACGTGGTGGAAAAGCCTGAATAATGGCGACCTTGGCAGACTACGAAGATACTCCGTAGACGGTCAACACAATAGCGTTTCTCAACCTGAATTAGTACCAGATTTCCAGAGTCTCGACAAGCGACAATACTCACCTTCGGAAGACGATGGCGCGCAAGATGAAGACTTATACAAGCAAGACTCACCACCTCATGTCAAGCGTAGATCTCGCTCTCTTCATCAGTCCAGCCATCACAGTAGCAATGTGGGCGATAGGCGAGGCAATAACGAGGCAGCACCTGACGACGAGTCTACCGAAGATGAGGACGATCTAGATGCCGCGCCGAGCAGAACTTCATCCTCGCCGACGAAAGACTGGTCACAGCAGGATTCGAGCCAAATCTCAACACATAGGACGACGGGAAGACCAGCGCGCAAACTCAGAACAGTGGGAGGACGAAGGTCCCCGAGTCCGGCACGCGTACTTGACCAGGACACAGCGTCGGAGCGTGAAATATCGCCCCTACCAGTCAAACTTAAACCGCGGTTGGGCGCGATGGGAGGGAAGGCGAAGATAGCAGCGGCGGAAGGGTCAGAGAAAGCGCCGAAAGCGGCACATGAGAACTCACCGCCCCGGTCTACAAATTACAAAAAATTGGGAGCTTTCGGCGGCAAGAAGGAGAGCACTCGTCCAGGAGGCAGCAGTAAGTTTGTGCAGCCGTCGCCGGCAAAGTCGAGAACCCGAGTCGGTACTTTTGGAGGTCCTCTCAGCGCAGGTGGTACGTCTGGCGTTGAGAGTATGACTGAGGCCGCAGAAGGGAGTGCTGTTGAACGCAGGCATAGGATCGGGGCCTCTGGTGGCAAGTCGCAAGCAAAGGAAGAAGCCGATGCAAGCTCAACGACTTCGCCCGCTAAGCGTAGACTCGGGACCATAGGCGGCAAGGCATCTACCAAGACCATTACCAGCCCGCCAGCGACCACAGAAGCAGAAGACGAGAAGCGCCCTAAGGTTCCAGATGTGGAGGCTACAGCATCAGCATTATCACCATCAGAGGACAAGGTACGGGAGACTGCCGAGCAGAAGCGTGAGAGACTGAAGCTGCAGTTGGAAGAACAGTCGAAGCATCCTGTGAAGAAGAAGAAGCGAAAGTTCTGAATTGAAGTGGAGCCTTGGTGAAGCGAAAGGAGTTGCTTGCTTTGCTTGCATGTGATGACAGTACGATTAATGATGTTCGTGGAGCAAACTTGTTGTTGTGGTGATGGATGACATTATTGACTGCCCTTTCAGCTTGGTCGAGTTTCTGCTCCTTCCCTTTGACTTGTGCTGCGACTTCCCCTTCACGAACCGGACAAACGGCTTGCACTGAGCGCGACTTCCGAAGCCATCCAGATCTGCACTTCACGAGCAGTAGGCTTTCCCTTTGCGGTTACCCTTCCACTTCCACCCCGTCAACATACATATCGCGCGCATTGCAGGCTTGGTACCCGAAAATTCCTCATATCCTCTGAGATCCTCGCGCGCACATCTACATGTCTCAGCATCAGCGCAATGTGCGAATACCGCTACTATTACTATGGTAAATGCCGGCATCAACAATTGGTCTTGTACAGATATTGCGCGCGGGTGGTGACGGCAGCAGTCGAGTCGACCGAGCACTCGCATCCCTTGCCGCCTTCCACATCACCACCGCCACCATCATCACCACCTCCCACACAACACGAGGCAGTCACCGCCACCAACGAGGAGATGACGCCGCTGGCACAAACTCCCGTCGCCGTGCACTCGCCCCAGCTGACTTCTTTCACCATAACATCCTCGCAACATCACACAACAGCATCTACCATCTCAAGCGCCTCGTCAGCACCGACTAGCTTTGCATCAACAACAGGCGACGCGTCAGATACAGCATCGATACACTCAGAGTCCCCCACACGCCGCGATTCCGAGTCTGCTTCCGTCAACATGGCTGGCTTCCTTGGTTACAGCAGTCATGTCTTCCGGAGCTGGCATCATGGTACCCAGCTCCCAAATACACGGGATGATCGTGCCTCGATCGACGATTATGAGCAAGAGAACAGTGTATGTCACTCCTACATGAAGCAATCGAAAGTGTGCTGACCACTCCACTAGGCTCCCCAAGCAGAAGACGGAAAGACATTCGCAACCAAGACGACCGCCGGCAATCAGCAGAACGACGATGATCAAGCACCTTCGCGCATGTTTGACGACTACAGCCAACTCGAGCGTAAGATCGACAGTCTGAAGCAAGAAGTCGCCAGAATGCGAGCCGAGGAGAGTCTGGGTCGCCGGAGTTCGCTGGCCCAGCAGTATCAGGGGCAAGGTAAGTGTCGGGGATTGTGGTAGCACATCACTCCGAGTTTCCATGTATGACGCTGACTGCAGTGCTCATTGAGGCACATTAGCCTCTACACGCAGCAAAATCCCAGGACCGACAATTCGTCCTCCAGAATCTGCTGCGGTCCGTCTACAACGAGAACACGAATTCCAGCAGATGCAGCTCCACAAAGCAGCAGCGTCACGCCAGAAGGCTTCAGCACCTCCGCCACCAAATCGCAATGACTTTCCCGAGCTGAGAGCAGCATCTGATGGTCAGCACTCACGGGTCCAAACGCTTGGCGTATACGATGATAAGCCATCGTATGCAAGTATAACCACTGCAGGAACGACGTCTTCGGCCTGTGCAATCAATCCGAGAGAACAACATGGAGATCACGATGATCGTACCTCCGACACTGTCATCGTCTCACCACATAGCCATGATGCTAAAGCAAGCACAGCCATCGAAGCGCCATCATCGCAAGCAAAGCATTCTCCAGGTTTCGCGCAACCAACTAAAGCTTTCGCCCAAAAAGCTGGCACGGCGGTTCGAAGCAATACCGTGACTTCGAAGAGCTTTCCAACTGGCTCTCCTGCAAAGCCCTCTCGTGTGTTGCCACCTATGCAATCCAAGCGTGGCACTCTCCCGGGCGGTTGGGTCACCAGTACAGACACGTCGCCCATATCGTCGACAACGCCTGCAGCAGCGCCTTGTATTTCCGCCACTGTCGATGCCAGCTCTCCGAATTCTGCGGAGCGGTGGCAAGTCGTCGACAACAGCCGACCAGCAGATCAGCCTACTCTGCGTAAAAAAACGAGCTCCTACATGTCCCCGACTAAGGCCACAGCAATACGTAGTCGGGCGACGCTTAGTCCAGTGTCGCCACAGCGCACGTCACCACGGGTCAAAAAGCCTGTCAGCCGCCTTGATACGAGTGTTGTGCTTGACCATCAGTCGACCGAGCTGGGCTCTGCCACCACTGCGACCGGAAGCACCGTATCGTCAGCAACTGAGGAGATCATCACGGAGCCCGCCATACCATCTTCCGTCAGATGCGGTCTCGACAACGCCTATGGCTCGCTCTCTCTAATTGCCTCCGCGCAGCTACAGAAGCAACAGACGGTTACGTCGGTAGAGCAGAGCAAGCCGGCTTCAGCTATCTGGGGCTTCGACTCCACCCGTGCTCCGTTATCAATTCAGACGAACGTGCAGCTACACAACAAGCCAGAGATACCATCTTGCAACAGCATATCGCCGACTGCGGCGATGTACATGGCTGCGGGAGCCATACCCCAAACCCCAACTGATGGGACCACCGATGATGCTGTCCTGGAAAGAAGCACTTCGTCACCGACACCCACAGTCCCCGGCTCGTCGTCATTGTCATCTGCCAAGGCCATACCTCGAGACACGACGTCCACTCTGGCAATACGACGCATTGAAGAGCGTATGCAAGAACAAGCAAAGCAGAGATCAATCAATGCCTACTCCAGACCGATAGCTGGTAGTCCAAGACGCAAGAACGCCTTACCCATAACGTCGCCTCGGAGCACTATGGTGTCCCATAGTTCACCGGACACCATAAGACCACGACGTGCCACCATAGGAGGACCACTAGTGGTCGAAGAGCTCGTAGCCAAAGCCAAAGCAGCAGGACTGCCAATACCAGCCAATACGATCGCCAAGCGCCGGGTTTCGCATGGTCATCTTCTCCAACCCATCAAGGCCAAGCTGGAGAAATACGGTCTCTGGAGTGGAAAAGGCTTGTCGCGACAGGGAACTCACGCGCTAGACAAAGCTTTGAATCAATCATGTACCATTGCTTTGCAGCACTTGCGCGAAGCCTCGATAGAGACGCCAAAAGATCAGTCACCGGCAGTGCCCACCACTGCTGTCGTTCACACATCAGCCCGCACAAAGGCCATACCGCCTCACTTGAAGCGCAAGCCTGCCGGTTCCGAGGTCGCATCTCCCGTCGAGGCCACGGGCCTGCGACCAGAGGCACAACAGTTACAAACACCCTCTCTCAGGGCTACTGCCACAGAGTTCAAGCCGATGTGGAAAGCTGAGACAATTGAACAAGAGCTTGCATTGCTTGACTGGGAAGGATGGTTCGCATTTCGTACTCCAGATGAGTGGAACTCCCTACATCCCGGCATTCGCGCCGCGATTCAGGCGATCCGCGAGTACAAGTGCAAAGGCGGCCAGCCACCAAGCGGAACTTTTCCAGGCATGTCACCGACCAAGATTCGCTCCAAGACTGCGAACCAGCGGTTCTGGGCTGGACTCATGCAGAATCAGACACCCAGGGACGATACAGGTGGCCAAACTATGACGACTCCAGGCGATGTCGTTGCCGCAATGCAGAAGTCCTTGTCGTGGAACTCTGCAGATGATCGGACGCAAGATTGTCAAATTTTAGAGCCAGGGATCAAGTCAGACACCAAGGGCGCGCAATGGATCAAAAAGGAAGCAGGTAGCCCGGCGGTAGCACTTAGCTTTGGCAGAGCTCCAGCACCAGTATCGACTCCGGATGCTTGGTCGACCACGGGATCGCCTGGTACACTCACGATCTCTCCCATGTCCGACGAAACCTCACCTCGTCGAGACCAATCAAATCCTAATAGTGCAACGAAACAATGGCACAGCCCCGCCCATCGTCCGAATGTCAGCGTCTGGTCCATTGGCACAGCCCTAAACAGCACTGGTGGGTGGGCAATGGGAGATGGAAGAGAGATTAGATATGCCGGCACCGGCACAGCTACGGGGGCCTTCAATTCCGCTGTCGGTCACAACGGAGTCAGAGAACGTCGCGACCAAGCGCCTCGCATGATCGGCGTCGACGAGAACGCCTCTGGGTACACCTCGCCTCCACTTGCTCCCCGTTCTCAAGAGCAATGGGCTGAGCTTGCGCAGCGGCAGAGACATCTATGTGGAAACATGGATATTACGCACGCCGTTGAGCAAATACCTTTCAATCACCCATTTGGTGGACCACAACCAAACCTTTTTGGTCTCTGCCCGCCATGCTCGGGTGGACTGCATTGATGAATTGGCTTCACAGATTACGCATTGCTGATCAACGTGCTTTTGCTTCTTGTTTTTTCGGCGTTACGGTAACAGGGAGGAAAATTGGTTGACTGAAGATCATGACGACGAAAAGAGGCTGGATAATGAGGCCGGCGGATGTTATTGTTGACTCAGCACTTCTTGTTTGTACTGGTATGGTCAGGAAAGGCTGGCCACTGTCATCGTTTCTAACGGGAAGTGTCTTCATAGAGTGTTTGTTGGGCGCGCACACCAGTATGTACAGATTATGAAGGCAGGACGACGCTACCTGCGTGGAAGCTGCTTCGATTCCTGGCTAGCCGTCGGTACAAGACAGATCTCCAAGAAATCCTCTCTGCTAGGCGGCGCGCTCCCACTTGCTTTCTCGATGAGGAATACGCGATAATGACGCGGTCAGTGTAACGTACTTCATGGATCGTATTTTTAACTTCGTGTTTACCTTCGTCTGGCCTGCAAACGAGCATATCCTTTGCCATTATTCCAAACGATGCAAGTGTATTCCATGCTAATGAACTCCCTCAAAAGATTTATCCAGCTTCAGAATTGTACCCGGTAGCTTGAAACTGTATGCCATGATAAATTGGGCCCTCAAAAGATGTTTCCAGCTTCAGTATTATCGTACCTGGCAAACTTGAAGATCGAAGCACGGTCAAATAATACATCCGTCGCGGAGGTCTTCGGCCTATCCTCGTTCCTCCGCCAAAACAGGGTATCATCGTCCGGTAGGGCCCGGGGCCGTCGAGGATATGGTTTCCCGAGATTTGGGGAAGGGAGGGAAAACTCGCTGATGCCCGAAAACAAGGCGAGGGTTCAAAACAATGACATCCTGGGCCCGCTGATGATGAGTAGGAGTCCTCCGGGCTTCATCAGACTAATCTGTATGCTTCCACAGCAGTATCTTTCCATACGTGCGCACGGTCCCCGTCGGTCAGCTTATAGTCCGGATCATCCATAATTGCTTCGACGACATGTTTCCAAGGTGTCCATGCGTCTTGTTGTGGACCCTTGATGTTGCAGACAGGCCAATCGCTGCCGAACATGATTCTGTTAGCGCCAAAGCAGATGAATGCGTGCCATGTCCATGGTTTCATGTATTGAGCTATCTCGCGCGCCGAGCCGATCGCTTGAGGTAACTCGCTGAAAGCGCCGGAGAGTTTCATGTATGCTGTTGGACAGCGGGAGATGGTCTCGATTGCACGACGCCAGCGCACGTAGTCTGCGCCGTCTTTGCAAAAGTCGGGCTTGCATAGGTGGTTGAGGATGAAGATGGTTTTGGATGGGTCTGGAACATTTGAGTGTGCCAGGGCCATTGCTTTGGCGATTGCTTCGAGTTGCCAGACGCCGCCGGAGCGTTGGTCGACGCCGATGTCGAAGGAGAAACCGCGCTTGCCGAGCGTTCTTAGATTGTTGATGAAGTTGCTACTGAAGACGAGAGCTTCGAATTCTCGCTGGTCGTGAATGCCTTGAAGCAGGAAGCGGAAGCCTTTGACGCGACGCCATGTATCGGTGCCAGCGACATCTTCGGCTAGTCGTAGCCATTCTTCTAGCACGGCGGGTGGCTGGTCCATCGGTGCCCATGCTACGATTGCCAGCATGTTCTTGCTGTCTTGTTCACCGTAGCTACCTTCGACGATACTTGTCAAGAATCTGATCTCATCGAGCGGTCCGGTCGCCCATTCTGACACTGCGCCAGAAGGTTGAGTGTAGCGGGCATCGGTCTCGACATACACTACACCCTCTACAATAGTGTTCGATGCTGCTCGTCGACAAGCTCGCCAATAGTCTGCTAGTAAATGCTCCCTCGCCAGCGGCATTCCAGGAGTCATCCAGGCATGACCTTGCTCATTTGCTTTGCTGGCTGGCCAAAGATGGACGTGACTATCGATGATTGAGTACGAAGGCATGGCTTTGGTAGCAGCAGTAGCGCCATCATGTCTTGCTGTCATGCTGTGGCTGGTGGAGTGGCTATCGCACATAATGGTATGACCAAAAACAGCAGGCTGTCGGCGACGTCGTGGAAAGCTTGTTGAGGAGCATACACCGACTCGGTGCACATGGTGAGCAATGATGCTAATGCTCGCAGGAGCTCTCGGTCCACATTTCCCCGAGCTGGACCCCTCAACATCCCACACTTCGTAACACATGGATCAATTATAACCTGGAACCTTGCCTCACAGCGCGTCAATCACCTGCTTAGAAGCTTGCCGTAGTCTGTCGTTCCTGATTCTGTAAAGTATCATGGCACAGCTCCTGGTAGGCAAAGTCGCAGCCATTACAGGTGCAGTTACTGGAATAGGCAGAGCCATTGCCGTTGACTACATCAAGCATGGCGCGTCTGTGGCTGTGAATTACTATCCGGACGAGAAGTCGACGAAATACTTCGAGCAGCTGAACGATGAGATCGGAAACGGTGGTAAGCTGATAGGAGTGGCGGGCGATATAACGAATCCAGAAACAGGAAAAGAACTGGTGAAGAAAGCGGTAGAGAAGTTCGGGAGGCTGGATGTCTTCGTGAGTAATGCTGGCGTGTGCCAGTTCGCCGACTTCCTGACGTTTGTCCTCCCGAGTAAAACTTACATTGGTGCAACACTAATGGCCATGTAGTATGTCGCCAGACCTCGTGACCCACACGGTCTCTACCAATCTGAACGGCGCCTTTTTCGCAATTCAAGCAGCCGCGCAGCACATGTCCAAGCAGGAACCTCAGGGCGGTAGTATCATCGGCATCTCTTCCATTTCGGCTCTTGTCGGTGGAGCAGGCCAGACACACTATACTCCAACCAAAGCAGGTGTGCTTTCGCTCATGCAAAGCACCGCCTGCGCGCTTGGGCAGTATGGCATCAGATGCAACGCGCTCCTGCCGGGCACCATTCGCACACAACTGAATGACGAAGATCTCGCAGATGAAGGGAAGAGGAAGTATATGGAGGCCAGGATACCACTTGGTCGGCTGGGGCAGACAAAGGATTTAGCAGGTCCAGCAGTGTTTCTAGCCAGCGACCTCAGCGAATATGTAACAGGAGCACAGCTGCTGGTAGATGGTGGTCTGTTTGTGAATCTGCAATGATCGACTCAATCTGAGTCACCAGACACAGAGTGGTCACCTGCTCCAGAATCGGCGGCTTTTTGTCTCCCCTGACTCCCCAGTATTGCGCCTCTCTTGTTGTTCGCCTCCCGTCGCAGGAACCCGGCTTTGGTGCTGATCCTGGACTTCCGAGCCGACCGGGGATCTCGCTCTGCTGCACGCGATGTCCTTGATGCGATACCTCGTTTCTTAAGCTCTTGCTTTCCCTTTTTGCTCAAGTTCGGCAGAGCGTCCAGAAGCCAGGATCGGACGCTGGTAGAAGTGCCCGCTTCTGAATCGCGCTTCTGAAGCTTATTGGCCGCAGCGATGAGGTTAGCAATGGGTCTAAGATAAGGAATGTCCTCTTCGCTGCACAAAGTGACGGCAACGCCGCCCTCGCGGCCAGCTCGTCCTGTGCGACCGACGCGGTGGACATACGCCGCACTCGATGTGGGTAGATCGTAGTTGACTACACCATTGACTCCACGAAAATCGACGCCACGCGATAGCAAATCGGTAGTGATTAACACCCAGATTTCGCCCTTTCGAAATCTGGTCATGACACTGTCTCTCGCAGTATCAGACAGATCCGAATGCAGCACAGCAATACGATTGATGCCTCCTGCTTCTGCGGGAATATCGAATTTAAGCTCAGCATGAAGTGCGACGGCTCGCTCGACTGTCTGTGTGAACACCAGGAATGGAGGCAGGAGAGGCGGTCCGACGTCCTCCGATGCGGCTGCAGGATGCAAGAGTTGTCGCAAACCTAATAGCTTTCCCTGCTCGGACGCCGCGTACACGAGTCTATGCTGGACGTTCGGAACTGCCGAGTCCTTCAGACCGACCACCAGGCGCACGAGTGGAGTTCCGCCATGATCTACGCTAGAATCGTGTGGAATCCGGACTCGGCCGTCGTCGATGGTTGAACGTGCCAGTTCCTCAACGTTGCTACCCATGGTTGCAGACCACAAGCTAACATGCAACGATCCCTGCGGTAGACTGTTCCAGATCGACAGAGTCTGCTCCCGGAAAAGTGGATCAAGAAGCACATCTGCTTCGTCAAGGACCAGGTACTTGACGTCGGAGAGAACTGCCGGGTCGTTGTCGCTAGTCTCGTGCATAACGCTTGCCAGAATGCCCGGGGTGGCGACCAAGATATCGGACTTGACTATTCTGACCTCCGCAGCGACTTCATCCTCAGGAGCGCTTGTCTCCAAGCCTGAAAGCCGTGTCAACTTCATACCTTTGCGAACCTGACTGACGCGAACTCCCGTGCCCTGAGTAAGCTTCCTGCCTTCATTTGTGATTTGTGCAGCAAGCTCCTTGGTCGGAGCTACCACAATCGCCGAGGTTGTTCTGTTCGACGTTTGTCTCTTGTGCTTAGCTGTACTGATCCTGTGTATCAGAGGTATCATGAATGCTATTGTTTTACCACTACCTGTTGGTGCCACAGTCAGAAGATTGATCTCCGTGCCTGAGAATGGCACTTTCGACGAATGCGAGCTCAGATAATCGTTCGTATTGTCCAACAGAAGTGGTAACGCCGCCATCTGCACTTCTGTCGGAGTATCAAAACCCTGTTCCTCTATGTTTGCAGCAAGTTGTTCAGATATGCCATTTCGTGTTCGAAGCTCACCAAACGAGGACAACGGTTGCGGGTAAAGAGCAATTTTCTCCGTATGTTCGGTGGTACTGTTCATCTTCAGTCCTTTGCTGGGCCGCGTTGTCGAGGCTATTGGCGTTGGATTGAGCCATGTCACTTTCAACTTGTGCTTTTTGAGCATTCCTTTGCGCCCGTCCTCTGACAGGACCTCACGTGTCTCAGCATGGTCTTCTGACGCATGAGCGTCCGTCGCACCGTGCAACTCTTCACTTTCACCACGCGAGTCGTCCTGATGTAATCGCGCCGGTGTCCTGATCGACTTGATCCCGGAATCACCGAAAAAATCGAGTTCGGTTGCGTCTCGCGCTTCGTCCTGAGCTCGTTTACGCTTCTTGGAGGATTTTGGCGCATCGTTCGTTGTATAGCTGCTCGCCTGTAGAGGGTGTTGTTGTGACTGCGCTCTCGAGCCCCCGGATGGTGTGTGCCACTCTCTCTGTGCGTAATTGACCTTTGACAGCTTTGTCGACCTGGACAACAGCTTGAAGGCATCCATATCGTTGTTCAAGCAAATTCCAACAAATTTTGGAAGATCATGGTCGATCAGATCGCGCTAAGCGAGCCGGCATCGTCCAACCCCGGTAACTTCCGACCTCTTTTTCGAGCCGCGACAAGGAGCTTTCGACAGCTCTCAGCTTCACCACATCTATTCCTGCACAGTAATGGCATCCTCTCTTGTGCCCCGGCTGGCTCTGCGGCAGTCATCGAGACTGCTCATCCAAAGGCGCGCCGCTTCGACCACTTCAGAGGCTACACAAGCGGCTTCCAAGGGAGCCACCGCGGCGAAAGAGACCGCACAGAGCACCGTCTCAAAGGCCCAGCAAGGCCTATCAAAGGTCACAAGCTCTGCAGGGCCTGCGATTAGCAAGGCTGCTTCTTCTGCATCGAACGCAGTATCAAGCGTCGGGGGCAGGACGGGCGCTGCGATCAACTGGATTCAGGGTAGGAAAACATGGACCTTGCCAGGCATTGGCGCGAAGACTGACGAATTGAAGGCCTCATCCCACACGTAGTCTATTATGGAAAGGTAGCTGGCGAGTTGGGAAAGATCATTTATCAAGGCCGTGGCATGCAACCGCCGTAAGCGCCAGCATCAGAAATTACATGTGTACAAGTGTTGACACAATACAGATCGGCGCAGACTGTACAATCTTACTTCGGGCAAGTCACGAATGCTGTTCGCAACCCGTCTGCCCTTGGATCGCAGACCGCGAAGGCTGCTGAGAGGACCGCAGAGACAGCAGTACAGAACCCACAATCCTTCCTGACCCGACTACGAGAACTTGACCCTGCCACTTTGACTACTGTCGGCGTCATTGGCGCTGAGACAATTGGATTCTTTTCTATCGGAGAGATCATCGGACGATTCAAGATCGTGGGCTACAGAGGCAGTCACGCTCACGGAGAGCACCACTAGATGATGGTTGGAACGAGAGAATAAGGACCTGCGACGAGCACAACCCTAAACGGTGGACTCAAGGATGTGATGCGCTCCATGAGACATCGAAGAGGATAGAAGCGCGCCAGCAGCACAAGGAACGTGTGTGTATTATTGTGCATAAGCTCATGTGTCGTTTCACCAGAGCTCTCTACCGACCACTACTGGATCTCTATGTCATGTTGACGGATAAACATACCTGCAGCTCTTAATTTGTGCAATTCTGCTTCAAGTCATCATTGTGACTTCCTGACTTAGTGTAGTACAGCCCGTGCTAAAAAATGCGGCTCCGCGACTGCCTTGAGTTTAACCAAAAGCATCGATTCCCGTCGACCAATGGTCCGTGCAAAAGTGGTACAATGCACCACTTCGAACAGAAAACACCATATCCCTCCGGACATAGATGCATCGCATTGTTGTACGTAGGTAGGTACGCAGGTTCAAGAGATCACCGCAGCCGTCCAGACTAACAGTCATGCAGGCTGCACTTCGCCTCTACGATAGTGACTGCGCAGAGATGGTATTATGTTGTAGCACGTGCTTTCGAACTCCTCATCGTTTCGATCACGCCAATGCTTCACCGCGCAAGGCACTGCTCGACCACGCGACTTCCTGCTATTCGAAGCAGCACGCGAAAAGCATGAATTCAGTCTCGAGTCATTCACTGGACTGCTTGCTGTGAGCGGCGGCTTTGAGAGTCGAGGTTCAGACTTGCGGTCTCGCCGGTACTCACTCGGTCGATTTGTGTACTCACTTCTGTTGCTACGCTTTCAAAAGAATCAGGATGAGTGAGCTTTCACGATACTTGTACATTTGCTGTACGGATCGCGAGATGAATGGCGCCACAAATACTGACCCTTGCCTTAGACCTGGCTAGAATCCGATTGTCTCGGCGAAGAGACTGCAGGCCGAGGATGGCGCGAGCAACGATGACAAATGTGCTTACTCTTGTTCAAGACAGCAGGGAAAACGAAATATGTCTATTTATATATGCACGCTTCGGGGTACAAGCAAGACGTGGAATATGTTCTTCAACCTCGCTGGAAGCTCGTGCGTCCAGACCAATGCCAGGTAAGAGAATGCTGTTGATTCATGCGGTGGCAGCACGCCCCCTAGGTCTAGGTTGTGCTTGTGTCAGGTCCAGAACGGCGACACCCAGCTTCTTCAATGGCGCCAGTGGAACATCGTAAGCTTTCGAGACACGATGCAAGGACGTGAGTCTGTTAATTCTGCAAGCAGGCAGGCAGGCAGGCAGGCAGGCATGCAGGCAGGCATGTGTCGCCAGATAATCGAGCGGGATCTGCTCAAGGCTCTTCGCAGGGCATTGCTCCTTGTCCCGAGTCTTCACAGAACTGGAAGAGTCCCGGCACATGACAGCGTGGTGACATCTGGCGCGGGCGACAGCATCGGCATTGATCAGATGAGATGACTGACGCCAATTGACATAACGGGCGGATCTCTCTCGCATGTGTTCCTCGATTAGGCAATGCCAGTCGTGCAGCTCGTGTGCCCTTGGACCGAAGCGCGGTGCGTGACAAGGCACTGGTCAGCTACAGTTGTGCTTTCGCCCACGCCTTGAAGTAGATCCTGTTTCGATATACCCGTGGAATGTGTGTTCCGGCGGCAATGAGCGCTTACGGATCTGAAGCCGATGAATGTAGGCATACGGTACCTGCAGCATATCGGTGTTTTCGCAGTGTAACACAACTTGATATTCTAGATCCGACAACGCGATACACGTACACTTGCCTTGTGTATCACTGATCTCTTACGATAGACTGATTCTCGAATAAGCCTGCGCTTACAGCTTTCGGCGTATGTTAGAATATCGGCCGTTATGCCAACTTGCTTACCAGGTCTGCGGCTGCGAGACACGAGAATCCTTTGCCAAATGGAAGAGCTTCATATTAGCCGTGGCGAGAGCCGCGGGAAAAGCTCCCCAAACGCCCCCGAGGCGGATCAGGCAATACACACGCTATCACCTAGCAGCGCGGACATACGCGGAAGCGGCCAGGAACTGGTGGCTCAACGTTCTGCTCGGCGCGCAATTCTTGCGGGCTCAGCTTACACAGCTTGAGCTTCGAAAGTGCGCCCACACGCAGCGTAGGATGTTCCATTTGTCGAAGCGACATGCATTCTTGTCGTGGTGACAGGCATTACACGCAGCGGAACGGGGAACACCCTCCACCCGGCATGATCAACTGCACATATGTAGCCTTAGATGGGCCAGCATCTTTCACGCGATAGTAACGCTATCGATTTCGTGGCCAACAGGAGCTGCGCTGGTTGCATTATCATGATGGCGAGCTGCATTGGCGACAGCGGAGGGTACAAGGGTTGACGTCAGATTGTGGCCATTGTACGCCATCGATCGCTGGAGGGATGAGTAGAGGCACGCAAAACCAATGTACGCTTTGCTGTATGCCGGGGGTATCGCTCGATCAGTGTGCGTGCAGCATATTGACTGGCTCCGGTAACGCTTCGCCAGGAGTGCGTAAGTAGCGAGCCCTGTATCGCCGACTCCACAGGCCTGCAGAATGCTCGCGGACGAGGCGCGGCGAGCTCGGCTGAAGTGGATGTTCTACCTTGCGACATTGCAGGATGGCCAGGGATACCCAGCGGGCGGCAGAACGAACCACATTTCAGGCGCACAGAACGATCTCGTACCGACGGGAAGAATGTGATCGTGCTCAGCGCGGCTAATTGGAAAGCGGAATTCGAGCACAGAGAATTGGTTTACGACAATGTACCAGCCTCAACACAATTTGCTGCACAACATCTGACGGAGGAGGTACGTACCTTGACGAGGGTGGTAGTGAAGCTTCATGTCAATAATGCACCTGTTCTCTCGCGGTCGTGCTAGCGAGCTGCGCTACGGAAAGTCGTCATTAGCCTCGAGGCTGCTGGGTGTTCCCGGCCAAATGTGGTGTACATGTATGTATGTACATAGTGGAAGTACCCCAGCTAACGGGCCAGCTAATCATCGTCGATAAAATCTGAAGGGAAGGAGCACGTCTTACTCTCAACGCCTCTCGGCCGGCGGATGCAGAGGGCATTGGACAAACGGGTCGATGTCAGCAGCGCAGCGGCAGCGCGAAGCACGAGGTGCGTGTGCGTGTGCGTGTGCGTGTGCGGGTGTGGGTGTGTGTGAGTGTGAGTCCGCAGTCTCAAGGTGGTGTGCGAAGCGTTGCACGTGAAAGTGATGGGTTGAGTCAGTGATTCGGCGAGCAGCCCAGCGCCAGAACCAATGCCCACTGGTCACAATTAATTGTGCGCGCGTGCACGACCGTTTCTGGCACAAGCCACAAAGAGAACGTGCACGCGTCGGCGCTTTTTGCCGCCGACTTTGAGCCAGCCAGAAGCCGCAGCACCGTCCTCCATCAACACTGCAATATTTCCATCTGGGCCCATTCAATTGTCCGCAGAATAGCGTGCAGAGCTTGCCGCCGAGATTGACCCATGAGAGACGCAGGTGGGCAGACTGTCGTGCAACTTGGCAAGGCCTCGTTTGCGGGCATGCTCGTGCTCGCGCGCTGGGCGGCGACGGCGGCGGCGACGCTAGACGAAAGCCGCAGCACGATGGCAGACAGATCGTCGGCGAAGCATGGACGAACCGGTGACGGAGCAGCACGCGCGCGCGACTGAAACATCAAACAGGCACACAGAACGATGGACAGGGTCGGCGCGTAGACCTACTCGGAGGATTTCATCAGCAATTATCAGCAGAGCACGAGAGCTCTGGCATGGGCACTGAGACGGACTGGGATTGGGAGTTTCCCGAAGCCGCTAAGAAACATCTCAGCAAAGACAAGATGTGCTAAACAGGATGCGGCAGTTCCAGCTGGCACTACTGTCTAGGTACAGGCAAAGAACTGGTGGCCATACCGGAGCAGACGTATTGCTGAGCTCAGAGCCAGAATGCTTGTCCCCATCGCTGTGAGGGCTGCTGGGACAGTACTGCTGGTGCTGGTGCCGATGCCGATGCTGATGCTGGTGCCGGTGCCGGTGCTGGTGCTGGTACTGGTGCTGGTACTGGTACTGGTACTGGTGCTGGTGCTGGTGCTGGTGCTGGTGTTGGTGCTGGTGCTGCTGCAATGCCAAGCATGCACTTCTGCACCTAAAATGAGTTGTGAACTAGGTCGATTCACTGCGGTCGCATATCGTGTGCTCTCTGCCACTGCTGCTCGCAGTCACGGACGGGGTGTCGAGCGCACGAGCATTATTATTTCCCGCTTGCACATCCTTAGCTCAGATATGCATGCGCAGGCGAGGGCAAAGCGGGCGAGTCAATCCAAATTCCCACGAACCCCACCAACAAAACGACAGACCGGGAAGTGCGCTGATGAGCGAGGAGGGGCGCGAAGGCTGCACGCGGCCGAGCAGAAAGATTGTCAAAGCTTCTGGCCGCATGAGCCACCAGCCCAGCTCCAATTCGATGCGACCGACCAGCTTCACGCGCCTGCGCTGCTTCCATTTTCTTCGCGGTGATCTCATAATCTATGAGCTCTGCACTGCACCGCAGAAAATCTGTGCTAATAAAATATACCTGGCTCAACATCCACCGGACCCTAAGCGCCCTCGCATGACAGCCGAGGAAACCATGGCTAAGACTTATATTCCTACCTCCGTCCTCTGATCGCTTCCCTTTATACTTTCCTGAGATCAGATGTCCGCTGGCGACTCTGGACCTCTCGCCACCCATCACTTTCGTTTACGGGGAGCAGTATGGTTTCCTGGCTTTGCATCGCCGTCTTTGCATGGTATGGTATATCTCTTCACCTCCATACCCGTCCCTCCTCGCCGGGGCACGCGGAGCGAAAACTCTATCTTCGAGATGCACGTGCGACTCACACATCACTAGGTCGTTTCGTTACTTCCGCTTGATTGTCAATTGCATTTCACATTGGACCTTTCGACCCATCCCCATACCACAGGACCCGACCTACACATCCCAAGATGCAACCATCATCCTGCCCACCATCGCCACGGAGGGCGCAGAACTCGAGACCACATTGCAGACCTGCCTCTCGGCTGAGCCGTATGAGCTGATCCTGGTCACCATCGACCACAATCTCGACAAACTCACCAAGTTGGCGAACAGAATAAACGCCAAGAAGATTCGTGTGCTTAGTATACGAGAGGCGAACAAGCGTAGGCAGATGTGCAGAGCGATTCCGGAAGTAATGACACGTATCACCATCTTCGTCGACGATGATGTGGTGTGGCCGCCGAAAGTGCTGCAGTGGATGTTGGCGCCGTTTGAGGATCCAAAGATGGGTGGCGTGGGAACGTCGCAGAGACTGAAGCGCCCCGAGAACATGAGCATTTGGAGTTTCTTGGGAGCCGCATATTTGGAGCGCCGAAATTTCGACTGCTCAGCTTGCCTCCACATCGACGGCGGATTGCCGTGTCTTTCCGGGCGGACTGTCGCTTACCGTAGCGACATCCTCCAAGACGATGCCTTCACCCATGGCTTCGCGAACGAGGAGTGGCGCACGTGCCAATTGAACGCAGATGATGATAACTTCATCACGAGATGGATGTACAGTCACAATTGGAAAATCGCCATGCAATACCACAAAGAGGCCGAAGTCCAGACGACGCTGGAGGCCGGCCCGAAGTATCTCAGCCAATGCCTTCGTTGGGTGCGTAGCAACTGGCGTAGCAACCTCACGAGCATGTTCGTTGAACGCCATTACTGGAGGTATGGACGAGCAGTTCCCGCGGTGCTTTGCTGGCCATCCTTGCTGACATTTTGATAGTACGCAACCATGGAGCACGTACTCGGTCCTGCAAACGACGATTACGGCCTGGGCTCTGCCCTACGATATATTAATATTCATGTCTTGGTACCAAGCATCGTACCATTGGCCAGAGCAGCTCAGAACAGCCCTTTTCGTGTTCCTGTTTTTATGGACATACGCGTTCAGCAAGACGGTTAAACTTTGGGGTCACTTCTTCAGGTACCCTGCAGACATGGTGTTCATCCCCGTCTACATATGTTTTGGCTATTTTCACGGCCTCATCAAGCTATGGGGACTTTTCACACTTAGTAAGGTGAGCTAAAGCTATAAGCTTAAATGACGAATGTGTCGTGCTGACCGCCTTTTCAGACAACATGGGGCAGCAGAGACGGCGCCGATACCGATAACAGCTACCGTATGATTCGTTTGCCACAATACGGCTCGTCGATGCCTGATGGCCGCAAATCGGAAACGTTCGACTTCCCTCGCTCCCATGGAATGAGGGAAGAAATACCCCCAGCGTACGACGCACATCGCAAACACAACCACATCCCTCTAATGAGCATGACACGGAATCACGACTGAACGACCTTTATGTTTGCGTACGATACCCGGCATCGTCTTCGTTTCTTGCATCAGCACTGCGCATAGAGGTAGATGAGGTGTGTCGCGACACCACCTGCCAACAGGAGAGGCATCATCTGCCGGAGGAGACGCTGTGCTACCCTTGCAAAAGTTCTTGGTCCCTATTCAGCAGACTTGACTCGTGGCAAGGCGTTTTTGGCTTGAAAAGTTGGGCGCATGGCCGGCACAGTGATTTGGACATTGGCTGCGCCCAGAATGATCATACGGGAAGAAGTCGCTGGCTTTATCTTGGGCCGGCTGAAGCTTGATGCAACAGCTTCATTTGAGCGTTCTTGAGCGTTTGTACAGAGTATCTCATGGCAAATGGCGCCGCTCCAATCGAGCACGTACACCCACACGCTCATCACCACCGGTGGACTTGTTCTCAAGCATGATGTTTTTCACCAAATGGCGTACCTGCACTGCATAACATGTATCCATGTATCGAAGCCATCATAGGTCCACTGCATTGTGGTGCAACGACTCTTGTCGACAGGGCTCCATATCATGGGCGTATCAATATCAAGTCGGTAACTAGTCCTTCACGCAGTGCAGGTCCCACAGGCTGCCTTCGCCGGCGGAGATTGAGCTGCGTCCTTTGCGAAGCTCATCAATCTGCCCGGTTCTGAAGTACGCTATCGTGCTGACCGGAAGCGAATCTGAAGGTTGTCACGTCCAGCACGTCTTCAGCAGCTGATTGTGGTAAAGTCAATTTGCCATGCATGACGCCTCCCAGCCACGAGATATGCACAACAGCGCCTGCTCGCGCAGCAAGAGGGGTCGCGCAGCAGAGGACGATCATGAGCTCCAGGTGACCCACAGCTCTGCGCCTGAGATGCCGATGGACGACCACGCCCAGGAGCAATCCTGCTACCACTACCACGAGAGTGCATAGTCGCAATCATGCGGCTGTAACGATCTCGTCAGCAAACACTCGCATTCTGCGAGCTGTATGGGTAAATAGCGCGTACGTACGTCTACACAATGATAATTGTACGTACTCGATAGCACTCAGGGATCCCACTTGCAGGGATCAGGGATCGAGCGAAAGATCCGTCATGGCGCAACAAACGTTTGCATTGGCTGAACAGAACGACAACCACGTCTCGAAGTACTCCTGTAGATGGTATAGCTCGTGTCAGCTGCAAAGTACGGAAACACGGGCAGAGTCATGGGCTATCGCTCGTCTACGTGCAGCCGACCAGGATCGTAGTTGCCGTAGTGCCACTAGAAGGATTAGTGTGCCTCGTCGATGTTCTGCAGCAGCGGCGGCGGCGGCGGCGGCGGCAGCAGCAGCAGCAGCTGATATCCCATCAATAACAGATCGGCCACGCTGCTTCGGTCGAGGTCGTGCTGCAGGCTCTTGTCTCATCGCAGCAGAAGGCCCCAGGTCTAATCGGTGGACTAGAACCAGTCTAACGTGCTTGCTTTCGATCGTCTCCACTCCACGACCGGCTACAATCGCCTCAATACACACTAGGATGCGGTAGACGATCTGCTGTTACCATCCGGCGCGAAAAAAATACCACCACAAAAATGCACCATCACATACTGGCTGGTTGGCTGGTGCAAAAAACTCTGATGCCGCCATGGCCGCCGGAATCTGAGACCCCACACCTGAAACCTACCTCATGCTGCTCAGTAGTGCTGGAACTAGGACATTTTGGATATTCGCCAAAAGGCCGTCGGACAGAAGCCCGGCCTGGATGACAAACATTAACAACATACTGAAGTCCGATCGAGCTTCCCACCTGGCATGCACAAGCCGACGGGGACGGAGAAACACACGAAGAGGATGTCAGGTGACATCCGGTCCAGCTGAAGACGCCTTCGCGACTGCCTCAACGAGAACAAGAATGTGGTGAAACAGCCTCCGAGAAAGAAGGCGCCAAGCTTCGATTCACGGAACTTGGGAAAAGCCATCATGCGACTTGGTCACACCACTAGGTACTACCCGCACACGAGCATCTTGCTTCGGTAGAGAACCTTGGGACACCTTTCACATGTCCAGCTGTCGCTTGAGCTTGTGACACAGGCTCCCCATTCATCAGCTCTCACCGGACACTGCACAAGATGATGCGCGTGTTCGCGGAGCCGATCCACCTTCGATGACCGTCAGGCAACAGCAACAGCAATAGCAACAGCAATACTCTATGGATTCGGATGGACACGTACAAGAACCATGGAACACACACAGGCCCGTGAGTGGCAACATGATGACTATTGACATGCAGCTCAGGTGCACATGCAATCCATCTCCAGCACGAGGCAATACATATTCTATACGCCACTTACGGATCGGACCTGCTCTCAGCCTTCCTTGTCCTCTGCTTTGAACTGCTCTTCGAGCTCCTTCAGTCCCAAGAAAGTCTTCTCCCACTTGGCCCATTCCTTATCGCCCTCCTGGAATCCTCCAGCAAGAGGCAAACGATTTCCTTTCCTGTCACCGATACCCCAGACCCTGGCAATGGCCTCCTTCATACCTACCGGACCCCACGCCGCGATCAATTTCTCGCCTTCGCAGATTCTGAATTGAAGCTCGCGCATCTGGTCAATGTCCTTCTTGGTTGTGCCCTTGGCCGAGCTGTCGTTGAACAAGCGGAACAGTCGTACGACCACGCGTGGGAAGCAGCCGGAGAGACCGTCGATTGCTGCGACACCACCAATGGTCAGGACCGGCAGCAGGTTCTGGCCAAGACCAGTGAACGTATAGAAGTGCTCGTGGTCGATGTTCGGAGACGAAGCGATGAGCGTCTGGTCGTCAATGATGCCGTGCGAGAGCTTCGTGCCAACGATGTTGGGATGTGCTGCCAGCTTCTCGAATGTGGACGGTGCGATGTAGAGGTTATTCGTTACGCCCGGGTAATGGTAGCTATTGTCAGTCAGTAAGTGCACTCTACCACCGAAGACGAGACAGTCTCACATCAGGATTGGAATTGGCGATCGGTCTGCGACAACTTCAAACCACTTCTGGATGCCCGCTTGGCTTGTCGCTGGGGCGAAGTATGCAGGACCTAGGACCATGGCATACTCGGCACCTGCTGCTTGGCTATCCTTAATCAAGTCGATAGTATCCTCGATGTTCTGCGACGCAGTACCGGCAATGATCGGCCTGTCCTTGAAGCCATTGTCGTCGAGTGTTTTCCTCTGGCTCTTGATCAGGTCATGTCGTTCGTGATTCCGCACAAAGATGGCCTCGCCCGTACTTCCCAAGATCACCAATCCTTTGATACCACCTCTTACAAGGAAGAGCGAGTGCTCGCTTTGTGTTTCGAGGTCGAGGGGCGGTGAGACAGGGTCGTAATTGGAGGCACTCTCTTTAGCGAAGAAGGTGGGGACTGGCACGTAGATGCCTTTTGGTGGCGGCGATGCCTGTGCTCCTCTGGTACCATTGCCCACCATTGTGTCGATGCTGTATGATCTCTGGAGTGTATACGGTGTCTCTCTCCTACCTATCGATGGCGGAAGAAGGTAGCTCGACGATTGAGAGAGCTCGTGTACATTGCAACCTCAGGTCATGCATCATTCAGAAGCCGACGGTCCCGCATTTTCAGGGTTCATCCCACTTTGGGGGCGTCGTGGGAGATGCGTCGGGTCATCGTGCACCGAGCTTCGGAAGCATCCTGCGCGAGGACAAGGTCGTAACTGACCGAGTGGACGCGAGTCATGTGTTTACCATGCCAAGACCAAACATGACTTCTTTCCTGACCATCCCATCTTACCAGTACGATCGGATGGCCCTGGCTCCCGAGACGATTCTTCCTGGTCGTGTCTGCATCCGCATACCCGCGAGGCGAGCGGTAAAGATGGAATCACAGCAAGCTGATCGTTACGTGCAGCACGCACTAAATTGGCGCATGCATATCCCAGGGAGCAGCAGCTCACCACGACTTTGATCGCAGAGCATGCATGTCAGTCGCATCGACGCTGTCTGGGCTCGGATCTTACATATGCAGCGGATCTTCTCTCCGTTTCGTCTTCACATGTTCCCTCAGACCGGCCAACGTTCCTCGACGAGCACATCGCTCCGCGACTCTGCCATTCAAATTGTCCGATGCAGATGGAGATCAAATCTGCAGGAAGCGCAGACGAGAGACAGATGCAAGCCGCATGAGCTTTAGGCTCGTGAAGAGGCATGTGCCAATCGACAGAGTTCGCTAAGCATGCACAGCGTCCGCAACCATTCATTGACGCAGTACTTTTAGTTCTATGCTAAAGAGTGGCACCTCAGCATTTGAAGCACGAAAGTTACTTCAAAACGCTGCAGATAGGCAGAACTCCGGTTACGGCCAGACCAGCTGGCCGTATCGTATCTCGATTCAGCACGCTGCCTGCATTCGCCAAAAAGCAACAAGATAGAGCCTGAAGTCCTCACTCGTCCTAGGAGTGCTTCGAGCCGAGAAGCGTCCCGACCGCCCGACCGCTCGGCGCGAAGAACTGCCCCAGACGTCGCTCCAACCACTCTCGCTCGCCGTCGCGGAAGCCGTGCTCGCCAATCGCCTCCGCATATTCCTTCAAAATATAGGCATTGCGAGGCAGAACTTCGGCCACGACGTTGTAAACGAATCTTCTCACTCGAGCATAGGCCGCGAAGGAGTCGAAGAAATGGCGATAGATGTGCGATTTGGCTGTGTAGCTGGCATCTTCGTGGCCTTCGGATGCCTCGCGAATGTACGAGGCGTAGTCGTTGCGATATCTGCTGTAGTCGTCCGGTCTGAGCTCGTCGGTAACCTTGGCTGTCCATGGCCATTCGTAGTCCCAGGCCCAGTCGGTGGTGAGCCAATGCGGTAGGCAGCTCCAACCTATTTGGCGTGGTACGGCTTCGAGACAGTCCCAGTCGAAAGAGCCCGTCACGCGGCCGGCTTCGTCTACGATCATGTTCTGAGGGTTGAAATCAGATTGCATGATGGCAAACTCTCCGTCTCCAGTCTTCGGCTTCGTGCTCTGGCTGAAAGCTTCGATCATCAGCTCCCATAGCATATACACCCCTTTTTGGCTCATGTCCTTCAGTCGATCCGGATAGCCGTCTTCTTGGAACCGCTTTTCCTTGCCAGCCTGAAGCATCTGTTCCATATTCTGCTGCATAGGAAGCACCGCGAACTTCCTCTCAATCATGAAAATGTTGGCACCATCAAGACGCCATCCATAACTCACATAAGGCCGTTCGCCAGCCTCATCATCCTCCGAAAACCAAATATTCCCAAATTTCTGGAACTGCAATCCCTTCAACCCACATACCACCTGAGCCAAACTCTTCAGGAAATTCTGCCGCTTATTCTCAATCACCCCTCGCGGATCACAACTTCCCTCCCACAGACTCTCGGCCGTCGCTCCAGGCAAAAAGCTCATCAGCGTATAGGGCGCCTCAATCTCATTCTCCATCCCCGTATCATACGAATACAACACCGGCGTCGGCAACCCAGCCCGATCCTTCAGCATCCGCATTCCCAGAGCCGCAGCGCGCAGTTCCTCCGCATCGATGTCGGTCCAACGACCGGGCCAGCCGCACGCGGGGACTCGCACACAGACTCTGGCGCCGCCTTCGGACTCGAGGATGTAGGCGCTGTTGAAGGCGCCGTTCATGCGTCGGATGAATTGGAAGGTGAGGTGTTCTATGCCGTTTTTGAGGGACGGGTCGCGTTGGAGGCGTTCCATTAGGGCCATTAGTTTGTTGGCGGGGATGGTGGAGGTCGGTCCCCAGTAGGACCAGTCGTGGCTGGTGGGTTTGAGGGTGCGGATTGGGTCGCGGATTCGAGTGCCCCAGTCGTCGGTGGGTTGGGTCTGAATGGCGGGATCTCTCTCAGGGGTGGTGGTTGCCTCATCTTGGACGGTGGGTTTGTCGCTTAGGTTTTGTCCGATTTCTGCTAGGTCCGGTGCTGGCAATGGTGCGGCTTGCTGTTCGCTGGGTCGGCGCTTCTTCGTGAAGCCTTTTAGAAAGAGCCTGAAGTCGCTGAAGATCTGCCTCTGTCTCTTGCCTTGAGCTGGCATGGTCTGTGAGCTATCTTTCGATTGTTTGCGTTGAGTTGGTGGCATCGCGTTTTGTTCTGTAGGCCTGTGGTGGTCAGTATGTTGAGTCTGTCGCTGTGCGGATGTGTGTTCCCTTTGACCGTGGTCAGAAGGATCACCGTTATGGTGATCATCTGCTAACGACGTTGCAGATAAAACGTCCTCAGTAACAAGCGCAGGCATTAGAGCGAGTGGACCCTTGAAAGTGTTCGTAGAAAGTGCAGGTGGAGCTCCCGTCGATGCGAAGCCTGAAGTGACGACCACATGGTTACACAAGCAGTCACCAATCGTGCTTGCTGCACTTGACAAACGCATGTCAGATCTCCATCGCGCTCTCAGGCACACAATACAGCAAGCGGCTTTGTCGCCAGTGCTCACACGGTAACTCGTGCTCGCGCCACTTCCTGTCTCTCAACGTATTGCCTGAATTGCTCATCGCCTGAGTAAGCATAACAAGCGCACTCCTGGTCACACACACACACACACCCGGCCCTCTGGCGGCCTCGAAATGCGTACAAAAGCAAAAGTCATCATCATTCAATCATGCTTAATGAAGGATATTCCCTTGATCCCTTGCACACAGTGGCGCGCTCTCATGACATGCTGCGCCTGCTCGGAACAGTCATAAAGGCAGATAGATAGTCGCCGACTCCTATGCGCGGCAATAAGACTGTCGGAATAATCAATCGATGGATGAAGTCCATATGGGTCCTTTCTGGTCCGGTCCTCGGGAGCGGTTGGCTGGTCCTCGAAATACCGCATCCATCATTAAGACCCAAAAGTACGATGAACGTAATATTGGCTTGGAAAAGGAATACGATGAATCGTCCGCGATAGTGCCTGCTGTCATCGGCGGAACTGTTACGGTAGTGGTGAGCTGAATGCGTTTCGGCGTCAGACTGGATTCGAGTTTCGAAGTTATGGAACCGAGATCAAACGAGATTCGATAATATACGTGTGCGCTCAGAAATCATTGCGTAAGATGCTGGAGTGCCAGATACTAATATGCGTTATGACATCGATTCGTTTCGACTCGATTGGAAAAAAGGAGTCTGGCAAAGTCATCGTGCTCCTGTACTACGATCTAGCTCTCTCTCACAGGCGTCAGAGTACCCTGAATAGTGCCCTGCGTCGAGTTGGACGCAGCCTGCGGCCTATCAACAGTCGGGATTTCGCCAACAAACGTCGGCCCACACGCTGCGAGAACATCATATCAGTAAGCTATGTAACGCTTTGAGCTCCTGCCATGTCCACTCCACGTACCTTCGATCTGAGTGGCATTATTCGAGTCGCCGAACACACCCTTACAATTCGACACTGTACCATTGATGCACCACTGTGTGCGTGCGCGCGCACGTCAGTCTCACAATGATGTGATTGTCGCGGGGAGCGGTACGTACATAGATAGGCGTCCACGTGAGATAGAAGTCATTGAACTGTTGCACAGGCTCGAAGAACAGACTGACCGAGCTCTGCGCTGGGAAGAGTCTCCTGCTGCTGGTAGCGTTGCCGACGATCTGAAAGATCTCGTCGTACTGGGGCTCGGCGGCGGAGTTGCCGTTGATGGTTCGGTTGCTGTTGTCGATACCAGTTTCTACTGGGAGACCCACGCTGCAGGGGAGATGATCGTGTTGGCGAGGGCTGGTAGCAATTGGGGTGAAGTGGACTTACAAGCCTAGATGCCCGAAGGCGGGCGAAACACGCGTCTGGTGGCCTAGCCTGGTGAAGTTCTGATCCGGCTGGAATGTGCACTGTGAGTTGTCGCTCTGTCGACGTTCGAGTTGTCGCGCCTGCAGTGTCTCGCCATTGTCGAGAGATGGGATGATCGTCGCCGAGCTTGGCCCAATGAAGAACAAGGAGAACAACAGTGCGAGAACCACCCAGCTAAGTCGCGGAGCGGAGTATTTGGGCATAGCAAATGAAGAGAGGCTTCTTGACGTATTGTGTGTAATATTACTCTGACAGAACACGCCAAGGCCAGCCAAGCTCGAGCTGGAATTCGTCTCTGTGGTTATGCAGTCGGCAAGAGAGTTGACAGGAAGCGTGTATTTCCAGTACAGCCAACACTGATATTGCTGCAGCTCAGCTCCGTTCGAACATGCTGATGCCAGAGAGCGATTGAGTGACTGCATCCCACAGACTCTGGAGTCGGTAGTGTTGGGCAGGATGGGTGTCGCAGAAAACCCATCCGAGCAGTTCGCTGTCGGCCATAGTTGCATGGCGTCTGGGCCTGTATGCATGTTGACTGATATCTGTGACTCCATTGTGTTCTTCAGAGGGACCTGATTGCCAGGAGTAGCTTGTGCGGTATCTTGTGCTGGGACTTGGAGCAACACGTTCCAATACAGTACTCAATGTAATACCAAGGCGGTTCTGTATGCAAGGTCGATCTGGCCTGCGTTGTTACTTATAGAGCATCAACGCCCGCTCGAAGCAGCAATGAGACAGTGCTAGTGACGTTGCAATCATGAAAGGCACAGACAGAAGATTGCCTAAACCCTATCGATAGTCCGTATGTGTTACATGAACGTGGCAGAGCTTGTTACCGATAGTCCAGCTCCTTCGTTGCAAGTCTCTATGGCAGCGTCTCCCAAGCAGAGAAGCCATTGGCCGGCACGATGTCCTTGCTTGCACATACTTTGTGTTGGTCCTGTCTGTCGGTGACGGGCTGCCGAGCCAAGGATGAAGATGCGGCTCCCACGTGAAGCGAAGGAAGCTTGGCATACGCAGATGTCGATCATCCGCGGAGTCCAGAAGTATATCGTTCCTTTTTGAATCTAGAGATGATCTATATCATCTGATACGATGCTCGCGCTCATAGCCCTAGCCGTGCAGACAAGCACGTGATGTGAAGTAACATACAACATTGAACTACTTGTATCATATGCGGGATCGCCGTTGAAATAGTCGCTCCCATCGCTGGTCGTGCCGGCGTAGGCAAATAAAATGCTTGTTGTGCCTGACGCCGCAAATGCTTTCCTGCACAAACATCAATTGAATTCCAACTATAAAATGCATCTGCCAAGTCACTGTAGTCCTGCTCAAAATAAGGGTATCTTCTTCCTATTGTCCTGTTAGTCATGTCACTCCTCTTTATGTATATCCAAGCATGTCCGACTTCTCTGTGCAGGCTTATCTGTCCATCTAAATCACGTTTTGTATAGACCAACAACATATCCAAAATCATTCGCTTGAACGCTTGACAATCTTCAGAAACCTTGCGATTGTGATGTCGCTCACATCAATGTACATTTGTTGTCACTCTTCGTCATCCAAGTGATCATGCTCTTCGTTTCCATTACGCTGCCACCTGCCGTATGCTCAGTACGTGCAGTGGGTGCAAACGGATCCGGTCTCCTCCTCTTTTTGAAGAAGCCAAGCTTCTTCGCTTTTTGCGTATTAGCGAATGCGCTCTTTGCTGCGATACTGCTCTTCCGGGAGTGATGCCCACGCATGCTTCCACTGGTTCGTGGCATCGCGCTGTTAGGTGGGGAGGACGCTGCTGGCGGGTGCCATGCCGTGATAGGATGCGCCACTGTGCCAACTCTTGTGGTGTTGGGACGGTGCGGTACATGATCGCACGACTGCGTAGGCGGAAATAGAGAGGCCGACGCAGCGTTCGCAGCTGCAGCATTGCGAAAAGCTTGCATATGCGGCGGCATCCTTCGTGCTGTCGAAGACGCTATGCTCGACTCCCCAATGCTAGCAGCAAAAGATGAGGACGATCCAGGCGCGGTTCTTGGCGGAATATGGCCAGGTGGATTGAGCAGGGAAGTGGAATAACGATTGTAATTTGCTTGCCGAGATGAGGGGCTCGGTGTGATGGGTGAAATCGCATCCCATGCCTCCTCCTGCGTCGTCAAGCTCGAAGACGAAGATGCTAGTGGCATACGACCATTCGCCAGCATGCTACTGTGCGGATCTGCAGGACTGACGTTTCTCCAATCACCGATAAGATTAGGTGGTGGGCCTGAACCAAGAGGCGACACCGCAGTGCTGTATGCCCTTTGCAAACTTCGAGGCATAGAGGCCACGGAATCGAATGTGCCATTCCTGACAGGAGGTGGAAAGTTGCCATAACCCACGAGCCCACTGACCGGACCCGAATGGCTTGGACTGTATGTGCTCGTGCTCGAGCTTGGTTGGGTAGTGTTATAGGTCCCAGTTGCAGACACTGATCCTAGCGACTCGAATGTGTCGGAAAGTGGTGGTGCAGTAGCATGTGGGACAGAGTTTGTCTGCGTGCCTGCCCTTGACGATGCATTCGAAGGTGAGGCTGAGACCGGTGTCTGCACGATTGATGACTCTTCTGGTGGTCGCTCCAGCTCTGCCTGCCTAGCAGCTCGAGCTTGGGCATTTGCGCGTTGAAAGGCTTGATCAGCACTGAAATTCTCACCTACGTCTGGCGGCGCCGTCTGAGGTGTCGTGGAAGAGCTTGCACTTGCAGCAGTGCCACCGGCCGGATTAATGACAACAGCTGGTTTCGCGGAACTGAAAGTGGTCGGCGCGTCTAGACCTGCCATCGCCCGGAACCTGCTTGGTAGAGGCGCGTTAGGCTCCTCGGTATACTCGGGTAATGGCAGGAACCCGCCGCTGCTGTCTACGCTGACTCGCTCTTGGGTACGCTCTTCGATCTTTTGGAACCTATGTCTTTGCGCGTTTGATGCTGCTCGCTGTAGTGACGCCTGTGATCGTGGCGCGCCTGGCACATATGGCTGCTCAAAAGCATCTGCTTCTTCGCCTCCTTCCATAAGATCAGGCAGGCTTCTTGCTGCATCTGATTGCATACTGCCGATGGAGATCATACTCGTTCGATTGCGATGCGATCCAGCATTGCTGAAAGCAGGACTAGGTCCTCGGATTGCGCGGCTGCCGTATGTCGTTGCGGCGCGTCCGAGTGTGGCGGGCCGAGCGTGTAGACCTCCGCTCTTGCTCTGATTTACCGTTCGCCTTCGCACCAGGGCCACTTGGTCTTGCACGTTCACTTCCTCTTCTTCCAGCTTCATCGGCGGACTTTTGCCAAGTGTCAAGCTAAAGGTCTGTCCAGGCTGGCCAGCGAACTGCAGGTCAAAGTCGAACAGGATAATCCTGCCACCTTCAATATCGTTCACGCTTTCGTCGCCAATGCCAGCATTCGTAACACCGCCAGGACTCGTTACAATCAAGCGGCCTTTGACCTGACTTTGGTTGTCGAGAGGTGCTGGTAACGATGCAGAACTATAGACCCATCGCGCTTCACTGAAGGGACAACCATAGCCTTCGTCCAATTCATGATCTATGCTGTGCGCTTCTATCGACTCATAGTCGTCGTCGACTTTCTGCGGCACAATGTAGAGACGGATGGTCCGATCGTTCACGATCATGGCTACTGTGTCGCCATGTTCGTCTAGAGCTGGTGTACTGTGTATGGCTGCACCAAGACCACCGCAGGTTGACAAGGGGGGCGAAATGACTACTGGGAAGTCGATTGCGCCATACTGCATGTCACCAACATTCAAGATACCAAAGGTGTCTTCCACACCATTCCATGCGAATAGGCGCTCGTTGCAAGTCGTCCGCTTCTCGCGCATAAACGTCGCATGACTACTGTTTCGAATATTCTCTGGATGAAGCAGTTCTGAGCACCATGCTTCTTTGAGTTCTTCGTGCGTAGGCACGTTTGTCGGCGAAGCTGGAAAGACTGGCACCTGAACAACCACTGTCGACGACACGTTGATCCTTGTAGTTGTTCCGAGCAAAGTCGAGCCATCTTCCGAAAAAGCCAGCCGATCCATCTTGAGCGATCTCACTGCCCTACGATCCGTGGGCAGTGCATCAGGCGACAGAGAGAAGACTTCACATCCTCCTTCATAAGCTGCAGCCAGTAGACCGCCTGTTGGCGCCAATGCTATGCAGTTAGAAGGAAAGTCCAGCTTGATTGTCCTGGTACGCCTGAGCTGCAAGCCCATGTCGTAGATATTTACAGTATGAGCATCGGCGAGGATAGCCATAGTGCTACCCTCGTCGGTAAGCTCCACGGCCATAGGCCGCCTCTTGAGCGCATAGTCCTGACTTATGCCTACTGGCAAGGCATTGGTCTGTAGCACGAACAGTCTGGCACTGTTGAAAACTGCTATTCTTCTACCACCAGGCGATATGGAAAAGCCGAAAGCCTCACCAGTGGGAAAACCAGCCGAAGCTGTGGCTGTGTTCGATACGAGCTTGATGACGTGTATTCTTGGTCGATTAGGCTCGTTATCGTGGATCGACTGCCAACTATACCTCACATTGTTTCTGTGCGAGGGGATTTGTGTAGTGTTAACCCAGCTACTTCTTGTTGACGAACGCCGATGTGGCGGCGTATTCGGCATGGACCCTTTGGCGATCGAGCTTCGAGGGTTAATAGCACCACCATTGAGGACGGGCGTGGTTGGGAAATGAGGCGAGCTACTGGGATGCTGTTCTTGCGCAAGTCGAGGCGAGCTGCCCGAGTCGGAGAATGGAATGGGCGTTGCGATGTCGCGGGATTCGTCGTCCAAGTCTACATCTGCTTCGCATTGGTCGTCTTGGTCGGTCTCGCCATTGATGATGGCCTGCGCGAGTTGTCGTGCTGTGGGTTGCGACACAAATAATGACGTTGCCCTGTCATGCCTGCCTTCGTCGACTGGGTATACTTCGGACGGTCTTTCGTCGTGCTGACGCGGAGCCGCCAATCCTCGTCTGTGACTATGCGGCTCTGAGTGTGCAGGTGACGACGATGCCTCGCTACTACTGCTTTGCGCGAGTGCATCCAGATGTTCGCCATCGCTGTCTCCCTCGATGTCACTCATGTCGGAGCTTTCGATGTATGCCATGCCATCGAGCTGGCCTCCGATCTCTTCGGGCTTTCTGAGCACTGCACTCTCATCCACGTCCTCGTGCTCCAGCTCCACCGGGCTACCCTGCACAGCGCTCTTCTGCTCCATTCCACTTCCCTGGTGAGGCGAAGCCAGTGGCCAGTCTCCTCTTTCATACAGTCCCGTGCCATCCAGCTCCTGCATTGCAGCTTCCGCATCGATTCGTTCGCGTGTCGAAGTCCAGGTGGCTATGAGTCGACTGTGTCTGCGCGCGTGCTGCGGGGAAGAGAAACTGGCGACGGGCATGATGCGAATGTCCGTGCTGGATGTATCAGGATTCGGAGCGAGACAAACGTATATGTAATCAGACGTTCACCGTGCGCGGTAGGTTGTGTGCGACTGGCTCGACACCAGATGATCCATCACCTTCGCATCAACGTACATACATCATTTGTGTATCCCAAAACATTTGGCACCAATTGATTGGAACGAAGTGACGGGATGGTAGTCCATGCTCTGTCGGCAGTGTACAAGCTACGATACGAAAGGCTATCGGCAACGGTCAAAGATGGTAAAGGTCAGCTAGATCCAACTCGTTCCAATACAGCGAGGCAGCGATACGTTCGGATATCAGAACTACACAGCTGCTGCAGGCGTTCGGAGGCGGAACGAGTGACGAATGAGAGAGTCTGTCAGCTCACTTCTGTGCAGACTAGCAGTACCGTGACCTGCACCGTCCAGGGACTTCTCACTCGCAAGAACCGCTCCTCGTATAGCGACGGCAGTGGCTTGTGCTGTTATATTGCAGCGTAGCCAACATCCGTAGGCCACGTGCATGGCAAGTGAGATGAGATTCCTGGCCAAGAAGTGTCTTGCTTTCTGCCGTCTGTCTGCAAATGCCACAGATGCATACACGCAGACTCACAACCCATCTCGACCATATGTCACAGGGGTAGTAGCTAGCTATGTGGGCCATCGCTCGTTTAGCTCTATCCGAGGTACCGTACTAGTAGTGTAGCTAAAATTAAATAAGGTGGGGCCTTGAACTGTGCTCCACCAAGCCATTGGCAACAGAGCAGCACATACATGCGCTTCCAATACCATTCCCATCAGCCACTCCCAGGAGCCGATGCCTTTCTGCATGATAATTGAGCCACTTCGACCCATCGAAACATGTATGAGATGTGTAGCTCCAATGCACTGGAGCTTTATCGACCTCTCCAGGCAGGTTCAGTATTCCTGCTTCGAACCTTACGCTATACATATTGGAACGTATGCCTTTGAACGGTGCTCTATGTGGTCAACAGTGGATCTGCTCGATCGAATTCCTCACTTCTGGAGCTTAGGTGCTCATGCTCCAGCAGTCCAAACATTATGCAGATCGGTTGCAATGCTGCATCTTGATTCTAACCTACGATAGTGCCACGCCTCTCAATACGTGCTTCGAACCTTGCGTACAGGGCATTGATGAACCAATCGTGTTTTATGCCTGGCGGACGTTTCTCTGCGAATTCCTTCAGCGCTGTTTCCAGGTTCCAGCCCTCGCGAGAAACCAGATAGCAGCATATAAAAGCACCTGTTCGATTGAATCCGTAATGACAGTGGACAGCAATAGTGGGCTTCACCTGCCCTTTGGCACCCGAGATCTTGGGTGATGCTCGAAGTGAGTCGATCAGACTAATGAAATGCTCCACTTCATCTTCAGTGGGCGGCTCTTTCGACACGGTGGGAAACTTGTGATACTCCACGCCATTTTCTTCCAGACCTTTCTTGTCGTACACTGGCGTATCGTGGCTGATGTCAACGACCATCGCGACACCGTCAGGTCTTGCTCGGTAAGAGTAGTGTTTGACGAACTCGCGCGGGTTATGCACATCGTCGATCTCGCGCATGGTCTTCATAGCACGAAAGATGCCTCCAATGGGCTCCGAACAATTTTGCACTTTCTGCCATTTTGCCAAGTTTTTGACGTCCCACTTATCTGTCGACACTAGATGCCGTAGCTGCCAGGATGGTGCGAGACGCTCATCGACATACTTAGCAATGAAGCCTTCGATCAGCGAAGCAAGGATCCGGACGTCCCTCGAGATATAGAGCAGGCCGTGCGACGATTCCGAGAACACGGTCGTCTTTAGTGCATATTTATGTTTCGTCTCGATGTGAGCTTCTTCGATGGTGTGATGTTCGGCAGCGATCGGGGCGCCGTTGGACTTCTTGCTGCCGAATCGACTGGCCGCTAGATCAATATCGCCAGCTACTACTGACAAAGCATTCTCCTCAGCTGCCTTGGCGAGCAAAGTTTCAGTAGCGTCTGTCGGTGCGACCTCCGTCACATCAATATCTTCCACGGCCGCAGTACTTGGTCGGAGCCTGGAGTCTCGTGGCCATGTTGTTGTATCGTCAGTAGCTGCATAGTCTTCCTGACCCGCGCCACTGTTGTGTCTATTGGTCTCATCTGTCAGCCAGTCCTTGATAAGTTTGACGTTCTCCGGTGGTGCAAGTGTATCATTTTTAGCGGCCACCAAGAAAAGAGGAGCCTCTAAACCACTCCAAACCCTCTTGCCCAGCAGGCTTTCTTCGCCTTTCTCAGCCGTGGCTTTCTCCTGTAGATAGATGCCTAGGCACACTTTCTGAAACACAGCAGACCTAGACTGCTCGTTAAAACGTAGTTGCAGTCTCTTAGTCTCCGCATCAGCTTGTTGACCCACAACCCGCATCACACTTTTACTGTCGACTCCACCACGACGATCGTGTAGTCGAATCAAGTCAAGAAGCGGAGACCAGATATATTGCAAAGTCTTGATAGCGTGCAACTCTTGCTCAGTAATTGTGCTGGGACGAGGGCACATGGCGATCATGCCAAGAACTTGCTCCGAGCACAGATGCGCCAGTGGGGAGCTCTTTGACGCGAGAAGTGCCGATATCGAGCAGCCCATGCTGTGGCCAACGAGAACGATCTTTTGATTGATATCTTTGTCGCGAAAGCGATCGATAGCAGAGAACAATAGCTCTGCAAGTGCACTTGTAGTGTAGGCTGCATCCTGCTTGGGAAGAAATGCTGAACGACCACACCCAGGCAGATCAATGGCCAGACAAGGTGCGACATTGACGAGAGAAGTCAATAGAGGCGCAAATTGTGCTATTGAACCTCCCAGACCATGCATGAACACAAGCAGTGGTAAGTCTCTTGGCAGGTTAGCCTTCTTCGGATGTTCATGATAGAAAGTGCGGATCCTAGGATAGATGTGTCTTGATGGAGTTTCATATCGCTCAAATCTCGTGCCCTTTGCGAGCAGACCAGGATCGGTAGACGTAGCTGCATCCGGTGTCAGTTGCGCAACGCCGTGTATCATGATCGGGTGCTCATATACCATCATAACTTTTGTCCTTCGTGCCGAAAGCTCTCTTATACAGCAGCCAGGCTGATGGAGCAAGGATCAGTAACCATGTAAAGGCAACCTGGACAGTATATCTTTAGCTCTACGACATCATCTCAAATTTACCGATGCGTACACGTAGTAACGCCTCTCTTCAATCCAGTCCGCACGAATTGCTATCAGATACATTGCATTAACCTCCGAAAGTACTCACCGGCAAAATCCATTTTCGTGATACAGGTGTCTTGAGCAGGCTTTGCACACGAGCAGGCCACCACTCCAGTGGCAGCTTGAAGTACAGCGGCGGAGCCATGCGTGACGATGAGCTAGGCTCTGTATATGAATGCTAGCGGTCGACGAGTCCAGACGCTGCCAGCATATTGGCGGATGAATGTGTGAGGCGGTGTAGAGTGAGTCTACCAATTAATGGCGAGTGCTATAATGTCTATTCGAGATGTGCTGCTGGAAGGCTTTCAATAGACCAATAAAGAGTCAGATTCAGACAATGTGCTCGTTTGCTTCACCGGGATCTTGGATCGGGCAAACGAACGAGTTGGCAGGTTCGATGGCAGTGAACAGTGCTCTGTAACAACAGTGCTCTGGAGTGGCGGGCATCAGACGAAGCTGTTTGCTCATAGCATGTCACGCAGGGACGCAGTGTGCAAGCAAGAGCTACGTGTCGATAGTGCTAGTGTATCTGTCAGTCGCCGTAAATTGGAAAGCACTGTCGGCTGGGCTTGATACTGCATGACGTCGGAGCACGATCCGAAACGGCCAAGCCGCTTTCGGTCAGCGGCGTAACCTTTCGCCGTAGCGTCGAAATCTGCGGCACACGATATTCAGTTGTGTGCTGCTTCGGGTCTCGATGTTGAATTTCGAGGCACGCAGCCAGACAACACAACAGCCGACTATACCACCCATATAATATCGAAATGGCACCAAAGCAAGCGTATGGACTCCCAGAGAACCGTGGGATCGCTCACGAGGATAAATGCTGATACCATGCAACTGTAGTGCGGCCAGCGGTAACAAGCTGAAGATGACCCTCGGTCTTCCAGTGTACGTTTGCGAAAACCACTTCGATGCCCCTCCGATGCCACAATTATATACCCTCGATCGACTCGACTTATATCCGATCTATAATGGCTAACAATTGGACAGCGGCGCAGTCATGAACTGCTGCGACAACTCGGGCGCCCGCAACCTCTATGTTATCTCCGTCAAGGGCTTCGGTGCACGTCTCAACCGTCTCCCAGCAGCAGGTGTCGGTGACATGGTCATGGCCACTGTGAAGAAGGGAAAGCCGGAACTCCGGAAGAAGGTCATGCCAGCAGTAATTGTGCGACAGAGCAAGCCGTGGAGGAGAGCAGATGGTGTCTACCTATACTTCGAGGACAACGCCGGTGTCATCGTCAACCCCAAGGGTGAGATGAAGGGTTCTGCTATTACTGGCCCTGTGGGTAAGGAGGCGGCGGAGCTTTGGCCGGTAAGTCAAGATATGGAGAAGAGATACGTATCAGGATGTGGACGGCTAACATTCGGTCAACAGCGTATCGCTTCCAACTCTGGTGTTGTGATGTGAGGTGCTTTCTATGGAAAATGATCCGAATCAGGACTTCATGCATGTGGGAAGGAGCCGGCGTTGGAGCAGAAGAAGCGACCAAGCTTTATGCCTCGAAATGTGCTCCGAGAGGAAGAGCCTTGTTCCTCTGCCTCGGTTTAGCCTCTCGCAACAAAGCAATGGGTGCGTTGGCAGAGGTCAGTCGCACATGCAGTATGGGCAATGATGGATGTTCACATGCTACGGTTGCATCAGAACGAACGCAGTAGCCTCCACAGAACAAATGAAAACGTGCTTGCAATAGAACATGATTGTGCAGATGTACTGTGTGGCATACTCTACATTCTCCGTGCTGATCTGAGGGCAAAGTCCTTACAGTCGCCTTATTCTACGAGAACTACATAGCGTAGCTTCCCCGGAGCTAGGTCTGATTGACAACGTATGCTAAGTCGGTGGACGTCGATCGAAATGGATCATAGAGCAGATGACAACATGTTGGTGGCATCGCATTATCATGAGGCGGGTGCTAACCCACATCTGTCAAAATCAGAGGATATCCTCCGAGCTGGTCCGCGCCGCCCGTCTGAGCCGCCTTTCTTGCTCGCCAGATGTGCATCTGTCAAGCCACGCCACTTAGACATTCGTCTTCGCATGTCGTCGTGGACCATCCACACTTCGAGCTCAGCTTTGGGAAAAAGTTACAGCAGCATGAGCTAGACATCAGGAGGAGGCTGAACATGCTCCCGTACGCTGACGAAGCTCCAGGGCCCTGTCAGCAGGACCATTTATGCCCTGAATGCTGGCCTGTCAAGTATGTATGTCTTTCATCTGATATGTTCGTGTATCAGCGAAGCACCTCACTCTTCTCTCAGCAACTTCCAGAAAATCATATCCGAGCCTATCTCACACAAAGCCTTGCCCCGTCTTTATGCGGACGATCCTCGATTGTTCCTCGCTGAAATATGCCTACAATTAGAACGTGCTGAAAACTTGGAGCAGCCATGCTTGACCCTCCTGGTCGGGGTATCAACGAAAATTGCTTCGACAAGTATGACTACAGACGTACGAAATGTTTGATTGGAGATGACGAGGATTCAATATTTACATCGGTTCACACGCCTGAACGGAAGTCTCTATATCGCGCTTCAACCAAATCATCAAAGAAGCAGGATTACGAATGTTCTGAGTAAGGTGGTCAGGTAGTGACAAGTACTGGCGATCTGAGAAGCAACTATACTTTATTCCAAACAGGCGTTCTGGACGACGACTATGCCCGCCGCGGCTTTAGGTCAGGCCTCATGGTCATGGGGCTTGTAAGACTGCGAGTTGGGGCTGCGATAATGTGTGGCTGCTACGAGAGTGCCTCATACTCGTGTGACTCCATATCGATTCAGTAATGGTGCAAGGCCGTAATCATTGACAGATCATGCTCTGATGAGGGTCAGCGTCCACAAATTCAAATCACTATACACTCGGCATCGAAGGATTGGATAAAGACACGACTGCAGTCACTGTGGTCGCGTGTAATTCAGGAATTGCACCAAGGACTACTGAGCCACTTCTCCAGTTCATACTTGGCGCTCTCGCGAACACGTCGTCGTGGAAGAGCCTGATCATCACTCTTGGCGACCTGTTCCGTAACTCAGACCATACGTTTCGGCGAACTTTGGAAAATCCTGCTCTAGCAGACCTGCTGCCCTCTGCAACGTCAAAAGCTCACGCTTTGCGTCCTGATTCTACTACCAATACTCCCACAAATCAGCGATTCTCGACTGTGGCAGAATAGAGAATGACCTTAACGAAATGTTATATTGCCGAATAGGCACTGCAATATTTCCCCGTCCGGATACCACACTACGACGGCCAGAAGAAAGTGTTCTGTATCTCATGATCATTGCAACGACGCTCAACTCGTAGACGCTTCCAAAGGAGCAGCACGGCTGGTTTGACTTTATAAAGTTCCCCTCCCGCCCAAGAAAGCAGCTCTTGCTTATGCACAAGAGCCCGGCTCGTCTAGTGGGACAACAAATACGTATCAAGCTACAGCGTCGAATGGCCCAGTCGTCTTGCCCGTAGGCATCGGATTGCAAGTCTCTTTCATTTTCGCCACAGCGAGTATTTGCTTTGTCGCAGATCGCGCCAGATCTAAGCGCCCAAGTGCGACTGAAATGCGCCCCGGTTTCCTCTACTCTGCTGTACATGCACGTGGCATGTAGTGGCAGATGTGATTCAGGAGGCACGATCCTACGCGTGCGGCTGTAAATGCTAGTGTAGGATCGTGCTATTTCGGGCAAGATCCGCGAAGCCATACCACATGGACAGCCGCAAGATATCGACACCCTCTTTCCACCGTCTTCGTTCTCCAGTCACTCGATAGCACAACCACGATGGGTCACTGCACTTTTGCTTCGCTATGTTTAGCATTAGGCTACCTAACGACCGAATCGCTAGCACAAACTGGCCAGAACCACTTCATCTTTCCTCAAGTCCCTGGCGCTATCCATGATTATGCAGACAATAAGAATCTCACGATAGGTTCGACAGAGAATCTGCAATGGTCCACAAACTATCCCATGATCAGTCTCATTCTCTGGCAGAATGATAATGACAGCTACTATACGCTCATCGATAATCAGCCAGCAACACAATCACTCTCATGGCCCATCGACCTGACGGGTGTATTCTCCTTAGACAATGGCAACAGTATGTCGAACCCATTCTTTGCAAATCTGAACTCGTTTTATTGATTAATAAACAGTCTTCTTCTTCCAAATGTGGAACGTTACCAACAATGGCCAAAACATTACCGACCGATTCTCGAGCCACTACTTCAATTTGGTTGCAGCATCTTCGACCACGTCAGCTACAACGACAATCTCAGCCGCGGTCCAAACAGCTAGTGCACTGCCAAGTGCCCAAACAAGCTCAATAGCGACCGCAACATCATCGCCTTCTAGCAGCGGTCTCTCCACTGGAGCTAAAACCGGGATCGGTGTTGGTGTAGGGATTGGTGTGGCAGGACTTCTAATTGCCGGGGCCATCATCTGGCTCGCGACAAGCAGGAAGAAGCAGAAAGGTTCTGCGTATACCCAAGCACGAAGCGAGTCGTCATCTGCTCCCGCCCACGCCGCGCCAGTGTACCAATCATGTAGCAATAATGCACAAGGGTGGTACTCGAATGACAAGTCACAATCATATGTGGCGCCCGCAGAAATGTCAGCAGGCCAGGCAGCGCCTGTGGAGATGGCGACAATGGAGCAGACGAGAGGCCCTCAAGAATTGGATAGCAGACGGGAAGTGTGAGCAGAGGGCATGGCAGGTCTATCTGAGACATCTCAGAATGTACTGAAAATGATGGTCAAGATCCAAAAGACCAGCTACGAGTCAACATGACGCTAGCTGCCCAGTTGCTCCGGCTTTAGCAGTTCGAGTTTCATGTGCTCGATCACCAACAGCCCATGACGGACGCACAGACCGAGACTCGGGCTTGATTTCTACTGGCCCGTTCGCAAGATAGGAAAAACCTCCCAAGACATCGTCTAGCCAACGAGCCAACCACAAAGGCCTCGACGTAAAGAACCAGTACCGATCCAATCGTGCAGTCCGCATCGTGCCACGAAGCCTCAGGCACAGCACACAGCACTCAACAAAATGACCGCCGAGCATCCAGCACGCTAGCTCACATCCACCAAAGTTAGAAAGAGCCCCAAAACCTCAAGCAACATCCCCATCCCTCCCAATTCAACGAACGAGAGCGACGTAACAATCTCGCAGTCCCTAGACGCGAGACAAGGACATTCTGATAAAGCGTACTCCAAGTCCGATCGCACCCCTAACATGCGGCCCAGTAAGGCCGCGCCACCAACGACAGCATCAAAAAATCTTGGCGCGAAAGGAGGCTCCACTCTGCACGGCACGACCGATATTCGCTGTGGAGGCACACGCTGCGCGCTGTAGATGTGATGGATGCAGCGCGAAGCTCGATGCACGATAGCGTACCGTCCGTCGTGAAGCTTGGTCCATGGCGATAGAAACCTGCAGAAGATGATACATAGAACGAGGTCAAGCTCCATGCCGCTGATTTTCATCTCGTGGTGCTCATTGCTTGCGATGTGTAAGACCAGCATTACTCCTGCGCAGTTGAGGTACCATCGATGGGTCAGAACGAGACATGAGAGGCTCGATAGAACGATGGAAAAGACATTCGGGACATGATATGAATGATGCGCTTATCGGTCTTTGCGATCTTCATCTCATTTTGCGCCATTACGGATGGTATGTACACTGTCAGGGCATGATTCTCATGCAGCCCGCTATGACGAGATCATTCACTTTCTCTGCTGCGTGAGTTTCGATACCTTGCTAGCGCTGAACTTGAATTTAGCCCAGTTGACAGCAGGCTCTGTCGTAGGGGAGAAGATCTGGTACTGATCGCGGCCCCATTGTGGGTTGTTGATGCCGTCGACCCACTTGTCATATGTCAGTGTAAGATCTCGCGTGATTCACTTGGTAAATCACTTACATCTTGCGTCTCGATAACAATGCAACCGTACTTCTCAACATATGTGGTCGCTCCTTTGATGTGCTGCTGGCTCTGCTTGACAGGAATGGTGCCATTCTGACCAACGCATGTGTAGATCTGGACGCCATTCTGGTTGGTGGAAACATCAAGCTGAATGCCGGTACTCGGGGCGTAGTAGTGAAGAACAGCGAAGTTCGGATCGTAGTTGCCTGCGTATGGGTTTCGGTCGTTGATGAAGGCGTTGTCGATGCCAACGCAACCAGTGCCACAGAAATTGGAGCCATTGGTTTTGGCGATGTTGTCGCCAATGATGGTCGGCTTCTGGAAGTCGAGGCCCGTACCCTTGGTAACGCCAATGCTGCCGTTGGGTACGAGGATGCCATCGGTCTGTACGTACCGGTCGGCGTACGGCAATTGCAGTGTGTCGTTCAAGATTGTGAGTGCCTCTTCATCTACGAATGCACCAATGTTCCAGTAGATATGATGTGAGAGCATGATGGGCGTGGCTTCGTCAATCGGAATCGAGACCAGTCTAGAGATGAACTCTTGCTCATCTGTCAAGGTGTATGTGGCCACGTTGAGAACGGCTCCAGGGAAGCCTTCTAAGGCATCGTCGTAGAATGAGAATGTCAGACTGCTGGCGGTATGGGAGACGACTGTCCAGTTCCTCTGATCATAGCCAACTTTGCCTCCATGCAGTGTATTCGCTCCGTGATGTTCGTTCGTGGGGATGTGGGAAGTCTTCCCATCAATGGTGAATGTGCCGTTCTTGATTCTTGCATTCTCATGTCAGTCTCTGCCATGGCCGACCATAATGGCATTACTGACCTGTTGGCGTAACGTCCCACGACAGCACCAAAGAACGTATGATTGGTCTCGGAGTCTTGCAGATATCGCCTGCCAGAGTCGTAGCCTACGGCCACGTCTTGTGGTTTGCCACTGGCGTCGTTGACGTAAAGATTCGTGAGGCGAGCACCGTACGGAATGAAAGAGGCACTGATGCCATCCGCACTGATCGAGAGCTTCTCAAACGCATCGCCTGAGAAAGGTGGGAACGGTGAGCTAGAGCTGGCCTGTGAAGAAATGTTGTTAGACGATTCTCCCGTGGTAAGAACGCTCCAAAAGCCATCGCCACCACCTGGGAATGTGTTAGTCGTCGCTTCGGAATATTTTCTATGGCGGCCTTGAAAGCTTACACTTATTCTGCGGATAACCATTGCATGGCCTGTCACACTTCGAGTCGTCCACCGTATCTGATGCTGCTGGTGCCTCGTTACCGCAGAAGCACTCGTCTCCGCCAGTCAAGGCGAAGACGGATGCATCACCGCATTTCTGCTTGCAATAACCATGCGACTGGTACACATATGTCCCCTGGCTTTCCAGTGATCCGGATGAAGAGAAGCAACCTACATATGTGGACTGCACAGAGACGACACTTGCAGCTGCGAGGAGCAGCGATCCTGTTGTTGCTCGCATCTCGATGACTTGGTCGACTTGATGCTTCGTTCGCAGTGATGACCGGAATGTCGAGAGGAGAAAAAGCAAAACGCGACAGATTCCGTGTCTAATTCATCGTCGACCCTGGTGTTTTATGACTTGCAAGCTTGATGCAGGTACCAGAGCAGTGACGAAGCTTTAGCTCGAGTCCTTGCTCGGGATTGTGGACACATTCCGGGGGATCGCCCGTGTTCATACTCAAAGTAGCACTGAGATCGCGTGTGAGCCAATCAAAATCTATTTTCATCAGTTCCCTCATCTCCTCCACGTGCGGAGTCGAGCTGACATGGATCCAGGATGCTCAAGTAGTGTGGTCGGGTAAAGATCGACAGTAAGAATGACGGAGAAATCGCATTGCACGAATCCTGAGTACAACACATGATGATCACGCTTGACGGCACGCTCTTCCCACGCAGGATTCCGCTCACTATGTCATCATACGAAGCGAAGCTGCCCTTCCCAGTACCATCGCGTGGTCCACCATCTGCGCGCGGGGCGAAACCTCATACTGCACAATCCTTGCTATAGTAATCTTCCAGGCGTTGCCGTACCGATCTCGAGTCAGCAGACTGTGAATGCCTGAGACTGTGAATGCGAACACAGCATCCGTGAATGACAGCACTAGATCTAGCTACAGTACAATGAAGAAACCGCATCGCAGCACAGGATATCTCATACGATTGCTAAAGCGTGCAACTCCGCCCATGGTAATCTACCTCGCACAACGTCATGCGCGCCTGCGTCGACTGGTCTCATTGAGACGGGGGTCACGGCATAAGTCTGTGGCGCGCCATGCTCCGTACTGAAGTGAAGACAAGCTACAATGCCTCGCGCTATCTAATCATGTTGTTCTTGCAAGAGTGTGCTTACAAACCGTCATCAATCATGTTGACCACATTCTCCCCAGTCCACGCCGACCAGTCACGGCATGTGTCCGCCATTGTGCTCGGAATTGGCATAGTCTTGATGTCATCGGGACGTTCGAGAACGGACCAGACGAAGCCTGCTGCGGCGTGCCACGTAAGATGGCAATGGCTGTGAAGTATCGTTAGTGGAAATGTCAATTTGTTGGCAGAATTCTGATACTTACAATGGCCAAACACCTGGATTGTCCTGCATCCACTGCAAAACGATGTAGGTACCAGGAAGCATCATTTGCACGTCGCGGCGTTGAGGGTTCTGTGGGTTCGTGATATGGCCGTCCCAGCAATTGCCATATGGCTTGGAGGGGTTATTCAGGTCTGCTGCTGCAAGGCCATCTACTCTGTCGAACACGAAGTTGTTGTCTGTACATTCGCCCTCGGCAAGGATAAACATGTTGTGGCCATGGAGATGCATTGGGTGTGGCATCCCGCCCGTATTCTCGACCACGAACAGAATCGAGCTGTTGCTGCCGTAGTTGTGAACGTTGCTAATTTCCGGGAAGTCAAGGTTGCCGAGCTTAGCCTCGAGCAGCATCGGGTCATTGTAGTTGGTGCGGAAGGTGCGGCCCTGCATGTACCAGAGCAGATGAGTGCCATTCGACTGTGCAGAAATTGGGATCACGTCCGTTACGGATGGAGAGGGTGGTGTGATCGGATAGTACGGCACAGTCTGTGCCAGATCATCATTACCGCAATAAGTATTGTAGGCATTTGGTCCTGGAGAAGAGATGGGCAGCTCATTGGTATTGGCGTTCTCGTAGTAAAGGGCTGCCTTGCCCTCAGTCTGACCAATAGCTTGAGAGCAAGGAGCAATGTACGTGCGCATCCAGACAGCCGTAGTCGGGTCCATGGTGAAATTCACGATGATATCGCTTCTTTGTCCCACGGAGAGCGTGATGTGGTCGGTCTGATATGGCACCACAGGCACAAAGTCGTTTGCAATCACCATGAACGAATGTCCATCGATGGTGAACTTCATGGTCGAAGAACAAGCTGTGCTGATTAGACGCAGGCGATACTTTTTGCCTGATTGGACCGAGAACTTCGCAGTGGGCGACGTGGCGCCGTAATAGGGATTGAGGCCGTTGATCAAGACATTATTTGAAGGGGGAATTTTGGCATTCGGGAATGGTTGCATGAGCTCGTGAACAAGATCGTGATAGTAGCCATGTACCCAATCGCCGAGCATGACCGGACCAAGATCGGAGTCGTAGTCCATGTTCTTCGGTCCATAGACAACGATTGGCCCGTATAGTCCGTTTGCGGATTGCGCATCATAATGAGAATGATACCAGGCGGACCCGTAGAGACTCGCTCTCGTCCGGTAGGTGAACGATTTCTGTGGGGCGATAGGACATTGTTGCACGCCCGGTACTCCGTCCATCCATTGTGAGTCTTTCTGCAGGAACCCGTGCATGTGAATGGATGTGCCTTCGTCAAGGTTGTTGTTCACCGTGACCTCAATCATATCTCCCCAATTAGCTTCGATCAGTGGCCCGGGAAACTGGTTGTTCACGAGCACGCATTCCATCGGAATACCATCTGGCGCACAGTTGCCTTTAGCCACAGTGAAGGTGTAGTATCGCGTCACGCCCGTGTCCGGCCATGTCTCATAATAATTTGTATTGTCGGCCGTCTTAGAGCCCCAAGGGAAGCCTTGAGGGAGTGGGTTGTTGGACAGGAAGTCAGGAAGCCTGTTCGTAGTGATATTATTTGTAGCTACTGCTGATCAGCGGCTTGTCTTGCTATTGTGACCTATTTTGTGCTTACAATTTGACGGCGCAGTGTCTCTGATGGCGAGCGCAGCAAACGCTGCTGCTGCGTAGTTCGTCATAATGAAGGTCGTAAGAGGACCAGTAATGAGTGGTGGTCCTTTCATTGAGATAAAGAGCGTGTTGCCGTTCGGCGCTGTGGTGTTAGATCTGTCAGGTAGCAAATGCTGGGCACGAGTGTCTTTTGTACAACAGAATGAAAAAAAGGGAAAGCGCAACGCATGTACCGCTGTGATCGTTATCGTTGCTACACCGTTCGAAATTGGACACTGTTACGCGACACGTTGATGAGCTCCACACAAACGTATCAACAAAGGGTTTTAAAGGAGATCTTCGGCACATATGCTAAACACAGCGTCGACGACAGCTGCCATGTGCGCTGTGATTCCATTGTGGTAGACTCCTAGCGGCCAGTGGTGACGCATCGTACGCAAGGCACAGAGCAGCCAGACTTGCAATCCTGAGATTCAAACACTGAGCGTCAATAGTACGTCATGAGGCCTACTTCCAGTAAGCATGAGAGGCTGATATGCAAAGTGGCAGTAGCAGAGATCGACGAGCAACGTTTGGTTCCAAACTGCCTCCAGCTCCTGTTGCTCTGCTATGTCTTCGTGGCAGCCCCACTTGCCTCGAGCCAAGACAAAAGGCCTGTCCAGCATTTGCAAGAGTGCCTCCTGGACGGGCGAGATCCATGGCAGGCAATTTTGGCGGGACAACATGTCGGAAAGGAGGCTGCGGTTGCCAGAGTCCAAACGGCTGAACCAATCCTTTCTCATGCGCTGCTGATCGAAGCTGAAGAGGAAGCGGGATCCGGGCCAGCATGGTGCATGCATATCGTCGCCGCTATATTTGTATTACAGATATCTCGACAGTCCACATGTCCCAGTGGTGAGAGCAGAGTTCTGAGGTGAAGTGTTGAGTTGTTTTGTTTGGGTGTATTGTTATTGTGTTTTGCCAAGACGATCGTCATCTGCAATGCAAGCCCTGTCCTGTCGATCCGAGAATAGCACAACGCGTGTCTTCCTTTCCGCCTGTTTGTTTGTGCAGCATGAAAGATTGAACCGTTTTGTATTTATTGCGCAATCCCTCGCCTGCCATGCAAGCTCTAACTTACTGTGCCGGGGCAACGACTTCATTATCCTACGACTGCCTATGCGGGTAGCTTGGTCGATACCCGGTGCTTGCACCGCTACCGCGAAGCAATGTGAACTGTTACTGCCGTATCTTCCGTGCTTCGGTACAAGCTCGATCAATGCAGCAACGAACGACAGTCTCATTACAACATAAAATATTTGACGCCGAACATCGACTACACCTTCCACGATCTACCAGAAAGATTCTCCTTTAGTCCAGCTGCCATTTGCAGTACCTGTAGCTCGGAACGTGTATTCGCCTTCCTGGATAGGCCAAACTATGAGGCCAATCCTGAGCAGTTGGCCAGATTTGATCTCCTTTGTGCACTCTTTGAGCTCATCGACAGCCCAATTGGCCCTTGGCTGAGGCTTCTAGACGCTTGGCGCACAGTGTTGGGTAAGGGTTGTAGTGGTAGTTCTTAGTTGCTGACGGAAAGGGTGTCATGGCGATTGATTTTGCTTCTTATTGTCTTCTGTTGCTCTTGTCCGTCAACGTCAGTGCTTTGAGTTCGTTGGGCCGACATCAAGACCGTTGTAACTTATATCAACCAGCAAGCCAGAATACCTCTGAAGAAAGACGCTGTCAGTCTGTGCATTTCGAATCGTGCTGAGCGATGCACACAGCCAGCAAACGCATCGGAACAAACTGAAAAGGCATATGCTCGTGTGCATACAAGGACAGACTTCTCGGTGTGTTCGAAATGCTCCGCCCGAAGTGACATTATGAAATCAGGCCTGCTGACAAATGCTCAGCGCCCGGCGTCATGGTACGCCGATGCCACGCTTCGTTATTTGCTCCAGTCGCTGTGATCCACATATCCCATGGATCCGATCAGCAATAGTGCTAACGATGGATGACTTCACAGGGTCGACATTGCGTCGGCATGGTTATTACTGCCGCTCACGCAAATCGCCTCGAAAAGCACGCCCGAAGTCGTGCAAATGGTGCGCAGACAGTAAACTACGCTGCGATGCTGCGCACCCGAGTTGCTCACGATGTGATATTGAAGACACTGACTGCACCTATACCATAGGAACAGCGGCCGAATCGGCAAAGTCTACCACTCAGCAAAGCTCCGCCCTCAGGCCCCGAGTCTTTCGATAGCTCGACAGACAGTGACTAAGTGAGACAGAATACTTTTAGGAACCATGACCAAGAATGAAGACGAATAGTACGTACTCTAGCGAAGGACTACAATATCTCAGGCTCCTGTATTTCAGCAAGTACCAGCCGAGAGCGATCCTAGCTACACGAACGGACTGGGATGCCAGGACCCATACTTAAGAATGATAAAATAGTGTCTGACTTCATATGAGCCGGTCTTAGTCCTGCGTGACTCCCGAAGAGTGCCGAATTAGCTCGCGCGGAGCTTTTTACACCGCAGTAGTAGTTGCCAAGGGTGTCCAAAATGTTTGGCCCACTCGACCGAAGGGACGGAAGAACTTTGCGTGGCAGCAGCACTGTCTCAGAGGCTCCAGGCAGGTATGGCAGACGCCTTCGGAGCGATGTGAGAGCTTTGCGTGGCAGCAGCACTTGCTCAGAGGCTCCAGGCAGGTATTCCAGACGCCTTCAATGAGCCGAAAGGTCTCGTCAGGGCGCCGCGAGCAGCTTGAGTAGCACGCGATCATCGTGGCGCTTGGTAGATCGGGCCTGTTGGGTTGTGCCGGGTGAAGAATTGTTGTCCTTGTCAGATGATTCTCGGTAACCTCGATTGCTGGTAAGAACTTTGAGGGTCGTTTGTAGATGAAGCAAGTGTCTGGGCAAGGAAAGAGTCTGGTTCAATAAAGAAATCCAAAGCTGCTTTTATATCGATCTCTGTGTTATAAAAGTGTCATTGTGCATAGTTCGCTGTAATGCAGCATCCATAAAGTATTGTGGCGACGAGCAACGCTCTTTGAAGGCACGGATATGATGTTGTGCAGGTGAATCGCATTGTCCCAGTGACGAGAAAACGTGTTGTGCAACACCGCATCACGTATAGTGATATCGAAATCGAGGCAAGAACGCGTGGTTCTGGACAGAATGTGGTATGCTGTGTGTGAGGCAGTGTCAGCACGAACTGAGCTAAATGTATGCCTGGGTATTCTCGAAAGAGACGAAGTGCTAAATAGAGACATCTCATAACAAGGGATCGGCAGTCGGAACCGTGTGCCATTCCAGTCTCGCATTCCTCAGTAAGCATTGCTTGAACACCATTTTCGATTTGAGTGGCTCCTCGTCCTCACAATGGGTTTGTACACCGCCGCTCCTGCTTTGTCTGAAAGATACCGTCGCCAAATGCCTGAGGCTCGCGCTTCGGTTGTGCAGATAATGCCGCGATAAACAGCAGAAGAAGCTCGTATAAGAGAGGCCGAAGACCAGAAGGACCTGGTCGATGGAGCAGGTTTCCACCTCACTTGCCTTCACTTGCATTGCGAGAATTCCAGCGTACCAGCCGTTCTTCATCCGCGTCCCGTACTGCCATGCTTGGCAAGCACGATCTCCTCCGCCCACAGCTTCGCAAAGTGCATGCGTCTCTTCGCACGTCTTTCGAGAAGTTCCTGCACCTGGTCGAGTTGAGCTTGACTCTCCGCCATTTCCCTCCGCATTTCTTTCACGACGAAATGGCGTTCTGTGTATGACGTGGGCTTGAAGAGCTTTTTACGCGATGGCGTGTAGAGTTTCGCCATTTTGTTGAAGTCTAGGCTACTGAGAGAAGAAGCGTAGAAGAGGAAACGAGGCGTCAACGCTGGTCGATGCGAATCTGGTTGCCATGACAAACAATTCAGGACCATCGGTGAATGCGGCCACCACAGCAGCGCTACCTTTGAAGCCTCTCGTATTTAGCTGGATGATGGGGTACTTGCTACTGGGCAGGTCTTTGGAAGGTCCGATGGGAGCACTGATTGTGAAGTAGGCAGAGAACGCGTTACCTGGACGCCCGCCATGGCGCATATAACAAGTTGAAGGGCGCACCTAACAAGTAGGAAAAGGAGATGCAGCTACATAGGTTATCAACAGCCCGCGTATACATATTCTTACATGCCTTATCAATCAAGCTCTTATGTTCACACATATCAACGGCCTGAGTCATGTGCGCGAGTAGAGACTTCGGCCACGGGCAGCGCGCTTTGACAGCGAGCGACATACACGCTGAATACTCTAGCCCATTAGGGGAGGCATTAGCCAAATGTATTGTGCATGTGCTGTCTGATGCCGCGCAATTCTTACGCCGCGACCAACTTTGAGCTGGGTTTTCCATCTTTTCGGAGTTATGCTCAGTCGCCGTCGTTATGAATGCCTGACAATTCCCAGCCCCGGTCTCCATGGCAATTCCTTTCGCCACGGGTCATTGGACACGATTCGCATACTGAGGATCAGCCATTCCATGCGATACGGAATAATCGTTGGTCGGTTCGTCGTGTTTCAAAGACCGGTATTTTCCCACCGAATGACAACGTTCCAGCGATCAGTATGCAGACAGAGGTGGCCATGAGACAAGACTGTCCGTCATTTCTCCTCAACACTGCGTGCATGCACGAGCTATGAGAGGAGCGAGGAGTGAAGCATGAGGTGAACTTCATGGACTGGTAAGCTTAAGGGGTTGGCGTAGCCCTACTTGGGACTATGATTGGCTGAGCATTGTGAAACGGGCGGAGCTCAAGAAGACCCGACATCCGAGCGTGGTTGTTCCGCATCGAACGCACGTGGAAGGCAAGGTACCTTGCCTAGTAGTTCTAAGGGAACGCCTGACTAGCACCAAACTCTGGAGAGCAAAGCCTCCTTTCCTTATCTTGATCAACGACTGACAACTACTGACGGTACTTCCATGTGTGCACGTGTGCACGAGCGATGGCTGCCGTATCATGTCCCGCACGACTTCGCAGGGAATGTTACGGGGACGTGGTCAAATGTTACATCCATATTGCAAAAGTCGAGACTGCTCTTGTACGATGGCGCGAGAAACGGCAGTAGTACAAAGCTACAAATGGTGCCATTATGTGGTCGATATAAAGATATGGTATTCGTTCCTAGTCTTCTCTCGCCCTGGGGATCCCATTCTCTGTGGTGCAGACAATGGCCATTATGGTGCTTGCGAAAGCCGTAGCCTTCTGCCTGGCACTGACTAGGACAGTGCGAACACAATTCGTGCCTGCGCCAACTGACTTAATCACGAGTAAAGGATATCTCGATTTATCGGTGCGCTGGAAAGAAGTCCCACATGGGTACGAATACCATCACTGTCCACTGTACAGACCGCTGACACGGCCAGCATTTGCGAGCTTACACCAGGTGTCAAGTCCTACAGCGGCTATGTCGATATCGAAGAGGACCAACACCTATGGTTTTGGTTCTTCGAGGCAAGAAACATCAGGCCCGAAGATGCCGAGCTCACACTTTGGATCAATGGAGGTCCAGGCAGCACTTCGATGTACGGACTGTTTCAAGAGCTTGGTGGGAGGCCCTGCTTTGATGCCAGTCGATCAAAGCCCTGACCCCTCGGTAGGACCATGTAGTGTCGATGCTGACGGAAAGCCTGTGTACAATCCATATTCCTGGAGGTGCGTGGTAGCACTAGTGATCGTTGCTCGAGCTTGCCACTGATATAATCTCAGCAACGTTTCGAATATGATATTCATTGATCAGCCAGCACAAGTCGGATTCTCCTACTCTCGACAAATACCCGGATTCCTATCCCATGAGACCAGTATAGTCCAACTACCGAGCTCTCATTGCCCAGGCTATGCCAAAAGGACCGGCACATGCGGGACATACTCCGAACCAGATCCATCACTCACGGCGAACTCGACCATCAATGGTGCGCCAGGATTTTGGAAAGCATTACAAGGCTTCATGGGTGCATTTCCGCAGTACTCAAGGAATGCCTTCAACTTTGCGACAGAAAGTTATGGTGCGCACTATAGCCCAATATACAGCGCTTACATGAAGTCACAAAACGCATTGATCGAAGCCGGCAAGCTCAAGAATGCCAAGCAAATAAACCTCAAAAGTATCCTGATCAATAACGGCTGGTTTGACAGTCGCATAAATTACCCGTCCTACTATAATTACACCGTCGATAATACTTATGACATTCCCGTCGGCAACCAGAGCGTACGCGACCAATGGCTGAACGCAGCATACGGGCCAGGTAATTGCCAGCACAAGGCTATCGAGTGCAATACCAGTGGCGACAAGGCGATTTGCCGGGATGCGACCGCGTTTTGTATCAAGGAGTCCGAGAACATGTACGATGAGATACTGGGTCGAGATGAATATGACATACGAGAGCTTGATCCACGCCCTTTTCCTCCTACATACTTCAAGGACTATCTCAACACGCCCAAGCTGCAGAAGGCTCTCGGAGCACACACCAACTTTTCAGCATTCAGCCCCATCGTCGATAGCGCATTTTCCACAACTGGCGACGACGCCTCAGAACTCGGTACGGTCGAGAATGTCCGGGCACTTGTCGATCAAGGTATATATGTGTTCCTCTACGCCGGTGATGCTGATTACATCTGCAATTGGATCAGCAATGAAGTCGTATCTCAGCATGTGCACGCACCAGGGTTCGACAACGCTGGCTACCAAAACATCACGACTTCAGACCACGTCGTTCATGGCCAAGTGAAGCAAGCAGCCAACTTCGCGTTTGCTCGGATCTACGAAGCTGGTCATGAGGTGCCATTCTATAAGCCGCTAGCTTCACTCGAGATCTTCGAGCGTGTCATCAACGGTCTGAACATTGCAGATGGCAGCATCCGGGTCGCGAAAGGTTCTAAATATAAGACTTTTGGCACTGCGAAGAGCGAATTCCGTAACGGCAACGCTACCGTGCAGTTCAAGGTCGTACCTGAAAATGCGACGTACGATACAGAAACTAACGAGCCTGTTTTTGCAAAGCATGGCACGAAACCTGGGAGGGAGAGGAGAAGATCCGTGAAGCCAATGCTCGTCTAAGCATTGGGCCAACCGCGAAACCATGTACGGCTATCAGAGAAGGAAAGACAAGAAAGCTGTAAGCTCCGGTATCAGTTGTTGCGTAATGCTGACGCGACTATGTAGCAGTCATGTTTTGCGATAGAGCTATGCTTACACTCTCCTTCCACTGGGTGATTCGTGTTGTTAAGCTAGCTTATCGAGGATTGGGATCATCATCGATCATTACCACAAAAAGAGTTGTACGAGCGCTGCTGAAAGAAATGCTTCGTGGTCGCCATCTTCGTGGTCGCCATCTTCGTGGTCGCCATCTTCGTGGTCGCCATCTTCTGGGTCTTCATCTTCTGGATCGTCGTCTTCTGGGTCGTCATACATTTGCTTACGACACAACGGGCACTTGTTGCTCTCTTGCAGAGATGCGATGATGCAGGCCCGACACCGGGGGTGACTCCCGTCGCAGGGCGGAGGCAATGATACGGGGTCGTTGTACGGCTCGCGACATATGCCGCACTCTTCTTCTGGGGCTGGTGGTTGAGCGGGCGCGGCGAGCGCTGCGATGACTTCGTCGAGAGATGTCATGTTCTTTTACTGACTTTGTGATTCGGAATCGGTCGCTTTTGTATATTTTTTTTTGGTGATTGCTGTGCACGAGTCGATTGTAATGCGTATCGTACAAGGGAGGACCACTGGAAGTTGAAGGCTGGTGGCGCCTCGCGTATCCTACATTTGTCACATACTCATCATCGATGTGTTCTGTGTTGTTCACATGAGTGGTTTCTGCCATGTTGAGACACTCTATTGCTGTGTTATATCTTGTGTAAGAGACGTCCCACCACTACACAATGCATTGTCCTAATGCAACTAACGAAGGAACATGAAGCACGTCCTCCGAACAACGGGCTTCATTTCTTGAAGCCTTTATTTTTCACCCTTGCCGCCGATCCGTCCTGTGAGCGTGTGCGAGCGTGAAGGCGGTACATGTAGCAGAGTCTTTGGACCCGTGCTTGGAGTTGTGCGTATAGTGAAGCGTTGATTGCACGCATATGGTCGGCGTCATTCGATGCCCACATGTAAGGCATGTCAGTCCACGTGCTACAGAACCTCATTTCAGCACCGTGGCATAAACGGTATCATGCTCCAATAGAATGCTGAGATTGCTCAAATATTTACATATAATTCGTATAGCCGAGTCTCTGACGCGCTGACTCCAAATTGTGGCCAACTTGGTGGTCTCCAAGAATCCTTTATGCTGGCCTATGTCGGAAGCGGAACGTCAAGCCCTGCACCCCATTTCCATGCTGACCTGAAAACCTGATCCAGCAGCGCGCTACCTCGTACGCTGCCGTCTCATAAGACCGCAATACATCTTCGTGTTTCTTCGATTGCACCAAAAATGCGAACCCCTCGATAGGCTCTGCTGGGTAAAGCGCTCGATCGTCCACCAGTGCCCTGTACTTGTCCTGCCACATGCTCATTCTCCCGCCAGCAACAGTCGCTTCATGTAGTTCGTACTTGGTACCTCGCGGATCGATGGTGCTGAAAAGTCTGTGTAAGGTGTGTTCGCTACCAAGTGTGCCGTAGAAGAAGTACCACACCGGATACTGGGATTGCAGTGGTCGAGGCGGTGCTTCGACGCTGTCTGGTCGATTCTGTGGCATCGTGGAGTCGACACCGAGTGTAGGGGCATATGAAGCTTCACTGAGATCCTTGACCGCCAGAGATTGTACAACAAAAAGTGGCCGGAATAACGGAGCGTGGACGTCTTTCCATGCTGTAATCTTTACCTTGGTCTGAGCGTCGACGCGGCAGAATTCGGCTGTTTCTATATCATCATCCTCGTCTGAGGTGCCCGGGAGTATGTGTGGCGTTTCGCGGAGAGCTGCGACCTGCTGTAATTTTTCCACCGTATCAATGGGGCCTTCAAGCCTGAACAAATGTTCACGTCCTGATGTATCCGTGATCTGAGGTCTCATGCCACACGCTGGCTGTGCTTGAGATACCGGCGCTACGCTTCTCGAGAGGCTTAGCCAGTGCGAGTAAGATTCGCGGTCATGGCCCAGTACCTCCTGCTGTTCCCTGACCATTTCCCACAAGGCTTGAGGGACCAAAGCAGTGACGTCCGACCGTTGCGCTTGGACCTGTTTCTCTGCATGGTCTTGCGAGTAATTGAAGAGGTTTTTCCAACGTGTTACAACATCCTCGATGTCGTCCAGAGCCACGTGAGGGGCACTAGCCACCATGCTTTCGAGTTCATCGATTAGGTCCATGCCGATAGATATGCCGCTAGAATTGCTACGTGTACGAGAGTGTCGTGACGGTGGTCGCACTCTTGCGTCGTGAGTAAAATGCTCGGCTATAAAATGTGGTGGCTGTGGAGGATGTTGCAACATTCTGGTGACTCTTATAGCAGATTTGTGGGTCAAAGTTCTCTGAGGAGATGACAGAGGGCTCTGGTGGCAGAGCTCGTTGTGTTCGACGGAAAAAATTATGCTCAGTAGGATTCGTCGTATGTTTCGGAGAAGAAGACTCGACCACTCCGAATACTGATCGCCACTTCCTCCCTCGTAGCATAGGGCAGCTGCCAGCATCGACTCGGCATGAGTGATGTTCTGTTAGAGTCGTGTGTACATGTGAACAGCGCTCAGACATATGACCATGTAGCATCAAAGACAAGTATGCCTTCGTCCATGGTCGTGTCTGATGGCATCAAGCCTCGAGACTCGTACAATGCCATGCCGCAAACAGATTGAATGATCGTCATGACGGAACCTGTCAGAGCAAATGGAACGTGGCATAACGTGCTCCTCATGCTTCTCCGAACTTCCCGTTGCAGAACAAATCCACTTCTCGGGCGATTGGTACGGCTCAAGTGAATGATGCGACGCTGCACTATTACTTGCCATTTCACTGCTCTTTACCTACGCATCAGCCCGTTCGTCGTTCGTCGTTCGCCATTCGTCAGCGCCAGTGAATCAGAGAACGCCTGGAGTGCCTGGAGAGCCTGGAGTAGAGCATCCTGAAATGCCAGCATTACCCCTTCGCGCGCACATGGCTGGACTCTTTCTCTGACATCCGCTCCAATACCATCTCTGATCCTGCCGCGTTTGACCAGCATCCCCTGAACTCCAATCAATCGTGGAGCCCATGCTGCTTTACGCCTTGATGACCTCATCTCCACGCCAAGACCAGTGCCAGCGCAGCGTGGAGACCGCCGAATCAAAGCATCGTGAGATTTTAAAGCTTACGGGGTGAACGAGTGAAGAGCCGAAATTGGTTCGGGATGAGGACGACGCCCCAAGTACAAAGTAAAGTCGCATCGCGAGTACATCACTAACCCCCTCGACCGTCGCTCACTGCATCCCTTGAAGAGTGAGTCATTCACCTACCACACCACCACCACCACCACCACTTCCGCTCGAGCAATCGACACGTCATCGCGATAGCCGGACCTCTGGATCTTGCATCTTACACAAAGAACCACGCGCTATTGTCGAGCGCTCTTTTCAAAGCTCCCGCTGGAAGCACAAGGCGTAGCTCGAGTGAGCAGACGTCTCAGCACGACTGGCTCTCATTACCAGAGAAGCGTAAAGCGCAAAAAGCGCGAAACGCTTCATTCTCGCTCGTAGTAAAAGAGACTTTCTTCCAGCCTCCCTCTGCTGCAGCACAGCGCACTACTGTACTCCTCGCGCAACGGCCCAACCCTTTCTGCCAAAGAGAAAGCACGAAAGGACGCCTGATCTGCTGTGAGTGCCGAAAGGGCGAAGATCGGGCAGTGCAGGACCGCCCACTTGCAGCAGAGCAGCGTCATCCCGGCTTCGCCGCCTCCTCAGCGGCCCTCGTCACAGCAAGGTTTCGCACCCGCTACCATGGAAAATGTGGTCGAGAACTCCCTGGAATTAACAAACCATCTGGTCGGCAAGCACTGGGACAAAGGCTGGGACAAATACCAAAAGTTCGTCAACGGCAAGAAAGTCGAAGAGGCTGTCGTTCCATACCGTGGACCGTATACCAGCCCAAACAAACAGAATCCCGACTCGCTGTCGCGCTCGTCATCGTCTAACAGGCGCAACGGAAAGCGGACGCCAGAACCTGCAACAGCCTCGCGTGTGAGGTCGGCGACCGGTCTGCATAATCAAATCGGTGGCGCAGCTGCAGCTACCGCCTTAGGCGCCGATACCTATACAGCTGCTCCCTCTGGTTCGCGAAGGCATCGCAACACCCTACCCTCACCGGAACGCGAGAGAAGTTCTCGTCGTGCGAGTATAACATACGAAGAAGAATACGCTGCTCAAGTGCGTGAAGAATTCAACGCTGAAACAGACGATCCTCCTCGACGTGCAGAATCTGTCCTCGATAGTGTCGATCTCAGATATTTGCGAGAGTCGAAGAGTAAAACCATAGAAGCACTGTCCGGCAAAGGAAGCCGACGGGACAGCGCAATGGCGGGATACAACGACGACTACCGGAGCAACACCGGGTATGCCAGTGAGGCACCACGACCTCGCTCGCAACCGCCACGAAGTAGATATTACGACGATGATGACAGCGACTACGACGAGCGTAGCGGCACGCGCTACAATAGTGGCAGTGGACGTGGATATGATGATCGTGACTACGATCGTGTTGTGGAGGAGACGGAGCGGTACCGCGGCCCTGTAAGTGCAGGACCACTCGTCGTTCGTGAACAAACCAGTGCGGGCTGAAGCTGAACAATGCTAACACATACACAGCCCGTGAACCGACCCTTCCGTGGCAGAGAAGACAGCTATCGCTCTGATTACGACAGACCGGGCGCCGGTGCAGTGACACAGTACGGTCGCCGATCCGATGTCGATCGACAATCGTCGTATGTCAGCCGACGCTCCAAGTCTCGAGGTCGTGATCGCGACGACAGAAGTTACTCGCGAACTCCGTCCGAGAGTCGCTCACGATCACGCGAACGTGGCGGGGGTATTGGCGACAAGATCCAAGGCGCATTCGACACTTCTGGACGTGGTCTGGGCGTTGGCATTGCCGGTGCTGTTATTGGCGGACTGGCAGGGCGAGAGTTCGGGAACAAGCACCGTCAACGCGACATCATTCTAGGCGCCATAGTCGGTGGACTGGGCGCGAATGCCGCAGAGAACCAGTACAAGCAGTACAAGGAGAGGAAAGAAGGTGGCGGTGATGAACGATGGGACGACAGGAGAGATATCGGGAGGAGTAGAAGCAACGTTCGATGAGGGATGAATGGTGACGACACTTGTTGAGTGCGGCAGCATTCTACGGCGTTTCTTAACGATGGGTAAACGAGATCACGACACGACAGCGACACACAGTCTTGTGCTATAGTAGAGCAGCAAGTTTGACCGGGGAGGTAATTGTCGCGTTTAAGAATGTTCTTGCATGATGAGCTTCTATTGGTAGATATTTCGACAGAAACGATGATTCTTTTTTTCTTTCCAATCTGGGACATCTCACTGCCCATTTGCGACATGCTCAGTGATTGTGAGCGCTTGATGTCAGTCGTTATTAGCATGTTCTGCAACATATAGCCGAAATAGCCTAGCATGTTCTGCAACATATAGCCCGAATAGTCTGGCATGTGCTGGACCCTGAAACATGCCAGCTTCGCCTCGGAGTTGGTCACTCCTTGGACATCATTACACCTTTCATACTTCACACTCGGCCCTGCAAACCTCTCTACAGCACTCATGAAACTTCCTATGCGGTAGCACTGGATATTGATCGCGCACTGCGCTCCACAATATCCTGATCCGCCCTGTACGCGAACAACACTTCGACATGGCGTCCGGCCAGCAACCACTCCTCGCGAATGATCGACCCTCGTCCCAAAACAGTGGCGAACAAGGCATAGAAGAAGAAGATGCACTTCTTACAGGTCAACGAACAGGAAAGCAAGCTGAATCACATTCGTCCAAGAGTCGGAGATGGAGGGAGATTGGCCTATTCGTCTGGGCACTCATCGCGACGGCAGTAGTCGTCATACTGGCAGTTGTGTTCCAGCATAACCAGCAGACAGGTGGTGGCAATGAACCGAGTGGAGGCGGAAGTGGAGGTGGCAGTGGTGGAGGTGGAGGATCAGGTGCAAACAACAGCACGAAGAAGAACCTCATCTTCATGGTCTCAGATGGCATGGGTCCCACATCTCTAACGTTAACGAGGAGCTGGAGACAATACACCGATCAATTACCTTGGGGCGATACCCTGGTACTAGACGACCACCTCATCGGTCAGAGCAGAACAAGATCTACCTCGAGTCTGGTCACTGACTCGGCGGCTGGTGCTACAGCGTTCAGTTGCGGCAAGAAAAGCTACAACGGCGCCATCAGCGTGCTCCCAAACTTTGAGCCATGCGGAAGTGTCATGGAAGCAGCCAAGAGACTGGGATACACTACAGGTCTGGTGGTCACTACCAGGATAACAGATGCTACGCCAGCGGTCTTTGCTAGCCATGTTAGGAGACGCGAAATGGAGGATGCTATCGCGCTACAGATGATTGGAGAGACACATCCATTGGGCAGAATGGTAGATCTGATGTTCGGAGGAGGAAGATGTCATTTCCTGCCCAACACGACTGAAGGCAGCTGCAGAGACGACGAAACAGATGTGAGGAAGGTTGCAAAGGAGAACCATGGTTGGAACTACATTGACACCAGGAAAGACTTCGACAACCTTGATGAGAGTGCAGAACTGCCTCTGCTGGGACTCTTCGCAGATACAGACGTGCCCTATGAAATCGACCGTCGCAAGCAGACGAAGGTCTACCCCAGCCTCGAGGAAACTACAAGAACTGCGCTCAAGATCCTGGAGGCCGCCACTAAGAATAGTGACAAGGGTTTCTTTGTCATGATCGAAGGCTCCCGAATCGATCACGCTGGTCACGCCAACGACCCAGCAGCCCAAGTCCATGAAGTTTTAGCTTACGATCATGCCATGTCAGCCGTATTGGAGTTCATCAAAAATACTTCCACTCCAACACTTATGGTTTCTACCTCGGACCACGAAACGGGCGGTCTCGCCACGGCTCGGCAGCTCCACGAGGCTTATCCAGCTTATCTGTGGTACCCAGGCGTGCTCGCGAATGTGAGTCAGAGCGCGAGCCATACTGCACGGGCTTATCACGAACATCTGGACAAGAGGGACCTGAATTCTGAGGATGATGGCACGGGACGGGATCCAAATAGTGAAAATCTGAACAAGTACCTGAAAGTGCTCCTGAAGGATAATTTGGGAATTCACGATCCGAGTATTGACGAGATCGAGATGTTGGTGACGAAACCTGCACGATCTGCCTATACTTTCGCCGATATGGTCTCCCGTCGTGCTCAAACAGGTTGGTCGACGCATGGACATAGTGGTGCCGATGTCAATATATACTCATCTGACCCGAAAGCGGCTGCCGCATTGGTTGGTAATAACGAAAATACCGAGGTTGGGGAGTTCTTGAGGAGTTATCTTGATTTGGACGATGAGGTGGAGAAGGTCACGAGTGAGCTAAGGGAACATGCCAAGGTCGCCGAGATAGCTTTTCTAGGCAGGATACCGGAGGAAGATGAGAGGCTCGATGGACAAGATCATCTGGATCGGTATGGTGGGGATCACAAGACTAAGAGAGGTCATTTGCATAAGCGTGACTGTGGTTGTGGAATGTAAAGGTCTCGATCTGTTGTGCGACGTGATGGCATGGCTGGGAGGCGTTCAGTGTGGCATGGTAGATTGGCAGGGCATAAGGGTGGGAACATTGATACCCTAGGCGAGAATATTGATAGTACTTTTCGTCTTGACAAAATGGCATAAAGTCTCATGCAGCCGCCATCTTGGCATTATCGTTCGGCACGCTGTTATGCATCGCTAATCTGGCGCCCACTTCCAATTCCGAACCATTAACCAGTCCTGGTTCCTTTCCCTTCTTCCTCTTTCCGATGGCAGCTTCTTTAGGACCTTTAGACCATCCGGAGTCCCGCAGCCCTTAAGAGTTGAGATTCTTGGTGCGAGGTGCCCACACCATTCCTTGGTCCGGTAAAGTCAACACCAATGATTTTCAGACTCACCGAGACCACGACCTCCAAAACCCTGACTGCCCGACCTCAAGCGTGCCGCGCACTTCATACGAAGGCTGCCATGAACACCCAAACTACAAGCAGCAACACGAGCCTAGAACAAAGTTCCAAAATCTTGATTTTCCATCGTATCAAGTCCATCTCCTCCTCAATAGCCTCTATCTCGGCTCTGATTAACGCCCTCTGGACCGCAATCTCGGCTCTGCGAACGGCATTCTCGGCTCTGAGCACCGTAAGCTCGGCTTCGAGCACCTCGATGATGGTGGCGTAGCGGGCTTCGTCCTCGCGCTCGTACATGGGTTTTCTGCAAAAGGGACATTTGTGGTTTGTTTGGAGTGAGACTGTGATGCAGGCGCGACAGAAGATGCGCTGGCATGAGCAGGGTGGGGGTAGGTGCACGGGGTCTTTGTGAGGTTCGAGGCAGATGGCGCATTCGTCGTCGTCGTCGTCGTCGTCTCGAGTTAGTGATTGTGAGGAGTTGGTTAGAGTGGCGATGATGTCGTTGGAGGATGCCATGTTGTCGATGCGTTGCGATTGTCTTCTTGGGAATATGGATATGCTTCAAGTTGTGTTGGCATGCAGAGGTTGAGCAGTGTGTGTATCGCGCACTCGAGAGATATTTGCAGGCCTGGATGCTCAGGCTGTTTGCGCTTCGGATCATGTTCTGTTTTGTGCTGGTGAATCACTTCAAGTTTTTGCCAAGCACGCGACTTTGAGGAGCCCTGAAAAGCGTCTTGATGCGAGAACGGGACTGCGAGCCTCGTGCAATGTGCTCAATACTGTTGCCGATACGTGAATCAGGGGCACAAGCGCCTAGTCCGATGGTTTCCCTCCATACTGGATTCGCGCACATTTTCGACGATGATGTGTACTAGTTCTTAGCCCTATATAGTCGCACAATGGAAGCTGCCACATAAAGCGCAAGGCGAAAACAAAGCCATGTCGTCTGTGTCATCATTGCCAATCCTGATAAGTGCCCTTGGTAGCCGGTGCGTGACTACCATGTAAAGCATTCATTAGATATCATGTCTATGCTGACATGAAGGCCGGCACTGCCTGGCCGAAACCAAAGACTAACGCCAATCTATGCCACGCTTTCTATGCATTACCAGCCCGGAACTCGCGCGCCTCCATACTATGGTTCCCGCTTGAATGTTGCCACGAGCCTATCATGCTCGCTGGCCATATTCTCAAACGACCGACTTCGCTCCGCCACCCACCTTCCTCGCCTTAACCCACAATGTCGGCAAGATCGCACATGAGCAAGTGAACAGAATGCTCAACACAATACATAGTCCCCAAATGGCCTTGGTCTCGAAACAAATCGTCCTCGTACTTCCCGCCCAGTTCCCCAGATTCAGCCTAGCTCCAGAAACATTGACATTGCTTGCAAGTGCCTGTGTGAACGCCACAGCGGAGCGTGCATCGGCCGCAGCTTCTTTGTTCTCGATGATCAAGCAATTGAGGTACGAGAGCGGTTTGCCGAGGACGACGGAGATGATGACAAAGGCGAGGAGGAGTGCGGCATCTGTGCCGGCCATGATGAGCAGGCCGAGGTTGGCGCGGGCGTAGAAAAATGGAATGCTGATGAGGCAGTAGAGCGTTGCCATGCAGGTCTACAATGTTGTCAGTTGGAGTTGGAGCAGAGGGAGAATTGCGGGCTTACGATCGTGAGAGTGCCGACCACTTCTCGGGGTGGTTCGACGTCTGCACTGATGATCTCGGCCACGAAGTTTGCAGTCATGCCCACGATTGCGATCATGGCAATGAGAGAGAGGCCGCGAACTAGTATGAATGTCTTGGCAAGAGGAGCGGCGCCATAGTCTGGAATGGGCATATTTGCCAAGCTGTGACTTTTCGAGGTCTGATGTCGTTCTTGTACGTTTTGTTGTGGTTGACGCCTGCCAGCGGGCGATCGTTCGATGTGTAACTGTGGATAGAAGCAAGACGCAAGCAATTACCAGAAATGCTAAGAGAATGCAGAGAATGTAAAGAAATCACAAAAGAGATTCGTGTAGATGTGCTATGGGAATGTCTGGAGCAGCATATCCTACCTTTCTTATACTGCCATGTCGTACTACTGTTGATCTGTTTGATGCTGCTCCAACAATAGCAGTGCCTTTTCTGCACAACCCAGAGACTGATCCAGCCATTTGTGGTTTCATGATGCTCTCTCGAGGCCGTGTTTGTAGCCAATCGAAGCCAGCGGCTATTTTCATGCTAGCACTCTGCACCCAGCGGCTACGTGTAGTTGAGCGCACAGACAACCACAGAATTTGCTCAGAGCAGCTTTGCATCTTGCTCCCTTCTATAGCAGGGCTCTTAAGCTGGTCCGTGAGGTTTTGGTGATGCTGTGATTGTTTCGAGGTCGTTGCCTTCGTTATGTCCCACGCGGGAAGTGCCCACAGAGCGCATGCGGATGTTTCGCAGTATTTTCCACGCGCGGAAGACTTCATGATTGTGGCTGAGATGTCGCAGACTGTTGGCGAGTAGGTACGATCGATCTTCTCTGGACGTAGATGCGGCACGAGGACTGAGCGGTGATGCCGGCGAATGTGTATAGGTGTGTGGGTATGTCATTGCTGTAGAGAAGGTGCAAATGACCGAAGTTGCTGTCCCACACAGCAGACTTCGCCAAGATCCTCACTCCGGAAGCGTCAAGCCACCCTCCATCTCCATATATTCCGATACTGATGTTGCACACTCTTCATTCAGTGCTAATGGTTTCAGAGCGGTGCTATGAGTGGGAATGTCGTTGAGCAGGAGATCGTGCCGATGTGGTACATACCAGACCTGCCGTCATGAGCCAAGACAAAAAGCGACATCCTGGATCTCCGGCGGCCATACCAAGAGCTCCACCCTTACCGGCCCCGAAGCCACTGCCACTTCAACAGAGAGCACGAGATGCAGCATCCAGATTTCTGGGCTTCGCTTCGAGGCCTCCTAGTCCCACGGCGGCGGAATCTCTGGAGGAGGAACGCTTCACTCATAATAGTATCCAGAGCCGCTCTTCATCCATAGGCGCGACACAAAATGCCACGGCCAGCCATAAAACCGGATTAGAGATCAAGACTATCAGCATCAACGAGCGAGGAACTCATGCCATTATCGCAGGAAAAGCCATCTTCAAGACCGTCAGGGTCGAGGACGGACACTGCACCGAGGATTTTAACCTCAGGACGGCTATTCGAAGCACACCTACTCAGGCTTCGGGGCAGCCGAGGCAAATATACGAAATCGACATTGCAGACGTAGCATGGGCGAAGGGCGATACTGGGGACTTTGTCGCCGCAGCCACGTCGAGTGGCAAGATCATCGTGTACGATCTAGGTCATGCTGGTCTCCAAGCCGCTCAGCTGCACGAGCACTATCGGCAGGTCCACAATGTCACATTCAACCCTCATCGAGGTAGTCTCCTGCTGTCCGGAAGTCAGGACGGTACTGTTCGTCTTTGGGATATCCGAGATTGCCGCAGCCAGGCGAGCGCTGTCCATAGTAAGCGCAAGTACTCTGGCCAAAGCGATGGTGTTCGAGACGTCAAATGGTCACCGACCGAGGGCTATGACTTTGCCTTTGGAACCGATCATGGAGATGTCCAGCGTTGGGATATGCGGAACTTGAAGGCGGCCAAGGTTAGAATCCCGGCTCATGGTCTGTCGTGTAATACTGTCGACTGGCATCCCGATGGCAAGCACATACTCAGTGCCAGCTCTGACAAGACTGTTCGTGTGTTTGATGTGTCTACCAATCGGCCCAAGAAGGCCTCGTGGGAGATTAAGACAGCATATCCCGTTATGCTTGCACGATGGCGACCTGCATGCCAGTCGATCATGCCCCAGGACAATGGCGCTCAGCAATGCACGCAAGTGGTGACTGCTTACGATCGTGAGCACCCCATGATGCATGTTTGGGATTTTCGCCGTCCTCTTCTGCCCTTCCGACAACTCCAGCCATATCAAAAAGAAGCTCCGACCGATATGCTATGGCATTCTCAAGACCTATTGTGGACTGTTGGACGTGAGGGTATCTTCTTGCAGACGGATATTCAGCATGCGCCGAAACTAATTGATCGGTCTAATCTGCAAGCCTTTGACGTATCGCCGGTTGGCGAGCTTACCTTGGTCGCGCAGCAGCGAAAAAACCGTCGCCGGCCGACACCACAACAAATTTCGTCCCTTCACTCTAAATCAGTCAGTAACAGCCTTGGGACAAGCCCAGAGAGCTCCGTACTGAGCAGAAGTTGGGCGGACGACAGCCTCGATCAGTCCTTCTTGAGTGTGCTGCCTTTCAAGCGTCAACGGCGGTCCAACAGCGGCAGCAGGACGCACGGCGCGCACGCCTCTTCGAACTACAATCACAACCAGTCAGCAACTATCAAGCTCGACGACATTCTCTTCAACCGCAAGTCCTTCAGACCTCAGCAAGTCTCCTGTCGTGGACACTTGCCGAGCCACAACAACCCGACTGCACTCGCATTCCTGGCTGAACGATACAAGATGAGCGCCTCAATGCCGGTCCCCTCGTACATCGATGAAGCAGCTGTGGATGAGGATATGGCTTTCCTGTCGCAAGTCAGGAAAGTATTCGAGAACAACGAAGATGCTGCGGACGCAATAGGCTTTTCCGTGTGTGCGCAGACGTGGAAGATGGTCGGGCATTGTGTTGAGCAGAATCTGCGGGAGCGCATCGGCGACAAACACCACCGCATCAGAGCGATGCCAGCTCAGCAAACATTTGGTAAGTCATCATTGTCTTTCGGCTTGTTGACTCGCGAAGCTGGTCACAACTCTGAGCGTGATGTATAAGGAGGGGCGCGAAGTGGCATGCTCTTCTGCATGTGGCCAGGCCTACGCCCTCGCTGTTCGCGATGCCGCCATAGGATATTGCTGACTCTTGTGTGTAGAGAAGCGTTCGTCTGTCGAAACGCTGGCAAGAAGATACATCATAGAGCTCTCAAAATCCCCTCGGCCCTCTCCAGCGCATACCCGGCCAGTCTCGACCATAGCGCAACAGCTCGCTATGCCGGAAAGCACTTCGAACGTCCCAACACCATTAGCACGACCTTCAGCACTCGGCAAGAACAAGACCTCACCGAATCAGAATCTCCCAGACCCAGATAAAGATGAGACGATCACACTGCCACCTTCGCTGGCTACTCAACATGCCATGACATCGGATAGCTTGTCAGATGTTCAGCAAGCAGGCCAGACTGTTCAGCGACTTACAGTCAGCGCGCTAGAAGACCTCCAAAAGCTACAGCCGCCTGAAGGCACTGCAGAGCGCAACATTGCACTTAACAGATGGAGCATACACTCCAAAGCACCACTCAGCCTGGACACGTACGATAACGGCATGAGGATCGCTCCTGCGAAGCTCGAGAAGCACGATAGTAGCGAAAGCTTTGGTTTCCTCGAAGATTCCGCAGGCTCTGCAGCGTCCTCGTTCCCTGCATCATTCGATAGCAAGAATGGTTCGCCATCAGTGCGTATCCCAGCAGCACATCCGAGCCGCCTGGGAACACTCGCCCAACCTGCGTCTTATCCTACCTCGTTCCAAGAAGACCACGCCGTCTCTGCAGCACAATCTATGTTCTTCGGAGGCTCGGGCACGCTTGCAAACAGCGCTGTAGCTACACCAGACCAGTCTGGAAAAACAAGCGTTACTACATCGGATGAGGATTCGACAACAAGAGTCTCTACAGACACCACAGACTTTGCACTGCCTGCAAGAGTAAAGCAGCCACCCGCACAACAGCTCGCTATGAAGCTTATTGCTGAGGATCAAAATGTAGCTGCTTACAAGATCAACAAGCCGAACCAACCCATCATGATCGCTCAGAGACCACACCTTGAAGATGGCAATTTTATTGACGATCAAGGACTCGACACAATCAAACATTGGGACAAGCACGACTCCCCTGCCGACTCAGTGCTCGAGGAAGACTTTTTCGAGCTGGATCTCGAGCAGAACAAGCCATGGAGACTCATCGAAATGCTCGAACAGCTCGTAGACTACTACACGGTGGCATATCCATACCCACAAATGATCGCAGCGCTACTCCTGGTCGTGGGCCCGCTCCTCCCGCCAACACAACCCCTCTCAATCTATGAGATCCAGGAGACCATTTCGTACTACGTGGATTACTACCTGAACACCTTGGGATGGGACGCAGAGACGCTGCCTGCGGTGATGAAGCAGTGCTACGAGCAGCCGATGAAGGTACGTATAGTCACAAATCCGTCGCACATATCCCAGCCCTCAGCAAGATATTCGGAGCGACGCGAAAGACGACGCGCCATGTTCACCGTGCCCTACCTTCCTCGATGCAGACGTTAACACTTCATAGGCCGGGCTCCGCCCATTCCAGGTAGAGTCGATGCTCGCGACCTACCACGAGCAACTCCTGGCCCACCAGCTGCACGACGAGGCGGCAGCACTGCGAAAGCAGTGTTGGCCAGCATACCCTGCTGTGTGGGAGGACTTCGCGCGCGGTAGCAACAACGTGCAGCATACCGGCGCCGAGAGATGCCCGGTGTGCTGGGAGCGGAGTCCGGCGGCGTTGTGGACGAGTTGTTTGCTGTGTGGTCATGGCGGCCACACGGCTTGCCTTCGAAAATGGTTTGGGGAGGAGGGAGAGGAGGGCTGTGTGGTGGAGGGATGTCTGTGTGGGTGTGTTGTTGGGGAGACGGCGCGCAACGCGCCAGAGCCCCTCGTGAGGGAGGATAGTCTGGTGGCGAAAGAGAGTAGTGCTGTGGAGGGGGTGAAGAAGTTGAGGCTGTGAGTAGGTAGGTGGCGCGGTGGCGCGGTGGCGCGAGGCGCTGGCAGGATATCCTGCACGAATACGATGACTTTGCTGCCGATTGATGCCGCACACACTTTGCCATGTCGCGACAGCTGTTCGAAGTGAAGATTTCGTGTAGCGCTGCCTACCGCAGGAAGAGTCGGCATTTGGTGTATCAAAAAGTCTTCGAGCTGTGAAAGGTGCCAAGGTAGTGGTGGATACGAGAAGCTATGCCGTTTTGAAACAAGTACGCATATGCAGAGCCGCTCGAGCCGCGTCTCGCGTGTTTCCATATAAGCAGCAGGTATGGTCCGGGTTCGGACGTCTCCGCTGTACTCAAAACTGCTGTGCGACTGCAATGACACATTGACAGGAGCTACAGCATATGCCGACGCGCGTGCACCGAGTGCAAGACTCCCGTCTGCAACTACATCTTGACCACATGTGATGTCAGCGTGTAACCCGCCGCTTTTCATTGTGGTTGTGGCCGCGAGCATACTGACCACAACTCTCGCATCCATCTTGGGTATGTGCACGTGCCAATGGGTGTACACCATGATGCAGCGCGGGAATGCTGGTTAAAATATACAAGGAAGGCTGACGCGGTCCACATGTCGTCTGCCAATGACAGTTCAGCACTTTCCTCCTCCGGGTGCTCCAGCTCTCCGGTACCCGCCGCGGCCCCAAACGCTTATGGAGCCAAGCTTGGAACGCCCCTGCATTTCTTTGACAGAACTCTTCCTTTCCACGGTTCTTGCACGCACCTCTCGTTCATCCATCCACTATCGTTTTCACTACCCGATCGCATTGCACTTTCCACTCTACATTACTTCCTCTTGGTCTCACTCGCTTGGACGGGGAAGAATTCGCATGCTTTGTGCATATATCATTTATAAACCTTCGCTTTGTGTTCGGAAGTGGCAAGGAGAAACAAACAGCCCTGCATTTCTACCGCGCCAGCCAGGCTTGATCGCGCAATACGACCAGGACGAGCTGCATACCGTAAGCACTTGTGCCACCAATTCGAGATCGACTCATCGATACGAGCATCTGCCGCGCTTCAGCCGGGCGCATCAAAATGAAGTACATTCTGCCCGCCGTCGCGCTCGTTGCAACAGCATCAGCAGCCACAACTTGCGATCCGAACAACCTCTGTCCCGAATCCACGCCTTGCTGCTCGCAGTACGGTCAATGTGGTGTGGGAGCGTATTGCTTGGGGGGGTGTGATCCTCAATCGTCCTTCTCGCTGCAGTCATGCATGGCTGCACCAGTATGCAAGAGTGGAGACTTCAAGATGGATTCCTTGGACGATGTCGCAGCGAATACAGTATACCTCGGAGATTCGAGCAAAATCAACTGGGTCAGCTCTGGCAAGCCTGTCACCTATAATGGCGACTCGATCCTCTTGACTATGGCACCAAGCACAGTCGGAACACTGCTTACAAGCACGCACTATGTATGGTACGGCAAGATCAGCGCGACCATGACGACCTCGGAAGGTCAAGGTGTGGTCACGGCCTTCATCCTTATGAGCGACGTCAAAGATGAAATCGATTTCGAATTCGTTGGTACAGACACTTCTTCTGCGCAGAGCAACTACTACTACCAGGGAATCACTGACTGTATGTTCACCAAATCGGTTGCAAGAATTCGAGCTAACATCAAATAGACCACAACATGGTGCCACTGAACACGTCCGACACGCGCACCAACGTTCACACGTACACCATCGACTGGAACCCAGATTCCGTTACGTGGTCGATTGATGGAAATAACCTGCGAACGCTGAACAAGGCCGACACTTGGAACGATACCACCAAAAGCTACCACTTTCCACAAACTCCATCGCGTGTACAGCTCTCGCTATGGCCAGCTGGTCTTGCTAGCAATGGTGAGGGAACCATTGCATGGGCAGGTGGCCTCGTGAACTGGGATAATAGCGAGTACATGCAAAACGGCTACTACTACGCCATGGTGAACGATGTCACCGTTGATTGCTATGATCCACCGAGTGGCTTCTCGAACAACCATGGCGACAGTGCGTACTACTACACCAGCCGAGCCGGCACCAATGACACCGTCGCCATCGGCAATAACAACACTGTCCTTGCATCGTTCATGGCGACCGGCGACAACCCAGATACGAACCCAAATGCAAAACCTAGTGGTACTAAAAGCACCAGTAGTGCTGGAGCCAGTGCAACTGCTGAAGTCGAATCTGTACCAGGTATTTCTGGTGGTGGCAACGCAGCTAGTAGTGGCGAGAGCCCAGTAACTGGTCAGTCAGACGGTACTAGCAGCTCTGGCTCATCCTCTGGATCCAGTGACTCGAGCTCTGGAAGTTCGAGCTCCGGAAGTTCGAGCTCTGGATCTAGCGGCTTCTCGCAGGGTTCTGGCAGCTCGGGCGGTAGCAGTAGTGACGCACCGAAGATCGTTGCTGGAAGTGCCGTGGCCCTGCTTGGATTTTTCGTTGCAGCGCTGATGCTGTGAGTTGAATGTTGGAGGTTGGAATATACCAGAACTTGGATGTTCGAATAATGCCTGACGGCTGACAGTCCTTGACGACGTAAGGCGTTCCAGGCGCCGACGATAAGCTTTGTAGGGGTATTTGTACAGCACCCAAGCATGGGGTGACAGCTAGCATTCGTGTGCATGATTTGAGACAGTCAAACTGGCTATGTAGTGATTGGAAAGTAATGTTCAATGACCGATCTACTAGATCTCGTGTTTCAGACGCTCCAGGTTGTTCCATGCCATATCTCAGAATGGTACGAATTTTGCGCTGACCGTGGCGGCGAAGTATGTGAATCGATATTGGCTGTCTGCAATTGTTTGCAGGTTCTGGACGATTAGAAACGCATTGCGGACCTGATATTGAGCTCAAAGAAGATAGGTTCAACGAGACACTGAATGAACGAGCACCGCATCAGAGGCCAAGAGTACATGTAGTGATTCGGAACGCTTTCGCTCTTTTCCCCAAGAACAAGGTCACACGTTCCTACGGAGGCTGACCCTTGCTTGCCTCCGGATGCGAGAAAGCGAGCGCGCCAAGCATTCTCCCACGCGGTCCGTGCATAATTCGAAGACTGAACATCACGAAATATCGCAAATAACATTACTATCGCTTAGCACACCTCCAACACTCTCCCTCCACCCACCACAACTACCGACACCATGGAGAACGAACGCGGCGAGCTTGTCGACCTGTAAGTCATCAAAGGCTCGCATTGCTAACCCTGGTGGGAAACCTCGCATACTAACAAATTACAGCTACGTCCCACGCAAGTGCAGCGCTACCAACCGCATCATCAAGGCCAAGGACCACGCCTCCGTTCAGATTTCGGTCGGCAAGGTCGACGAAAACGGCCGCTACACCGGCGAGAACCAGGTCTACGCCCTCTGCGGCTTCGTTCGTGCCATGGGCGAGAGCGATGACTGCATCAACCGTCTTGCACAGAGAGATGGCTTCGTCAAGAATGTCTGGTCCGCCTCGCGATAAATGATTATGGAGAAAGGTGAGCAACATAAAATAGAGGAATCATGAACACAATACTGATTGACGATACAGGGTCACCTCGCAGAGCCACTCACGCGCTACGCTACGCTCCGCTCGACATGATTGCGCGACGGAAACGGACAGTATAAAAGCGAGGAAAACTCAGTGCGATGACAACCGCCGTACGCCTGGGCATCAATCGACACAGCACGATGTCCGCCCGGCCACAGGCAGCTGAGTCTGTCCCAGTGATGCTTGCGAAATAGATGCTGTGCTCGCGGCGGAGCTGAATGCGAATCATGTTTCAACGACCCAATACTGCCCCTTCTTTTCTTTGCTTTTCTCTTATGACCTTGGTGCGCACTACTAAGCACACATACAATGGCTGACTAACGGCCTCTGCTTTCCCTGCTTGCTCAGGTAAGTAGGACTTATGAAAGTGCGAGGAAAGGCATGGGACGACGACGGAATGCTGGTCCCTCGAGGACCGCCTCTCGAGGAGTCTCAACAGCCTATATCAATGCTGATACAGCACCTCTCTCAGAAAAAGCTGCGACTGCTAAGGGTGTTGGTCGTGGTACAGATACGGGCGAGACAACTTTTCCATCATGATGGCCACGCATCATGAGGTTGCAGAGTGATCAAGAAATGGCGAACCATCGCGCCGTTCGGCGCAAACAATATGAGCACAATGGCGCAAAGGTGGTGTTCACGACATAAAGAGAGCGTTACGTTGGCAAAACAAAGCATGATCGTTGCACTCACCATCGACATCGAGCGGAGGGGCTTTGATGTGAGGCCGCTACACAGGCAAGATATTCTGATCATGAATCCGCCATTCAGCTCATTTGTCCTGGCATTCTCTCTCGCATGCTCGATGCCGTTCTTTTCTTTGTAGTCCACGAGGCCATTTGGCTACGACCAACACATGGCTATAAAAATGCACCTGGCCGATTTCACTCACCACTGGCTGATTGCTCCCCTACGCACGCAAACTGTGCAGCGCGTGCTAGCTGGATACACATGGCCTTCGACAGCAGCATAGCATCACGTTAGCCACGTCTTCTGCTTCAACATGCTATGCTATTAATATTCCAGCACTTCATCGGTCACTGCACCACTATTCTGTATACAACTACCTCATATACTAGCACTACAGCGAAGTACAACTCAGAGATCAGCATGAGAACACCGACCACCTTTCTGCTGCTGATTGCAGCCACTTTCGGTGATCTGGCATCAGGATTTCCTGTCTTTGGGAGTGGTTCCCAGGACCTCGACAAGCGCTGGTACAGCATCAGTGGACTGTGGCCAGATAAGGCCGCAGTGGCAGGCACCTGGCCTGTTCTGTCTTTCATGCCGGGAATACATCAACTTCGGTATTGCTATGACAAGCAAGAAGACTACGACAGGCTCGGGCCAATCATGGATGCCGCGAAGCCCATCTGGGCTCCTGCTTTGTCACCAAATTCTGCTTTGAAGCTAGTCCCTGAGCAAGGCACAGACGAGAAATCGATCTGTTCCACCGATCCCAAAGTCACGTCGCCTGACACTATGAGACTACAATATCACCCTCGCGACATCCACTGCCAGGGCATCGGGTGAGCATAGAACTCTAGGACACGTTTTGGTTTGGCTCATTGTTGATGCGCGGTTTAGATACAATAAGCGGCTCCAAATTAAGGCCGATAAGCATCAGAAGATTGCAGACACCGAGCTCCATAAGATCGTGTTTACGATGAAGGACAGCGAAAAAGACGGCAAGGGCAAGACTACGAAAGTCGGCGATGGAGACCGCGTCCGGCTTGCGCATGAACTTGGCATGATGGTTCGACAACGGAGGCGTGGCTTTACCAACAGGGTTCGCAGGGCATGCCATGGGCCTTGACCACGAGTTTCAGAGACCTGATGCCGACAAGTATATCAAGTTCACTTGTGCGAACCTCAAAGAATATGCCGCGGTCGGTCGATATCACATTGCTGCAATGCTGCACAGCTAATACGATATCAGGTCAAGGCTCAGATCGATGCCAAGTCTGGAAAATGGCAAAAGGGCGATACCATTGAGAGAGCGTATGCGAGCCTTGACTTCATTCTCCAGAAGGCACGAAACTAATCCTGTTCGTTCTAGCTGTACAGACGTCCCCACAGCGGTCCGCTACGGCTTCGACGGTGCTCTCCAAAACATTCGAGCTCCCAACGCCATCAGGCGCCGTCGGTGAAAAGTCCTATTCCACCAAGTTCGACTATAACTCCATCATGATGTACGGCTCGTACCAAGGCTCCAGAGAAGACGTTTATGCATCTGACTTCCCGAATGGCGCTGTTATGCTGATACCTGGTTACACGATAAAACATAAGTTCAAGAAAGACGAAGTAGTGCCGCCGAAGCAGGTGTATATGGGTGGTAAGACGCTTCCGAGGTATGTTATTGCAGTGTCTGCGGGTGATGTTGCGAGGATTCAGCAGCTGTATCCATTGAATGGGGCTGTTGTGTCGAGTAAGCCGGAGAAGGGAGATTGGGGTGCTGTCTTACCGAGAATTCGTCGTGTTGGTGGTGGTGGTGGTCCAGCATGAGTTGCGGCTACAGATACAGATACGTGACCACATAGCGGTAATGAAGCAAGGCATGCAGTGAGTATACCACAGTCTGGAGATCCTCCTTAGAGTCCCTGCTGCTACCATCATTACTGCGTCAACGACTACGCTTCCACTCCATCCTCACGGCCTCGTCATCGCTATGACCCTTAACTGGATCGCGGTCTTTGCTATCTGTTACCGTGAACCTAGCTTCTGGTTTCATTCCACACTTAGACCAATACTACCAGTGCTACGCTCCTCAGCACACGAAGTACAACTTGAGGACGTGATCGTATATTTCCTGCTAGGTCAACTATAACCTTAGCTGAGGCCGTTGAAGACATGGAATCACTAGGCAGTGTGAATGAAGTGGTGTAGTGCACATATTGAGTTAGGGAGCAGTAGGAGGTATGCTAGTAGAAACACTGAATGCGATTGGTTGATAATCCCAGTCTCCCACGGCGACGCTAGCTCAAGGCCCGACTTTGGCAATCAACCGTTGCTTTCGGCGCAACCGTTTTTCTGAGCGCAACCGTTCCGAACCCGTTCCTTTCAGCGCAACCGTTCTGCAACCATTGCGCATCTTTGCACTGCTCAGTTCGTTGGTTTATCTATTTTCTGCGGTCTTTTGAAAAGGCACACTCTGTGCTCAGGACTCTGCTACGAAATTGTATCGATCTTATTATGCGATACATGGCTATATCGAACAGGAGTAATGGCACCGTCTCGTCCTTGACACGCACGTCTTTTGCACGTGCATTCCGTTGACAAGGTTTCTCGAAGCCACGCATTCTCCTTCCATTCAGCACAGCATTGACATGACTGTAACTTGCGAACGTCAAGAACAAGCCCGACCACTGCATAGGCATACATTTCATTCAATGCAGGTATTCTGGATCCTATATTACACTGGCACGAAATCGATGGCCATGACCGGCGATTGTAGGCGTATGAGTTCGCCCATCGACGAAATGCAGTCGCTGGATTCCTTGCATTATATACGTAATGGAAAGGTTCATTTTTTAGCTTCCACTGCTGGCTGAACGCTTCGCTGCGGATTCTCTGCGAAAGTGGTCTGCTCCTGCAAGCAAGAAGTCATGAAAATCTCCCAGATTGTCACAGGTGGCGGCCAGGCAAGTCCCAACACACGATCAAGACCTGTCGGCTTTGCACATACCCACGGCTTAGCAAACGGCGAGACGCAGACGGGATGCGACAGGGCCAGAAATGTCGTCGTTATGTTGGACATATAGCGCTTGTCGCTCGGAGGCTCCTTCATGTCGAAGGGCCTTCCGAAGCATAGATCGTCAAGGATATCGAACACCAGGTAACTGATACCGTGTGCCACATTCGGCGCCTTTCCAGTATCTGAGGCATGCTTCCCGATCATTTCCCGCTATCGATCAGTATTCGAACGAACTAACGGCTCCATAGATCGCAAAGGCTTTTTTCAAAGAAGGCTAGATTGAGCACAAGCCTTTTGCGGCCGTGCCTCGAGACGTCAGTCACGTTGCATGTACTTTCGACATCTGCTGTCCAAGACGGTGTCTGGTCCATCCGTACCAACAATGAAGGTGAGTACGATTTGCTGAGACAACTATGACCGTCCGATCTTTCGCCTCTTTAACGACTTGTTTGATGATGACACTATCAATGATCACGCGATCTATTTCATCTTCGCGATTCCATCATAGCGCCACATGTGGCCATTTTGGCAACGTCGTCGATTCCACTGCTGCCAAGAAGCATGCCACAGTGTATAGAGAGCTACCATATCAATGATCTTCGTCACCGTTGCATGGCGTGGGAGACTTGGCTTCCGGTTGATCGAATCGATCGTGATATCTAACGCGCTGGTTTTTGGCAAGCGATGTCAGAATTTGTCGACTTAGTCATCATCGAAGTGCCGGACTGACTCTGAGTGAACGAAAAGACCTACATGTGCCTTCGTGGCCAATACAATGCATCCTCCTTCAACATTAATGATGGTCATTCAAGAAACAGCGCGAAAATCAAGAACATGCTCGAGCAGTTTATTGACGGGAATAGCAGCCCAGGAGCCTTCGAATCTTCAGAGGGGTAGCTCCGTTCCTCTCTGCTTACCTCCCAGCGTGTAGCCTCTTATACAATACTACCTCGGTCGTGCTCAATAATACGCCTACTATGACGGTCCAACCGTTGACAAGTCGTAACACACAACACGGAGACGTGGCCGAGTGGTTATGGCGCTAGTTTCAGGCAGTGTAAAACTGTGCCGAAGTGTAATTACTAGTGGGTAATTCCGCGTGGGTTCGAGTCCCACCGTCTTCAACATTCTAGAATGTGTGAACCAAAACGATCTTTTGGCTTCCCACGAACTGGTTCGATGATTCTAGACATACATAGGAAGCATATGTGCTTTTGCTTCAGTGGAGATTGTTAAGGTGGCGTGAGAATGTTTGCAGAATGTTCTAGGATCGTATGACTATCCGGCTGTGATTGCTATAATGGTGTTACTTTAGGTGTGCGTTGTCAAGGCTGCTATCATCAGAGTCGAGTAGGACTGTTGGTGATAGCGATATCGTTTGGACGAGACCTGCAGTCAAAGGCCGCAGTCAAGAATTTTTAATACTAATCGTAGAGCACGCGAGAATATGAAGAGCCTGATATGGGAAATACTGCGTTAGCAATTGGAGCCGTGCTTCGTGAAGACTTCGTCATGAAGCAGGGCAATACGAGTAATATAAACGTGGTTGATAGGTTGACTCGATGCTACATATAGTTCAAGCTGGAGTCGACCTCATCCGGGGCGATGACTGACTTCATGCCCAAACACTATGTACCTAGTCCATTCTGCCTGGAACTTTGCGTAGCTTGAGCGAGAATCGCCTCTCCACCATTGTGGCATCCGGGACTGGCATGGCAATCTCCTCTGATGTTCGTTTGTCAGATTTTGGATGCTCGTCGTTTATGCATAGTCTTCAGTTGTTGGCTTCGTTGCAAGCTGCTCGGTTGCTCATTTGCACGGCAAGCTTCGTAGTGTCGTCATGTTCGTTATACTGGATCGCATGCTCAGCCCGAAAGCAGCTGCTCCTTCTTCGCCTTTTCGCTATCACGCAGAGCAGCGATCTCTTCCTTGCTCATGTCGTGTGTCGCGTGAACTTGGTTGAACGGGTTGTCTGGGTGCTTCTCAAACTCCTTCCTTATTTGATCAACCTTCTGCTGTCTCCTCAAGCCTTTCTCATCCTTCATCTCGTCAAGTCGCCTCTCTTCGTACGCAGCATAAGCGGCTTTGAACCTTCGCTCGGGGTGACGATCGATCTTCTCCTTGTTATCGGTGGTCAAGGTCAGGGCATCGAGCGCGTTGTCGATACCGGTGGCGTTGAGTGCTGCCAGATCCTTCTTAGAGGAAGGCGCGTCAAGGCCGGACAGATCGAGACCACGGGACTTCTTTGCGGGAGCTGCTTTGCCCTTGCCGCCTTTCGTAGGCAAAGATGCTTCCTCTTCTTTCAACAGCGCGTCCTTCTCGGCCTTCTTTCGTGCTGCTTCAGCCTGTTTCGCAGCAGCCGCCTCACTGGCTTACTTTAGCATGTTTCACGAGGCCTGGAGTGAAATGTTGGCGCACTCACGCTTTGCTATTGTCTTTCCCACCCTTCTTCCACTCTGCTGCCTCAGCAGCCTCCTTCTTTTGATTCTCTTGCGCAGCTTTTTGTGCAGCTACTTCTGCCTTCTTCGCATTGCCCGCGGCCTTCTTGCTGTTCTCGCCTTTCGGCATGATGGCGGAAGTGCTGTGGTGACTATGCTAGATGGTCGAGTCTCGAATCGTCGTTGATAATACGTGGGAGTGGTTCAATATTGCAATTGGGAGTGAAGCGCGCGGGTGCAACGAAGTACAAGTAGAACTTACGCGACGCATAAGTTTGCATGTGGGTTGCTGCTTCCTGTCCGCCACTAGCCGATCTCGCTCGGTACACCCGACGACTGAGTGAATCTTACGACTTCCATCTTCACATGTCATCACCAACATGTTTTTTTCAACGTCTGTTAGATACCCGACTCCAGATGATAAGCAGCAGGAGTGACCGTATAGCCTCAGCTGGCATGCGCTGCTGGTTAGACGCATCAGACCAGCCTACTTCGCTTCACGAGAAGATCTGAGCCATACAGAGACCGGCCGATCATAGTGTCTCGAGCATTGCAGCTTGAGGGAACAACTCTCATCACATCTTCCCGAATACAGCAGAGTGTTCTGTGGAAGTGATTGAACGGTATATGTGTGGAATGAGAGGCAGGAGCGACCTGAGTGAACATCCCAGTCGTGACGTTGCTTGCCAAGCTTTTTGTCACGTCTTCCACGACGCGTCTTCGTTTGACCCCTCACACACACATACATGATGCGCACAAGATGTCGTCGCCAGTACCGCTCAAGCGGCGGAAGATTAACGATGCCGCAAGTACACTTAGGAAGCCTTTTGTATCCCCTATGAGATCCGCACAACCTGACCGGACACCATTGAAGGAGAAACAGAACAACGGCGTCGCGCATCAGCCATATCTACCGAGCACACTTGCACACACGATCAATGCACCCGGTAACTTGTCAAAGTCATCTATACTCGAACCATTACCGTTGAACCAACCCTTGAAGACGCCTGCGAAACCACCTCCAGCTCGCAAACCGCCATCCTCAATATGGTCCTCTAAAAAGAAAAACCCAACAGAGCTCGCCGCTCAAAGTGCCGTCATGTCCCTAGAACGACAGATCAAGAAAGTTCAAAACGATCTCGACGCTCTCAAACAAGCCAAACAACTCTCCACAAGCAACACAGACGCCGAGCTCGAAGCCCTCTCCGAGAAATGGCGTCTAGCCTCCCAAGCTGTGGCAGAAGAACTATTCGGCGAAGTCAAAGAACGTGTCCAACGCATGGGCGGCGTCGCAGCCTGGCGTGAGATGGAGAAACGGAAGCACGATCGTGCTCGTGGAATGGGCGAGTTTGCGCAAGAAGAAGTCCAGCAGGATGATGATGCGGATTGTGAGTTCGACAGCCAGGGAGAAGAGTTGCCGGAGGATGAACAGGAGTATAGGAAGAAGATGAAGAGACAGGCGAAGCGGGAGATGATGGAGGCGGCTGATGCGCCGGATGTGCCTGAGGTGGATCCGAAACTGAAGCAGAAAGAGAAGGTGTGGGAGGAGAGTGGGAAGGATGATGATGTTAGTATCCGCGAGTCGTGTATAGGCTGGCTTGATACTGATTTGTGCTGCAGACGTTCACCATGGACATGATGTTGCGCTCGTTGAACATCGAGCTGCATGTCATAGGCTACGACAAAGAGACACAGAAGTGGATCTGATCATCGGCAGCTGCAGTGACTAACATGTGGGACGGAGACTTGCAGACGTAGTAATGGAGATATGAGTAATGACCAAAAGTGATACCCACAACGAACTCGATGTAGCTCAATGATATTGAAATTGTGCTTTCCATACCCAGTTCTAACTTTCAAGGCATGCTTCATTATCATCATCGGACGAGTGACAGTCATACTCATCCCAAGACGATATCCTCGTCACAACATGTGCCCCCTGATCGAGGGTCGTGAATGCACAATCACAGCTACATGTAACCAGTAATGGACGATTCATCTTCACAAACATTACGCATTGAGCATATCAAAGGATCGCCAGGCCGGGTGTAACTGCCGGGCACGAGCGATGACAGGGCTGGAGTACATCATCGCCAAAGTGCCCAGCTATCGCCTCCATGTTCCGCGGATTTGGACATTCACTAGTATGCATACTGTTGCAGCCAATTAATGGTTGATGGAGGTGGCCACAGATCGTGCCGTCATCAGGCGAAAGGGAATTATGATTTTAGATACGAATTACAAGGAGAGCAGATGGTGGTATTGTATTGACCGTTCCGCAGAAGCACTTCTGATACACTTCTACAGGGTCCAAATCGCAAGTCGTATCGATGACAGTCTCGTTACTCCATTGAGTAGTAGGTGAGAGACAAGATGCTATCCATTCAGGATCCTCACTCATACGCCCAGACCCGTTCAGCCAATTCCACGCAATGCATTCATCAAAATTGCAGGTATCGTTCATTTTGCAGATAACGCCAGCTTGCTCTTTGTGCTACATTATGATGTTCGTGTTCGTCCGGCTCCAGTCCATTCGAAAGTGACTATCGTCTCGCACATATGGAAAGTGCTCCGCTCTTAAACAGGAAGTACACGCATCCAATAAAACGGATGAAAGACAACGCTGCAGTAGCCCACAGCAACGCTCTAAAGAAGTTGGCTGTTCTGGTGGTGGCACCAGTCGAAAACCCGAATTTGTCGAAGTTGTCAGAGGTAATTGCAACCGCAAGGAGAGCATTCGAGAAGATCCAGAAAGTGACCAGACGAGTACGGAATGACTTGTACGAGTCCTCGAGGGTCTTCTTGGTGTCCTCCTTCGGTGGCACGTACGGTGTCAGAGCACGCTTGACAGTTTGTTCGAACTGTGAATCGATGTCTGCTTGCGGCAAATCGACTTCCTCAATGACTGTAGCTTTACCATCAGCGCCCTTTTGCGTCGTGGCAGAAGGAAGTGCATCGGCCTTGTCTGAGCCCTTGGTACCCCAGGAAACATCGTGCCAATTGCTGAAAGCGTACACCATGAGGATGTTGATGTAGCTGGTCATCATCAGCAAGTACTGTATGAAGGATGTGAACATGTGCCATGGGTCCAGATAGAGGAAAGATGCCACAAAATAGAGGCCAAAGGTCGCAGCAAGGGCAATAATGATGATACCAGCGCCGGTCGACGATACGAAAGACTTAATGAAGTCTCCCGCTGATCCATCTGTGTCCAGGCCAGTCCCACTAGAAAAGGCGTGAAACACGAGGTAGAACGAGTCCACGATGATATAGAGTTGAATGATGGCATACACCGCGAAGGACACAATGTAGGACCACTTGCTGCCCTTCGGCCTGTTACCAAGCGCAAGGATAAATTGCAGCAGGAGAAACGCCAGGTAGATGTACTTGACGACTGTGTTGATGATTGGTGTGACGGTGTTACCGAATGGGAAGGCTCGCTTGTCGTTGCTCGGACCAGGAGTACCGACCAGATCAATGATGACAGTAGTGGTCAGGTAGTATGAAGCTTGAGTACGTTAGCGCGTATGCCTCGTGTTAGGTTCTACTTATACATACCCAAAGAGAACCAGGACAGGGTCACTGTTGCGATGTTGTATACGAGCTGGATGTGGAAGAAGATCATGCGAAGAATGTTGTGTCCAGAGCGGTACATGCGTCCGAAGTGCATGAGGGAGTAGAGTGTGGCGGCGAAAGACCCGTTGAGCCATCGTCGACGCTGGCCAATGAATTCTGGTGCACCCTCTGGCACATCGGTCTCACCCTTCGAGGCCTTGACGTAGGTTAGATGCCATTTGCTTCCAGCTTTTGCGACGAGCTCGAAACACAAGATACGATCCTCGGCCAAGAACATATTCTTCTTGAAGATGTTCATGCCCTCGATACCCTTTGGACCAAGCTGCTTCGACAGCGTGTGATCACCATGGAAGTACTGCTCCAACGGTCGTCCCATGATGGCACGGAATCTGTAGGCCGAGAAAGCACCCGGGAGCACAGAGACATAACCAAAAGAGGACTCCAGCGGCTTGTCCAGGATATTGGAGATCTTGTATTCGAAGTTCTGGATTGCGACTAATGGATTGAGGAGATTCTTCCATCCTTTACCAAGAAGTGCATGGATCTCACCACAAGCACCACCAAGATCCTTGTCGTTGTAGAAGGCCTCCCAAAGAGCAAGCAAGGCCTTGTGTCCAGGTTTGGTACCAGCATCGAGTAAGATGCAGACTTCTGGGTTCAGAATGCGACCAAAAGCGGTGAAGAGCCATCTATGAGAATTGATTTTCTTGCTGTTTTTCTGCTTCAAGCAGAACATCATCTGCACTGGTGGCAGGGTTGTCGGGCCGTCATCGAGGGGACGGATGAGCTGCTGGTTTGCTGTCACAGAGAGCTGCGTAGTGTATTCGAAGATGTGCGCCACAGTCTCTTTTCCGTCAATGTCCCTCTTCATGATACCGTCCTGATAGATACCAATTGTTGCCAGCACATCGAGTGTGCCTTTGTCGCAAGGATCGATACCATCAAATACAAGACACACTACAATCTTTTGCCATGCCGGGCCACCCTTATTCCAGAACTCCGATTTCTTGATATTCACGATATCGCGGATGTTCTGCATCACGCCATGCAGCGTGCGCGCCGTGAGTGTCTTATCTTCGTTGTAGTAGGTCACGGCAATAAGCAACTCAGTGTGCCTGTTGTACATCGCAGGTCGAAGGTTGTAGCCGTTCTTGAGCGTGAAGTCGTTGGGATCGCAAGTCGCAGCGGTGTATCGCAAATGTGTGAACTCCTCGCTACCGCTCTCGAGGTCGTTTCTGTACTTCGCCTGCACTGCGTTTTGAATAGCTGATGGCACGGGATAGTCTGCACTGAGCACAGCGCCCTGGACAAGCTTCACCTTACGCGTAGCATTACGCTTCAAGCCGCCTGCAGCGGCACCAGGCTGTTGTCGCTGGCGCCATGCTTCCGTGCTCCCAGTATCGCTCCTGGAGTATGGACTCGAATCGCGTTCGGGACCACCATAGCCTGGATCTTCCAAGGTCACCCCGCTGTATTCGTGATAACCACCGCCATTGTATGGCGGCGCGTGACCACCCATGTACGACTCTTCTAATGCGTAGCCTTTTGGGTCGTGGCCGCCCGGAGTGCCTGCGCGGCTCTGTGGCTCGTCGAATGGACCTTGGAATGGACCATTGTTGAGCAGGGAGTGCTCTTGCTCATCGTCACTGTCGTGGTGTGGAGGCTGGTGGTATGGCTGCTAGCAGCTGGTCAGCTGATGTTTCGAGTCAGTGGTGCGAAGCATTGGCTATGCTTACAGTGGTGTCGTGAGGAATATCGTGAACATTATGGACGTTATCGTAGCCTCCGACTCCTTGGTAGGCCATGGTTGTGTACTGAGTTCCTATTAGGCTGCCAAAACAATAGAAAAGGTTGTTTCAGGTGGTGCAGGACTGTTGTTGTTGTGTATGGCTAGATGCAGCCCTGGCGGCGATGTCGTGAACGATGTAGACAAAGAAAGCAGCGAACGATGGCGCTGCGCTGCACAAAGGGCACCAGGCTGTTGGTGATGATGATGATGATGATGACTGTTGTTGTTGTGTATGGCTAGATGCAGCCCTGGCGGCGATGTCGTGAACGATGTAGACAAAGAAAGCAGCGAACGATGGCGCTGCGCTGCACAAAGGGCACCAGGCTGTTGGTGATGATGATGATGATGATGAAGATGAGGAAAGGTTTCTGTTGCCGTGCGCGAGACTCTAAGAAGAGGGTCGCAGCAGATCGGTAGGAGGAAGATAGCAGTACGCACACCAAGGTCTAAGACATGCAGAGACCCTGCAAAGAGTAGGACAAGGTATTCGCTGGCAAGGGAGAGCGATGATTCGCTGCGTAGGCGATGGTCGACCCCTTACTAGTGTTTCAAGATCGCGATGACGAACAAAAAGATCGAAACGAGGGTCGATGAGGCTGCCGCGTACTATAAGTAATCTCGTTGCATGCCTGGCGGGGAGGATGTGATGATGACTTGCAATACGGGAGACAGCGTCTATCGCTGCAGTCTGACCTGCAGCTTTTTTCTCACGCCTCTAGTACCAATGATGCAGCGCTACATGATGCCGCACGAACAAGTGTTGGCCTGCCAGTGGCGCGGCAAAGTAGCTAAGAATAACACTAGTCTGGGTTACTAGCACCACGCGCGCATCTACCTATTCTCGTGTCTTGTGTGCACAGTGTGGCGCAGACCACCCAACAAGTGCGATGCTGAGGATGGAGTCTCTAAAGTGTATTCACCGCCACCGAAACGCTGAGCCGAAAGAGAATGCTACGACATATATCAATCTTCGTGAGCTCTTGCGATGAAATATCACTGGAGCTTCTTCCGCATCTACCTCCGGCTCTGCGATAGTTCTATCGCCTGAAGATGCGATACGTTCGCTTCATCGCAGACGCCGAGCATCCTAGCCTAGCATCTTTCTACGCGGGGACTTTGAGACATTGTGCTTGCTTGCCCGTTATCGGTTGGCGACATGTGACTTGCACTGCTCGGCGACCGCTTGACGACTTTTCGCCGAACAAATGCATGCTGGTCTGTCGAGCCTGTCAGCCAGAAGCGCATGTCTCCCCCCGCGCGGGGCGGTGTAGAATGGAAGGACAGAAGGTGTTTCCGCTCGCAATATACATGTATCAATCCACGCACGGCACCCGCTGCGGCGATTGGGAGTCTCGTCTGACAACGGGAACTCTGATGGTCGAACTATATCTTCATGTACACGTACATAAACAGACCGTAGCACGATAGTCTAGCATGGGCTGCATTTCGGCATCTCGTATAGTAACTCGCCAGCCTCAAATCTCATCCATCTACATCCGACGTCCAGCTACAAACCAGGTCCACACGTCGTCCGTATGTGATTGAGTTTGCGCAGAACACACTGACCCAGTCGCTTCCCGCCGCATATCGATGGAAACACGTTTGTTGGAATTGTATTGCTGCATCCGGAACGAGGTGAGGTCAAGATCGAGCACGGGCGCAGCGCACACTTGCGCGCGTGTCGCCAGAACAAGGCGCTTGCATTTCGGAGCACGCGCGATCCATCGCAGCGTACATGCCTCGAGCACCGCACAGCTGCCATCATGACTGAAGTGACAGGCTTCAAGGAGAACGCCAACGTCAACAAGACAACAGAGCTCGTGCTGGTGTGCTGCCATGCGACGTACATGGGCGAGGGCGTCAACACCGCGGAAGATCAGTGGGTCTTGCAATCATTCCAGCAGTCTGATCCGTTGCGCAACAAGCCCGGCGAACATGAAACCTTCGTGCAGCACATTTTGAGTGCAGCGCTGGCCGTGCACAACGATCCGCGCGCATTACTTATCTTCAGCGGCGGCAAGACAAGTCCAGCGCCAAGGACAGAAGCAGAGAGTTACGCCCCCATTCTGAGACATTTCGTCCGCCACAATCCCGTACTGTTCCCGGCCGGCGTGCGGTATGGTCTGGAGAGTTTCGCTACAGACTCCTACCAGAATCTGCTCTTCTCCATCATTAGATTCAGGCAATTGACGGGAACATATCCTACGAACATTACTGTCATAACTCATGCATTCAAAGAGCGCCGGTTCTTAGAGCTGCATGCACCTGCGATCAAATGGCCGAGCAATCGAATTAGAGTCATGGGTATCAATCCACCCTTCTCCGTCGACGAATTGAACTTTACCCACAAAATGGAGTACGAACGAGCTTACAAGTTATTCGCAGGCGATCCATACGGAGTCCGCATGCCACTGCTTCAGAAGCGTCTGGAGAGGAACTGGAATACTGATAGAGCTCATGTCTTTCTAGGCTGGAAGCTCGAGTCGCAAATTATTGATCTATTGGAGTGGCACGGTGGTGTTTCAGGCTGCGAGACTTTTCCTGGACAGTTGCCATGGGAAGATCAGACCAAGGGGTGGATGAGTCCACGCGGCTGAACGAAGGTGTTGCGGCTGTTCGACAGCATGCTGCAGAGCGATCTGGCTCTGCCAAGTGCCCCATCGGCGGTGCGCATCGACGCACCCAAGCTAAGTTAGTACGCGTGCTGCTGAAGAACTGATATTGGGATGTCGGAGCCGGCGGGACATCCGCGAAATTGTCTAACGATCACCACGCTTAAATATCAGCTCACTATCATCGGTATCGCTAAATCCAACCATACTCCGCTTAAGGTTGCCGGCATTCACCAGGTATTGAACACAGCCAAGGGTCGTCTCACCACAACTCCAAACAGCCATGGTGTCAACAATGACCGGAAGATACTCCTCATGCAGTGTGATATGCGGACTGTATGGAAGACCCGCCGAAAGGAGGCATTAGTAGTACTCGCAATTTTCACCAAGCAGAAACCACAGAGGCTGGACGAAATCTGGTCCGCTCCAAAAAAATTTACTGCTGAGGCTCATGCCGAGATCGAGTTGTGGCGTTGGAGCATTGTCATATTGGTTGCGATACTTGAAATCGGCTTCAGAGCCAACGTAAACCGATACCGAGTGACCGCCGATCGTCGACCTGCGACGAGCACTGCGCTGGAGAACCAATCTGCGAATTTGGTTCTTTCTCGTTCGCAAAGTTAACAGTGTCGTCCCGGGTATGCGCCGCCAAACGGCGTTCTGATAAGGGGATTGGGGGATCGGGGAGGTGGTGGGGGATCCAAAGGACGAGTTCCATAAGGAGCCGGCTATGATCCGGGTCGGACTGCTCCCTTACGAGCCTGTTCTCCTCCGCGTGGAGAACTCAAGAGCGATTGTTTAAATTGTGTCCGATCATGATAGAAGCAGTCTTCAGCTTGAAGGACGTGTTAGCATTCATGACCGCGGTCGTATTATCAATGTACTTTTATAAGCTACTGTACGGTACTGTAGCGATAGCGGCGATCAATTTGTTCAGTTATATCGTGGGCGCAAGCTGTCCTCTGTGTGTCGTCCAGATGTATCGAGATTGGGTATCGGCCAAGCCACGTCATTGCTAGATTTATTAGGTCGCTGCTGAGGCCTATGCCTCGGGTGTTCTATGACTCAAGTGTTTTACCAGTATTAGTTCAGGAGCGGAAGCAGATATGCGAAGCTTGTGGTAATTGATCGTTATTCGAAATGCATAAGTACCTCTCCTGTACCATGCAATACATTTGTCCTTGCTGTCGCGGTAATCTATATACAGCCCTGCGCTGATCCTGGCTTGTAGGTATCGGGAATTCCACGCTCTGTACCCAATCGACTAATCCCAAGCATTTTCCTGCGCACAATATTAGCACATCCTCGCGACTAGTGATCAAACTTCTTACCTGACTATCTCGAACACATCTCCTTACTCTCTTCCGAAACTCCTTTCTATCCTCTCTCCACATCCTGCCTGCCTCCACGTTCGCCGGACTCTCATCGTTCGGACTGCTCAACATGCTGATCACACTCAATAATATGGTCTCTGGTGTCTGTACCGGACTCCACCGTTCTGAAGCTGCTTCGTAGCCATATTGGTCTTCGCCTTCGTGGAGGATAGAGATGCAAACTTCACCGTTCTCGTAGACGTTCGGATGGAAGAGCTTGGTTTCGAATTTGAGCTTCGGAGGGGAGTGAGGATAGGTTTGTGGGAAAGTCATACGAGCTCTGAAGATACCTCCTGCGAGAGTAATGGTCAGTGTCTCGTGGAAGATGGGCGCGGGCTCTTTTGTGTTGTCCGCCTTTTGATATTGCTCGAGGGCGAACGTACCGCATCTGCCGGTGTTGCCTTACGCTTCTGCTTTCACTCACCTCCGTATAGACTATCCTGCTCTTCGTCGAGCATGAGCATGATCTCCCACTCGAAGACCGAGCTACCGACGAGTCCACAGCTTATGCCTGGTATGCCTTCTTTTTGCATTTGCTTGAATTGTCTGCCTAGTAACAGAGCTGAGCTTGACTGTCCACCGGGACTTGCTGTATTACTTCGGCTTGCTGGTGAAGCCATTCTCTCGATCTTATTCGCGCAGTGAGCCTCGCTGGCTGCCGTTGCAGTGGTCTTGAGCTTTCGAGCGATGCAAGTGCGGCGATGCGGTGTTCTTAGCTGAGGCAGAAGGCGATTGCGTTTGCTACTACGTCGGCTTAAATCTTCGATCGTCACGGCTGTCTTATTGTTGTTTGATCTGGATGTTTCCAGTCGTCTTCAGGGTAGTCTAGTGGTTCTCGATGCAGCTTTGCGGGACCTGAGACAATGTTCCGGGAGGTAATAGATCTAGATCGGTTGCGAAGCCTCGGCGTTGATATCACTGTAAGCGAATGTGAAGACGCTGGTAAGGTGACACCTTTGTGGCGAGAACAAGGATGGTCTCGAGGTTAATGTATTGTTCCTGGTCGTAGATCACAACCAGAGAGCTCCCCCGAGGGGCCAGCTTCGGAGAGAGCTTCACTATCGCCGAAGAGTCTGTCTTAGTAATGCAGCGTGTGTTTGCGAACAGTACACACAGCACAAGGCCACGAGCAGAGTTCAAGATGATCAGAATAGCGTTTTACGAAGTAGCACAAATTCAAGCACTGCATACAGGGTATCATTCCCAGGCTACGCCTTGACTCCTCTGCGACACGCAAGTTGCGTTATCGGGCAAACTTATGCCCCTCAACCGCTCTTCGATAATGCACTGGACCCCAGCCAAGCAGCTCCGAGTACAATCAGAGAGCCCAGCCCTGCCGCCTTTTTTACCCAGTTTCCTCCAGTCTGGGCCATATCAAAAGCCAAGCGGCCTTGCTCACCGTTGTCTGCTGGCCTGATCGTCGCCTCGTTCTTGTCACCACTATCCACATTCGGCATATCCTTCTGCGTCGTATTCATGTCCCTCTGCTGCCTCTCCATGATACTTTTCAATGCCTCAAGGTCAGCCTTCCAGTCCCCATCATTCCCACCAAACTTTGCATCTGTCTCGACCCCTTGTACACTCCCAAAGAAGTCCAACACCCTCCTATTTCTCGCCGCTTCCTCCCCGCCCGGGAACAAATCATACCTCACACCGGCATCGCTATGCACTCTCTCAAAAGTCATGTAATCAAACAATTCGCCCATCCTCACATCTGCGCTCGTGCTATTGAGTCGTGTCTCGAGGAACTCCAAATTGTAATACGTCCACCGATCAATAACCGCAACGCCCACATCCTGATCCGCATGATGACTGTAGCTGCTCTGATCTTTCGCGCTGCTCCCAGTAGCAATAATGTTCGGAGTATAAAAGCCGGGATACATGGTGTTTGCCTGACATGTATCGATCATAAACAACATTTCATGATACCGCTTTTTCTCCCACATCTGCTCGAAGGCATCGCCTAGGTCATAGCTGCTGATTTCTTCGGCATCTTGAAATTTGAGAAACTCATTACCTCCGTGACCGGTCATGTAGATCAGGATATTGGAGCGATCGTCGGTCATGAGCCGTTTCGAGGTCGGATGGGACGCAGGCCATCGATCGGTTAACAGACGAATGAAGTTCTCGACTGTGACCTCGTTGCCGCGGTAATCGACTTCGATACCGCCCATGCCAGCGTTGAGACTGGCGAGGGTGCCTTTGTCGTCGTAGAGGTCCAATTGCCGCGACTTGTCGTTAAAGACGCTGCCAGGGAAGGAGTTACGGGGGTTACAGGCCATATCGTCCGGAAGCATGAGGATGATCTGGCTGTCGGGAATGCCTAGACGCTTCACCGTGCGGTAAAGGCTTAGGGTGTTTGCGAGGTGTCGATAGTTGAACCAGAAACGGGATGTGCTGACGAGGACAGCCCAGTTCGAAGTGTGCGTTGCGGATGTGATATCGCCGAGCGCAAGAAGCGCAAGAAGCGCCGCGGGTAGGTCGAGGATACGCATGGCCGGGTGTGTGTTGTGGGAAAAGTGCAGGCGAGAAGCGTGAAGAGCTATTGGCAGAACAACGTGGATTCATCGATGATGATAATCATGGTATTAGAGCATGGCACGGAGCTCGGTCCGAAAGCTCCCAGCAGGCCCCTGTCCTAAACGTCGCTGTGTGCTAGACCTCATCCATGTGGTCACGATATCGCGAACACCACTTCCGCGCGCGCTCAACTACAAACAATCACCTTCATTACGCCATTAAGATCCAATGAGCCCCTCGGATCCTTTCATTCCTTGAGAGCTGCTGTCCAGCGCCATCGTGCTTCGTTTCTACCCAACTCAGCCTCAAGCTCACTTAGAAACCTTTTCCTGTACGCAGGTAAACATCCCGCAGCAAGTGCAGATGTGGCTAGGTTTGTCGCGCCAGCCAGTGCGCTTCAGTCTGTAGTACTGGCTTCGCAGGCTGTGGTGTGAGCGTGTTCTGTTAGGAAATTGTAGGTTGTAATCTCTTTCGAATTTCCCCCACGACATCTTCTTACCATCGTGTGACTGGCGACGCATGATATACCGGTCTTCACGATCGGTGTATTCCCGATCTTGTGTTGAACGACGCTTTGGCTTGTATGTTGTGCCGGCCGCCTTGGCCTGACGCTTCGACAAGCGTCGCTTCTTCTGTTGTTGCGTCCTTCTCGCTCTTCTAGCCTCGAGCTTCGCAAGCCTAGTCCAATCACCAGATGACGAGATATTTCGCTGGCTCCGCTCGTCGGGGTCGGATTCGTCGAGCTTCGTGTTCGAACGGCTAAGCGCGAGTAAAGTCTCAGCGCACGCAACGTCCTCATCGGTGTAGCTGCCGCGGGGCGCGCGCTGTATACATGCCTTCTGGGAGAGATCGGTCACCCCCGGGGACAAGGTTCTACTTCGATCGGATTGCTGCCCGGAAAAGGGTATAGTATTATAAGATGGCTTAGGTACGCTCGGCCCATACTGGAGTAGGCGAGGGTTCTCTCCTAGCGGGAAGACCTAAGTAGAGTATCGCGTTAGTAAACCGTCCGAAATATTGTATGTATAAGGTTCATACTATAGTCGGAACTTTCGAGAACGACTCGGATATATGCGAAGAGTCGACTACTATACTACCCATGTCTGTCGCTAATGAGGTATGCATGCAGCTACGAGACTATATAGCAGAGTCAGCGAACATATAGGAGAAATATAATGCGATTTCCGCCTACCTTGCATACGGTTTCTGTCCATCAGCTTGTAGCGCAATAGCGCGGTTGGCTCGGACTAGAACTGGCAAGTAGTAGGTAAACGGTATTTATCGTTCCAAGCAGATCAGAAAGCTCGTCGCGATACCAACTGCTGTAGTAGTGGTGGTAGTGAAGGTTGTTGATGAAAGTTGGTAGGGATGAAGATGAGGCGGATGATATCGTTGTGTTGCTGGTCGTAGTCGTCGTGTTAGTCGCGGTCACGGTTGTCGAAAGGGTTGCTGTGTCTGTATCTTAGAAGGACTGCGAAACTCGGTGCAAGACGCCCTTTTGTACCTGGGACTTGCGTGCCTTCCTTGCGCTTAGATTCAGCGTTGAGTAAAAAGTGAAGCTGCAAGGACCCGCGAGTGAAAAACAAATAGTGAAAAGCGTTGACGAACTTGCAGCAGCACGCCATAAATCCAATGACAACGTGCATCGAAATGTCCTCGCTTCGTCCTTCACCTCGGACCTAATCATTGTCCTATTGCAACGCGATAGCTTCGCCGCTCGACGAGCAGTGCGCCCTGTTACAGAGCACTATCACCTTCGGCCGTATAGATGTATATAGAGCAGTCATGCTTCAGGACCTAGGCCTAGCTTGAGGTGCAAGATATATAAGGCTAAGTTTTATAGAAAACCTAGCACCAACTTCTCGAGAGGCTAGGATACCAGAACTTCTCCCAGCTTACGCTATTTTTCCGGGTCGTGCCAGAATGCAGTCACAGCTGATCAAGGTCGTGTCGTGCAGAACCGATGACCACAGTACGAGAAACTCTCATCGTCGAACTAGTAACGTCAGAGCTCCTCATCATACACCACAGAGGAAACGATAGAGCCTAGAGCGCCCGAAATGCCTCTATTAGAGCCACTTGCGTTTACAGCAGACGTGCCTACGCCCTTGCCAGAAACGCTGCGCGGATGCCCTTTCTTTTCAACCAGTATGGCTTCTGGTGCCGAGAGGTCTTGCAAAGGATCTTGACCAGGCGGTAGTTCTTCCTGGTTCTGGGCGTGGACCACCTGTACGTTAATAAGACCTTTGTTCCTGGCATCCCTGGCTGCATCCAGATTTCGCCGGACGTTCTCATCAGCAGCCTCTTTGCCTGGAACATTCTGCTGCTCGTCCGTCTTTGCTGGGATGTATACACTTTCACTTTGTCTAGGGAATTGTACACTCGCAACTGGATCTGTGCTATCGTACCGAATATCCTTCTCTTTTTTTAGAGAATCGTCTTCCTGCTCCTTGTCTCCACGAATTCTTCAATGAGCTTCCTTTCAGCCACTGCCAGATGCATCCAGTTATCGTCGTTCAGACTCTGGTTTAGATTGTGGGATATCGCATAGCCTCGAACGATGTGCTTCCATTCGTCTGTCAGGTACCAATGCTCGGTCGTGGAAAGACCTCCCGAAGACACCACATTTAGTGCCATTCCTCTGGGATCTGTTACCTGGGCTCCGGCCTCGGCATACTGCTTCACTTGCCCCTCCCATCGGGTTTCCCAGTTCTGTTGCGAATTGTCTCGACAACGGAGGTGAGATCGCGAAACGCAGTCGCGATAGCCGGCAGTGAATTTTTCGAAGCTCTCCTCGTACGGATAGGTGGCTATGGACTTCTTCCAGCCTACCAAGAGATATTTGCTCCGCAGGATGCTACCTATACCTTTGATGCGTGGCTCCGTGATCTGGTGTGACGAAGGGCTTCGCAAAGTACATGTGTGTTTTGGGGCCAAACGCGGAGGGCTTGCCACAATCGGGTGCATAGTGCTAGAACTCGGTCAGCTTGACGCAATGTCAATGGCTAGCTTGCTCACGTGTGCAGGAAGAGGCCGCCCAGGCATTGAGGGAGAATGATATTTCGTCAAATGCTCGAGCCACGCAGCCTCCCGCGTCGAGACTGGATGTGCTTTGTGTTTCTTTCGCATCCGGTACGGGTGAACGCGAGCCTTTTGTTAGAATTTTCTTTGTTTTTATGTATTGGACGTGGCGCATGGATGATGACAAGGCCGTCGATGATCAGCCGCTACAACTATCTCAATATAGTTTCGAATATAGGGCCGCACTTTCGGCATAGGGGCATGAATCAGCATCAGAGAGCGATAGATACAGCGGCGTGGTCGGACGTTCGAGATCTCTACGGGTTGCTCGGCGCTGCTGACAACAACTGCGCTGCGCTACAGCCGTCTAGGAATGAATTTTAGAGTCGAAGTCCAGCCACCCCAGATCGTCGTCCGACGAACCTCTCGTTGGTGAGAAAAGGAACTCAGTCAAGCAGTCGAGCCTGTCGTCCCTGGGTCCAATCACACAGTGAATGGGGCCAGCAGCAAGGTGCCAGTCCATTAGTGCTAGACGAGAACCCCTTCATGCATCATCCGAAAATCCCAAACAGCTCGTCGTGGCTCTGGACTAGTCTTGATGTCTGCATCTGCGAACCGTAAAGGGTCCCTAGACGTAATCAGCGACCGCGATATGCGTCGGGTATCGTCCGCGAAACATACTCTGGGCATGACGCGACCTCGCTGTCAAGCACGAAGACTACATGCTATAGGCGGAAATAGTGACAGACCTGCAACCCTTGCGATACGTGCACTACGAGATTACACTCTTCGAGCATCACGTTGTTAGACGAGGCAGCACGCGAAGCCACACGCGAAGCACCAGCTGTGGCCAGAACTGGGTAACGTCGAGACTTTCAATGGGCGTTATGTTCGGTCACGCGACTGTGGTTTCCAGCTTCGCCGGCACAATTCCAGTTGCGGCCCTGCGCCTACGGAGCGATATCTACCAGTGAAAGATGTGGAGAGTGGGCCATATTTCTCTGAAACATTCTCATCGCAATAGTGGGTATCCGTGCTACCATAACGCCAGATTAAGCTCAGACAACAGCTCGAAGGTGGTAGGTCATGCCCAAATCGTATCGAAAGATATCGCGAGTCTTTCTCGCTCGTTCCAGAACCGCTAGTCTTGTCGCTGGTGTCGTCGCTCACTGCACGTCGGCCAAACCAGCAGCAATCATTTCTTTTTGAAGCGCATTCGAACGCTCCACATCCTTATCCCGCACGTCCTGCTCCCACTTCCTGTAGATGTTCTCCACCGCCTCAGCAGTCCAGCCATGCTGCAGAGCGATGGCTTTGACTTGCTCCCTCTTGAGCTGCTGATTCCTGACGTGTTCAACCGTAGCCTGCAGGACTATGGCCTCGCTGCGTCCTTGACCCTTCATGTCTGGCACGATATCGGCGAGACGATCGAAGCCGTTGCGAATGTGCATGCGACGCTTTTTCTCGCTCTGGATATGGTTCTTCTTCTTTGCATCCTCGGACAAGCGTGGCTTGTTAGGCGTATCTGGGCTCGCACTTCGCTCAGCCATATTGAGAGGATCGCCTATGTACAAGATTCCTCTTCGAGAATTGATGCAAGACTGCTCGTGGTGTGCGATATGGACGAAATCGGCGCTAGTGACTCGAGCCTTCAAGACCGGATTGGGCACGCTCGGTCAGAGACGACTGAGGTAGTGGCTGGATATGCTATCGGCGTGACAAATAAGGCAGTCCCGACGACCAGGTCCGGAGACTGGAATTCCTTGCCAAATTCCTTGATTCGGGAGGTAGGAGCTTATGCGCTGTTACTCGACTGTTAAATGCGCTGCGTCCGTATTGAACTATTTGCTGTATGTGTAGGGAGAGTGATCGCAACAATATTGTCACGAGCGATGGAACTTAGCTTTGAGTCAAGGCACGAGCCACTTCGCCGCTGTTAGCCGAGCAGGTGACGGTATGTCAAGCTCCTTTTGGCATGTGACGGCGACCGCGCTCAGTGAATGATGAGCATCCACCAAAGGCAGGGTCGCGACAGAGTGTCTGAGAAGTCTAGTAGAGAATTGGGACTAGCTTGAATCGACTGCCTTACGGACGTGAGACAAGCTCTTCACAGATTCCAAGGATCACACCCTGGTCACCGCATAACGTGAGCTCATTGGGCATGAAGCGCGCCCCCCTGCCGATGCACTTTACCACTTATGCACGCGGTAGGCTAAACGTTTCATGCCGCTCATATGTAACTCTGGTAACTCTGTTGCTGCAACAATAATATTCGTTATTATTCCTCTGTACACAACTCTCACATGCATGACACGTCTCCTTCCTATTTTGCATTATCGAGAGGCAGCAAGCAGGGCGTCTCACTTCTGGCGTGGAAAGGACAGCACATGACACCTACATGTTTGTAAGCCCAGCCTGCTTTGGACGCAACGCCGCCGTCCCCGCCTTCCCGAAGCGTGGAAGCTGCATGTACTGCTCCTTCCAGGTATTGTTCGAGTGCTGTACAGAGCAGGTGCAGTCGCGTTTCAAGGGCAGTAACCACCGAACACCGATGCAAGCTCCATGTCAGGCGCACGTCTCAAGCTTGATCTGAACATCATATCGTCACCTCCGACGTAGGCACGCTCGCCCTGGCATAGCATAGGCCATCGTCGTCGACATGGAGCGCTCCTCGGCGCACTCGTCCGTCAACAGTCGCCGCACCAACTCCCACTCTGCCCGCGAAACGATAGGCCGCAACATGTCGTATGCCAAACGAACAACCGTCTCCGACCAAGATGCATATCTCTACGCACTTCGCACAGCATATCTGGCATACCTCCTGCAGCCGCGGCAGAAACGAGTCCAACATGTCGCCAATACGTCCAGACCGATTCAACGATCGACGACATCCATACAGGATATGGTCAAGGATTTCAGCTTGATCCAGAACAGCAAGAGCACTCGCTTACCGCATGGCTTGACGAATGCGTTGGACAAGAGGTTGGAGAAAGTCTTGTATGGCACAGAGAAGATGCCCGAGTACAACGATCCGAACGTCAAGCGAACTTTCGGCGCATTTCTGAATGAGTTCAAGAATCCTACTTTCCGCAAGAGCATGGACAAGGACAGGAGGGTGGAGGACTTGCTATTGATCTTTTATTCCAAAGCAACGAGCGAGCTACAAAAGGGCAAGGCGGCAGACGACGACACCTGGAAGCTGATGGTGGATCGCCATGTCGCATTGTTCGTGAGGTTGATTAGTGATACCCTGTCGAAGAACGACTGGTCCAGAGACCGCCCAGAGTTGACGAGCAGGCTCAAGACGCTGGAGACAAAGCTGTTGCAACATGACCAAGATCTGGCGAGTACCAGCCAGAGGAATGGCGGTCAAGGAGGCACCACTATCGAGGTTGAAGTACCGAGATCGTATGAGGTGAGGGACATGCCGTTGGTCATCAGGGTATGCAGAGTGTTCGCGAAGCCGACAGTACAGGCACAGAACGACATCAATGCACACAAAGAGGAATGGACGGAGAAGGCAGCCCTGAGAGATCTGAAGGAATACCAAAACCACTTGACATTGAACACACGCGTGACGTTGACCAAGAACGACTTTGATCTCGAAGAGGCATACGAGACCTGGCGCAAGGGCGAATTCACTGACATCAGTCAGATGATGCTGGCATTGATACAGTCGGACCCATCCCTGGCCAAGGATACTTCATCTCGCGGTCTGCCGTCATACAAGCCTGCTCCTGCGATTGCGAATGACAGCGGATACAGCGATCTTGCACGTACTCTTTCGCGGGACACCGAAAATGATTCAAGCTATGTGATAGACCAGCCGGTGGATATGAGTGGATTGAACCTGGGTGATGCCTCGCCAAGAGATTCTGGCACCGGGTCCATAGACGCAAGCCAGGCCAACTTCACTTTCATACCTCCAGACTGTCGCGCATACTATCGGCAAGTGCTGAAGACAGCCTTGACAGCTGATCTTCAAGACGAAGACCTGCAATCCGCTGCAGCAGATGGCGGCCCTTCAACGAGACTTTTATCAGAGCATTCCACCGACCTACTCAGCGAGATTGCGTATCGATGGCGAGTGCCGCAATTTGCGCGCCTGGTGCTACTCTTAGACGTGATACGCGAAAAGTTCCAGAACCAAGAGATCGGACTTGATACGGTTGATCAGGCATTCATGTACGTCAAAGAGCCGTCAATCGAACAGAAAAGAGGCGCCAAGGTTAAGCAGCCTATCCAGATGAGCTTGCTTGATCGCGAACGATGGACCGTAGTAGATCACGCCCTGTTGCAAAGTATCCTAAGCCAGTTTCACGATGCTCTTTTGCGAGACTTGTTCGAACTATTCCAGCACGCTTTCGAAAACAAGCCTCCAAGTATCGCTACAGTCATGGGTGTTCTCGACGATCACATCTACAGCGATCCGCTCCACACTAGGAATCGGGAGGACCTTGGGGCGTTCGCTAATATGATGCGCGAGCAGCTTCAACAGAAGGCTCGCGACAAGTACCACGACATGCTAGCTAAGAACGTGCCTGACAACAGTGCTGCGTGGGAGTTCTACCATGTCATTCAGCTCGGGAAAGCTGTTGTCAACTTGTGTCAGAAGATTCAAAAACGTTACAAGGGCGCCTTGAAGGAGATCATGGGCGTTGCACCACTCCAAGTGCTGGTGCAGGAAATCCTTCCATCTTTCGCCGGAGATGCTAAAGAACTCGTCTCCAGAATCATGCAAGTTACGCAAGAGCGAGGTGAAGAAGTCCCGACACAAGATGGCTTTGACTTGTACAAAGAGCTTGTTGATATTCGTGCAGTATATGCTCAAGCATTACCTGGGCGTGAGTTTGAATTCAAGATCGAAGACCAACTACAAGACTTTGTTTGGCGGTGGATTCGGATGTCTGACAGTAAAATCATCGACTGGATCGATGCCACTGTCAATCAAGACGAATTCCAAGTACGACAAGACCCAGCGGCCAAGGAGCGTGGCGATCCCCCCACAGAAGACGAAAGACACTCTACAAGCGCTGTGGACATTTACAAGATCTTCAATCAGAGCATTGACCAAATCATCAAACTAAACTGGGATAATGATTTACAGTATGCCAAATTCATGACGGCCATCAGCAAGTCCGTGGGTAAGGGTGTATCACGATACTGTGAGCTTCTAGAAACGAAATTTGCTCGAGAGATGGATCGGCAAACACCAGAGCAGGAAGCACGCGCTCAACAGAAACAGCATGAGAAATGGCTGGCTGTCGCTCGTGATGTCTGGGCTACCGGAGGTGCAGGTCAGAAGATCGAGCCATTCCAGTTTTGGCCCGAGTCATTCGTCAAGATCAATAACATCGAGTATGCGACTTTGCAGCTTGACAAGGTGGAGCAAGAGATGAACGTCGATGCATGTGTTGCCGCGATACAAAAATATGAGCCGCCACCGCCACCCAACGTACGGAAGCGAGGCGAGAACAAATTCATGTTCACGATCAAGATCATCGAGGCCGAAGACTTGAAAGCTGGCGACATGAACGGCTTAAGCGATCCGTACATAGTGCTCGGTGACGAGTACCAGAAGCGGCTTGCCAAGACAAGGACTGTATACCAATCACTGAACCCGAGATGGGATGAGACCGTCGATATCCTGACCACAGGTCCACTCAATGTCATCGCCACAGTATGGGACTGGGATGCCCTAGGCGACCATGACTGCCTCGGCAGAACGAGCTTGAAGCTGGATCCGAACCATTTCAACGACTATTTGCCACGAGAGTACTGGCTGGACCTCGACACGCAGGGCCGAGTACTGGTCAGAGTGACAATGGAAGGTGAGCGCGACGACATCCAATTCTACTTTGGCAAAGCTTTCCGCACACTGAAGCGCGCCGAGCGCGACATGACCCGCAAGATTACCGACAAGCTATCATCATATATTCAGCAGTGTTTGTCACGAAGGACACTGCGGCAGCTTACGTCATCCGGCACGCCAGGTGTCGCAGGGATCAGCATGAGCACCATGCGAGGCTACTTCTCAAAGGTATCCAGCCAGTACTCTGGTCGACCGACCTCAGCTGCCATTCCGTCTCAGCCGACCAGTGCGGGTATCGCAGAGGCTGCGAGTAATGCTCTCAAGCCTCTGCTGCAGTATTTTGACGATAATTTTGCCATTATGAAACAGACGCTTACCGACAGCGCCATGATTATGGTGATGACGAGGTTATGGAAGGAAGTTCTCGTCACCATTGAGGGACTGCTCGTACCACCTTTGAGCGATAAGCTCAGTGCACAGAGGCCTCTGGCAATGCAAGAGGTTGATGTAGTGTACAAGTGGTTGCAGGTGAGGTGCCCACAGGTCAAAACATAGCACGTATGCATACTGACAAGCTCGCTAGATTCTCTTCGACTTCTTCCTAGCCTTTGACCACGAACGTGGCGTCGCCGACGGCGTCCCTATGGATGTCCTCAAATCACCCAAATACCACGACCTCCAAAACCTCAACTTCTTCTATTTCGAATCGACCGATAACCTTATCCGTACGAGCGAATCGATGGCTTCTGCCACCGCTGCCAGGCAGTCAGAACAAGTCGCCCGCCTGAATCGCTTATCTGCCCCAGCTGGCTTCCTCTCAGCATCTCTCGGCGGCACGAGACGTAGTAAATCGATATTGCAGAGCAGAAACCTCGGCACGATGAGGAAAGCGAAAGAAGAGAAGAGGAAAGAGGCGCAGGCGGATCCCAACGACGATATGATACTTCGGATTCTGCGGATGAGGCCTGAGGCGGAACGGTACCTCAGGGATAGAAGTAGGCAGAAAGAGAGGCTTGCTGCGGCAGCGGCGGCGGAAGCGATTGTGAGGCAGAGTTTGCAGAGTAGGAATCATGGTCCTTCGCATAGTATGGGTGGAGCGCCGAACCTGGCGAGGCAGGGACCTGGACGTGGTGGTATTGGGAGGGCTTGGGGCACTATTAGGGAGTAATCAGGGCGACTGAGGACTGTGGCGCGTGCGAGATGTGGATGTTCTATTCTATTTATGACGACAGGGATTGCAAGGACTGGCTGGCGCTATTGGACGGGACTGTTTGCTGGAGAATGGAGAGATGGGAACGGAAATGGCATCGGGAACGGCAACGGCAACGGGAATGAACTGGGCATATTGTGATCGTGATACACCCTTACCAGCGCAGGTGTACATGGACGACAACATATCTTTAATCGTTATTATGTAACAACAGTATAGTCTTAGAATACCGATGCAGGACATTGACATGTGCATGCGCCTCTTCCAAAACAGTATAGTACGCAGCCTTCTGCGCATGCGGCGCTGCTTGATGTTGATGCTGGAGCAGCAGAAGTACGGATGCCTGTATTCTCTCCTAGATCTGTCGAAACCGGCTGCGTTAGTGGCAGTGTGACGGCGTAGGTCGCTCCACTCCCTGTGGGCCATGCTACGCCCGCCGTGGTGCCATTGATACCATATAGAGGTACACCTGTGCCCGTCGCCATGATAGTACGTGTTTGTGTCCTCGTGGGAGTCATTCTTCTTGTGCTTGTGGCCAGGAAGTCGGTGGGTGAAGTCGGGATGTATGTTGGCGTGACCGATGCGGAAGGCGCGAGTTCTGTGGTACTGATCGTCGAGAAAGACAGTATGTCTGTGGAGAAAGGGGATGGAAGGTTCGTAGAAGCGATCGGAAGCGTGAGGGCAGACTCTGACGTCGTTGTTGGTTCTCTTGGTTCGGAGGAGTTGGTGAACATGTTCTGGAATAATTCCATGACCTCGTCTCGTACGAGGGTTTTTACGAGAGCCCGGAGGTCGTCTGGCAGATTGGAGAGACTTTGTTGGATGTCTTGGATGTCTTCGATGGCTGCATTGCCAGATGTAGCTTCGGCTGTAGAAGTTTCCGGTATCGCTGATGGTAACACGGCGCTCGTTACCGATGGTAAGACAAGCTGCCTACGATGATGCGTATGCGTATGTCGAGGGTGTGCGTGAAGTGAGGTCGTGACATGTGCAAAGAGCATCAGAAGCATTATACTTGAGCCAGCCATGGTGATTGAATGGATGTGACAGTTTGAGATGCGGAGGAAGATCTCTTCGTCGATGGCATGCTGGGTATATCTGCACAGCAAAGGAGGTCGTGCTCAGAATGAAGTGTACGACAGCTGACCGCGCACATGCATGCCATACTTCCAGTCTAGTCTGATGAAACAGTCTTTCCGATGCAATTGCATTGCAGAGAGGAAGCAATGCTTTGTGTTCGTAGCACCTGGCTGGACAGCTGGATCAATGCGTTCCAGTCGCGAAGTTCTCCTCGAATTCCTTGCTTGGCGCGTCATAGTTCACACCCATTCCTCTAGCCACTGTGCGTCAGCATGAGTTGTGTAGCCCATGTTCTTCAGGCCTTGACACATGACTTTGTTGGCGTAATGCGTCCATGGATGGGCCTCACACTGTGCTGCTGAGGTACGAGTCTCGTGCCTTCATCACTGCCAGCAGCGTAGCCATTTTGGAATCCACGGCATAGCACTGTTCTAGCAAATACAGTGGAGCAATTCACACCAGCTAGTGCCAGCCTTTTTTCTCGTCGCTTGCGAAGAGAGGGTCGTCAGTGGCAGGAGGAGGTGCATAGGTCGGCCTTGGAGCCATCACAGGCGGTAGATCAGATGCTATAGCATCCTCGTAACTTGGCGGCGCATCACCATATGGAATCTCCTCTGCGGACGCTATACCTTGTCGGGCAGGCAACGCAGGACCAGATGCGCCTTCCGTGTCGATTGGTGTGGGCGGAATTTGGATAGCCCCAAAATCTGAGCCCAGTCGACCTTCGGTACGCAGCTTTTCCGTTACTGCGTCGGATGCTTTAATTGGCACGCCATTTCTTGCATCGGCCATTCGTGCGAGTAACTCAGGCGGAGGTGCAATGCCCGAGTATACGAGTGTATCAAGCCGCAGCGGCAACACAATGTTCTGGGCCTGGGAATTTTGGTCAGCGCAGATACTCAGTGGCAACAGGACAATATGTTCGGGTCATGTCCTCGTACAATATTCAACTGTCCTGGGCGTACCTTCGCGCTACTGCCCGGATAGCTGAGGCCTATGCGAACGTCCAGCTGGTAAAATCGATCGATGTTGCAAGTCTCAAAACCGGGCGCAACAGTGTTGGGCAGAGCTTGACCGCGCCACAGACGATCGTCGAGGACAGTCTCTGTACCTATAGGATCATTGGAGTCGCCAATCACAATACCCATGTTGCTTTTGCTCATGATGATCCAACTGGTCATCTCTGTTCGAAATACATCGTGCGCTCGAACCTTGGTGTGTCCAATCAGCGAGACCTGTAATGATTGTAGATATATCGGATCACTATTGTCGTTGAGCCTCTTCACGATCAGTCGCAACGGGATATCACTGTTGCACGTCAGTATTGCAGGTTCCGGAAGTCGTGCATCCACGCTCAATGCGGGAGCTGCGCCACTTGTGATGGGCGAGCTAGGTGTGCTCGACTTCTTGCCAAGAATTCCCTTCATCTTGTCCTTGGCCGAGCCGTCGCCAGTAAACGAGTCGAATTGATGCTTCTGTCTCGCGTATACTTCTGAGCCAGTAGACGGAGCTCTGGGCGGCTCAATGGGGCAGAAGTTGAAAGGCGCGTACGCCCGCGGATTCTCTTTAAAGATTGAGTGTCTATTGATCGTGGCTTTGACGAAGTACCGAATCTCAGCTTCACCCGGGAAACCATTAAGCGTTGGTGGCAGAGTCTTCTTGACGTGACGCTGCGCTGGTTTCGCAACCTCGAGGCCGATCATGGTGGGCATCGGATTCTGGTTGATGGTGCAGCTATTGTTAATTGGCACCTGCGCCACCTGGTCAGTGTATGGTCGATTGAATGTAGCACTAGGGAAGTATGGCCGACCTTGAACCTGAACGGATACTCATGTTGTCCCTGCGGCAGGGTATAAGCGGCCTTGCTGCTCATGTGGCTTCTGCCCTCAAGAACATCGCTGGGAGGGAACACCAGTTGCACTCGATATAGGATCTTCTTCCAGTCAGCGCGCCGCGTGAGTCGTGCATGATTGATGTCTGTCCCTCACTCACCTTGTGATACTCTATCTGCGGCTTCGGTCGTTGACCTTCTGGGCCGACCGAGCTCAACAGCCGGCTCCTGGATTCGCCCTCCAGCTTGACCAAGATGTTGGACACATCAGCGCTTCTGGCAACCCTCACCACCACTTTGCCCGATATCTCATCAAGACTGGTGTACGCTACATTGCCGCCCTGGTTCAGGACAATGGAAGCCTGCATGTTGATCCCGCGACTGTGCTCATCACCAATCTGCAATATTGTATTTCGGATCGCAAAACGACATCTTCAGGCGTATGCCGTGACTTGCACTATTTCCTGACGTTGTATAGAATGCATCGCCAGTGAGCTGTTAGCGTACCGTACTAGTAGGTAGCAAGTGTTTGGTGTGCTTGCCGACGTTTTTGTGAAGGAAAGTTGCGGCCAGGGTCGCACGTCATCCCACCGTGACTCCGATTCGGAGATTGGCACGTTCGGGACTTATGCAGCACAGCCATCTTCGCTATGTTTCAAACACTTCCGTACGATAGAAACATTGCATCCAATATCGCTCGAGCACATTGCTGCGCCTTCGATGACGCGCAAAAATTAGCGGTGCGGGGCATTGGCTCTTATCCAGGGCTTAGAATCAGCACGTATCATGCAAGTATGAGCCGCATTGATTAATAATTACGATATATACAGACTTCCTGCGGTGCTGCTTTTCCTGGGTGTGGCCGCCTAAAGGCAATTTCCACTGCCAACCTACGTTGCCTAGCCTGGGCCAACTCCGAACTCCTCGCTATTGCGTGCAATGTAAGGGTATCTTCCTGCTCTGCCATCTCCATGTCGACCGAAAGAAGCTGCAAGAAAGAAAATCGTGAAAATGATCATGAAACGCCTCAATGGGCTGCAATCCTCTGAGTACCAGCTGTTGGAGCGAAGAAGGAGTATCCTGGTGGAGCATCATCGAGAGGTGCTTGGCTGCCAATCCTGCTGCGACCAGTAAACTGTGCGTCTGGGACGTGGATCGTACGAGCGCCCAAGTAGTCTCCAACTTCATCATCGTCCATAATCATCTCCGGTGAAGAGTCGATGGACGAATTGCGGCGTGAAATGTCATTGTCACTAGTGTGGCATGTGATTTGGAGCGGAACCCTCAAATCAATGGTGCCACCAACACTACCAGTGTGCATGCCAAGTTCTAGTTTGAGCACATAAGTCCTACTGATCAAACACGAATGGAAAGTTGGCACCCAGGCCTTGCGAGATGGCAAGCTGATGGGCACGAGAATCTTGGCCGTGTAGTAGCATTTGCCCTTGTAGCTTTCGCTTGCCGTTGGCGTTCCCTCTCCATCCGTGCTGATGTTCGAACATGCAGAGTCACGTCGCTGCGCATCATGCTTCTCCCACTTGACCTCGGCCACACATCGAGTGGAAAGGTTCAGCTGTTCGCTGTGCAGTCCCTGAGAGAGATCCAGCAGAGATGCCTGCTTCCATGGAAATGTCTGACGAGCAGTGCTCGCAAAGTAGGTGCAGACCTTGAGCTTTGTCGCTAGACTGCCCAGTCGAGGTGGCTCCGCTTTAGCATCGACCGGGTCGAATCGTAGCATGACGGTAGCCATTGACGATTGGTGCTCTTCGTCACTGTGCGCTTTGATGCGCATTGCTGGTGGTTGTGAAGCTTCCACGACCAATGTGCCAAGCTTGCCCTGCAACACACCCTTTCGGGTGGTTCTTTCTCTACGTGTGGCGTAGTCGCTATCCTTGTCCTTGCTTATCACCAGCGGTGGTTGCTCCTCAGTGGCCGGAATGACGCGCAGTCGCCTTGCCTTGCTGGCAATCGTAGTCCGCTGAATTTCGCCGTCCTGCTCTTTGGCCTTCAAGATCCTGGCAAACACACCATACCGGATGCTGGCCATCTCAGGGACCATGTCGTCAAGAGCCTCTGACTTCACTTCGGCATCCTTGTCACCAAAGCTGGGAGGAAGCTGAAGATGAGCATCGCGAATAGCTGGACTCACGACCTTGTGCTGGCAGACTCGAAGCACGTTTTGCTCAGGCACGACGAAGAGAAATGAGAATTCGTAGGTCTGCCCTGCTTTGAGAACCTTATTTGCGGGCCAATTTTCCTCCAAGCGCGGTTGCTCCATCTTCAAGAACTGGTGGAAAGCCTCGGAACGTCCTGAGATGGCAGCGGCGGTGGTTAAGCGCTCAACATAAGTCCTCGACGTGCCCACAAGTTCGATCTTGATCTCATCGAAACTTGTGTCCACGGGAGTGATGATGCTGACGGTGCCTTCGATACGATCAAGAGTGCTGTAGACGGGTCTCCCGTTGCGCAAGCTGATCTTGATATCAGGCTTGTGAGCCTGATAGAGGCTGCGCAGTCTCGATTGCATGTTGGTGTTGTGGAGGTGACCATCGCCACTGGCCTCCGGCGAGACTGACATGGTGCTGTTTTCTGCAGGCGTGCCGCGCATATGTAGAAAGCTAAATGCGGGGAGTTTCTTTGTGAGAGCAGTGGCTTGAGAATGTGTGTAGATCTCTGCCGATGGTGTGGTGACTGTGGGCGGAATGCGAGGTGATGGCAACGTGACGATGAGTACAAGCGAAGGCGAAGAGACTTGTCGACCTACCAAGAGGATGGACGCTGGCCGTGCAGATGTCTTATATGCATCGATCAGAGCATGGCGGTAGAAGGGCGTGCGTAGATGTACATGTTGAGTTGGTGTCCGTGTTGAGTCAGGAATTCGCATTTGACAGGACGGAGCTTGCGATCAGATGGTGATTGGATGCTTTCGTTGACTTTGGCGCTAAGGGAGCTCTGGCCTGGGGTTCACAAGCCTTCCCGCCCATGTCAGCAAGGAGTGCATGCATGCTAATACAGTGCATGCTATAGCCATAGGGCGTGTTATGCGTCGACGAACGCCGATGTTGCGATCAATCTTCATATGCTCACGCCATCTCGCCTGTCTCTGTTTCCGCGCAGCTCGACGACTTCCCCTGCCCCCAAAGCTCAATTCCGATATGTGTGGGTGAGAGGAATTTTCGCAGACCCTACGCGCGGTCGCTCCACGGCCGTCGCGGTGCAGCCAGCAGCCAACAGGCAGTCCAGTGCACTGCAACGCCATGATGAGCAAAGACGTAGCATGCGCTAGCCATGAACGGGCAGAGAATCCAAGCAGCAGCGCATACGTTCAGCAGGAACGGCGGTCCGTCAGACGGAAAGCATGTTATGTGTCATACTCGTCCGCGTATAGAAAGGAAACACGAGAAGCAAAAGTCTGGGTTCGCCATCAAGTGGACCAGGTACGTGTCATTCATTAATGGCTCAGAAGACGGATCATGGAGGGGACGAAAATTTTCAAACACGTGGAGGGAAGAGCGTGCACACACTGCTCCTTCTGAATCAGGGCACGGCACGGCACGGCAAGGCTCGGCTCGATAAATGGCGCCATGACGCAACCGGCATGCCGACGGCTATCGCGTGTAAAAGCATCGAATGTTCTTTAAGGTGCGGCGTTCAATTCAGCGGTGTTGACGGACAGGCGCCGATATCGCTCAGTCTCTCATCCCGGGGCTGAGAACCTGGAGCTTCCATCTCTAACTCCTGCACTCCGCCTCAGGCGGGCACTCATCACCTGTCCAACATCGACATCCTGAGTCACTTCTCGGACTCGACCCCACGAGATACATGTCCATGTATATTTCTACTAATGGATATGTTCAGCGTACGATTTATGGTCTGAACGCGGTTAGATCTCTGCTAGCTGACCCAATCGGCGTGCAAGTGAAGTAGATGTAGCGCGCAAACGCCAAGCATACCAGGCAGTTACATGTAGCTGCAGCCTTGGACACCTGGAGGAGTACATTCATATGTATGTCTTGCGCGCTTTGTTTCTACATCTCTTGTCTTTTCGCTGCACAAATCTCGTATTGTTCAACATCAAGACTTCGATCACTACACGTCTGCAGAAAATTCGAAATGCCTCATTACCAACAAGCATCTTTCGGCCATCACATCTGCGGCTGCTACATTTTCAGCAACCACAAGCGCCACTACCTGCCGCAATGCGAGCTGAAGTCGCATACGACAATCAATCCCGTGTGCTTCACAACCAGATTGCAGCAGTGCTTCCACAACCCCAACGACCACACGCTGACACAAGCACGATACACTTTCCCGCTATATGATGGGGTCGCCGTCAGTGGTTACAGCATCACATACGGCGAACAGACGCTCACCGGCGTGGTCAAACAGAAGGACCAGGCCAGGAAGACATTCCAGGTACGTCAATCGCGAAGGTTCCCGATCTTCTGTTGCCGAGATCAAGCATGAAGCGTGTACAACTGCCTTGTCGTGGGCATCAGCCGAAGCGACATGTTCGAGATGTCGCGCCACCCAAAGCACATCTTCCAATATGAATATTGGATCTTTGCCAACCGCGCATGTCACTCAGACTGGAGCGTAGAACTGACAATTCCGTGCATAGGCCGCGATCCGCCGAGGCGAGACTGCTGGGCTTCTCGAAAGCCTGCCTGCGGGCGTCTTCGGTGTTACCCTTGGCAATGTACCACCACAATCGGATATTCTGGTTGATATCCTCTACTGTGGCGAGCTCCAGCACGATGCCGAAGTTGATGGCCTACGATACAACTTGCCAACCAGCATTGCACCACGCTATGGCAACTACCCTGGCGAGTTGATGCAATCCAACACAACCAACAAAGGCGGAATCAAGATCATAATCGACATCGATATGGGCCAATCTGCCATACGCAAGGTCCAGTCGCCAAGTCATCCCATCTCCATGTCTATGGGACAGCTGTCGACAGCTACGGAAGAGAGACCTATCTTTTCTCCCGCACAAGCCTCAGTCTCGCTGACACAAGGCACCACCGAGCTCGCCGGCGACTTCGTGCTACAATTACTGATCGATGACATCAACAAACCACAAGCGATTCTGGAGAATCATCCACTACTATCGAATCAGCGCGCGATCATGGCAACGCTAGTACCCAGGTTCGTTCTGGAATCTGCGCGTCCCGAAATCGTCTTCATTGCGGATCAGAGTGGCTCAATGTCAGGATCGAAGAACATCGCCTTAGTCTCAGCTCTCAAGATCTTCCTCAAATCCATCCCGCTGGGTGTACGGTTCAACATATGCGCATTCGGGAGCTCATTTGAGTTCTTGTGGAAAGAGTCTCAACCATACAGCGAGAATCATGTTAACCAAGCTCTCGCGTTTGTTGACGGCTTGTCAGCGAGCTATGGCGGCACCGAGATCTTAGAGCCAATCAAGGAGACTTTCGCAAGACACCTGCGCGACTTGCCACTGGAAGTGATGCTGCTCACGGACGGCGAAATCTGGCACGAGACAGAACTCTTCGACTTCATCAACGAGCAGATCAGAGACAAGAAGGTCGAGGCACGCGTTTTTGCTCTCGGCATTGGTCAGGATGTCTCTCACACATTAGTCGAAGGTGTCGCTCGAGCAGGCAATGGCTTTGCACAGTTCGTCACACAGAACGAGGAGATAGATCAGAAAGTCATTCGCATGCTCAGGGGCAGTCTCTACGGCCATACGCGGGAATACGAGCTCGAAGTTCACTACAAGACCAATGATCAGGAGGATGATTTTGAAATCGTGGACAGGGTCAAAGACTGTCTGATCATCGAAGATCGAGTCGGCCACGCTACGTCGCCCGAGCTCAAACCGAAGCCTATGTCATTCTTCGATACTTCTGCGGACCCGGATGCTGCTGTCATCCAACAGACCGATCGATACGCTCATCTTCCACCTATGGATACCCCAAACGTCCTACAAGCGCCTGCAGAAATTCCACCACTCTTCCCGTTCAACAGAACAACGGCTTACCTACTCCTTGGTCCCGATTCATCCCAGCAGGATATTGCTTCCGTTACCCTGCGAGCCACATCGGCTCAGGGCCCTCTCGAGCTCAACATTCCCATTTCAGGTACAGAGAACGGCGCTAGCATCCACAAGCTAGCCGCTCGCAAAGCCATACAAGACTTGGAAGAAGGCCGTGGTTGGCTCCAATCCGCTAAGATCTCTGATGGTACCTCGCTCAAGCAGAAGTACAAGAGCCGCTTCGACGAGCTTGTCGAGCGCGAGGCTGTACGACTGGGTGAGAGGTATCAAGTTGCTGGAAAGTGGACTTCTTTCGTCGCAGTCGAGGACAAATCCCAGGAAGTATTGGAGGCTGATCAGCACGAAGCCCAGACAGAGCAGATTGCGTTGTTCGCTGGTGCTGTCAGCGCTCCAAAGACACAGCAGAGTATGCAAGGTGGTGGACTCTTCAGCTTTTCGGCGCGAAACTTCAGCGCGGACGCTTCACCGTTTCCCAGCGGGTCTGCTACGGGCTTTGGAAGAGCTTCGCCTTTCGGATCTGCTTTTGGATCTGCGACGAATGCAGCAGTCAGTCAGGGTTCGCCCTTCAGTGCTGCATCATATGCGAGACCGGCACCGTCAGGGCCATCGCTTTTTGGGAATCAGAACGTGTTACAGCAACAGAATGCCAATCGTCTTCAGATGGCTCAAAGTAGTGGGAGTCAAGGTCACTTCGGCGCCGCTGCTAGTCAAGGACCAGTGATGGCAGAGGGTGAAGGAAATTTGTCATCGTTTCAAGGCAGGCCTGCTGCTGCCGCTGCTAACAATTTCCTCCGCGCCTATGATGATGACGATGCCTCCGACGACAACATGGCTTTTGCAGCAGCAGTCGATGGCGACGTGGAAGAGAGAGAGGAGGAAGCTGACGTGGACATGGGATTCGGCTTGTTCGATGATGAAACGCCAGCCTCACGGGCAGCAGCTTTGCCGGCAGTGCATATACCGACCGCTGCGATGCAGCAGTATCAAGAGGAGATGCGAGATGCTGCTTGTATGCCTTTGCCGGATGAAGAAGACATCGAAGCGATATCGCAGCCGGCACGTGCGCCACAGGGAAGGAACGCAATCTCGAAGCCTGAGACGGAGCGTGAGAAGCTGCACCGTCTGATTGGACTTCAGCATTTTGATGGGCATTGGGAGCGCAGCGCAGAGCTTTTGAGTATGATCTCGTGCTCTGAAAGTGCATTCTTCACCAGTGGATATGACGATGACGCCGCCAAGGCTACGGCTTTGGTTAGCACTTATCTAGAGACCAAACTGTCTTCGGCCAAGGATGTGTGGGAGATGATTGTGCACAAAGCTCGGGCATGGCTGGTGAGCAGGAAAGGCGATGAAACGGATCAGGTAATGGCATGGGCCAAGCAGTTGCTGGAATCCTAAGCTTTTTTTGGAGAGAGATACAGCTGGGTGCGGGAGCAGTCATTACCGTTGCCAAACTTCGACGACCGTGGCTCGTTGCAGCGCCACTGATAGAATGGCAGATTACAGTGGCGAAATCAGGCCCCAGAATCACGAATTGTCGACATCAATATCTGTTCCAAGTCCTTGATCACGGCCCATCATATCCATAAACAGATTCATATCAGGAACAAGCATCAGCTCCGCCTCGCGTTCTCAGGGCGAGCGATGACGGCGGTGGCACGGTAAAAAGGAGGTCGATGACTTCAATGAGCACTCGACGCTCGCATTCAGCGTTGTGTGATAGTATCATTTTTGGGGTGCCATATGTCGATAACGTCGTAAAGGCCAGGAAAGCTTGCCCAACCATCACTCATCAACAACTGGCTGGAAGGTATGTAACTTTCGGTCCCGGATAGGCATATACTGCCGATGGGCATGTACACCAGGAATACTGCAGGGCCTGCCTCATCGCATTCGCTTCGTACACATTCTGGAAGGAATGCATATGCAGCGAGGGCAGCGATACAAGCCCTCCGTCGTGTTGTGCGCGACTCCGCCTCCATCACACGCTCGAGCCTGAACAACGTCAACAAAACATGCATGCTACATCTACGCGCTCCAGCAAGATCGTTCCTCCAGCACCCGAAACTCAACTCAACTCAACTCATACGGCTCAGACAATCGCGATACCCTGCAATTCTCCAGCGCCTCCATTCTCAGCCAACTCACCATACATGCCCCCATGCACATACGCCTCGCCCACAAGACGAAACATGCCCTCCCCCACAGCTCGCAGCACAAAAGGCACTCTAGCGCCCTGAATCAGCCAGACCTGGTCGCCAATCTCAGGCTTGCTACAAATCTTGCCAAAGTAGCCACTATGGGTTGTGAAGAGGCTTTGCTTAGGGTGCGCCATGAAAACGAGCTGATGTCGAACAGCATCCGCGCAGAAGTCCTTGTCGGCCCGTGCGATCATTTCGTGCTCTCTGCCGAGTCCCCGTGATTTCCTGCTACATCGTAGAAAAGTCTCGATGCGGTTGTGGTCTGGTATGCCCCATTGGCCCGCGCGCAGCTCGAGCTCGTCCCGGAGTTGCTGCGCCAGGCGTGTAAGGTATATGTTATGCGGGTATTGGGCGGCTCCGCTGAGAGTCATAGCGAAGTAGTTTTTGACGCGTTCCTCTAGACCCAGACAAGCACTTCTCTGATCAGTCTGGCTGGTGTAGTCGGCCAGAGTACGGAAGATTGCTTCTTGAGCAGTCTCGCCGGTAGGATAAGTCAAGGGCACAGATGCGCCCCAACCCGAGAGTATCGACCATGCTAGAAGCATGTTATAAATCTCACGTTTTGCCATGCTGCTTCCGCTGCGCACATTACTGAAGGGCGTGCAGGTCTGCGTGATGACCATGCATTTCCTAGCCATCAGCTTTAGCACGGCGTCTTGAAAAACTCTAAGCCCAGCGACTGGAGATTTGGATGCATCGTAACCACAAGCATGATTGTGCTTTCCGTAGTATATTTGTTGGAGGGAGTACCCATGTCTCGTGTGGCTACTGAAATCTGGAACCCAGCTCGGTAGACGCTGTCGAAAAGCATAGTTCCCATTGAAGTCCGTTTCATGGCCATTGTTGACGAGTGAGAGCACGTCCAGGAAGGGCAGACCGTTCAGCAGAGCTTTTGTGAAATTTATATAGACCTCTTCAACTCGAGCCTTGTAGTCTGGCACGAGGACCGGCTGTGATTCTCTATCGCCCGCAAAGCGAGAGACAATCGACATGAGCGAGTAGATCATATCGCGAGGATCCGATGCGTGCTTGGGATATGTAAAACGAAGTAGATGATCCCATATGACAAAGAGCCTGATGTCTGCGCCGTGCAGTGGATACTGGAGTGACAGATAATGAGGCAAGAATGCTGGATCGGCACACTCTTGTACGATCGCACGAAGACGCACTAGCATGTACAGTTCCGCGCCATCTCCAACCGTTGAGCCCCTGTCGCTGGGCTTTGAATACAATGGTGCTAGAACGTGATTTTGCAACAGCGAGGCAATTCGAGACAGTGTCCATAGCGGAAGCAAGAGCTGGCCAAGTAATATCGCGGGTGGGGCAGTGGCCAAGACGACCTCCTGCATGATCCAGGCTCGAGACAGGTATCTGCGCTCCTGCCAGAATTTGTAGAGATCTCGAAGCGCACATGCTGGTATTGTCCGACGAAGTGGCACTATCGTCAAGCCTGGGTCCGGGTTGCTCGGCTCAAATTCTAGTAACACGTCTTGTGGAGTCAAAGCCGGATGAGTGTTCTCGTAGTCGACAATGTCGTCTATCACGGTCGTGTGTATCCAGCCGACGCTGCTCCGGCGTTGCATGGCCGGGTCGTCCTCCTGTGGCCATGATATCGTCGGTGGATCATCGGGACCCACCCACACGATGACGAGATCTGCTTTGCTGTAGATGTCGCCCATCATGGACACCTGGTGATTTTTCTCTTCAAGGTTGCTCTGGTTGATGCAAAGCGCATCTACCCAGAAGTAACCATGCAAGCCTCGGAGCTCTAGATTCAGCAAGGCCTCGTACAGGTTGCGGCCGATGAGAACAGATTGGCAAGTTCCGCTAATGGGCATGACCAGGATAGGGACGTCGTGCGCGAGCGAGTATTCATCCAGGCACTCTGGAGTGTCGATTGGTGGGCCCCAGGTGTACGACAATGCCTGGTATGCGATGCGAGCATCGTCCAGATCGAGCTGAGATAGCTCAAGAAAGAGCTTATGCTCTGGATCTGGGTCGCAGCTGATCGTTCGAAGTACTCTGATGCATCTAGAGTGAGGCAACTCGTTGTACAACGCGGTCCGTGGAGGCATGAGCACCTTGTGATCGAAGATGCGCAGCGAAGAATCAGCATCCTGATTTTGAGCGTAGTCACCCAGCATTCGAGTTCTGATGGTAGCCTTGAGCCGCTTGATAGACTTCATCGAAAAGCGTGGGCATGAGTTTCCTTCGACTGCTAGGTGGAAAGCGACGATCTGATCGTCTGCACAGCAGTTGCGGGCGCGATTGGAAGTGCTGTGGTGGCATGATGCGCCACAACTTGGCAAGTAGCTATTGTTGTCGACGCCCTTGGAGGGCGGCCAGGCATGAAACTGTCCCTCTCCCAGCTATATAGCCTGCAGGACTCTTGTTACAATAATCGGCATCATCACATCTATTCATCACCGCCTCCCATGCCTCCACCTCCTTGCTTAGCCTGTTTCGCGCCAACAATATCGTCCACACGTAGCAATAAGCAAGCACTCTCGATGGCAGTCTTCACACTTTGCAGCTTAATCGCTTGCGGCTCCCAGATGCCAAAGTCCTTCATGTCTACTACCTTACCAGCATCACCATCGATGCCGAAAGTCGAGCCTCCTTCGCTGTGTTTGGCGCGTAATTGCGTTAGGATTCTGATCGGCGACGCACCGGCGTTTTGAATCAGGGTTCGTGGGATGACTTCCATTGCGTCTGCGATCGCTTTGTATGGCCATTGCTGCACACCTTCAACGCCCTTCGCATTTTGGGATAACCGCACGGCGACTGCCATCTCTGTTGCGCCACCACCAGGTGATAAGTATGGGTGGAAGATGACGTTTCTCGCCACGCTCATCGCATCCAGCAGATTTCGATCGATCTCATTCAGGATGTCTTTAGATGGTCCACGGAGCAAGATAGTACAAGCCTTGGGATTCTTGCACTTTGTGAGGAACGTGAAGTACTCGTCGCCAATCTTCTCAATCTCGAACAAGCCGCAGTGTGTGCCAACATCGCGTTCTGTAAGATCGTAGACGGAGTTGACAATAGTTGCGCCCGTAGCTCGTGCAACACGATTGTTGTCCGTCTTTCGTACACGGCGAAGTGCGGTCACACCAGCCTTGACCAGGTAATGTTGTGCTAGGTCCGACACACCCTTCTCTGTGATGACGAGGTCTGGCTTGACGGCAAGGATAGCATCGCACATGGCCTTGACCTGCTCCTCCTCGATTTGCAATATCCTGTTCCAGTCCTCTTCTTTGCTAATCTCGATGTTCGTTTGTGACTCGCCCTTTTTGTATTCTAATGTGCAGTCCAGAAGCACTATGCGTGGGTTCTCTATCCGCCGCCTCATCTTTGGGTGTGTGATGTCCTTATTGAGCATGACTCCGTCCAAAACTTGGCTGTCTTCGATCTCACCTCCAGGCACCTTTTCCACGCGAGCATAACGCTTGATGTCCACCTCTTTCTTGCCACCTCCTGCATCGTGGCTGACGGTGCGTACTGCTTGCAATGCGAGATCGCACATGAGATCTGAGTAGCGAGATGTGAATTTTGTGCCTATTGAGGTGGAGATGAGGTTGCGCATGACTTCGTTGTCGTTAATGTCGACTGGTATGGACACGTCCTGAATGACTTTGAGTGCATCGTGGAGTGCTCGCTTGAATGCTTGGATGATAACGACCGGGTGAATGTTGCGCTCGAGTTGTGGTAACGACAGTGCGAGAATCTCTCCAGCGAGGATGATGACGGTAGTTGTGCCGTCACCCACTTCCTCATCTTGTGTTCGTGCCAGCTCAATCATGCTCTTCGCCGCTGGATGTGCGACTTCGATCTCTCGGAGAATGGCGTGTCCGTCGTTGGTTAGCACGATGCCGCCCATGGGATCGAGCAGCATCTTCAGCATGGCCTTTGGTCCTAGACATGATCGGATGATGTCGGCGACTGTCTTTGCTGCGGTGATGTTCGAGAGCTGTGCTTGTCGTCCTGTCTTACGATCTCCGGTTTGCGTGTCTGTCCGCAACATTAGTAGCTGTTTCTACGTGATGTATATGCGAATGCCTACTCATTACCACCACTGGAGCCTGCATCGTTGCCGTGCTGTAGCGCTGTGTGCGCTTCCGTGTGGTTGGGTTGTGTCGATGCCGCTGTAATGTGCTTGCGAGAGTCAGGTTTGGAGTGTTGGACAGAACGAAAGTGTGTATTGTACAGTCGTAGATGTATTCTTCAAGGCGTTTGTTAGTAGCTAGTCCCTCAGAACTTTTGATGGCCCGCGTTCAAGTTTCGCGTCAATAATTCAGACCGGCAGTAAAGCTTGAACATAGCTTAGCTTAGAACTTGAAGCTCTATGGGCAGGGCACGCGAGATAATGCTATCGGTCCTTATCGGCTCCGAGTCGCTTCGTACTTCGCAGATACCTCGGATGTAAGGGAGTCCAGCTCTCCCAAACATAACACCACGCGCCTCTCTTCACTAGGTACTCTGATCCACCCGGCAGACCTCCACCTTCGATATACACATATACTATGCGGTGACCATCGACGGCAACGATTTCGCACCTTCACCACGCACCAGCAACATGAAGGATCCTTTCCCGATCGCGCCTCCCAAGGTCCTCATCGAACTGGTTCAGCCCATCGCCGACCCTCTAGGTCTCCCCTCCCTCGCCCTCCACGCTCACGAAGTCCTCTTCGCTTTCCTCCTGTACACTCTCATACACACGGTTGTCTCGCCATGGCTCTCCGCACGGGTGTGTCCTAATACCTACCCAAAACTCAACGGGAGGAGCAAAATCAATTGGGATGTCCACGTCGTCTCCTTCTTCCAGGCAGTCCTCATCTCCGCGCTCTCACTATATGTGATATGGTATGACGAAGAGAGGAAAAGTCTCCGTCCAAGAGAGCGATGGGAAGACCGCGTCTGGGAGTACACAGGCGTCTCCGGCCTCTGCCAGTCGTTCGCTCTGGGATATTTTATGTGGGACTTCATCATGTGCAGCTATCACGTCGATATCTTTGGATGGGGAATGCTGGCTCACGCCATCTCGGCTTTCAGCGTCTTTGCTCTGGGGTACCGCCCGTTCATCTATTTTTATGCGCCGATATTCTTGCTCTACGAATTGAGTAGCCCGTTCCTGAATATTCACTGGTTCTGTGATAAGCTCGACCTCACCGGCTCAATATATCAGGCGGTCAATGGCGCGCTTCTGACGGCGACTTTCTTCGCTTGTAGATTGGTATGGGGCAATATCAGTTCCTTCTGGGTTTTCTACGATATCTTTCATGCCGTGTACAAAGGACAGACCAATGTCACGAATACGAGTACCGCCGCGCCAAAGCATTATTCTTCGGATGACCTTTTGAGAATATATGGCGACGAGCAAGGACAAAGGCTGGCTTTCGCGGGAGGCCACAACGTGCCGGTGTGGCTGGGTTTGATATATTTGGCGAGCAACTTGACACTCAACTCGTTGAATATTTACTGGTTCGGGAAGATGATCGAGACGATCAGGAAGAGGTTTGACCCGCCGCTAGGTACGAAGGGTAAAGAGGAGGGACCTACAACGAAGGAAGACATCAAGCAGAAAGTCTACAACACCCACGCTGCGGCAAGACTTGACCCGAATGCGCAGATTAGACAGGACCTAGATGGCAAGACGCCGGGCGGCAATGGTAGTGTCAGAGCTGCTAGAGAAAGAGCTGAGGCTGCACTCAATGGGCCAGTAGCGAGTGGAGAGGATATTGATATGCAAAGGGCTACATTGGCAGATGGGAGCAAGAGCGTACAAATAGAAGGACAGAGAACCTTGCGAACAAGAAGGAAGGCATAATGGAAAATCTGCAACGTCCTCCTGTGATGAATATATGCATTTTTTGGTAGCGCTTCAGCGAGTGAGAGGCAGGCCCAAAATCTTGGGCAGATATAAGATATGGTACCTACGAGCCCCTCATGCTTTAGTCGACGCTCCTCGACAAGATAGTTGTGTCCAGAGCTTTGTAAGGTGAGCTAACAGTCGCACAACATCGCACAGCATCGCATCGTCACGTGTTGCCTGGCTGCGGTCACCAGTTAGCCGCTAACACTTGCAGCTTTGAGTCGGACAGAAAAGAGAGGCTGAACACCTGGGCAGCGTCTTGGTGACGTATACGTTGTCAGCATCTGAACGAGGGAATGCGCCAAACATGATCATTCGACCGAATCAAGAACCCTTGTCAAGTGACAAAGAGCATCTTCAGAGCGCCTGAGCAGTGCCACAGCAAGGGTGCAATTCTCTTGTTGTCCTCATTTCACTGACTTTCTATAGTAAGTTGCTGCAGGTTGACACGACTCCACGGATGCGCTTCAGACCGGAGAGCACTCCAAAAGACATAGGCTGCCTCCTGGGCGATCCAAAAAGGGGAACATACTTGGCGATACTCGATGAACTCAATATCCAGGCGTCCGCCGCTTCGATTACTAAAGGTCACTCTGCTACGATTATGACCCTGCGCCTTCGCCAAAGACACAGGCTTCACTTTGCGAGGTGCGCGCGCATAGTTGGACGCCTGCAACAGGGTGCTTACGAGAAGAGCTACGAAAATGAGGGGTCCACTGTTTTCGCCAACCCCCTTCGACTATCACTCTATACCAGGAGCATCGTGTTCACCCCCTCACAGGTAGCAACAACCAGACATTATCTGGTTGATGAGGCCTTGTCGAAAGTCTGACCCATACTTTGAAGCCTAGAATGCATAGCCATGCATCAGACGCTGGTGTCGTATCGACCTTACTGGCCATTGGTGCTCTGCATTCTGGCTCATTCTTCCATGGAAATTGATCATCGCTCACACTCTTAAAGGTAGACCTATCTCCACACGGATGGCGCGCGATGAGCCGTGCATGAATCTCGTGATATGCTCTCCGCCCCTCGTGGGTGTCGTCATTGTACGACGACAAGGTCCACTGGATTGCGCATATCGCGGCCTCTCGCGCGATGTCGTTAAGCTCGTTTATGGCGGCTTTCGCCAGTGCTACGCTGTACATGTCAGAGTCGCTTAGGATGACGCGAGCCAGCCGCCAGGCGAGAAACTCCTCATCTCCATTGCAGAAGACTAATAATGGGCTCTTCGACTTGCCCACAGCCCACAAGGCCCCACACATCGTCACAAAATCACCGAGAACATAAGTCGGGAAGCCTGCTCCGCATCTCGGTCACCTCAGGTGCATCACTTACTCGGACTCCTCCGGCGGATATGACAAGCCTTCGAAAGCGTCTTTGCGGTCGACGCGCGCCTGCGGTACACTGGCTATACGAGATGAATCGCTAGGTGCTGGGTCCATACCAAGCTTGCCAGCATCTTGGCTTGGTTTTGTATTCTGCAATTAACATCGAATGTGAAACTCCGTTGTAGCATATCCGTGGTCTACAATGCGCCTGAACGTCGACGTCATCGTCAGCGAAATTTCCGGATGGAGCGCAGCATAGTCAATTGAGCGGGAGCAGCCCAACTCGGTGCAGACGCAATTTGAGCTCCAGGCCTGTCGGAGAGTCATCGCGAACAGTCTTCGGGACCAGCGCGTCCAGCTGCTCTATGCTGATATGATTTGACTTCGACCAATCGTCTTTCCTGCCCCAGTCGGCGACTCTCTTGTACCATGTCGCGCGATGGCGGAACATCTCGATCCACAGCGGCCGTGAGCGTACCACCATAGCGGTCTCCATGAACCCCGACAAGTAGTCTCTGTTAGGGTTCGCAATCAGCTCCCATATTCCTGGCGCAGCTTCGAGCATACGGAGAAGTTTGGACAGCACGCTGGGCATGTACATCGAAGGTTCTGCATGCGCCATTACGTCCTGCACTGTTTCGATCAGGTCCGGCTCAGAATATCCCAGCTCATCAATGTCGTACGGAACGAGTCCCCACAGACCCACGCAGTGGCAGTAGTAATGGCAATTTGGAAAGTACTCGTGGCTTGGCACACTTCACCAGTCGCTCTTGTGCAGGAATTTGACTGCCTGGTGGTTCGTGCTAGGCAAACGACGGGCATTAGGGTCTACCTCTAAAGAAAGACTCGTCTTGACAATTCTGATATAGAGACAGCACACCAGCACCTCGTGCCGACACATTCGCTGCAGCATCTTCATATTGTCCACACCGGTCCAAGGACGGCCTCCCACTCTAGCACGTACACGATGGAGCCTCAGACCCTGTTCTCGCGCGGCACGATGAAGATTTTTTGAGAGATTTCTCAACTGCGTGTCGTCGTCCTCTTTGATTGTACACTTCTCCTAGAGCTTTTCGATGGCACACCATTGATGATGCAGCTTAGCGCTGTCCTACATCGCTGGCTCAGCACTGTCGATGTCTGCTCAAGCTGCGCAGAAGCTACTTAGCACACTCACTGCTGCATTGCTCTTTGAGCGCAGCGCGTGGCAGCCATCGCCGCTGTTCCCACACACTACCTTGCCATGACTCGCGATCCTATGCAGGCAGGAGGACGACAAACCGCCAATAGACTTACAGGTGACGTGAAACAACATGACGCTTCACTGTAGCGCCCAACTGAAGCCTGGATCTCAAAGAACTGTTCGTTCGACAACAATGCACCGCTCCCAAGATCCATTACAAGCCCGAACTCATGTGTGAGTGAACGGTGCACACCGAGAACATCAACAGATTACTGGAACACAATCGCTCATACATCTCGTCAGTTCAAGTGCCAGAGACGCTGCGCGAAGTGAAGTCGCAAACCCGCAAATCATCAAATTGTCGCTCCAGGTGGTCGCGCAGAGCCGATTTAAGTGCGAAACTTGTTCGATTGGACAAGGGTCTTTGCAGCTATCGTACATCAAGATGCCAAATGCCTCGCTGTGCGTTGGCTACATGCCAAACAACCCTCTCATGAATGCAACCACGATCTTCACGAGTTATGCACCCCTTCGCACATCTACAAGTACAAAGAACCTCCGACAGGATCGTTGACCCGACATCTGCTCCAACCTACTAAAAGAAAAGGCTAGGGTTCTGACGGGCGCGCCTCAGAAAGATGTAGTCCTTTATCCCGTATTTAGATGTAGGAGGCGACAGTAGTGACCTTCTTGCCGACAGTCTTGACAGTCCAGGTGAAGGCAACGCAGCTCGCATCAGGAGTCTTGACACGGCTGGCAGCGAAGACCTGGTAGGCGGTCTTGGAGCTCTTCTTGTTGGAGCCTTTCTTGGTGGTAGGGTCCGTGGCAGGGTCTTTGGTAGGGTCAGTGGAAGGGTCTTTGGTAGGGTCAGTAGAAGGGTTTTTGTTAGGGTCAGTGGAAGGGTCTTTGACAGGGTTGTCCGTGGTAGTGGCTCTCTTGGCAACACCAGTGGTGACTGGCACGGACGGGCAAGCGAGCCAGTCCTGACCCTCGAACTGAAGCTTGGTGTTGGAGACGACTTCGAAGCCCTCGTATACGGCATCCTTGTCGTCGACAGAGGGTGTCTCCTGGAACTTGAGCAGACCAGCCGCATCGGCATCGACGGTTCCGTCAGCGACAAAGACTTTCTGACCGCCTGTAGCACTGACATCAAGAGCGAGCTGCTTGACGCCGCTGGTGTACTTGAAGACGGTTTTGGCCTCCTTGGAGCTCTTGCCGGTGGGCTTGTCCTCAGGCGTCTTGTCACCAGGCTTCTTGTCGTCACCGGGCTTCTTGTCGTCACCGGGCTTCTTGTCGTCACCCGGCTTCTTGTCGTCGCCCGGCTTCTTGTCGTCGCCCGGCTTCTTGTCGTCGCCCGGCTTCTTGTCGTCACCCGGCTTCTTGTCGTCACCCGGCTTCTTGTCGTCACCCGGCTTCTTCTCCGTCTCAGTCGTCGTCTCGTCGGTTCTCTTGTTGACTGGGTTCTTGTCCTTGGGATTCTTCACATCAGGCTTCTTCTCAGGCGTCTTGTTCTTGTCAGTGGGCTTGGGCTTCTTGTCCTTGTCGTCGGGCTTGGTGCCCGAGCCCGAGCCCGTGCCCTTGTCGTCAGGGTCGGAGCTGTCGGATGTGGTAGTCTGCTTGCCGATCCAGAAAGTTCCCCCGTTGGCGTTTATGTAAGTCTTCTTGACGGGGAACTGTGCGCCTGTGCCCACAGCTAGGCCCACGAAGCGGAGGTCATCGCTGGTACCGGTCTTTGGCAAATTCTTTGGATCCTTTGTGGGATCTGTAACAGGTGGCTTCGAGGGATCTGTAACAGGTGGGTTCGAGGGAACCTCTACTGGTGCTGCAAGAGCGACCGCGAAGAGAGCAGCGATGGGGATGAAGGACTTCATTGTGATGGTTGTTGTGCTTGAGGTAGGGCCTCTGAAGCTAAAGCTGTTGGATGATCTGGATGAAGGACTGTTTGTGGCATCTACAGGATCCTTTATAGTTGGATTCCTCCAGAGCTTTTCAGCTCGGGTTGGTTGTCGGTCGCCACCTATCCATGACTGTCGGTTGCCACCTGTTCATGGATTGAGGATGGTGTTATTGAACGCTAGCATTGCATACTGATACTGTGTCACTGAATGGTGGATACGAGTTGTAACCGAGGGTTTCGGGTTGTCGACATTCCCCAATTACTCAGAAACCTACGATAGTATAATGAAAGTGTCAGATGGAATAGCGTGTCGCCACAAGTAAGTCGTACGGTGGTACCTGGTGGCAGGGGCTCCAGTGGTCACAAGCACTGCATCGTGATGAAACAGCTTACCCTAATGATTAGAATCTAGCCTGAGCTGCCATTGGCGGTGCTCTGTAACTATGGCTAAATTTCGTGCGATCCTGCAACAACCCGGGCCGTCACCGAAATTTTCCAGAACAAGAACATCATGCCATAGCTTTGCTTATGTACACATATGTTATGTAGCCACTTTTGCCGGCTAACGCTTGAGACATGTACTGAAAGTAGTGCCCCAATTTGTGTGAGACCTCGCTTGTGCCACTGATTTGCGAGTGGCATCAGAAGGGTCGAGAGAGCTCTGCCGCTTTGCCCAATTGCGTGTTCCTGTGACTTCACGTTCCGTCCTACACAACAGCACTCCTTGTCATGACGTTCATCGCTGCTTCTCGCATGATCTCCCGTTCCGCATGAGCTTGTCCATCGCCAAAAACAGAATCTAGCTCTTCCAGGCTCTTGCCTTTGGTCTCTGGCACGAAGAGAAGGGCCCAGACGCCGGACGCGAAGCAGAAACAGGCAAAGAAAACATATGTTCCAAATCCGGCGCTATCCAGCATAGGTGGGACGATGACCCCAATAATGAAGTTGCAAAGCCAGACTGTCGCTGTCGAGATCGCCACACCCTTCGATCGCTGTGCAATAGAGAAGACCTCGGGAGGAAGAGCCCAGCCTAGTGGTGAATAAGAGGCACCGTATATCAAGATGTAAGCGTAAGCCATAGCTACCGCAACCCATCCTTCAACCTTATGATTCAGCCAGTCATCGTCGTATAAGCCCACAAGCACAGCAATGATGACATATGGGAAACCCATGCCAAAACCGCCATAGACGGCCAATGGGCGGCGACCAACCTTGTCAATGATAAAGAAGGCGATGACGACTGCCACAAGCTGCCCAACGTTGAGCGTACCGGCGAGGACAAGCGAGTTCTTCGCTTGGCCCAGCGAATCGAACAATGTTGGTGCGTAATAGATGAAGGCATTGATGCCCGAGAATTGCTGGAAGAAGGCCACGCCCATGCCAACAATTGTTCGCCTCCATGACTTCTTTTTGAAGAGGTCCAACCACGTCAATATCTCGAGAGTCCAGCCACGCTTGCCAGGGTGTGTCTTCTCAAGCATGAGCTTTTGAAACTGCACCTCAGCGATAATGCCCTGATATTCAGTCAAAACTTGTTGATCGTTGTTCGGCCGGGATCTCAACTTCGCCAAACTGTTCAGTGCGTCGTGGTCCCGTCCAACCAGAGCAAGCCATCGCGGCGAGTATGGGAACAGATGAATTCCGACTCCTATGATCACGGCCGTCACCATCTGCAAGCCGAATGGTAGTCGAAAGCTGATTTCGCCGTCCATGAGCCGGGTGCCATATGCTACCCAATAGCTTACCACAACCCCAGAAACAATCGATATTGACTCCAAGACGAGTAAGGTTCCTCGGATCTCCGGTGGCGAGATCTCGGAGATGTAAAGGGGTGCGCCTAGCGCCATCGTGCCGACACCGATACCAGTAATTGCTCTGCCACTGACCAGAACGGCGAAGTTCGGCGCCGCTGTCTGCATGATAGCACCAATGTTAAAGATCACAGCCACGATGGAGAGCGCCCACTTTCGCGATATCGTATCTGCTAGCTTCGGGAAGAAGAAGCAGCCCACGAAAGCACCCAGCTCAAGCATAGCTGTCATGAAGCCTTTCCAGAAGCTGCTTCTGGACGCATCAGGGTCAAGTCGTGGATAGGCGGAATGAAACTGTGGCATAACATTGATGACGCTAATGACTCCCTGATCGTACTGCAGATACGTCAGCTCAGGAGTGCCAAACAATTTTGTGCATATACTTTTCACGTACGCCGAATGAGAAGCCACCCAGCGATGCGAGAAACGCTGCGCCGAATACATAAGGGGATGCGAAGAGGCCGCGCACACCACCAGGTCCGTATGCTACCTCTTCTGCAAGCCTGTCGGGAAACTCCTCAATTCGTGATGTCGATATTTCTCGCTTCTCCTCGTGGTGGCCTGAAGAGATCTCATCTGATGCCTCAATGTGGTCGTCGTCCTTGAAACCCATTGTCGGATACTATGCAATCATCCAATGCTCACCGGCTTGTTGCATGTGCAGTCCCGAAAGATCTTGGAGAAGCGCTGTAGAGCCCGAGAGGTGTTCAGGTACATATATAGCCATCGTACAGCAGAGCCTCCTTGTGCTCGACAAAGAGCGAGGAAGCTAATATCGGGGCCCCACTTTTCTCCGCGTAGACTCCGCGTGGACTCCGCGTGGAGACGATGTAGCCTATCACGCGCTCAGGCTATTTCATGCGGCCAATACAAAGACGATGCAAAGTGCGCGATATCTTCGGGCTTTGTCTGGGTCATCACAGAATCTGACAAGATGTGTAAGCTCGGCCTTTCTCAAGGCGGCGATGAGGTCGTCTAGTAAGATTTCCTCGGCTTGAAAGTAGCTGGCCTCAGAATATTACTGAAAGCAGCGTTACAGGTAACACTTTCCTTGTGCGAGGCGCATGTAAGCCGGCGCCTTAGCAAGCACATTGTATACGAATGCCGATCCTGTGACGATCTGTTGCCGTACAGCATTTGCCGTACTATGAAGTCCATTGAATTGTTGGCGAAAGCGCGGAGCGTCGGGTCGCGGCAACGAGCTCTTCCGTACTGATCGTCGCTGTTGTCCATAATGCAGAATACGACGATAGCCGCCATAGGACTTTCTCACGGTATTCTATTGTACACCGTGACTGGAGTGAGCGAGAGAGCGATGAGAAATGAACTCCGGTTCACGCTTGGGGAGGACTACGAAAGAGTGACCGCGTGCTGCAGCCAGAATAAGATTATGCTTCTTGGGAAGCTGTCTCCGTTTTGTCGTCGTCAGCTGGCGGCACTGGCGACGTTGCCTTGGGTGGCCCTTCTCCAGCCTTTGGCGGTGGTGGCGGCAGTCCATCCCTAGGCTTCGGCGTTGATGTTCCTTCAAGCTCGCGACTCTTCTGCTCACCTTCCGCAAAGTAGTCGTCCAACTCCACCTTACCAGCATGATATGCTCTTGGCTTCTTTGACTTGCCAAACTTTGGCGGCGCTCCGCTAGGTGGCCCTCCAGATGGCGGAGGTGACGTACCCTGGCCAGCGAAGTCCATATTTGCCGGCACCAAGAAGTCTGCGTTGGCCACGGGAGCTCTGTAAGTGTCTCCGCCGGTAGGCGGCTGATAGCCAGCACCATTGACATCAGCCTGCCCATCGAACAACGTCTCTCCTGGTCCAGTACTTGGTTCTCCTAGAGGTGCAGGAATTCGATGCAAGGCGCCATAGCCCAAAATGCAACCCAAGGCGCCGTCGCCACCCCAATTTTTCGCTGGAGTGATTGTCACCATCCTCGTCACATCGTACTCTTGGTTGTACACAAACAATCGCAATGGGCGATTAAGAAATGCCTCGACAAGCTGTCCAAGTCCGGCATCGCCGTGGAGTGAGCCTTCGGGTGAACCAATGACGTAGTCGGAAAATGGCAGTAGGCCAGCCACGTCTGCCGGAGAGTTGGGCATGACGTCCAGGATGTGCCATACATCATCCACTGCGCTCAACGGAGACCACTGTAACGCAAGTCCAAGTCCCTCTCCATGCGGCGGAATAGACACGTACACTTCTCTAATAGTACTGCCCTTGGCACCATAAACTCCGAGGGAGACATTATTACCAGCACAATTCTTTACTTCCTGAACGAAAAGGTTCGGATCTGGATCGTCGATATTATGGCCGTTGATCCCGATTATGAAATCGAACCAGGGCTCGATCGCAACGGATGCGTTCGTGTTCCTCACGACCTGGAAACCATAGTGATTCTGCGATTGCGCTTTATTACCGCCTGATTGTGCCACAGTGTTTGGGTCTGAATCCAGCCGCGAGATGAAACGATTCACGGCGCCGAAAAAGTTGGCCATTGTCGCGGATGTCGTGTTGGTGTTGTTGATGTTGTGATGTCTTGAACTGGAAAAGGAGATTCCATGTTGTCCTTTGCAATCGGCGGATCGGCGCCCGAATCTCCGCTTCTGTTTCCGCAAGCCCACCTCAGTCTCTTACAGACTATTCACCATGTAAACTGCCAAGCGCTCACTTATCACATATTATGAAATCATGTGGCGGCGTGTTCGACAATCTTGCTTTAACCACATGGCAACACTACCACGCCTACCAGACCATGACACTCGGTCCGCCCGAAGCTGTCTTGATTACGCTACGACCTAGATGTTCTTGAGAAGAATTGGAGGAGCTACAGTTGGGTTCGGACTTATACTCACATTCTCAACATGCTTGGTCACGGGCACAACGGTACCGCGATGAAAGGGCGCAAACGCAAGGTCTCACAAACGTCTGCTGAAGAAATTACCGAGACGGCAAAGGAGAGCAGAACGTTTACCAGGATTGCGGCCTATTTAGAAAAGCGACTTGACGACGAAGTCCCTGGCGATACAATTAAGGAGTGCGGTCTTGCACCGCTCAAAAGATTGGCCAGCCACCCAGAGCATGTGCTTGATCTTGCAAAGCAGAAGCTGGGTACTTGGCCTTACGCGGATGTACAGGCGTGTTATCGAAGGTATGTCCAAGTGCAGCATTCGTAGGCATTGAAGAGGTACGCTGAGGGTTCAACGCAACCCGCCTATGCTTCTTCACTACCATGTCGTTTCGCAGCTTTATAGCGATTCATCCTGATCTTACTGACCTGTTCCAGATTGTACGAAGACGCGTCGCTATATCTTGTCGTCCGCAAGCTTCGCTCCGAATCCCTCGCGCCTGACAGCCGAGATCACACACCACAGGGCAAGCGCGTCAACCTTTGCGAGCACGACTTACTTTCCACGGTTGTAGAGCTCTTAGATGGAGCTAGAGTCACGGCCGGCGCGCCTGGAAGGTCAACGCTGATCGAAAACGTCTTTAAGGTAAGACGTGCCAAGGCGCGCGGTCATGCCGATTCTTCTTGCGGAAAGCTAATTCCGCTGTCGTCGACTTCGCAACCTCCAATCTTGACTGATATGTCCTTAGATGCTCGAACCAGCAGTCGGATCACGACTAGCCGACTTCCAACCAAATTACCTCCAGATATTTGAGCCGGCGCCTTTCCATACACCTCATGCTGTTATCAGAGCGCAGGAAGCCATAGAATTTTCAGATTTTCAGCTCCACCTCGACAGTGATTGTGGTCCGATCATTATTCCCGATGCTTTCGAAGACTGGCCAGCTCTCCACTTATGGAGCAATACGACTTATCTCAAGGAGCGCACACTAGCAGGCCTTCGCCCAGTTCCAGTAGAAATTGGTCCGTCTAACAGTCTCAGAGCAAGCCGACTGTGCCTTTAACTAACCTTGATAGGCCCGAGCTACAGCGATGCTAAGTGGACACAGAAAGTGATGCCGTTTGGCGATTTCGTCGACAAATACCTCGTTCCCGACAACCCTCCAGACAAAGGCTATCTGGCCCAGCATGAACTCTTCGAGCAAATCCCTGCTCTGAGAGAGGACATAGGCATACCGGATTACTGCTATACATCACCGCCCCCAGTAAAGGGTGCAGCTGCACGAACCGCTGGTCTTGCCAAGGTCAAAGAGCTCAATGAGCCAACTGTCAATGCCTGGCTTGGACCAGCCGGTACGAAATCGCCACTTCACACCGATCCCTACCATAACATCTTGTGTCAAGTCGTTGGCTACAAGTATGTACGCCTTTACAGCCCGAATGAAACCCAAAAGCTATATCCAGACTCGATCGACGAAGCTGGCATCGACATGTCCAATACTTCGCAGGTCGATGTTTACCACTTTCGTCCAGGCGCCATCAAGGAGGAAGAGAAAGTACGGGAAATTGAGGACAACTTTCCCAACTTCAAGGACGCAATGTACCAAGAGGCGTTACTGGGCCCAGGAGAGTGCCTCTACATTCCGCTCGGTTGGTGGCACTACGTGGAATCACAGACCACAAGCTTCTCGGTATCCTTCTGGTGGAACTAAGGCGTCATCTTCACAATTTGCCTCTTGAAAAGGCATTCTTGCCTCGAGTTTTGCGTGCAAAGCTACTCCGTCCCGAGCAACAAGATCGATAGCTCTCATGAAATCTGGATGTGTGATAAAACAGCTAGTGCAAGTAGACCGACAAATATAGCAGCACGCGCTTCCGGCAACCCTGAATCTTTCAGCTGCTCACAAACACTGATCAGTCTTCGGATCACAAAACAAGCAATTCTTAAGCACATCCAATTTCGCTCCTATTGAACAAGTGGAATATACACTCAACTGATCCGCAGCGCCGCAAAACTGGTCGCATTCTCAGCACGAAGCATATTGCAGGCCGATTGCTGATCATCATCTAGCCTATCAGTAGGACCGTCCACCCGATCAGTCTTGTTCGCGAGATTATTCCCACAATAGCACTCGGTGCTATGCTTCGCGCCGAAGATCTTGCATCTCTTGCAGAAGTCTGCACACTCTTCGAGGGTCATATCAGGTGATCGCGAATTTCCTTTTCTGCCAAGATACCGCCGCCGGTATTGTCGGTCCAGCAGCCTTCATAGTACCAATTACTTGCTGAGCCTGCTTTGGTGGCTGGAGCAGGTGCTATTGGATTGATGATTGGCCTCATTGTGACGGTGATGTCGTCTATTCTATGAATGTGAAAGGTATGGGCTCTATCTCAGCAAAAAGACGTGGCGACATCTGCAGATTTATGCTACCTTATGACGATGTTCAGACCCAAGCGGAATTCAGGTACCCTCATTGTCACCACGTCCTGTCAGAAGCACAACGATCGAGATGTCTTTGCCCAGCGCTCTATCACCCTCGAGAATGCTTCCTGTGACGGCGGCCAAGCGTTTATAAGGTGAGTCCCGGCTCTTTGCATAATAGGGGCGCCACGTCGAAGTGTACCGATAACTGTAGCGATCGATCCAATCAATCTCTCCGCTGTATACCGTGCATAACATTGCACTATAGACCAAGTCACTGGCGTGCTGCTAGACAGAATATAAATACTACATGGGCTTTATGGCCTTTGTGTAGGGAAGTCAGGTGCCTCCCAGGTGAAGTTAGATCAGGACAATTGCTGCACAAGCACAGCACTAATTGGTCGCCAGACGTCAGCAGTGGCGCTTATCCTTGCTGTGTGAATAGTGTCTGTTTTGCATTCGCGCATCGAGCTCTCGGCTGAAACTCATGGTCCATCAGCAAATGCAGTGCGATTGCCGGCACCTTTGGATTTAATGATGTCGTCCTGATGATGGCACGTTGACCACGAGAAAGTGCGCATGAATTTGTCGTTGCCTCGTGTCGAGGCAGTCTCGACTCCGGCCAAGCTCTCGGCTCAAAGTCACCGAGCAAGATGGAATATGGATACAACTGCTCATCATTGTTGTCAATTACATTCGCCGAGCTCTATTGAGCGTCGTGTGCTTGCGACCTGACTGACCGAGGTCGCTCTCACCACTTGACCATGGACGGACGCATCGTATTGCATGAGATGCCGAGCATGGATGTCGTCCACCGCTGGCTTGGAAACCTTCACGAGAGCATCACGTGAGATCGCATCATAGCCCTGCGTGAATTTGGGGGCACACTTCCGATTGCCATCTCGGCCGATGCGAGGAGATGAACCAAAGCTCGGCGATAGAGACATTGGAGACATCCGCGTATTGCATTTTAGTGCTATGCGCATGGACGTTGCCGGACCTCATAGACCGTCATTTGCCATTACGCTACATGTCAGCTTACTCAGAGCATCAAGCATCTTGCAGACTGAATGTCAGTCGAACAGACTGGCATCGGCAGCATCGGGCTTGATCTGACAAAAAATCACACCATCTGGTTATCACAGAAGACAAAGAACCCGAGTAGCGCGGAGACAAGCGATGCAATGGATATGCCGCCAAGGGCACTTCAGCACACCATGCAGGACCGCTCAACATGTTGCCATACGACTCTCGAGACGGTATTGGCCTGCAGCAGTGCCAATCACTCCTTCAGGCGCTTCGGCTACACTAGCAATTGAACCCGATCATGTCTGAAAACAAAGCAGAGCACGACCAGTTCGACTACATCGGATCCCCCCAGACTATCTTCGATGGGGTGAGCGGAAGGCGCGCAACGACGAGAGCCATCGTGTGCAAGAGCAGCGCTATACGGTTGCGTCCTCACACCACAAAGCCGACTGTGCCGTCTCGACACTGTCAAGGGCCCATATATAATCCGCTCCTCTGGCCCACATCCACGACTGTTTGTTGGGAAGTTCAGGCTGGGGGCTTCTCTGCACTCAAGAACTAGCCAATTCGCCATCGACCATCTAATCGCAATTTGACCCAGGAAGCAGATTGGTGGACTCGACCACTGACAACCGTTCAGGAACGCTGGGTGTAGAAGGGGAACAATGCTGGCAGAGTCAGTACTTGACTTCGGTACAAGTGGCTCGATCGAGCGTGGACACACGGGGCCAGCAAGTGAACCGAGTGCAACGTCATATTCAGACTCAATGCCTTTCTAAGCTGCTATCATAAGGAATGCACAAGGAGCATACAGAGCAAGTATAAGTACATGAAAGTGCCATCCACATATGCAGCTAGAAGGAAAGAGGAAGTTCGAACACAGCGTCTAGCTTCAGCTCCCTTGAGTGGCGGGTGAGCATCGTACCGGAATGCGCAGCAACGAAAGCGCTACGGATCTAAACAAAAGCATACCGCGACTTGTGCTACGACAACAGGAACCGAGCACTGCATAGTGGTATTTGCTCTGCCAACCAGACTTGTGATGCTGACCAAAATTTCAGCGCGAATAGTGGCGCGTGGCTTCGGCAGATCCGTCGTGGCACGGCCCGCTCAATCCTGGCTCCAAACTGCCTTGGTGACGTCGAACCTCGACTCCGAATAAACACCACGGCCGGGACAGCAGCTGTTTGGTCGATTTATGTGCTGTTTCTCAACAGCCTTCGTCATCGATTAAGACCTTTACTTGACCATCATCTTATAAGGCACTCGTACAAGGAGCTTGATGGGTCAATTACTACTATTAGGCCACGCACTTGGCTGTCCGAAAAAGGCGATGCTTTGCGGCATGCTTTCGGCCCATTCACGGCGACTAGGTGGACCTTGAGCCTTTCGAAAACGCTGCAGTCGCCCTCGCTCCACCATGAGATCATCTGCAAGACGATATCTTTTCATCCTTGGGACGTAAAACGATGGCGTCTGCAAAGACTGTCCGTTAAATCCGCGTAGCCTCATCTATACGCAGGAGCACAAAAGGTAGGATTGCCCCTTTTTCGTTGTACAGCTACTTTCATATCTCACGCAGCACTCTCTATACTCTTTCATCATGGTTCATTTCGCCGAAGATCCTGACGCACAGCACGAATCATCTTCCAGACCAGTACCATTGAGAACACCCAGCGTCTGGTCCAAAGTCACCAAGTCAGCACCGGCCTCGCGCAACAACAGTATCATACGGCCATCGGGTCCTTCACGAGCCTCAAGCGTCTGGAATGGCCCCGCCGAGAAGAGCGATACCGTGCACACACCTTATGCGGGCACCTCATACACCAACACCCCAGACACCGGCTCCTTGAACGAAAAAGTCCAATCCGGCTTCGGCCGCGTTGTAGGAGGCTCCCATAGACAGCACCTCGACGAGTCCAACCGCCATGCAGGTCTCGGTCCTCTCATCGAAATCGAAGACGAAATTCCACTCACCCTCACCGAACTCGTCACGCAAGACGGCAAGGAATATATCATGCTCCATTTTGCAGAGGGTGATCCGCAGAATCCTTTCAACTGGAGTATCGCGTACAAACGATTTGTCACGGCGATGCTAGTCCTCATGACCCTCTTCATCGGTTTGGCAACGACGGCGTATAGCTCCGGCATCAATAGCATGGTCATGGACCTCGGTGTAAGCACGGAGATAGGACAGTTGGGACTGTTCTTATTCAATTTCGTCTGTGCGCTTGCGCCGATGGTTCTGGCGCCTTTTTGTGAGATGGTGGGGAGGAAAGTGATTTATGCTGGAGCGTACTTTTGCTTCTGCTTGTGCTTTATCGGCCTCGCTTTGGGAAAGAACATCGCGACGATTCTGGTCATGCGAGCTTTCTTGGGATTGTTCGGGTGTGTAGGGACGATTTTGGTTGGCGGGACTTTTGATGATATGTATGAGCCGAGACAGAGGAGTGGACCCATGGCGATGTTTAGCTACATTGCCATTCTGGGGACTGTTTCTGCGCCGATATATGCTGGCTATATTGATCTGACGATTGGGTGGAGGTGGATTGAGGGCATTCAGGGATTAAGCAATATTCCGTTGTTGATCTGCATCTTTGTGTTCTTCCCGGAGACAAGAGGAGGTGTTGCATTGCACAAGAGAGCTATGCTGTTGAGGAAGGCGACTGGAGACGAAAGATATGTGGCACCGGATGACATTGAGACGCCGAGTCTGAAGGCTATGCTCAAGGCTTCCAGCGTCAAGGCGATTCGAATGCTGGCTACAGAACCTGTGGTCTTCTTCTTTGGACTTTGGATCGCATTCTCCTGGTTCGTGGTGTTCCTTTTCTTGTCGGTCATTCCGATCACTTTCTCCGAAAAGCGAGGCTGGAACGAAGGTCTTGCGGGACTGCCCTATATCTCTTTGGCGATAGGCACTACACTTGGCTGGGCAGCGCATCATCTGCAGATGAGGAAATATGCACAAATTGTGGACGATCCCGATCGGAAAGTTACACCGGAGGATCGTCTTTACGGCGCTATGTTCGGCGCTATCTGGTTCCCTATCGGACTCTTCATTTACTCCTTCACACAATACGGCTATGTCCATTGGATTGCGCCGACGATTGCATTGGCGCCTATCGCTTTTGGAATATACTTTGTGTTTGAGAGCACGTATTCCTACACCGCCGACTGCTACGGAGAGAACTCGTCAAGTGCAATCGCTGGGCAAGGATTCTTCAGGAACACGCTTGGGGCTGTGTCGCCATTGTTTGCGAGTCAGATGTTCCACGGCATGGGCAGCCAATATGCTGGACTGCTGTTAGCACTGCTCGGCTCGGCGCTGAGCATGGTGGCTTTCGTGATGTTTAAGTTCGGCCCAAAAATAAGGGCAAAGTCAAAGCGGGCAAGACGTTATTAGACCATCCGTAAAAGAGTAGTTGTATATGTATTCAGATCATGGGCACATATCGTCACGCTAGACGTGCAAGCAGCAGTGATTTCATAACTTGTGGTCACACGCACACATAGCTCATCCAGTCGTCCGCACTGCCGTTCACATATCGTGCAGTAGACGGCCATGGACATATCTTCCTCGTTCTATCACTCTGATCCGGTGCCTCATCCGTCAATATCTCCTCGGGAGCTTCCCCGTTCTCAACCCACGCGATCAGAGCTTCCAAGACATGATATGTCGCCGGCACATGAGGATAGTACTCGGCAGCTCCACAATGCCCGCCACCGGGTATCATAAACAGCCTATACCACTCATCGACCCTTCCTCTGAAGTACTCCTCAAGCTGACTCAAGTGATCGATCGGCCATGTCGCTGCATTGTAGGGATCTGCCCAACCCTGACTAGTAAGCATTTTGCCACCTCTGTCTCGAAAAGCTGACAAGTCCGGATCAATTTCATCGATATGGCGGCCTGCGATCTCGTCGACTTTCGTGATGTCGGAGGCCCAGTCAAAGGTGTTACTGTCGTATTCCAGATCGTCGAAGACGAGATTCTGAAGGATGGGGATGCTGAAGGCGTTGGCAAGACTTCCTTCCTGGAAGATTAAGGAGATTTCGCTGCCGAAGGAGAAGCCCGGGTAGATCTGGGAGGCGTAGTCGGATCTTTGTGGTCCGGCGTAGAGTGATTTTAGGGAGGCTATTTTGGAGGGCGGCAAGCACGTAATGGTGCTATCATTGTTGAAGGTATTATGGGTGCTATCGCAAGCCATTACATCAGGATCAAATTTGCAGTCAATAGGGTTCTCAAGCAGTCTATCCTTGACACCGTCAATCTCGTCGCAAGCATCGAGTACGGATTCTGTGATTAAGCTCAATTCTGCTTGTGTGAGGTTCGATGATGTGGTATTGGTATGCTGCGCATTCCAGAGAAAGCTCAATGCTAGATGCGAGTACCAGTTTCCAGGACATCCAGCGTAGATGCCATCAAACAGTTCAGGATGGTATTGAGCCAAAGCAAAACCTTGTGCGCCTCCTGTGCTACAACCCCAGTAGTAGAAGTACTCGGCATCTCTGGCGTAGTATGCTCTGGCAACGGCTTTGGCTGCTGGTACGAATAAGGCAATTGCGTCGTGAATCCAAGCATCGAGTTGTCCCTCGTTGTGAAGATAAGGCAGATGAACTCCCGGAGCTCCATCGCCATCGTTATTATCGGATGCCAGATGGCCGCCATCTCCACCTGCCACCACAAAGCCTTGACCGCTGTTCAGTTGGGACATCATACTCGCATAATCGATGTCACCCGCCATGCCGCCATTGCCGATGGCCAAGACCCGATGTCGGTATCTCGTCGGCTCTGGCAGCCAAACGGTAAAGTGCAACTTGTTGTCGGTCCTGTACCGAACAAAACCGTTCACTTGGCAGAAAGGGTCGATGTTCAATGTACCCGAAACATTCAGAGCTCGAGCTACATAGTATGTAGAGTTGAGGAGCGTGACATTGTGGTCCTCGAGGACCACATCTCTAACAAGATTGGCACAATGTTGCTGTTGCGCGGCCGTCAAGTTTGCCGCAAAGACAACCAAAGCAGGAATGACGAGGAAAGACAACATGGCCAGCATGCGGACCAGTGGTTGAGTGCTATATCTCGCGACACCTTATACCAGCATGCTCAGCCATACTCGCATATCTCGGCAGATAGGCAGAAGACGTGGCGGCGACGAATTTCGCCTAGTGTTGAAGCAGAAGCGGAGGTCGTGGAGGTCGTGGACACGGGAAAGTATCTTCCGTGAGGACATGGAAGACGAGGAACTGCTATGCTATGGTCATATCACTGATCTCAAGTCAAGATACTGCTATGTTCTTCAAAATGAAGAAGTTGGCATCCAAGAGATCCGCAGGTGAGGTTGCTATAAGATGCTTCATATCGTGCGGCAAGACTGATCGCCTTTACGACGCTTTCCATCTATTGACGATCCGGCGTGCCAGAAGTCATGCTCTTGGCACAAGACTGTTCATGGGGAACTGTGACTTTGTCGACGGAGATGATGTGAGGCAGAAGAAGCTTGCCAGTCAAATTGCCTTCTGTCCTTCCTGATCTCGGCATAACTTCGGTCCGGTTTGCCGGCCAAGGACGCGTCTCCTACACACGCGACTACATCGCGCGTCTTCTTTTCCTTCACTACAATGATGCCACTACGACTATGCTATCCACCAGTGCTGAGCTGCTCGCCTGCGGTCCTATTCCGCCAAGATCACGACAATCGGTATCCCAAAAGTTCGTCCGCAGGCATATGAGTGTACTTGGCAGGCCGTGAAGGTTCCTTCTCGAGCTCATGCCAATGCATCGTCTGCTTTGACCACTCGATGCTCGCGACACTTCCAAGACGAATGCTACAACAAGCAGTATCGAGGTAGACGGCGGGAGGCAATACTCAGCTCGCTGTGGACGAGTCAGCTGCCATACAGTCCTGTCGCGGCCCCAAGCCAGTGCTTACCGCGAGATCGCAGATGCCTGGAAGATGCCGAAACTTCTCGCCAGCTGCATATCGTATGCCGGCCGCATATGGCATGCCCATGCTTCATACTATAGTGGCTACCTGCCGGAAAATAATGTTTGTAGCCCAGACCGCGTGATTTTCTTCCAAATCGACAGCGATGAGTCTTATGGTATTGGTCACGAATGCAATGAGCAACACGAGAAGATACTGCAGTCTCGACCGCCGCAATCGGAGGTGCTATCAAATGGTCAATGTCTTTCCGACAGGACGCCGAAGTTGCTCATCGGTTCCAAGTGAGCAAGACCCTAGACGGCGGCAGCCAAAAATGGATAAATCCATGTAGCCGCAGCAACGACCAAAGGATCGACATCTTGCAAAGAACGACCCGAACCTCGTTACCAACCGTCGGGTTCTACTATCCAAGTGCACAGTTTCTAATGTCTCGTGCCGTGCAAGATGAGCTTGGCAAGAGATAACATGAAGATTGAAGACACGCTGACGATGCTCACTATGCTGAGTCTATAGAGAGGCATAACCAACGTGCGCAATAAAGTCCCACTGCGTTGTGCACATTTAGCACGGTTCAGCTTTGCAGATCGTTGCCTGCTGCGCACATACACTCTTCTTCATGATGCCAAAGTGTATGCAAATCAGCATTCATCAACGACAACTGGAAACGGGTTTCTTGGCCTGTTCTAATATCGCGCATTTCTGCGCTTGCACCTCAGGCTGAGTAGACCCTACGTCACTTCATCATCCGCCACGGTCCGTCCGGAATACTTTTCAACTTGACCCTCAGGAAAGAACGCCAGTCCAACAGGAAGGTAGCAACAGAGCCAGCCTGACATATTCAATGGCTGTCACCACGGAATGCGAGCAGGTGAAAGAACGCCGGAGACCGTGTCTCCGGCGAAACATGAAACAGCTTCCTTGATCAGCAATGACAGCGTGCAGCAAGCGGCCAGCTCAATGGCGTGCGTGTAACTGCTTCTGACGACAGGGCGCCACCGCTCACAAAAGAGCCCGGCATACATGTTTTATGAAGTTATTTCCTGGTGATGAGCCATGGCTCCATCTCAACCCTCATCAGCTTGCAAATTCGACAGATGCTGCAACGACGCCAACCAACGTATGCTACTGGACGTTGCCAGAAGCGCCGCTATGAAGGTCGCTCCGGCTCTACGTCTGTGAGCCAGCCCTCAAACATCTTTTTGGGCTCTGCGAGTGCATACCTTTCCTTCATCAGAGCTCTAGTCCGCGGCGGACATCGTCGGTCGTCTCATCGAATGCATCTCCAACTTCTGACTTATTTATACCTTGCAGACCAAGGTCGGTCCTATGTCTTTACCCCTGGTTGGAATGCGACTGCTATGTATGCATCCGGGTTTTGTGATCGTGAAGGCTTCTGTGCCTCAGGCTCAATCGAGAAAATGTGTCGGGCATCGTAAGGCTATTGCTACACAGGTCGATGGCGAACAAGCGATGGCAAAGATCAGCATTGGATCCCTTATCATTGAAAATCCTCATCTCGAGTGCGGATACCAGATGTTTAGCTACTGCAGCCCATCAGGTCGGTCGCTGCGCTCAAGCCCACTGGCTTCCTCGCTTAACGAACAAGGGCATAAAGCCTTTTCTTTGTCGGTCTGTGCAGATGTCGGCTCCGCAAATCGTGCCCAGGGACCGAAATTAGTGCCTCCGATCGCAAGCTCTACCGTGGTGAAGCCGACGATGTAGGCATGGAACGAAGCAGTCGTACTCTCTTGCTGTCTACTGACCGAAGCACAGCGACACTGCAATCGAGCTTGGCAGAAGACTTCGTAGGGCCGCGGACTCACGATGTTGTCTTGTGATCAACAGTCAGACACTTTGAGCATGCGATCTCGCCGCTTCCAAGAATGTGCCGGCACGCAAGGACGACAGCTTCCGCCACGACCACCAGCACTTGATGCGACGTCATTTGTTGCTAGTGCCTACAAGCTCGATCATTTCCTGACCTAGCAGGTCGTTTCATACGCGCCAGTCGCGGCGAGTCGTTCTAAAGCGGCTCCAGGATGAAAGAAGAAGCGGAACGCTTCTTGTGAATACAGGGCTGCAGGCGCTTAACTACGCCCGCACCTCGCAAAGTAAGGTCGGTGTCTTTGGTATAGAAGCTAGACTCTTAGTCGTAGTAGAGTGGTGCTTGGTACTAGAAGCGGCGGACGCGCCTCTGAATTCAGCTAATATCGCCAGACGTGTTCCCCCTTTTCTGTCATCTGTGAGAGCAGCAGAGTACTAGGCGAAGTCCTGACCAGGCACAAAGCACGGCCATCCCATACTCGACACCGCTATGCGACACAAATGTACTGGAGCAGCGAGCCGATTGCGCATTTGTAGAGCTTTTCGCTGCAGGGAACGTCCTCGAAGCGAAAGATGGAAAAACGCAATTATTGCCGTACCGTGAACGGTATCGCAAATTCAAAGACAAGCACAACAAAAGATGCCTTCACGAGTTATATGCACGAGGCGTAGCAGTGTCCAATCGCATGCTTGTGCAGATCATATGGGTTTCGATATGCGTGAATGAAATCTTTATCATGAGAAGCCGATGTATCTCCTGCCAGTTCGCTAACAACGGATCGAGAGGACGACTGACGTGACGAGTTGAGCGGATGGAGCAAGGACATCAAATATCACCATAAAGGCAGCCTCATATTCCCGCATCTGACCTTCTTGCTCTTTCCTCATCCACGACATCCCAAGTCTTCTTGCTTCACGCTCTCTACGGCCTTACGCTACAACTTAGTCACTCCTTCAACAGCCACTCTTTTTCAGCAATAATGAAGTTCTTAATCGTCGCAGCCGCCCTGTTCGCTGGTGCCTGGGCAGCGCCAGTTGCACAGGTCGGTGGTGTTACCGACGAGGTCGGATCTGTTACCACGCTTGTCGACAGCCTCCTAACCGATGTCCTTTCCTCGACCGGCATCGTCAGTAAGTGTTCTCATTCGCAATTCGCCCAGGCGTACGACATAGCACTAACGAATCATGTAGACGAGACTCTAGCAGCTGTCCAAGGCGTTTCCGTTTCGCCGGATGTTGAAGCATCTGTCAAACTCAACATCGGCTCTATTGTCGAATCCGTTGAGAGCCTTGTTCCAGCCATAGCCAATCTCACTCTGCAAGACGTCGGCTCCGTGGAAGGTATCGTCAGTGATGCCGTTGCACAAGTTATCGGCGAGGTCGCCTCGACCCTGGCGTTTGTTGAGACCATCATCCCAGTCGGTAAGCTGAAGCAGACATGTCTCGAACGACATTGCAAAATCTGACACGAATCCTAGACGACCTCACCACGGATGTGACCGACCTCACCACCACTATCTCCGATCTCCTCAACGGTCTCGAGAGCCTTGGCCTGACTGGCATCCTTGGCACTGTCACTGGCCTTCTGAGTGACAGTAACCTGCTCAACACCGTGGTCACTGTTCTCGGCGGCCTTCCCCTTGATCTTTGAGTGCGCAACATACACCGGCCTACAACACAGCCACCTTCAAGCCTACGTATAGATACATTAAGAGAATCATAATTTCCGTAGGAGCATGGCAAGTATACAGGGAATGGCGTTGGGAGGATACGCGCAACAGCAGTGATGACTGCTTATGCTTCCGGATTAAGGCATGGAGCAGATATTACTTGACATGTACAATAATTGGGGCGGAGTCTATATTGACGATGGAAGTGCCTGTCTGGTAGCCAGCAGAAGCGCATACTTCGATGAATGCATGCGTGTTCGTGGCAATCACAATTCCAAGTATCGTTACCGCCACGTTCTGCCTTTCTGGGAAATCCGTAAGTCTTTGGCTGGTCAACGCCGAGCTGTATTCACGACGAGAGCGGCGGTTTTGCATGACCAGCTGGGCCCAGCATACGTTGGAAATCGTGATGAAGCTGTGTCGCCTGCTTATTGACCTTCTAAGCTTTGGCAGCTTGTTAGATGTCATGACATATAGAGAGGTTGAGCGCGCACCAGGCAGCCAGTGCCCTTGCATAAGAAGATACTTATACGTGGTCTCCCTGGGTGACAGGATAAGCGGAACGCTTTCCTGTAAATTTTTTGCGGGCGCTGGACTATACGCGCATTTCACAAAGTGAGGACAGCGTCACTAGTATAACTAGTATAGAGGCAGGACTCGTACCCGCAGAAGAGGGGGCCTTTAGTATCACAAGCGGCGGACGCGCACCTTCAGATTCACGCGGTATCGCAAAGTACGTTCCGCTTTCTCTGTCACCTGGGGTTGGTTTCTTCAGAGACTGACCTTTGGTCGAACCCAAGCGATCTATGCATAAATTCGACCCTTGATGCAGCCTCTTTCCAGTCCCGGCCTAGGAAAATACGAATGTCACGATACAACTTGATCTCTCATTGTCTTCACATCATCTGCGCTATATCCAACATCTCCCAACACGATTTCGGTATGCTCCCCAAGCCGAGGAGGCTGTCTTCTGATAGAAGCCTTCGCCTCACTGAACTTGACAGCTGGACCAATGGCATTCCACTCCCCGCTCGCCTGAGCATCCCATTCTAGCGGCTGTATCATATCTCGCGCACTAATCTGCGGATGCTCAAATGCTCGCTGAATAGTATTGACCGGCCCCTGAGCAAGACCCGAGCCCTCAAAGACCTCAATCCATGCATCCAGAGTCCTGGTCACAATAACATCCGCGACAATTCGGTCCATAGTGCTGCGATTCTCGACCCGTAAAGCATTAGTCCGGAACCGTTCATCATTGATCAACTCCGGTCTCTCCATCCGCTCACACAACTTCCGATACTGCTGATCACTATTCGCCGCGATAACCAACCACATCCCGTCCTTACACTGCCAAGCATTGTACGGCACAGCACTAGGTGCGCAGCGCCGTATTTCTGGCCCTCGACACCTCTATTCAGCCAGTTCACACCTGGGCCAGTGAGCATGGAGATCTGCGATTCGAATAAGCTGCAGTCGATATGTTGTCCTCGGCCTGTCCTCTCTCGCTTGAATAAGGCTCCCATGATCGCTCCATGCATATATAGGCCAGTACTCATATCCGTCATTCCTAAGCCTGCTCGTACCGGCGGCTGGTCAGGGTGTCCGGTGACTTGCATGAAGCCCGCTTCTGCTGCTGCGATCGCATCATAGCCGGGCCTGGAGGCAAAAGGTCCACTAGACCCGTAGCCCGATAAGCTGGCGTATATTAACTTCGGATTCAATTTCCTCAGCTGGCTATATCCTATGCCAAGACGATCCGTAGTCCCAGGGACAAAGTTCTCGACTACCACATCCACACCACCATCCTCCACCAATCGATGAACAGCCTCCTTACCCTCAGGTCTTTTGAGATCGAGCGTAATGCTACGCTTATTACGATTTATGGCAGCGAAGAAGAACGACATGGGCCCGATGTCTTCTTTCCAGGACTCCGACTCGCCTTGACCTTTCCATGCTCGGGTCTCGTCACCTTTGTTGGGCTGCTCAACTTTGATGACATCCGCACCATAATCGGCCAGGATCTGTGTGCAGAAAGGTCCGGCTAGGATGCGGGTGAAGTCGAGGATGCGGATGCCATCCAGGACGCCTGACGAAGATGAGTCTGATAGTGAAGTGCGGCTGACTCCTGTTGAACGACATCTTCTGGAAATGGATTTGGAGCCAATGAAGTGTTCTGGTCGTTGGAGCCCTCTACCTACAAGTGTGGCGTTCAGCATCCGCACATGCCAATGGCAGAGCATGACTGCGTGGGGTGCGCAGGCACTCATAGAACAAGGAAAATGCTGACCAGCCTTATGTTGCCAGTCGACATGAGGCAAAAGAACATGAAGCTCGAAGCGGGGCACTGACCTCGGGACACGAGCAACCTTGTGGATGAATTGCGCGACCAGCTTTCTGCTTTTGAACTGGTCTTGAGTAGCGTTATATAACGCTCACATGGGAGTCTTGGCAGCAGCCGCTCTCGGTTGCGGTCGAGATGCCATAACATCAATTGATAACCCGAATCATATATCACTATCAAAACAGATCCGTCATAGCACCTTGACTAGCATCTCCCACCAATCGTGCATACTTCGCCAACACACCTCTTGTCACTGGCGTTCTCGGCGGTTTCCACTCATTCAGGCGTCTCTGGATCTCCTCCGCACTAACGTCAAAATCAATCCTATTCTTATCCGCATCTATCGTTATAATATCCCCGTCCTGCACGACGGCGATAGGCCCACCCACAGCCGCCTCTGGCGAGATGTGTCCGACAATGAAGCCGTGACTGGCACCACTGTACCGTCCATCCGTAATAAGAGACACATTCTTGAGTCCAGCGCCCATGATAGCAGCACTAGCTTTGAGCTGTTCTGGCATGCCGGGACCTCCTTTGGGTCCTTCGTATCGAACAACAAGGACGAGATTCTCGGTACGTGGGATAGCGCCTGCGTTTAGCGCTTCATTGAGTTCGAGCTCCTTGTTGAAGACTTTCGCCTTGCCAACAAATTTCATTCCCTCCTTGCCTGTGATCTTCGCTACAGCGCCATTGGGTGCCAGATTTCCGTACAATATTTCTAGATGTCCAGTCGCCTTGATCGGCTTATCGATAGGCCGAATGAGGTCCTGACCTTGTTTCAGAGAGGGCCAGGATTCCACATTTTCGGCCAGTGTCTTGCCTGTCACAGTGATGCAGTCCCCATCTAGGAGGCCGGCGGCAATGAGGAGTTTCTGCACGGAAGGAATGCCACCGATCTCGTAGAGGTCGACCATGAGGTATTTGCCACTTGGCGCAATATCCGCAATGAAGGGAATCTTGTCCGAGATGCGCTGGAAGTCGTCGAGGGTGAGTTCGACTTCCGCGGTGCCGGCCATGGCCAGTAGATGGAGGACGCCGTTTGTCGAGCCGCCAAGAGCCATCATCATGACCATTGCATTTTCGAAGGACTTCCTGGTCATGCAGTCTCGTGGGCGAATGTTCTTCTCCATGCAAATTTTGATTGCTTCGGCTACTTTTTGGCATTCTCGCATCTTGGCGGGACTTGATGCTGGCGTGGAAGAGGAACCTGGAAGGGAGAGACCAAGGGTTTCTATCATAGTTGCCATGGTATTGGCCGTGTACATACCGCCGCACGCGCCTTGAGTTGGACACGAGTGTTTCTCGAGATCGGTTATGATGTCTTCTTTCGTTTGGCTAGGATCATTAGGATTCTTCAGTGTGTCATAGATGTAGCCTCCATGTGCTTCGAGGACAGTAGCGATGTTGATAGTCTTCTGCAGAAGAGGTGAGAAGCCGGGATTGATCGAGCCTCCGTAGATCATGATAGATGGCCGGTTGTGTCTGGCCATTCCCATGACCACGCCAGGCATGTTCTTGTCACAGCCGGGTATCGCGATACATGCATCATGAGCTTGTGCACAGGTCACAGTCTCTATACTGTCGGCGATGAGCTCCCTCGACTGTAGTGAGAAGCGCATGCCTTCACTGCCCATTGTGATGCCATCGCTAACGCCAATAGTATTGTATTGCCATGCAAGCATCTCCTGCTTCTCTATGCACCTCTTTGTCTCTTTGCCGATGTCAAGCAGATGGGAGTTGCACGGGTTACCTTCCCACCAGACGCTTGCCACTCCGACCTGGGGGTAGTTCTTCAAGGCGTTCTCGTTCGGTACGCCAGCCGCATAGAGCATGGCTTGAGCAGCGGGAAAGTCATGTTCTCGTGTCAGTGTCGATGAATACTTATTGAGCCCTGAGCCAGGTTGCGAGTGCTTGAAGTTGAGATAGCGTGCCTCTTCTGGTGGTGGTCGTGGTTTGAACTGCTTTTTTAGATTCTCCTCTTCCATCTTGACTGTTATCGACTCCAATGACTGGCTAGTGAAGCCACGTATGATCTGAACTTTACCAATGCCAGCGTATGTGAATGAAAGAATGAGAGCCAACAAGAATGTGCTTACCTTGACGGCTTCGCCTAATTGCATGGGGGCTTCTCCATGCCCCGCAAGGCAGCTTCGCAGAGCTATGTGGGAGTGGGCTGCGGTTCAGAGCTCGCCGAACATCGGTGTTTGCAATGTGCCGTATAGGCGTATTGATCTGCCGAAGCTCGAAATAGACATTGCTCTATTGCCATATCAGCATGGAGGCCATACTGGGCTCCCTGTCGCCCAGACCTTGCAGCTTATTCTGGCCGGTGCACTGGAATGCGTCTGGATCGTGAGGAGTTTTCCATTCGTCGTAGCGCTGCTCTCGTACATTTATGGCCCTCCCATATTAATATAGGTAGAGTGAATCAAATTGGGTATCGTTAAGGCTCGCAGATGAGGGTACACTCGCTCATTTCGAGGTGTCATCCTGCCATTCGCCTGCCGAGCTTCCCACAGCATTATCGGTATCTTTCGCATGCTCTTCTTGCTGCTTGGGTGCGTCCTTTGCAGGAGGTGGAGGCGCATCCGCATCGTCATCGAAATCGTCCTCGAACTGATCTGGGTCGACCATTGGTGCATCACGACTCGAGCTGTCTAGATGTTCTTGCAAAGTATCATCCGCAGATACGCTGATGCCTCTAGCGCCCCAGCGATGGCTGCCAGTACGATTTGCAGCCGGTCTGGCCGTACCATTTTCTTGCCTAGCCAGGGCAGCATCTTCGTCCGTGATGTCCTCGTCTTCGCTATTGCTGTTGTTCCCGCGCCTTCCGATAAATCGCTTGACAACAAAGCTCTTGCTGAGATCATCACTATCCACAATGCCACCGCCTCGCAACTTGACACGTTGCCTCGACCAGTAGACCCATGCGAAGTCCACATACAGCGCGGTCTGGAGGATGCCGAAGATGACGCTCGTCGGATCGAAATAGTGCTCGCTGCTCGCCAACCGGACGATCCAGTTCAGCAGATAGAAGGCACGATAGCTGCCGAGGGTGACCAAGTAGAACGAGTCCAGTACAGTCGGTACAGACGTTTGTCGTAACAGAAGGAGCTGTGGCAGCACACAGATAGATTCGAGTACGATGCTGAACGTCCAGAGGATCTTTAACATTTCTATTAGCACTTCTGGTCTCCACTACCACAATAGGATGCCTGTCTATGCTTACCTCAAAGAACTTGAACTGTCCCCAGCCCTCGAACATCAAAGTCACGACTGGCGCAACTCCAATACTGCCGACCAAACTCCAAATCGCCAGTTTCCATGCATACTCCTTTTCCCTCGTCCTCGCGTACACCCTCATCATCAAGAAGACGATGTAGGCGCTGGACGCGATGTATAGAATCTTGAGCACGAAGTTCCACCAGCTGACCCATGGCGGCACCCAGAACAGGTCGAGATAGCGGGTACCGAAGACCAGGATGTACAGAAGTTGGGTCAGGAGCGAGACACCTTCGGCGGACTTGTTATTGTGGATGGCCCAAATGAGAATGCATTTGGAGGCTGTATGGGAGACGTCGCCGAGGATGCGGAAAATGTTCATGTGGAACGCGGACATGATGGCGTGAGCTGGAATGTGTCCTACGATGAGGCAAGACTGATGGTATGGAGTATCAGGTCATGTCGTGTGATGATGAGGGTTGCCTGGGTACAGCCTAGGCACTCAGGTGTTTGACCACGATCGTGGACGGTGGAACACGCGGCTCCGCGACAGGGTCCAGGGGGATGAGATAACACGTTGACGTCGTTGGTGAAACCAGGCGTATTATCAATGAACGTGGACATCAACCATCCAGTCATCACGCAATAATATACATGTATTTGAACTTTTTTTCGTCGGACACGCCAACATATATATATATGCATAGTTGTGCTGGACTCGATGTCGAGAACGCGATCATGTCTGCAGATACTATACATGTATACGTGTCCTAGCTCTGAAGCTCTGACGCGATCAGAACGCGAGTGATGCCCAACCTCGAAAAGGGTGGAAAAGATGATTTACAGCGGTAACCATCGCGAGAGACTTATCCAGCGACGGTTAACAACCAATACACTGTCGAGAACAGCCACTGCTTCGCGTCGCATCACATCTGCGCGATGGTATTACGAGTGGCTCAGATCACAGCCGCAGGCCATTCGACTGACCACGACATGTCAATCTATTCGAACGGGTCAACATCGTTCTGCCCCAAGCATAGAACTCGTGCTGGCAATCTGTTGTTTCCTGCAGATTGCTCGCATTTGGAACTTTACTGCGAAGGTACCACGTGATAAAGGGGTAACATGAATCCTGACACTGCTCTTACAGTCGTCGAACTACCATTCTCAGTCATTCGTGGTCTCACATAGATAGCAGAAGGCATTCGTGGAGCTGGCGAACCACTGACGAAATCTGCTAGAGGTATAAGCTGTCTGTGCCGTGCTTCAGTCCATATCTGACACGCTGTACATCCATAAGATAGAGGTCGATGCTGTGCTCCCAGGAAGCCAAGAAATTACGTTGCAGAACACATCTGTATACTGCAAGAGGATCTTCTTGTCCTGCACGATGTCGTTGTCGAACACGGAAGAAGAAACGCTCAGGGTGGTCGCCCTGGTTCCGGAGCTCGAACCAAGAAGGACTACGTTGACGTTGAACCCCAACTCTATTGTTTGCCTTCCTACTTGTGCTCAAGTTGCAGAATAACAGCATGCAAGCGAGGTGCGCTTGATGCTTGAGTCGTTCGTGATGCTGTCTAAGCTGCCCAGGGAAGCTTCACGACCAGATCTACGTGTCTCCAAAGTGAAGACGCGCTGGACATTGTTCGGCTTTGCATTCGAAGAGCAAGCAGCACTGTGAAAACGACATCTAGATCCTTTATAGTAAAGCCATTGAACTCCTTGCACTTGTACCAACTCCCTTCGCACTTCGCTACATCAAAGATTCACAAGTCTTGCTTGTGTCCACCATCACCTCCACCCTCAGACCAGACACTCTCCACCAAAGCATTCAACCACCCCGCCAACCTCCAACTCGCCTTCGCCATCTGCAACTCCACAATCGGGAACATCTCCTTCGCATACCCATCCCTCACCAAATCCGTCCCATTCCCAACCGCCCTCCCATAAACAGCACTACAGACCAGCCCATGCGAATCCTCCGCCCACCTCCTAGCACAAAATTCCCCCCTCCCCACATCAAACCCACACCCCTCCGCCCACTCCCTCCTCGGAACCGCAAACCCATCCTCCTCAATCCGTCTCAAAATCCCCTCCTCAAAATACGGATCCATTTCCCGATCCCCAAACCCCCCAGGTCTCGAACTCCCAGCATAAACAATCAACCGATCCCACACATCATGCAAATTCGTCCCCGTCCCATTAAACAACACCCCGACCCCATTCCCACCAGCCTCAGTAGAAGACGTATGCAGCGGCTGCGCCACATCCCCAATAAAATGCACCACCCACATCAACGCCTGCTGACACACGCGATCCGGCCTCGAAAAATCATACTCCCCATCCCGCACGCGTTCGAAGCAGGAGCGGAGGATAGCGCTCTGGTTCCAAATCTGCCCCACAACACAATCACCCCCGCTACAAACACCACTCCAATCACTCGAACATCTCGCAGCAGCAGCAGCAGAATCACTCCCCTGATCAGTAAGATTCTCCCGCATCCCGACAAAATGCCAATTATACGAATACGGCGCCCCCACCCTCCGCACAGTATCAGCCCAAGCCGCAGCACGGCCAATAGAGCGATTCCATCCAGGACCAAGGACAGCGCCAGTAAGATTCCGAGTCTGGGGCAAGAGCAGTGATTCAGCGACAAAGGCGATTTGGTTGTGGATTTGGAGGTGCCAGGCACAAGCAGTGGTGATGGTGGTGGCGAGGGTTGTTGCGACGAAGCGTCCGATGTGCATGGTGGTGAATTTTGTGATTTCGTAGGAGGGTTTAGTAATGACCGTTGACGAATGTGTGGGCGCGTTTACGTCGGATTTTGATTGCGACGTGTTGTCTGCTGAGATATATATTTATCGGTTTGGAAGTGGCGGAAGAGGTTTTCATGGGACTGAATTCTTTCAGCCAGCCAGCCACGACTTTATCGTGGCGTTCGGCCAGAATCATCCAGATTAATGAGGCAGTCTGCAAGTCTAAAGTCAAATCTGGGAGGTGTGCAGACGCCCGTCGTTTTTTCACTCACTGTCTCGGTGATAATTGTGCTGCAATGTTGTCAAAAACAATGTTTATTGTTCCCAGCATTTCGCGCTTGCCGGATTCAGCCTGGGGCTCGAATCCTAATTCTTGGCTGCGTAATCCTTCACACATTACATCCATATTTCACCAATTGACCTAAGATGAAGGGAATAAGAAATCGTGAGAATTGATTTTTTGTTGGTAGCTGCCTCGCTCTGGTCTAAAAACCAGAAAGCACAACCAGGTCCTGCCGGTCCTCCCGCGAGAGAAGACATACTGCCGGCTCGCCTAAAACAGCCACCCTCTTCCATGCGCCATCGCTACGGCCTAAGCTGTTATACAGAACCCGTAAAGCAGCCCCGTAAGCTTCGAGCCTCGCTATGCAGAAGGAAGGCATAAGTAGTCAAAGTAGTCGTCGTTGTCGTGAGTGGATAAGTGTCGGAGTTGTTATTGCTGTGTGTCGTGTTGAAGTATCGGTGAGGCATGTCGAAAGTGATGGAAAGGGTACTAAGTTACTTTTCTGTAATCCAGTCTGAACCGCCCACTGTGCCCGTTAATGCAGTCATGCCAAGAGAGAGAGAGATCATGTCGTGTCGCTGTTTGAGGGTCGTTCTCGTGGGTAGTCGTAAGAAAACGCGCTTTCGAAATGCAGATAGGTAAAAGCAGATCGTGTGAACCTTCGACCAACTCCCGCTAAAGTGCAGTCTCACTCAAGGCATAAGGACGAAAAGCGCTTACTGCGTATGCTGTCAGCATGGTGTCATGCAATAACGAAAATCCTCACTACTCACGTTTTGATGCGGTGCATAATTCCCGAAAGGGTGTTGAGGAGGCATGCCCATCGATGGGTACACTGGCGGAGGTGGTGCAGGTCGATATGGCGTACCAGCTGGGCCAGAATTGTTCTGACTGCGGCCCCAGCTCAGACGCACGCGCGAGTTCCCGATCGGATAACCTTGCATCTGGTTGATGGCCATCTCGGCAGCATGGCGCTGCACGAATTGCACGAAACCGCAACCCTTCCCAGGTGGAATCTTGACGTATGTTATCTCGCCAAATCCTTGGAAGAACGATCGCAGCTCGTCCTCGGTGACGTAGCCAGAAAGGCCACCGACGAAGACGGTGGTATTGTTTGGGTCGGTGAATTGATTCATCGGCTGAGGAGCGCCATAGTAGCCGCCCATGGGAGGAGCACCCATCGCATAGACGCCACCTGGCGCGCCCATAGGACCTGGCATACCGGGCATACCTGGGCCACCACCGCCGCTCTTGTTCTTCGGAGTCGCAGTCGAGATGCGCATGGGCCGGTTGCCGCAGTACACACCTTGCATTTCGTGCAGTGCCTTTTGCTGGTCGCCTTCATCTGCGAATCGGACGAAACCATAGCCACGAGACATGCCGCTGATGGGATCCGACATAATCTTGGCGGACTTGCAAGACGTGTATTTGCCTTGGAAGAGTGACATCAAGACATATTCATTAACTTCCGGGCCCAGATCGCCAACAAAGATGCTGTACTCTGGTCCACGGTCGTCTCGGCTTCGGTCTGCCAAGCCTCCACCAGATGCCCAATTGAGCTTGAATTGGCGGTTCGAGTTTGGAATGACTTGTCCATTGAGTTGCAGAGCACGTGTGGCGGCATCTGGGTTCTCGAAGTCAACGAAGCAATATCCAGCATTGCTTCTGGATCAAGATCTGTTAGCTTGGATTCGCTGCCATGTCGCATGAATGCGCTTACCCCGAGAACTTATCACGTATCATCTTGACATTGACCTGATATCCCATGCCGAACCATACGCTTCGCACAAAGTTCTCATCGATCCATGGTTCAAGTTCACCCATCCTGTCAAGTCTCAGTATCCTGCTGGGTTGTGTAGCGCGCCGCACTTACCACAGTGTTGTCTTCTGGTCACCACCCTGCGAGCCTGGAGGGCCAGCCGGTGGACCCTGTGGTCCCCCGGGAAACTGGCCTTGCTGCTGATTTGGGTCCATCTGCTGACCCATGGGCGGTGGCTGCTGTTGCGGTGCGCCTGGCGCTGCACCAAATGCGCCCTGCTCTTCGCCGGTCTGCTGTGGTGGCTGTGCACCACCCTCGAAGTTCGGAAAACTCATGGTTGCGGTCGCGAAGTGGACGAGGTCGAAATGAGCCGTTGATCGCGCGCGTGCTTATGTAATCGAGTTTGCTCGCTGCAGACTGTGAGCATATGCGGTGTAGAAGTAGGGATCGATGATAGCAAACATGCGCCAGACAGAATCGAGAGGCTTACGCTGTGGTCAAAGACAATAAAGATGCTCGTCCGGCCGTTGACTCGTGAAGAGCACCGAAGAGAATGTGCCGTTGGCTGTGTGGCTCGTGCTACTGGTGGTCGTGAAGGGCTCGTAGAATGGGTCGCAAGTATGTAAGTGATGTATGGTACTGAAGTTCGTGTCGCCGAAAGAGGAAGACGCCTCGCGCTAAAGTGAAGTCGACTGGCAGTTGCGAAAAGAGCGTCCTGGCCCGGGGCTCGAAAGGGACTCTAAATCTGCACAGAATGCTGTGAGCCGGTGCGCTGGCAACGAATGGCAACGCTCGCAATGGCACAGGGTGGGACAAGTGCCGCAAGGCGCTGAGGTGAAGCGGTAGGACGGGAGTGAGTGTCTAGCGACGGGGTGGGCACGACTCGCGCGAAGAGAAAGCTGCGAGAGGGATCGCCTAGACGCACCCGACGTGCTGCAGTCTGAGTAGTAGTGAAGCTGGGCGCTGCGCCGGCTACCAGGATGGATGCAGTGTGCAGGCCGTCGAGGTGCAGTGAGATGCAATGCGCCTCTTCTTCAGACAGGCAGACAGGCAGACAGGCAGACTGACAGCTGTCAAGTGACTGGACGCGGTGCGGTGCAGTAATGTGCAGTGGTGTGTGGCGGCATTGAGGTGTATGGGTGTATGGGTGTCTGGGCGATGGTGATGGGGTTGGTGGTGTCTGGGTATGAATGCAATGATGATGTGCGCAATAGTGCCTTGTGCGTATAGATCCTTGGTCGAGATCAATTGAGCCGCAGAGGCAGCGGCCGGGAAGCTCGGAAGCGATCGGGCAGCAGCAGCAGCAGCCCAGATGCTGGGGGGGTAGAAGAGCAAAAGGCCTGTGCCAGCGCTGCAGGTGGCAATGGGCGCAAAAAAGGCCTGACGACGGTGCGACTGACGAAAGATTGACTTACCGGCAATGTGCAGTACACTGTGGTTGTCGTAGCTTATGAACGCGCCAGAAACGGAGGAAGCTCAAAGCACAAACACCGGCTGACCTGCGAAATGACTTGCGCCCCAATGAGAGAGAGAGGAGAGGAAGAGAGAGAGAGAGATGATACTGCTGTTGCGCGGATGATTCCTGGGTGCTGTTGTAGAAGAGAGAGGGAGAGGGAGAGACAAGAGATCATCTGCTGCTGGAGGCGAAGAAGATGACAGGGCCTCACAAGCTCAGGTCTCTCGCAAAGCCGGATGCTAGGTACCTAGGTCAGAGGAGGGGCCCAAAGTCTATTTCACCACTCAATGATGAGGTGGATGGTGGATTGCCCTTTATTATTGTCAACATTCTATTTTGTGCAAAAGGGGCACCACTCCGCTTGCTCTCATAACTTATTACCGTCTTCAGGGCATGCTGCGAGCCGTTGAACGACGTTTTGTCGGAGCATCTGCTAGAGCCAGCCGCGATTCGCTACATTGTGACGACTTTGGACGGTGCCAAGCCTGCAGCCGCGAGCCGAGGCCAACTAACTGTACCAACTGTATCAGGTTTCATCGTACATTTACGTCCAACCCAAAGCACGTCCGCACAACATGTTCCTCTCTCGAGATGCTGGGACGGAAGAGCAGGTTCGTCGCATCCGTCCAACGGGACTGCATCGCCATCCTGTGACGCCTCCTCTACTTTTCGAGGCGCTCGCCATTCGTGCCTTGCTTCGACCAAGTTCGCAAGGCATCTTCAGCTGGGCCGCTGGCACGACCTTGTGCTAGTGAGGCGTTAATTGTGCTGAGTGCGGTAGTCACAACGTAGCCACATTGATGAGAAATGCCCTCACAAATGCGAGTCATGATCGATATTCGAGCTATGTTTCAGTCTAGTAGTCCACTGTAATCATTGTGGCCAGCGCAGTGCACTGGCGCTACGACATCATATATGTGCGCCTGACTATACCACCATCGGCATTGGCGGCAGTGTTTCGAGTTTGGGACTGTGCCTGTGGCAGTCCATGATTGGGCGAGCTGTCAACACGGGATGCACCGATGCATCATCTTCGCTCTTGTTGTATGCTGATAAGCATCGCATCTCTGGTACTGCTGTAAGAGTCTGTGCTATGGGAGCAGAAATCGCTGTGAGACATGGGAGCGCTCTTGTCGCCGGTCTGCAGATGCAAACCCCTGCGGCTGATCATCTACGTCAAGAAGCGTAGGCTAGCTCCGCAATATCAAATCGGCCATGCAAGCACTGCCGAAATCGTGTCAGTAACCCGGTGCCGTGGAGACTGTCAAATGTCGCGTCTGTGATGTGTGTCAAGAAGCGCATCGACCAATCACACCATCTTGCTGATAGCGAATGCAAGAGATGATTGCGTGCGACTATCGCTCATGCTCGGCTCGTTTCAGATATACAGCACAGAGGCGCCCATACGCGGCAGCCGCGATATGAACGTAGCAGGGAACAAGCATTGATTAGCAGGCGCCTCATGAGTATGAAAGATATAAGCACACGTGATGGGATGAACTGTTCTTTTGCGGTGTCAGGGTTCGACGTCTGCAGGTATAAAAGGTGCTGTGATGCAAGAGATGTCCGCCTTGCTGCCTCCAACCTCTACGTCCAAGAAAAGGAGAATTGCTCCACCAGCTCCGAGCACACACACACACACACTGCTCCTCTACACGCTCGGGACTCAACGAAGGACCGTCGAAGTATCTCAGGAAATGGTAGTTGAAGGTTGCGTTTACTGTGCTGGCTTGGCCTCCTCGCCAGCAGGCGCGTCCGAAGTATCCTTGGACTCGCCCTCGGCTGCGGCAGGTGCGTCGCCGGATGGCTCGGCCTCAGAGGATGTCCAGAGGGTCAAGTTGTCACGGAGGAGCTGCATGATGAGGGTGGAGTCCTTGTAGCTCTCCTCCGACAGCGTGTCGAGCTCTGTGGGCACGTTAGTGACGCGCAACACGATGCTGACTTCAGAGGGAACATACCAGCAATAGCCTCATCGAAAGAGGTCTTGGCCATCTGGCAAGCCTTGTCTGGGCTGTTGAGAATCTCGTAGTAGAACACGGAGAAGTTCAGCGCAAGACCGAGACGAATCGGGTGAGTGGGCGCAAGGTCGGTGCTGGCGACCTCGGTAGCGGCCTGGTACGCTTCGAGAGACTTGTCGGCAGACTCCTTGCGCTTGTCACCCATAGCAAACTCGGCCAGGTAGCGGTGGTAGTCACCCTTCCTGTAGAGCACACGGTATCAGCTTGTAGGCCAGTGCACATGGCAGCTGAGGCAACTCACATCTTGTGATAGAAGACCTTCGACTCGCCACTCTGGGCCGACGGAATGAGGTGCTTGTTCAGAACCTCAAGGATGTCCTCGCAGATCTTTGCAAGCTCATTCTCGATCTTTTGGCGGTATTCCTTGATAAGGGTAACCTGCTGCTCGTTGCCCTTGCTTTCCTCCTTCTGCTCAATGGAAGTGACGATGCGCCAGGAGGCACGACGAGCACCAATGACGTTCTTGTAGGCGACGGACAGGAGATTTCGCTCTTCGACGGATAGCTCTTGGTCGGCGGAGGCAACAGCCTTCATGTTCTCAACCATTTCTGCAAAGCGGTCAGCTGGGAATTGCGAGTGGGGAGCACACGAACACTCACCCTCATAGCGCTCGGCCTGCTCAGCAAGCTTTGCGAGGTAGACGGAGTCTTCGTAACCCATTTTGATGCGTTGATTGAATCAGTGTCTGAGGTGGGGTTTTGTCAGTGTTTGTTTTGTGTATAAAGGTATTCGCGGTTCTGCAAATGATGAAGAAATTGCTGAGGAAAAGAGTCGCGTGCTGTGCAATGTCCAACTTCAAGCGTTGAGAGTGTAGGAGGAGGGAAGAAGATGCAGTGTTTGTGCAAAACAACCACAATCAGGCACGATTGCTTGTTGATGGTCGATGCCCTCTTTCAGGAGCCGACGCCAGGCGGCACTCGCTCTTGCTGTCACCGCCATGTGGCAGTCGCCATCATTGCGACAGACACTACTGCGACCGCGTCGAACTCATCCCGCATGCCGATGTAGTCTTCGTGCGCGACTGCGTGGCAGCTGTGCCGGCGGTCGTAGATGCCAGGATCGTTTCGTGATTGCAGAGATGTACGACTGAAGCATGCTCTTGGCGCGGCAGGACCGGCGCACGAAGAGATGGAGGCACGTACCTGATTGTTGGTGGTGTTGATGTTGGTGCGTTGGTATTCTTCCAATGAAGCGAGTGCGGATCGGCGGGAATGATGTGGGAAGGGCGATGCAGTTGTTGACGCTTGGGAGAGTAGCGAATCTATGTGGAGTCCCTTGTAGAGAGGAAGACATCCGTCAAGACGTCACGGACGCAGATGGCAGAAACGTCCGTGCTGGCTTGCGGAGCAAAAAGATACAGTAATAGCCTCCTCACTGTCCTGCACCCATACCGCACGCTACTGCTACCATTCACCCACGTATCTGCGTATGCCGACTTCTCTGCCATCTGCTTCGGCAGCCATGTCTTGTCCGCCTCAAAGTCTGGCTACGCATTCGACATCGTGTTCTGGAAGCCTCACTGGCACTGCCTCTCGCTCTATCGGATCTGTCAATCTCAGCCCTGGCCAATCAAATGCCTCATCACAAGCTTGGGAACAATGGCATACGTGGCTAGAGGCTGCTGCAACGAGTCTGCCACGAGGCGCCCAAAACGTGTTATGCGAGCTTCATACACACGGTCGCTCAGCAAGGTGAGGCCAGAATGGCCGATGTTTGCCCTCGGTATGGCGTGAGCATAGGATAGATACATTCAATCGCGCGTGGTTGCATCAGCAGTATTGTAACGAGGTAGGATTCTTTATAACAGCCTTGCATCGTCATGGTATGCCGCATTTATACCGCGATTTTCGAGCAATGCTGGACGTAGCAAGCGACAATAATTTGATCGCTTGGAGTAACAAAGGGGTATTTGACCTCACGAGACGCTATCAACTCGATGCTTCACTTCAGAAGAAACCATCTAAAGTGGCTTTTACACGATACGGTTCCAGCATTATGATTCCAACTGCTGCCATTTTCAGCCCAACAATGACGCCCGGCGTCCTTCTATTGCCAATTTCGCCTCCAAGGGCCAGCAACGAAATGTTGTCGGTGTGCCAGGGTCGCGGCTTGGTCTTGGTATACCACACACGCAATCGCGGCTGCGCTTCCTCTATCGCGACACGGCGAAACGCCTCCGATACAATCTTGGAGCTGCCCTCGAACTCCCTGCAACTTGGTCGACGTGCGATTGCGGTTGAAAGCACACTTTTAGCGTGAGGTTGTCAAGGTCGTATTTAGTAGCCACCGGCAAGATAGCTTAATGTCGCCAACTTGTTCTGACCAGCTCACACATCATCATCTACACCTGCAATCAAAGTTTTGATGCCTTTCGCAGCTTTGACCTCGCTGAACGCCTTCTCGGCTTCGGTGAATTTCACCCTGCCAGTGATGAGCTCTTTCACATCAATGCGACCAGTGCTAATCAGCTCAAGTGCCAACGCATAGTCGCCGCCAGAATATCTGAAGCTGCCTTTAACATTCAGCTCTTTGCTACACATGGCTCCGATAGGGAATGTGATGTCTGATTTGCCCATTCCTCCTTGCACGTATGTCCCTCCTACCCGGAGTACGTGAACACAAGTCTGGATGCAAGGTTCAGCTCCACTGGCATCGATTACGATATCGGCTCCCTCTTCAAGATCGCACTCCTTGATAATACGAGCTGCCGAGTCCTGCGCCGGCTCTTTCTGCGACAAAATGGTGTGCGTCGCCGCATAATTCTTGGCAAAGACAAGTCGCTCCTCGTTCAGGTCTACTGATACGAGCTTCGACGCGCCGAATGCTTTCGCTACTGCAAGACAGAGGAGACCGACTGGTCCAGCTCCAAAGACTACGACTTTGTGTCCGGGACGTATATCCGCTTGTCGGGTAATATGAACACCAACACTCAATGGCTCAAGCAGAGCGCCCTCTTCCAAGCTGACAGACTCCGGCAACTTATAACAGAAATCCTCTGGTAGCGTGTAGTATTTTGCGAGTGTGCCATCGTACGGTGGAGTCGCGGCAAATGCCATGTCGGGACAGAGGTTGTACTTGCCATCTTTACACCGAACGCATCTCCTGCAGGGAATGCCAGGCTCCATTGCGACACGATCGCCAACTTTCAAGCTCTTTACACCGTCACCGACCTTTGCTACCACACCGCTGGATTCGTGGCCCAGAACCATCGGCGACTTGACAATGAATTGGCCAATAGACCCATGTACCCAGTAGTGGACGTCACTTCCACAAATTCCTGTGTATTTGACATTGATGAGGACATCGTACGGCGATTTCAGCTCTGGAATCGGTCGGTCTTCGTACTTGACGCTACCGGCCTTCTCGAGCACGAAAGACAGGTTCTATGGGACAGTAAGCGTTTTGGTCCATCAAACTTGGGAAGCTCGGGGTTGACCGTACTTGTTGCCCCATTGTTGTTGCCAATGCTACGCTCCGCTTCAATAGTGATAACTCGAAATGCTTCTAAAGATTAAGAAGCTCAATACAGCTCCTGGACACTTACTTGTAGGCTCCGCAGCCATATATAGGAAACTCCATGTTCGGGATCTCTTGACTTCCCATACCCATCAGAATCTGCCTAACAATGCCGTGACGATGAAAGGCAATAAGCATTCATCCGCTACATTCAGCCGTCTTGGCATTAACTGCCCCGCAACCACGTGATAGCATCCACTTCCAACCAAGTCTGAATACCTTTCGCGTCTTGCTTGGAGACATGCTTGATGAAGTCGATACGCATCTACATGTCTCGAGAACAGTCAACAATAATAGATCATTACACGTACCGACTCGCGCCTGGTTCGTTAGGCATGAGCTTGTCAATGTAGTGGCTGCGGCCGACGCGATCAAGACCAACAAATTTGCGACTTACCGCCTAGGACCAGGTAGACGCCTGTCGTGAAGGCCATGGCATGATAAACCTGGTACTGTGGTGTGATTTCATGACTTCATGATCGAGACAAGGAAGTAACATTACGCATCACCTGGCGACCCCGCCGCGCAAAATTTACTTCGTGGGAGTGTTTTCTATTGCTACGCGAGATCACAGCTGGTACCAACGTGCAACAATAGTCACTCCGTTCGAGACGCAAGAAGACTGCCGTGGTATATCTCTTGGTGGCCACTTCCACTCGCATGATTGACTAAAAGTTGCATGATAAAGTTTCTTATCTCTGCATCCTCGCTTGATCCGACAGATACCGACAAGCTCATGCATGCTGGCTGTATTGCACCTTATCGGCTTGAGCCTTCGACCAGTAAACGTGACTCAGTTATCGGAATTAGCTGTTCAGCATGTGCTCGGTGCAGCCACGCGATGCTCACAGGATTGACAGATTGCACAGGTTGTAAGTTCGAGCATCAGGCAGCGGGAGAGGTATCGCAGGACTCTCCAGTACTATATGTAGCGACATTCGCCCTCAACGACACTGTGTCACTGTCTGCAACGTGATTAGCACATCAATATGGCAGCAGAACCACCCCTTAGTAAGGCCACTGGCTATGGCGTTGTGGTTGGCTTGGGCTTTCTATTCGCGTAAGTAGACGAATCACTGTCAGCAGCACTTGCACTGAAAATGGCTCAGCTTCGGAATGATGCTCACGACGTTTGTGCTGAAGCGATACAACAACGAATTGCAAACATCGGAAGTCTTCAGCACTGCTGGCAGGACTGTCAAATCTGGACTTGTGTCTTCGGCAGTCGTATCTTCTTGGACATGGGCAGCAACACTCTTGCAGTCCTCAGCCGTAGCATACAACTATGGCGTATCTGGCCCTTTCTGGTACGCATCAGGTGCAACAGTCCAGGTCATTCTCTTCGCTACACTAGCGATTGAGCTGAAGCGGAAAGCGCCCAATGCCCATACATTTCTCGAGGTCATTCGGGCTCGATATGGCGCTGTCACCCATGGAGTCTATATCGTCTTCGGTCTCATGACGAACATTCTGGTTACAGCCATGCTTCTCACTGGTGGAAGCGCAGTGGTCACATCGCTCACTGGCGTTCCGACAGCAGCAGCATGCTTTTTGTTGCCAATTGGCGTGGTCTTGTACACGATGTTCGGAGGCATCAAGGCGACCTTTTTGACCGACTATGTCCATACCGTGGTCATCCTGGTCATTATCTTCCTATTCGCGTTCACAGCATACGCGACGAACGACATTCTTGGCAGCCCCGGAGCAGTATACGATGCACTCGTGGCAGCAGCAGAACGCCACCCTGTCAAGGGTAATGCTGGTGGTAGTTACCTCACCATGAGATCTCATGAAGGTGCTATTTTCTTTGTGATCAACATTGTGGGGAACTTTGGCACCGTAAGTCATGCTCGTGCTAAGCAGATACTCGAAAGCTGACGAGTAGTGCAGGTATTCATGGACAATGGGTATTACAACAAGGCGATTGCTGCTTCGCCAGTGCATGCCCTTCCCGGTTATGTGGCTGGAGGTTTGTCCTGGTTCGCTATCCCGTGGCTTTGTGCAACTACAATGGGTCTTGCTGCTCTCGCGCTCGAGAACAATCCAGTCTTCCCGACCTACCCTCATCGCATGGATCCCTCCGATGTCAGCGCTGGTCTTGTGTTGCCCGATGCTGCGGTCGCTCTGCTCGGCAAAGGTGGTGCAGCTGCCACCCTCTTACTGATCTTCATGGCGGTCACTAGTGCTATGTCAGCAGAACTTATCGCGGTCTCCTCCATCTGGACTTACGACATTTACAAAACATACGTCAACCCGAGCGCCAGTGGTCGCCGACTCATCTACATGTCGCACACCAGCTGTGTGGTTTATGCTATAATCATGGCTAGCTTCTCCACCGGCCTCCACTATGCCGGCATCAGCATGGGCTATCTGTACCTGCTGATGGGAGTCATTATCAGTGGTGCAGTCCTACCCGCCTCTCTGTCCCTCCTCTGGTCGAACCAGTCTTGGGCTGCGGCCACGTTCTCGCCATGCCTCGCATTGTGCTGTTCGATCATTGGTTGGCTGGTGCAGACTCAAGCTCAGTATGGCGAATTCAGTGTAAAGACCACGGGATCTAATATGCCAATGCTGGTTGGCAATGTTGTATCGCTCCTGGCGCCCATGGTATTTATCCCTATCCTGTCAGTCGTCTTCCGCTCACCAAAGTATGATTGGGTGAGCATGAAGATGATCAGGAAGGGAGATGACTCCGATCTGACTGCGGCACACCATATGGACCTTGAGCAAGTTCCTGGAGAGAATAGCTTGGCCGAGCAAGAGGAGCAAGAACAAGCACTGCTCTCGCGCAACGCCAAGATTGCAAGGTACTTGACCATCTTCCTTGCAGTGTCTCTCCTGGTATTATGGCCAATGCCCATGTATGGATCTGGCTACATTTTCAGTAAGCCATTCTTTACTGGATGGGTGTCGGTTGGTATCTTATGGCTGTTCTGCTCATCCTTCTGTGTGGGATTATATCCACTATGGGAAGGTCGTGGCACAAGTGTCAGAACCATAAAGGCTATCTTCAAGGATGTAACTGGGCGCGGCAAGCCTATTGTCCATGGCAGGCCGACTGTGGCAGATGATGCGGATTCGGAAGAAGAGAGGAAGCAGGAGAAGATAGCGAGCACGCCGCCTCAGGTCGAAGTTGGTAAGGATTGAAGGTGTGAGGCATGTTTCACCGATGACCTGGCATCTTGTTGACCAATATCTACATATGACAAGTTGAGAGCTCCTTCTCAAGTTTTGCTTCATTCCTCTCTTCGTTTGAGTTCAGCCTCAACTCAGCCGCACGGAGCACACTCCGTGCAGAAGCGCCTTCCTCTTCGCCTTTAGCTGCCCTCGACAAGAACACCACCTTCATGCCACATATCAACATTAACATATACGAAGTAGACATGGACACTGCCGAGTCGAATTCGAGAAATGACGTCGCCATCCTATATACGCGAGCTGCATCTCTATTCGTGGAGAGCACTTCTGCTCCAGAGCCCCTCTGACAAGAACACACCTCATTATGACGTTCCTTTGTTGGACGCGAAGCAACCGCTCTTCGTCCTGCATACATGAGCTCATGATAGGTGGGAGAGAAACAGCACGACGGTATAGTACCGTGTGAACTTTTCGTTGCATAGGTTTGAATCTCACCTCTGTTACCTCTCCTCCACCACATGTGAGATCCCATACAAATCAACATGGCATTATCACAGGCAGCCGCAAAGCTCGAAAGAGCCATTGGACACGACGACAATGCGACGACCGAACAGAACATGACCAACCCAGACCGCGACCGAGCAAGATACGCCGACCCGAGCGGCGAGAAGATGAAGGCTTTGGCATGGATGGGCAAGAACACCGTACAAATGATCGAATGCCCGAAGCCCCGAATTATCGAGGACCGCGACGTCATCCTCAAGATAACGGGTAGCACGGTGTGCGGCTCAGATCTACACTTGCTTCACGGCAGCGTAGTCGAGCTCGAGAAGGGCGATATTCTGGGTCACGAGTTCTGCGGTGTGGTAGACGAGGTCGGCCCAGGCGTTACGAATGTCAAAAAGGGGGACAGAGTGGTGGCCAGTTTCCAGATCGCATGTGGAGACTGCTTCTATTGCAAGAAGAAGTGGTCGTCGCAATGTGAGAAGACGAACTCGAACACCATTGAGAACGCCATGTATGGTGGACGGACTGCTGGTATGTTCGGATACAGCCATTTCACTGGTGGCTTTGCTGGCGGACAAGCAGAGTACACGCGTGTGCCGTATGGTGATGTCAATCTCCTGAAGCTCCCAGATGATGTTCCAGACGAGAAGGGTCTTTACCTCAGTGATGTTGTGGCAACTAGCTGGAACTGTGTTGTAGACACTGGCGTCAAGGAGGGCGATGTCGTGGCGGTCTGGGGAGCTGGACCAATCGGACAGATGGTGGCAGACTTTTCGTTTCTGAACGGCGCGAAGAGAGTCATTGTTATTGACAGCAATTGGCGCTTAGATTACGTCAAAGAGAAATACCCGAAGGTTGAAACCGTGGACTTTTCCGAGCTAAAGAGTACCAAGGCCGTCGTTGCCAAGCTGAAGGAGATGGTCGACGGTCGTGGGCCAGATGTGGCTCTGGAGTGTGTTGCTGGGGAGTATCCCAAGGGCTGGTTCCATGCAGCACAAATCGCTCTAGGCCTCGAGACCGACACTTCCGAAATCCTCAATGAGATGATCGAGTCTGTACGAAACTTCGGACGTGTTGGCGTGACTGGTGTCTACGTCGGCTACACCAACAACTTCAACATCGGCTCACTCATGGAACGTGGTATTCGATTCATCGGCAATGGTCAGGCGCCCGTGCATCTGTACTGGGAAGATCTACTGCAGCGCATCCAGAAGGGTGAGATTGATCCTTTGAAGATGGTGACGCACAGGGTAGATATTGAGGATTTGGACAAGGTGTATTACAAGTTCGAGAAGAAAGAAGACCACATGCAAAAAGTCTATGTGCAGACGAAGTTCTCAGCACCACCTTGCCAAGGTTCGCCAGCTTTGACGAGATACTAGCTGAGAATTGATCAGTGACAATGCATGAAACAAAATTACAGAGGCAGGAGATCACTCGTAGACTATTCAATCGCATCGGCTCATAATGTTCTTCCCTATAGCGTGCAGCACCCTGAGCGAGAGCGGAGCAGCAAAGTGATGATGTCAAAGATCCCCATTGAAGCCTTGTCGCCAAGCTACAAGACACCGTGCAACCAAGAGCCGATGCCTTTAACTCAGATGAGCGCATTTCTGGTTGGCCCAGGCGTATGACAGGCAGCTGCTGTCAGGACAGCAGCCCAAAAGAAGCCCCTCTTGGCGAGAGAGTATTACTGTATGGCAGCTGAGGTGTACAGCAGCTGAGAAGGATCAGAAGGATCGCAAAAGAACACAACATGACAGAGCTCTCGCAGCCACATCGGCATTACTACATTTGGCGAGCCACTACATCTCCTCCAGTCAGCTCAAAAGATGCCGAAAAGCGCTTGCATCGTTGCATCTGATCTCGGACTTATGCTTGTGGACGAGCAGGTAGGATTCATTGACCTCACGGGATGCGCACGCGAAATGGCTCCGTCGCCGACCTACCATGAAATCCTTCGAGCTACCAGAATCAGTATCTAAGACGCCGATCACACTCATTATTCAGCTGGAGTACGAGACAAGGCTAGCGTGATATGCTGTGCCATACAATTCAACATGCTTGTTGTTCGATGCATCGCGCCAAATCGTACTCTGTCGAACATCACGCCACCGGGGTTAAGTCAACAACGCCGACTTCAGCGTTCGAAAGAGCGGCGATGCTGCGTACAAGTAGCAGCATGTCAACCACCTGGAACAGTTTCATTGTCATCAAGACTGGTATAAGCACAGCATTAGAACATATCCGCCGCCGGCCAATACAGAACAGCAAGACTCCATCGACATGAAGGTCTTCGTCACCGGCGCATCAGGCTTCATCGGCCTCGCAACAACCAAAGAACTTCTTTCCCACGGCCACTCAGTCATCGGCCTCGCCCGCAACGATGCCTCCGGGGAAAAGATCCTGGAAGCCGGCGCCGAACCTCACAAAGGCGACCTCTTCGACCTCGAATCCCTCAAATCAGGCGCCAAATCAGCAGATGCCATAATCCATCTCGGCTTCGTCCACGACTTCTCCTCCCCAGAAAGTCCCGCCAAAAACTGTGCCACAGACCGCGCCGCTATCACCGCGATGGGCGAGGCCATATCCGGCACGGGTAAGGCTCTCATCATCGCTAGCGGCACTCTCGGTCTCCAAGGTGAAGACGACTTACCTGCGACTGAAGATACGCCTGGCCCACGGGGATCGGGATTCTTCGACCGGACGTTGTCCGCAGATCTCGTTCAGCGACTTGCTAGGGAGAGCAATATTCGCGGTATCGTCGTGAGGCTGGCTCCCATAGTTCATGAGAAAGGACGTGGTGGATTTCTGGAATTTCTCCCTCCTCTGTTCCGTCAGATCGGCTGTGCCACTTATGTAGACCAGGGCACAGCTCGTTGGCCGGCAGCTCATAATCAGGATATCGCTGTTCTGTTTAGGCTTGCGCTGGAGAAGGGCAAAGCGGGAAGTATATATCATGGTGTCACTCAAGAGGCTGTGTCCACGAAGGATATTGTCGAAGCTATTGGGAAGAAGATGGGATTGCCGGTTGAAAGTAGGAGTGGTGACGGGCTTGCAGATTTGGGGTTTGTGGCTCATATTTTGGCTATGGACGATCCGACTAGTAGTGAGAAGACGCGGGTGGAGCTGGCGTGGAAGCCGACATGTCCTGGGCTGGTGGAGGAGATTGAGGCTGGCGAGCTGAATGCTTGAGTGTATAGTGGATCTTTGGCGTTGCGTAATACCGCGTCGTAGTGGCGGTATCTACCTGCGGGACCTGGGACATCAGTAGCATATGAAAAGAAAACCTCCATACAGATCGAGCCGAGAGAGATTCCGGTGCAGTACTTTCTGTTCATCACTTTTAATCGCAGAAGCGAACCCTAACTTCTGAAGAACACTTCGCCGCGGAGTCAGTGGCTCTTGTTTCAGGCTTCTGGTCAAGCACCGCATCACGGTCAACTAGCGCGGTTCACGAAGTTTCTTAAGCTCCTAGGGCGGACGAAAAATATGCCAAAGAATTTCGAAGGGTGGCCGGTATGTTCTGTTGGTACTGTCGCGCTTCCTATTTACTGCTCGCGACAGAGCAGCAGATACGATCATAATTGACACGTCTACCCGAATGGGTCCTGCTTGAAGCATTGATGGCAAAGAATTGTCTGGCCCAGGACCAAACGCCGTGGCGACCCTGCCCGAGGACAAAGCTATCGTTATGTAGCAAATCAGCCGGGCTCCGTGACGACCTATGTCATTCCCAGCCATGACAGCCACGGAGACTGCTGATCGATCTTTTCGCCGGGCTATTGACCCTCATGTAGTAACGAGTCCGGCTTGGATTGTACCAAGGACCAAGGTCGCATTGATAGGATCGAGAGTTCTGCTGTATCGAGTTTTCCGGCCGCCACTCGGTCGGCCTGGGCGATGGAAGCCCTGCCGACACCAGTATCTACGCGTAAGTCGATAGAGGATGTCGCAAAGGAGCCCTCGGTCGAGGACGTCGACAGTGAGTCCTATGAGGCTACGACTTTCATCCAGGCTCAAGCAAGTGTGGATTCACCTCGGAGGAAACGGTGTTCCTGACTAGACGCTGACCGCCGTATATCAGTAATGGCTATATGTGGCACTGTAGCATTGCTTCCCCTGATGCGGTCACATGCCATCTTTGCACATTCACTGATTTTAGCAGCAAGTTGTGACCATAGGATCTGTAATGAAGCAGTGGAATCGTCCATCAACCTGCCAATTCTGCGACCAGACGATGCACGGGAGAGTCAAACGATTTTTTGGAAGACGTGCTGTATCAGTGACAGCCAGGGAGGCGCTGTTGTGAGGCGCAGGCGTCGCGTTAGCCCAACGGTCAAAGAGAGCGCAATGTCAATGAGACATTACCCTCTGGTTGACCTGTGCCCAATCTTGTTTACTCACTACCAGATGTAGATTCGATGCAGCTGCGAATTCTGTTTCCTAGAATAGTACCAGCCTTCATTACGAAGCGCTGGAACATATATCGAGCATTCATGTATGTGACCAAACAACCTCTTGTCCCGTTTCAGCCGAGATTGACAAGTACATCAATGCTCTTTGTAGGTCGGCATTTTGAGCTTGCCAGTGATACAAACAGGACTACCCGCCTTGGGCAGTGCATTCTGTGAACCTGCAAACAATGTCAGCAATCCTGTACATAGATATAAGTGTCTTGAGCATTCTGCTCATATATGCTCCGGTCATGATCCTTCTTGGCATAGCAACGAGCACATCCCAGCTCGGGTCACTTCACCGTGAACATATATACCGCAGTGCAAGCAGTATACTCGTTATCCAGATACATACCACCGCAGCCGCATGCTCTGTCGCCTTAATGGCAACTCGCTGGGGCTGGGAAAGCGCTTCGCAGGCGCACGGTCCTTTGGCCGTCGCGTGAATAGTATGCGCTATTTCTTTTCCGCTCGCGATATAAATGACGCTTCAAGCGTCGTGATTCTTTGCTTGACTTCCCGCCGCGACTCGGATAAGAACACCTCGCAACACAAAGTGCTTTCTCGTGCCAGCCACTCCAAAAGAACAGCCAAGCAGTCGCGTGACTTTATCTACCAATCGAAGCAACGACTTGCTCTCCATCATGCGAGGCACGAACAGAGGACCCGCCAATGCTACGAGTAATAACAGCCTACCTGTCCGAGCTTCTTTGCCGCGTAGCTGCAAGGATGACCAGACATGCCACTTCTTCGATCTGCCAGCCGAGCTGCGCAACGTTGTGTATGAGCTGGCACTGACCGTCGACACGGAGGACGTGATACGCCTCATCAAGCGACCGAACACGCACATGTCCCATACCATGACAGAGTCCGTGTGGTCGTTCGACAGATGGGTCGAAATGAAGACGAGGCATGGGCCGACAGTCCTAAACCTCTTGGCCGTGAACAAGCAGATCCGCACCGAGGCCATCAAGATTTTCCCCGACGTCAACCACTTCCTGATCGGTCTGCATCAAGACAAGGCTAATCCAGACGCCGAAATAATATCATTATTACAGTTTATAAAGCAGATCGATGCCAGAAGTCTCGGTGGCTTCCGTCGCATCACTCTCGACATCAACGACGGCGCCACCACGTTAGAAGCCGCGACGTTGGCTTGCAAGCGGTTCGTCGATCTACCACGGCTTCAAAGGTTAAGGGTTATCGCATACATGGGCGACGCTGGCGGGCCAGGATCCCGCACATATCATTGGGGGATGGCCATGCGAGAGAAGGACTTTCTGAAGAGAGCCCTATCGAAGCTGAAAGCGCTCGAGGTCTTCGAATTGGAGTTCGAGCACTATGGTGTCGTCGCACGGCCCTCGAAGGAACAACTTGACGGTCTGGTTGCAGAACTTCGCGCTGCGCTTCCAAAAGAGAAGGAGAAGAAGCGGCCCTTCAAGCTGGCAGAGCCTCAAGATGCTGAAAAAAATGCCTGAGCTAAAGTGCGGAATTGATAGCATGCCTGTAGTGCGGTTTCGTCGAAGTGATACAAAGAAACGGCTGGCGAACCTGTAGTGCTAGTGCTTTGTTAGTATCGGAAATCGATGGTCTTCGGAGGCATAGGCGAGTCGCTTTGAAGGATGCTCTTTGTGGTCCGAGAATCAGGGATAAAGCGTCTAGATGCCAGCAAACATAGCACCTTGCTTAAATGTAAGCTGTAGATCCGTCCACTCGTGGCCCACGATCATTTTGATCTTTTTACGTCGCGTGTTTCAGTGTTATATTCTCCAGCTGTATGTATACTCGCAGCACATTGACCATGCTGCTGATCGAACAAGCATTCCATCGGGCTGTTCTTGCTCAGATGTGACATAATCATGCCGTCAAATTCGAAAGTGAATGCTCGCGTTGACGCGTGCGCGGACGGTCAACCACAACGCTAATCCCAGCGCCGTGTGAGCCTGGACCAGAACTTCTCGAGTCCGGCCTGACCGTGGCGATCCACCGTCTTTCGCTTCTTCGACTACAAGAACAACAGCCGCAAAGCCTCGCCATACCTGGAGTATGAGATCTCTCCTCCCCAAAGCCTTCTCGATATCCCAACATATGCTGACGTGTAGCTGAACAGGTCCACGGCAAAAAGCAGCACAATCAATTGAGTCCTCCAGCGAGACATCGAGGTCAGCATGTCTTCAGTACGATCTAAGTCGTCGTCGCAAAGCGGCATCGAGCAGACTGTCGACGATGTCTGCCATTTCTTTCGACGTTTCCCCGAGCTGCGCGACACTATCTACGAGATGGTGCTCCAACGACCCGTCCCAGCCATCGGACTCGTTAAGCGCAAGAACACGCACGGGGCTAACATCATCCAAGAAAGTTGATGGAGCGATGATATTGCGCAGTAGACGAAGACCGCGCAAGAACGCGGGCCGAAAGTTCTCGCACTACTAGGCGTCAATCGCCAGGTCCACGATGAGGCGCAACAGATGTTCTACGCCCTGAACACGCTGCTCATTGAGCCGCGCTACAACGACCGCGGGAACCTCGAGATACTGCAGGCGCTGCGTTTCACGAAGCAGCTCAGCGCCAACAGACTGATGGGCATCGAACACGTCCTTATTGACCTTCGCGACCCTGCCTTCACGTTCGAAGCAGCAGTAGCGGCCTGTAAGGCGATGGCGGCGCTACCACGACTCAAGATTCTGCAAATCGTGGCATACGTCTTCAGTGATCGCGGCGATGGTGCGCATTAGTGGGAGAAGATACAGGCAGAGAAAGCGCGCTTCAAGAAGGCCCTCTCGAAACTCCAGAGGATCGAAGCGTTCACCTTGGTAATAGGGCACGATGAGAGCGCCCCCACCCCACCGTCAAGTTAGGCAGTGGACCAGTTGTGGGAGGAGCTGTCGGCCGTGCTTCCGATGGTAATGGAGGCCGTGGACAAGGGCTTGAGAAAGGCCGCCAGGGCGCAGGAGGTGGCAGGCACTGCATAATGTCTCTCCACAGGCTTTATTGGCGTTGCGGGAGCAAGGAAGAGCATAATCGCTTTGTTGTAGAGACAAGCAGAAAGATCGAAGCAGGCTCTTTGTAAGCTTTGCAATCATAGCACCAGTCTCATTTTTAGACGTGAAAGCTCCATCGCATGAACATGAGCATCCTTACTCGTATCTCTTCTCTGTTGTTCCTGTCCGTTCATATACTGGTCAGCTCTGGGTGCATCCAAATACACTGGCTCTCCTGATGATCCTGTGTTGAGTGAAGGTGGTATGGCAGAAATGGCCATACACTGATGCGGCCGAGGATTCACATTGGCCAGAAATTGATGTGGGGACATCTACGGGTTTGAGCTACAGAGATCGAACGAGCTGGAGCCAAATAGAAGGGCCTTGCGTGAATCGTACTCTTGCGCAGAGTGCGGCATATGAACAGCATGGAGGCAGTACTCATAGTTGTCGTGCAACCCAAGCGCATGAGGAGCTTTTCGTGGTTGTGATCATTATCAAATCAGCGTGAAGGACTGTCGTTCGCTCAATGGTGCGCGTCAGTGCAGAGAACGCGTTGAATGCGATCACACAGATCGTCCTTATTGCGAAGCATTCTCGAGCAGCTGCAGCTCGCATCTTGGTGTTCGGCGCTGACATCGCATAAGGATAATTCATGGCCGTCTGCAGGACGCTACACCATCCCTGCGAGTCACGCGCAGCCACCTCGTAGGTTTGCTGTCGATCAAAGGGGTGCTCCGCGCGAGTTCCTATTAGACCTCCGCAGCCACGATTGCTCTGTACAGCTGCAAGAGTTTGTCATTGTCCTTTTGCATCCAGAATCGCCCCTTTGCCCTGAGCAACAGCCAGCAATTGCTGCTCGATCCATAAGAATGTTGTGCTCACGCTGTTCTCCTGTCATGGCTCATAGCTTCAATAAGCCGTCTTTTCTATTCTTCTATACCCAATGCCTTATGTGAGACCCGTATACACACAAACGGCCCATTCGAGAAGGCCCTCCTGGCTTTCGTCAATAGGACCCGTCGATGCCAAGCCTATCAATGCGGTCAAACGAATCTGATCCTGGTCATGAAGCCGCGCTAGTGGCAGCCTCGAAGTTCTCGGGAGGTACTTAACACCAGAATCTGCGATTCCCGAACCACAAACCACAATCGCAGACATAAATCCTTGGAGCTCCTTTCGCGACAGCAACTTTCCGGCACTACCGACATCAGTAAGTACGACTGACGCGACACCATAGTGCGCAGCTGTCAGCAATGCTGGCACTGTTGTGACGGGGCATAGCGTATCCATCGCATGTGAGCGATACTGACTCGAGCCACAGTCGCAATATAAACAACCAGCTGCAAGACCCCGACCAGGCGTCCCTGCCATCGGAGTGCGAACGCTCAGTAAGCCAATCCCGACTCGCGCTTTGGCTTCGTTAGCTCTAGATACTAACACTGTCGGCAGCAGTTAATATCCGGGTAGCGAAGTCGATACCGTTCCTACGCGACATCTCCGCCATCGACGTATAGCTGCCACGATGGACGTTCCACCACCGACAACCGACGGTGCGGAGGGTCCTGCTAACGTCCCGGCCTATGAGCCACTCGAGCTCTCTGCCGAGCAAACAATCGATCACATCCACAGTGGCCGCACCTTCAGGGCCTCGCCATTGCAGGTCTTTCTAGGCAGGCAGGGCATGTTCCCTGGCACCGCGAGTCGGGAGCAGCTCGAAGCTACTACCAACATCGTCATCACCGCGAACAGCCTCGACACAGCTGCACAGTCTTTGAGGCTACTGGGTGACTTGCCACGCCTCGTCGGTATTAAGGTCAAGATTCACGACAGCACTGGTGACTCATGCATCGTGGACGATGACAAGGAGCTGCTCGAGGGACATTGGAAATTGGCAAAGCTGAAAGAGCTCCACTCGCTCGGCATCGAATGGAACAAGTCTCCGTACGGAGAGGATGAGATCGACTGGGACGGTACGGGAGGAGTGGCCGAAGTAATGGAGACAGCGCCGCGTAGATAGGTTTCACTACGCCCTCGATGGTTCCAGCGGCAATGGTCCTGGTAGTAGTACTAAGGAAGGCTTGGCAAAGGTGGAAGATGCGCGGGCTATTGCAGGCCACCCGTCTAGGCACCGGACAGACCTCGCTCATAGAAATTCTTTCACACATCGATGTGTCTTCCACTATGAATTCGAGCCATAACTCGCGCGCATCGGTCGTATGTGAATCCCTTTGACTGTTGTTTATTTCCGCGTGACCACGATCTTCCAGTTGTGGATGTCTTTGTAGCGATACATCCAGAACGATCGAGATAGAACACTTTGAGAGCCAGCAATCTTTGCTCAGAATGTATACGTAGCAGTGTAAGGGCATGTTCAAGTTGCCATTTCATACTCATAGCTCCCCATCATCCATTTTATACCACTTTAAGGCCAGTATATCGGTGTGCAGGCGGCCATATGGTTGTATAGCAGACCATACAACCCCTTTCCCAGTAAAAGCTGCAGGTCAAACTCTCCTAGATGTCAGCCGACGGGAACAAAGTTCTTCCTTGTCGACGGCAAGTCCCGCTCAATACCTCGAGCATTCGCCCACGAAGTTCGTCCTTGTGACTGACCATACTCTGACCACACTACGACATCGCAATATGTACGACTCGTCGCCGGAGGATCTTCCAGAGGATGAGAATATCCGTCGCCATTTCCAGGCATTGCAGCGCCGCGCTGCACGCACCGTGGCCCGCCGACAAGCAGCCGTAAGTGCTTTCGCCTGCCATGATTATGCACCCGAGATATTAACCACAGTAGCAGAATATGGACAGCGCACCGCCTGCATATGGATCTGTCGCTTTGCCATCCGCTGGTCTGTCATTACAGTCCGACCAGTCACGGGCAGCATCTCCCTTTGGACAGCATGTGTTGAGTGGAGGCCGCAGCACCGCACCGTTCGGTCACATACCAAGGCGATATCCTAGGCCTGCACCATTTGACCAGCCAGCGAGCTACTGTCTGTCGGTAAGCATTTGTCGAATTGCCTGACGCGCGATCCCTGATCTGACCTGACGATAGCCTTTCATCCCCGCTGGTCGTCTTGACAGCATTCTATATTCGAATCGAGCACTCTTGTACCAGACTCGATATGGTCCCGCTCAGCCTCCTACAACACATGCCATTCCCGGGACTGGCTCCATGTTCCTCGCTCTACCGGCAGAAGTACGAAACACCATCTACGAGAAGGTGCTCACGATTGAGCCGAACGACGGGGGCACTGTTAAGATCGTCTCCTGGCCAAGAATTCGTCAGCCACCCAGCAGTGTGTCGAGGAGATGGGACAAGAAGGGGGCTCGTTGGGTCTTAGCTGCTCGTGAAGCAAGCTATAGCGTGCGGAGCATTGCATACACCTCCAGACAAGTGCGAGGAGAGTGCTGCGGCCTGTTCTACACTCTCAACCACCTCGAGGTATCCGTCAAATCTGGCTGCTCCTCGCCACTATGGAGTTTTATTCAAAGCAATATGCGGGATGGCATTAACGAGATGACCAGTCTGACGGTCATCCTTCAAGACCAGTCATATGTCTATAACATGATGAGAGCTTTGACGAGGCTTCGTGGCTTGAGATGTCTGAAGATCATCTACAAAGGCCATTACGACCGCATGGTCGATATCGTCAAGGATGACTACCTCGAGGAAGTCCAGCTGTTGAATCAGCGGGGCGTGCTGAGCGTTGCTCTGGAGTGGCCCGGCTGCCTGCTAAGTCCAGAGAGTGCGTTGGTGAAGGAACTCCGTGTCCACGCCATGCAGGGCTAGTGGTGCGACGGAGAGCGATAGTTCGTCTAGAATATCTGTCTGCGACAAGAATGATAATGTGGTCGGACAGCTTGGAATTATCGTTTGAGGTAACTTGCGGCGTTCGAGATGTTCCAGTTACGTGGCTTGCATCGTATTATATATCAAATAACGGCAATGGAGTTCTCGTTTTGTATCTCTGGATCCAGTGGCTGATCGAAACAGTCGATTTTCTTACGTCGATGTACGTAGAGTGTGTTTATGATCAGCGATGCTCTCATGGCGTTGGTTGCTTCTTCGCATGTTCATCCTCCTGCAGATATTGGACCTGAACAGTCGTCTTCACGTAGCAAGTGATGACACCTGCTAAGCCAAGCCACTTTCACATGCACAGCTCGCCATAGCCAGGGTTAAAGCAGCGTCACTACTGCACCCACGATGTGGCCAAGCAGTCCGATACAGCACCTCCGAGCCAATCTTGCAGCGATTCGGAAAATGGCTGCTGGAGCCATGCTATCGATCCCGTCCCGGGCATGAAGCGGCGGAGTGGCCCGTGCGTGAATTTATGGACAGCCAAGAGTGAGAGACCATCTCTAAAAGCCGGTCAACTCACGCCGACAATTCAACATCACTGACTGCGACCGGCAGCCTCCAGATCTGCACCGAGTACGACGCCACTTCCCAGGCTTCCATTCCCAGCATGGTGCTGTGCTGTCGCCGAGGACAACGACCCTCCAGCTCCGAGGTAGCTATTTTCCTCCAGTTGCGGTATTGCAGCAAGCGCTGCCAAGAGCTCGATACTGACAGGTCAAAGCAGTTCCATCCATCGGTACGACGCGGTACCCGGCATGCACAGCGACGACGTTTGCGCGCCTGCGCAGACTCACAAAGGTGCCAGAACAAGTTCGCCAATCCTCAGCAATATCACCGCCTCCAGCGACGCGTCCATGATCACCAGCGGCGACGACGACCTCATGCCACCCACGTCCAATATACTCGCCGCGCGCGCCATGCCGCCGCCGGCAGCTCATCTCCAAAGAACTGCTCGGCCCATAGCTCGCAACCAAGCTACTGCTCCGACGACACCTACAAAACTATGCCGACTGCTCGAGCTCCCCGCAGAGTTGCGTATCCACATTTGGGAGGACATTTTGGTTGCATGGCGGCCGTATTATGGGGTGCCTCTGTTCTATTGGCGCGAAGCTGGACGGAGAAGCAACACCTGTGCTCTCCTTGCAACATGCAAGCAGGTGAACATCGAAGCGTGCCCCATATTCTATGCAAGGAATTGGTTTCAGCTCACTGGTGACATGGCCCATGGGTGCCACCGAGACCTGTCCAGCGCCAAACTCTGGGTGTTCAACCAGACCGTCCTTGGTGACGACGCTGGCCAGTATCAGCGAGCCGCGGATCCCTTACCCTTCCGAGTGTTCTTGACGACAGCACGGCCGCTTTGCCTGGAGAGCATTACGGACTTATTCCTCACTGCACTGGATTTCCACGTCGCGATACAGATGGCGCCCTTGCTGCGTCAACTTAAAAGGCTCAGAAGACTCAAAGTCGTCTCTTGCACAAAGCTGGATCCAAAGCATGACGGCGTCAAGCAAGAAGTCCTCATCAAGAAGGTCAAGGACGCGAATAGTGGTTCTTTGAAGAAACTGAACGTATTCGCTGGTACATTACGAAGTTTGTCATGTGGCACGGCATCGAAGTTCGCTTGACAGATCTGGAACATTGCGGGATATTCCTCGAAGCGGAGCAGCAGGCCCAATATAGTCGACAGAGATCGGAATCGCCAGAGTATGTCTCAGATTCGGAGTAATCGGGTCTGCTGACTTTAGCCTTTAATATGCACACTGGATGCCGGAACCAAGCATGAAGAGCTGCGCTCTGTTGAGCGCTTGACGGTAATGAATGGTTTGGTCCCGGCAATGTATGGATCCCACCAGGGTTCAGGACGTGGATCCTCCGGGCTCTCTATGTCTAGCAGAAAGGAAGGTAGTGTGCTTGCAGTTAAGGATGAAAGATGCCCAATCTCCCGATGCTTGTCCGAACGCGCCCTCGATTCGGAAGGGTCACTGGTCCATTGCTCGTCCAAGCACAGGTTCATGCATAATGGTAAGAGCGAGCGAGTAATCTTTCCCTTACGGTGTGTTGCGCAGGGAAGAGGCTGACGCTGACTTGATGCGTTCTGTAGGTATATGGACTGATGCGTTACGGATTGGGTAGCTGAAGACAACTTGAATGTCTGGATCGGATGCAGGAGCGGCACTAGCATCATTATCAATGGTCATCGTGGTACTTGTCCAGACTGGCGGAGTACCAAGTCTCATTACAATGATTTCCGCGCAAATTGTGAGCGTGCAATTCATTGCGGTCGCGCGCGACTATATGCACGCAATGTGTTCTCGGTATGTGTCATATCTCGCGCTGAGATGCCAAAGGCTGCATTGCGTGCCCTCGTCAGGCTCGCCAGCGCGCACGATGTCTTATCCTCCAGCATACTGCGATGCGCACTCAAGCTTGGGTTCGAAAGAGTGTGTGTTGTGCATTATCCATCGCGGCTTCGTCAGGTTCGTACTCGGTGGACGACTGAGCATCGAAGATGGAGGCATGCCGGAGGTGCGGTACGTGTATACAGTAGGATGGTGTCGTCGCTCGTTAGACACTGTCTTCGTGCTGAATTGACGGTGCACGCGGTCTGCCAGCTCCAACATTGTGATACTGGTGTGATATATATTCACTGAAGTAGTGAGGAGGACGCGTAAAATACAATAGCGACGCGACCGTGCACGACTTGTCAGGATAAGAACTATTTTCTTGGCGAAGATTCCATCATATGGGGAAGTGCTCCGCGGCGAGAACGGCGATCTGACCATATCATCTTCACTCCAATATCGGTCTAATATACACGACAGTCGGCCTATCTCTCGCTCATACAGACACGAAGCTCGCGGTGGATATGGCTGCGCAAGCATTTGGAGTTGTTCAACGTCACGGCTGAGTACTGCACAACAGTCCCGTCCCTCGGCTGATGCCTTTCCAAGGATGGATCATGGCACGAATCCACATTGACCAGCACGCAATCGAGCCAATGCCACCATGCCAGATGACGAGTGCAGAGCCTACGAGCACAAGCGCTGTCGTAGTAGTGGAGATGTGATACTCAACATGCTGTTTGCATCACCATGCTGTCTAGACGCTTCTACTTCGCCTACTTGGCTTTATCGCAATCGTCCAGGCCAAGTACGCCATCAGTGTGCTTGCCCGTGCTTAGTCGCCGCGCGGATTGCTGGACCAATGTCAATCTTGGACAATGCTGCTCTGAGTCGCCCGACATGGTTCCCTGGCTGCTGATGGCACGCGATGCTCCAGTTCCGTGTAGTACGACGGCCAGGTCCGACCATGAGCAACACTGGAGTATCACGCGAGATAGTCCATTGAGCAGTCAAGATATGCACCGTTGCCGCGCATGTGCGCAAGACCATCGCATCGGAGTCAACAAGCCTGTAATATGCCCAAGGTTCAACCCGAGCCCCGTGATGTTGGGACTCTGCTGCTAGTCATGGCTGTTAAAACTCACGCGCATCTCCTCTACACATTTTGCTATTCGCGCCCGCTCCTCTAGCTTTCAAAAGTCCCAATTATGTGTATGTCCGAAACATGCGACCATTGACAGCAAACTGATAAGCACATAGCCGGCACTCAAAACGCTCTCAACGATGTCATCGCCAGTCGACCATCCGGAGAGGTGGTTCAGCCTCGTATTAAGGAAAACGTATCGCTCGAGAACAGCAGGACAAGCTGTGAATTTGCGGACGCCAAGAGGATGAAGGTCGACGTGGAATCTGTTGGCGAGCGATCTGCGTCTGTAATAGACCGCGAAAACTACCCAGTGCCGTACGTTCAGTATGAATCTGTTACAGATCGTCCGCTCACAACACGTACAGCACGGAAGAAGAAAGTCGAACTCTCCGGAAAGTCGCAGATACCGTACCTGCTACCGCTTTCCTGCTCTGCTTTGTCGAATTTGCCGAGCGCGCGTCCTATTATGGTGCCAACGCAGTCTTCTCAAATTTCATGCAGTTCCCGCTTCCCAAAGGCGGCAACGGCGCAGGCGCACCAGCTCGGGGAACACAAGAAACTGCCGGCGCTCTCGGCAAAGGGCTACAATTCTCCAATTCACTCGTACTGCTCTTCCTGTTCCTAGCCTATATCATCCCTATCGCAGGTGGTTGGATCGCAGACACAAAGCTCGGAAAATTCAAGACGATTCTCATTGGTGTGCTGATCTGCGGCGTCAGCCACATCATTCAGATATGCGGTGCTATACCCTCGGTGCTTCAGGCTGGGAATGGCATTGCACCCTTTATGATCTCGCTCTTCTTGCTTGCGATCGGAGCCGGGTTGTTCAAGCCAAATGTCGCACCGATGATCCTTGACCAGTACCAACACCACAAAGCGTATCTCAAAACTTTACCATCTGGAGAGCGCGTCGTGGTTGATCCGGAATCCACGGTGAATCGTATCATGTTAATATTCTATGGCTTCGTGAACATCGGCGCCTTCTTCGCACTGGCGACGACATACGCTGAGAAGTACATTGGCTTCTGGCTGGCCTTCCTGTTGCCTGGGATCGTCTACTTCTTGCTACCAGCTCTGTTATGGTACCTATACAACAAATTGATCAAGTTACCCCCGGACGGCTCTACGCTTAACAAGGTTTGGAAGATCATTGTAATCGCCTTCAAGAACAGTAAAGGTGCGTTCTGGAAAAAAGACTTCTGGGATACCGCCAAGCCCAGCAAACTGGCACAAAACGGCATCACCACGTTCAAGCGCAAGCCCATTTCATGGACCGACAAGGACGTCGAAGACGTAAAGCGTACGCTGACAGCATGCGCCATCTTCCTTTACTTCCCGATCTACAACCTAAACGACGGCGGTATCGGCTCAGTCAGCACGAGTCAAGCCTCTACCCTCACGACCAACGGCGCCCCCAACGATCTATTAGTAAGCAGCACCCCCCAAAAACCCTCCAAACAACCTACTAACATCCAACCCCCAGGGCAACTTCAACCCCCTAACAATCATCGTCTTCGTCCCGATGCTCTCCTACATAATCTACCCCACGCTCCGCAAACAAAACATCAAATTCGGCCGCATCTCCCGCATAACCTTCGGCTTCACCCTCGCCACCCTCTCCGGCCTCGCCGGCGCCATCCTCCAATACTACATCTACCGCACCTCCCCCTGCGGCCACCACGCCACCGGCTGCGAAAAGGGCGTCTCTCCCATCTCCGTCTGGGTCCAGATCCCGATCTACGTCCTCGGGGCGGTATCAGAATGTTTTTGCAACGTGACCGCCTACGAGTTGGCGTATGCGCGGAGTCCGAAGGGCATGAGGAGTTTGGTGATGTCGTTGTTTTTGGCGTGTTCGGCGCTGAGTTATGCTTTGGGGGAGATTTTGAGTCCCGTGACGGAGGATCCTTATCTTGTTTGGATTTGGGCCGGGCCGGCTATTGCTTTGGGGGTGCAGACGGTGGTGTTTTGGGTTAGGTATCGGAAGTATAATGATGATGAGTTTATGACTGAGGATGGGGAGGAGGATGAGGGGAGTGAGAGAAGTGGGGGTGGGGTGGTGGGAGAGGAGGTCAGGGGAAAGGATGAGAGATCTGGTTGATACATTTCTTTCTATGTACGAAAGATCCGATCGATACCCCCCTCGACCTGCTCGAACGCGTGAAGGTCCCCCAAGACAGCGTTTATAGCTTGTGAGGCACCCACTAGCCCTGGGATCCGATAATAGACCAGCCCAGATCAGCAACTGAGCAGTTCATGTTCCAGCCCCCTGACTCGTCTGACCATGCCCGCCCTCAGTATGGAGTGTGAGCGCTCTCTTAAGCAGCGTGCACGATCGCTTCCGCTTCAGCTCGGCAAGAAACCACAACGCTTCCGCAAGATCATGCTCCCCCTTGGACCCGCCCGTTTATGTCGCTTGCAATCGATCCAGGCGTTGGTAGCCACGACTGTTCTTGTGCCTTCTTGTGACTTTTGCAGATTGTCGATTTTCCCGAGCTGATTTGTTGCTATCGGGACTGGCCGTGTGGAAGAAGGCGTGCTGTATAGTGCATTTTCGAATGTTGATACCAGTCTTGCAACAGATCCGGGTAGAGGTGCGCTCCCTCTTCGAGCAAGGTCCGGGTGGAAGAGAGGTAACACTCTAGGAGTTCCAGCTTCGCTCATGGCTAGCTTCCTAGGAATGCTAGCGACAATGTGACTTCTCGGATATCGATCCTTTCGCTTGACAGTGTGTGGCAGAAGAAGAGATCTCGTTAGGAGCAAACTCGGCTGCTGTATGGGATGTTTCCAAGTTCCCAGCTGGATGATGTTGTCGATAATATCAATGGCTATGATCGCCACCATAGCGCTGGTCATAGATACGGAAACGGCAAGCATAGATGGTAGGTATACTCTTGATTTGGTCAGCTTGTGAGACTGCTGATCAGCGATGTTGCAGCAGAGTGGTGCAGAAAACCCGAGGACCAGCAGTGAAAACTGTACTGCCTCCGTGAGCAATGCATGTGCTGCAATTACACTCTCGCGCCTGACATGATCCAGTTGAGCGCAGTCCATGGACAGTCTGTAGGTAATGCTTGAAGCTGTGCAGATCACGACTAAGAGTAGCTGCTGAATGAGCATTATCTCGCCACGAATTGTTCTTCTAGTGGTCGTGGTTGAGACTCAAGTCAGGTTGAGAGATACCACGAGCCTTTTTTGATAAGCAGCGGTGCGTAGCTCTTGCGAGACAAGCTGCTGCATGTCTCATGCACTACATGAGATTGTTTGTGCCAGATGCGTGTACTCTTATAGATGGTAATATGCAATTGAGACACGCACTGCTCTTGGTACGTTATGATTATGAATATCGCCGTCGAGTCCAGATAGACTGTCGTCCGTAGATGTCCGCCCAGCACTTGTCCGTAGCTTCGCAATGGACAGCATCTCTGCCGAACATGATATGCCACATGTACTCCAACACAGTCCCCAGTGTATCGTCGTCGTAGTCAAGCTCTTCAAGTAGGCCAAGGAAGCGCGCGTATTCCTCCTTGGGTCGCTTGTGCACTTGTGCTTTTGACACCGCAAATTGTGCACAGCAAGGCGTTGCTATCACGGGAACTTTCTTCCGTACCTCAGCCGTGGTCATATTGAAGAAGCGGCCGTAGACCGTCGGATATGCAAGTTCTGCATGTTTGCTTTGGTCCGGGGGGTTGCGATTGAGCCGTATCTCGGCAGGACATCCAGGATCTCCGATGCATCGCAAATTGACAAAGCCACGATCCAGCACGGTGTCAAGCCTCAGTTCGTGGAGCATGTTGACAGCATCATAGTCTTTTGCATCATTGTGCCAAGCTGCGGGCCAGTCCTTTCGGTGAGCGTGTATGAATACTGCCACGTCTGGGAAGTCATCGTAGTGCTCCACAAGATATGTCAAGTACGGCATTGCCTCTTTCGACTTGTTGATCTTTGTTCGAAGTCCCGTCGGGGAAGGTGTACCCTCAGGCAGGTCGACGACATAGATGGCAGCGTCCCAATCCTGCAACATCGTTGCGACCCAGTCAGTATCCTCGACAGCAAGCTTGCCCATTACGATCGTCTTTCTCAGGTCCGTGGTGGACGAAGCAGCATTACCAGTGCTTGACGATGTAGCTTCTGCAGCGCTGGTCTTGCTGCTGCTGCTAGTTCCCGACGGAGTTGATGATGGAACTTCGAGCGTTGGAGCAGTCGTGCTTGCGGTTTGATGCACTTGTGCGCCATGACTCTGCGCTGGAAAAACCGAAGGCTCGGAAGTGGTCGCTAGTCCAAGCCGCGGTGTATCTTCTTTTGCTGAGGACTGGCCAGACTTTCCCGTCAGGTAGTCGACGCGAATGGCAGCACGGAAGAGATCGCGGTATGTAGCGGGAACGTAAAGGCTCTTTAGGAGGGCGAGGAACAGAAGCGTCGCCAGTATGCCGCCCAGGACTCGGCTCCATTGCTTAGAGAGAAGCATGTCCTACTTCAGCAGAAAGGCAAAGCTGATGTTCCTATCCCACAGCGCATCGCACACAGATTTGATTCATGAACGACTGGAGAGACATATTGCAAGGCAGGACGAAAGACATCAACAGAAAGCAGAACACTTACCGCGCAGGCTACACAGGGGTTTGAGAGCACCGCGTCGTCCTCCTGGGATAGTAATGGTAGCATACGCAATGGACGCCACATGTTCACTACCAAGCGCGTGTGCAGCGTCGGTAGGAAGCTGGTGGGAGTTCGGAAGATGTGTAGGTGACAAGGACCCTGGCAGAAGAAGACGCTTAGTGATCTGAGAAGTCACAAGGATGATGTGGATGCAGTTTCGTCTGTGCTCTTCTGAGGGGGAGGTGTGGCTGAAATGTGCAATGCTTGTGCTGTTACATGGGATCATGTACTTTGTCCTCCCTGCCACAACATCTGCAAGACACACCACATCATCGCGATTCGAGCTACCAAGAACAACAATTGCATTCGGAACTTCGCTATCGAGACGGGTGGGACCATCAAGTTGAACGGATGGGCGTGACCGCCGCATCAACTTCGGATCTCGTGCGCCACTGCATTCACGGCTAATGTGGTCGTAATCCATATTAGACACCGGAACACGGCCCACCATTGTCAAATGCACGCGCGTCCCCATGCACTCCTGTTCGCAGGGCCGGCCTCTATTTCAGGCACAAAGAGTGCAGCAACCCTGTGATATAGTATTAAGAGACGCAATGCCATCACAAGAGAGTGCCATCTTGCCTAGCAGCATTGAGTTGTGTGCTTCACAACCCACGACCTCCAAGCATATATGTTGCGATTTCACCTGAGCCATAGTATGACATGTCAGAAGGAGGAGCTACATGTACGCTGCCACTGCCTAATTCATCCAAAGTTGTCCTTTAGCATACAATGGCGAGGTCTGTGGTTGGCAAACGATCTTGATGCAAAGGTACACGCATGCACATTCTAATCAAAAGCGTTACGCTTGCCCGTGACCAGTCGTCGTCGAACCAAGCGTTCTCGAATAAGTCCGCACTTACCCGCACGTAACTGTTGTGACGCTCTTATCGTCACGCACCACATAACTACGCTGTCCATGTCGTGCAGCATTCTCTATCTAAGATCTGCTTAAGGATTTGACTCCACTATGCAGGAAAGAGCTATCTCTCTGGACCGTCTCGAGCTCTGCGACTCGAGGATGATGTAACCGGTACCGGTTGCGGACATGCAAACAACAGCTCCTCGTTTGACGGATCGTGCAGATAACACTCTACCGTATATACAGTTGCAGCACGATAGCATTCCTCAACAATGGGCCTGATCGTACACCACCTGGGCCACTCGCAATCGGACCGAGTCGTCTGGCTCTGCGAAGAACTCGGCATCAAGTATGAGCTAAAGAAATACGATCGCAGTCCGGTCCTTTCACCACAAGAATACAAGGATCTCCATCCGCTCGGCGCAGCACCGGTCATCGAAGACGATGGCGGAGTCAAGATTGGCGAGACAGAAGCATGCGTAGAATGGATCTGCAACAAGCACGCCAACGGCAAACTCCTAGTCAAACCAAGTGACACGAACTACGCCGAATTCCTTTACTGGTACCACATGCCGAACGGTACACTCCAGCCAGCGGTCGGTCGCGTGATGGCCTTGCGCATGAGCGGCATCGAAGAAGGCAACCCAACTCTCGAGCGCTACCAAGCGAAAATCCATCAGTGTCTGGCGTACATGGATTCTCGTCTCGGGCAAGTGCCATGGTTGGCAGGAGAAGAGATCTCGGCGGCTGATATCATGAGCATTTTCACCCTGACGACGATGCGAGGTCAGGATAATATCTTAACAGGATGTGATTCATGCTGACGCGAACCAGAGTTCTGCCCCATCGACCTCAGTTCCTACAAGAATATTTTGCCATATATTCAGAAGATCATCAGCCGACCAGCTTACCAGAGCTATTTGCAGAAGGGCGATCCTGATATCGACATTCAGAAATTCGCGCAAGGACCGCCGCCACCGATATTTGCAGCGTTCAAGAACCATAAATAGACTAGTTCATCTTATTCAGTAGCTCATCGCCTCTGAGCCAACGCTCGACATTTTCTGCTTGTTCTTGATACCATCTGTTCATCGTACCTTCGTTGACGTAGCCCATATGTGGACTGAGCACAACTTCCGACTTAGCCCACGAGTCCGCTTTGCGCCACGGGCTATCGGCACCAATAGGCTCCTCCCAAAAGACGTCCAGTGCAACGCCTCTAATTCGTCCCATCTTCAAAGCCTCGATCAAAGCAAGCTCATCAATCAACCCTCCACGAGACGTATTGACCAGCACAGCGGACTTCTTCATCCACGAAAGTTCCTGCTCACCGACCACACTCCTACTCCTATCAGACAACACCAGATGCAGACTGACCACATCCGATCGCCGGAACAACTCCTCCTTACCAACAACCTTGAACGTGCCTCTCGGTAAACCCGCCCCCTCAGCAGCAACATCCGCCTTCTCCTGATCAAGATTCTGACTCCACGCAATAGCCTCCATACCAAAAGACTGCACGGCCACTTTTGCGAATGCCGTTCCTAACTTCCCTAGTCCCACGAGTCCCACCGTCTTCCCACCCAACGAAATGCCCATACCTACATAGCATCAACAGCATCAGCCACGAGAAATCTTCCCTCACATCGATCGGAATGCAATGGAATGCAACTCCACTCACCACTCTGCCAACTCCCCACCTCCACCTTCAAAGCCCTATCATCCCGCGGAATCCTCCCACACAAACTAAGCAACAACGCCCAAGCATGCTGATTCACCGCCGAATACCCCTTCGGCGGCGGCGCCTCGAATTCAGACTCTCCAGACTCTGTAGTGGTGCTGGCATTCGCAGGACGTTCACCTCTCGTCCCAACGACGGGGATACCCCTATCAGCAAAAGCTCGCAAATCCAACGCTGCGTTGCGAACGCCGCTGGTCAGGAGTAACTGGAGCTGAGGAAGACGCTGGATCAGAGCCGAGGGGAATGCAGTCCGTTCTCGCATCGTGCTGATGACGTGAAAGGGTTTGAGGCGGGTGACGAGAGCTTCTAGACCATCTGGCTTGGTGGCATTGAGGGTGTCGGGGAAAGAGACGAGCTTGAGACCTTTGATGTGTTGGAAGTGTTTTGGTGCTGTGTTGGCGTAGTCGTCGAGGATCGCGATTGAGAGCTCTGATTGTGCTGTCATGTCTGTGATCGTTGTATTCGCTAGATGTCAGTTGTATTCACACTACGTGGACGTTCTTTGCATTGATCTGCTAGCAAAAGCACGTGCAGCACAGTGGGATCGAGTTGGGCAAGGCAGGTACGAGGGTCAAATTCAAGGAAGCACACGTGGAAATGATGTCGTTGTTTCAGGATAATACTTGTATGCAACTGTCTGTTCCTGAATGGCATGATCCTGGGCGGGTGAGCTGTCCAAGTCATCATGTGGGGAAAATGCAGAAGAGCCGCCGGCATCGGCACAGATGCTACAATCAGCAGCCTGGCAGATCAACTGGCTTGTCGTCGAGCGCTTCATCACTCATGTTCGTGTTCCCGCTGGCTAGCAGCTTGCATTTGTGCCTTCATCTCCTTCAATCTGTTGTGCATGTCCCAAAGCCGTTGACTTGCGTCTCGCGGCACTTGTTCGCCTCGTTTCTTCATGGCAAGCTGCTCATGGTACATCTCCGTGTATCGTGGGTATAAGTCTTCCTGGAATCTCCTGACCATGTCGACACCATAACTAAAGGTCAGTTCAATTCCATTCGCGTCCAACGCGACAGATTCCGAAGAGGACGAATCAGTCTTCCGATGCTTCTCCGTTCGTTGGTCGTCTTCGCTCTGGGCTGGAGAATCGACGGCTTTCCGTTTCGTTCCAGCTTCAGTCCTGCGGGCATGTCCATTTGTGGTGGCTTTCGGTGTGGCAGTACCGTTGACTAGAGGCTTCTGAGCCTTGTCCGAGGGTCGCTTCTTGTGATCTCCGTTCATTTTCTCGGAGTGGATGGAGCCGAAAGATTCCGTGCTCGTCACAGTATCCTGCCGTTTCCTGAAGCCATTGGTGATGCCGAGTCCTTTGGGTGTTTCTGCGCCTTGTCGCACACGCTGCACACCCACAGCGCCTCGTTCCGAGACGTCAGAAGCGACCCGCGGACGTGCAGCACCTAGCGGTGATGGCGCAGTGGGCCTGTGTTGATGTTTCTGTGGACTTAATTGATTTCGAGCCTGAGATGCAGACGCGGCTAGTCCGTTGGGCGTGCTTCTACCCGGCACAGCAGCTTTCGAGTATTTAGACGTGGTTGCGGTGGCGTTGTTGGCTTTCTGCTTAGCAGCAGCAGCAGCAGCAGTAAGTGTGGCTGTCTTGGGAGTGCTCGCAGCAGAAGTGGCCGACTTCCCTTTGGGTTTCGTTCCTGCATCACTGGCGTTTGGAGATGCGGTGGCGGCGGCAGGTACGGTGGTCTTACGGGCAGTCGCGTTTGTAGCGGAAGCGGACTTGTTGTTGTTGTTGTTGGATGCACGTGCTGCGTTTGCAGATGATGCAGATGATGCAGATGCAGATGATGCAGATGCCACTTTCGGCTGGTGACTGCTGCCGTTGCTGCTCTTGCCAACACCTCTGATCTCTTTCGCACTCTCCTTCTCCTTCTCCTTCACTTCGCCTTCACTTTCTTCGCTCGAACTCCGTACGAACTCCGCCGACTTCACCTTCATGTTTGCATCCGAGTTCTTCGCCGTCATCTGTTTCTTCCTGGCGGGCTTGCCGCTTTCGCGCTCGCCCGGCGCTGCATCTCGCTCCTTCCTCTTCTTCTCCTTCGCTTCGTCCTTGGCGCGTTGCAGCTGTTGCTTCTTCGGATCCTTCGAGAGAAGTCGTTTCGCCAGTGCCCCTCCTTCGCTCTTGCCGGACGTTGCTTTCGGCGTTGCTGATGGCCCGAGACGCGGTGTGTTCGCAGCACTGATGGCTTTGCTCTCGCCCGTGCCATCGCCACCTGCACCTGCACCTGCACCTGCATGCATCATCGGACTGCCAGCAAGGTTCGGCGTGAGCTTGGCAGGCCCGTTGGCGCCCAGGTGCAGCTTCGATAATACGATCCCTTTGTCCCTGTCCTCTTGTGGCAACAGCATCTGCCATGTCTTCTCATCTTTGCCAATCCTCATTCGATCGAAGGCGCCGACAGCATTATCGATCGCTCTTTTCCGATCCTCTTCCGATTGGTAGCCAAACTTGAAAACGTCCAAATCTTTGTATGCCCTGTCCACGAGCTGCCACTTCCCACGATCCTGCTTCGCCATTTTACCCAGCACCTCATCCAGATCATCTTTGGGAATCCGCGTCTTCTCCAGTATCTGCTCTCGCGAGAGCGGTCCAATCGCCAGCAAATGGGTCAACGGTGTCTTCATGGCTTGTGTTCGTATCAATGCGTCACTCGCCGGCATCGAAGTTGGCGCCTGTCCTACATTCGGTGTTCTGGAAGCATTGAGCGAGGGACTGCATGGTTGCGAGCCCACTAATCCACGACGTTTCGCCTGCTTTTGCTGATGGTACGCTTCCCAGCGATGTTTCGGGACCGCAACCACATTGTTGTTGATATTGACGGATTTCGCCTCCTTCTCTTGCTGGTATGATGCTAGACTGTTCTGCAGTGTAGCCAGCGCCGCATCACTGCCAGCGCTCTGTTTCCTTTCCGGTAAATTCAGCTCTGCTCGATGGCCAACTATGCCCGTGAGGTTGAGATCGCCAAATGCCTCGCTTGAAGCAGCGTATAGTTCGTGTCGAAAGGCCTCGTTCGATATGGTCAAGTCGAATGTTCTCTTTCCAAGCTTGATTTTCTGCCATCACGATTTAGACAATCCTGCACCACATCCAGTGCTGGAGCTACTCACTGGAATGGTACCACCGAGGAAATGGCACCCGTCTGGGCTACCACACGCTTTCTTGACATCCTCCAGCAGGCTGTCATCGAGCTTGAACAGGATGGCAGGATTGAGATTGTGGTTCGAGTCGCTATCATCAGAAGCTATGCCGTGGAGGTTGAGGCTGCCCTCGGATATCGACATTCTGGCTGGGTTTGAGTAGATCACCACACGCTGAGCTCGCAAGAATATGAATGGCTCGTCAAAGGAGCCATGTGCTTGCTTCGCTCGACGGAACAAACTGCAGAGAATGAGCACTGTTGATGCTTCGAATTCATGACGTCCGGCTGCACTCACTCATTAACGGCTTCCTAACAGACTTGTTTGCTGCACGAAATGCCCGACGGCAAGCTGACGACGGTCTGGGCCAGTCATTCAGTACTGAGGTTGGGTAAAAAGGAATGACAGCACGCCCTCAAGGAAGAGAGTGTTGTGAGGGTGTGACTTCAGACAATGAACAGTAGTAGTGGAAGCAGGAAGAACGCCGTGCCCTTGAGGTACAGAGTGCAGCGTACACGCGCTAGTGACGGTGATCCAGCCAAAGTGGAACACCACCCACAGGGCGAAGCGTGCACCGCGATTAAGCTCGTACAGCTAATCCATATTCACCGATGATGGATCGGTGGCTAAGCACTGCGCTTTCGCCATGTGAACCCAATTTGTTTCACGTTCGTCAAAGACGTTGCTGTCTCACGAGCCAAATCAAGCTCAAGACTGACGACTTGCTTCAGAGCAGCGATGCTGCACTAGAAGCTGCATAGTCAGCTAGCATTGTGAGCACGAGCAACGGACGTTGCACACTCTGGATCTCTGGGTCTCATTTGACCTGCCTCGTAGTTATGTACATACTGTGCGACTCTGATGGCTTTGTCAGTGACCCGCATCCAACAATGCCCGTCCCTTCCTTTTCACTGTGCTTCCAGATCCCGTCCCATCTAAGGTAACGAGCCGCTGCCGCGGGTCCACACCGGGCTGAGATCCTAGTCAGTCCGCTACCATAGCTACGGATGTCCAATCAGTAGACGACAGGCCTGCGGATCTGCCGCGAGCGTGCCATGGAAGCCAGACAAAGCAACGTTCCCTTGCAGCAGACATGACCCTTTAGGGAGCATTCCAATTCGGGATTCCCGTATGAGCAGGCATGTAATGTTCATAGCATACGGGCACTTGTGGGAGAGGCGGGAAATTCGCCGCCGCGAAGGAGACCCGTCTCGTCAGACGCTTCGCACCGGCGCCACTCTGAGACTCTTCCAAGCTGCTGCTAAAGATATGCCACGAGGACGGGTGATGCTCAGGTCACTCACTACTGGCGCTGGCGCTGGGGCAGCCGAAGCCACAGCTGGTTCGGTAAAGCGCTCGCACTTAGTCGCATCGACTTGCCCTCTTCTGGTGCAGTAGCCAGCTGCGCGCCTTCGGCCTTTGCCTGACGTAACATCAGCACTTCCGCAGTCGTCCTCCACCTGCTCAAGCTTCTTCGTATCTCCAATTTTGTCGAGAATAGACCCGAGGAACACGAGAAACGAACGCATTATCATCAGGCGCCGTGCCAATCAATCGTCGCCGATGACGATTTGGGAACGAGACCGCTTCTGTCCGCGAAATTATGGATTCCGAGCGTAACGCGGGGGACAGCTGATCCGGCAGTCTAACCGAGAGAGCAGAGCACAAAAGAACTCACACTTATGCGCCTCTGTACCATTAGAACCCTAGAGAACCCTAGTTCGTTCATCCATGTGCTTGCAGGCGGCAAACACGCATACCAGCCAAACGAATCACCTCGAGCTGCACCTGAGGAGGGAAGGTGACCTGCACCGTCCGCTGACCTCGGAGCCAAGCCTCGGTCTTGCATGGAGCAGAGTTGTGACGCAGGCAATGCAGCGTGCCGGAGTATCACCAGGATTCCAACGGAAACCGGCATCACGTGCGGCATTATTGGAACATGATCTGGAGAGATCGGGCAAGATATTGACATTGTGGGGGACCTTTTCCCGTTGAACACCGCATGCCTCCATTGGTCAGCAGTCTGCTCTTCTATTTCGAATGAACAAAAAATGTTCTGCCAGAGTCGTCTGCTCTATCTACAGCGTGCTCGTCTGAGTTTGGGCAGCACGGCCAACATGAGTGCAAGGAGACCACAGAAGACGTGCATAATCTCGCGGTGGAGGTATAGTCTTCTCGTCGTTGTCTGCGGCTGCTGACAGGAAACAATGATTTCATTCAGCAGGATCCGCGAGGCGATTGAAGTGAGGCATGCGCATGATGAGGACAGCCAACAAGAGATTTACAGACGATGGTCAAATATTGACCTGAAAGCGACACCACCGTCGCAACGAAGCTGCTCGCCGTGGCACTTCTTTGACTTCTAGTTCAATATTGCCTTTTCACCTACAACCTACAATATTGGTTCGACCTCTTTGCCATTAGTATGAACTGGTGGCTTATCCTATTATCAGCGTTTGTAGGCGTATCCCTCTGCTGCCTCGTCCTCATCTTCAACTCTCGAGGGCCAGTACTCTACCACATCGGCTTTCCAGTCTACGCGCGGCTGACAGCCGATATCCACGGCGCACTATGGTTCATTCCCATTCGAGCAGCGGTATCAATATTCTACTTGGGTATGCAGACGAATTACGCCTCTCGCCTGCTGGACGTGGCTTTGCCATGCATTTTCGGTCATAAATGGACGGAGATCTCGAAATATTTGCCCGAGTCGGCTGTAATCACGACTTCGCAGATGGTGGCTTTCTTCCTTCGCGAGTAATGCAGTTTCCTTTCGCTTGGCGACATCCGAGCAAGGCCGGTCAGCTGTTCGTGGTGAAGGCGCTACTACTTTCGCCAATTGCATATATTTCTACGATGATCTGGGCTCTGGTCAAGTTCGATGGTGTGGATCTGAGTCTTGGGAGCAAGAGCGCTGTCAGCTCGTCTGCGCTCGGATGGGCTTTCATGACAGCGATCAATACGAAGGCGTCTGGAGTTGTGCCGCCAATGGATAATACCGCTGATCGGGCGAAATACGGTAGTAGGCCGGTACGCGATATAGCTCCGTTTGCTGTTGGGCTATTCATCGGTAAGCCTGTGGTCATTCTTCTTGGCCTATTCACGACCACCGTTGGCGCCAAGCACTTTGGTTTCGCCAAGTGGAATGTCACTTTTGAGGACTGGTGCTGGATGAGTTCTGGGGGCCTAGCGCTCGTACGTTGGTCTTTCTGGGCGCTTTGATACAGTCGTTCGCAACGATCGTGAACAATGTTAGTAGTAACGCTATCCCGGTTGGACGTGACCTGTCGGGTTCGTTCCCGAGATGTCTCAACATCATCAGGGGCATGGTTCTTTGCCATATCTTTGTATGGCCTGTGGCTCCTTGGTCGGTACTTAGTCAACTCTGCGCAAAACATCCCTACGTTCGTGGGCTCGTACGCATGCTTCGTGAGTACTCACCCTTTAAGTGCGTCATAAAGCTTGCGCTAACGCTCAACGTCTAGAATAAAACACCACTCGTTGCCGTTACCCAACTGAACCAGTGATCCACAATCATAACGGCAACGAGTGAAGGTAACATCCATGTGCCTTCGTTATATTGTCCAGACGCCAGCTCGGCATACTGTTACACAAAGGGTGTCAAACCTCGCGCCTATGCAGCATGGCCGTGGGTGTAGTAATGGTGATTACTGGCAATTCTGGTGCGATCAAGCGTGGCAGCATCGGTCAGCCTGCCGTGAACATTTACAATTACGGTTCCTTACTGTCCTTCGCTGGTGGCGCTGTAACGCTCTGCATCCTTTGCGTTATATAGCCAGTCCAGATATACCCTTGTGACCGGCATCTGGCTGGAAGCAAGGATGGGGAGACAATGCTCGTGACGGAAGACGTCTTTCCGGACGACGACCCACTTCCCGAGTATACTAGAGCAAAAGTGTTGTTTGGAAAGGAGCCCGCTTCCGGCGCATCTCAAGAGGTTGTGACAAGAGGCAGAAATGTAGTCGCGCGGCACAAAATGAAACATCCATAAGTAATACATCTAGAGCTGAAAAATCTTGCCCCATCTCGTCGATAATTGCTTGTATTCCACTGCAAGCATCTTCAGCATCTGCCATACAACTGTAGCAACCGTATCCGCCACAATAAGACCAGGATATAGCTCCTCCCAGAACACGACCCTATGTGCAGCTCTCAGATTAGTACAAAACGTCGACACGACCTGCACTTTCTCACTACCCATCTTGCTGACCACCTCAGCAACCTGCTTGTCCAGAATATTCTCATCGATCTCCGCAAACTCGACATTAACGCCCCGGTTGAGATGCGATTCTGCCACAACATCGTACCCTTCCGCCGGAAACGTCTCCAGAATCCGCGCTTGCACATCGTCGAGGTATGGAGTCACCAGGCCGAAGCGTGCTCGGCTGTCCTCCTCCTCCTCGCTACTACCCTTGATGCTGCCTAGCACGTTGCATAATCCCAGCACGCTCGTTGTGGCGGGGATGTGTGTCGCCGCTTCGATCTGGCGGCATAGATCTCTGTCTGCCTGTAGCCCGAGCCATCCGCTGCTGGTGCCGGACCATCCGATGCAGTCGACTTTGGCATCGGCGAGTAATGAGGCTGCTGCGATGATTTTGCTGGCGTGGAATTGGGCTAGTGCGATGGAGGAGAGAGCGATTTCGGTGACGGTGAAGCGGGAGAAGTGGACGCTGACGTTGGGCAGATCTGCTATGATGGCTTGGGTGAGGGGTTCGAGGGCGGTGTTTGATGATGGAACGAGGATGCCGAGCTTGATGCGCTTTGAAGGAGACATTTTGGAACTAGTTTGTCAGTGAAGGGTATCATGCTCGTGTGCAGTACATGTAGCTGAGCTCGACAACATATTGAGCTGGCCTATCTTTGCCGTCGCGGCGCGGTATGACTTGCGGCTGGTCAACATGGTAGGACATTGTTCGCAGCCGCCGGACAAAAAGCTGATGATCAACACATGCAAGTAGATGCTGACGTGCTGTGTCATGGTCATGAAGACAAAAGTGGCAGGCTCTCTAACTAGAATAAAAGTGCATGGATACTTTAGACCGAGGATCTGCCAGCCGCAAGTCTTACTGGCGGACTTCAGCTGCATGTATTCTGCGGTCCGAACGAAGACGCACAGTGATCTTGAACTGGTCTTGTGAACGCTACACTATCACTCACCGTCTATGCGTTGCAGCAGAAGGGCGAGCTATGTTGCTACTAACCTTGCCCGCGGTGCCATTTGAGAACTCAAAACATCGCAACGGGGGACCCCATGACACATTGCAGTTCTTTCCCAGCCCAGACTGCTTGTCACGTTCGATGATTTCCGGTCTCACAGTCCCTATACACGTTCACTGCATGCTGAAATGCGCCACCTTCGTGTGCTACAAGTTGTACGTAGCGGCCCCAGCGCTAGGAGCGCTAGAATCGTGGTCTATGCTAAGCGCGTACCTCTACTTCATCAACAGCAATACCAGCTTCGTGATGTCTGGGACTATTCGTACCATACACTCACGCCTGCCCCCAAATGACGTCCAGATTTTTCTCATCATGTTAGCTGCGAAGGGATCGTCGTTATTCTTTTCTTGAGATTGCTTGCATTGCGGGACGTGCTCTCGTGGTGACGGTGTTATGGAAAGAATTGGTAAAGAAACGCTGGATTACCAGCGTTTCTTTACCAATGTCCGTCATCAAGCATCAATGTGACTTGACATCGCTCTGCGATCCTCTCTCCGTGTGCCCTTGCGCTCCAAAGTACACAACACTTCGGAAGAGTTTTCATCAACCCATTTTAGTCTCTTCAGCCAGAAAGCACCATCAGAGGCCTTGTACAGCAGTAGATCTGCATTAAGTGTGACACCAGCTCTGCTCACCAAGGCAAAATGAGCCCTCGGCAAAAAATGATAGTCGTAAGGTTCTGGTGGAGCACGTCGACAGCAGATGATGTGATATGTTCCGCATTTAGATGAGGCAGGTGAGGCCAGGTATGTCGAACTTTGCGAATCATGGCGTGCTTGATGATTGCGGTCTCTTCGCCCTGGAAAGCGAAGACTCGGAGAAGTTGAGATCTGGGGCTGCCAGATGCAGAATTCTTTGTTACGGGGTCTCGTTTGTGTATGAGCACTTTGGCGGTTGTTCCACTAATCGACCTGCCGCACACCAACGAAGCGATTCATCCTCTGTTCTATTCTTCTGATGGCTTCCGTTGTTTCCAGTGTCGATGAACCATATTCGTGCATTAACATACTAATACCGCCTACTTGCCTTGCGATGCGCCTGATCTGTACTCTGCTCAAGCTTGCGAAGAGTGCTTGCGCATCGGACTTCTTCCACGTCCACTCATAGCGCCTCTTAAAATTGAAATTCGCATATTGCGTTCGCTGTGCCCAAAACTTATCGTTGTCTGCCTCCTCTTCTTCATCCTGCTTCTGACTACCTCGTCCGCTGCGCGATCTACGGCCTGCAGCTTTCTCCGGTGGCAATACATATGCTGAATGCTCATAGTACGGCGAGACAGAGCTGTTTCGCCGTCTGTGCTTGTGAAAGTCGTCAATACCTCCCGATCCTGGCGCCAGAAATGGCCTCTCAATATCCTTGAACTGCCTGATCAAGTGCTTGATCGTGTCGTCCATGGTCTTGAGTGTGACGTTGTCAAGCTCAATGCCGAGCAAGGTCTCTCCTCCATCGCTACGAGAGAGACGGTGGTACCTTCTACACTGCTTTCGCATGATCTTTATGCTTGCCTTTTCTTCAAGCAGCTCTGTTCGGAGGTTCGTGAGATACGAATGGACTTCGTGGCTGGCTTCGCTCATCGTTTCGAAATTGACCCATAGTACCTTCAGAAATGTACCCAGGGTGAAGACAAAGGACACAAAGCCTATCATAACACTGACGAAGGACAGTGGATTGAGAGTGCTCTTGGATATGACGACTCCCATTGTTGTCTTCTAGTATCGTGTGCATGGAGTTCGTCGAATACTCAAGGCGGCCGTGAGCGAGGGTCGTCGTTGTCTGTCTTAGTCTCGGTGTGTTCGCGTGCTACTAAAGGCCTCATGATGCAGCTTATCAGCAGCATTGTTTACCGTAGTCAACCGGCGAAGGTCTCTGAGTGCCGTAATAAACTTCCGGGTGATGCGCATGATGGCGCTAGAACATGCCGCCAATCCGGAGGCATGAATGACAGAGCCAGATAGACTTCATACATCCGACTTGCCAGAGCTTGTGCTGCTCATTCTGTACACTGACAACCAGAGTGAGGATCTGAAGGCTGACGTACGGCTGCCTTGGAACTTGCGACGACGCGATCATCCAGAGATTATAGTTCCACATGCTACCCTGGGCATGCGCTACTGCAAGTGGGTCTTTCACAAGCTCATGCAGGCGGAGCTCAGTCCGTTCGACGTCAACCTCGGCAATGGTGACCATGAACAATGCGAGTCATGCTTTATCTATCCACATCTATATTTGCACTTGCCTCCCTTCTCTCGTGGTTTCCAGCCTGGCAGAAGTCATCATGGCGCCTTCTGACTACAGTAAAGAGTTTCTCAATGTTACAAGTCCATATCCATATGTGGCCGTGGTCGAAATCGACCGACAAAAGAAGCTCAATGCATTTACTTCTCAGATGTTTTCAGACCTTGGCAGCATATTCTCACACCTATCGGTAGATCCCGATGTTCGCGTTGTCGTCCTCACAGGAGCAGGAGAAAGAGCTTTTACCGCTGGCCTGGACGTTACAGCAGCGGCGGATGGACCGATCAATGGTGGGGATATGCCTGGCCAGCAGTCACAGGATGTTGCTCGCAAGGCTACTGTCCTAAGAAGACACATCAAAGAAATCCAAGAGCCAATCACAGAAGTCGAAAAATGCGAAAAGCCTGTTATTTGTGCCATGTACGGCATTTCATATGGTGCAGCAATTGACATAGCCACGTGCTGTGATATTCGGATCTGCTCTAAAGACTCTAGGTTCTCTGTCCGGGAGGTTGCTATCGGGCTCGCCGCGGATGTCGGCACGTTGACAAGGCTTCCTCACACGCAAGTACCAATGAGCTGGATCAAGGATATCTGTTTGACAGCTAGAGACTTTAGTGCGCAGGAGGCGATGACCATGGGCTTCGTAAGTGGCGTGTTTGACAGTAAGAAGGCAACGCTTGATCGGGCACTCGAGCTTGCCAAGGACATTGCTACGAAGTCCCCGGTGGCAGTGCAAGGGACGAAAGCAGTGATCAACTATTCCAGAGATCACTCGGTCTCAGACGGTACGCAACCCCACGATCTTACTGTCGTAGACCAATCTGACACTTTTTACCACAGGCCTCGATTATATTGCAGTCTGGAACTCTGCAATGCTACAGACGAAAGATGTAAAGGATGCGCTCCTGTCAGGCATACAGAAACGAATACCGACTTTCGAGAAGCTATAGCACAGCGGCTCCAGCGAGAGGCCCGCATCTGTGCAATCAGATCAATCGATGCTATTTGTAGCAGAGGTATTTTGTGCCAGGGCGCGAAGCCTCATATAATTTCACGCCGGATAAAAGGCTCGAGCTTGGTCGATAGATATTACGGCGAGGTGCAAGTGACTCGCGCGATACCCAAAGCAGACTTCAACTCAGGCCAACAGTGGATAGTGAATGCTACAGCCGTTACGCGACGTGGCTGCCCGCTTCACTCGCACTTTCCTCCATGATAGCGTCGATGTTTACTCAGACCGGCTACATCCCCAATTGTCGCCCTCTTCACCACATCTTCCTCACCAGCACTCATTTGACCTAAAGCACATATAGAAACGTAGTGCTACTAAAGCCACCCACGCATACCACTGTTCAGTATCTGCTCAAAGAGAATAGCAGCAACTGTCATGGAAGCCGTCGACGCTGTCATGCTCGTCTGTGAGCACAAGGCCAATGGCCGCAATATGGTCCCCAATGGCGCGGGCCTCATGACCGAAGAAGAGCTCGTCATAGCCATGTCTCTCTGCAATTCGACCCAGCCTCTTGGCTTTCAAGGGCAGATGACTAAAATTCGACAGATCCAGAAGTCCGAATGGTAAAGAGAAAGATCCCACTGAACGCCATGACCATTGAGATCTTCACTGTAGCCCTTTTGAGCGAAGAGGACAAGAAGGACTACAAGCAAGATCCGAATGAGTGTCAGTGGGTGGTGTTCCTCCACCGCGACTCGGGACTCGATAAGCACGGCTTCGAGGAGCTGACTATTCTTGTGCCAGAGGTCGTCGCCAAGGGCGGTAGGTAGAGCTTCAGGCCGTTTTGCGACGTGCAAGCAGTGCTAACGGCTTCTGTAGGCAAGGAGCCAGCCAAGAAGTAACGGGAATCAGAAGCGATCATCGCTCCCAGCGCTCGTATGAGCTACTATACCTCAAAAGCCGACTTCACGACCTTGAAGGTGAGGCTTGCTTGACAGTAGAGGCAAGCGCTGGGCTAGGGTATAATTCTTGGAGCAGATAGCCAAAAGTCAGTAACGCAGTGCAATACTCTGCGAACTTATCATGCGATTTGGAAAGCCTGAGTCTTGCTTTTGCATTTTAGCGTTTATTTGTATGCTTTGCCACCTACCGACTCGTCGAATGCCATCAGCTCCTTCAGACCGCATGTCTCGAAGAGTGCCCCAGGTCCCATCTTCTGTTCAAGAGGCGGCTGCCCAGTCGTCTTCAAACTCTCGAGCGCCTTTTTGTACGCAGGAATAACAGCCTCCATCCCTAGACAGGGCCAAATCACAATCCTGAACCCCATTTTATTCGCCTCCTCGTTACTAACCTGCGGTGTTCTTCCACCTTGCACCATGTTCAAAAGCACCGGTATCTCGGGCAGTCTCTTAATTACTTCCTTCGCTTCATCCAGATCCTGGATCGCCTCAAAGAACAGTGCATCGACTCCAATCTTCGCCGCCTCTGTCAATCTCCCAATCGCTTCCTCAAACCCTCCATTCCCTTCTGCATCACTTCCAGCCCTCGCATCAGTCCTGGCAATAATCAGGATATCATCTCGACTTTCATCTCTCGCCCGGCAAGCCGCTCGCAACCGATTATGATACACTTCCCGCGACACAAGCACCTTGCCGCTCAAATGCCCACACCTCTTCTCCTGCACCTGATCTTCGATATGCAATCCTGCGACTCCCGCACGGGCATAACTCCGCACCGTCCTAGCGATATTTATGGGCCCGCCATAGCCAGTATCCGCATCTGCTATTACGGGAACCGAGGGATCGATTGATGCAATCATGGCGGCGTTTTGATGCATGTCGTTGAAGGTTGCGAGGCCTAGGTCGGCCATTCCCAGGCGAGACATCGAAGTGCCTGCACCGGTCATGTAGAGGCATTCGGAGCCGGCGGAGAGGGCTAGGCGCGCGGTTATGCCGTCGTAGACGCCTGGTGCTACTACTGTCTTTGATGGGTCCGAGAGCATTTGCCGGAGGCGTTGGACGCCGGAGGGCTTGGAGGTGTGGCCGTTCGTTAACATTGCAGTTGTTTCTGGTCAAGCCTGCGATGATGGATTATTGTCAAAGTGCTTTCTCCTGTATGGAAAAGCTGTTCTTCTGCCAGATATCTTCGCTGAGCAACATGGGAATGTGTGAGAGAACAACGATACTTGTACCCTCAGTCGCATCCTGCCTATAATTCGGCCAACAGGCATGCCCACAGAGCTTTTGCGCCGATGACGGAGCTCAGTTCCACCATTTCGACAATTTCTGACCCAACGACAATTTGATCTGTGGGTACGGGCGTCAATGCGTACGATGTTGTTCTTCGATTGCGAAGCGTCGCAAAAGATTTCTGAGAACCAATTCAGAGGTCGGCAGCGGTCAAAGGCATGTTCCGGTTCGTCTCGCTTTCGTTCCCAAAGGATCGTGTGCACTGACCAGCCTTCACATGTTTCTTGACGCACTGCGATCTGGGGTACATGCTTGTCGATCGCCGAGGCAATTCTGGGTTGGCTGTAGTGAAGTCATGTGCGGTCTGCTGTCTTCTGATATAAGCATCATATGCTCGTTTGCCTGCACTTCGCGCTCAAGTTCATTGCCTATACTGCTCCTGCGTGACAGCATTGTTTCTGAACAGTTTGAACATCCGCGTCACCCGCAGACGATTCAACAACAAACAACATGGTCGGCCAATCTGAACACGGTCTCAAGGAAGGTGTGTAAGCCATGACCACCGCAATGCCGTGCAGACAAATTTGTCGAGGATCACGACTGACATTTCTCTTCCAGACGCATGGCCATCATCAGCCTCGTTCGACGATCTTGCCGAGGCGCTTCAAGACCCACAATCCAGAAAGGACGCCATCAAGCAGGCCGGTTCGATCTTCGCATTCACACTCAAGAACGACAAAGGTGAAGAGAAGTCATGGTACATTGATCTGAAGGAAACTGGTGAAGTCGGGAAAGGTCTAGCGCCCGAGGGAAAGAAAGCAGATGGTATGTTAATAGCGCGACGCGGGAAAGACACGCGATACTATATTATGGAATTTTGTTCGATCAGATTACTGACAACAAGACAGTCACGATGATTCTCAGCTCCGAGAACTTCGGAAAGCTCATTACGCAAAAGGCAAACGCACAGAAGCTATTCATGGGTGGCAAGTTGAAGGTCAAGGGCAACGTCATGAAGGCAACCAAGCTGGAGCCGATTCTCAAGCGTGCTCAGCCAAAGGCCAAGCTCTAGAGCGATGGTCACAACATGTCATGAGTAGATGCATCAAGATGGCGTTCACGGCTAGGATGCTCGACTGAGCGAAAATCAAGTCGGTAGCTGTATACCAAGCTTGAAAACTCCATTCCAAAGATTGTTTCATCCTACTCATACTGCTTCGTGTTTTCGTAGCCTGAATGCCTGTCCGTGTCGAGTCAACGCTCTATCTCCTCATTCCTTTCTTCAATTGAAGGTGCAACAACAGTTGCAGTAGTCGCCGAATCTTAACAATCATGATTGAACGCTGTCTCCAAGCTTTCAGTCCTGCTCTACAGGCTTGGAGTCCTTCCTCGACCTCAGATCTCGTCTGTCTCGTACGTACTTTCCCAAGACGCAGGTCTTGATGAAGTCATCGGTTGTAAAGTACTACCTCAATACTGGCTTCGTCAATCCGGGATGATTTGGTAAATCTTCCAGTGTGTAATGCTTCTGGACCAGCTTTATGATCTCGTGATGCACTTCGCTGAATTTCCCAATGTCCTCTCTGTCGATGCACACTGCAATGAAGTGTGGACTGGTGGGCTCGTCATTGTCATCAAACAGACGTCCAGCCGCGGCATAGAAGTGCATTTCGTGGTCCAGACTCAGCACAGACATGTCATCCATGAACTCGGGGATTTTTACTAAGCAGGTGAATGTTGGTCTGAACCTCGTCAAGGCGTCCTTGTCGAAATTGGCTGGGAATCTGAGCACAGTCAGTGCGTATCTAACAAAGTGTATCGTCCTTCACCTACCCTTGGTAGGTCTCGCGTGGGTCTATGTAAAACGGGTCTGGCATGATTCTGGAGTTTAAGGCGGTGTCGTGAGAGCTGTGTGGTAACAATGTGTCCTGCGTTTCAATTGTGGGTAGTGGAAAGCAGTGCTTTATATACGCGATAGCAGATGTTCAGCATAACGATGTTCCACACAGTCTGAAGGCCATGAGAGGCAGTACAGGTCGATCTTACTTCGAAGTCAATAACTGCTGCTGCTGTCTGCGGCATTGCACTGGAAGCAGACACGCAGATGTCAGCAAGACCGACTGTCACGCACACATGTGTGACCTTGACAACTTGGTGCTAGCAGTGTTTCCACGTGAGATCAGCCACGCTCATGAATACTGAGGGCCTCTCGTCGCCATCTCCAAGTCATTTATTGGGGTCTTAATGCAGACACGCACCGAATGAGGCGTGAAAGATGGTAGCGTGCATGTGGGCAGCATGTTTTCCGCTATTGCGATATGCATTTGAGCGAATCAAGGTTGAACAGGTCATGATGCAGATGCAGATTGTGGATGGGCTCTCTGGCTGGAGCTGGAGGGCACGGGCAAGCTCAAGGCTCAAGCTGCTGAGAGTGAGACACGAACGCGGGAAACAGCCGAGCTTCCACTTCTTCTCTTCACTTCGAGCACAGGCCTTCTTTCCTCCGCGTTACTGCTGCTCTTGCCTCACGCATCACAAAATAATTGACTTCACCTCGCCCGCGTCGCCTTTCCATCGGACCGCGTATCCTGAGACTTTTCGCGCATGGCAGCGCACTCGCCACCTTTGTTTCCTGTTGCAACCGCGATTGTACATAATTCCTCTCGCGCTCGACTTTGATCACTTTGCAGCGCACAACCACAACTCTGCGGACTCGGTTCCTTCCCCATTGACACTCACGCGCCTCGAATGTTAGCATGAGCAAGAGAGGAGCGGGTGACGTTGGAGGAGACGAACGATACGGCGCATACGGTGGAGCATTGCAAGATATGGATGCAGACAAGCCGAAGATGGCCACCGCGGCTCAAATGGCGCGAAGAAAGTGAGTGGAACCATTCGCTGTTATTGTCAGCTACTTCTGTGCGACATTGGAGATCACGCGTTGGCAGCGTGATGTTGGGCTTAGGCGCAAGCGGCAGGGGAGAAGCAACAATACTGGTTGGAGGCTATTGTCGAGGATATCAACTTCATGCTTGCGCTCGTGCCGACTCGAGTCACTTTGGAAACACGATACTGACCACATATTCCACAGAATCGCTGCAGGAAGGAAACCTGCAGGCGCAGCCGCCCGATCACGAGGGGCATCTCCAGCACTCGGGTTAGCAAACGATCAATCACAAGCACAAGGAAGCGGCTTCTTTGGCAACAACCAACAGAGCTCATTTGCACCACCAAGCGGTGCCTTCACATTTGGCTCCAACACACCATCTCCTGCGCCCTCCTTTACTGGATTTGGTCAATCAGCACCAGCGCCAAGTGGTCAACCGCAACAGAACGGTACCACTAACATGTTTGGACAGTCTGCAGCGCCGAGCTTCAACTCCACTTTCAATTCCATTGCGACTCCTCCACCACAGCAGAACGGCTTTGGCACAGGCACATCCTCCATGTTCAGTACACAACCCTCCACACAGCAGACGAATAGCACGTCTTTCAACTTTGGATCGACGCAGCAGAACGGCGTTACCCCAGCAACAGAGACGAACAGCACGTTTGGCAGTTTTGGCAAAGCGCAAGAGAGCACACAGAACGGCACAAGCAATATGTTCGGCGTAGGTGGCACCCAGTCAGACGCGCCGAAGAATCCTTTCGCCGGTTTTAGTTTTGGTGCACAACAAGAGAAGGAAGCGTCTAAGGCCAATACGCCTTTTGGCGGCTTTGGCGCATCGCAGCAGCACGAGAAGCAGGACAAATCGAACGGACTCTTTTCGGGTGCGTTCGGGCAAAAGCCGCAGGAGCAACAAGAGAAGGCCGCAACACCTACGTTCGGAAGCTTTGGGCAGAAACAACAAGAGAATGGCGAGAAATCGAGCAATATATTCTCAGGCTTTGGTCAGAAGCCACAAGAGAACGGAGAGAAGGCGAGCAGTCCATTCCCCGGCTTTGGGCAATCACAAGCTCAGTCAAACGACAAGACGAGCACTTCATTTGGTACGACTTTTGGACAGCAACCAGCTGCAGACCAGCCTCTATTTCCGTCCACAAATGGCGACAAAGAGAAGGATTCCGTCTCGCAAGTCTCGGCTTCGAATTTATTTAGCCAGGCTCAACGGAATGGAATAAAGCCTTCTGAGAACGAGCCTCCAAAGCCACTCTTCAATTTTGGAGGAGGATCGTCGACCACTACAAGCCAGCCAGATCAGGCATCGTCTACACCAACCACGACCGGGTTGTTTGGTGCCAAGCCCCTCTCGCAAGCACCACAATCCAATAGCCCAGCAAAAGGTCTTTTCGGCGCGGGTACGACGTTCGAGGCGCCGAAGGCAGGAGGCAGCGTCTTCGACTCCGTCCCCAAAAATCCATCGAACCTAAAGTTCAACTTTAGCTCCTCGATACCGGGCCAAGTCTACGACGCATCCAAGGACAAAGACGACGAAGACACTGAATCGGCTTCAGCGTCAGACAAGAACCTGTTTGGATCAACCACATTCGGCGCTGGCAAACAGAACCCGCCTTCACTGTTGAAGGCGGGTGCTTCGCAGCAGGACACCAGCATGACTACTCCCGAAAGTACACCACAGAAGAACTCATTCACCGCTCTTAGCCAGCAGCAGACTTCAGACACGCCTGTAGCACCTCGATCGATGTTTGATCGAATTGAGAAGCCTGCGGAGACACTCAAGGCTCAATCTAGTTCTGCACCAGAGACTGCGGACGCGCCTGCAGCGCCGCGATCGATGTTTGATCGAATCGAGAGGCCTGCAGAGACATCCAAGGCTCATTCTGGCGGTGCACCAGAAACTCCGGCGAGTTCCACGCCCTTGTTCGCGCCGTCGACAACATTAGCTGCACCTTCTCTCTTCCAATCCACGCAACCTACCTCCACATCGAACGTTACGAAAGCCGTCACGCCCGAAGCTCTCAGTGGCCGGCCTCAGAAGCCTGCAACGCAGCAACTGTTCACGCCTGCAGTGTCGAATGCGCCAGCATCAGTATTCAATGCTCCTGCCACTGCACCACCAGCTCGAACAATGCCAGCGCCTTGGCAACCCACGACCACTGCTGTGTCCAGTCAGCTGAGCGATGTGAGTGAAGTTCAAAAAGGCAGATTCAGACAACTAAACAACTCGATCCTGGTACATCTGCAATCGCAAGATACCAGGAAGGATTGGACGGCTATATTTGATTACTACGCTGACGCAGCGGCGAATATTCGCGGCACCACGCCACCTGCACCCAAAGCAGGGTTGGCATCTCAAGCATTGAGCAATCAGCTGGCGATATCATCTGCTTTCAGTACACAGGCAGAATCTACGCCAGCACCCGCAGCTTCTACTGGCAACATCTTCCACCAAGCAGCCAAATCGGCATCGTCGTCTGCTCTGGCAAGTCCGGCTGCAGCTGGCAACCCATTCGCCACGCGTGTCAGCAATGCGCCTTCCGCCGTAAAGAAGCGACCTTTCGAAGAAGACAACGATGAGCCCTCGCAACCGCCTGTCACTGAGAAACGGGTCAAGCCGAATGAGCCCGTGAATTATCCAAAGTTACCTGAGAATTCCAGCAGCACCTCGAAGCTCTTTGCATCTGCTCTCGACACTTCGAAGACATCGGCTCCCGCTTCTGGTTTCAACCCTTCTACCAAGTCCCTATTCTCTGCCTCGACCACAACAGATGCAGCCAAGCCATCTAGTGGCTTCACACCTAGTTTCACTGCGCCGCCTGCAGGGTCCGGCAGCTTCCTTTCAGCCTTCGGCAGCAAAGCAAAAGCTGCTGAAGATGAAGCACGGAAGAAGCGAATGGAAGAAGATTATGATAGTGATGAAGAGACTAAGGAGCAGTGGGAGAAGCGGGACCGTGAGCAGCAAGAAGCCAAGCGAAAGCAATTTGAAGAAGCTGCCAAGTCTGGTAAAGGCTTCTCGTTTGCTCCTGCCACGCCGAATAAGTCCGCTGACGCCACGGCGGGAGAAAAGGCACAAGGTGCTGGCAACAATACTTGGAAGCCAGAAACACCAGTCAAGTTTAGCACGTCCACTGTCGGCACCACCAGCACAACACCTGCTGTACCGCCGAGCTTGGGAGGCGGTAATTTGTTTGGTACCTCTTCGTCTTTAAAGCCGGGTACATCTGCTACTACAGATATCACAAAGCTCGCCCCGCCGTCTGCAGGTTGGAATTTTGCACCAAAAGTGTCATCGTTGAGCGCTTCACGTGCTACGACGCCGGGTGTCACGACTGATGGGGAGACGTCCAATGCTGCCGATGGTGAGGACAAAGAGGAAGGCGGGCCCGGTGAAGAGACAAGCGAACCTCAGATTGAAGAGCTGGGTGCACTGCTGCCAGAAGAAAGGGAAGCGAATGACATCGTACTGGAGTTACCACACATCATTACCAAGACTTACGAGAAGACCGATGATAGCGAGAAGGAGAAATGGATCACGAGGGGAGAAGGCAAAGCCTATATCCTCAAGGATAAGGCCACAGGCAGATACCGCATCCTGCAGAAAGCCGGCTTGTCTACACTTGCCCTGAACTTCCAGCCCGTAAAGGCGACGAAGTATGAACTACACCCGAAGAAAGACACCATAGTGACTGGCACTTTCTTTGACCATATACACAGCAAACCAGGAAAATTCAAGAGGTTCTTCCTGACCGCAGATAGCGCGGACGAGGCGAAGGATTTGGTGCGGGTTTTGACACAAGGAATACCCGGAAACTAGGAGCATTGCAAAAGGAGTTCACTGTCTGGTCTGGTGATTATAATGATTTGTGAGCGTACGGGCACAAATAGATGATGGAGGCTTGAGTTCGGAACATCAGCGCCGCACCAGCGCCGCGCAAAAGGCACGCTACTTGGACTTGGCATAGAGGCCTGAGTGTTAATGTAGCATATGCATGATGTTTGAATGAGACATTTGTGCTGGCTCCGTGTTTGAGACTTCATCGTGTTCTCCGAAGATATCACCGGTCTGGCACTGGAAGGAAAGCTCGGGACTCAGCAATACAACAGAATGAGATCTTGAGCAGACCGCAAAGCACAAACCAATCGATGTCCATTTACGGAGTCTCTACGCACCACAACGGATCCCGAGACACGAGACGCTTTTCGAGATGTCGCAAGTACATTCTGCCTTTCATTCTTACTTCTCTACCAGCCATGACCTTCGAGAGACCTCGAGCAATGAAGCCTGTATGTACACATATCGCTTGCCCGTGCACCAATGAAACGCCGTCTTCCCCCAATCCAGCTACGCATCCCATATGTGGCGGCTCATCTTCACGACCATTCGCGATCCCTCGCGACGCCTGCTTTCTACGATAATCGCTTTGCGATCTGCTGCGCGGTCACTTCGTGAATCCTGGACGTCGGGTGTAAGTCGTTCAGCCAGAAGTATTCGTCCGGCTTGTATTCGCATTTCGTGTCTGTGGACGCATTAGCCTGCTGTGCAGCAGATTTGGACAAGGGTGGCACTGACTGGGTTGGCAATAATTCGTTGTATCTTTGTATGGAGCGGTCTGCCTGTAACTGCGCGGGTTGTCCAGGACTTGGTTGTAAAGAGCATTGGTGTCGAAGACGAATGTCGTTGCGGATTTGTGGGTTTTCTTCAGCTTTGCGGCGATGCCGGCGACGTTGCTGTTCCATGAAGCGATCGCTTTTTTCTCGGCAGCCTGAGCACTCTGTCCTCGTGCCTTAGTTTGTGGCGATCGGTCGACTGGTGGTACATTGAGGAAGAGAAAGTTCTTCGCGCCCGTTCTGTACAGCTTGTTCTATCCTTGCGTTCAGCACCAGCGCGGAATAACGCCACTGGAATTGACTTACCACTAGGCTACTGTACTGAGCTATAACCTCTGGAAACACAGTTGAGCTGTTACTCCACCCGTATGCATTGCTAATATCGTTGATGCCGACGAAGATGGCGAAAAGAGTGTCCTCTGAGCGCCAGTCGAAGAACGAAGGGTGATTCGCGTATGTAGTGAGATACTCGTCATTGATTTGGTTCTTAACGGACAGAATGGTTGGTCGATGCTGTGGAATCAAGGCTTGGTCCACCGTTGCTCCTCCGTAGGCCAGGTTGATTGTCTGGACGAATGTCTTGTTGTACGTTGTAGTCAGGTAGTCGATCCAATTGGGTCCATTCGATGAAGTATATCCAGGATAGTCCGGATTGCCCAAAGGGTTCGAGAGAGAGGGTTGTGGGCCATGCACGTCAAATCCTGTTTCTGTGTAGCTGTCGCCGAAGACAATCATGTGCTTGATGCCAGACCATCTTGGCCAGTAGCGGTGTATCTTGCGGTCACTGCCCAGTACATCCGTTGACTTGAGTGCTGACGCAGAGGCCGTCAGAGCCAGCAGGAGTACAGAAAAAATGAGTTCCATCGGTAAATGCTGAGTCTGCTTTTTGGGGGGAACGAGAGTATTCTTGAAGTATGTATGGAAGTAGCCGGAAGAACTTACACGAACTCGGGCTCTTAACTCTGACAAGCATGGCACATTTCTTCTAATCGTGCATGGAGTTGATGCACGATTAGCGTTTTCATGGTCGACAGGAGGACAATGCCCAGTTCATGCAGTGGCCAACTTATGTGAGGAGCCCAGTCGGAGACATTCCATTCCAGCCTGATTGCAGTAGAAGAAGCGTGCAGACCAGCACTGAGAGGCAGGTAGTCATACATTGTCTATCACGGACACAATGACTGGACCGTTTTTGAAAGTAGTACGGGTATTTGGTCTCCAGCAGATGACCATTATACGAATCTATTTTTGATCCTCGGTGGTCAACGGATGTTCTTGCCCAAGCACTGCATATGCAAAGTGAAAGCCTCCTTCGTGGGCCGTCGTGCGCTTCCTGGTGTCGGCGAAATGACCAATTGTCGTGAATGTGCCCCTAGAAAGTCTTCATCGTGTGGCACCGAAAACTGGTAGTCAGCATTTACAAGCTTTTCGATGATAACGCAACCTTGGAAAACTTAAGTATAGTCGAAGCACAGCGGGCTCGGGCTTCAATGTACTCGGCTCACGCTGTGGTCTTCAGCAGTATAACGGGATTGCGAAGCAGAAGCTCTGGCATCGCCATCATTGCGGCAAGTGGTGGTCTAGGCCGTGCATCTACCCGTGCGGCATGAGCAGTTCGCCATGAAGCTTTGCGTCATTGAGTTCCCTGCTAGCAATCCTTTGTTGCCGCAAGGTTGTCAATACGAATTTGCTCGCCGGTCCGTTCGTGTTTCAGAGCATGTAGAGTACCTCTATCCATGTCAGCATTCCGAGCTGCGGCGGCGCCAGGTTCGCGGAGGTCATCAATTCGTAGAGCAGAATGGGCGGTCGTCCCTAGCAATAGTGACATTTTACTCGAAGGCATTGAGATGCACGATTGACCTGTCTTTGTGCATTCGATTCTATGATCTGGTCGTGCGTCAGCATGCTCAGCTTTTCCATACCGTCCGCGAGATAGCTCTCCTGCTGATGGACAGCTAGGCCATTCTCTAATATGCCGACGTTCTTTCTCTGATTACCATAGCACTTCAATCAATTAACACCGATGCATACGTCTCCGGCAGCTTCTTCGTCAAAATCGAAGCGCAGTAGAGCAGGCAGTCTCCAAGACTCCAACCACCGATCGGCGTTTAGCACCCTGTCAGTACACTGCCTGTGTGCGGTCAGGTCATTTCGACCGCAGTCCAACCGAAGATCTGGTATCGCCATGTCATCGTCCACGCAAGCCCCGTCGCAGCGAAGGAGCTAGTCTGTATATATATATTTATATGTAGAAGGCTGAGAGGCGTGGAACGCGAGTATGATGATAGAGTTGCTAAGCGTGTGGAAGCGGAAATAGATGAAACGTGAGTCTCATCGTTCCTTGGTGAGCTTGTAAGACGGCACGATGAAATAATGACTTGAAATGGCGTAGACCAGGCCGGTCGTCATGTGGCTGTGCCAAGACGTTTGACAGTGCAGGGCATCCATCAGGCATTCAATGCTAGCAGGAGTCTCCCCATACGTAAGGTAGGTAGAGGTGTCGTAAACACCGATTACGTCGCCGTCGAGCTGTGTCACCAGACGAGACGGAAACAAATTGCAGGTCGCCTCGTCTCATGTACTGCATGTGTCCATACCGATCGCAGTAGGAGCGTGCAGACGAACGAGCGAGCGAGCGTGCGTGCGTGCGTGCGTGCGAGCAGTAGCAGTAGCAGTAGCAGTACTGTACTCTTCTGTACTGTACTGTGCGGTACTTGCACCCGGACGTTGTCTCTGGACTCCACGCTCGTTTCACTGATACTGCTGTTGCTGCAGCTGTTGTTGTTGTCGCCGCCGCTGCCACTGCCACTGCCGCCGCCAGGATAGTAATGCCGCAGATTGTCGGTCGTTACCACCTCATATCCGCACCACAACCACACGCCGTGCGGCAGCGCTCACCGATAGCACGCGAACAGCATGAACGGCGATCTGAGCCTATCCCAGTCGCTGGGAGGACTGCGCATCGCCAACCCGGACGAAGAAGTTCTCACATCACCTGCCTCACCGCCGTGCACACCCCACGCACGACCTCCTCCGCCCTCTTCGCACTCTTCCGAGAGCACCGTGACCGAGGCACGACGCCCGAATCTTCTGCCGACGCTTTCGCACGAAACTGGGGATGAGGAGTCAGGCTTGGGCTTCAACCCGGACAGCTACGATCTGCAGTCTAGCAGACCATCACCTCCTCCAGCATCGCGGTCCACAAATACACAACAAAGCGAATCGGCCGACAGACGACTCAGCCACCAAACGAGCATGCCATTGAACCAACAGGCGCAACAGGTCCCGCAAGCTGGCCAATACCAGTCTCGTTCTACAGGCTACAATGCGCCATTTCGACAAGCAAGCGTACAGGGGGCCGGATCACGGCCCATCAGCGGGATGTACAGCCAAATGAACAATTCCTCTAGCTCAGGAGTGTCGAATCATTCATCATACAGGTACAGGGATGAGATGGGCTCAACGGATGGCAGTATGGGAGGTTTGACGAGAACCGGGTCGAGGTCTGCCAGGCAATTGATAGGTTCAGTTCCTCAGAGAGGAGACAGTAGAAACTACAGACAGCCGGGTACACCTGCCAGTGGACCCATTGGGAACGGTCCCCTACCTCCACGAAGGAACTCGCGAAGGGGAAGAGCACCTACAGGTAGCTCGACGTCCACTAGTGGTTATGAAAGTACCGAGCAAGCATACACAGGATCGGCACCTGTGCCCCGATCAGCGGAGGAGTGGCGAGAGCGAGGAGCAGCGGTGGGAACACAACGAGAAGTGGATGCATCAGGCCAAAGTCAGAGTCGGCAGGTGAAGAAGGGCGTTAAAGACTTCAATTTTGGGCGTACTTTAGGAGAGGGATCGTACTCGACCGTGCTCGCGGCCACCGACAGGCAGAATTTGAAGGAATATGCCATCAAGGTCTTGGACAAACGACACATTATCAAAGAGAAGAAGGTGAAATACGTCAACATTGAGCGCGACACTCTGAATCGACTCACGGAACATCCTGGAATCGTGCGACTATACTACACTTTCCAGGATGAAAGGTCGCTTTACTTTGTGTTGGATCTGGCATCTGGCGGCGAACTCCTTGGAGTACTCAAGAAGATGGGCTCCTTCGACATCGAGTGCACGAAGTTCTACAGCGCCGAAATTTTGGACAGTATAGCATATATGCATAGCCGAGGCGTCATACATCGAGACTTGAAGCCGGAGAATGTGCTCCTGGACAAGGACATGCACGTGAAGATCACAGATTTCGGAACCGCCAAGATACTACCGGATCCACGACCTGGCGGTCACAACGCTTCCGGTGAGACTTCTGGGGCACCAACAGACGGTGCGGAAACAGATAGAGCTGTGTCCTTTGTCGGTACAGCTGAATATGTCAGCCCAGAGCTGTTACGTGACAAGAATGCGTGTAAAGCTTCTGATCTCTGGGCATTTGGCTGTATCGTGTACCAGCTCCTGGCTGGACGACCGCCTTTCAAAGCTGCTAACGAGTACCTCACATTCCAAAAGATACTGGCGCTGGATTACACATTCCCAGATGGCTTCCCCGAATCGGCACGAGACTTAGTAGAACGGCTGCTGGTGCTGGAGCCTGCGAACAGGATACCGATCGAACACATCAAGAACCACGCATTCTTCCATGGTGTACAATGGGGCAAGCTTCTGTGGAAGCAAAAGGCGCCCAGGCTAAAGCCATATGTTGCACCTGCCCCTGAGCCGATCAAGCTCAATGGTGCGAGCATGAGGACCGGTAGCAGTGATGCTCTAGCTAACGCTGGAGCGGCTGTTGCCATGCAGAATGCAAGCGCGTCGTCCTCACAAGCTCAGGCAAGAAGACCCAATTTGCAGAACGTAACAGAACTACCTCCTCCCAGTCAGCTGGATATCGACTGGTCACCTGTACTGACGCACAACAATGAACGGATATTGAAGCTTGGAAACCTGATTGTAACGACAGCTCCGCTGGCGTCAAGCCCGACCAGCAAAAGCGGAGAGCCGCAGACGCCATCAGAGAAACCAAAATTCTCCCGCTTCTTCAGTAGCAACACGACTAAGAAAAGGGAACGGCTCGTCCTGATAACGTCCAGTGCGAGACTGGTGGTCGCGGCGGCCGGAGGTAACGAGAAGAAAGCGAAACTCGAGATCAATCTCACGGCCAATGGCGCAACCTGCAAGAGCACGATCGATGCCAAAGGACTAACATACTGGTCCATTGACACTGTAAGTAGCGCACACGTGCTGATTCAGGGATCTACGAGCTAACATGCAAGCAGCGCGATAAACACTACACTTTTGAAGATCCGCGGGCCACAACATCTGACCCCGCTGGCAGCAAATACAGCACACAGGAGTGGCTTGACGCTGTGCAGCAAGCGCAAGAGGTCGCAATGGCAACCTCCGTCACCAATAGCTATTCTGGCGAGTCGATGCTGAACGACCTCAATGCATCAGCTATGAGCAGCCCATCGGATAGCCTCGGTGGCGATGCAGTACTGCCGATGAGTGGACCGAGTGCGAGCGAGAGACACGCTTTGCGCCATACATTACGCAGGAACACCGACGACGAAAGCATCAAAGGCAAAGAGAAGCGACACCGGTTCAGCAAAAGAAACTCCAAATCTGGCCTGGCGGCAGTCTTCTGATAGCAAAAAGGAAGTAATCAATGCTACCATGCCATTATGGTCAGCTTCGCTGTCCCTGCCGCATCACCACTGTTAGGCCTCCTCTACAACATGAAGCGTGCGCTCATGTAATATGAGCGTCTCCTTTGTGTTCTTGGCGCAGATATCCTATACGAAGTTTACGACCCATACCTAACGCAGCGAATTGTTTGACTCTTATTATGCGGTAGATTATCATCATGAAATGCTTTGGTTGCAGAAGAATTGGCGAGGAACGATGGTCGCTGATCAGAAGCTGTTGCTAGCAAGCAATTTGAAGTGAGCGAGCGCGCGGGCGTCGTTCACAACTTTGGCCCGACGACCATTCTCCGCTGCTGCAACATCGCGTTTGTTGGGCATTTGCAAGCATGTGTATGGCCTTGGCAGTGAAAATCTGGTATTTACAGCAGGGTACCGTCCCACGGGTGTATCGGGATGTGGAAGCTGGTCGGGTTTCTTGATAGCATCGAAAATTGGTACATATACATATATGTACGTATAGCCTGAAGAAGCGGAGTTGGAAAGCGCTGGACCGCCACCAAAACACATCAAATGATCTCCCGATTGGCGTCAATGTAAGCGCTTGTTAGCAAATGTCCACTCTGCTGCATCGGCTGTTGAGTGCGTCAAGTGTCATGCCAGGATCTAGGGTTGTGCAATTCTCGTTGTCAGATGCGGCGTCGATCGGCCCAGCGCTTGAACGCAGCATAGATCATTTACCACTTTTCGTGGCGGGCGAACACATTCGAGATGACTCCTCGCTTCCGCTGTGCCGTTCGCTCGCTGATGTGCGTTCCTCGCCGTTATCCTTGGCTCTTCCATAATCGCCCAGTCGTCCACAATCAGCTGGATCGTGCGACACACCGCTTACACGTGGTGAAACGTGAAGACGCGTGGACCTTCGACTCCTCTTCTGGCCGATCATGACAAGGATGTCGATTGCAAATGATAAACCTCCTCCATCACACAGCAGGTATAGTCTACAAGAGCACGCCTCGCCATTTGCTCCTGCAAGCCGTGGGATCTCAATCCCGGACGAGGACATGGACATTGACGAGAGCGATGGAATTGTGCGATGACTGGCTGCTCGTCAGGCGAGGCGAGGCGAGTCGCTTTCCCTCCACGATCAGTCTGCTGCGATTCCCATATTCTGTTACTTGGGCGCATCTATCGGAGCAATGCTACTTGCAGGAATTGGACCTGTTGCTACGGGTGGCACGGCGTGGAGTACCCACTCAGATGCGTCGGCACTATGGGTGGCCAAGGCCGAGATTCGCTTCGTCCTCTCAGAAGCAAGACTAGCCGCGTTCATCTTACATTGGCAGAGTCTATTTGGCCTGTTCGCTGACCACGACCTATCACTTGTCCATCACTTCATCATCGAACCGTGATCCTATGCGGCATGGGGTCCAACTTCCACCGTCGATACCGAATGACAGGCACGAAAGGGTCTTCTGCGCTACAATGGAGGGCCGGGGCCCTTGCCGCCTTGTGGAGAGTTCTCGCGTGCCTTCTCACGCCTCTTCTCTCTTCACATGTGCCTCTAGTAGTGGCGGCCCTGCGAGCGGACCTCTCAGACATCACTCGCTGCTGCGATCCATTGACGCCCGTGCAGGAACGCCCAATTCGAAGCCCCGGTGTCACAACGCTGACTCTGAAGTCACCATACACGCCTGCTGCCACTGACGGCCCTTGCCCCTATGAGCAGCACGCTGGTGCCGAAAGTGTCACAAGGCGTCTCGTTGTGGACTCGAACCTCTTCCGAGGTGCGACGAAGCACCAATACATGTCCGTCTTGCATGCCGTCTCGACCCGGAAAGAGTAAATCTGGGCGCTGCAATGGCTGGGGTACAATGGCTTATCGATGTTGGCTCGCGTGTACACCGTAAGTTGCGCTACCTGTTGTTGATCAGTCTCTGGCATCTCCAGCACCTCTTCCTTTCTTGTCGATTCCTGCATTCATCTCTTGCATCTATCTCTTGCACGCTTACCTGATCGCCTCTGCTTAATGCTTTCATCCCTATAGCGCCTGCCTCTTGCTATACCATGTACATCCATCAAAACATTATGCTAGCATCGAGGATCGCATCGCAACTACTAGGCTCTGAAACTTCGAAATAGTCACCTTCGACACGCGCAGGCTTGGACATGGCATCTCGGAGTTACGCAGACGTCGCGCCCACTGCGGCGACTATTGCGTTGAATGCTTATATCTTTGGATATGGTGGACATTCCTTGGTGACACCCCATGCGACGCTGAAACGACTATGGTGGACCAACGAGCGGATCGATGCCAAGGTGACACGAGCTTTTGTCGTATCAAAGCTACGCGGTGAGGAAAGAGAATTTCTAGACAAGCCCCTGGCGTTTGGTGAGGGCTTGACCGACGATACTTATATGGAATGGATTCTTGCACGGGCAAAGCGACTTTTCCTTATTTTAACAGAGGTCGGCGTGCCCGACCAGATCTTTGGGTGTATAGACGATTCATGGGATGACGACGACTTACCTGTTCCACTCGAGAACATCGAGAATCTCGAGCTATCCTACGAAAATGACGAAGCGTTGAACAAAAGATTTTACGACATGCAATTTGTATACCTATTGAGAGAGCTCAAGCCAGGATCTCATGTGGACTACGGTCCCACAGAGCACATACCCATGGAGCATGTTAACACACTACCACCTGCTGTCTGCTTACAACCGTATGATCGCGTTCACTTCCCAGGCAGACCAGAAGAAGTCTTTATGCGAAGGAAGTATTCTTTGACAGACCGGGACACTGGCGCATATCATGGCGAGACCTTCATGCGAGATGTGCGCAAAGCCAAAGCCATGGTGCACGAACACATCGCATCCACGTGGGCCACCTACACCTCCGAGGACGCTGGCTTCATACTTTCTGACTTTGTGCCAGAACACACTTTGGGTACCTTCATCGAGCACAGAACGCCAATACAGTTCATGCGCTTGAGCCCGACAGAAAGGCCAATCCTTCTCATGGAATGGCTGCACTGCTTGTCCGACGCATTAGCGTCTCTGCATCATCGAGGAGTTTCGCATGGGCAAATCCGGCCCAGCAACATTTGGATCACTAAGGATAACAAGGTTGCCTTCTCAGATGTGGGCACTCTTGTCACGTATCAACGGAACAAGAAGATCTCCAAGACCGAAGCGTACGACTATGCAGCACCAGAACAATCCATCACCAGGAGACCGGTCACCTTCAGATCAAGCCCGCCGCCAGTCAGTAGCATGAGCGCATTTAGCAAACTGAGGAAGATGAGCATGCAGTCCGTGTCTGACACCAGCAGCTCCAGTGGCTCGTCTGGAGGCAGCAGTACACGGAGCTCCAGCCTTTGCGTCGCACCGAGTCCCATCACTCCACCGTCAAGCGGGCGATCAAACAGCCTGACGACCATACGAACCGCTCTTTCGCCAAGCATCGGGCCAACTTCACCTCGCAGCATACGTAATTTCAGCCGACGTCTGCCGATAACATGCCCTTCGCCAACGGTACCCACTGATCCTTTCTCGCCCATGAGCATGACCGCGGAAAGCATGCTAATGCCTCGACCTACAATACCTGACCCCGCTACATTACGCGACCTACCCGCGGCAGCTCCAGAGATGTCCGACATTTTCTCTCTCGCCTGTGTATTCCTCGATGTCCTTACTTTCATTCTCAAAGGCAAGATCAATGATTTCATCAAATTCCGTGGCACCCGCATCGCCACACCTGGCAAGAATAAGATCCGCACAGACCAAAGCTTCCATTCCGAACCCGATAAGATCCATGCGTGGATTCAAATACTCGAAGACGACAGCTACCGCCACGGCGATCGGATCTACCGAGGCATGCCCGAAATACTACGCCTCGTGCGAACGATGATGGCGCAAAATGCCACATTGCGGCCCACAGCCATTGAGGTACGAGACAGACTGCACGAGATCCTGGTGGAGGAATGTGGCGTGGAAGCGCTCTGCTGCAGAGGACGCGAGTGGGCAGAAACGCAAAACGATGATACAGACGACGGCAGTACGAAATCTCCTTTTAGGCGCAACGGCGACGAGCTCAGTATCGCCACTGGAATGCTCGCAATGCCACCAAGCGAAGGACGTGATTCCCTGAAGTGTTCGAGTCCTTGGGCGCAACACGACAGCGGTGGTGTGGACCATCTGGACATGCTGGACAGGACGGAGTCTAATGTGACGACCAGGACGAGGAGGAGGAGCTCAGCTAGCACAGCGACAGCGAGATTGAGTTCTTGGAAGAATAGGTTATGGAAATCGGGTTAGGGAAAGCATTGCTTGATGAGATGGAGATACCAATTTCGCGGCGCTGGAGGACGGAGATCGAGACAGCTGATCTGGTACGAATGGTATTGTTTAATGTATTGTTATCATGAGCCCATATATACCCGAAAAGCGTGAATCTGTTTGGCATTTGCTCGAAGTATGGAAGATCGTATTCACTGCTTCGATGCTCGCAAGCAACACTCCGCTGTGTCTCACGTAAAGCGATGCAGGAACTGGTCTCGAATCCGGTCAACGGCACTCGACGCATCAGTGACTTGTGCTCTACTATCTTCGACACCGCATATCGGCTGCCTGATCTCGTAGTCCTGGTCAATGGTGTCCACACCGTCAGATGACTTCTGTACACCCCATCCGGGACAAAGGTGCAGACGGATAGATGCTGTCAGTACGACCATATATCGCTACCCAGGAAGTGTCTATCACTGCCATGAGATCGACCCGTGACACTTCTGTGCGAGCACAATTCTGCCGAGCATAGGGGCCCCATTGTCTCTCAGCGACTGTTGCACCGGGCAGGCGCATTCTCTGGGATTCAGTGTTGACTGCATGACCAGAAACAGCTCAAGGCAAGCTGTGATGACCTGCTAGCATCATGCAAGGAGCGGGTTGTGATGTCAAGAAGCCTGCCACCTGCTGAAGTGGCTAGGAAACAACTGCTCGGAACTCGCTCTCGGCAAGGTCGGGTTGTGGCTGGGGCTGGAGGCCGAGAAGCGCGAGATTGCTTCCTTCATCCCAGCAACGATGTAGTCAGCAAGCACCGTAAGCTTTTATACTCGAGCCCAGTCATTGCTTCCCTGGTAGCTTTCACCTTTGCCTTGACAACCGACCAAGACTTCCAGGTTTGTTCTCTTGACCATGGTTGACCTTATGTTCAAAACAGGTGTGGGCAATCGTATCGAGCTCCGCTAGCGCGGCTCTAAATCGAATCGACGGGAAGCAAGGACGTTGCCGTGAGGAGTCCCTCCTGCCGCCGTGTTGGGCGAAGAGTTCGGACCATTTGGTGACACTCCATGAAGCCGAGAAGGTGTTGCAAGACTTCTACAAACACTTCCTCCTGCAATGTGATCAACAGCTGCCACATATACGACTTGGCCTTGAGATGACAGACTGCTTGCAGCACGTGGTACACAGCTATCGATGCCGAACACCCAACACGCTCAAATGCAGCTGCGGTCCAGATTGTGGCGGTTGCAGAAAGTCAAAAGGATTTCAGGACGACTATCGTAGCGCTATCTGCGGGTACCTCAGCTCGCTCAGGTAGAGTAGTGGTGCAGAAAAGATGGTCGCGCATAGAGTAAGTTTCATCGCCATCGCCATCGCTTGGTTTCCGTTGAGCGACGGTGGATGCATAGTAATGTATCTTCTCCTTCACCTCACTTTACTCCAATCCACTTCACTTCGTCGTTGCTGTTTGTTGTGTTGTCGACACTCAAACGTGTCTGGACACTCGTTTGGGAAGAGTTGGGTCCAACGAAAAACAACACGCCGCGGACCGTTCGCTACCGTTTACGAACCGCATAGTCGATTGGAATAAGCATTGAACATCTTCCTACCTATTCGGACGAGGCCGTCCGTGAGGGCATCTCTTGGCATCGTCTCATGCTTCGTGTGTTGAAGAACAACCCGGGCATACGGCGACAGTGAAGTTGTAATACCTTAACCCGTCGCGTCCCTCGTGAGCTCAAAGCTAACATGGCTTCCAGATTCAGCGCTGCACTTGCGTTTTGTTGTGTACTTTCCTGTGCCCTCCCGTAGCTTCTTGGACCAGGACTTGGGGTGGCTCTCGCGTGGAAGGCGTGTTGGCAAACGGACGCTCCTTACCCTTCTCTTCTGAATAATACCTTTGAGCAACAAACACAACTTGATCTCCTACAACATCATCCCTCCGAAGCCATTCTGCCATCAAAAATCATCTCAAAGACCCGCAACAGTCACAGCACGACCATGCTGGCGCTATTCATCGCCTTGCTCTTCGCGAGCACCGCCTTCGGACTACCCACCATCGAAGCCTATGGTTCCAAGTTCTTCACCTCCGATGGGGACCAATTTTATATCAAGGGCGTCGCCTACCAATTGACCCCGGACGATCCACTAGCCCAGGGCGATCAATGCCAACTTGACGCCGCTCTCATGAAGACGCTGGGTGCCAATACAATTCGAGTCTATCATGTCGATGCCTCGGCCAATCACGATGCTTGCATGAAAGCTTTCGATGATGCAGGCATCTACCTCTTCGTCGACCTTGACACCTTCGACACCTACATTCTGCCGGAGACGCCACAATGGAACCGCACTATGCTCGACAGATATGGCCAAGTCATGGATGCCTTCCACAGCTACGACAACGTCGCTGGTTTCTTCATTGGCAATGAACTCATGACCACTGGGGCCTCGAGCATCGCTGCTCCTTATTACAAGGCCGCCGCTAGGGACATGAAGGCCTATCGTGACGCCAAGGGTTATCGCAAGATTCCCGTTGGCTACAGTGCCGCCGATATCGCAGACCTTCGCCCGAACTTGCAGAACTACATGGCGTGTGGGTCTAACAGCTCCGAGTCATTGGATTTCTTCAGCTTGAATGCATACGAATGGTGTGGTCAGTCGAGCTACACGGTGGTACGTATCCCTTGTGTGGCCTGCGACGCCTTTACTGACATTCGTGCAGAGCGGCTACAACCAGCTTGAGAAAAATGCCTCCGACTACAACATTCCCATATTCTTCTCAGAGACCGGATGCAACATTCCCAAGCCGCGTACATTTGACGATCAAGCTGCCATATTCGGCCCACAGATGTCAGGCACCTGGTCCGGTGCTATCATCTACGAGTGGATCCAGGAGGCCAACGACTACGGCCTGATCTCGTACGGTCCGAGTGTTGCGCCGACAGCCACCGGCGCCAATATCGCAGGCGGCTACACCGTCCGTGGCACTCCAACCCCAATCTCGCCCGACTTTCCCAACCTCAGCAATCACTGGAAGACACTATCACCGTCGGGTGTCGCATCAAGTGCATACACGCCAAGCTTGACCGCTCCAGCCTGCCCGGCATACACGAGCGGTCTGTGGATCGTGAATCAGGACGTATCACTGCCTACGATTGGCCAGACATTCAACGCCGCAGTCTCGAGCTCCATAACGGCTGGCGATGGTAATAATGCTAATGGCGGTGCTGCGACGGGAACAGAAGCGTCTAGATCTCAGGCTTCAGGCTCCGACTCCGACTCCAGCTCCAGCAGCAGTCACGCCATTGCCACGGGCATGCCGCGGGTGGAGGCTTGGTTGGTGGCGGTACTCGTGCCAATCATGATGGCATAATGCTTCAGACTATTGATTATGTATGTATGAGACATGGATGGAACGATTATGATATACATAGATGCATGACGAGCAATCCATGGCATAATTCAGGGAAAACTGGACTGGGTAATCTTTCGAGATGTCGCATGGTTAGCATAACGCCGTGCATGTCACATTCGATAGCGATATCTAATGGCGGAATGCTTGCAGCTCGTGATCACTTTTCACCGCTGGCACGATCCATGTTGTTCATTTGGCAGCCGATTACCTCAGGCTGGCATGCTAGGCTTAGGCTGCAGCTGCACTGCTTACTTCGACTACACTATGCGCTTTCATGAGCAGCTTCAGACCTGCCATGGCCTGCGCGTCGAAAATTTTCATATCTTCCTCTGACTCATCCTCACTCATTCCTTCCATCTCAAATTTGCTGTAAACACGCTTGCCTTCCTCGTCGAATGCTTTTGGCGGACGATCACGCGGCGCGAGCTTGGCCAGCCAACCATCCTCATCATCCTTGGATTCTAGTCGTGCCGTTCCAGTGATCGTCTTGGGCTGCCAATTGGTTGCAGATGAGCATGCGAGCTCGGTGAAAATTACGATATCGCCTTTGGTGGCGTGGGTCTCGGAGACTGCTGGTAAAGTGCTGAGATCTTGGGGAAGTGGCGGGAAGCCTTCGGCGGCGTCTTGGTCGACTTGGTCTTCATACTCACTATCGTCTTCGATCAGAGCACCGTCTTCCCAGTATGAGTCATCCTCTTCGATTTCTGCTGGGTCGTCGTAGTCGAGGGCGTCGCTGCTGCCGTTTTGGTTGTACTTGTCGTATGTCTCGGTGAATTGTGCATGCGCCGCATTCTTCACTTGGGGCTTACGTTTCTTGTTACGCTTCTTGGACTGGTATTGAGGGTCCCAGCGCTGCTGAAAGGGAAACGGCGGCGTAGAGAGGACGACGCCTTCATCGCAGCATTCTACTGCGAATAGTTCGATCTTGTCGCGCCAGGCATTGGGATCGCTCTCTTCTACTGCAGCCTCTTGTTGAACCTCGGGCTCGACTGCAGCAGCTTTACGCTTCTTGCCGTCGGCTAGTCGTTTCTGGAGCGCGTCTTTATCTGCCTGTGTCTTTGGCGTTCGTACGCCTAGTGAGCCAAACACAAGGCGATTCATGCTGCCCAGATCCAGGCGTTTTCGCTGTTGGGCAGTACTTGGTTCGACATCGGGAGCGTCATCCTGTTCCGTCGTCTGTTCCTCCACGACCCCGTTGGGAGCATCATTCTGTTCCAGTGTCTGTTCCTTCTCCGCGCCGCTGGTGGCGCTCTCAGGCTCCTTGGTCTGATGAGGAGCGTCGACCTGCTGAAACGTTTGCTCGATGTCTATACCTCCAGATTCAATCTGATCGAGTAAGCTCTGCCGCCGCCCTTCCATGTACCGTTGCTGCGTGATGATGGCACGCACGGCAGAACCATCGGTCACGCCCTTGTCCTGCTGCCATGTGAGCATATCCTGTATTCCCGCAGTCGCTGGTAATATGCCTGCCTCTTTCAGCACTCTGAGCTGCCTCTGCTCTCTTCTTCGTTGGTTACGGTACTTGGTGCGCGAGGCGCCTTCGAATGGTAACCTCAATTTCCTTGCCTCTTTCGAAGTGCTGCCTGCTGATTTTGTAGGGTCGACGTGACCATTCACCAGTGGTTTATTCTGCGAAGCCGTGCTTGGGTCGCTCGATTCGATACCATTCCATGAATCCGCCTCACTCGAAGAGTCTGATTCGGTCGAAGAATCGTCGCTCGAGCTATCATTATCGCTATCGCTATCGCTGCTGTCGGAGCTGCTCTCGCTGGCCTCGGAGCTGTCGTCGTCGTTGCCGGAAACGACCTCGCCTTTGCCGCTATCTTCCTCTTCACTATCGGTGCCTAACTCATCCTCAAAGTCTTCGTCGTCTTCCTCGTCCTCGTCATCATCCGCCAGATCTTCCAATGGCATTAATGCATTCTCCACACCGGCCGGCGCATCAGTGCCGGGCTCGATCTCAAGGCGCTGTTTCTTTCGTGGTGGTATATGCACATCAGGTCTCCTCGGACGCTTAAGTAGAGGACGTCCAAACGGCACACCATCTACCAGATGCCTGCCATCCTCCGTGATCTGATCCCTTCCAGACAAAGTCCTGGACCTCTTTTCGACATATTGCAATGGTTTAATGACGACCTCATCTTCATGCTGGAAAGTGGCGCCAATTTCGTTATAATGGAAGGCTTCATACCCACCTACAGTGACGATATAGTCCTCTAAGCCCCAGGTATCACCTTCGAGCGGTACGCGTTCGTTCACGTTCTCGAGAAATTGGGAGATGGTCTGTTTGCGTTCGGTTGTGTCGTCAACAGTCCATAGTACTGATGCAGTCGGAAGCTCATTACGCTCTATACGCAGCCTGAGACGCATTTTGGGAGAATTGTGTCAAGCCATGTTGTTCGCGCAGTAAGGTGAGTGTACCTTCAACAGAGAAAGTGAAGCTCAAAGTGCATCGGATTTATCGAGCTAGTCAGCGAGCCATGCAGGGTTGGTCGCGACTCGGCAGATCTTGCCGAAATGTCGGCGCGTTGGAGCCGATGTGGAATCAGCTCCGCTAACATGGAGGCTTTATGTTCTCGTCCTGGACATTCTATATGTTTCAACGCATTCGCATTGTCGGCTTGAAACGCGTGACGTACTATCGGCAAGCCTGTAGTTGTCGTAGGCCGATTTCATCTGCGTCCTAGACGACAAGCCCGACGATCGAGTCAGAAGCTGAGGAGATAGCATGCTTACTGAAAGTACTATTCGGCTAACAATATTCCATGCGAGCAAGTGGAATCTATACAGCAACGAACCGGCTGTGCTGCACACGCGGACAGACCCAACACAACCGCAAGTCATTGGTAGGCATTATGGCTGCGATGCCCGGCTGCCTCTCTTTCTGGGCATACGGCTTACACCCCTTCGATACGAGCACCTATGCGTGCCCTACCTCCGCTCACGACCAGTTCTTGCTCTTGCTCTGGGATTGCCCTTTGAAGTCTTCGAGAGTTGCGAGTCAAGCTTGGGGCATACGTGTACCGCAGGCTTATAAGAAGACCATGCCGTAAACTTTAGAGCCGCAGCATCGTTGGCGAGACCTCTTCTTAGAGGTACAGTAATTTTCAAGTTCTCGGGAGCAGCAGTCAATATCACGACCAAGATATGACCACCATCGAATCGGTCCGGAACCATCTCGAGAAAATGTTGCATGCCATGGTGGACGCCATCAACACGCGAGACTTCAATGCAGAGGGATGGTTGTGGAGTGACTGTGTCTCCGGCGTGCGCATCTCGCTTGGCTTCCCGTCTCCTTACGATACGCCTGTGCAGATCGGTCTCACGGAACATCTCGAGACGATCAAGGAAACCACTGTCTTGTATCCAGAACACCACATTCGCATCACTGGCATGAGTAAGCACATCGACCTTGACGCCGGCAAAGCCGAGGCCTTCACCAATATGGAGGATACTGGTCATCCTCCAGGACTGAGTTGGCAGCTCATGGGCCGCACGACTTGGAGGCGTTCAAGAGGGCAGTGGTTGATGATCGCCTATGAGAGTGTCCAAGGCGTTGATCCAACAGTGGTTTCTCCGAATGATTGCGTTTCTGAGGCCCGCGCCTAGGAAGTAGTGCCCGCACGAGGCACGATTTCTTCCGGAGGTATATATATATCTAGACATGTACGTATGATGAGTTCGCAGCAGGAGTGAAGACCGGATCACGCTGGCCTACTGACACAGCCAAATGGACTGTTGTCTTGGTTAAAAGGGGGCTACCATAGTTTCCAACTACAAATGCAACATCGTGTTCAAGCAAAAGCTACACGGCGCGTGTCCGCAACTCCATGCGGGCAACAGTGTCAAGTCAGTTGGGCTATAAATGTCAGGACCAACATGAGCTACTGACAATTTCTGCCAATACAGTTGACGGTCCAATGGAGAACGGTGCGAGCGCATCAGGTCACTCGTTCGTCTCCCGCTTCGAGTGCCAGCGCTGAGATACGTATGAGTCTGCAACAAGGTATAATCGGTTCTCCGTAAACGCTTTCAGTTACGTGCCATTGCAGAAAGTACTCATCTCCTGGCTCATGCTAAGCGTCTTGTCTTATGGGTAATGAAACTGCCTGACAGACAATTAAAGGTTTAGCTTCAGCTCTCAAAAGAAATAAGTAGATCTATCCTGCAGACACATACTGCGCGCCTCCTGTGGAATCTCCGGCTCAAATATTTCTTCTGAAATTGATGCAGTGCTAACATGCAGGACTCGGACGTGAATGTGTGACGACTTGGGCCTACAGGACGCGTTTTGCTCGCTCGTCGGCAGAACCCCATCTACCTCTGCCGCATTTTGAAAAGGAACATCGGTAACGTCTGCCATCTAGCTATCAGATATAAATACTGTGACACAGTTATTGCATTTGACAAGTTCCCAGCTGGATTACCGTCCTTAACAAGAGTGTATATCGTTCCGGGGCTTTCCTTTTGTTGCTAACCAGAGGATATTGACCACTCCCAGTGGCCCTTTTGGAGAGCCCACGTCTGCCCAACGTTGCGAACCATTCCATCCAGAACGTCCCTTCGAGAGCTCTACCTTGCTGCCATGTCACGACACTGGCGGTACAGAGGTCGTTGACTCTAGGAGAAAGTCTCTATTCACGACTATCGCCAAGCATTGCGGCCCATGGTGAGGAAGCAGTCTTTGGAGGTAGTGAACACATGTGCCCTCGGTGAGGAATTTTCCACGTGCGGGCAACAGTGAACACTGCATTCTGCAGGAGTTATTCACCGGCACGAACATGCAAAGAGAAGTTGTTATGGAAAGTGAGGTTGATTGCGGGAGAAAGTTGAGTGGTGGGCAAGCAAGCGACATGGGTCGTGTGGAGGTGCTTCCTTCCTTCCCACCGCGAGTCAGCACCTGACTTCAGCTTCCGACGACATTCGCATCGCAATACACTCTTTGCCTACACTGAGCTCTGCGTCTCTTTGTTGCTTGCTCAGCCTCAATTTGTGCGGAGAATTTGATCCATGGTATTCTTACGGATATCGTCCCCAGGAGCAGCATCGGACTGGAGTATTGATAAGGAGCTCATCTAGCATGTTTGCACAAGGCCCACAAGTCTCTAGTCTGCTGGACCAGATCGAGACTTCTCCGCAGACCCGCTCGGCGTCTGAGCGATTTCATGATCAAAGACTTCCCCACGCACATTTCAATAGACAGTATCGCCGGGCTCCAGCTTTGTTCGGATGTTCTCGGCCAACCAAAAGCTGTGCAGTGATACATCCCAAGAAGCCGAGGATGATGAAGGTGCATGAATGTTGCGTAGCGAAGGCCTGAACGCTTACTTAGTAAGCACAAAGATTCTCACATGGAAGGATAACTGCCGTTGGCCAACTCGAGCCCGGCATTCGAACCGCTGTAGTCTGCACTGCTGCATTCTCCAGAGTGGGGAGCCAAGTACAAGGGCAGCTGTCATTGAGACTTGAGGTTTGTTTCCCGACTTCCACATTACACGTCAATAATAGACTACATCCTCGTACAAACAGCATATCTGGTATATGTACACAAGACGCGATGACGCTCAATAACCGCGAAGTCAACGGCGAGGTCAATGGCACTTCCCTCGAAGCACTGTACACCAAGAACTCCGAGTACGACTTGAAAGTCAACGACCTCGAAGACCTGGTCTCTTTCGAGCAAACTCCAGCCGGACTCTGTATCTACTCGAAAATCTCGGCACCAGCAGGCGCTCACTTCGCCTACATTACAAGCCATGCTCCACAGCCGTCGCCAACCTGGAAGACAATCCAGACATCGGCAACTACCCAGACCGACCCAAGAAGTGCTCTCCTGTACATGAACCATTCCTGTGCACCGTCTCTGGAAGTCCACGTCTTTTCTCCAGACGCGAACGGTCAATACCCGAAACAGCCACCAGGTGGAAACCGCAATGGCGAGATCAACCGTGTGGGAGATCTGGGCTTGGCAGGCGAGGTGACCGTCTCCCGAGACCGAGGCATTGAGCCGGGTGATGCCCTGACCTTCTTTTACCCGAGCACCGAATGGAAAATGGACAGACCCTTCGACTGCTTGTGCGGTGCTCCAAAAGACGTTTGCCTTGGCAAAGTTGCAGGTGCTGGTGCCATCCCTCGCGAGAAGCTCGACAAATGGTTCTTTAATGAGCATATCCTCAAGCTGGCAGCGAAGCGTGATGCAATTGCTTAGGTGAAGAACGTCAGCGTGCAAACGTGACTTGAGAGGTCCTGGTTCAACCCTCGGAACGTAAGCTGGGTGTCGGGTCACCTGAGACTGAAGTCGAATGATGCCATTTCAACAGGTGCAGCGTGTACAGTCGTTACTGATGGCATATCTAGGCATATACTGAATGAGTGAAGTGCCCAGCTACATAAAACATGTTCCAATCCTTGTGCTTGCCATATTTGGCAATGTTCAAGCTCCAGATCACCGTCCACTCCGCACAATCGTCGAGCCACTGTGCTATCGCAGCTAGGTCGTATAGACTAACCGCTTGCGGCCACGGTACGCTTCACATCAAGACGATGGAAACCACCCTGCTCAGCAACAATCTTCTGCAACTCCACCATTCTCTTTTGGTCACCAGTGGGGTCAGCCTGATCACCTTCACCAGTCCATTCCAAGAACTCATTGGTGTAGTTTGGCACGAATCCAGCGTCAAGTACTCCCAGTCGCTTGCCATACTTGGTGACCTTCTGCCAGTCACGATCGACATTCTTCAGATCCTTGGAAAAGTACGCAAAACTCCTCTCAAAAATCTTCCTGTTCAACTCACTTCCCATCGCGGGTTTGAAATCAACGTACTCAGCCCACGCTTTTTCTGGCTCCGCAAGGACGAAGTCGGTCGCCTTCTTTACGGCGCGCATGAAGGCTCTGACTTTGTCTGGATTGGCTTTGATGAAAGCGTCGTTGCCGATGTAGAGGATGGAGCAAAAGCAGCAGCATCCTAGCTCGGCGAGCTCGTCGATGCGAAGCATTTGAACGTCGTCTTTGGGGCGGTTTTGCGAGACGAGCCATTCTTCCAGCTCTACCATTTGGACGTTTTCGAGACCGATTCCGGCGTCGATTTCGCCTTTGATGATGGCTTTGGAGACGTTCATGCCGCAGCGTACGGCTTCGTAGTCGGATGGGGCCATTCCGTAGTGGGAGGTGAGTTCGTCGATCTGGGGAAGTATGGATGTTAGCATTTATTCTTCTGGTTGGTTCAGAAGAGCTTCAATTTGCTTACCTGAATCTTGCCAAACTCCCCGACATAGCCGATCTTCTTTCCCTTGAGGGTACGGAAGTCTGTGGTGATGCCAGAGTCCTTCAGGTACACGACCCCAGTAAAGGGCTCGTCCAACAGTGAGCCCAGGGACGTAACGGGAAAGTTGCGTGCTTTAGCAGCGAGGGTGTGGATCATCGCTTTGTAGCCCAGGTCGACTTTGCCAGACCCGATGATTTCGGTAACATCCTAGAGCATGCGTTTTAGCCGATGCCGAGAATGAAAGTAGACTTGGTGATGATCAAACCTACACTCGGATCATTTGGTTCCAAGAGTGCAACTTTGATCCCCTCATTCTTGAAGAAGCCTTTGGCTTGAGCCAGATACAGCGGTGCATGGTATGGCGTGGCGTGCCTTACAAACATCAGCATGCGTACACAGACCCACACACTAGCACTATCACTCAGTACCAATTCGTGAGGAACGTAATCTTGTCAGTCGACATCTTGTCCGTTCGGTCGGTGCTGCTAAAGTCAATACGACCAAACTCTCTCTCCTTCTCTCTCGCTCTCTAGACAAGGAGAGAAGGGGGAAAAGGGTTTGTCATGTCCCATCGCAAGCATTATCTTGTTCTGGTTCAACGGTATGATCTCAGCCACATGTGCCCGCCTCCGTACGCGACAGAAGGCAATCGACGACATGAGCACCCGTCATGCAAAGGTTCGAACTTGTGCTGGTACGGTACCTTGATCATCTTGATGGCCAGAGTGTAATGCCTGGTGATGGTGGCAAACCCATCGATGTCGTCTGCCATACCGATGGATGGTGTGTTTTTGCTGATTGCTGAGATGGGTTCTTGAGACAGTTGTGCTGCTGGAGCATGGGAGTTCGTCTGGGTGGAGCTGAGGTGTGTTGTGTCTGATATACAGACACCTTGTTCGTACGTGGGGTAGGTAGGACAAGGTGAGCTCCAGCATGCTGAGAGCAAGATACCCACACGAGGTCCATTACACTTCCGCTGAGCAATCATGCTATACGGCAGCTCGGAAGCAAGGACGTCGAGGTTGACCACTCGCTAGCGAAAAGCGATCAATTCCGTTTGGCCTGGTCCTTACCACGCTCCAGCACACCATGAAAGTTCGCTCAGTGACGAAGAGCTGCAAGTTAAGCCTCGCCACGGCATTGCGCCAACGCAGATCGTCATCCGAGCAGGTTTGAAATGTCGAAGAAAACATGTGATCTGCACAGGGCTCGTTTGTGTCATACAAATGCGATCAATAACGGTGACGACCTACGTGCGCATCTCTCGTATCAGTCTAAACAAACGTTGTGGGTATCATCGTACAAACCACGCCTCGTGCGTTCGAATCCAAGTAGTCCTGTTACCAAATATTCCCATCCTGCCCCTGCGCAGAGCAGGTGCCGTCTCAACATGAAGTCGACAGTTCGCGTATCCAGCTCACTCAAAGTTCCTTCTTGCCATCGATCACTCTCCTATCACTAGCCTCTCCCCTCGCAATGACTCTCGCATAATTCTCCGCCTCCAACCGTCGACTGGCATCTCGCTGATTCTCCAGTCGTTCTATTCCGAGATTGATGCTCTCGATATGTACTTCCAGTGGAACTTTGTGTCCAACAGTTTCTGGTAGTGCAACTCTCTCCCTCAAATCCTCCAGACTGTGCTGGATCTCTTGCAACTTCAGAATCGTAGCTGTGACATGGCCCCATGCCGCTCGTCTGTACGTCTCAACATTCCGAAGAAGCTCCAATTGATTTTCGAGTTTCTGCTTAGAGGACCTGTTTCCGCCGAGTTTGGACCAAAGCGTCGCGAACAATTCCTCTTTGTTGGCTATCACCTTATTCTCGTCACGCGTGACGACATTCTGTATGACATCAAGGCGGCCGTCGAGGTTGTCGAGGATGTCGCGAAGGGCGAGGGCTTCTTCGATCAGGCTTTGGATCTGCTCCTCGACGGCGCCTGTGTGGCGGAGGTATTGGTCCAGCAGAACATCGCGAGATAGACTGAGGGGCTGAAAGGGCGCCAGGATGTTCAAATTATTGCTCAAGAATCTCGAAAGCGCGCCTTTTGAGGCCTCAGAGGCCGACACGCCATCAATGACTGTCAACGTCCAGCGGTTCGTGCTCAAGATGTGGTCCACGGCTCTTCCTATTCTGGAGTTGAAGCGACTCAAATCCTGCGAAGCCTGTCTTGCCGTGTCAATGAACCCGGTGAACTCAAAGACCAGTTCGTTTCTGGATGGCAGACTCGAATACTGCACTACATGCTTGAGATCCCTCACACTCGCCTCACTTCTCTTCATATCCAACGGTAGGTTGATGCCCGTGGCTGCGCTGGCCAGCACATCCTGGAACGCGTCCTGCGCATGTACCAACTTATCAAAGTCTGCCGTTCCTTTCAACTCAGGGCTGTCGCCAATGGGACAAAACCAAAACCCTCCGGTGAAAGGCAATCGGCATATTGGACTCAGCGCGTGACTGATACTGTTGTTCAGAAACCCGGCTCCAAATGTCAGCGCCGCGGCGAGCAGGTATGCCAGAAGCACGAAGGCGAAGAGTGGCTTCATATTCTGCATAAGCAATCCAAGGACTCCAGCAACGTACCCCACGATTGGTCTGAGGACGCTCTTCCACATCATGTTCACAATCTGTCCTTCTGCTTGTTCCCCATCTTCGTCGCTGTCATCATCGGCCTCGTCATGTTGCCGCAGTCGTGAACTCTTCATCTTGCCAGCATCGCTCGTCATACTTCGTTCACTGAGCCTCTGTCTAGGTGTTTCACTTCTCTGCATCTTCCTTATCTGCCCAGCATCGGAAGTCAAGCTTCTCTGGTTCATTCTCATGTGAGGTGTGGAAGCTCTGTCTTTGGCGTCTGGAGATCGAGGCATGACGAGATCGGAATTAGACTCGACTGGAGATCGCAAGTTCCTTCTTCGAGGCATGTCGTGCTCGTCGTTGCCGTTCAGGAAAGAGGACCTGCTCTCTTTAGAAGATCGAGATCGATAATCGTCGCCTAATTCGTCGCGTTCTTCTTCATTGGTGTAGATGGGCGCGTCTGGAAGTTGTTCGGGCTCTTCGTAGTAGCTGTCGTCAACATCGTCCCAAGACTCTGTGAGATCAGGTTTGCGCCGAATGACGCGTGTAGCTCGTGTCATACCGAGATATGTCTCAGATCCTGTCCAACTCGCAAGTAATCGTGTACAGTATCGCGTTGGTCGGTTGTCCCTCCAACGGGCGTAGTCGAACACGAGATACCGGTCAGCCGGAGTCGAAATGATTTCTCGCAAGTGGGTAGGGACAAGAAGACACGGTCAAATTCATGATAAAGCGAGAGGCCGGACACACTCTATACAACGCGCATGACCCATAAATTCCTGCAAGGTGAATGATGCACGATGCCGCGACACGAACCATGCAGGTAAGGTGCCCGTGGAGGAGTGACGTAATCTGCTCGCATTCACTGAACAGGTGGGGCTCTTCATGTACGAAGGGAGCTGCATCCAAGCCACGAGCGAATCGCATCGGCACGCAATGAACGTCGCACTACCCACGTAGAATCGTCAGTGGCGCTCGGAGAATGATGGAAATGTAATGAAGTAGTGCTGGAACTGCCCGGATCGTAATTTAGACTTGATGCTTGATGGCTACAGAAACAGTGCGTGCGATAAGGGTATCCGAAGCAAATAACAAAGCCCAACCAGTGCTGTACTCCTGCTGCTGTCAGTGCTACCACCCTAGACACCAATGTTCTCGAGCTGTACATATGCGCCCCGATCACGTTCTGAATTGCTCCTCCTTCGGCCTGTGACAGCTCCGAGAGCGTCTGCTATGCGAGATGTCAAGCTTGGCTTGGTAAGACTCAACTTGATAGCAGCCTCTTCGCTTTCAAGCATCCAATCTGGTCTTCTCCAAAGTTTGAGCAGAAGGGAGCTGACGACAACAGTCACACTCGAACATGCCATGGCGGCTCCAGCAGCCATAGGAGGCAGTGTTATGCCCCAGGGCAGCAAGAAACCCATTGCGACTGGGAGACCTATCGCGTTGTACACCACGGAAAGCAGCAAGTTCATCTTGATTCTTCTGAAGATGGTCTTACTGAGGTGTAACGACGCCGGAATGTCCATGAGCTGATTCGGCTTCATCAGCACAATGTCCGCAGCATCCATCGCAACGTCGGTGCCGCTTGACAGGGAGATGCCGACGTTCGCTGTGGCAAGTGCAGGAGAGTCATTGATGCCGTCGCCAACCATAGCAACCATGAAACCTTGTCCTTGAAGTTCTTCAACAATGCCCTTCTTGCCCTCTGGTAGTACTCCGGCATAGACGTGGTCAGAGGATATACCAACGAGCTCAGCTACATGGTGGGCTGTCGCAGCTTGATCGCCAGTGACAAGAGATGTGCCGATGTTCATGCGATGGAGCGCTGAGATGGCAGCACGGGCGGTTGATTTTAGACTGTCTGACAAGCCAACGGATCCGGCGTATTCCCCGTCTATGGCGACATGGATGTTGGTGATGCCGGCGCTTTGCGCCGCTTTCGAAGAGGAAGCGCGCATCCTAACCGGCGATTCCTTCCGAGAGGTTGCAAAGTCGTCGTATTCATCCTCTGATGAGGTTGGAACTTGAATGCCCTGTCTTCTGAGAAATGATGCGTTGCCGATCTTGACATCATAACGCTTGCGGTCGATGTCAATAGCTGGTTCAATCGAGGCTGTGATACCTTTTCCGACGGTTGCCTGGAAATCGCCCATGACGCCCTCGATCTGCCCGTCAACATCTATGCCCAGCTTGTCCTTGGCGCCCGCAAGTATGGCTTTCGCGATCGGATGTTCGCTATTCATTTCTGCCAGGCCAAGCAGGGTCCACCACAATCGAGAATGCTTGGCGCTTGCCATCCATGCTTTCGAAGGCGCGGCTCGAGCTACGCTCATCTTGCCTTCGGTGAGTGTGCCAGTCTTGTCAAGTATGACGTGGTTAACTCTTGTTGCGGTCTCAAGTGCGGCTCCGCCTTTCACTAATATACCTTGCTCAGCTCCCACGCCGGTACCGACCATGACGGCGGTTGGTGTTGCCAGGCCGAGCGCACATGGGCAAGCAAAGACGATAACTGCAATGCAGAGCTTAACACATACCATCAGACGACCGCCGCTGTTGTGATTTAGAAAGATCTGTGGGGGATGCGGCAGCACATGACTCAGCACCATCCAGCCAACGAATGTTGCCAGTCCAAGTGTGATGATAATGGGCACGAAGTAGCCAGCAACCAGATCTGCCATGCGCTGGATTGGTGCTCTACTCGTCTGCGCGTCCTGCACCAGACGGACGATCTGGCTCAATTGCGTATCACGACCAGCTCTAGTGACCTTGAAGTCAAGTCGACCAGCATTGTTGACGGTTCCAGCCATGAGCGGAGAGCCTGGTGTTTTGTTTACTGGCATGGCTTCGCCAGTGACCATGCTCTCGTTCACATAGCTCTCACCTCGCGTCACAATACCATCGGCAGGAATCTTGTCGCCGGGCTTGAGAATCACGATGTCTCCTACTTCGATGAGCTCGGTCGGGATCGTTCTTTCCTCAACAGCAGATCCAGCAGGCTCCTTCTCGCCAACTTTCGCTTGCTTCTCCAGCACTGCTTCCGAGGCGACCCAGCTCTCTGCAGCTTTCGCAGCTGCAATTGGATCTGCGTAAATCGTGGCCATCGGTGGTGCCAGGCTCATCAGACGTGAAAGTGCTTTGGATGTCTGCCCTTTAGCTCGATTCTCCAGAAAGCGGCCAAGAGTGATGAAAGTGATAAGCATGGTGCTCGTGTCGAACACAGTGCCTGGTCTACTATGTGGCGGTATCAGAATCGACACCAACATAGCGGCGCAACTGAAGAAGAATGCAGCAGAGGTTCCAAGAACTACCAGAACATCCATTGTGGGAGAACGATGTCGGACTGAATTGTATGCAGATCTGTAGAAGCGCTTCCCGATGCCAAACTGAACTGGTATGGTTAATGCCAAACATAGCACATCGCCGAGCCAGACACCAGGAATGATGGGAAGCTTGATGCTGCCAATATCCAGAAAAGGTAGAAACATCGGTAGGATCATGCTAATGATGAAGACTGGTATCGCGAACGATAACGAGACTCTGAAAGCTCGTTTCCACTCTTGAATCTCCTTCGTTTTGGCGAGTGACTCCAACTGCGCATTGTTGTCGTCGGAGTCTGCTACCAGTGCATTATATCCAGTCGTCTCCACGGCCTCCACAATCGCGCGGAGGCCGATCTTCGACGGTGTATGCGATACAGAAGCCCGACCTGTGGTGAAATTCACGGAAGCTGCAGCTATTCCTGTAATGTTCTGGAGAGAAGTTTGTAGGTCTGCGGCTGCTTCTGGGCTTGGAAGACCAAAGATCTTCAGCTGTATTGACGAAATGCTAGAAGAAGTTTGCACGCCTTCTTCCAAACTCGACACCACTGTCGCATCGAAACCCCTGTCCTCAATCTCCTCCACGATCTTGGCCACAGGTAGTACTTCCGGGTCGTGCACTATGACTGCGCGTTCTGCGAGCAGACTAATGTTGAATTGCACCAGTCCCGGCACTTCCGCGAAGCCACCTTCCACAGCTGAAGTGCATGCACCGCAGGTCATTCCCTCAATCGCCACAGTCGTGGTCGTAAGTCTTCTCTGTACGCTTCTCCTTCGCTGCTTTGATCGAGCTGTTTTTGGCGCCAGTTCCTTGGTCTCCACTACTTCCGCGTCGAAGCCTGTGTCCTCGATCGTCTCGACCAGCTTCTCCGGGCTTATGATGCTAGTGTCGTGCTCGACTACAGCTCTTTCTGAAAGCAAGGATATACTGAACGTTTTCACACCAGCCACCCCCTTGAAAGCTCCTTCCACAGCCGATGTGCAGGCTCCGCACGTCATGCCTCCTACATGTATAGTCGTGGTGGACATGCCGCTGCCCAGTATATTTTCTTCAATATCGTCCAGCAATTCGTCGTCCTCGGAAACATCATACCTGGTTGTCTGCGGTTTGTCTGAAGCAATGACCTCTGCATCGAATCCTCTATCGTCAATCATGTCTCGTATCTGCTCTCCTGTGATTATGTCTGCATCGTGCGACACCACCGCTCGTTCCATCACCAGACTGACCGAGACACTCCTTACTCCTTTGACGCCCTCGAAAGCCGATTCTACAGCAGAGGTACAGGCGCCACAGGTCATACCACCTACTCGCAGGGTCGTGGTGGTCATATGGGCGCTGAGCGCCGTTTTAGAGGAGGGCATCGTGTTCCAAGAGATGGCAGTTCGAGCTGCGGATTAGGCGCAATGGCGCCAGTGTCCTTCGTGGCGCCAAAATATCGCTCAAATGACAGTGGTAGGCGCGCCGCTCGTTTTGGTTTATCGTGTTGCAGTAGAAGGCAATATGGAATAGTGCAGCTGAAAAAAGTGACTGCTGCGTGTTCGAGAGTCGCCGCTGAGCAAATGAGTGCGACTATAGAACAAGGAACCAAGAATGATGAAGAAGCACAAAGACAAGAATGTTCGTTCTACATGTTGCACGCAGATTGAGTAGGAAGAAGTGATGAACAGTAGAGGTGTTGCTGTAGCTTACCGCTTACGAAACAAACTGAATTCGTCACGATGGAATCTGGTCGATGCTCCACATCTCTGCCGAGTAGGCGCGCGATGTTTGTCCTCCGTACGAGACCGTGCAACCCCCTGTGGCACCCCACTACCATTCGGATGGCGCCGTATTCACTGTAGCTAGCGGTCCTCGAGACTCCGGTAGTGATGGCGAGGATGATTAGCTTGATACTACAACACCCTCCCTGATTCTTCCTCCATAGCGATCGAATATACTATATCGACTTGCATGAACTGCTATCGGATTTCACCGGTCGTGAAAACAGCACGTGTGTTGACTTTGCGTCTAATTTATACCGAGAAATCCATCTCGAGCGAGACCACGGAAGTATCACATATGTAGTGCGCGTGTGCGCCACATTCTGCATCTTTGCCCGGAAGCTAGTTATGAACGACATGGAGGCCTTCAGCCGTCCTTCAGCCATTCTTCGGCGGCAAGGATTTGGTTATCATCTGACCAAATGCTCCAATAGCATGATTCTTCGGATCCGTTCGCTCGCACAGCCGTCGCGGCATATAGAAGAATGCATATGCTTCAAGCAGCTCTGAGTCGTGAAGTAACAAGAGTGAGTCTATCCTGTAGACGTTGCTTTTTGGAGAATGAGAACGAAGTGTCTATGCATGACCTGTGTGGTCGTGGCTATGGGTTCGTTTCTATGATGCTGCACGGCAGGATAATTGAGGAGGAACGCCGAAGCTAGCGCAAGATATGCTCACGACTGTTTGTCAGACGTCGCGTGGTCATCAAGATCGATCCTTGCCTGAATGGAGCTGACCAAAGTCTACTTCATAGCCGCGACTTCTAGACACGGAGTAAAGGAATGTTTGAGAGATCATTGTAGCTTTGAGAGCATAAGGAGCTATGGAACTCAATACATGTGTCAATTCAACCCCAAACTCCATTTCGCCATCCGAGAGTCTCATATCGTTACCATAGTGCGCCTCATGGGAGAGGTGCACGTTCGTGCCGTCCCCTTGTGTGCTTTCCAATCTTATCCATATCGTCGTGTTTTGTATCTCGGCGCTGCGACATCGGCGATCGTTGGTACATTCCGCTACTTCGAGGCAACAGTTTCCTGGTCGGAGGCGTCGAGTATGTCGTACTCCTCATCAGTCAAGAATCCATCATCTTCGCTCTCATCACCGTTTGCGCTGAGCACCTCCAGCTCTTCGTCGAGCTCAACAAAGTCCTCATCTGTCGGCGAGGAGATTGGAATCGATATTGGTGCAGCTGGTGGGGTTGCAGAGCGCTCAATCTCGCCCTCTTCATTCTCAACGTAGGCGGCTTTGCCCTTGCTGGAGCTGCTCGTGGCAGACTGATAGGTGCTGCTGGCCGGGCTCTCCTTTTCGAGCTTGGGGAAGACCATTGTGCTACCCTCGAGCTTCTCGGCATTCTGCTTTTCCTCCTCATCGGCCTGCTTGGCAACCTGCTCGACGATGTTCTTAACCTTCTCGCACTCCTCGGCGACCTTCTGCTGCTGGTAGTCCTCGGCCAGCTTCTCGCGTTCCTCGCGCGTCTTGAGGATGTTAGCCTTAATGTGCGCGACACGCTGCTTGAGAGCCTCACGGCGCTCCTTCTCGTTCACCGAACCATCTGCAGATTTGTTGCCCATGTGTGGGTTGGCGTACAGTGGCCAGCTGGGCATGTCCTGGCGGTTGATGCCTTGGGCCTGGAGCTGATCGCGCTGAGCGTGGAGCTGAGCAATCATCTGCTCGCGGCGCTGCTTTTGCTGTTCACGCATGGCGGCAAGGCGGGTGGACAGGTTCATACTATCGTATGCAGGTGACTGCTCGTTGGGGATGGGCTGCAGCTGTTGAGAAGCCATGGCAGCCAGACGCTGGTGCTGCTCACGCTGGGCTTGCATGCGCGCCATCTGCATCTGCTGGAGCCTCAGCCGCTGGAGCTTGACCTGCTGTTCCTGCGCCTGAGCTGGAGTGGCCTCCGGCGCCTTCTGCTCAGCCTTCTGCTCAGCCTTCTTGACGACAATATCGCACCAGAGACGGTGGCCGAATGGAGTGCCGTCAGCAGCCTTAAGGCGCCAGTAGCTAATATTTTTACCCTCGCGAACTGGGGCCTTGAGGACAACTTTGAAGGCCACCTCTTCGCCGACCTGGACCTCACGTGCAACGACATTGCTCTCGGTGGCATCAGCAATAGTGGTGACCGAAGCAGGGTGGCTATTGTCGACATCAAGCATGTTGTCGCCACCCACATAGCGGACACTGCAGCCAGCGGGCCATACGCATGGGCCAACATTCTTCATCGTCCAGATTTGTGTGAAGCGGGTCGCAGGCTCAACGGTCATGCCGTCTGGGATGGTGTCACGCAAAAAGTGGGCATTGAGTACAGCGGTGTTCTCAATGAGTTGAGTCGGCTTCGACACTGCGGCTTCCTCCTCAGGTCCGTTGACTGGGAAGGAGTCGTCCTTCTTGATCTCAGTTGGCTGGAAGTCAGCCACAGTCTGCACTTGCGTGGCAGCATTTGCTTGTGGAACTGGCACGGTCTCTGTGCCTGTGCTCGAGACTTGGGACGAGCGACGGTCACCCATAATGCGGACATTGCCACGAACGTCCTCGTTCTCTGTGGACACGTTCACGTTACGGACTGGTGTCTTCAATTTGATGAGAGGGTGTGTGCGGTTGTGGGCATTGCTTGGAAGAGCCTCGCACGCAGCGCAGAAATCGGTATCATGGCAGATAGTGCACTTGTACCGCACGCCTTGGATGTAGGACTGATCGGCCTTCTTGCTGCAAAGCGGGCCATCGCAGTAAATTCCGAAATGACGGACCATCGACGGGCACTGGTCGGCAATCGTATCGTAGAGTGCCGCAAAGCGGTGACGGGGGTGGGTGTGACGAGCGTCCTTCACGCAATTGTTGCAATAATCCCAATCTGGGCAGTTCAAGCACTTGTGGCGAATGCCGTAAATGATCTTGTCGCAGCCATCGCAGATAGCGTTGTGACGAACGTTGCGGCCCGGAGCCAGCTTGGTCTCGGCTGCCAGTGGGAGAATAGTCTCCGTGGTGGATGGTTCGAAGCCGTGTGCTGGGTGGTGACCGTGCTTATCGGCTGTGTGGCATTTGATGCAAAGATCGAAATCGTCGCAAGATTTGCAGGTGACGAATTCGCGTTCTGGCAAAACGACCACGCAACTGTTGCAGGTGCGGGTTGGTGTACCAGGTGCCTCGGCGAGCATCTTCGCCTCATCCTTGAAAGCGCCCGGAATCTCTTTCTCACTCGGCTCTTGCTTGATGAATGCCGGGATCGACTTGGCCTTCCGTGGCTGGACTTTCTCAGTCGTGCTGCTGATGACCTTGCCATTCTGGATGAAGCGCTTCACTAGCCAGTGACCTTCGCCCGGGCACAATTTGCCGCTTGCTACGCAGTCCTCGCACAGATCGTAGTCACCGCCATCACAGATACTGCAGTGGAAATGCTCGCTGGCCATGGCTTTGTCACATTCATTGCAGTAAACAGACCAGGCGTGTGGGTGGACGACTGCCGGGGCCTCGCGTGGGCGGAACGCAAGAGCTGGTTGCGCTGGGCACTCGACAGGTGCAGCAAGACTGTTGAAGAAGTTCGATCGATCGGTGGTGAACGGTCGTGGAACAGGCGCTTCGTCGTTGACGAGGGTCTGCTGAGAAGCACGAGCTTCTCTGAATTGGAAAATGCCGCTCCCAATCGAGCGCTGATCGAGCGCAGTAGAGTCGCGGGCAATGTTCTGTAGAGAGCGTAAGTACTCGTGTCTTGAAGTGGCTAAAAACTCGTATCCGCGTACCGTCTCTGGCATATGTGGTGTTGGTTGTTCGACCTCCTTGGCGGCTTCTGGGGTGTGAATAGGTGTCACAGTTGCCTTGAGACGAAGCTTCAACTTAGCCTTGGCGGCGCGAATCAAGGTCTTGAAGACGGCTGGGTTGGTCTGGTCAAGTGTGACGTAGCCACAGACAGAGTCGGAGTATCGCTCGAGGACGACCGTCTGTTCGGGCTTGATGTCGAGAACCTGACGAAGCTATACGGTCGGTATTAGCATGTGTGCACTCACTCGGCAGAGGTCGCTGATGGTGTATGCAATATACAAAAAAGATTGGCGAGAACGAGGAGAATGGAGCATTTGAGGATGGTGTATCACGAGTTGAGGCTGGTTATGCATACCTTGTCGTGTAGGACGTTCACACCCAGATCTCGCAGCGGTAGCTTGAGCTTCTTCAGCTGGTCGTTGACGGAGATCTTGATGGTGATGAGGGTGTCGGGCGTAGGGCCGCTGTTCGAATTGTTGTGTGCCATGGTGATGCTGAGTTCAAGGTGGTTTCTGCTTGCTTGTTCGTGCGTATAGGTAAGGTGCCTATAGCGGTGACAGCAGCTGAGGGATGATGACGTGGGCTGTCTCGCGCGCGGCAGACTGATGCTGAGGTCCCGCTCGAAGCCGACACGCGTAGATCAAGTCGAGTGTGATGAAGGAGAATGCCAGCTCCTTCCTGCGGTTGTTGGCGTGAAGAAGTGCAGGTGGTGGATGGACGAGCGATGTGGTCGGAGGAGAGGTGTCGGTGTTGGGGTCAGCTGGTCCGTAGGAGGGACCGTAGGCAGCGAGAAGCACACGGAAGTGGAGAGACTACCCAGTACCAAGCTCGGTCGGCGGTCTGTGGTGGTGCTAGTACGCTTTGAGACGAGAGATCACATGAATCGCCGAGCCTTCTCCTCAAACCCTGACCGGTTTGCGGAGTGTGCGACGGCAAAAGTACTGCGCACGCTGGTGAATGTGAATAATGCGAGATAGTGATGCGTCGGGTGTGTCCTGGTTAGGTCGCAATAATCTCACACTGGCAGTCGCTCAGATCACGTTCTTTGTAGAGCTACCACTGTAGCACGCGAACTGGAGTTCGTCCGACTCTTGCCGACCTCCGAGGGGGTATATCGAAGTAATGACGTGTCGAACTTCTTGCCTGCACTGTATCAAGATAAAGAAAGCTGACTAAGATATTTCCTGTATGCCTCAGTCGACCATACATGAGCATGTCCCACATGTGCGATAACGTCCAAGTCCAAGGTATCGCCACCGATACCAGACTGCCGTGGGCCAGGCGACGGAGAGCGGCAGAGGGCGGCAGCAAAGCTCCCGTGATCCACCCTTCCCGATGACCCATATTTACTTCGGGGCTCTATGCAAATACTGCCTGTGGTGGCTTCATCATCACTATGCCACAGTGTCACGTAATGTGGGCAGGACGCCGGTGTTGCACGCACGATAGCTGGCAAACATGAAGGTCATATGTAGCTATGGGCCATGACGGTCACCTTGGATAGATGCTACGCACGACTGCAGTATTCAAGTCCGCTGCACGTCTGCGTGGGAGTTCCTGGAAGTTGTCCTGTCACTTTAAGATACTGTGTGCGTTCTCTCTTCCAAGATCCCCATCAATGAGGTAAAGACACTATGGCGCCACTCACGACTTCCTCGCCATCATTGAGCTTGTTCATGCCTGCCAACATAACTTACTACAGTAGATCATGTCAGCCAATGCCTACAGTAAGTGCGTCGTTTGGAATGCAAGTAAGCAGGCAACGGCTGACGTTCCTACCAACTTTGCTACGTTGGCCGACTTCACCGAACTACACAGCCGTGAACATTATTTCGAAGACGGTCAAGCCTCATCCTCCGTATGTGACTCGTGCTTGCACCACAGTGTAAAGCAGCCGAGAGCGAAATTTGGACTAATTGCTCGCTGCCAAGACGAGACTAGGGATTCCATTTTTCAAGGATGGCGCTCAGCTGTCTTGAGCGCAGTGCCTGACAGCTTGCTCCGAGGCGTTGAGGCAAGTCTTGCCACTGAACTCGAGCACATCGAGGCCGACTGGACGCCTACAATGCCGGTCGATGTTCGAAAACATTCCGCATCAGCATATCTTCCGCAGTTCACAACTCCGATGGTCTACCAGGAGTCCGTGGCACCCACGGCATCAATCCCACTAGAAGCTGACCTGTCCATGCCACGCGGAATCGTGTTAATATCTTCTGACCTAGCAGGTTTGAAGTAGTGGGCTCTCTTGCGACCATTACGGCTCTCTTCAGTGTCACAACTTCCACGAATTCCGCGCCGACGACAAAAGCAATGACATCTCTTGCATCGACAAGCACCAGCTCTGGTATACTGGGAAGCAGCACAGGACATGCCGGTCCTGAGCACACCATGCTTTACAATGCGGAGAAGAAGGACAAGAAAGCCATCCACACTATTGCGGTAGTTACTCCTATCGTGGCCGCGATGGCTGTACTCATATTGTACCTGACATATCAAGTCATCAAGAAACGGCGAGCCACACTGTCTGCTGGAAGACTACGGCCCCGAAAGGCAGATTATAACACCCAGCTCATCATGCCTCCTGAACCCGACCAAAAGCTGGATATGGCAGTTCTGTTGATGGTAAGAAGTCCAGTAGCTTTGCTGACTACGTACCTCCTTGACGTCTTGCGCAGTTGCTACCGTTGTCGATGTCTCATCACAGCCGGTCTATATGGAGCTCGAGGTTACTAGATGATCATGCTAGATCAAGTAGTGGGCGCTGACAGTCTGGTGCTTGTCAATAGCATGCATCAATTTCCCGTTGCTGTCGAAACTTGGAGGCATCGGTGTAGCTTCGCACACAGCAGTAGGCACGAAATGAAACAAGGCACTTGATGTCTACCTCGGTATGTTCATATCGCTTCGCCATCTTCCAGGTGACTACTGCATAGCGAGCTGTATAGTAGTGACGTGTTCTTGTACAGGCTGTATATCAGGAAATTGTGTTGCACAGAACGGCTGCGTGCATGGAGTGTCGTAATCGAATCAAAGCCTGGACACATTCGGCGGCAGATGCCGGCGGAGGGCGCCTTTCGTAGGGGAGGACAAGCTCTTACGGCACTACGGACTTCCATTGCTCTTCGTGGATGACAATCCGCCGAGTTGGATACTATCACTGCGTTGTCCTACGGCCGTCTCGACAATGAAGACAGCTTCTGTTAGTAGCCATGCCACAGAGGACTCCAGCACTGGCGATGAGACTCTGGTCGTCGTCCAGGTCTCGACTGTCTACATGACGAGCAGCTCATCTGGGAACCCTCATATGGTCATAAAAAGCCTGTCGTCCGAAAGTAGCGCTTCTCGTTGGACCATGGTGACGACTACATATTCTGCGACATCCTTTGTCAGTCGTAGCACGTTGTCCACGATATTACAGCCGCCAGAAACATCATCTGCTGCATACTGGACATCGACATTGCCCCCGTCTACAAGACTGGCCTCCAGCTCTTCCAAAGAAGCAGCGCCCGTCTCCAATGTAGAGCTGGAGAGGACGTCTTCGCCACGGGCAAGGAAGATTGCTATCGGCCTTTCTGTACCAGCAGCTTTCCTCCTGCTCATAGCATGTATCCTGATCGTCGTACACTTCCGACGCCAAGCAGGACCACGAAGCAAATCTTCCACAGCACGCTCTTCTCGACGTCTTTCAGCTCACAGACACAACTACAACGCCGCGCCTCCGTACCCTCACCAGCCTCTAGCCGGCGTATCCAACTCCGCCTTGGCGACGAATACTGGTCCAAGCTACGGCGCAACCTCCAAGGCGCACAACTCGAGCGTACCTCAGCTGCCAGAATTGCGAGGCTTGACAGCCGCCGAGGATGAAGCACCTCAAAGCAGCGACGACGACTTCGACGCATACTTCAGTGGTCTCGACGACCCGTTCACGGACGAAGCTGTTATGACGAGTGAGACACGAGAAGAGACCCCAGGCATCTCACCTAATACTACCAATGCACTACGGAGCCGGCTCGATCATGACAGCGGTAGGCGGAAGAGAGCCATCCAGAACGTGAAGCGATCTGGCTCATTGTCCAAGTATAGTTCAGTGCGGAGCCGGAGGACGAGTATCAGCGAGCAGGAGCTTGGCGAGCTGCTTGATGCCTTCGACATGATGAACGACCAGACTAGGCAGGAAATGAATCTGAGACCGAGCAAAAGTCTGGAGGTCATAGGGGGCGGCAACGACAGTAATAGCAAGAGACCCGCCGAGTTGGAAACATCGATACCCCTCGTCTGACGCACCAAAGAGCACCCCTATATTCACTCATACTCATTCCGCAGCTCCATTCCGTAGCCCTAGAACAAGACCAAAATGACCGCATCACATGCACCCATTCGATAGCCTCCGTCTGTGAATTTGCACTGAATACATACTCGTACCACCACCACCACCACCGTGCCACCAGCCGCTTGTCCTATAGCTCAACCCCTGAAACCCCCACAACGCAGCACAGCCGCATTTCGTGCCACGACGATAGCTCCCTCTCCTTCGAGCAGAGTTGATTGTCCTGGCACAGAGCCCGGGTAGAAGCAGTGCAGAGCACTCAATTCGTACTACCTCCTGCGACAGTCTACAATCCGCAGCATGATCGTACAGTGCTGTGCGTAGCCGATATGTTTGCGTCGAGGCTGTACATAGACTGTGGCTGTTACTATGTCACTTTCTGATGATTTGCTATATCGTGCGCCGGGAGTAGGGGTTTGGTACAATTTTTGAGCGCTGGGAGTGTTGGTATAGAGGATAATGATGTGGTCTGCAATCATGGCAGAATCAGGATTGGGTTTACTGTGGACCGATACGTCCTCTTCAGCTACGGCATCTGTTCCAGCCATGCTAGCTGATTACTCTTCAGGAGATCAACTTTCGACTACAGACTCGGGGCCGGAGACTACGGCTTCGAGTGGGGCAGGGTCAAGCAGTGTGGCGACGATGTGGCATGATGGAGTCTCGACGGCCGATAGTGCCTCTGCCAGATCTTCAGCGGCTAGCACAGGGGTTTCAACAATCACGCGCGCGAATACGAGCGACTTCGTGTGTCAGCAAGAGACTGCGGCTATTTCAATACCATTCTCGCAGAGCACATTTCATGTCGATGCAATGTCCGATCAAGGCTTCGGATCAGGTGCATGGACAGCACTGTGGGTCTTGCTGATAGTGACTGGATTCTTCGTGACAGCGACAGTCATAGTCCTGGTTTGGCTGAACTGGCATCGCAACCCTCATTGGGAACAGGAAGCAGAGGCAGAGGTAGAAGCAGCGGCTATGTATCAGTCTGGTCCGACGAGATCAGTGTCGCAGCAGCCTCTTAACAATGACCAGCCGAGTGAACCAACGCTCCTGTCAGATAACGAGGATAGATGGAGATTTAGTACGTTACCACCGCCGGACCAAGCGCAGGGTTCACCTGTATCTGAGCGATTGAGCTTCTCACTTTCCGAGGTACCACGGCAAAGTTGGAGCGGGAGCATGATGGAAGCAAAGTGTCCAGGTGTGCCCACTCTAAGTCGTTACGAGAGTATCGAGATGTGCTCGATGTCACCTGTGTCACCACTGGGTGAAGAGGATAGTTTGTATGCTAGGGTAGATTCTGTCAAGCGATAGTCTGATTCCGTTTGTGCGTGACGATCTATTTTGGCGAAGACTAGTTTTGGCTTTCCGTTATGAGCCAGGTAGTCCAGTCGACAATGGTAGTAGTGTCTCGATGAAGGAGCCGTATGAACGAGTTCTTGGTCTGACTTACGCGTCCTTTTGAAAGGTGAGATGATACATGCGATTGCACGTGTGGCACAAGACTGAGTTATGTTGCGTGACGATTGGCCAAATGCATTTTTGCGAGCCAGAAGACGAAGCGCTGCAATGAATGATGGCGATATGGTCGGAAAGTGATAAAGTCCTTCGTGTGCCTCCGTCTGCCTGTCCACGTTCGCGGCTTCCCTTCTCAGCCAACGCGCACGCCAATGAGTCCTTCTTTGACCATCGCCATAGGCTTTCCCATTCTCTGTTGTCTCGTAGTCGTCATCATGGTCGTTTTCTGTTATCCACGATAAGCCCCCGAATCCGTTCACCCGTGGACGGAAGTTGTGCGACTTCAATGCCGCTCCCTTGGGCGTGTACGAGCCGGTTCGGAGATGGTCGGAGGTGACATTATGCACTTCGTCTGTGCCAGTACCATCACATGAGCGGCAGCAACAAATCATGGCAATCCCTCATCCCGTAATATTAGAGGCAGCCATATACTCGCGTCGCCAAATGGGTCGGATGACTTCGCCACAGACGCACTTACCGCTCCTATGTCCTGGCAAGTAAGGCAACAACAACAACAAAGAAGGCGACTGGCCACATGTCTTCGGTCCGAGCTCTCTCAGCTAACCAGGAAATCGTCGCCGACTTTCTCCCGTGCTGTAGCGAAGACGAGGACGCCCGGTCCAGCACACGTCAAAGCGCTGACACATGAGGGGAGTAGCCGTGCCAGCTCGATGTCGGCGAGGGAGATGCGCGATCTGCAGTTGGCCATCGCATACCAGGAGCAGCAAGAGCAAGAGCACGCGGAGAACAAGATGAGGGTCTGTCGAAGGGTGGCAGCAGGGCAGGCCGAGGTTTGATACCTCCTACGTTGGAAGATGTTTACGATGGGTGCGCTGTGTCAAGCGTGCATGATGTTTTGGTAGTGGGGGGGCTATATGTGCATTATCGAGTAAATAAGAAGGAAAAGGCGGTTATATGGAGGATGCCTGATGAGGATCACGGAATGATGGAAGGACGAGTTGGGCATCGCGGCCGCCTTCGCGATGTGGAGGGGGAGCTGGATTCGGAAGGCGCGTGCGTTTCACCTTGACACCGTCTCAAGCGAGTCATTGGCATTGGCATGACGCTAGTCTGCATTGCGTACATGTAGATGCGACCACTTGCGGAACAGATATATGTGTACATACAGTAAGATTTTTATTGAAGCGACGAATACCGACCTTGTTGCCTTCCTGCGTTTCGTTCGACCTGTGCATGCCGAACAAAACACGGCACATCCGACAATAATAATATCCATCAATGCTCGGGTCCTGCCAATGGCAAGCTGACGAGCGGGGCTGCGGCGGCTACCTACATCCGAGAATGTTTGAGATCGAGTCGGATGCTGAGGCTAGCGCTCTAGATTGTATGCTTTGGCTAATCAACGAATGGTCATATGGTCGCTCGCCGGCGCGTTTGCAGCGGCGTACTCACGGTGAAATGCGTTCTTCTCCTCTCCAGTATCACATTATTTGACATGTCGCATGCCGTTTCCCCGTCGAGACACCGGGGCAGTTCGAGGCGTCACGTTTGGCGCTGTTGCAGCTGTCAGACGGACGCGCTGTTGATCTTATTACATCACTCATGTGCCGGCAGCTGCCCTGTCTCAGCCTGCTGCTTGGAACACCGGCGACGACATCGAGTGTGCTTTTGTATGCCGATCAGAGAGATCATCGGCTGTCAGTGCACCCTTCCGCAATCACTGCTGTGATGAAATCGGAAATCGTGGGAAAACGTGCGTGCGTTGCTAATTTAACGTGTAAAAGATGGCTGGGCCTGCTAGTAAACGACTAGAGCCGGCGTGGGTGAACAGAGCGTCCATGCTAGCCAGCATCTCCATCACAGCGGGCGCTTCGCTCTTCCAAGTCTTGTTTGTGAGCATCATCGTCGTCGTGGCGTCGTTGCTGCTGCCACTGCTGCTGCTGCTGCTGCTGCTGCTGTTGCTTTTGCTGCTTCTCTGGTGCTGCTGCTGCTGCTGCTGCTGTCGTTACTGCTTCCTGCGCGTTTCGTATCCCTCGTTGCATTCAAATTGGCCTTGCTTCATCCGCGCCGCCAGGCTGTTACACGACGCACTCTTGTGAAGTGCGCGAGCTCGACAGAGATCAGCGCGGATCATCCCTTCGGGCAGCATCTCGACGTGCATCAAGCTCCTGCTGCACGAACGGCACGCTGTCGATCGTGGTTGCTCTTGCTGCAGCCACGCAGGACCATCGCGACTGCATTTTCTTTGCCCACAACAACACTTGGAAGGCGCCGACGAATCGCTTGCACGTGTGACAACGTGGACACAGCCTGATTCAACTCTCCCAATACCATACCTACCTGCACCTTCGCAAGCACTTCCAGCCAGTCCATCGCAATCGCAATCGCAAGTCAGTCAGCAGTCGTAATCCGCTTCCCCCCCAAAGCACCGCCCATTCACATTTGATTCGCAGAAGCTGGCGCTCGTTTCTCGGGTCGGCAACTATCTCGCCGTCTAGTGTACCACTTGCTACACCACCACCACCACGACACGATAGCCTGCATCCGCATCAGATAGCGGCGCGCATCTGCAGGGAAGAGCGAGCAGAGACGAGGACGCGCTTGGCTGCAATTACGGGTGACGAGCTGCAGAATCCGGACACCACCCTCCACAACATCGGCGGAGTATCGCTGTGCTCCGATATCTGCTACAAGCTGCCTCCGCCAGCTAGCTTCGCCCGGTCAACAAGACCATGTCGTCCGCTGCCGTGCAGCAACAGAGCTCACCGGCCCAGCACCAGCCTCAGCATTTGAGCACTTACAGCAGCAGTTCGCGCGACCGCTTTTCGCCCACCGCCAACAGCGCCGCAGCAAGCCCTACACCCGTCCGCTCCTCATCTGCAACGCCTTCGCGGCGAGCTGCTGCATCTGCAACTGCAGGCCGAGCGCCAGATCATGCATCGCACCCGAACACGCCGCAACATCAGCCACAGTGTCCCCCTTCCTCCACCGACGCATCAATGACCACGCCGCACGCTCAGCAACACCCACAACACGGCGGAATGAGCTCATCAACATATGAACAGTTCTATCCGGAACCAGTAGCACCAGCTTCATTACCACAACAGCAGACACAGCTTCCCATAAGGACCTCCGTACAGCAGCAAACCCCTACACAAACTGCCACCGCAGCATCATACGACTCGCGTGGCTACACCACGCGGCCGTCGCGATCACAAGGTAATCCCAGTTATGATGGCCAGAGCGAGAGACAGCAGGGGCCTCGTACCCCAAGGGAGGAGCAGCCGGGAAATGGACGCGGCCAGCGCACGCGCAACGCACCGACGGCCAGCAGATCAGCGACTGCTGTCGGTCAGGCGCCAATGGGTACTGACCTACCGCGTGAAAACAGCGCGGTTATCAATCGTATCGTGGTAGATGATCCTCAAGCCGACCTTGCACGTGAGGAAGCACGAAAAGCGGAAGGTCGGCCGCACAATAACGACATGGTTCAGTACGGAGAACAAGATACCCCCGAGCCCGCGCCTGTACAGAGAAGTCGTCAAGAGCACCTCAAGCACGCGTCGTCGAGCAGGAAAGAGGTCAAGTTTGGCGATTATATTCTCGGCCAAACCATTGGCGAGGGGGAGTTCGGCAAGGTGAAGATGGGCTGGAAGAAGGACTCCACGGTCCAAGTCGCCATTAAGCTGATCCGAAAAGAGAGCTTGGCGGGCAATACTACTCGACTGCCTAAAATATACCGCGAGATCTCCATTCTTCGTGGACTTCAACATCCTAACATTGTACGCCTACACGAATTCGTCGAAACGGAAAGACATATGGGTATCATCCTCGAGTACGCCTCTGGAGGTGAGCTGTTCGACTACATCCTCAACCACAGATATTTGAAAGATCCGGCAGCCAGGCGTCTGTTCGCCCAACTGGTGTCAGGTGTTGGCTATCTCCATAAGAAGGGCATAGTGCATCGTGACTTGAAATTGGAGAATCTGCTCCTCGACCGCAACAAGCACATCATCATCACTGATTTCGGCTTCGCAAACACCTTTAATGCTGAGGATGAGCTCGGGGAGGAGATCGAGAACAGGATCGGTGACAAGGACTTTGTGAAACGGCAAGGCCTTGACAAGATCATACCCCATGGTGGCGAGCGAGAAGGAGGACATCGACGAGGTGATCTGATGCAGACATCATGTGGCAGTCCCTGTTATGCAGCTCCTGAGCTCGTTGTCAGTGATGGCTTGTACACAGGCCGCAAAGTGGACGTCTGGAGTTGTGGTGTCATTCTGGTGCGTATATATTCGTGTTCGGACCATCTCGTGCGTGCTAACCATTTACAGTATGCCATGCTTGCAGGTTACCTTCCTTTCGACGACGATCCCGCGAATCCCGAAGGCGACAATATCAACCTGCTGTACAAGTATATTGTAAGCACGCCGTTGACGTTTCCAGAATACGTGACACCACACGCTCGTGATCTTCTCAGGCGGATACTGGTACCGGATCCCCGACGAAGAGCAGATTTGTTTGAGGTAGCGAGACACAGCTGGCTTAGTGAATACACGCATGTCGTTGGCTTCATCGGCAGCAGAGTTAAAGGAGAGCGGGATATCCCTGCGAGCGCGTTACATGATGAAGAGGAAGCACAACTTGGTCGGAGTGCATCGGTCCGAGAACCTACGAGCAGGAGTCCATCGGAGAACAGGGCATTGGTACAAGCGCAGTCCAGGCACGTTCCCGCCGCAAGCATGGGCGGCGACGAAGCTAGCGACATCCGCAACAAGCAACAGCGGGACGCCAAGAGGAGGACAGTACAGGTCGAATACGTGGCGCCCCAGGGCTCGACTGCGCGTGGTGACAGAAGCCCGGACATCACGGTGCAGCCCAAGCCGATACCAGTATCTGCTGGCTCGGCAGGAAGGACTAAGGCTCGGGCGGAAGCAGGACCAGTCGAAGTTCCACAATCCCGAAGAGAAGAGAGTACCATGGGCCCCCCATCGAGACCTGGTAGAGACCAGAACAGAGCTGCATCGGACTCGACCAATGCGTTTGGCACTCCAGGTGCCACTTCGAACGCCCGACCCAACACGAGCGGCACGCTTGGTAGCACATCGCGTCTACCGTCTCGCGGTAACTCGTACAGCCAGCCTGTAGCAGCGCAGCCGACTAATGCGAATGCGCAAGGCTCATTCTCGCAGCCGCCAAAGTCAAGCTCAGGCTATATAATTGCAGGGCCCGTATCCTCTGAACAATCTGTTGGCGATGCCGCCAGTCGACCAGTGAGCGAGCAACAGCACACTGCTAGTCAATCGCAACAAGCCCGTCAGTCATTATATCAAGGCAAACCGCCCGGTCACCGCCGAAGCAGCACATTGGGCAGCTTCGCTGACAAGGTGCTGAATCGTAGCGGTTCGAAACGGCAGTCCCAACAAGATCAAACTGCAGCTATTAATGAGAAGAGGGACCGCAGATATCCGCCAGTCAGCATGAAGAACAACATTGCCGCGAGTAGCGATGAGCCTGGGCCACGCTTGTCTACTGATAGTCGACGACCAAGCTTTGGCTTCAGCCGGAAAGCCTCCAAGGAGCGTGAGCCCAGTGTACAGCGTCGAAGATCTTCGAAGCGATTCTCATGGCTGCCAGGCAGCTCTACATTTGCGAGCCTGACCGGTGCTGGTAAGCGGGACAATGGTTATGAATCTGGCGATGATGGGTACCGGCCGCCAAGGGACCCTTATCGCCAGCCACCCATGTCGCAACAATCCCAGCAATCGAGGATGGGGAGTGGCAACCGGCCACAGAGCAAGGGCATGGCGTTCGGACGCGGGGGCTCCGAGACACCCAGCGAAGAGACGACCAACAGCACGATACCGCTGTACTATGAGGAGGATCGGGAGAGGAATCGTGAACAGCGACGCCAACAGGAGAGACTGGACAAACCATTGCCGCAGTCGCCTGTTGCGGATCAGGGGCACAGTCAGCCTGCGACTTCTACAGCTACGCCCCCTTCCGTACAGCGCAAGCAGTTCCGTGATGATGGCTATGGCAACAATCTACTCGATGATACGAGACAGCAGGAACCTCCCGAACGCTTTTACACACCGAGTCAGGAGCCCGGCACGATGAGCCCCTTGCAACCTCGAGGAGACCAGTATGGCATTGACAGCTCTGGTCAATGGGAGCCATACGGTCACAGCCAGCAACAATCCAATCTGCGACCTCAGCAGAGAAAGTTCGGCTACGAAGATCGCGGCTATGGTGGCAGCTCGACTGCTACTCGGCGCGTAATGGACTTCTTCCGTCGACGTGGTAAGGACCGGGAAGGTTAGGAGATTCCTGTCGTACGTCGATTCAGTAGCCGCAGAACAGACAACCAGGACGACGGTCACGCAGCTCGTCTGACAACATATGCTTGCTTCTGAAGCCTCAGCATCCTTGACAGCATGTCTTGAAAGACATGAGATTTTCATACATTAGATGAAGGTGGAACGCAGGACGGCAATTCCACGTGCAACGATGATTAAGCACAAGATACGACGCCGTGCCCGGATCGGAGTCCGTGGGGAGGAATATTTTTGATTCATGTTGTGATGGCCTATGGGTTAATATGTCTTTGCAGATCATTGCGAGCGAGGCGTAGGACGGATGTTTGGGCAAAGGCAGGTGTATCGCTTCGAGGACTTTGGTGTGCGTGGCATGTATGTGTGTGCATAGCTTCTTCTATTAAAGAAGAAATAGATCTGTGAGAGGAGCAAGCAGAAATCGATGTTGAGCTTGATAATGGAGGCGCCGATGAGGCGTGTTCTGACTGAATTCTCGTCAACATGCCTTCTACCTGCTGCCATATCGTGCATGCTGTCCCGCCTGGAAACTCTGCTTTAGTCAGTCCTGCTGTGACGTGCATGCACGGATCGCCGGGACGACCCGTCTGTGGGGATACAATAACGCCTGGTCAACAATCCGTGAGAGACAGAGGATCTACCGCGGGCAGTACAGGAGCCGTCGTCAGTCGCAACATGTCGCAACTCTTCGCAAGATTTCTCAGGATAGCCGTTCATACTTTAGCAGTCGTGGTACTTGCGCACGACTTTGACATCCTTTAGCCGCCAACGTGGCGTATGTGGCTTCAATATGCTTTGACCGAGGCGAACCATTCCCAACATCATTTGCTGGTGTTGCGGGGCATGCTCGTGGTGCCCGTTTGACTCTGAGTATATGCCACGCGGAAGACCGGCCCAGCTACAGCTATAGGCATGGCCACGAGCCTCAACAGGCTCATCGACTGGGCAATGCATATTCCGAGAGCCTTGCTCTACTTTTTCATCTAGTCTATGGGCATGAACAAACGATCAAATTCCGTGATCAAGAGGAGGACACTGACAGCACCCATGGTATGAGGCGTCTAAACATCTCGAAAGGACTGAAGCTTGCTTTGTACCGTTCTCGCGATACGCAAGCACCAGTGCGTAGCTACAGTCTGCATCGCTGCGAGCTCGCACGAGTGGCAGTGGACAAACGCTGGCCGGTTCGATGATCCCTACCATGAACTCCACTCCTACAGCACTATGGTCCAAGCCTGTAGCATGGTTCGTCGTATTCAAAGATATATTCTTCGGCGGGAACCCGCAACCTTTGGAACCGTTAAAGGAGACATCATGGCTTGACGGCGTTCGCGGCGTGGCAGCGTTCCTCGTTGTCATGAACCACTATACCATGGAGTGGCTCTCGCCTTTTGCCGAAGCGCCTTTTGGATCGCGTGTCACAGCGGACAAGAACTTTGACTCAGTCTACTATCACAGAAAAGACGAAAGGCTGTGGGAGGTGTGGCGGTTACCGATCCTGCGCCTGTTCATGGTTTCCGGCAGCGCAATGGTCGCCATCTTCTTTGTGCTCAGTGGATTTGTACTGTCCTGGGGTCCACTAGACATGATCCGCAAAGACCAACCCGAGAAGTTGAGAGAATCCCTAGGATCATCGGTAATCAGAAGATGGTTCAGGCTGTATTTGCCTTGCTTTCTCGTCAGCATACCATACATGGTCTACAGAATGCTCCGGAATTACCCGAATAAGTTGACATTCTGGCAAGAGCTTTGGTTTTTCATCAGTGGTTCAGAGAAGTGGGCTAATCCTTACAATGTGTCACACACAGCGTCTTTTACGGCTGTACATCCATACAACTATGTCATGTGGACTATCCCGTTCGAGTTCGCAGGCTCCATCTTCGTCTACGTCTGCATGCTGGGTCTCGGAAGAATCAACCACTTCCCTCGCAGGATCGCATGTATGTACGCCATATCGCTATACTCAATGTGCTCGCACTACTGGGGAAACTGGCTATTTGGGACAGGACTATGTCTCGCCGACTACGTTCGCGAAGCCGGCGGATTCAAGAACCTCTCTCAACGCACAACTCGGCCTGGCACATATCTTTGGATTGTGGTGTGGGTTTTCGCACTTCTGATCATGAGTCTGCCTGCTAGATCGGAGTGGTATACTTCTCCAGGATGGGAGTGGTTCAAACATATTCCTCTCCCTCCAGGCTATCGCGGATATGTGGGAGCAACACGTGTGTTTTATGGTGTCGGCGCAAGCCTGTTCATCTTCAGCTCATGCCATTTGGCTTTCGTGCGCAGGATCTTCGAGTCACGAGTTTGTCAGTATCTAGGGAAGATCAGCTTCATGCTCTATCTCATCCATATTCTGGTCAATATGGCTGTATCGCTACCTCTCCGAATGTGGTTCTACAGTATGCTTACGCATAAAGAGCACAGCGATGTCTTCAATGGCGAAATGTGGATGACGACACCGTTTCTCAACTTTGCGGTATACTGCGCCACATTGATCGTCAGTGTTACGCTCGCGATGAGCGCGTCGCATGTCCTGGAAATCTGCGTCGACAGACCATGCACGAAATTTGGCAGGTGGCTCGACGGCAAAGTGGTGCATGGATTGTTTACAGAGTCCCCTGTGAAACCGCATGTGGTGTCCGAGGCCAATAACGGCACGATGTTCGTCACGCCAATCGAGCTTAACGAGGTGGAAATGACGGAGGCAGAGATCGAGACCTTACCGCTGACCGCGCAAGTGCGAGGCAGCATGGAAAGAGACGGCGAGGTATGAGCCGCTGCATCTTGAAGCACCAGTCAGGCGAAAAAAGCGAAAGAATTATGCAGGATCGACCACACCACGCCGGGCGCACCACTCCAATCAAGACAAAAAATGTTGTAGCAAGAGAAGGAATCGAACCTCCGTCTCGTGAGTTAATGGTACTGACGACTTATACGATGCGCCACCTTTTCGCATGGTCAATGAATGATTCCAGCTAGAGACCCCTCACGCGTTCTACCATTGAACTACCTCGCCTGAATACTTCGTACACGAGAGCTACTATATAGCTATCAACTTGCTGGCCGAAAGAAAGGCTTGGATTCCGAAGGCGAAGCTTGGCTACAGCAGTTCCAGACCGCTGGTATCCGGTATGCCGCGCTTAGGATTGGTTGGGGTCGAAGGTCATCATCAGACTTGAGGGCCTATAAAATCCACCCTCCTGCCTGATACTCCTTCATAAGTACTCGATTGCTAGCAGCAGCGTCGAAGAGATGTCTGCCGTGACGAGACGCGGAACTCGTGGCACTGAGGCGAGATTGTTATGGAACCTTGCTCCTGCTCACGCGTGATCGTGACTCACGCCCTTTCCGTGCTAGCTATTTAAGCGGTCCTGCATGCTTCCTTGATGTATGTTCCAGCAGGAACACCACGAAGTTATAGACCAGCGCCAGGAGATCACGTTGACTCGACACATTAGAACACACCTCAGATTTGCTCGGGCCACACAGACTCTGACTTCTTGGCTTCGACTGCGTTGATGAGATAATGATGGATAAAGTCGCGCGCGGGTGTGGCCGTTTCAGGCAATGATCCGTTCTTCCCAAGGCCTGTGAGGCGGCTGGAGGTAGATAGGAGGTCATGGGGATTGTTTGCGCAACGATTCTGGGCATCGAGTAGGTTTATCATGTTCGACAGCGATCTGCCACCACGGCCCGTTAGGCGTGTGGAAGAGCTAGGCGCGGACAGACGTGTGGAAAGGGAGGAGATTCTGGCGACAGAAGATTGAGGCCGGAAGGAAGATGGTTCGTGAAGAGAAGACTCGGACTCGAGCTTGTGCTCTAATATTCACATGACGCACTAGTAACAGCAACAAAAAAAAGTGCTAGCTCGTACTACTTACATATGTATTGTTGTCCTGCCATCGAACATCAATCCCCAACATTACTGAACAATACAACAAGCACGAACATATCGAGAGACACGAGCATGTTGCCGCTCCGCTACGATGTTGCCTGTAGCCTCCAAGTCTCGATATGATGTACCATACACGGGTGGAAAAGTAGCGTCGAAAGATTCAGTGAAGCGTGCACGGAATGTGGGTGTCAGCTCGTACGCATTATCCTGTGAGACTCTTGGCTGGCTGATGATCGGCCTTTCAATCTTCCTAGTTCTCAATCCGAAGGTCGATGGAGTGTCATATCCTTCTCGCGTGTGACCTGTATCGGATCCTATGCGGAACTCTGGAGACGCAGCGGGGCTGTGCGCCGGCTTGGGAAGTCGTATGTTGATCGACTGTTGTGATTCTGACGTCTTTGCCTCTGGCTGTGATTGTCGCTGATGGCTATAGGCTTGAGAGTATAGTTCGAGTTGCGGAACAGGATCTGCAAGAGTCTTCTGCTCACTGCCGCCGTAAGGTCCGAGCTGTATTGTACAGAGCCAGCTTGGTCTGTATGCGAATTCGGACGGGGTGAGAGACCAGGTGTCTGAGTTGTTCCGACATCTGGCCTCTGGAGGCTTCGTGGGTAGTGCGCACTGTGTGGGTGTGCTAGGCGAGACATCGAGGCAGCTAGTATCTTGCTGTGATGGATGTCTATGATCATGGCTCAGCGTGCAAGATCTGCCGTACGTTCCATTCAGCTGATCATCACCGCTGTTGCTGATTTTATCCCTGGCACCACTTCCTTGGAAGTCGTAGTCTGTCGGAGCGTAGGATAATGTCGAGTCTCGCACGTTGGAACCAAAAGCTGAATAAGGCGAGTCACTCCATACAGTCCGTCTTTCATCATCGAATGACATCTTGCCTTCGAGAGCTGCAACGGCTCTGGCGCGTTCCCATTCCACATACGCCTCTTCGGGGTCTGACACAGCAGATCGATTGTCTTCGTCCTCCCTCACTAACGTCGAGCGTACGTTTGATATCCAGCTCGGTACGCCTTTTGTAATTGTATCTGCCCAGGTCACAATTCTCTGCCGACCTTCCATACTATGGATAGTAGTATATTGACAAAGCGACCGGTGGTGTCGAATAGAGAGATCGGTCTTGGCCGTGCCATTTTGTCATGACGTTTGATGTATACGCTGTCTTGGTTCATGCGATAAGAGCAAACAGTGTGCTGTCGAAGGACGGATGCCTTTACAGCACGAGAACTGGGCTAGTGATCGTGCAGCAAACGATCATCAATATCTGAGGTTCAGCATCTGACAGATTACCCGCTGCAAATTCGAGGGAGTGACGCTTCAAAGTAGACTATATGCACGGAGCTGTGCAATTTACTCATCTGTCGCCTTTTCATACGCCCACCATCCTGCGACTGGTTGCAAACGATCGAGGCCCAGTTCTCCATCTTCCATCACCTCACCACTGCTCGAGCTCTTTGTGCCGACAGAACCAGCTACCATTTCCGCCATGATCTCCGTGCCGCCTGGATACTTGACCTTGACAGGCACGGTACAAAACCCGTGAGGAATGTCGTCATCTTCAATCCGGTGGTATACAATACCATTCAATCGAAGCCGTGGCAGGTGTTCATCATCGTCTGGGACCCACAATGTCCCTCCATTGGGATCATCCCGCGCATACAATGACTTCCCATGCTCGTCCCAGAACATAAACGCAGTAATCCAGCCAGAATAGTAATCAGACCCGGATCCCTGATTCCAGGACGTAAAGATCTTCTGCCAAAAATCTCGTACCTCCTCACTCTCCGGATCCTCAAACGACATGATGAAGCGCTTAAGAATCGGCTCAAGAAGATCAGCAAACTGCTCAGGCTCCTTCCCATACGATCGCAGCTTCTCCATTCTCGCCAAGATGATCTCATAATCCATCTTCTCACCCAACAACGTCACAGCCGGCAGCCCACACGTCATCTGCATGGTGTACTCGAAATATGCCTGCATACTCGCCATCATAATGATATTCGCCACAGCGACATCGGTATCCGTCGTCGTGGAGAACGCAGGGCGGATCCAGCGTCTCAGGTCCGGGTCCACTACATGCTCCTGAATCAGACCACCGACTTTTTCCACGAAATCTGTCCAGTCGACATCGTGATGCGACGGCTCGTCGTACTCGACAACGAGCTCTTTCTTGCCCTCGTGCGCAACGAACGTGCCCCGAAGTTCTTCGGCATGGGCATTGATGTAAGAGCTCAATTGTGTCAGGATCGCGAACCAGATATCTTCCGGTCGGATTGTGAGATGATGGTGTCTACTGTAGGCCTGTATAGCAGCTCTGACGAAGCCGTTTCTGTTTGGACTGAAGTGATGCAATGAAGCGTCGTCATTGAAGGAAGATTGGATCAGTTGTCCACGACTGGTCTTGCCGTCTTCATCCTCCGGCAGTATCGCGTCTAATGCGTTTTCCGCGGTAATATTTTCTCTTCGCGAGTATACCGGACGGGCTTTGTGCTGGGCTGGGCGAATAGTGACCCCGATCGGCTGCGAAACGTTGCTGATGGGCTTTTGCGCGAGGCCTCCCAAGTATACTTGCGAAGCGAAAACATCGCTGGCATCGAAAGTACGTGCATCTGGTGCAGGTTTAGCGAGTCCATGTGGTTTGTCCATGTTTGCTGACTCGAAGACCGAGTGATCTAGTGCGCTTATGTATTGTATTAGAATCAATGTAAGACGGACAAGATGGGAAGCGCGCATCGCCGCATCAGAAGTGCTTCGAGGTGGTACAGCGTCTTTTCCCAGCTTCTGCCTGCGAAGTGGCACAGCTGTAGCTTAATTAGTGCGAACAGACGCCACGTCGCAGCTGCTGCCTGTGAAATGCAGTGAGTCAGATTTGATTTGACGCGAACGGATATGCTGTACATTTCGGTATTTTTCAAAATCGGTGTAAGTGTCAAGAGATTTAGGGCAAGTCTCCATGCTGGGTACACAAACAACTCATTCAGCTCACTGTGCGTAAATCAGTCCTCTACAGGCAGACCAACAGCCTCGTAGCTCAGCTTCCATAGCTTCTCCTCCGCCTCTGCATCGTATATATGCGGCGCGTACCCTGGAGCACCGGCCTCGTTGCCATCTCCCATTGGTCCCTCCTCTCCGCATTCAGCCAGGTATCGTCCGCCGTTTCCATTCTCGAAGTGTGGCGACAACGCAGCCCACACGTGCGTTGCTGCACCTTGCTCTGGGGCCTTGAAGACGTTCTTCCACTCATCGGAACCGAAGGCTGCCATATCTTCATCGTCCAGATGTTTCGAGAGATCGGTCGGAATGGCACCTGGATGCAACGAAAGGCCTCGAAGGTTCTTAGAGCCATAGTGTCGTTCGATGGAGGAGGCCATGTATATGTTGGCAGTCTTAGCCTGTCCGTATGCTGCCCATTTGTGATAGTGCTTGCCACCGTTGAAGTTGATGTCATCGAAGTGGATGCCACTGATCCGGTGACCGTTTGAAGAAACACAGACGACGCGGCTGGCCATACCATCTTCTGCCGCGGACTTTAGAAGAGTCGGCTTCAGCAGCTGGAAGAGTAGGAAGTGAGCCTGTGGAAAGAAGGTGTTAGCTGTATTGAAACACGTGACTTCTTACAAGCATCGTTGACGTAATCGGCGGAGGACATGTTGGGCATGGGTATAATACCGGTACATGCCATGTGATGCGCTGCCTTAAATCCTTCAATATTTCAATCGACTTACCAAGTGATTCGTGCCAATCTGCGTCTCGAAACCATCCTTCGTGGTGCCATAAGGACAAGCCATAACACCAGCATTGTTGATCATAATATTGAGCTGGTTCGAGCGCTTCTTGAACTCCTCTGCTCCCTTACGCACGCTCTCAAGAGAGTCCAAGTGAATTTCCAGAGGTTGTGGTCGTGGCGTATCCTTGTTCTTGCCGTTGGTGACAAGATCATCGATGACCTTGTCGAGCTTCTTCATATCGCGTGCCGTAAGGAATAGCTGAGCGCCGGTCTCGTACAGTGCTCGTGCTGCCTGAACACCGAGGCCTGCAGAGCAACCCGTGATCAGTATCGTCTTGCCCTTGAGCTTGCCTTCGGCGTTCAGGTCCTTGACGACCTGGAGCGCGGTGGGACGAGCATCTCCGGGACCCTTGGGACTCTTGTGGACGTCGGCATATGGCTGATATGGAGTATCTGGCTTGAACGACATGTTGTGTTTTGTGAAGCTGTTAGTGTGTTCTGTGCTGAGGGCGTAATGTTGGGGTGTAATGACGGAAAGCGTCTCTCGCCCTGTGTGCAACTCGGCTATACTTATATATGTCTCGCGTTATGTACTGCTTAGTAGCACAATACCAATGAGTGGACTACGATGCTGGCAAGCCACGGACGTTATTGCTTGATCGATACAACGACGGTGTTAAAAGAGCTATGGCCGATGAGCTCTGCCTCTCGGCTACGGAGCTGCCGAATCCGAGCGGGAATCTCAGATTTGAGTGGATCTCTGATCCCGAGGTCGATTTCTACCTTCGCAGGTGCCTTGGCAAGAAGAACATGGCCTTCCAATTTGGCTTCTCCCATCATCCAGGCGACGACAATGACGACGTGGCAGAAGGTGCCGGCTACGCCCAGCATGCCACATCCGGGCTCGATGGCCACACTATTCCTCCGGTGAAGCAACACACACTGGATGACTTGGTAGGTATGCATTTCGCCGTGTCTCTTTTGGCATTTTCCAGCTACACATTTATCAGCAGGCAGCACATACTTCTCATCATGACTGACGTACACCCAGCTGGCAACATTGCCTGAAAGAATCAGCTACAGCACCGTCAAGATCGAGTCCCCGTTGGGCCGCATTGCACATTTGCCGCGGCGAGAACTGTTCGACATACGAGTCCAGCTCATCTCAGAAGACAATGGCGCCAACGACAAAGTGATTGATCAGCTGGAAAACTCGGATCTGCGAGCTGGAGTCTACGAAGGTGGCTTCAAGACCTGGGAGTGCTCAATCGACCTCGCAAGTCTGCTCCTCGATCGAGGACCTCGCAAAGACATTGACGAACTCATCCGATGCGACCAGATCGTGGAGGTACAGATATGAAAACACTTTCGTTATATCGTCGTATAAATTGATTCATTGTACAGCTTGGAGCGGGCAGTGCACTCCCCACAGCCATCCTCTTCCGCCATGCCATCCAAAACGCCATCACAGGTCTTACCTTCACCCTAGCCGACTACAATGAAGAAGTGCTCCGACTCGTGACTCTACCAAATATACTATTAACATGGGCAGCAAGTACAGAAAACCAGGACCCAGAATCACCGCCACCTCGATCAGACATTGAGTCCAAAGGAGATTTCGAAATCACACCTGCCCTGATCGAGCGCTTCAAGGCCGACCTGCTCTGCAAAAACCACACATTAAATTTCATCTCCGGTCCTTGGACGCCACGATTAGCAGAACTGATACCGCCATCGGCACCGGACATGGGTCTGGTGATACTAGCGGCAGAAACAATCTACAGTCCTGCTTCAACGGTGGCGTTTGTGGATCTGCTGGCGACGCTCTTGAAGCGCGTGAAAATGGCGAAAGCTATGATTGGTGCTAAGCGCATGTACTTTGGGGTCGGAGGATCCGTGGATGGGTTGAAAGAAGCGTGTCGGGAGAAAGGTGCGGTCGCGTATGAGATTGAGAATCATGGTGTGCCGGGCATGGATGGTGGAATCGGCAGGGCGCTTGTGGAAGTACAAATGTATTGAAGGAGAGCAGGCTCCCTATTACAGAATAGTGTTTATTCTTCACCTCTTGGATGCAACACAAAAGACAGGTCAGAAGGTTGTTTCCTCAATACTTTTCATCACGCATCACTAGCGTGGTATGTTACATACAATACGCTGCTACTGCAGCAACAACAACAACAGCAGCAACCCCTCCCATTCCCATCCCACCCAACACATCTACTCCGTCCTCCCTCCCTCCCCACCCCTCGCCGCATTCGACTCCGCCCCACCCGGCCGAACCGTATCCCCACCCTGTCTAACGTTCCCCCGAATCGCATCATCGCCCGGATTCTGCTCCGCATAAATACGAGCCTTATCCTCCGGACCACCCACACCCTCAAAATCACGGGCCTTGGTCATTTTGCCCGTACCAGGGTCTATGCTACCACCTTCTTCCGTTGGGATGGGTCGGTTGTCGCCGGCGCCTTGTCCGCCGATTTGGACGGTGGCGCCGGGGAATTTGGTGGTGACGTTTTCGTTGATGCCGGAGTCGGTGGCTTCGTTGGGGGGTTAGCTTGTGAGGGGAGGTAGGGAGTGTGTGACTGCTGGGGAAGGTGACTTACTGCTGTCGCTGGCGTTTGATTTTGCGTTGCCTTTGGCTTGCTGAGTTGCGAGGTCACGCTCGGCTTGTTTTGCGATTTGGATTGGGTCTTGAGACATTTTGGTGGTGGTCGCCTTGTGTGAAGAAATTGATTCGATTCTGTCCGCTTTGCTGCCAGTTGTTGACGGTCGAGGGAGAAGTGGTTGTTGATGTGATAGTAGACAGAGAAAGGCTAGTCGTGTGTAAAGTAGCAATTGAAAAGTGTAGCAGTCCGTCGACGTCATTATATGTCATATGTCATGAAGTGACCCAGAAATGTCCCGCCGTGTCGATCCACCAGCATGCAGGTACCGATTCTGCTCGCGTGCAAGTGCTTGCACAGTCGGCGGATGTGTCACATTGGTGATGCAAAATGTACAAGGATGGTATTTGTGAGCTGTCGGGTGCCGCTTGATGGCCTTGGAGCAATGCCACTCAGACAGGATTTAGGATGAATACAAATCACCCGGATTATCCTCAACATAACCAGGTATCGCGAATGGTCTGATTCGCTCTCCGATAGCACGAACCACCAACGCCTTGCTTGCTAAATCCCAGATCAAAATCATCATTCGCAGAGCTCTCAATCGCTGCCGAATTCGAAGGAAAATCGTTCATGCACAGTCTTATCTCGTTCTCCCGCCAGGTGCTCTGCATCCACCACGTCTTCTGGATCTACTCTTCGTGGTTCACGGATACCTTCGTTAACAGCTGTTGTGGGCGATTGGGCAGAATCTACGCCGTTGTACACTTTCTCCCTGTGCGCCATAGCTTCCTTCTCGCTCAGAGCCTTGCCAAATTTCTCTCTTATGGCAGGCATGTCGCCAGGCATCTCGTGCACACGCAACTCTCGGCTATCTGCTTCGCTGGTCGTCGCGGACAGGGGACTGAGGATGTGCCCACTCTGCGTACTTGAATGTGTACCATTTCCCGACGGTGTGGAGACAGTGAGGCCGAAATAGCCTGCTACGGCCTCTGGAGTATGAGCTGTTGATGTTCCATTGGCCGAAATGAGCCTCTTGTTCTCGGCTGGCACGGCAGAGCCATCCAGTTCCGCTTTTTGATACACCCTCGTGCTGGACCGTCGAACATTCTGCGGAGTGTCGGGCCCTATTTTCTCATTATCGACGATTTTAAAGTTCCGCTTTCGCCAACGGAGGACCCATAACGCGACAATGCCAAATATGGCAAAACCCGCAGCTGCCCCAACCGCAAGACCGACCTTGGCGCCGGTGGTGAGTGCGTCCGAGCTACTGCTACTGGGACTAGACGAGGTAGAGCCACCAGAGCCAGACGCAACGCCGTCACGTTCAAGTTGAGGCAGAATGGGTACAAGATGCTGCTCCGGCTCCGCCACCCAGCGTACTTGCGACACATTGAAAAGGGCCGATTCCCAGTCCACGGCAATGTAGGCTTCCTGCATGAATGTGCGCCCGAGCGTGTACTGCGTATCGTTCTGTGCTTGTTGTAATGGGAAGTATCGCGTCTTCTCCGAAAGTCCGGCATATGGAGGCTGCGCTTCCAGATCGAAGGCAGCATAAGGAAGCGTAATTTGTACATTCGGTCCTCCTGACAAGTTCTGGCCCAGGGAGAAGGTTATGTTAGGATTTCGTTTCACCAAAGAGTCGTGTAAAGTCTCGTTCACGAGATACAGCTTGGTGGTGTTATCGTACACCAGCCCGAATTCTCGCTCGAAGACACGACAAGCCTCGATTGGGAGCCAGATGTGCGGTACAGTACTGTCAATGTATGCGTATACTGCATTTGGTAGAAGCTCGGTCGCCACGGGATTAGATTCGGTCTTTGAAGGTGTGCTGACGGACTGAATGGCGACGACAAGATCGCGGTCATTGTCCGATGCGGAATTGAAAATGACGTCGTTGTCGAGGAATTTCGAAGTATCGTATCCGCCCAGGACTAAAGAGGCCAGCACGCCCGTGAAGCGATATTTGGCACCAGCTGTATAGCCGAATGACACGCTCGGGATGTATCCTTGTTCCTTCAACTTACTCAAATAGCTTGGCGCAGGGTCGTTGAAACTGGTGAAGTTGGTCGGCCTGGGGTTGATGCCAAAGACTCCCAGGTAGTAGTCTTCTACAGCCAGACCTCCCACGGTGGTGTTTTTCAACGTCGGTCCCTCCTCTCCTTGTCCACCCAGGCCAACAGTGTCGTAGCCATAGATGGCATTGCCGTGGTATCCCAGATGGCGTTCCAGCCAAATGTCATATATTCCAACGCGATGAAAGGTGGATGATTTTGTCTCGTTGAACAGCCAACCTCTAGCATCGCGACATGCCCGCCAATCGGTCGCTGCTTGACAACCTTGAGGCAAGACCACCCAGGTCTGATAGGAAGCGAAGGAAACCAAAGTCCTCACAAACTGCTGGGGCGTGCCGACTCTCAGGGTAAACGTCGACCAAGCTCCATCAATGCCATCCCAGTTCTGATCTGGACTGATATATATTGGGGCAGGTATGGTGGTTGGCGCGGCTTCGCGAGGCTGTATCAGATCGGCGAGTGCATGCGAGGCGCAGAGGGCGAGGATGGTGTTGGGGAGGAGAAACAGGCGACCGAGGGCGAAAGTCATGGTGGAGGAGGGTGGCAGATGCCGGGTGGGGGCGGAATTGTCTCCAGACGCGAGATGGCGGGAGCACGTGGTGTGGAATGGTGGTTCATGGAGAGCGCGCAATGTTGGCCGCGTACCTGCGCAGAAGGCCCGCAAATAACATGATGATAAGAGAAGAGACAGAGTCGCAGAGTCGCAGAGTCGCAGAGGTAGTAGGTAGTGCTGTAACAACAATACGAGAACTCCTCAAAGCGTACCGGGGGGGCGTTTGCTTGGCCTGCCAACGCCGAACAGTAGTAGATAGTGGATAGTGCCACTGCGCATCTGGTACCCTCCTACCCATGGGCCAGCTCCCCTACCCGCCTGTCTGTCTACCTGTATACATCCCGAACCGATATACCACGGGCGCACAGGGATGCTGGCGGCACGCGCAGGTAGAGATAGGCAGAAATGCACTTTGTATGCGAGCCAAGGGAGAGTCGAAGGATAATTCCTAGACGATCATATGATGTACTTAGAGACTGGATGTGGTAGAAGTTGGTGAGGGGAGCAAATGGATCTATTCGCATGGTGGCTTTGAGGCTTGGCGTGCGTGCCCTGCGTGCATTGATTTTATTTATATGCAAATCTGCTCGTGTCATCAAACTCACGCGATCACATCCATGGAGCAACGACCAGAAGTAGTCGTCGTCGACATACAGATTATTGAACACTCATGTACATGCATAGCCATTGCATTGATTGCATTGCAAACAACAACAACAACAAAGGCATCGGAAAGCACATCCCCTCCGCGTCAATGTTCCCCAGACGATAATGATACGCGCGTAGCGACGGTGGAACGACGTGCCAATGGCCTTTCCCGCGCGCTCCATCGGCAACAGGAAACCATGTCATCGTCACGGGCTAAAAGTGCTTGGCTCTACATGATCTCCTCATGCTCATCATCTTCACTGTACACGTGGATGATTACATGTAGACAAAACACGATGACTTCTTCTTCTTCTTCTTCTTCTTCTTCTTCTTCTTCTTCTTCATCAGGATAAGCGTATGATATTGTTCCTGTAATGGTCACGCAATACGGCATGCAGGCAGCAACCTTAATGCGCTGATTGATGTAGGTGTCCAACGATTTTCTTGTAACCACGTCCGCCACCGTTCCACAATCGGTCCTGCACATTCGCCGATTACCACCAAATAATCCTCTCATGCATGACCGGATACACATGCCACCCTACGCAACGGGTGCTGAGGTGGGTCCAATTCGTCGCTTGTTGCGCAGACATGGTGTGACTACTTTGGAGAAGAATAAGTAGAGTGGTCGACATACAGTACATATACTGATATCTGGAGCGGCTGCACTTCACCGCCGCCGTCATGCTCATATCATGATACTACTGTAACGCCATCCGACAGCCACCTTCGGCCAACCCGTCCAGACGGTTGTGAAGAACACGCGAAGTCATGCACGCATCCTGCACCATGCCTGCTAGTCGCGACAATCTGCAACCATGGCGCATCAAGAGGCACGCCTCGCAACCTTCAGCTCGCAGGAACTTGGAAAGTATTCACTCTTTCAATACGGTATGCTCTTCATCAACTGTGCTAGGTCATTCGCCATGCCTTGACGTCGAAGCATCCATGTCTATACACACTCGTTTGGCGAGGCACTGGCGATAATATGCTGCCGTTAGTCGCATTTGTCTGCTTGCATCTACTAGGAACGGCTGCCGCCGATGAACTCTACAGTGCGCCGTATGGGCCCCTGCGGCATCAACGACAGTACGAAAGAGATGCGCCATTTCCTCTGTCGTCTGGGTCGCGAATGACACTATCTTCTGGAAGCTTACGTCCCCCAGAAGTCGCTTTATTCTCGACGTCGTCTTCCTCAACATCGGTCCAGAACGTTGCTCCTCGACCGGTGGGACCTGCAACGGCTTCAGCAATATCGACAACGACTGCACAAGTCTATCCGACCTACAACTACTCCCATATACCAGCATCAGATTCGTCCGCATCCGTAACATCCAACAGCAGCCATGTGTCATTCTTTTCTGTCCCAGCCTCGAGGTGGCGCCCGGCATTGACATCAAACAGCAGCAATGTATCGTTCATTCACGTACCTACTGGCACTGCTCCACCTGTTCGACCTTCTCGGGGGCCTGTACCCTTTCAGAATGGAACTTGCATTGGTGCTACGGTGAACGTCGTGGAAGCATCGCTTGATTGGTGGTATACTCAAACGTACACCCAGGTTGAGTCCACTTTCCTCATTCAGCTCAATGGCAACGAAAGCTCGACGGGCTGGACATTACTGCCTGCCGAGACGTCCTTCGACGTCACCTCAGCAGTCGCTGATCCTACATGCAATTCCGCAACGGCGTTCAATACGCTTGCGAATGAGACACAAATCCACTATACATGCTGGAGTACCCCTGCACCAACAGCAGCAGCAACGACCACTGTCGAACAGACAGCCTTCAAGCCAATCAATGCTACAACATCCAAGGGAGCCATCCCAAACGTCGTCACCCAGCCAACTCCAGCTGTCTTAACTCTAAATGGCTCCAACAGCACTGTCGCTGAAGGAATCCCCGTCGTTCACTTCAGCAAATTCGAGGTCGTCACTAAGCGGCCAAGCAGACAATACGATGGAAGAGTGCAGTGCTATGAGGCCACTACAACGCACACGCTGAATCGTGTGCACACATTCGAATATGTCGGCGCAAACGTTGATGAGCCAGCGGCCGCCGATGGCGGCGTGATCGGCCAGCTGCACTTTGCCCTTCTGCAAGCTATAGGTCAGACAACAGCCACGCCTGGTACATGGGTGGCTGAGCCAACAGTGGTCGTTGTCGTTCAGAAGATCGTAGCAGGTGGGCCCGTCATGGCAAAGGGCGTCGAACAACCTGCAGCCGAGCTCGAGACTGTGACGCCTACTCTGCCTCCAGGCATGTCGACTCTCAGGAGCTCGCCCACAGAAGAAGGGACCTTCTGGGCACCGTTGACTTCCCACATTGAGCTTTCAGAAACAGCTTTGGACGTTCCCACGAAGACGAAGACAGCCAGTGCTCCTAACAATCACAACGCAGCTCCAACGGATGGTCCGCTGGTCAATGAACCATTCGTGGCACGCCTTGAGAGCTCAGATGTCACCATACAGATCCCGGTCAACCCAACGCTATCCCGTGGAGTGGTGACGGCATTGTTTGAAGGCAAGACTGTCACTGCCACGGCACTTGCAGCGAATGCACAGCCCACCGGCGGCGATGTTGGCCGATTGGTCTCATTAATTGCAGGGGCGGCCTCTCCTACCGATGCACTCGAGGTATTGACAGAGGCCCAAAACACAGCAGCGCATGGCGAACCGGCAGCTTCTTCACCTGCGATCATAGTTGGTGCAGAGTCTACCGTCGCAGCGTGGAGCAGCAGCGGCGGCGCAGTATCGTCCAGCGAGTCGCAGGACAATGACGGCGGTCAGATCGGGCAAGATGTCGATCCTGTACAGCACCCTGATGGTGCAGACGACGGAGAAGTGGTATCTGGCAGCCAGGATACTTCGGACGGATCACCATCTGGCCTACACAACGGTGGGCAAAACAGCAATGGAGGAAATAGACCCAGCGAACAGGCATCCGGTAATGACGAACCGTCTTCGGACGGCCAAAATCGTGGGTCAGTGCAGACCTTCGGAGGCCAAGGCACGGACGGCAATGTGGACTCCAATGGCGAGCAATTTGAAGATTTGCAAGGATCTGGCACGGGACTCGGCACGGGATCCGGTCCTGGGTCCGGCTCAAACTCGAGATTCGTCTTCGATATTGGTGGTTCTATCGTCACTGGCAGTATGGTGGGAGGTCAAACTGCACCAGCTGTCGTCATTGGTGGTCAGACCGCATCGGCCGGAGGATCAGCCATCACTATCGATGGTACAAAAGTCTCTGTACCACCAGGTGCTGACTTCGTTGTGATAGGAGCATCTACTAACAAGATCGCTCAGCCTTCAGTAACTCCGGATGCAGCCGCAAACATTCCTCTGATCACCGTGGGCAGCAAAACGTTCACTGCGAACGCCGCGACTCAATTCAATGTAGATGGGTCGGTACTGACCCCTGGAGGCAGAGTTGTCGTGGCAGGAACGACCATCAGTCTGTCGCCTGACGCTAGTGAGATCGTGGTGAATGGCCAGACAGAAGGTCTCTCACCGGCTGCTATCACGCCTGCACCTCTGCTCACCGTTGGTGGCACGGTCTACAGAGCCAACAGCGGACGTACCTACAATGTCGGAGGTCATTTAGTCTCACCAGGCGGTGCTATTGTGGTTTCTGGAACGACTATATCTATTGCAGCCGATGGCGCAGATGTGATCGTGAACGGCATTGTGCAGTCCATAGAACAAGGAGGCACCAACAGAGGCGATTTAGCTACGATTACTGCTCCACCGATGCTCACCATTGACGGCCAGGCATTCTCACCCAATGGCGGCACTACATACATCATTTATGGTCAGACATTAACGCCCGGAGGTGCAATCACTTATGACGGACCTAATGGCATTGAAACCGTATCGTTGAACGCCGACGCAAACCAGCTGATGACAGTTGTAAAGGGCGTCACTGCCACTTCCGCCATACTCGGAATATCTACTGGAAGTGGTACCCCGGTACTGACCATTAACGGCAACACTTACACAGCAATCGATTACCATTCCGGATCTGGCGCGACCTATATTGTCAATGGCCAAACGCTTTCCTTGGGAGGTTTGATAACATTGACGGATGTGAGTGGTGTTGCTACCTACTCTCTCGATCCTGTAGGCATGACGTTTCTGACTATTTCGGACGACACCACATCCACCTCGCACATCTCCATGGCGTACGGCATACTGCCCACCAACGCTCCAATCTTGACCATTGGCGGCAATACATTCACGGCCATCAACAACATCGGGCCGACCTACATGATCAACGGCGACACTCTCACCCCCGGCGGTACAGACACAGTCGTAATCAACGGCAAGACATATATCGTCACTCTCTCACCACACGCAACTCTACTCGAGATCGAAATCCTAGGCCCAGACGGACGCATAATCTCAACCTCATTCGAAACCTTATTCCCGGCAACAATGACCGGCTCAACAGTTTACAACACAGCAATCATCAACGGCGCCACCGCAACCGCAGGCGCCATACCCAATGACGGCAGCATATCATCTACAGGATCAACCAACACGGAACTTTCGAACCGAGCCTCTCCTATCGCCGTCGGAGTGACCAGCGCCCTTGTCGCACTGGGGTCTTTCGCGGCGGTGGTGGTTTGGTTGTGAATAGCACTCTTGGAAAGAAAGATAATTATGATAGTTATACGAGTTACGGCAGCATGTAATTGGCGTTTGGTAAAATGTCACTCAGCAGCATGCACGCGGCAGGGATGTAGCGAGGAGTTGGGGGGAAGGAATGGTGTGCGAAATGGACTCGTGCTCGGTATGGTGATGTAAGGTAGTACCGTGACCGTCGGACGATTTGAGAAAGAATTGGTACACAGCACGTGTCAGTGACGTATGTAAGTAATATCTCTCTGGATGAGGTGCTGATGATACCTTAGGAATTTGATCGATATGTGAAAGTTTCGAGTTTGTCGAATTATGTTTTGTGCTTGCGACGCGTGGGCGGGAAAGCAAGCTTGATGTAATAAAGCTTTACAAATGCATGATACCGCTTGTAGGCCCGGCGAATGCATAGGTCTTCGCAACGAGATGGTAAAACTTCCGGTGCATTTACTGAAACGCTCCCAAATCATACAGGAGTTTGCAACGAAGCGCCACATTCTCGCTGACAGCGCAATCGCATCCCTATCATCCCGCCATTCCCAAGCTTCAAACCATACTGATCCACGACATTCCTCGCCCACCCCTTCCCTCTACAGATCCTTAAACGCCCTCTCATCATACCAATGCTTATCCGTCGTCTCCAGCACCTCCAAAGTCCCCCCCACAGCAACCTTGCCCTCATTCCTCGGAATCGCCATCATCCCAAAACAAGGCTTATACTTCGCCGGCCCGCCCGAATCGACCCGTCTCGTCTTCATCAACGTCTCCCAAGGCTGCTTCGGATGCTTCTCCGCCGTAGCAGGATCCACATTCGGGACCTGACACCGCGCGCACCGCGCCACCACATCCAGGTCCAGCTTGTACAGCGCTTCTTCGTGGGGGAAGGAGGTGGAGATGCGGATGCGTTTCCACGTGTCTTCTTCCCAGGGGTGGGAGTCGCGGCCTTTGATGATGATGTTGGGGCGGAAGCGCTCGATTGTGAGGGCGGCGGGGGAGTCGGGGGCGTGGCCGAGTTGGGCGTTGAGGTCTTTGATTGAGGCTTCGGAGGCGATTTGCAGGGACATGACGTCGGCGAAGTGGTGGGGGACGGATTCGCCGTAGAGGTCTTTGCGGCCGTTGATGGCCACCATACGGTGGGTGGGGCCTTTGTAGACTAGGGCTACGGGTTTGTTGAAGAAGTCGCAGAAGGGTTTGTTGATTTGGTCGGAGTAGATGTAGCCATCGGTTTCCTTTTCCCAGATTTCGACGGTCTTCAAGGTTGTGTTTTCGGAGAGCCATTCTTTGGATGGAAAAGCTGGGATTTCTACTTTCTTGTCGGAGCCGTGGATGCTTATTTGGAGCATTTGTTCGCCGTCTTTGCCGGTTGTGATGGCGGTATCGATGAGCGTCATGGATGGGTCTCCACGTATTGTGAGGAATTTCATGTCTGATAGTCCAATGAACATCCAGTTGCGATCTAGAGTCAAACCAGCGCGCTTGAGGCGGGTATGAGTCACTTCAATACCTCTGCATGACTTGATCGGATAGATGCGCAAAGAGGTGATCTGTGATGGCGGCGGTATTGGTGGATCATCTGCTCGGTGTACTACACCGGAGCCGCTCCCTATGCCCGCATTGACCTTGTCCTTAAGCGCGTCTGTGTGGTCGCCGATGTTGGCATAGAAGGCAGCGCTGAATAGGCCGACAACAACAAGTATCAGGAGCAGGCCACTGGTGTTGACCTCAAGATTGGTGAATCGCGGGTCCTTGAGCAGATTGCTCACACCATCTAGGAAGCCTTGGACGGTCCACATTTTGGATGATGGCTGCTTTGCTAATCAGTGGTGGCGATCCTCCAACAGGCAGACCGTTCGGTATCGTCCTCAGCGTTGTTGTCGAGTACGTGCCCTTCAGACAGTATCGTGACCGCGATGAGAGTAGGAATCTGGAAGAAAAGCTCCTGCTTTAGTAGATAGCTTCGACCCGTAATTCCTCGTGGCTGGTGTTCTCATACGAGAGTTCGTGTGAATGATTAGCCGAAACCAACAACGACCGATGGTGATAAGGCTCAGCGAGCCCAATCGCAGGGTGTAAAGTCCAACGTCTTGCTTCGTGGATCAAGGCCTCAGAGACGTCTCCCTAATGAACACGTGCATTCCTGCACGAACGATGACATATGATACTTGAGAGCGAAACAGCGAGGGGGTCCCAGAAGTGGAGATTTGAGCCATTGGAATCCGAACGCCGAGTCTGTGCGTCATTGAGGAGCTTACAGTTGTGCGCAACCACCTTCATTCACATCCTGACTTATTGTCACAAGTCGACCTCGCCGTTCAGACATGGAGACGATGTCTAGAAATGTGCGCGATGCAACACCACATGCCGAAAGAGCAGACTTCCCACCTTAGGCAAGCCGACGAATCGGCCTTATCTCGTTGGAACTAATACAGTAAGTCGGCCAACAAAAAGTATATCAAACTATTTCTATTCAAAATATACAATCACATTCCCTTTCTGGGCTTAACAAAATGCCCGACAAAGACGCCTCAACCCCGCGCCTCTTCCTCCTCCGCCACGGCGAGACAGCTTGGAGCAAAACCGGTCAATTCACCGGCAAAACCGAAATCCCTCTAACCCCCCACGGCGAAGAACAAGTTAAAGCCACGGGCCAAATCGTCTACGGTCCAAACAAACTAATAGATCCGCAAAAACTCGCCAAAGTCTACGTCTCGCCCAGAACGAGAGCGATCAGGACCTACGAGCTGTTGACAGGGAGCACAGAGGGTTATGAGGTGACTGAGGATTTGGCCGAGTGGGGTTATGGGTGAGAGAGATCTTTTCACGACTACGACCACGTTGGACGTTGGCTGAAATAGGAGGCGTAGCGAGTACGAAGGCCTGAAGACGCAGGCGATCCGAGATTTGCGGAAATCCCACGGTCTGGACCGAGAGCGACCATGGGATATCTGGAGGGACGGCTGTGAAGGAGGAGAGTACGTCTGCAGGCCTAGGCAAATTCGCAGGGCAATCGCTTCTTTCTGACCAAACTTGCCAGATCTCCTGAAGAAGTCACAGTCCGGGTAGACAGACTGATAACACAGATTAGAGAGCTGCAAGCTCCGCATATGCATGACAACGAGCGAAAGGACGTTGTCGTGATCGCGCACGGGCATCTTACTCGGGCGTTTGCGAAGCGGTGGCTTGGCTACGATATGTCCTTCCCGCTGAGCTTGATGATGGAGCCGGGAGGGGTGGGAGTATTGAGTTACCAGCACCACTCGATTGACGAGCCTGCCTTATTGCTCGGTATAGGCTTTCCACTGCCAACAGCGAGTTGAGAGCACGTCGTTGCCGCGGTAGAAATTAGTAGAAAACATGTCCCACTAGAAGTAGGTTCTACGCAGTGAGTTCAGAGGAAATGGTTCGTCATCTAACTTGACGGATTTCTGTTGTAAATTGTCCGTTGAGCGCTCGATGCAGAAAGTTCATCTAAATCTACTTGCAAACCAGCAGTATGTCCGCCGCGCCGAAGCAGTATGCAGTATGTATACCTACCTCCACGAGCTCTCGCAGCAACGCTAGAATAACACAACCATGTCCATATCCGCGCCATGCAGGTTGTATGATCTTGATATCTCTTCATTGGTCCTCTCGTATCACATAATTCCGACTGTCTAAGGAAAGAGAGTCAAGAGGAACTACCAGTAGGCCAGACAGCTCTTCTCAACTTCCTCCGCCACTCGCTTCATCTGTCTGCGCCGCATCTCTTTTCTCCGAGCTCCCGTCGAGAATGAAGAGTGCTACTTCATAACCCGATCGAAGCTCTCTCCTTTCACCGCACCGCCAGCCATAGCACTCCTCACATTTCTCTTGAACCGATCACGATCACTCATCAGATCTTGCGCGGCTTCCTTATTCAGCGGGTCAGAGGCGTTGGGCTCGAGGAACAGGAACTGCAGCCCGACAATCACCGCATTCAGATTCAGAACAGGTTTCCAGTCCTCCCTGAGAATGTTGAGGCAGACGTTGCCCTCGAGGTCGATGTTCGGGTGATAGATCTTCTCTTTGCACTTGACTTTCGGCGCTTCGTGCGGGAAATTTTGCGAGATCGTGAAGGAGAAGGTGAAGATGCCGCCCTTGTAGAGGCCTTCGTCGGGCGTGAGGGTCAGGACGAAGTTGAGGATATCGTCCGGGTTGGGAAAGTGGGTTTTCATCGTGCTGCCGAGGGAGAGTTCACTGAGATCCTTCTGGACTCGAAGTTGTGCGGCTGTGACCTTCTTCTTCTTATTCGCGCCCGAAGCTGCCTCGTTCTTCTGCTGCTGCTGCTTCATACTCCATATCTTCAACATCTTGCCGGTGTCCCAGTGCCACCCGCACTCTCGTATTCGTGTATGCGGGGAGTGATGTGAAGGCGGTTTGGGAGGTCAACCTTGGTGGTAATCGTTGGGATGCTAGCTCGCAGTGTTTCTAGGTTCTTACTAGCATATATGATATGAGGTCTTAAGCGAGCAGGCGGTGGGAGGGCAAGGTCGGCATGTGTTTCCACGAGAGAGAGAGTCACTGTTCGGAGTTTAGAACCTACATGTAGCTCGTGACGATGATTAAGCACGTGACGTATCTAAGAGATAAGGCAGAAGAAGCTCCGAGGAGCATAGGCAGGGTTCACTTCAGCAGCAAACACTTCACAGCGGCATCATCTCATCGTATAGATATTGGTATATCGCTAAATAACGCATCAACAGAAACCATATATGCATCCCTCGTGATCATCACAATCAGGTTTTATATTTCTGCCGTCAAAACCAATCACCACCTCCCATACCCATTCCCATACCCATGCGCAAATTTTGTGAACCCGTAGGTTGATCATAGTTTGTATCGTTCCAACTTGTAGAACTTTCATCCATCACAGGGCCAGAATCTACGTCCATGCCAAATTGCCTCACAAGCTGATCCCAGTCCTGCCAGTTGAGGTCGCCAGAAGTGTCCATAACCATGTCATCTTCGAAAGAGTCCAAAGCATTCATCCGCACGCCCGGCTCTTGCATGGACACTGAGATACTGCCCGTATCGCCGCTGTTGATTCCTGTGTTCCCGTTGTTCCCATCGGAAAAGTTACGGCTGAAGTTGATGCTGCCAGATCCACCCAGGAAGTTGTTCCCAAAATGCGGTGCGTTTTGACGAAGTTGAGCTCGATGAGCAGCAACATTTTGATCACTGGACGGTGTTGACAAGTTCACGTCGCCGTGACCTTTCTGCATATCTCCGAGCAAGTCATGATCCAGTGCCTGAGGTAGCGGTTGCTTTCGTGAGAGGTCCAGCCCGGAACCTGCTGCTTCCATGGGATCGTCGAGCTTAGTCTCCGATAGCTTAGGGGATCTCATCAGCTCGTGCTTGTCCAGCGGCGCCTGACCGAAAGTTGGCCCTTCGGTAAAGCGTCGCAACTGCGCTGAACTGAGTGGCGCTCGTGTCATACGAGGGCGCTGTGGATGACCAAACATCGGATTCTCATTGGGACTGTACGTCCTCGAAGGTGGATTCGACACCCGTCGTTGGACAAGCTGTTCTTCTTGCAACCCACGTTGCCGGGCGTCTTTGGCTTTGCGATAGAGCTTCTTCAGTGGACGCCAGAGATGGCCCGTATTGGTGTCCTCAGTGATCTGATTGCCCCAACGGCCATCTCTTGTCTTCTCAACCGCTGCCCAAGCACGCTCCACAATCTCGCCAGTTGTTCGGTGACAGAGCTCTGACAAAATAAATGCCAGAGCATGCCATTGTACGTAAGTCTTGAAGAGCCATCCCCACTTCATGGTCCTGGCCTCTGTCTCAAGCAACAGGCTATACTCCATGTTCTCCAGACTGGTGATGAAGAGCTTTTCCTTCACCTCTTCAGACAGTGTGGCGCCGCCGTCCTGTCGCTGGAACGGATGGTAGACCATGAGCCACATCTTGCTCATCATCAAGCGTGCAACCGTTGCAGTCACCCAGAACAGTGGTACGCTCATGTCACAATGCTTCAGATATCGCTCCTCGAGTCTTCGATGGCACTCCGTGATCCATCTTTCTTTGTCGGCAAGCGTTACAGACTGGAAGTACTCGGCGCATGTTTTTGGGGGTCCTGGTGGGATATAGTTTATCCTTCGAAACGTGTTCGAGACTTCGAACCGCAACAAACAAAATGACATATCGGTACAACCCTGTCGTTCTGGTGGGAAGTCCTTCATCTCGGGCGTCAGATCGACATCATTGACATTCAGCGGCATCTTTGTGTCAAACGATTGCTCGACGATGGTTGGGTCGCAGCCATGATCTTCACTGGCGCGAGTGTCAAGTATGCACACTTGCCACCACAAGCGTCGTCGCATCTCGACCTCAAACGGTGCAAGACCGAAGTGGGAACTATCTCGATGTATGCCGATGGTTTGCGCAATGCGCACGACTAGGCCAGTGAGAGTCCAGATGACACGAGCATCGCTGTTGCGTCTCAAACATATCAAGAAGACGACAAAGGCCTGCAGCACGACGATCTCCTCTGTCGTCAGAAAGTTCGCACGGGCCAGCGCTTGCTCAATAGCAAAGCGATATCTAGCGAGCAATGTCGGCTTTTCTTCTCCCAGCTTGACCAAACAGTCTTGCGCCGACAGGCTCGTCACTGCTCCATAGTAGATGGTGAAAAGCAGGCATTCGAAGCCTTTGGAAAGGTTCGACAAATGTGATGCCGCACTCAATACAGTCGGTTCGAGCGTGGGGATGTGTAGCACTTTGCACAGTGGATCGACTCGGTCTTTGTAGATGTCCCAGTACTCGCCGATTTGGCGGGGAAGTGGATGCAAGTTTAGCATTTCGACATTTTGCGAACTAAAGCCAAAGATGAAGCCATGATGATTGCTTGGCATTTGCGCCTGCTGTGAGCTTGGCGACGCAGTGACATTGTCTTCTTCATCGTCGCTCGATTGATTGAGGATGCCTTTCAAATCTTCGACCTCGTTGCTCAGATTCGCCCAGAAGGAATTGTTAATGTAGCGCGATTTGCCCTCATTGACCACGAGTCGGCCGAATCTGTTCTCAAAACGTCCTTTCTGCTGCTGTTCCACCCACTGTGACTTCTTCTGGAACTCGTCTTCGCGGTCTTGATCAGGAGACGTCGCCACGTCCGGATCGATCCCGTTGTGACCATCATGTATGCCTCCACTCGTTGATCGCTGTCGCTGGTGCGCGGCGATGTCGTCCTTTGCGGCCACACCACCAGGCACCTCAGCGCCCAAGCCCTTGACGACACCCTCAAGTCTGCGCAAGCGTTCAAGCAGGTCCTTGTCCTTCCCCTCTCCCAATTTGCGTACCTTTCGTGGTGCTCGACCAGGTGCAGGAAAGACACATTCTATATGAGCTCGATTGCAATTGCTGCATGGGTGTAGCTTGTCGCATTTTACCTTTCTTCTTCGACATGTCACACACGATCGCGGATTGAGTGTCCTGCCTTGCGCATCTACTTGTAGCTTGCTGCTCGGTGCCTGTGCCTCAGCCTGTGCCTCTGCCGCGTCTTCGACAGCTCCCTCTTGGACAGCAGATGGGCCGTGAGCCAACGCGGCAGAAGGTGTTTCGGTGGAAGGAGGTAAGCGCGGGAGGAAGTCTGAAGGTGCTAGGAAGGCCGAGGGATTGGAGGATGGGTTACCATTAGTCGTTGCATTATTGGGTGATGCGTCTGAGGTTGGTGTCTCTTCTGCCATAGAGGTGTTTCTTCATGCATGCGGCTGGCCTTACATCGAATCGTTCCTCCGGAAACGTAAGTTCTACTTCTAAGTCTAATGAACGCTGAGCACGGCAGTCTCGCTGCCGGTTCTCTTTACTTTTGTTTACAAATGGAAGATCCTGAATGCCCCACTTTGCAAGCAGAGAGTGTCCAGTCGGAGCAGTTAAGACAGTGGAGGATGGGGAGCGATGACATGGTATACATGGATCTGGGGGATCCCTTCACTCGCCGCTGCCGTCCCGCGAGGCGAGCAGGGGAGATCGATGGCGGACAAGGGTTCAGGCACGATCGGGCTTGCAGGTGTCGTGGCTGCGATCTGAACTCAAAACTGCCTCCTGTGAGTCCCGCACTACCTAACAGTACTTCCGCTCGAACTCCTGTTACTACTCCTGCTGTACAGTAATGGTTTCTCTTATCTATCGTCCGTTGCACTCCCGCGGCACACTCGATGAAAATCATCAGGCAGGCAATCCCATGAAGATACTCGATGCTGACGTGTTAATGGATGCCATCTTGATCTCCAATCGAATGTCTCCTAGCACGAAGGCGACGGCTTCTACATCAGGGCACTTCCTGGGCAGCAGCAGAACACTTGTGTACTGGCAGTATATCATATAGGCACGAGTATGGCCAAGAGAACAAGGTTCCGGTTCCGGTTCCGCTTCTTTCATAGCTAATTCCGATCTAATCAAGTAAGTGTGGGTCGCAATATCTGCTCGTTAGAGCGTTTTTGTTGACAAATAACAAGAGTTCTGCGTTTGCATGAGCATCTGAGTAATCGTTCCCTTGATCTTCAAAACTGACACTTCGAAGCAGGCACGCCACATCTACCGTATATGGCCACGTCTCTGTGGTTGCGACAATGCACCCTGAGTCAATGTTATGATTCCAGCCAGTGATATATGATAACAACCACGAACGGCACGGCCCACAAGACTCTACACATCGTCATCGTTGGCGCAGGCCTCGGCGGTCTCGCCTGCGCAATACAATGCCGTCGCGAAGGTCTTGACGTGCTCGTCCTGGAAAAGGAGGCAGAGCTTAGTGAGCTCGGTGCTGGCATCCAAGTTCCTCCTAATGCTATCGCCGTCATGGAACACTTGAACTTGAGAGAAAAGCTTCTGAAAGCTGGCATGGTAGTCAAGCAGAGCGGGTTTCTTCTGAGATGGGAAGACGGTGCTGTCATTGGAGAGCGTCCCGGCAGTGATTGGGCTACGGCAAACTTTGGCCATGATTGGTGTGTTATACACCGAGCGGATTACCAGCGGGTCCTGGCCGACGAAGTCAAAAGGCTTGGCATTCAGATCAGGTTCGGGACCGAGGTGCTCGAAGTGAAATGTCATGATGAGATGCCGGAAATCATGCTCGCGACCGGAGAGGTGCTTGTGGCAGATGTCGTTATAGGTGCCGATGGCCTCAGGTCCGGAGTCCGCACCAGTGTACTCGGCCGTGTCAAAGAGCCAGAGCAATCAGGAGACCTAGCATATCGAGTTACGATCCCCCGAGAAGCCCTTGAGCAGGAGTCAGACGATTTCATCCAAGGTGTCCTTCATCGCTCCATAGACGCAATTTGGTGGGGCCCAGAGCGCCACGTAGTCCTTTACGCCGTACGAAATCGCACATTGATCAACATCGTCCTCGTACTCCCAGACGATCTGCCGATAGAAGTATCCAAACAGCCTGGCGACTTGGAAGAAATGCGAAAGCTGTTCGAGCACTGGGATCCACGACTGCAGCTTCTGCTCACCAAAGTCGACAAAGCTCTGAAATGGAAAATCTGGACCATGGAAGAGCTCGACACATGGACCAAAGGCTCTGTAGCCTTGCTAGGCGATGCATGTCACCCTATAGTCCCCTATGCAGCTCAAGGCGCGGCGATCGCAGTCGAAGACGGCGCAGTCCTCGGCAGGCTTCTCGGTCTATATTCCCGTTCAGCTTTCGGACGGATCGAGGGCAACTCCGGCAAAAGCAGATCGTTACCTTCTCTCCTTCAGCTCTATCAACGTATACGCAAGGAACGCACTGCTCTTATCAGATCGTATGCTGACGATGGAGGGGCCATATACTCAATGCCCGATGGTCCGGAGCAGATCGAACGGGATCGAAGGCTGAAGGAGCATGATTGGTGGGATGAGAATAAGCGCTTTCCCTGGGCTTATGCGGATCTGAAAAAGTCGAAGGGAATGCTCGGGTTTGATGCTGTGGGGAATGCTAATGAGGCGTGGGAGAGATGGCAGCTATATGACTGAAGGATTCCTCCAATCATCAACATGGTGTAGTCAGGATCATACGCTGGCCAAAAAACGTGCAGTGAAATACCCGAGAGGGCTCGATGCGCAGCAACTCGTGCATTGCACCTCCCTTCCTTGACGGACTGCTGTTATAGTACGCTAGTGCTAGGGTGCAAAGGACAGACTCTGTTCCACGATATGGGTCGGTTCTGGAGCCGTGAAACAGGCAGATTGATGATGCATGTGCAGCCTCACTTCAAGGGCGCGCTTTCTGCGAGGTGAAGACTACTACCACAGCGATCGGCACTATCTGATCCGAAATTGGTCAAGCGGTAGTACACGCCAGGCCGCTCTTTCCACCGCTCCTCCCACCGAAAAGCCGACACCTCGATAGCCGAACCTGATCACAGCAAAAGCTGCCATTGTCCGTCATAAACAGCTATGAGTAAGATGATTGCCTCTACTCAACGCTGCCGTCTTCTGCCGAGCTCTTCCTCAATAGTCTTGCAATCCACGTTTCACCATGGCTTCCACCAGCTGGACATGTATGACAGCGTGATCGATATCGCGATCCTCATCGAAAATCATCCCGTATGGCCAGAAGTTGTGCTTGTCGCAACTGAGTGTCGTATCCGACTTGTTTAGTTGGTTTAATAAGTTTGTGACCATGCCCCAATGAAGTGTCCCGTCGCGGTTACATCTAACATTCCAAGTCCCTGTCTGACCTACTCCAATCACTTGCGAGATCGCCCAAAGTGCATCCCATTGTTCAGTTCTTTGGCCCGAGCCCCAATAGACAGCCGACTTACTGCGCGAGCACCTAACGCTATGAATCTTCGGATAGTTGTAAACCGTGATTCGCTGTTCACCAATCGATGCAGTATACGCTTCGTAAGTGCTCACAGCGTCGGCAAACGCGTCTCTGATCTGTTTATCATCCTGTCGGAAGCCTTGAAAAAAGACGTCTATTGCTGTTGACGTGGCAATGGACGCGTACACCGCGATGAGGAGGAGATAGATGGTTCGCATTGCGAGTGTAGACTTGTGTGTATGAGTGCTGAAGTGGGTACAGTATCGTTGCTACTGAATATCGTGGCTACTAATGCGACTCATGCTTATATCAGTAGTGCTGCTGCTTCCTACGACTTCCGAACATGCCGTGATGTTTTCGGAAATGCCTGGAATAGTCGTCATGATCCGTGCAAGGAGAGCTTCGTGTTTCCAGGAAGTCGTGGTGAGGTGAGCGTGCTAAGTATATTGAGCCAAGCACGACTTCTGGGGAAATACGACTTCCGGGGAACCCTCATGGCCTTTCAGTAGCTCCCCTGCGCATTCTTCCTGAGCAGACGCCGTATCCGGATCCTATTTTGAGTGTCGGTACTACCGGTATCACGGTTGCACAATCGCAATACAGCGCTATCGCATACCTAGGCAGAGGGAGCGATGGAGTCAGCTTTGAGCAATTTGAACTAGACGCTGCCCGGCGGCGTGACGCGACCGCAGCACTGCACAGAGGCTTGGAATAGCCATTGCGCGGATTAGTCGAGGACAGTATTTGTGGTACGCGGTGTTCTACAGGCTTCGGCAGCAATACTTGGCATTCTGTATATCCATGTGCTGTACTTCCGCTTCTTTCTGATCAGCATCACGATTGCCAACCTTAAATCGGGAGTCCTGCGAGAGTCTGCATCGGTTGCTCATGCTCGCCTTGCAGCCTCAGGATTATACGGGCTTGGAGCACGGCATTGCCGCAAAGACAGTCATCCATGGCACACCAAAGTGCGACTTGGGAGTAGCGTGAGGATCTGTCAAGGCTGGCAACGGCGAACGAAAGCAGAAGCGATTCGATCATGATATCTCTCGACTCCAGAGATACGTGTTCCATGTTGAAAACCACATGTAGTCGAAAGACTGCTCGTGGTGGAGCACAGGGCCTGGAGCTTGTTGCCTTGCTTCTCGATGCGTCTGTCGACTCCTTACGGTAGACGTAGAGCACCTACTCTTAAGGTGCGGTACGGACCTTTAGTATCTCTTCGCAAGTCGCGATTTCACAAGCGTCTGCCATCTTTGAGTAAGACAAAATGGATGCGAAAAGTGAAGGTTGGCACGCTCGAGGCTCGGACGATTTTCTTGTCAACAAACAGTCCGTGCATCAAGCCACCCTCCACCCACTACGGATGATTCTCGGGCTATATACATATAATACACAACGCCGGCTATCTAGCTTTTATTCTATATGTAGGGGCCAAGTCTACAATGACAATATAAATCATTAACAACCAGTCGTTCTACTTGGAACGCCTGCAGCAATACTGATATCTGTGACCCCTCATATTGCGGCCGATAACGGAGCTGGCTCGCGAATACAGCATTGGACTTCGAGCATACAACTTTCTGCCAGATCGTTTCCATATAGAAGTTGCTTGCCCTATCGCGGCTTTGCGCATATATTTCAGCATCTCATAATTTGGGCTGTCGACCATTACATTATCCGATATACCAAGATGGAAGAAACCAGACTACTAGCTGCTCAAGAGATTGCGAAACACAATACAGCTGAGGACTGTTGGCTCGTGATTGATGATGCAGTATGGGACTGTACCAACTTCGCACCTAGTCACCCCGGTGGCGCACATCTCTTGCTAAAACATGCTGGTCATGATGCTACAGCAGCATATACAGAGATACACTCGCCATCGATAGTGAAGAACAGTTTAGATCCAGCCTGCTTCAGAGGCAACCTCGACAGATCCACTATCACCTCAGACTGGACAGCCAAACCACTTCCTACCAATCCAACGCAGGCCGTGCCAGACAACGAGAAGCCGCCACTGCATAGCATTATCAATTTGTATGCTACATGATGTTCGTGTTGCAGGACCAACTACTGACCACTGCAGGAACGATTTCGAGGTGGCGTCGGCAAAAAGCGCCTCCGCAAAGAATCATGCATTTTACTCTACAGCTGCCACAGACTGCTGGACTCGGGATCAAAATCTGTCCATGCTCTCGCGTATCTGGTTTAGGCCGCACGTGATGCGGGACGTCGCCACTGTCGACACTTCTAGCACAATCTTGGGGATACCTGTAAAGCTACCGTTATTCATCTGTCCTTCAGGGTTGGCTAAGATGATCAATCCGGAAGGTGAAAAGGCTCTTGCAAGAGCTACAAAGACAACTGGAATTATAGAAATTGTTAGACTTGTGCTTGCTCCCTGCGTGGGGCTCGTCGCTAATGTTCGAGCAGATCTCTACTAACGCTAGCTATCCAGCCCGTGAGATTGTGGAGCAAGCTCCTGGACAACCGTTCATGTTTCAACTCTATGTTAACAAAGATCGCAAGAAGTCGGAAGAGGTCATTGCAAACGTTGTTGCACTAGGTATTCGGGCCATTTTCGTCACCGTTGATGCTGCAGGCAGAGGCAAGCGCGAGTCTGATGAAAGGTTGCGAGTGGACGAGATCATAGACAACCCGCTCACTGGCGAGAAGGGTACCGGTAAACGTGGTGGTGGTCTGACAAAGATCGTGGGCAGCTTCATCGACCAAGCCTTGACGTGGGACGACATCGAGTGGATTCGCAGCTTGACTGACCTACCGATTGTCCTCAAGGGGATCATGACCGCGGAAGATGCTAAGCGCGCAATGGATCACAAGGTCGATGGCATACTGCTGTCGAATCACGGCGGCAGAAACTTGGACTACAGCCCCCCATCCATTTTGATTTTGCTCGAGATGCACAAGCAATGTCCGGAAGTCTTTGACGCCATGGAGGTTTATGTCGATGGCGGGTTCCGACGAGGCGGCGATATGCTTAAGGCACTCTGTCTCGGGGCCAAAGCGGTTGGCATGGGACGACCTTTCTTGTTCGCGCTAAACTATGGCACCGAGGGTGCTGAGCATCTTGTTGAGAGTGAGCTGCAACTATTCAGCATTGAATAACGTCGACTGACCTAGATTCGCAGTTCTCAAAGAGGAGCTTGAGTCTGCAATGAAACTAATGGGTATTCGTAATCTGTCGCAGGTTCATCCCGGGCTGGTGAACACTTCGGATGTTGACCATCTCGTACCATCAACACCGGATCATCCTTATGCGAAGTGGCGTCCTAAGGCTAGGATATAGTTCATGCACTGTTCATCGAGACCTGGAGTGCAACTCCAGATCAGAGTCCCGTAGTGTCACTGCACAAAATAAAACACGACGCTGGGAAAAAGCATCCGATTCTCGGAACCTGTTATGACGCAGATGCTGCCCCGCCTGAAGCCCTCTGCCGGCGTGATACAGCCAACATAGCGTCGATCTCTGTTAAATAGCAAGAAGCCAATGTCATCGAGATGACTGGTCGCTAGAGCGCTACGGGAGCTGCCTCTCAAGAACAGCAATAAAACTGCAACGTGCCCAGCGACCTCCACATCCACTCTCGCCGCGTGCCGAACGAGATCTCCGACAAAGCATTCAAGCCACCATCGATCCTCTCGGCCATACAGCAACATGGCTCGTAAGTCTCCCCAATACCACCATGTCGCATCGCTCATCTGAATCCACCCTAAGACACAACTCATCCCCCCGACATCCCAATCCCCCAAGACGACGGAGCCTGCAACCACCTCACCGGCCTATCCATCCCCTCCCTCTCCCTCCCCTCAACATCCGGCACCCTCATCAATCCCTCCACTCTCCCCGGCCTCACTATCCTCTTCTTCTACCCTCGCACCGGAGCCCCCAATGAAACAATCCCCGAAACCTGGAACCAAATCCCCGGCGCCCGCGGCTGCACGCCCCAAACCTGCTCCTTCCGTGACGCCGCAGACGACCTTCTCTCTCAGGGAGTCAACCACGTCTTCGGCTGCAGCACCCAAGATACGCCATATCAACAGGAGGCGAAGGAACGTCTCCGACTGCCGTATCAATTGCTGAGTGACGAGAACTTGGCACTTGCTACGGCATTGAAGTTGCCGATGTTTGAGTGGGAGGGGAAGAGGTTGATTAAGAGGTTGACTTTGGTCATTGAGGATGGGAGGATCGCGAAGGTGTTTTATCCGGTGTTTCCGCCGGGGGAGAGTGCTAGTGAGGTGTTGGCGTGGTTGAAGGGGGATCGGGGGAGGCAATGAGTCCTCTGTGGATGAGGCGAATGAGGGGATGAGGCGTTTTGTAGGGTTGGTAGAGGGGAGTGTGATTTTGGCGAGGTTGCGTTCGAAGGTTTGGAGTGGTTCGACTCCATGACTGTATGTTTACGCGATGGAATGAGCTGAATTGACCAGGAGCACATGCCGATCCATCATACCTCCAGGCGTCGAATCAGCTGAAAATACTTCTTGAACCCTTTGAGTGGGAATTGGGCACTATCCCTCCATAAGGCCTCTACTCATAGATGACGAGTTGCCCCTTAGTTAGCCACAGACAGCTATTCGTATAGGCACTGCCATAGGATGGAACAGCTTGAAGCAGCGGATTCGGCTATGTGTGGTGTACAATGCCACCGTCGACTTCGTGGGCAGTGGCTCATCGGAGTGTGAAGAGTGGTGTCGCACCACTTCGGCGACCTTGCCGACCCGGATGCGCATCTAGAAGCCAATGGCCGTCCAAAAGGTGCGCAATTCGACATTTGGGTTACTAAATGAGGCCCAAATCGTCCTGACTGACATGGACTGGTAAAGTGCAGTATTAAATTCTCTGCCCAGAATAGACCTTTGGCAGTACAAACAATGTCGAATCTAATACACGTCAGAAACGAATCTATCCGTCTTCACACTCTGCAACCACTGCTCGGCCTCGTCCTCACTCTTGCCAGTGCGATCACAATAGATCTTCTTGCACGCCTCAGCACACGACTTGCCGAGCCTGGCTGCGCTACCGCACAAAAAGATCTTGCCGCCGGCAAGGAACATTTCCGCGATCTGATCCTGGTCCTCGAGAAGAAGATCTTGCACGTAATGAGGACCATCACCGCCATGCTTGCTGAAAGCGGGCTTGACCTTGACGACACCCTTCTTCTCCCACTCTCGCAGCTCATCTTTGTAGATGAAGTCCTTGTCCTCATCGCGGCATCCAAAGTACAGAACTGCGGGACCGAGCTGGCGCACACCAGCATCGGCAATGGCGGCGCGTTCTTGGAGGAATGCACGCATTGGTGCGATGCCGGTTCCAGCCGCTACCATGATCAGAGGCACTTCGGCTGATGGTATGCGGAAGCCTACATTAGTCTCACGCACGAAGCACGAGATGCGATCTCCTACTCGCCGAGTGGCCAAGTAGGTGGATGCAACTCCTTGGAAGATGCCGTGACCGGAGAATGCTGGAGATTCGTGTACGTCGATCGTCAAAGAAACGCATTCGGGCTGTACGAGTGGTGAAGAGCTGATCGAGTATTGTCGTGGTGCCAGCGGCGAGAGCATGTCTACGAAATCTGCGAACGGCAAGGTGACAGCATGATCCTCGAGGACATCGATAATGCTGTATCTTTTTTGTAAAATCGTCTGATAGTCCTGGATCATTTTCTCGATCCCGGCCTTTGCTTCGGCGTTTCCGTGTTCTGCGATTCTCTCAAGTTGTCGCTTTGTGACGGGGCTTGCCAGCTCAACCGCGCTCGACAAGAACTCTGCTACGGATACCGGCTCAGAAGGCAAAAACTTCTTCGCAGATCCAGCAAATGAAACGACATCGTGGTGATGTAGTCCGAAGAATGCCGAGACGCGACGCACAGCCTCGATCGGATTGTGCGGTTGCACAACTAGATAGTCCCCGGCATTGTACTCTGCATCCTGAGGTAGTCCAATGACCAAATGGCGCTTCGCTGGTCCGACTGCGGTATCAGCTAGCTCTTTGTTTTCAACGACAGTGCCCAAGTTCATCTCGCTTCCGCCAAGAGCACGACCCAGAGGGTTGCGCTCGACTTTAGCTTCGAGAGTTACTTTCGCTGATGGAGCCGTTCCGCCGCTGAGTGCTTCGAGCAGCTTGTCGAGCCATTCGTCCCATGGTCCGATGGGATCCTCTTTGACATTTGAATATCCAGCTTCAATGATTTTCGTGGCACCATTTTTGGCGGTAAGCTCATCGACGAGTCGAGGGACGCGGTGAAATGTATTGGCCCAGTCAGAATTGCCCACTCCGTAGACAGCGAGCTTGACGTCCTTTAAAGACTGGCTCGCGCTATCGAGTCCTTCTAGCCATTGCACAAACTTCTTCGCATTATCTGGTGGAAGACCTTCGTAGGAGGATGTAATGATGACGACGGGCTGATCAGTCGGAACAAGCTCTGTTGCGGCATCAAGGCTGGCGATGGTGGTGTCGAAGCCGTGGTCATTCGCAGCTGTTTGCAAAGCTTGAGCCAATGCTTCACAGGTACCTAGACCATTGATTAGCTCAGCACATTCGCTTTTCCCCAAGTTGTCGTGTACCTGTGGATCCTCCGAAATAGACTGCCAATGACTTCTTTTCACCATCTGCTGCAGGCTTGTGAGCAGAATGATGAGCCTTAGTACTATTTGTACCATCTCTCGGCGAGTGCATGCCACCGGGTATGCCAGTGTACAGCGACTTTCCAGCTCGGCGTCTGACCTTCATCTTGAAATTGTTTGGCTTGATGGTCAGCGTCGACTTGAGCTGCAGATCATAGGTGGGATCAGCCAGCTCGATCTGGAATCGTTGCAACACCATCGCAATATTCATAATCATCTCTTGCTCGGCGAAGCCGCGTCCGATGCAGGCACGCATACCATTGCCAAACGGCTTCCAGCTGTTAGGCGGAAGTGCTTGCAGGCCACCATTCAACCATCGCTCCGGCCTGAAGACTTCAGCATCGTCTCCCCAAGCTTCTTTGTCCCGGTGCAGTAATCGGATGTTGACCGAGACCGGGGTGCCCTTGGGAACGAGGTATGTGCCGTCAATGACTTGGTCTTCCTCGGACTCGACAGTAATAATACCTATTGGCGCACTAAATCGAAGTGTCTCTTTGATACAGGCATCGATCTTCAATAAGGTCAGCTTGCAGCAGATCACAGGGTGTCACGGTACGTACGTAATCGAGCTTCGAGATGTGGTCGACAGTCAGTACACTGTCTCCCACCACTTCATCAACCTGCTTCTGCGCTTTAAGCAAGCATTCGGGGTTCTTGATGAGGTTGAGATATGTGAAGGATAGCCTGCATCGAATTAAGTATGTACTGCAACGACTGGCAACGAACACTTACGTGGCACTTGTGGTTTCATGTCCTGCTACTAGGAATGTGGCCATTTGGTAGCGGATGTTCTCGTCTGACAGCCCCTCACCGGTCTCGCGATCGACGGTATTGAGCATTGCATTGAGAAGATCGTGACTGTACGGTCGCGGATTCTTCTTTCTGTCGGCAACGACTTCATCACACAGATGCCACATCGCTTTGACCTGCTCCTGGCGCTTTTGCTCGGAACTGCGATACAGTGGCTGCATTATCTTCGGTCGCGCGGCTCTCTTGCCCGACTCCAGCAGGACGTCTGCCATCTGCTGTGCAAAAGGGTGGGCATCGTTGGTGTAGAATTCGTTAAATCTGAATGAGAATGCACAAAGTCTGCGTTGTGGCCGTTAGAGAAGCTCAGGCAGTAGATTGGATGGACTTGCCCGATAGTATCGAATGCCAGTCTCGTCAGGTCGTCGCTACAGTCGATCTCATGTTCTGGACCAAGTCTATCCCAGCGGAGAACCTATCACGAAGTCAGCCGCTGAAGGGAGACGGCCATGACAGCCACGAGCCTACCATCTGGCTGGCAATGTCTTGCATATCGTCAAACATCTTCCGGATGCCAATGGGTCCTGTTGGGGTCAGCTCATCAGTTGCTTGTGACAAGGCTCACAAGCTTACCAAAGGCCGGCGTGAGCATCCTATGTGCCTTCCCCCAATTTGGCTCGTGTTTGTATGCGGTGAAGAGGCCGTCACCGAGTAGAGCCCGCACTTCATTAAGACCATGTGAGACGACCTTGTGGAATCGACTTTGATCACACACCTCGTTGGTCAGCTTCTGTGTTGCGACATATACACGATCGCCGTTCAAGTTCAGTTTCATGATAGGGCCGTATAATTGCTGAAGCCTCCATATCTCTCGCAGCTCAAAGGCAGGGTCGATGTCTGGAAGATTTCCGAGCAGTCCCATCAAATGTTGAGGAGGCTGGGGTATGGTCTCATATTGAGTGTTATCTGTTGTGGTCATGTTGGCGAGGTAGATGTTCTGTCACTACTCCTGCCGTTGGGTGTCATCTCGATAGCGCTGCGGGTGCCTTTCGTGTTATATATCGCTGTCGGTGTCACTGACCACGTCATAGTCAACGAGACGAGACCCAGGACAGTACAGGCTGGAACAGCCAAGCTTGATCGAAGGCTGCAGCGGCGGTGCATGTCTGCAGTGTACTTGACCAACGATGCCGACCCCAAATGATGGTTCCATCCAGTCGGTCCTGGGTCTTGCAGTATGTGCCGGCATTGAGGGAACGAAGCTTGTCCCATGCCTGTTATCATAACGTGCAGCCTGAGTCGGATATGGCTTACCTGTGCAGCATGACTCAGTCCGGGAACAGAGCTCGGCGTGCCAATCAGGCATATTCCTGTTGCCACGCACAGATCACCAGCACGCTACGCGGCAGATGCATGCATGATTTGCGGGACTAGATTTTGATTGACGTGCTGCCATGTCAACTACAAGGGGGTGTCGTCAGAAGTTAGCAGCAGTGCCACAGCAGGGTGTGCGCTGTCGGATAATTTGTGCTTCCTCCCGTGCTCTCGCCAACAACTGGAGCCTTGTCCGAGTCGTCTTTTCAAAGTGCCACGATCCGACATCACATGTATCTTGGCAGGTATCGGCTATCCGGGTTACAGCTTCCGGCCTCGATCATATATCACGGTCACTGTGTTTGAATGAGGTACATTGTATATGCCTGCATGCGTACGGATCGTATTCGACGTCGGCAACGATTGTTGTCTTCCGGCGCCGGGCACTGCGAACCTGACCAACACCCATCGACGCCATCAGACGTTTCAAGAGCGATTTTTTCCACTTGCTGACTATGCTAATCGTCCTAGGACACGCTGGAACACACGCAGCTTGGAGTACATGTAGCTGGTAAGATATACATGACGACATGACATGACGACTGTCGAGGGCCTCAGGCTTCGAGCTGAATGCCGGGACCAGCCGTGCACGTGACCGAAAGCTGCCAAGCGCGTCGCGTCTCCTTGGCGAATCGGGGCCAGCTCCTCGAACTCTGTCACTAGTGGATAAGCATCTCAGGTAGGAAAAAGTTCTTGGACAGGAGAAACATGTGCAGCTTCATCATCACATCATCCTTCTGCAATTCCATTCTTTCTTCCTCGTCAAGCATCACCTGTCTGTATTAGTACTTCGGGTTGATACAGGTGTCGCACGAGATTCAGACGCGCACATCTGCATTCGTTGCAGACCATCCACACGATGCGGCGAGCCTTGCAGAGATGTTCAGCATCTCTTCCTCGATCACTTTCGACCTTTGCGCCCATCACTCGAACTGCACAGCAAGGCTTGGGACTGCAATCATTGATAGCGCCTAGGAGCGCCACCTTGAGACTTCCCAACATCGTACGAACACTTCACCAAGCATCGCCATCACAGCAACAAGCAGCGGCAGCACAAGAGACAGAGCCGATCGGTGACGAGCACGATGGTAGCAAAGCACCCATCACCAAGTTCGAGGAGCTGGAAACGAGAAACGTGGTGCATCCCAATGTAGTCCGCACCATCACCCGCGACATGGGCCTCGAGACAATGACCGATGTACAGTCCGCCACTATTAACGAGGCCATCAAGGGTACAGATATCATCGCACAGGCGAGGACTGGTACGGGAAAGACGATGGCTTTTTTGCTTCCCATTCTGCAGAACATCATCAATGTCGATCCCGATCTCGCGCATCGGTCTCGCGGACGACGAGGACCAAGGACGACCGCTGACGATATCCGCGCCCTCATCGTGTCGCCGACGAGAGAATTGGCCGAGCAGATTGCGGAAGAGGCGAGGAAGCTGACACGCAACACCGGTGTCATTGTTCAGACTGCTGTAGGTGGAACGCACAAGAGCGCAGGTCTTCGAGCCATTCAGGGTCAGGGATGTCATCTGCTCGTCGGCACACCGGGACGTCTGAAGGACATATTGTCAGACCCAAATACCCGTGTTGAGGCTCCCGATCTCTCGGCATTGGTCTTCGACGAGGCTGACCGCCTGCTCGACCAAGGATTCTGGCCCGAAATTCAAGAGATCATGCGTCTACTGCCAACTAATGCGGAGAAGGAGCGTCAAACGATGATGTTTTCCGCTACTGTGCCCAGAGAAGTGGTCAGTCTAGTGCGCAGCACTCTCAAGCCAGGCTTCCAATATGTCAAGTGTGTCAGAGACGACGAGCAGCCCACGCACGAAAGAGTACCGCAGAAAGTGGTCAAGGTCGCTGGCTTTGAGAACACTCTTCCAGTCCTCATCGAGATATGCCAAAAAGCCATCCAGGACTCGAAGAATCCCGGCGCAAGACCTTTCAAGGCAATCGTGTACTTCAACAGCACAGCTGAAGTAACTCTGGCTACATCGGTTCTGCAATCTCTGCAAGAGTCAGGCCAAGAATCCGGGGTTGCTTTTGGCGGACGACATGCACCACATCCATGGTCACCAACCCGCATAGCCGAGATTCATGCCAAATTGACACAGCAGCAACGCACAAGAGCCGCGGATGACTTCCGAAACTGCCAGAGCGGGATCCTGATTTCGTCCGACGTGACAGCACGTGGAATGGACTTCCCAAACGTCACACACGTCATTCAAATGGGCTTGCCGACAAGTGCGGAGCAGTATGTGCACCGTATTGGTCGTACTGCTCGTGCTGGCAAGGAGGGAGAGGGTTGGCTCGTTCTCAATCCAATCGAAGCCAGAGAGGCACGCTCCCGGCTGCGTGATCTACCTTTACAGCAAGACGAATCACTTACGGTACCAGCACTGGATCTCACCAAGGCGGCAGACGTGCCTGCCAGCGCTGGCAGAATTCTCAGCATGTTTCAAGCGGCTGTACAGCGCGTGCCCATGAGCGAGAAGGGCAAGGTCTACCTTGCCCAGCTCGGAGTCTTCGCTTGGTACCCGCGCAAGGGTGAACTCATCCGCTACATGAACAACTTATCGCAGTTTGGCTGGGGCCTTCGAACGCCCCCGGCAGTGCCAGCTGCACTCGCGCAAAAGTTACGCATCGCTAATGAGGAAGGTCTGAACATTGGTGTACGTGGGAGCAGATTCGGCGACCGAGGCGACGATTCACGCGCTCGACAAAGCTCTGGAGGCGGCTTCGGCAGTGACTTCGGGCGAGAGGACAATTATGGCGGAAGATCAGGTGGCAGAGGAGGGTTCGATGGTGGACGTCCCTCGTACGGAGGTAGGGGAGGCTTTGATCGTGATGGAGGACGTCCCCCGTACGGCAACAGAGGCGGCCAATCAGGAGGTGATGCGCTCAAGCGTAGACCTATCTACGACGATCCGTTCAGCTGAGATACGCAAACGTAGAACGGTGTAGCATGTCACGACTGTATACTTGACGCATAGCGGCGGCGCTCTGGGCGGTGTAGGTCTAGGAGGTAGTACGGTCGGCGAGCCAGGATGACACAGTGTATGAATAGCGTCGGCCTCTGATGGGCTGGCATGTAGATCTCCAATCATGATACCCTTGTCTTGGCACTTGACAGAGCAAAACCATACTATGCCATTGTCGTTTTGATGCCTCGTCGTGCTGATGATCAAGCAAGAGATCGTACTATCAACTGCCGGACAGAAAGACGTCCCCGCAATAATCTTGACTCCACCACAATCCACCTGCTGAGCAATTGCGGCAACTGCGGGACATTCCATCACGCCGTAGTCGCATATTATAACACATGATCAATCAATCACATTCGGATTGATGCCAACTACGTGAATGTTCCCCAGGAGCATTGCAACCAAGTCCAGTTTCCCGTCAAGAAAAGTACATCCCATCAGTAACCGCCTCATCAGCAGAAGCTTCGGCAATACATCGAGGAACATGGGCGGCATTACAGCATGGGATCGCTTAATCCGCTACGTCTCAGCTAAAGATGGCAAGATTCGATACGGCGAACCAATAGTCAGCGATGCGAAGTCCGACATTGACGTCCTGGCACAAAAAGGTGACCTGAAAGTCAAAGTCCTCGAAGGTCCAACTCCCTACGATGCCCAGCAGACCGGCGAAGAAGACGAGGTCAAACAATTGCTCGGACCTTTGACACCTCAAGACGTTCCTATCGTCAGATGCGTCGGCTTGAATTACAAAACTCACAGTATGTCGATATCCGACAATCTTGATCGCCAACACATCACATTGGTCCACTCCATCTAACATACTACACCCCAGTCCTCGAAACCGGCTTCGACCTCCCCTCAAACCCAACCCTCTTCGTCAAACCCTCCATGGCCGTAGCAGACACCAGAAAGCCCACACCAATCCCCAAATTCGGCCAAACAAAATGCGACTACGAAGGCGAGCTCACAGTCGTAATCGGCAAAGACGCAAAGAACGTTTCCGAAGCAGACGCCCTAGACTACGTGCGTTCAAGAACCCTACCCTACCCTACCCTGACCCATCCATCCCATCCCACCTCCCAAACCCCTCGCGCCAAGACAACTAGCGACTGACCTAAAACCAATTCTGACATTATCACACCTCCCAGGTGGCAGGCTACGTAAGCTCCAACGACGTCTCCTGCCGCGACTGGCAAATGGACGCCGACAAAGCCGGCATGATGCCGCAATGGACCTTCTCCAAATCCTTCGACGGCTACGCCCCCCTCGGCCCCGCCATAGTCTCCACATCCATCCTCGGCGACGCCAAAGGCCTCTCTCTCAAGACGTTCGTCAATGGCGAAGAGCGGCAGAATTCCAGTACGGACGATCTGTGCTTTGGTGTGAGGCAGTTGGTGAGTTTTTTGTCGACAGGGCAGACGCTTCAGAGGGGGAGTTTGATTATGACGGGGACGCCTGGGGGTGTGGGGGTTGGGTTTAAGCCTCAGAGGTTTTTGAAGGATGGGGATGAGGTGAGGGTGGAGATTGGCGGGATTGGAAGTGTTGTGACGTGGATGAAGTTTGATGATTGATCAGAAGTGGTATGTATGTGATTAATACATGTAACGTCCCTCCCCAAGTCAGCTTTCGTCCTACCACACCAAATTATTGTAGCGCCAAGTCTCTCCTCTCTCGCTGTCCAATGTCATACCTTGGGCTCCCGATGTGCTAAACCCAACTCGATAGAATTCTACGCTCTCAAGCTGAGCCGTCGGAAACATAACGCTCAAAACGACCTTCTTTGGGTGGAGTGACATCCAAAGTCCCATCCTCGCGGCGCTCAATCCAAGTACGACGATCCCGTTCGATGCTTTCCAAGATCATATCGTTCATGTCATCTTCGACATGATCTACCAGAGTTGCAAAGCTCTGCCACTGAACAGAAGGCGTCTGCAATGCCACAGCAGGAGCGCGAGCCGGTGTCATGCCGCTGTTGGCTGCTGGTGCACGTGGTGGTGTGACGGCTATGAATGTGCTACGGTAGGGATCACGGTGCGAAGGTGTGGCAGCGGTCGTGGCCATAGAAGGTCGTGGTAGTCTGCTTGTGTCAGATAGTGGACGAAATCTTCTGCTAGATCTAGTCACGTCCGCTGGAGTTTGCGGTTGCAATGTCGGCGATCTCGAGTCGTGATATACTGGTACTTTTGGTGTGACTGTAGCATCTAGACTGTGGGGTATTATTGTCAAGCTCGATCTCGCGGACGTTGAGGGGCAGCCAGCGAAAGTGGATGACTGCGGGCTCGATATTGCGGAAGCTCGTACTGGAGGTGTGCTTGGTGTTATGCCAGAATTTGGCGAGCTTACCAAGCGAGGCGAATGCGGCGAGGGTGGTAGTGAATATGGCAGCGGTGTCGAAGCCGGAGATAAAGGCAGATCCAGGGGCGGAAGTGCGAGAGTAACGGCGACTGGGTCCTCGAGTACGGAATTGAGACTGCTTCCTGTTTGCACACAGCGTGCCGTGCGAATCACTGCAGGTGGCGGAGATTCAATATGCTCTGCGTCACGCTTGACAGATTGCCCTGGGCATGGTGTAGAACCACCTCGAATCGGCGATACAAGTGGCGAGCATTGTTGTTCAGGTCGCTCGTACGAGTCAAGTCTGAAAGGATCTCCGTTCAACAACGAGGGTCGAGCTCTACCAGCCGGTGGGCGCTCCCATGATCTGCCTACAGATCGTGGCCGAAAGCGACCAAGATTTCGAGCCAGGTCGTCTAGCGGTGACATCCGGTTCAGCAAATCATTTTCCGGTGTACGGTTGGGAGCAGAGCTTGTAGATGACGCCCCTGACACGCTGGACAAGCGAGAAGGTTGACTGTGAAGTCTGTTGGCCGAGTTCCACGAGAACGAACTGCTGCGCGGATGTGGTATAACTGCTGGGTGAGGTCGTGTCAGGAGGTTTGGCGTAGAGCGGCTGCTCGTTGATGGTGCTGGTGATGGGGCGTTGAATCGGTCTTTTTCTTGTGAGAGTAAATCTACACGCATTGCCCGCGCGTTCGGTTGAATGGCCGTTGACGAGCTACGTGGACACTCAAGATCGGCCATGGGCGCCTGGGAACTTCTGCGCCGAGGCAAGACAATCCGACGAGGCGTTACACTGTTTCGTCGTGCACCAGCTGCCATATTCTGGAGCTGCGGCATTGCAGGGTAACGACCCAAGTCCGGTATGACGCGTTGAATGGCAGCATTCTGATCGTTCGTGCGACTTCTACGCCGCGCCTGAACCATTCGAACAGCTGGAAGAGCATCCAGACTGTTCGAGGAAGTACTGACATGCTCGGCCTCGTTCGACGATCGTTGGGAATTGCGCTCGAAAGATGAACGAATACGTAACTGGGGTGACGGATGCGAAGCCTCTGGGTTGATGCGGACCTGCTGATGTTCGATGCCTCTATGACTGCTATCCGGGCCGAGATCGACAGTGGTAGCGTGTCGACCCTCAGGCACAAAAATTGGAGCTCCCGGGTCAAGTGGAGCACTGGACTGAGGCCTCTCCTCCACTGGCTGCCCTACAAGCAGAGATGTTGTCAGTGTTCTCGGACCTGATCGAGCCACCTCAGGTGAGTTGGCAATCTGCTGGTTAACCTGCTCTTCGACCGCACGCCTGAAGATATGCGGTCTACGGAGCTGTCTCGCTTCTGTCTCTGCTTGGAGAAGAGTTTCTTCTTCGTGGATCGTGAAATCCTGCGGAGGTTTCTTTGGACTGCGATTGGTAGGTGGCGGGTCTGCAAGCGATATCGTCGCTGCCGAAACTGGTCTGTGAAAGACGCGGGTTTGGGCCAGTAGCTGATCTGACGCCGTCCGAATATTTTCGGAGCTTTCAATTGCCACCGCAGCGTCTAGGTCCTGGTTACCGCTGTCTTCTCCATGGACAGGGTGTATTGTTGCGTGAGAGGAGTGTGATTCGGCCCATCTACCGACTCTATTGGCGCTAGCAGGTACATAGCTCTGTTTCGTCAATCGCGCTGGGCCACTCGCCAATCGAGCAGGGCGTGGTATCATCGGTCGTCTGCGAGCCCATCTGCGCTCGAAGTCGGATATGTCGGCGGCAGTGAGGTTGATACGGGTGGGTGGACAGCTCAGCATGATATCTTCCACCGGCGTTGCAGCAGAAATTGAGCTCAAAACGTGAAATTGGCAGACACAGAAGAAAAGACGGAGGGGTGCAAGAGGAAAGATATCGACAGCGCTGTAACGACCATGATGAGGAAGCCATGAGCATGATGCTCGCAGGTACGTTCAGCCAGCGTATGGCAGTAATTGTACATGCCTCTTAAATCGGAGAAGTCGAGATGAAGATCTTCTTGAGGGAAGAAGCGAGGTCGCAGCAATGGTGAGGAAGGCGTCACTTCGACACATCTTGAGAGGCTGCGGTGTTGTCTTCCATGTCATGAAACTAGCCGCGAAGGTTGCAGCTTTCGGGGCCTCTTCTGCTTCTGCTTCTTCTCCTTCTACTCTTCGTCATTTAGAGCGGATGTATCACTTGTCAACCTTGCGCGACTATCGATCTGGACCGTCATCGTATAGCCATTATGTCCGTGATGCTGGTGAAGCTGGGGGAAGACTCCGCGGTCATCTACAAAGACGCGACGCGACGACCCCCAAGACAACAACACACGTGAAAGGATCAGTCTTGGCAAATGCGGGGCATCGCGTCGTTGTGCAAGGTTCATGCGCTGGACTTGCCGAGCCGTGGCGTCATCCCGTCTGGCGGCACGTCTTTCCACTGGAGATGTGTGCATGTGATCGCGTGAATACCGTCGTCTTTCATTCATCATACACCGCGCCCTCTGACCTGCTCACACCCTCTGGCTCTGCGCCACGAACACTCCTTGGATTCGAATTGCATGCATTCATCATCTCTTCTCTACCTTGACTGGATCTCCTGAGATGTCCTTGTAGCCCATGATGTCGCCAAGTCGCAGCAGCTTGAGGCACGCGATATCATCTGGTGCAAACAAGCTACCAAGCCATACCACCCTCGAACAAAGATCTCGATAGTCAACACCAATCGTTGACGCCGGCTCGTATCTGGCACGATACGTCGCGGACAAGATGTCGTGGTGGCAGAACAAGATCCTGCGCTATGGGCTCCGGTATGGTCTGCAGCGCACTGGGCTGCTCGAAGACACGGCGCTGGACTTGGACAACTTGGACATTTCCATAGGGAAGCAGAATGTTATAGAGCTCAAGGACGTTGGGTTGAACATCGAGCGAATCACTAAGTTGGCTCAGCTGCCGCCGGCTCTGCGCCTTGAGGTTGCCCGTGTACTGTCACTGCGCCTCACCATACCCGCTGACTTCTACCACTCGAGCATCGTGGTGGAAGTGGATGGCGTAGATATCTTGGCCCGTCTGCAAGATGAAGATGCCGACCCTCACGCGAAGATCCCTGGCAGAAGAGCTAGATCCCCTGTCATAACAAGAACTCCACAACATAGGAAGATGAATCGTCGATTGCACTCCCCTCCACCTTACGCTCCTGAGGACACATCAGAAGTGGCGGATGATATTCGTCTACCCACGACACAAGAGGTGGCAAAGTCATTCCTGATGGACGAGCCAGTACAACAGCGAAGGGAGCTGGAAGCGCAAATGGCAGCGAGTGCGCAAGATTTGGAAGAGTCGTTCGTAAGCGAAAGTAGCGAGGGCGGTGCTACAGGACTGGGCATGGGCGTTGGTGTTCCTACGTTCTTGGCCAGTTTCCTACAAGGTATCGTGGACAGGTTAAAGCTGGAGGTCAAGAACGTGCAAGTCAAGATCGAGACGGAAATACCGGGCGACTCCGCGCAAACCACGCCACTATCCCTGAGGCTGGAGGTCGAAACAATCTCCGTCGAAAGTTTGAATGCTGCCGACCAGAATGCATCAGAAAATTCGATTCCAAGGCGAGCCGTTGACCTTGGCAACATCAGCTTGACCCTATTGTCTGAAGACATTGCGCTGACAGATATGTCTGACCCTGGCGTACTTTCTTCCCAAAACGATAGCAAAGCTATGTCCATTCGATCTGGTCCAGTCAGTCCTGACTCGGAGGTGGCCGAAGTGGTCGACCAGCAGCAATCCGCCACTCTAGCCCAGATGTCTCGCAGCATCGGTGATAGACATGCATATGAGCAGGCGTTTGGCCCAACGATACCAGCTCCAACACCGTCACCACCGCACACGCCAGCGTCTGCCAGAGCCACGGTCGTGATTCCTGATGACGAACTCTATCAAGAAGTCGTCAACCACGACCAAGATGCACTGCTAGGTAGAGCTTCGGAGTCCGAGATACGTCCAGGTGATGATAACATAAGCTGGGGGTCAAGACAAAGTCAGGCAAGCGCTCATGTTGAAGATCTGTGGAAGTCGATGGTTAGCGGAGACGATTTGCCGACTTCATTCATTGCGGAACAGACTCGCATATCTGCACCACCATCGCAATCTTCTCGTGCCAATAGTCCGCTGTCCGCCAGGCATCGCCGCCCTGTCTCGCCGTATGACCGGCATCTTTCAAGTCCAGGATCCTGGCCTAGGCTCGATGAAAGCCCACAACGCCATCGTTCACAGCATGGGCCGGGATCATGGCCTGCCCTCGACCAAAGCCATCATAAGTCGTTTGATCCGCTTGATGAAGTCATGCACGCGTCACGTCATGATCGAGACTTTACAGATAATAAACGAGATGCCATGGAAATCTCGGGACGCAAGCAGGAACACTCGCCTGCATCACTAGACAGCTCTGAACCACTCGATGATATGCTGCAGTCGAGGGTCTTCAGCCACGATGAGGCACAAAGTATGTATATGAGTGCCATGACTGGTAGTCCTGAGGTGGCTATGCCCGGTGGCTGGAGCCTGGAGACACAAAGCCAGCGTGCTGAATCTCCGGAAGCGCCTCGGGAATTATCTCCAATGGTTGCGAAGCTATCAATTGCGGAGCCACGACAGGTTTCGTCGGGCAACGTGACTCCGCGACCACAGACCCCGATGGAACAGGACACTAGGGAAGATGCCGTGCAACAAACCATCATGGAGGTGCTATTCATCGACTCCTTGTCCATCACACTTCCGACCGCTAGTCAACATGATGACGCAGCAGCAGATGGGCGATTATCTACACGTATGCCAAATGCGAGAGGTGATAAGAGAGTCTCGCAAGGCATGCCAGGGACATTCTCTGCTTATTCTGACATGAGCAGTTCACGTCGCAGGCCTGCTGATTCCATCTATGGAGAGGCCAACAGCATGATGTTTGAGCAACGCCAGAGCTCTTATGCAAAAGACGAGCCATCTATGGATATTGTGGTCGGAATGATCGCGATGCAAGTGGACGTAACCACGTGCCGTATGCTTTATGTGTTATCTGGCAGGTTGATGGATGCGACCTCCACAAAGAACGGTGATGAGACCCCGAGGCCTGCGAAAATTGCGGAAGCGAAGCACGCAGAGCTACAGATCAACATTGAGCTCGCCCGCCTCTTCGTGTCTGTACAGGAGCAGTTGACTTCGAGGTCACTGCAACAGGGCATGCACTCCGAGGCCGGCATCCTAGACATTCGCTGCCAGGACATCATTCTCAGAAGCACTGGCGACAAGGACCTTCGAATTGGCACTTTCGCAGTCCTGCTAGGAGGCATCGACTTTCTGACGTTCGATGGCAGCCAATCTGACCAAGCAGCATCGCATGTGGCACTCCGCGATGCTTCGGTAATCAGCTTGTCGATCGCCAAAAATAGAACGGGCTTTAACATGAGGCCCGTCACAGATGTGTCGGTACATACTGCACCGGCTGTTTTCCTGATCGATTTGAACAAGATCGATGAGACCTTCGGTACTTTTGGCGGACTCAGCGGCGTGCTGGAACTTGGCAACTCGTTACTGTCAGAAAGTGGCTCTTCGCCCCCCGTGGCTATGAAGGCACCTAAGGGTGTGCGATTTGCAGGCGATATGGACCAGTCCAACCATGGGACCGAGTTGAAACTCAACGCACGTATCAGCGGGGCCACATTCATACTTCGTGCGCCATCTTGCTCGGTATCACTGCGAACAAGCACGCTGAAGGCCATACACCGTGAGAATGGCACTATTGCTACCGTGGAGCATGTCTCTATCCGAGGACCGCATCTCGCCGACACCAGTATCGACGCGCCATGTGCTTTGGATCTCGCGACAGTGCGGGTCGAATATCTTCAGTCGCCCGAGGATAAGGACTTGGAGCGTCTCCTTTCGCTGCTAACGCCTTCTAAAGACAAATACGACAGTGACGATGATATTCTTATTGACACACTATTGCGACAAAGACGCAAGGGCAGCCTTTTACGTCTTGCCATAGGCAGTGCGAACGCCCGCGTGGAGCACTGGGAGGATCTCGCGCCACTCACAGCTGTCGCAGAGGATCTTTCCAAGCTGTCTGCAATGACCAAGTATCTGCCTGAAGACGATCGTCCCGGACTTCTTGTTCTGCTCCGACTGAAAGAGGTTGTAGCTCAAATTCCTGTCAATGACAGGTTTGGCAAGCTTCGCATTGCGTGTCAAGATTTGCATCTCGCCCATGTCGGCCTGCCTGCACTCCTCGCCTTCTCGGTTGGGAGTATCGACGCGAAACAAAATCAGGGCGCCAGTCTGATCCATCCTTTGGTGCCTCTGGCTGGTGCAGACAATCTGCCCGTGGTTATGGCAAGGATGCTTGGCGATGAAGTGGAACCGACTGTCAAATTGAAGCTGTTCAACCTTTGCGTCGAATACAGCGTACCAGTCATCATACAGCTCAGTGACGTCGACCAGGAAGCCGATACCGAGGAACTGCTGACTGTGGTCGCGCATTCGATTGCCGACCTGACCATGACCCATGCTCTCCCTAAAGTCGAGCAGAGCCCTGTCAGCAACAGCTCGAAATCCCCGGCTAAGAAGCTCAACATCGATCTGCTGCTGCATGATTCTGCTATTGGATTGTGTCCGCGAAACATGAACTCCAAAGCATTATTTGTTTTGTCGGATGCTCACATTTCGACAGCGGTACCGCCGGAGCAGGCAGTAGCCGCAAAGCTCGAGTTGCGAAAGGCTTCAATCTTCGTCACTGATCGTGTCCTTGAAGGCCGGGTTGTTTCCACAAGCCCGGGGCGATCTATTAGCTACACGAACACGTCCCATCGGCTGGGCATGTCTCTGCACCAGCAAGGGTACGTCTCTGTTGGATCAATGATGTCGGCAGAGGTCGTACTTCGGGTGAAAGACAGCACCGAGCTTGGAGCGAAAGCATTGGAGGTGGACGTGAAGAATGAACTATTCCTGCTCGAGACTTGTGCAGACTCAACTCAAACGCTCATTGCAACACTCGCCGCACTGGTACCACCGGCGCCACCTAGTAGAATCCCCAAATATCTCCTCGAACCAATGCCGATCGAGGACCTGGTCAACTCCTTCAGTGGCGACGCGTTGCCCAAGCACGAAGTCTCAAGGATGGCCGAAGTTCTGTACGACGTTGAGGAGGATATGAATGATGAGGACTTCGATATGGATCTAGACATGCCATACTCGAATCTATATGAGGAGCCCGATGAGCTTTTGGCGGAATCAGCAATGGCTGGAAGCCTGTACGGACCGGTGAGCGGCATACTCACGGCTGACGATTTTACCGAGCGCCAAAGCACGACAGGCGACGATTACTCCGAGACTGCTGAGAGTCTACTCGAAGATGATCCTTTCGAGATGACGACCGAGAGCGACGTAAGGATGGGTGATGCCGCACTCATAAGAGATCTTGGTAGACAATGCAAGCCAGCAGTGAACAATGATCCAGTCGAGATCGAGCTTTACGAGGTCGACGACCTAGGCTTCGATGCATTAGGTGGCGGACAGCAGGCTCTTGGACAGCAGCATCGCTTCAATGCCCCACATGCTGGCAAGCGTGACCGCACGTCGAAGCAAGTGGCGGTCGAATTGCCTTTCAGATTGCGGTTACGTGACTTCAATATCATTTGGCATCTCTATGATGGCTATGACTGGCAGCGCACGCGAGATGGCATACAAGATGCAGTGGAACAGGTCGAGCTTCGTGCGGAAGAACGCAAAGCTAAGCGCCGTCAGTCGCATAACGATCCGGAAGACGATGAATCTGTTATTGGCGACTTCCTATTCAACTCGATCTATATTGGCATCCCAGCCGACCATGACGTAAAAGACCTTCGCCGCCAGATCAATCGAGGGATTGATGAAGACGTCAGTGAGACTGCCAGCATACCTGTGTCCGGTATTTCGAGGCCGACGACATATTCTGCACCAGGAGCGCCCTCGCGCGCGCAACACCGCAGACGGCTCAAGCTTGGTCGCAGCAAAAGTCATAAGATCTCATTTGAGCTCAAAGGGGTCAGTGCTGATGTATTTGTGTATCCACACGGTAGCGGTGAGGTTGTCAGCTCTGTTGATCTCCGGCTCAAGGACTTCGAGATCTACGACAAAGTGCCCACGTCAACGTGGCGCAAGTTCCTCACACATATGACAAGCGATCCTCGAGCTAGGGAAATGTCGAAGCCCATGTTTCACATCCTGCTTGATAACGTCAAGACCATCGAGAGTCATTCCGCTTCCGAGATCATGCTGCACGTCACTGTGCTTCCACTCAGGCTTCATGTGGATCAGGATGCGCTCGACTTCATCACGCGCTTCTTCGAGTTCAAGGATGCGAGTACTTCAAGCGATGAACCGGAAGGAGAGAAACCTTTTATCCAGAGAGTTGAGGTAGATACTGTTGACATGTGTCTCGATTACAAGCCGAAGAATGTCGATTATGCAGGCCTCAGGTCCGGAAAGACAGCAGAATTCATCAACTTCGTCACTCTCGAGGCAGCCAATATCCGTCTCCGACATGCCATTCTATATGGTCTCAACGGCTTCGAAGAGCTGCATCCGAAATTGAACGCACTTTGGACGCCAGATATCACGCGCAACCAGCTTCCCGGAATCCTGGCTGGTCTCGCTCCTGTGCGAAGCCTTGCAAATCTAGGTATGGGAGTCCGAGATGTGGTAGCTATACCTGTGCGCGAGTACAAGAAGGATGGACGGATCGTCCGAAGCATCCAGAAAGGCGCATTCCATTTCGGGAAGACCACCGCCTCTGAGCTTGCTCGACTTGGCGCAAAGGTCGCGCTCGGTACGCAAACTGTGCTATCGAATGCGGAGGACTTGCTGTCACCGCCGGCCGAGCGCCCCAACAGACCAAACATGAGCAGACCAACATCTGCAGACCAAGGCTGGCATGACGTGGCATCGGACGACGAGGAGCCAGAACAACGAGCTGTTTCTGCATATGCCAATCAACCGCTGGGTCTCTTGCAAGGCTTGAGATCTGCTCGTCGATACCTTGAGCATGATCTGCTGACTGCGAAGGATGCACTCATTGCCGTGCAAGGAGAGTTTCTCGAAAGTCGTGGTCCGGGCGATGCTGCCGTTGCTGTAGTCAAGCATGCACCGACCGTTATCTTGCGACCTGTTATCGGAGCTACGAGAGCTGTTGGCACGACTTTGTTAGGAATGGGGAATCAGATTGATCGGGATCATTTGAGGAGGATCGATGATGTGAGTACATGCGCTTGGTGCGATGATGTGTTGGGTGCACATGCTAACCAGAATACAGAAATACAAACGAAGATGATCGAAAGGTTTAGCGGCGCAATCATTTCTGACGGGAAGTGTACTGGAGAGGGGAGGGCATAGCCAAGGAGTCTTAATGGGTGCACGGTCTGGTAGCATAGTGCTTTTTTGATACCCACGGCACTTTTTGGACGATATGTGAATTCAGCAGTAACACTGTACTGACGGAGTGATACTGTTAATATCAAACTGTCTGGCAGACTTGTGCAGTCTGTATTTTGTCATAGCCGTCTCCGATGCGCTTAGCTGTAGCTGTGCTGCATGATGTAGCCTCGCCACCGAGCGACTCGTCGTTGGCCGCAATAGTGATTCAAGCTTTCAGGGCATGAACGACCATTCACAGGGTGAGCGTTCATTTTGGCGATACGAATATTGCTCGCGCTAGGGTGTGTAAATTCTGCTTTCCGCTATCGCACTGCTCCTCACAGCCATTTCCATACTGTGGTGAATTTTCTGCACAAAATAGCGTCATAAAAACTGAGCGCTATTGTGTCCGAAGCATGTAGAAGAGGTAGTGTCTTAATGACAGTTGGAAATATCGCACGACCAGGGAGTATTAATCGTTCGCGATATCGACTTTGGGTTTCTTCGCACTGGTGGAACCCTCTTCGGTAGGTCGTTTGCGTTTCTTGTTGCCTCCGCCTGGCTTGCCGCCTTTGGGTCGATATCCGCCGTCTTCGTCCTTGGTCTTACGTTTCCGCGAGCTGGCAGGGTGATCGTCCACGAAGCTGTAGCCGTCATCGTCGTCGCCAAAACCACTTGCTGCTCCGGGACTTTGGCCTTCACGCGCTCTTCTGACGGCACTATCGCCGACTTGTTGTGCGAGATCGCGTTTCTTGCCCTTTCCTCCTCGTGCAGCAGCTGGTTTGGTATCGTGCGAGGCGAGGCTTTCGTTATCGTCTACGTCTGCGGCGCCTTTCCATTGATGCTTTTTGAGCCAGTTATGCTGGCTTTGTGGGTTTTGCAGCTCGATTTGTCGTTCGACTTCTCGAGGTGTCATCTCTGCCCAATGTAATATCTCATTTGCTCCTTCCTTCTCTTTCTGACCGATTTTGTCTGCACATATGGGGTCGCCGAGCTTCGCATCCATGCGTAGGAGATATGCCTCCTCCTCATCACTGGTCAGGTAGTTCGCCGGCTTCGCCTCTCTCAGTTCTTCTGGTATTTCTGCGAAGTTGCGTCCCTTAGGCATGGGATAGTTGGTCGAATTGGCTAAATGCAGGAGGCTGTCGACACCTTGCGCGGCGAGCTTGGTATCGATTTGGTCGCGAATGACGAACATGTCGAGGTGTGGGATCTGACCACTTTGGACAGCGTTCTGGTATTGCTGAAGCAGACCATCCGCTTCTTGTGGTGTGATGTTGTCAGGAACGACGTTAGGAATCTGGGATATCTGTGTATGTCGCTCGTCCGGTCTGATATCGTAGCGATACCAGGTAGGCAGTGCCGGATTCTGATTGAGATCAAGCAGTATTTCGAGCAATCCGCTATGCAACGGTTAGGGAGAATTTTCACCTTTTGGACTGTGTATGGCCTGTATGCATCTCACTTACTCGAGCTCTTCTCGCAGTCGTCGTGCAATGCCTTCTAATTTCTGCTCCTCTTTGAATAGTCGCTTGTTCTCCTCGAGTACGCCATCGAAACTGTGCCGCATCTTGCGATACTTCTTGCGCCATGACTTGTACTTAGGTCGAGCATCAAGCGACTTGCCGCCTGTTGTCGCGTGTGCTGTATGTGTCTGTGTAGCGCCCGGCGGACCTTCGGAGTCGGACATGATGGACTGTTATTGTGTCGTTGTGGAAGGACAGACTGGAGGCTTGAAATCTCGTGGTTTGCACGCGACCGGTGATGCGAGAGTGTGTTGTTGGACTTTCGGGGGAGGTACAGATCTCCGTGGAGCAGCTGTCACGGTCCCTGCCCGCTCTCCAACTAACGGGATCTTGGAAATTTCATATGATCGCCAACCCTCCTACTAGTCTACCGACACATCACTCAGCACAAGCCATGTCGTCGTCACCCGAAGCTGACAAGAAGAGGAAGCGCGTTGTCGCCTCTGAAGATGAACTCGAAATCGATGTCAATCTGCCCGAGCCGCCCTCGAAGAAGGCCAAGCGCAAGGAAAAGAAGTCCAAGACGAAAACAACGGCCGACGCTACAGAAATGAATCCTGCTCGAGCAGCGCAGATCAAGGACGAAGAAGATGAGAAGAAGCCTGATAATCCAGGAAAGCGATCCGACCATGGCATTTGGGTTGGCAACTTGCCCTTCACATCCACCAAAGACAGTCTTCGCGAATTTCTGCTACGAGAAGGCGGCATATCTGCCGAGGATGTTACTCGAGTGCATATGCCTGTGAACGAGAGAAAGCAGAACAAAGGCTTTGCATATGTCGATTTCACGACACCAGCAGTCCTGCAAATCGCATTGACTTTGAGCGAGAGATTATCTGGGGGCAGGAAGGTTTTGATCAAGGACGCGAAGAGCTTCGAAGGGAGGCCGGAGAAACCAAAGCTTGAGGCAGGACAGGCCGTGGATGGCACGACCAATGGCAAGGAGCCAAGCAAAAGAGTCTTTGTTGGCAATCTGAGCTTCGACATCACCAAAGATGAGTTGGCCGAGCATTTCGGACAGGCGGGCGAGGTGGAGGACGTCTTCTTGGCCACCTTCGAAGACTCAGGTAAGTGCAAGGGCTTCGGTTGGGTTACGTTCGCGAATATCGAGAGTGCAACGAATGCAGTGAAGGGTTTCGTGTGGAAAGAGTCAGATGTGAAGGAACAAGACGAGGAAGTCGAACTAGAGAGCGAGGAAGAAGAGAGCAAGAAGAAGCCGAAGCGCAAAGCTCACAAGCCACGTAAGTGGTTCATCAATCGCATTAATGGCAGGACGATGAAGCTCGAGTTCGCCGAAGACAAGCAGACTAGGTATAAGAAGCGTTACGGCAAAAGTGGTGCGAAAGAGCAACGTCATATGGTGCCACAAGAGGGTGATGCTGTTGCTGGTGGCGAGGAGAGCCTGGAAGGAATAGCACAAGAGGCTGCTGCTGCACGGGAACAGCAACCAAGAAAGCAGAAGCGAGACGGCGACTACAAGAAGATGGACAAAGATGAACGTCAAGAAGTCAGGAGGAAGAAGTTCGATGCTCGCACGAAGGCCCCCGGTAAGGCATTGTCGCAGGCACCAAGAGCTTCAGCAGCTATTGTTGCTGGAGCCGGTAGTAGAATGACCTTCGATGATTAAGAAGCTATACTCTGATGACCATAGCGCATTCCTGTCGCAGACCGCAAAAAACTACTCACCCAGCATGGCTCCTGTAGACCGACTTCATCTAAGGCGCAACGAGGGCTTCCATCAGTATGGAGAACCGGGCAGGATTTGTTCGTCGGCGGGCGTTAGAGATAGTGACAAGGATTGTGGATACGACGCCGATAGATATGGACCCGTCGCAGTCGTATGGTACACCATTGGTGTCACCAAACAAAATGTCTGCTGGTGCGCTCGTCGCCCGCCTTCGTGTCCATACGACAACCTGCCGAAGATGATTCACCAATTTCAAGGAATTTCGATGATGTCGATAGCACTCAAGCTCAACGCGGTCTTTGTCAAGACAGACTTCTAACATTGCGCGTATCGGTTCGAGGCTTACATCAAAGGTGATGCATGATTCGTTATTCCGTAATGCCTATGCGAACATGATGGGCAAAGGAAAAAACGGAGTTCAGTTTAGAGATGCGGAAGGATGGCACATTGGGAGTTCTAAATTCGTCGGACGAGGCTTGATCATGAGCCCTCCTGCAACAGCACCCTGCGACGTCCCCGTGCATACCATACTAACTACTTATAGCATTGGAATGTCAATATAGGGTCTCTGGATCAGTATTCGAACTTCAAGAACATTTATGGAATCTGCATAGAAGCACGAGGAGACCATGTTACGGCAAGGATTCCAACCTGGCTGCTCGCATTTTCTTTTCCCTGTGATCACAGGCTTGCTTGCGTGGCTACCTGAAGAGTGACACGAACTGTGCCACTGAATCCGATTCGCCGTAGCCACCAACATATCGAAAACTGTTTTTGATGAGACTGGCGACCTTCAATCACTCAGAAGTGTGTACCTGATGTACGAATGCCTGCTATAAACAAGGACCTTTCATACAGGAATGGTGCAGACACGGACCTCACAAATCGACCCAGTATCAAGGCGCTCGTTTTTCACCTGTTTCTGATAGACTTGCTTTCGCTGCTGTCGCCTTGGCAAGAGCTGAGGTGAATGCTAATACTTCGGCTTCACGTCTACCGAAGCTAGCCCTTGCTAGTCCTAATCAAAGCGGCTCTAAATGATGAAAACAGCTCTGTCTGTCGTATCGGCTACATGCGTGAGACAAGCCGTCGGCCCCGGCCTGTCGAGCAAAACATTTATCCCGCTCCAATTTTCCAACCATCAGAGTAATGCTAGTCGGAGCTATACCAAGAAATTGATTTAGGAGTCAAGTCTGAGCGCGTAAGCAATCAGCGTCTGACGCCGAGGCGAAGCAAGCGACAGGCCGGAACAATACAGCCGTCTGCAGGATCCACAGTGTTGGTAACAGCAGCCAGGGCATGAGTCCTTGCAAGTGGTTGATCTAAGCCCGACTATCGCCAACCTCAGATTCCTCGAAGATCAACCTTCTTCACATCCACAAGACCATCCCTGTCAGCACGCGGTGTGTATCCGCCACGATGCAGAACAAATTTGACATGGCGGCCTTTTGTTCAGATCGTCTCGCGCGCGCAGCCGTCGCATCCGCCATTGCCGGTGAATCATACTTATGGACGACGACGGCACCGCGCAGGACGTATTTTGGCTGACCATACGCTTCACATTTTCGAGATGCTGTGGAACGACGTTGAGACTGCCCATGCTTCCATCTCTTCTGGTTGAAGAAATCGAGGCCGGTCAGATTGAGCCTCTTGGCTGGGACGAGGACAGCGGTGAACTGTATGCGAATGCGTGGGCAAGGCCATGTAGTACATGTCTGAGAAAGCTCAGGGACGAGATCAGCAGAGTATTATTGGGAGATGAATATTCTGATCGAGCGCAGAGCCTGGTCGAAGGAATGGTAGAGAGCAGCGAGGGGAGGAGCACAGGATCATGATTAGTAATGGATGTCCATCACTGCGACAGTGCAGTAGATACGAAGACTTCAGCCGAACGAGGTCGTGGCAAGCTAAGACCAGAGCAAGTCAGCGAGCCGGAGGAAAGGGCTGCCGGTTTGGCACCTTAGGACAACCAGAAGCTACCCACCCAGCGACGACAGAGCGACCTTGCGCTCCACGACTTGACTCCAAGTCAAACCAAGCGAATGCTGTCAGCAGGTGGCCGTGAGCTCCACTCTACTGGCTCTCACCTGTAGCATGCGGTGCCGTGCCATCGGAGACACGATCCAGTACAGGCGGACTGATTTGCGCGGCCTTTGCGAAAAAACCGGCGTGGAGCGTTTGGAAGAGGACCACAGAACAATGGCATAACATTCCAGTCAAGGGCCATACCATTGCAAAGCAGTCATCATGTCAAGTTCTAAGTAAAGATAGCATCACCCAACGAGCTCATCGACCCAGCGCTTGACCGTGGACCAAGCTTCTGAGAGAGCGTTATCGCCCATCTCATCCTCTTCGTGCACTTCGGCCGCTCTACGCTCAGTGGCAAAATACTCGTGTGCAGATCGCTCCTCTATCGATTCGTCGCTCCCTTCCCAATCTTCGAAATGTGCCTCTTCCAGGCCTCGGCGCAACAAAGAATGGTCGTAACCTTCTAGCGAGTAGTCGATGTCTTCGTCTTCGTCTTCTTCCGTTTCCTGGATTTGTCTGGCATATATGGAAGAAGTCCCGAAGCGGTCTTCGCCATCATAATCTGGATCCGGCGCAGCATATGGCATCTCGCTATCATCGTCATCATCATCATCATATTCTTCCGCAGGCTCGAGGTAAGCCCCGACCGCTTCATTGGCACTTGCCTCGCTCCTCCTGGCGACTTCTGGCTCGTCCGAATCCTAAGGAGTATCAGCAATTAGAGATAGCGATTATAGTGGTTCGGCTGTCATACCAATTCAACCCAAGGAGTATCATCATCCTCATCATCACCTTCGTCTACGTCCTCCACATCTCGGCGCTCATGCGGTACGACAGGATGCGGCTCCATACTGCCCAATTTCCGCGCATTATCAAAGTCAATATATGCCTGCTTCATCTTACCAATCGACTCTTCATCGATCTCTCGAGCAAAAATATCATGATCATACCCATCTAGGCTGATATCGACGTCTTTTCCATGCTCGTGGATCAGGTCGTACGCATCTTCCGAGAGCGCATCGCGGACATGGGGCGGGGCTCGCTTGTAGTTTTTGCTACGCTGGTGGAGGTCTCGCGCCACGACTTCGTGGTCGTAGCCATCTAGGCTGGTGTCTATGTCTTGCTGATGCCCTGCTGCGGCTCCGTATGACTCTTCGGCGAAGATATCCCGCGCTACGAGAGGATGGTCGTAGCCGTATAGACTGTCATCGATGTCTTCCTCCTCATTAATTAACGTTTGAGCGACGGCAATGATCACAGCGAGCAGCGATATGAAGAGTTGGACTCGCATGCTTGGACTGTAGATGGTCAAGCAGTTTGGAAGGAATAGGTTGGGGCACTTTCGATCATTGAGCTTGATGAGCAACGAAGGTAATGCCTGCCAGTCAGTGTGACGAGCAATTTGCTATTGGACTACTCTTCGAGATGGCCGCTTTCGTCTATTCATACAGGACACATGGCTTGACCGATTCGGCCACTGCCGGGAACAAAGAATAATGCTTATGATGCTAATGGGCAATGCTTTGACAGCCTTTGACGAAATACATTCTGCTTCCTCTGCGAGCGCAGAACATCTTCTCGACAGCGCCTGTCTATTAGTAGTTCGAGATCGAGCGACATAGAGGCAAGATGATCATATTTCGCCAAGTCCTCTGGAATGCTGCGGTTCGTGCTAGACCAGATCGATTGCTAACAAAGACGTCAGTCCCTTTCTCCCTATCAGGCCAATGACATCAGCGATCAATGTAAGCAAGTGCTGTCCAGCGCTACTACAATCGCACGATCTGCTGATATGGATGATTTTACTGGGGCTCCAGAAACAAGGACGCGCGCAGAGTATGCCCTATGCACATGGGCTCGCATTGCGCTCAAGCATACCGTTGACATGGATTGCGCTGGGTATCTGCATCGTTATTGCCAGACAAAGGCCGGTCAACGGCAAATTCGCGATCCAGTATGCCTTGGTGGTTGTCATGCCAAGAGAATGCCTGCTTTGCATCCAGCCAGCTTCGATAACTGGAGACTCGTTTCCCTGCATACTGCCGGCAGATGTCTCGCTTCGGAACCGTGTAGATGTCAAATCCATCCTCTATATCACATCGTCCAGAACGTATCTTCGTGGTTCGTAAACGACTTCTCTATCGAGCATGCTTTCTTCCGCTATGCAAAAAAGCCAAGCCTCCACATCGCTCAAAGCAGCGTGAGAAGCACTGCTTGTGACGCAGGCACAGACACTTTGAATTGGCCCGACGAAGCCTTTACTGTTGTGGTGTCCGAGGTGCCCTGCACAGGCTTACCTTGACTGGCATACGTCCAAGAAGTGCTTTTCCACGTGATCTTGCTTGCATCTTGAATATGTGCGTCAGCTGCAGTAAGCTTTTCGACTCGCACATTATTGTTGTAGTTCTTATTATTGACGTTTAAGGCCACAGTCTGCGACGGTCTCGAGCCTGAGCCTAACGCATACTCCTGCAAATTGATAAGTACGATCTTCTGGATCTTGCCAGTGCCGGAGTTGTAAATGCCGTATCCCGAGAATGTCGCCCTGCCAAGTTTCAGGTCGCTGATACGAACATCATTTGTGTTACCCAGTACATCAGCAACAAATGGATGAGCATAGTATGGTGGCAGTACTGCAGCTGGTAGGCCATTATAGTCCACACCTCGCCAAGAGGCATAGCTAAAACCAGTACTTTGTTGGATGTTGTGGCGCTCGACGTTTAGGGTTGCACTGTACAGCAGATAATCAACTAACCACAAAGTGGAACCAAAGACGCCAAGTACATCGTAGTTATCCGTACAATATGTGTTACTGTTGTCTTCGCCCAGATGGAACTTGACGCTAGGATGGCTGGATTTGAGATAGTTGACTGGGGTCGTAAACTGCGCCAGCGCATCGGCGATACGGGTGTGATTCATGTAGTTGTTCTGTAGTGCTGATGCTGCGACTGGCCCGCTGTCCATATAGTGGTGTCCAGAGGCTGTGATGACGTTTCCATTCGAATTCTGCCCAGCGCCAAACACATTTTGAAGGTTGAATACGTTGCCGCCAGTATTCACCACAACCGGAGCTTGGTATTTCTGAGCACCCACAGCTGCGTCGATAGCACTAGAGACGTTCTTCCACTGAGCGACATACGCAGCCGCATCCCAACTGCTCGACCTAACGCCACCAGGGTAGAAGTTGATCTCGTTGCCTACCTCGATTGCGTCAAGCGTTCCACTCGGAATGTTCTTCAAAGCCTCTTGGACGACGGTAACCGAATTTTGCACGGTCTGGCCATTCCCGATATTGGCCATCTTGGCCATGAAGGTCCATCTAACGTTGGGGAAGCTGGCAAATCCCTCGAACCAGGAAGGGCCCAAAGTCATGCCCTTTGGAATTCCACCAGGAGTATAGCCTGGCGGAAAGACTATTGGAGCAGTCTGTGTTGGGTCATACTTTGCATAGTCAGCTGAAGTTCCGCCCACCCGAATATGCACAGGTGCTCCAGTGCGATCTGAAATGGTCTGCAAGAGGTTGCGTGAGAAGACATTCGGGCTCGATTTGTTGCCTGCGTAATCCTGGAAAGAATGGCCCGACATAGCGAACGCAGGAAAGCCTTTGTCGATGACATCTGAAGCGCCACTCGGAGTATTCTGCGGTACCGAGATACTGAAAGAGCTCTGTCTTTCTGCCAAGAGGGGTGTCTGCTGCGTGAGCATTGCCCCGATGGGGAGCAGTAATAGTGAGGACCACATAGCGAAGCAAACGGCGGAAAAAGCTGTACACGGCGCCAACGCGCAGCCCATGGACGAAGGCATACTTATATGCAGTCTAACGATATGCTTTGAACATGGCTCGTGATTTCTGCTACGAGGAGCACATGCCTTAGCAGATACAGCAGCTGGCACGCCATTCCCTAAGCATCCATAAAGCGTTGTCAACCATACCTTCTGAAGACGGGTCGGAATGGCTAGGATTCAGTAGTGCAGATCGATACTCTTTTGACTCGAGCACTGAACAAATACTCAGGCTGGGTCCCTGGGAAGAGACACGCACCGACAACGAACGAGTCGGAGAAATTGGAGGAGTCGCGACCGCTGAACGACTCTCATCAGCCAACCAGCCAAAGGAGGCGTGAGTCTCGACCATGTTGTCGAATACTGCGGCGCTTCTTGTGGTGCCTGATCTGGACATCCCATCACAGACTTGAAAGATTTCAAGAAGCATGGTGCAAGCACGACGTCGATGCCATTGATCATGGTCCTCCCCTCCCTACGGGAGAACCGTCGGCCCGTTGCGTGTTCGAGGGCGACGATCTGCGTACATGTATTCTAGCTCTTCGAAATGACGTGCGAGCAAGTCACATGTATCCGTCTTCATACCATTTACTGGCCAGAGCAATACCTGTATCAATGCTTCGTGAGCAGAGGTGCATGATACCATAATCCCATAAAACGGCGTGCGCAAAGATTTGCAAAGTACCACGACTCATCTTACCGCGGATCACAGCACGCCATTCAGATCAGCGGAGACGACAACATCCAAGCGGAGGCAGCAGCTTCACCGCACTCTGTGACATCCACCCCATGATCGACCGCCCAGCATGACGAGACGAATTGTATACGGCATTTCGTTATGGCTATTTCTCGGAGCTGCAGCATGTACCATCGCGTCTATAGCCCTGCCGAATTGGGTCTCATACACATCGCCAACTGACCACGACCCCATACGTGTTACATACGGTCTGCACAAAAGGTGCAGCTCTATAACAGGAGGCTGCACAAAATTTCCACAAGACGATGACTGCCACGGAGACGATCGAAGCTTTTGCTCGATGTGGAGGACTACCGCATTCTTCATGAACTTCAGCGTTGTACTGGAATTGGCAGTGGTGGTGGCATACATCACTGTGCTCGTGGGAGGAAGAGGTGCAAGAGAAGGAGGTTGGAAGATGGTAGCAGGACTATTATCGGCAGTGGCTCTAGGACAGGTCATTTCTATGGCTATTGTGGTAAGTGGACAGAGTGATGAGGAACGCAATGAGGTCCTAATGATCGGGCAGGCACATTTATATGACACAGACAACCGCTTTTTCGTTGGCTGGGAACTCGACAAGTCTTTCGTACTTTGTACTGTCAGTTGGACCGTGCTTATCGTCAACGCGCTGGGCGTCACAGCCGCAGCATATATCTTGCCTAACGAGGACAACTACGAGCCCATTCCTGACGTTAGGTAATATTTGTTTGTATGGGAATTTTGCCTGAAAGAGGTCCAAAGAGCAATACGCAGACTCTTGTTGAACTTCGGGACTGCCATGGTACCGGATTACCCAGTGCGCTCATACGTTTCAGAGCCCGTCTTTCGGATGCAGGAGCAAGCAGAAATAGAGGAAGGAGATCGCAGTCGAAAGGCAGTCATGGCGTATAGGAGAACACGAGCATTATAATGATACCCACAAGAAGCATACACAGCGCTCACTAACGATAGGGAGATCACAGACCCATGGTTTCAGCAATTACCATATTCCATCATCGGTTATATCCATCCGCCACTGCCCATCATCGTTGCTGGAGATCAGCCTGCGCTCTCGCCTCACTTTCCTCCATCAACAGCACAGCCTCAGCCCGTTCAGACGTTTCTCCTCGCACGGATTGCACTCAAATTTTGCCAACTACGCGACTCCGTGCATGGATAGCATCAAGCGCGTACAAGCCCACCATGTGTACTTCGTCCTTCTGCACGGCATCAATATGCACACAGCGGTTTGCATCCAAATACAATCGAGGTAGACTTCCGTCGCAAAAAAATACGGTGGCCTTTCGTCATCACCATCAAATTAGTAGCGACCTCATTGGCCACGCCCTCAACTTCAAAGTAGTGCTTCGAAACAGCTCTTGGTCGATTTGAAAGTGCGACGGCTGGATCAGATAAGATCGCAGTGAGCTGTTGTGCACACAAGAGCGGGTACTGAAGTAGCAAATATAACAAGCCAAGGAGTCTTTCCCCGAAATGTCTGAGATTGTTGATTTAAGCTTTTGAGGCGTTGTTCTAATTCGAATGTCGCGCTGTGGTACTACAAGGATGCTAGCATTCTCAGACATTGTAATGCTTGGTTTTGATGCTGTGTTTACTTCCGATTCGATTAATGATTCCTTTTCGGGGCAGACGCGATGCGTCTTTCACCGCGCTTTGCTCGAAGCAATTTGTGTGTGGCTCGAATTCGGACGGCTACGGTCATAGTACTTACGTACACACGGTCAAGGGGAAGCCTAGTTGTTTGTTAGGGTAGTTGGCAAATGCGGGTCGGCGAGGCGTGGTATCAGTCATTGGATCAGGAGAGCAAGTTGCCGTCGGAGTTCATGCTGGTTAATGTTGCTTTCAAGTTGCCACAATATGTCCTCAACAACCCATGCGTCAATATGTTTCACTGTGGCGTGATGAACAAGCAGTATGCGGTACACCAGGTGTACAGGGCTCTACTAATCACTGTCTCCAAGGCGGAAGACTGGTTGGTTCTGGCGTATTTACAGTATCGATGCAATGCTGTATAGTCAAGCTTCTGGATCGTGACGGCGCCTAAATCTGCGGCCGTCGGCCGTCCTTTATAATCACTCGCTCGCTCGAACGCATGAATTTTGCGCAACTCCGCGGCCGGTTCCTTGTCGCCAGTCTTTGGCTCCCGATGACTGCTGGTTTATGCACCATCCTTGTACGTGCTTGTTCGTGGCAAGCTTGTCATCGAGAACGGTATGGGACGGGCGCTTCTGGTGGTGGCGTTCTACCTCCTCTGCTCCGTCTCCTCTCGCGCTTTCGATGCTCTTTTGCAAATATGTCGGCACTGTCCCTTCTGCTGTCCTTTACCCTTGCAGGACGTTCCCTTGCTACCCCAAATCGTGGATCCTGGATCGACTTCTCCTCGTCGCTCGGCATGTCCCACCTGATCAAACTGAAATAGTAGTCGAGCACCTCAGGATACCGCAAGCAAGATGTACGCCAATCTTGATCCACACCTTGTTGTAATATCATGTTGGCCTGCTGGATCTGAGAGTGTACCAACTGCAGCTGTGCGGGTTCCAGTGGCGGCCGTCCACTGTAGCGACGATACAGCGTATAGTAGGGCAAAGTCTGAAGATAGTTCTGGTGTGCTTCGAGTCGCATCGCTCGCAGTGCGTGGAACGTGGAGATGATTTGGTTGCGTGCATGGTTCAAGACCCAATCCCTGTTACACGTACACATCAGTGCATATGGCCTAATCCGTAACTCAGACATGTGCATGTCCGTGTCATTCACTCATACCTGATCGTCTGCCAACCTGCCCACCTCTCCATAGCTTGGTTCAAGGCTTTCTCCAAGCTCTGTCCTTCGTGCGGGCATTCGGGATATGGCGGCGCACCACATATGGCACAATTGGCCTCTACATCAGCCAGTCCAGTGGCCATAGGTAATCCGACCATGGACTGCAGCTGACTCTATGTTGGCTGCGTGGCAGCGCCTTGTGTGGACTTTGTTACACTCCTGCGGATATTAAGCCGAGCCCCGGGATATGGACGCTTTGATGGGGTGAGATGAGGAAGGTAGGAGAGCTTATTACTTAGCCATGATGCCGACCTTGGTGCAGAAGACACTGGAACACCATGGCGGGCACTTGAGGCATTGTTGCATAATGGTTACGGCCAGCGGCACTACTGCAAAAACTAGGGCCTGCGCAGCTTGTTCGCGTGTCTCCATATACGCTTGATACCTCCCTGCCCGTCCACGGTCTGTGGGCTTCTTTCGGGCGATCGAATACGGCATGCCTGTCGTTCTGTAATTGTGCCGATTGGGCAGCAAAGCTGCAGTATGCGTTGGCGTCTCCTGTCAAGTCTAATTTGCCAAGTCTGCTTGTGACGTGCTGTGTTCCGATGAGACTAGTCTAGCTGCACTTCTGGAACCGAGCTAAAATCCGTCGAGCTGTGAAGCATCTTGGAAGGAAGCACGAAGACATTGACCGCACTATCCATTACAAGATTACCTTCCCTTTCGCAGGCACCCTGGTCTGAACTTGTGCATAGATCGCGGCTGCATATTGTGCTGATTAGATACCCATATTCCGACGATGGCGACAGCACGACCCGCGACGGCTGTAGTGGAACAAGTTGAGCATGCCGCGCACACTACAGCAGCGGCAAGTTCGTCATTTTTCGATCGCGTAGGGAGTTGGTATCAGGACAACAAGGTCGCAGCATGGACTATAGCTGGCGTAACCGTCGTGGTGGCTGGCGGCACAGTATACTACCTCTCACAACCACCTAAAGTCACAGCAGATGCATCGAAGCCCAAAAAGAGGAAAGGCAAGAAGAGTGGGAGCGCAGATAAGGCAGCGGAAGTGAAGATCGAGACAAAAGGTACACAACCCAAGCAGCCGGTAGTGGAGGAGGTAGTAGATGAGCTCCCACAAGTCACTGAAGAGTCGGTTGCATCGCTATCAGAAACAGATCGCAAGGACTATGCAGCCAAGCTCAAGGCCGCCGGGAACAAAGCATACGGCAGTAAAGACTACAATCGCGCAATCGACCTTTACACGCAGGCTATTTTCTGCAAAGCGGATCCAGTGTTCTACTCGAATCGAGCTGCCTGCTACAACGCTATGAGTGATTGGCCCAAGGTCATCGAGGACACCACTGCTGCTATCAATCTGGACAATGAATATGTCAAGGCCCTCAACCGTAGGGCGAATGCATACGAGCAGTCTGGTCAATACAGTGAGGCACTTCTCGACTATACTGCCAGCTGCATCATCGACCAATTTAGGAATGAATCGTCCGCGCAAGCTGTAGAGCGTCTACTGAAGAAGGTCGCGGAGACCAAGGCCAAGAAGATTATGGAGGGCAAGGAGAAGAAGCTACCATCGCCGACTTTTATCTCGAACTATCTCCAATCGTTCCGGCCGAAGCCACTCCCTGAAGGTCTCGAGGAAACTGCAGATCTACCTCTGGATAGTGGCAAGTGGCTTCTCCGAAAGGGCTTTCAGGCTACCAAGCACCGGACGGGAGAAGGGTATGCGGAGGCTGCGCAGAGCTTCGAGAAAGCCATCGAGCAGGGTAACCTCGACAAGTACGAGGCGGAGGCATACAACATGCGCGGCACGTTCCGATACCTGCGTGGCGACAACGATGCAGCTTTGGAAGACCTGAATAAGTCGATCGAGCTGGACGAGACGCTTGTGCAAAGCTATGTCAAGCGTGCAAGCATGCATCTCGAGCAGAGTAAGTTGTTGGAAGCCCGTCGCACGGACAGTCCAGACGCTTACCTTGCTTTCAAAGGTGCACGAGAAGCCGCCGCCAACGATTTCGAACTCGCTGCCAAACACAACCTTGACGACCCCGACATCTACTACCACCGCGCACAACTACACTTTATACTGTCTGAGTTCAGCTTGGCGGCAACCGACTACCAGAAGTCTATTGACCTTGACAAGGACTTCATCTTCTCTCATATTCAACTCGGCGTGACGCAGTACAAGATGGGCTCAATAGCAAGTAGTATGGCAACGTTTAGACGCTGCATTAAGAACTTTGGCGACAAGAGCGATGTGTACAACTATTATGGTGAGCTACTGCTTGATCAGCAGAAATACCAGGAGGCTGTGGAGAAGTTCGAGACTGCAGTCGAGATGGAGAAGAAGGCAGTCGGCGAACGTGGAGGCGGGATGAATGTTTTGCCTTTGATCAACAAAGCGCTTGCTCTTTTCCAGTGGAAGCAGGACTTCAATGCGGCAGAAGAGCTTTGCGACAAGGCACTCATCAGTAAGTTTCATACCCTTCAGTCTTGATTCCGGAGATGATGAAATGCTAATGCAATGGTCGCAGTCGACCCCGAATGCGACATTGCTGTTGCAACTATGGCACAGCTACTGCTGCAGCAGGGCAAGGTCACCGAGGCGCTCAAGTACTTCGAGCGTGCTGCCGAACTCTCGAGGACCGAAGGCGAGATCGTGAATGCGCTGTCGTACGCAGAGGCGACGAGAACACAACTAGAGGTGCAAGAAAAGTACCCGCAGCTCGCAGCAAAGCTCCAAGGTATGGGAGCGGGTATGGCGCCCGCGATGAGATAGCATGACCCACAGACGAGCTTCATTGCCAGAGGGCCTGGTCAGTGATAGGTTGACAGATGATCGATTCCACGACTGCAAGCATTACCTAAGGCGTTATTTTCCAGGACAGCTAGAGGCTGTCTGAAGCGCTGTATTGTATATGTGCATAGTAGATACAGCACTGACTTGGGACGTGTATTATATCTCGACTCAATCAGAGCGTACCTTACTTACAGTAGTGCGCTTACAAACATGTGTTCCCACACGTACAGGTTGAAAAACAGAGCTGTGGAAGCCAGAACAACCTACTAGGGCTCTTGAGTATTATGATGGTCAAGTACATACCATATATCGTATGTCGTGCATGCATGCATGTCTCTGCTCACATGCCACGAGCACGATCACGCTACGGCGTGCTCCTACTCCGACAGCGTGGTACCTGTATCTAAGCGATGGTACATGGTACATTCACCGAGACAACCACGCCATGCTGCCGATCTTCTTCACGGAGTGTGGGAGACGAGTGGTGGGCGGTGACACGACATGAAGGAACAGTCGCCTCGGTCCAGCTTCCTTCCATTATTATGGCCGGTGGCATCACGAACATCGATTTGAAGTGCGCCTCCTTACATTGGAGATGTGCTCCGCTGATTGTGCACTTGCCCGCAGCAGCGAAAGACAAAGGGCGGCATGAAGAGCTCGAAGCTGCTCTCTTCCCGTCGTCTGTCTAACAATAATGGCCATGGCCATTTCCTTGAAGACGTTCAACGTTCTCTCACCGCCACCACGACCGCATGCCTCCCTGCGTATCGCGGCAGGGCAGTCACATTGATCTTCACGTCGCAGGCCACTTCTCCCTCGTGCAGAATCCGACTGCAACTGCGCCTGCAGCACTCACACGGAAAGCGCGTCGCTGTTGTCGTTAACACCACATCTGCCTTCTGCAGTCTTCTCCTCGAACTCACTCTTCCACGCAGATCATCACACGACTGTCCTCCACTTCTTCATCAGCACCCTTCGAACAGTATCACCACTCACCTGATACACCGAGTACACTTCCGCAGCTATCCTTTGGCAGGACACCCATCATTGGTATCGGCATTTACGAAACTCGCTCCAACCTCAGAACAGGTCCAGACAGACTACATCCCTGCTCACGTCACAGTACAGCTTCACTGAGACTTCCCGACGGCGACGCGCGCTGACCGAGCCGCAATAGTTTTGACCATCAATCCGGCCCGCCCTAGCGACATCATAGCTCCAAGTGTCCCTCTTCGCTGGTCAGCACAGAAGCAGCACAACATTCTTCTTCTTGCCCAACGAGCTCACACGATCGCAATAGCAATTTCGCACGCTCCACCAGAGCATGAGCTCGCAGCAATCAACGCTTCCGGTACGTACCCTACCTCGCGTGTGCCTCGAGCGGTACCACAGTGAAACACTATAACAGGTCGTGGCTCACACGTCGACTTCTACAGGTTCGCACATCCTCGCACCAAAACGGTGAACAGAATGTCACGCTAGACCTCGATCCATACGCCGCGCCCAATGTCTACTATGGCGGAAGCCACGGCCCTAGAAAGGTTGCAAAGAGCCGCACCTACTCTGCGATAGATCCGGGACGAGAGCAGCTCGCACATACATACAAGGCCCCGGCACGACGAACCAGCCACGATGCACAGGGTAATGCCCCACGTAGATACCTCATCAATGTCGATGACACCTTGAAAGCCCTTCTATCCCGCGAAGACAGCGACAACAATGTTCAGATCACGATTGAAGATACCGGTCCAAAGACCATGGAACTTGGGACTGCTGCCTCTGGAGGCTACAAACGATTCGACATTCGTGGCACGTACATGCTCAGCAACTTGTTGCAGGAGCTTTCCTTAGCCAAGAAGTATGGCCGTAACCAGATCGTACTCGATGAGGCTCGCTTGAATGAGAACCCCGTCAACAGACTCGCCCGATGCATCAAGGATCAATTCTGGCCCAACCTTACCCGGCGTATGGACGGTTCCAACATTGCATCTGTGGGGAGAGATCCGAAGGACTGGACAGCACATCCTCGACCTCGAATCTACATTCCTCCTGGAGCTCCAGAGCAGTATGAGTACTACACTCGAGTTGCCAGAGAACATCCCGAGATGGACCTCGACGTGCAATGGCTCAAGGAAGGTGGACCGGACGACGACGAGTATGTCCGCGATCTGAACAACGCTCCCGGCATTCTCGCCATTGAGATGGAACGTGTTGAGGATACGCCGAATGGAGACATCGACTTCAAGGGTTTGCCTTTCGTTGTGCCGGGTGGTCGCTTCAATGAGCTGTATGGCTGGGACAGCTACATGGAAACCCTCGGCTTACTCATCAACGATCGTGTCGAGCTGGCCGAGGGCATGGCACGGCATTTTTGTTTCTCGATCCGCCATTACGGCAAGATTCTGAACGCAAACCGGTCATACTACCTTCGCCGCACACAACCACCTTTCTTGACAGATATGGCGCTCCGCATCTATGACAGGATAAAGCACAGACCTGACAGCCTAGAGTTCCTACGCCGCTGCATCCTCGCTGCTATCAAGGACTACTACGCAACCTGGATGTCGAAGCCAAGATGGGACCCCGAGTCTGGCTTGTCACGGTACGTGCCCGGCGGTCTGGGTGTGCCCCCGGAGACGGAAGCCACGCACTTTGTACACATCTTGACGCCTTATGCTCAGAAGCATAACATGAGCTTCAACGACTTTGTGCACGCCTACAACTATGGCCACGTCTTTGAGCCAGAGCTGGACGAGTACTTCCTACACGACCGATCTGTACGTGAGTCTGGTCACGATACCTCGTACCGCTTAGAGAAGGTTAGTGCCCATCTGGCGACGGTCGACCTTAACTCTTGCTTGTACAAGTATGAGGTCGACATCGCTCGCACAATCCGTGCATTTTTTGGCGACAAGCTCCAGATTCCGAAGGAGTGGCACTTAACAGGTCACCCTGACTACGAGACATCGTCGACCTGGGATCGGCGTGCCAAGAAACGTCGTCAACAGATGGACAGGCTCATGTGGGACGAGGAAGAGGGCATGTTCTTCGACTACAACACTGTGAAGAAGGAACAGACCGGCTACGAAAGTGCAACGACATTCTGGGCCATGTGGGCCGGTGCTTGCACACCGCGCCAGGCATCGGTCATGGTGGAAAAGGCTTTGCCCAAGTTCGAAGTCCACGGCGGTCTTGTCAGCGGTACCGAGAAGAGCCGTGGCCCTGTCGGTGTTCACCGCCCAAATCGACAATGGGACTATCCATTCGGCTGGGCACCACAGCAAATCCTCGCCTGGACCGGCTTTCTGCGGTATGGCTATGAAGACGTTGCCCAACGTCTGGCATACCGCTGGATCTACATGTGCACCAAGGCTTTCGTGGATTTCAACGGCGTTGTTGTCGAGAAGTATGATGTGACCAGACAGGTCGACCCACACAAGGTCGAAGCAGAGTACGGCAACCAAGGAGGTGATTTCAAGGGTGTTGCGACGGAGGGCTTCGGCTGGGTCAACGCGTCCTACGTCTACGGACTGCAAATTCTCAATGCACACATGAAGCGTGCTCTGGGAGCCGTCACTACTTGGGACACGTTCAAGAAGATGACCGAGGGCGAAGAGTCTGGAGATCTGCTCCTGGACAAGCCTGCATACAACAAGCCGTCAACTGAGCAGGGGCACTCGAAGGTGCAGTATGCGCACAGCAACGTCGCACCTCCCATCATCCAGGAGCCCAAGCCGAACGATGTCAATCGTGGCTCGACCGCTGGACTGACTGCTGAGACGATGCCTGCTTGAGAGTGAAGTTCCCTATGACTTGATGAGCATGAGTTTTGTATAGCGAAAATGTTGCATGATGTGCATACGTACGGTGAGGATGATGTCGGACCTGAATTGGCGATGAAGTTCTACATGTTGAATTCATGGGACTGGCGAGCTAGCTGAAAGCATTTCTTTGATGACCTAGATGTTCTCTGAGCGGTGATGAACGAGCTGATCATACCTGCATTGCTGTATTTCACTCTACTTTGTTGGTACAGCCTCACGGTTTGAACTGAAAGGATGGCCGATACCACGTGCCTGCCTCATCAATCTGCAGGAACCAACCAGCAAACCCCACCTGCCAAAAGCTCGCTAGTGTCTCGTCGAAGATTATCCCTGCAGCGTGCAATGGCATCTTCTCGAAGCAGATGTGAGCTTCTCGCTATTTCCAGCTGTCGCCAGTTGTGTGTTTCAACTCAGACGAACTCCCTCACAGCAGAAACACCAATCTTTAGTTACCAGATCTTCACGCCATCTGTAGTTCATATCGCCTGCAACAACATTCCGCAACAGCTCAAAAGCGTAAAGCACCATGGTGGACAGCAAGCGACCCCGCGTCTTTTTCGACATTTCCATCGGAGGCCTCTCAGCAGGCCAGGTCGTGTTCGAGCTTTACAATGACATCGTCCCCAAGACCGCCGAGAACTTTCGAGCACTATGCACTGGAGAAAAGGGCCAAGGTCAATCGGGCAAGCCTCTTCACTACAAGGGCAGCACTTTTCACAGAGTGATCAAGAGCTTCATGATTCAGGGTGGTGATTTCACTGCTGGTAATGGCACTGGTGGAGAGAGCATATACGGGGAGAAGTTCGAGGACGAGAATTTCGAGCGAAAGCATGAGAAACCGTTCTTGCTTAGTATGGCGAATGCCGGACCCGGTACTAATGGTAGTCAATTCTTCGTCACTACCGTGCCAACACCGCACTTGGATGGAAAGCACGTTGTGTTCGGAGAGGTGATTGCTGGCAAGAGCATCATAAGACAGGTCGAGAACACTCCTGTGGGGGCCCAAGACAAGCCTAACAAAGACTGCATCATTGCAGATTGTGGTGAGCTAGACCCAGCTCAGGACATCTCCGAGCTCACGAAGAAAAAGGCGGATGCTACTGGTGATGCCTACGAGGATTTTCCAGAAGATCATCCCAAGGAGGGCGACGACTGGAAGGGCACCGAGATTATCAAGATCGTGACCGAATTGAAGGACATGGGCAATAAAGCGTTCACGGAGCACAAGAATCATGAGCTGTCTTTGAGCAAGTATCAGAAAGCTTTGCGATACCTTCACGAGTACCCCGAACCTCTTGAGAACGACCCGAAGGACCTTGGCGAACAACTCAAGACACTCAAGATTGCGCTCTACAACAATAGCTCTTTGCAACAGTTTAAGCTCGGACGGTTCAAGGAATCAAGAGAGTCTGCGGACAAGGCAGCCGGAGTGGCAGGTATTGACGACAAGGCTGCAGCAAAAGCTGCCTTTCGCAAAGGTGCCGCACTCAGAGGTTCGAAGGACGAGGACGGCGCTATAGCAGCCTTCCAAGAAGCTCTCAAGTTCGATCCGGAGAACACATCTGCCAAGAGCGAGCTCGCCGCGGTCAAAAAAGATGCGGCTGCAAGAAAGGAGAAAGAGAAGAAGGCGTACGCGAAGGCTTTCGCATAGGTACCGAGAGTTTCCAGATCGGTTTTCAAACGTAAAGCGAGCGGTGCCGTGGACGGTGACATCCTCTGGAGCGAGCAAGTGAGACAAAAGAGATGGCGCGAGGCGGTGGACTGAGAATCGTGCGCACCATGCGTTGCAGCTGATCAGCAAGCCGCCCGGCGTCGCATGTTTGGCACATACAATGAATCGGATTCTTAACTTGAGGGGCTGAGTATCGCCACGTTGTGCAGGACGGGGCTCAGCTTCGGCGCTGCGCGTGGGTACTCATCTCAGGCGCTGCCAATATCAGCCCTCGCTTGAGCTGCGGCTTGAAGTATGGAGCATGAGACGGATGAAGTATGAGAATAGAAAGTAGTACAACTCATGATGCTGATACAAATACACTTCTAAGTGCGTTGCATCCAACTGTCACTTCATTGACTCAGGTTCCACGTCCACTCGCGTACAAACAACAAGAAAACATGGCCTTTACAGCAGCGCTTCCCTCGGACCTCAACCTTACATCCATCTCTTTACGCAACGAACCATCCGGCCGGACAGCTATCCAAAGCGTCATGGCACCAGGACGACCACTGAAATCGGAGAAACATCCTCTCGCCTTGATGGGAAGAACTAGACGAGGCCACGCTAGCTGCAAATGCGTCGGCGCTGCTTGTGTTGTGCCGAGTGTGCTGATGTTGAGTACGGAGCTGTTTACGCCACGGGCTGAGCCGTGATGTGGCAGTATCGCCGTTGGAACTTCTTCGGGTGTGGTTGCTGCGAAGGTGGTGGTGGTGGCTGATGTGCCGAGACTTTGAGGAAGAGTATATACATATCCTCGATGGTCTGGGAAGAGCCGGTTGTCATGATTGATGTCTGGGCAATTTGGACTGCGGCTGGGGTTGCTGGAACTGAATGATTGTAGGCCGAAGATGAGGATCGGATCTGGCAGCAATGACACTACAGTGATTGGTTGGTCCAGCTCTTTGCGGAGTTTGATGCCGTTGAGCCGCGCTTACTGGGCTATTCACTGCAACGCCACAAGCCTAAGCTGGTGACTTGAAAGCGATACCACTACCGTGACAGTTTGAGCCAATGCTCTGCAGGATCTTGTGCCGCTAATTCGCGCCTACTGGGCACTTCGGCGTATCGTGCAGCGTCGACGTCTGTCGCCTCTTTTCTTCACGAGGAACCGCAGGAGTCCAGGGATCAGTCCAAGACCTGCTATACGACATACAATGCCGTCTGCTATTGCGACACGGCGCGACATTGCTATCGGGTGGAAGAAATGTTGGAGACTTCAAAATCCTTGGGACTGCGGTCAGTACGAAGCGCTTTCTTCGAGACGAGCTGGCCTGTCATCAGTGATCAGAAAATTGCGTAAATAGGAGCTCGGGTAGTGATTAGCGTGATCGATGGGTTGAAGCGGTAGCACCCACAATGTATGCCACCTCCGCAAGTGCTAGTATAGTCGTTCGGCTCAGGCATATCAAGCAGCGCTATCTATCAAAGTCCATCAATTATTCTTCAAGAATCGTAAAGCCTATTCATCATGGTTCCGGTGAATACCCATGGCCGGACTGAAGCTTAGTCTCCGGACATCTCGCCATCAATACCAGGAGTCGGCGGCCGTTCATTTGGGACATGGTGATGGATCGACGGTGATGTATTTCGGTGCAGTCACCTATCCCGTCAAGACTCACCGCGCGCGTGATGTAAGTTAGCATGTGACATGGATACTATCGCCGCTAAGATAGTGGGAGACGGGTCAAGCATTCAACGGACGTATCCAGCTTCCAGCATCTGACCCTACGGTGTCAACACCGCAAATAGTACTTCCGGTGGGCTGCCTGTGCTTCGAATTGAACAATGCGCAAATCGTACATCCCAGGTTCGTCTTCAGAGTTTGCGTCTCTCACTTTCGAAATTTCCTATAGAGTCAGGCCTCGCGGTATGGTATGCGCGAACGACAGAGCATCACGCTCTGTAGACGGACCGACGGGCAGTCGGGTGCCGTGCAGAGCAAGGACCCAGCAGTGAAGCATTGTTCCTGTTACTATATATGTAACCTAGATCTCGCTGACGCATCTAGACTAGAAGGCATCGGATTCCTGGTCCTCCCAATGGTCCTCCCAGGCGGCTCAGGAATCTCATCGTCAAATCCAACAGTATTGCGTATAGCGAGGGAACAAGTGGCCATATTGTGCCAGACAGTTTGAGGTAGGCCTAGTGCCTAGTACCGTACTGCGTGCCCACGTGTTATCGGAAAGTCGTGTGTTGAGTCAGCAAGATGATGGGCATCCGAATTGATCAAGGTGCTTGTTGGGACGATGCCATCCGTCGGCGCAGTAAGAACTAGTGGTAGAATGCATAGCATCAGTGCTTCAAGTTGTCCGGGGCTGTGTCGTGCACGGGCGCAATGCCACCACATGGCATGCGCTCCCCAAGGTTCCGAACATGTTGGTATGTATAATGATAATAAGGTTGTTCTTGTTGTCGTCGCCACGGAGATAACTGAGGCGGCGGAGACATAAACGCCAAGATGCTCGGTCGTCGCGGTTGCAGCGAGATTGCACTATAGCTGGATGTGTATGGAACGCCTGGCTGTCTTGTGGCAGGGCGGTTGTTTGATCGTCCGCGATGCCTGCTGGTAGTGAGGTCCCTGGAGGAAATTGGATGGCTCGTTGCTGAGGATGACGTCTCGTCACGCGGTCAGTTCCAGCTCACTCTAACAAGATCCGATACATCCCACCCATTGCATGTACGACAGCAGCTGCTGCATTGTAACAGCTGTCGCCTCAGCAACTCTGCTGCACTCGCTTCATATGCGGCTGGACACCGACACGCTTGATTGTACCCTCTATCACGCCTATGGCGAGGTGATACGCTGGCGACTACTGGGGACATTATTCACGGAGTGACCTGGCCCAGGATCCCTGATAACTTACAGCGTAGTTCGAGTCGTGCGGCGGCAGTCCTCGTTGAACAAGAAGCATTAATTATACGTGACATGCAGCGCGAGACAGTCCGGTGATGCCGCCTCAGCACGATAAACAAGATCCGACCTCTTCTGTTGCCAATCGCTCGATCTCGCCGCATAATTCCTCCACCCCGCTGATACCAGACAACCAACGTCACGACTTGCACGAAGCGGTTGCAGCGCAAGACGACGAGAAAGATCCAAAGACTGGCAAGCGAAGACTGTTCGGTCTTGCAAAAAAGAGGGACGATAAGCAGCAGCAGAATATGAACACACCTCCATCCGTCGCCAGTGGCATGCTGCCTCAAACTCAGGCTGCTGTTCGGCCTCCCTCGCCATTGAAGTCGCAGCCTCACCCTGATTTGAAACCGACGTTGCAATCTATACCATTGTCGCCGGCAAGAATTCATCACAATCGTAGTGTCACGGCTCAGTCGCCTTCGCGGTTGCGATCGAGCTCGCCGCGCTTACATAGTCCAGCATCTTCTGAGATTTTCGAGCGCAATGTACAAGAGCCTATTCCACTATCTGGCCTGGGAGGCGAGCTCAGCCCAGCGCACATTCCATCGCACGTCATGACCGAGGACCAGATCCCGCCCGCATTACAAGCATCAGCAGAAGCTATCACGAACGATAGTCTGAACCCTGACGAAGTCGAAATCGTCACATCCTCAACACATCAGCCAGCATCGTCGGTGCTCGAAGGCTCAGCCAGTCACGCAGATCTGACACAGCTCGGCTCCGCGGGTCCACCATCGCTACGCCACGAGAAATCAGAGGAATCAGAACCCGCATCGAGCCTTCATGCCTCTGGCATAGTTCCTGGCATGGAAGATGACAGTGCCAGCAACTACGGTCAGCTGGACCCTAACGATGTGCGCCGCCTCAGCTTCATATCTTTCAAGGACATCGTTCAGTCCGAGCATCAGCACTTTGGTGGAGCTCATTCCGCTCTGAGCGAGATCGGCAACCGCGAAAGCCTTCATATTGGAAGTCCTAATCTGCCTTCGGCGACCCTGAACGAACGTGCTACCTCACCTCTGCGCTCTCCTCGCTCACCACTTTCAGCCTCACCACCACCTGTAGGCGGTGCTGAACAATCTCCGGTGCGAAGCGTGGGACTGGGCAGCCCTGGCAGCCAGCATGCCGTGCCCGTGCACGCAGCTACAGCGCACGGAGAACTCACGATCGAAACGATGAGACAGGCGCTGAGGAAAACGGCAAGTGGAGATCTTAGCAACGTCAGAAGCGCTGGCATGAGCCCGGTCAGCGATGAGGCGACGTCGATGAGAGATGCGCCGCGGAGCAGGACGAATACGTAGGACGTGTTCTGGTCGGAGGGTGGTATTTGCTCAGTCGAGAGCCAACGTGTGGCAGAGGGGCGAGTTCTGATTAATTGTTTGATGTTTGTCGGCTGACTTACCAAAGATCGAGCGCAGGCTATTTTCGCTGGGGTATACCTGGGTGGGGATTTCATTTATGCTACACTCGGAACTGGTGGGTCACAGGCAAGACCGCGCGGATATATGTGATGGCGAGTCGAGGATGAATTGATGGATCATGATAGCAGGGGTAAGAATGGAATTAGCTATCACACACGGAATATCAACCATGGCATATTCATCACAGAGTAGTATATTTACATCCTGGACAAATAAGATTTACGTTTAACACTGTAGGTAGATATTCCGAGGGCCGAGTTAGCCTGCTGTACGTCATGCTACCAAGATGTCCGAATCGTTTGGTATGTATTAGAGCTTGGTGAATGTGTGCAACAGACGTGTATGAGTCGTACACCGTATTTTATGCGGCTTCGTCAGTGTACAGATCCGATGCCGATGCAGCGTGTGGAGAGCATCTGCCGCTTTGCCGGTAGCGAGCTAGGCGAGATACAGTATATTGCTAGATGCGCTGAGGTCGTCGTCGTCGTGTATGCACAGATGCTGGCCTCAACAGCATCGGTTTTTTGTTCCTCTCACAAACAAGAACTGGGGTGGAGTGTGCTTGGCTAGATCATATTGATCATCGGAGCCGGTGGTGCACTAGATGACTGATCACAGGATGGACCCCTTTGTCGTTCTTCTGTGGTCGCATGGCACCTTCCGAGGTCAGGTGTCGTGGGGGCCAGCCAGCTATCAAGCGTTGTTGACACCACAATGTTTCAGGCATAATAGGTCGCGCGCGTGAAGCGCTCATGTACGTATGCCTCGTTCCCAGCAGCATGGGAATTGCTGCACGGTGACATTGAGATCGACACGACAATGCGGAGGGTATGCCGGTGCTGTGTGGCTGCAGTGTTGAGCACCTCATACTGTGCTACTGCAATAATGTCAATGTTGTGTTTGTAGTGTAGAAGCGATCAGCGATGTCGATGAGTGTCTTGAGCTCCAGCCTGGTGGTAGTGTCGGCTCCTGCCACACGGCGATGCAGTATTGGCTGCACGGGGAGATCAGCAGTGCGTGTGAAGTGTCATCGTGCGATACGTCTGATGTCACTGCTACCATGGTTCGAAGGGCGGTGGTGGAGGAGGCTGAGAAGCTGAAACAAGACACAGGCCGTACGGAAGCGGTGGCAGCCATGGTACTCGAGTCAGCTTGGGGAGTTGTACCTGACATGGCGGCTCTAGCATCAAAGTCTAGTGGCCCGGTGTTGAAGAAAGAAAAAAGTGATGTTTTTGAGAAGCGCCCGTTTTTGTTCTGTACCGATACGCTGGACACGTTGGGCTCGCACGCGTCTATCTGCATCTCTTAGTCGGCAGATGGGCATGCCATGCCCTGCCTCTGCGGATGTGCTCGTCGTTGCGATCCGTGGGGCGTTTCAAGCTTGCAGGGTTGTCAGGGCTCGTTGGAGGAGGATACATGTATGTTTCGGGATCATGGTGGCCTCAGGTGCTTACTGTACCGGCACTTGGCATCTGCATCAACGGCGTGACGCAGCCATCCTCGAACCCTGTGACATGCATTTATCGCTTTTCCACCAAGGGACACACAAATAGTAATGTGTCGAAAGGTGCAGCAGCGGTGGTGGCCCTAGCAATAGGTAGTCTCTAGAAAGGAAATAAGCCGAATATCAATGGATGATGACGAAGTGGTCAGCTGGAACTAGTACTGTAGGGGCCTGGTCGAGGTGAAGGATAAGGACACTTGCAGTGTCGATCATTCACTCAAGCCGTTTGAGGACTAGAACTAGCGTCGAGAAGGAAGCGCAAAGGCTCGATTCCAAGTGCCATTGGGCTCCCGGCTAAGCAGGACTGAGCAAAGTGGCCGACGAGGACGAGGGAGGTGATCGTCCGCAGGCGCCACATCAGATTGTGTGTGTGTGTGTGTGTGTGTGTGTGTGTGCCAGTGTGTGAGATTCTTCTTCTTTTCGCATGGAGCCATGGCGGCTCGGCGAGACTCGAGATAGCTACCGAGCTTATTATTGCTTGCATTGTACCGCATGACCCAACAAGCAGCATCGGTCTCCGAAGCGAAACAGCCTGGGAGAGACGTGATCGTTGCAGTGCAGCACTAACGTGTCTGGTACCGTACCTTTACCCGCTCCAAACAGCCTTGGCCGACTGCTCGACTACTAGTCCTCTCCACTCGCAGCGCACACGTCTTGGCTACTGCGCTACCAACACTAACTGCCACCTACTGCCGACCATTGTACCTGCTTTTGGCGTCTTGCGGGAAGACCTTGCTCTGTTGGGCTCGCGCTCGAATAATGCACTTTGCTGGCTCATTGTGCCTGATCTAGTGGTGGAGCTCTTTGTCTGTACCCTTACCCTCCACGCAGTAGTCATCCAGGCAGGCAGGCAGGCAGGCAGGCAGGCAGGCACAGCACACTGGGAACATCCTTTGAGCAGCTTGCAGCTTGCCGCCTCGACAAATACTGCTCAAACACCTCACGACATGCGCCGCAGTCGCCACAGCACAGCGACTGCACAAGCCTCGGCGACGACGACATAACACAGTATCGCATTGGCCGGTTTCAGCCGGCAGCGTGCGTGCGTTGCGTCGCCGCACTCGATATTGAGCGTGCCACCCAGCAGCGGAGCACGGAAAAGCGAGAGCGTGGAGGTCAGAGCGGGGCGACATGAGCGCAGGATCGCAGAGGAGACGCTCAGGCGTGTGGCAGACGTCGCAGCATGGCGATGCTATGGCTAAAGAGAAGGAAAGTCGTCGAAAACATGGCTGGCCGTCGGACAAGTCGCGCAAAGAACCGTCGCTGTACGACGAATGGCTTCATACTTCAGTGACTGCATCTCCGCAGCAGCAGCAGCAACAGCAGCAGCAACAGCAGCAACAGCAGTCCGCCGCAGACGCCAGCTCCAGGAGGCCCTCAATGCCCCTGCGTCATGGTAGTACAACAGGAAGCTCCAGCGGGACGACCATCAGGCCGGTGACACCCGACGAGGACGTGGGAATGCAACACAGAAACGCCCATTCGCTAGCGAGTAGTACGACCATGAATTTCGAGAGAGTCTTCATTCCACAGACCACAGCGACCGTTGTTGGCGGTGCCGCTGCCGCTGCCCAAGAAGACACAGCTCCGTCCACTAGCCGTAGCAGGAAGGCCTCGAAAGAGAGAAAACGCAACGCATCCGCATGGGCATCACAAGCCAGTAGTCCACCGACCAGCCGAAACGGTAGCTTCATTCTGTCCACCTCGTCCTTTCTCGGTCGCAGCGAAAGCAAGAGCAATGGACAGCAGCGGACGCACGGCGTCATGAGCGATTCGGATGCGGCGCCTCGCCCGCGCACACACACACTGGGCGGGCGAGAAAGAAAAGAACAATCTGCTACTGCATTGTTGTCCAAGAGCAGGACCCGGGTCGGCAGCGTGCATTCGCCTTCGTCAACTGTGACCCAGGGCATTTCAGACTATTTGGCAGCGATGCCTATCGAGACAAAACTGCCATCAGGTCCTTCCGTATCATCTCTTAGTTCACCCGCCCAATCACCGGCAGAAGTCGGGCCTCGATCGATATCGCCCGTATCTACGAGCACGGTCGATTCGATAACTTCCGCCTTACCGAGCGCAAACGCGAGACGCATTCTGCATCTTATGAAGACGCTGAATGGAAGAATGAGTGGCAACGTAGTGTTTCGGCGCGGACACGGGAACCCTTGGTCTCAGAGCTATTGTTACATCCAGGAAGAAAGTGGCAGCTTGATGTACGAATCAAGAAGTGATGGATCGCACAAGAGCCTTATCTCAGACTTGCGAGGCAGCAAGGTCCGATCGGCCATGGACAACGACGTCCCTTATCTGGAGGTCAGCTTTGCAGAGCGGTCAGACGAGATCCACATCAAGTTGCAAACGCAGTCTGATTTCGATGCATGGTTCGCGGCATTACTGCATTGGACACCTCGCGACACATCTTCCGCGTCGAGCAACGAGAAACGACCGGACTCAGAGACGGGCTCAAAACCATCGACAATCACATCGAATACAAACAGGAGAGCGTCTGTCAACAACCCGCCAGCAGCGCAAAGCAGAAACAGCATAGACGCAGTACGCCCTTCGACCGACAGCCGTCCAATGACGGATAGGCGAAGATCTGTCATTGGAGCTCTACCCAAGGAGAACCCGGTGATCAAGATTGGAAAGATGATCTATTGGGACACAAGCGTGGGGTACAGCAATACGGCTCAATCCGTTGGTCTGCCATCTACGAGACCCAGCAATTATCGCATGCAAAGTGTTGGCGCGCGGAGGTGGCGCATGATCAGTGGCCAGCTTCGTGAAAATGGTGAGCTGAAGCTTCACTCCGATGCGGATAACTCCCTACTCTCAGTCGTGCAGCTCAGCCAGCTGAGCCGATGCGCTATCCAGCGTCTGGACTCTAGTGTGCTCGACAACGACTTTTGCATTGCCATTTATCCGCAGTACACATCCAGTCAAACGGTCAGCCAGCCAGGCTTCCTTCGGCCAATCTTTCTCAGCCTGGAGAATCGCGTACTGTACGAAGTATGGTTCGTGCTACTGCGAGCCTTCACCATGCCCTCCATATATGGCCCTAGACTGGATGCTGAACCTGGCGAGTCCGGCGACATCAACGGCAATCGTGACCTTGAGAGCATGATCGCCACGAGCACGACGTACACTTTCCGCATGGAACGGAGCCTGAGCGTGAGAGTGGTGGAGGCCAAGATGCAGCCAAGTGCTGGTACCTCTGCCAACGACACAGGGTTCAGCGGCGGTTACAGTCGGACACAGACTACGCAATCTGAGAAGCACGGCTACTACGCCGAAGTTCTGCTTGACAACGAGACTCGAGGAAAGACAGTCGTGAAGTACGATGAGAGGCTGAATCCCTTGTGGGGTGAAAGTTTTGAGTTCCAGGATCTGCCGCCCGTGCTCAACAATGCCAGCGTCGTGGTCAAGCGCCGACCTCCCGAACAGGCGAATCCTCGGGAACAGCAGGGCAGTCAGCCATGGCATGACACATACGGTGAGCAGCAAGGTGGCGTCACGAATCTAGCCTTCGATGTCGCTTGCGGCAAAATGGAGATACAGATGGAGGAACTCGAACCAGAAAAGGAGATCGAGAAGTGGTGGCCAATCATGAACGTGCATGGACACCGGGTCGGTGAGATATTGATCAAGGTCCGAGCTGACGAGGGCATTATACTGATGGCACGCGACTACCGCCCATTGAGTGAGCTTCTGCACCGATTTTCCAATGGCCTGACCCTGCAAGTGGCGCAAATGATACCCAGTGAGCTGAAGCGGTTAAGCGACAGCCTGCTGAACATTTACCAGGTATCTGGCAAAGCAGGCGATTGGATCATGGCTCTGGTGGAGGAAGAAATCGACGGCATTCACAAAGAAACTCCCATAACACGACTACGATACAGTAGACGGGTCGGCTCCAACGACAGTCATGATCCTCTTGGTAGTGGTGCGGCGCATACTGACCGAGAGCTCATTGTGCGAGACATGAACAAGAACGCTACACTGGAAGCCAATCTACTCTTTCGTGGCAATACGTTGTTGACGAAGAGTTTAGACACTCACATGCGCCGCATTGGCAAAGAGTACCTGGAAGAGTCTCTCGCTGCCAGGATCCAGGAGATCAACACAGAAGACCTCGATTGTGAAGTTGATCCAAATCGTGTCGGCTCGCCACAGGACGTCCATCGCAACTGGGGAAGACTTTTGAAAGCTACTCAGGACGTTTGGAAAGGTATTATCGCGAACAAGCAGCGCTGTCCGGTCGAGCTACGAATCATCTTCAGACATATTCGAGCATGCGCAGAAGACCGCTACGGCGACTTCTTACGCAGCGTGGCCTACAGTAGTGTCTCCGGCTTCTTGTTCCTGCGATTCTTCTGCCCGGCAGTGCTCAACCCGAAGCTATTCGGCCTGTTGAAAGGTAAGCCATCTGGGTCGTCCTCACCAATTCGCGCTAACGTCCTTGCAGAGGATATCAAGCCCAAAGCGAGACGCACGTTCACGCTGATCGCCAAGTCGTTGCAAACCATGGCAAACATGGCGTCCTTTGGTACGAAAGAACCCTGGATGGAGCCTATGAATGCATTTCTCGTCCAGCATCGGGAAAGCTTCAAGCAATTCATTGACGATGTCTGCTACGTGCCTACACCTCTGTCGACGAATACAACGCCTGCTTCAAACTCTGCGTCGCCGAGCTTCCCGACTGGCATTGTCAGCGCAGAGCAGCACCTGAGCTATACCACTCCGATGACAATCATGCAACGTCTGCCGCCCAGCAGTCGCGAAGGCTTTCCGAGTCTACCATACCTGATCGACCAAGCACGATCGTTTGCAGACCTAATACATTTGTGGCTCGAAGCTGTGTCTGCGTTGTCGAACAAAGACGATTCCGCCGCATTACCAGGAAAGACGCATTCCGATGTGATCGCCGCCATCGAGGCTTCAGAAGGCGATCTCAAAGATTTCCATCGTCTTTGTGAAGAGCTCAACTCCAGGACGCAAGAATGCCTAAATCGTGCTGAACGGGCTGAACGTCCCGACAGTCCTCATAGCTTTCAATGGGAGGATGTGCTCAGTCAGCTACAGAAAGCGCAGATCAAGAGTCCTGGCGGCACCGTGAAGGACCCTTTTGATGTCGTGGCCGATAAGATCGCCAGCGATCCATCAATCTTGCCTGATGATGCCAACCCTGCCATTGAAGCCACCTTGGCACAACTTCGTGGTCAGACCTCGGACGACACAGACGAAGAGCATCAAGTGTACGGTCATGCACAACAACACTCGAACGCAAGTCTCACATGGGACGTACCGCGATCCGAGAAGCGCGACACGTTTCGACCAGGCTCAGCAAGTCTTGGCAGTAGCTTTGCAGGGCAGCAAAGCATTGGATCTCCAGAGGCATTCCCAAATGCCAGCGCTAGCAACGCATCTAGCACTGTCAGCAGTGACACTGAGCACGCTAATCAGACCACAGCTCTGCCAAGCTATGAACGGGAGGTGCGCCATCGTGAACGGCGCGAACAAGCACGAATCCAGATTCAGAGGCAAATGGAAGCAGCGCGCATCAAGGAGAAGGAGAAGGAACGCAAAAGGGTCAACAACCTTGTTCCGAAACTGAAGAGAAGGCAAAAGCACAAAGAAGAAGAGGCGACGAAGAGCGTCAACGGTACGCCGACGCAGGATGGCAATGGCAACGGCAATGGCATGATATGATTAATGCGCTTTGCGAAATAGACTCGAAGCATTGATATGATGAGTTCCAGGTCCGCCCAGATGGAAGGCAGGACAGAAATTGTACTATGTCTCCGTTGGTTCGGAGCTTCTGACTATGGATGGGAGCGAGATATTTGCTTGACTTTCTGATAGTCCATGGCGCTATATCCCGGTCCGCGACTTTTGTGATGTTAGAGAGGAGAGAGACAGATAGAGAGAGGGAGGGAAGGAGGAGGGCCTTCCAGTGATCTGGACCAGACGTTACTAGCGGTCATGATTTGGGGAGAGTCCTCGCAAGATGCTCTTGTATTTTGTAGTGCGATTACCGATACCCTTTATCGAAAACCTTCCCACCTCTGCACGCCTTTGACTCTGATATCAATTCCATTCTCGTCAACATGCTCGCTCCCCACTCCACGATATCAACGACTTCGTCTGAAGCAGTCCCACACCTCCGAAGGTGCAAATCTACCTACCTACCTATTACATACAGGATACGAAGCGATGCGACACCATGAGTACTTCGCGATGCCGATCAGTCATCCGTCACGCGTCGCGTCCGTATGCATCGCACCGGGTGTTGAGGATCTCGGTGTTCATTGTCATTTATGGCACCTTGCGAACCAGGGCACACTCTCTTGGTCTTTCGGACTTGTTCCTCGGATATCTGTGACGGCAGGCCGTGCCAAAGCTTAGCTTGGGACACACGGCGGATGGAGGAATGCTTTAGATGATGACCACGATCGTTGGCCGCTTCTTGCGTTTCTGGCGGTGAGAGTGCAGGAGCTCTGGTGATGGTGATATGGCGGTTCTGAAACGGTGCGGCTTTATATCTTGGTTTTTTTATTAGTGTTTGTGTACTAATGATGCGCTCGGTCGGTGGCGACGTTGGGCTCTATCTCTCGCGCGCGCGCGGGCGCGCCTGTACTCGTGAGTGGTGGCATGGACGTGAGAGGAATGCGACGTAGCACACAGAGATTCTCGACAAAGAAAATCGCCTGGAATGTGCATACATATCACACGACGTCGCGCGGTGAACTCTCGCAGAGAATGATTTGACGCGTTGTCACGACTGACGTGTTTTGAGCATGGATCTCGTTTGGAGTCCTGGAATCGTCATTGCATGGGCAGAGAAGTTTGCACATGGCACAGGATGAGCGTAGTGACTTCTCGACTGGATCACGAATGTTGCAGCAGAGCATGATGCGGAAGCCACTTTAGCAAATATCTTCAAGCTGCGTTAAAAGGTGTAGCAAGCATGGCGACAGGACTATAAAGGCCTTCGGTGGTCATCCATTTTGTGGCCTCATCCAAGTACATCACGACAATGGATACCCACATTTCCCAACAAGGACAGCAGGGCCAAGGCTTCGGAGACCAGATCCTCTCTGCCCATGGAGCATCCACGAAACGCCGCTCTGTAGCTGGTATCGATGGGCAGTCAGGTGGTCTAGGTCTGGGTCTGACTTTCTACTGCCGCTCGGAAGATGAACGATCCTTCCACGAGCATATGCTTACGACGCTTGATGACCGCACGAGGACACTGGTGAAGTCATGGCTCGATCAGGTCAGCAGTGGACCAGATCCGACTTACATCCATGACCGTGAGGTAAGTCGGCTGCACTGTCCTTATGTCGCGGCTAACGAGGACCATTGCAGATTAGTGCAACATTTGACCCCGTAACCCTGGATGACATTATAGGTTTCCTCCGCAATCATACTGTTCTGGGTGAGGGCGCTTCGAATGAGATCCACATTGTGGTATATGATCGCGATCCTACTCAGACTAGGGCTCAAGCAGTCCAGCAAGCTCAACCGGCGACCAGAAAATCTCATAGGCCCAAGGGCGACGGCACCCGCAGGCGCAGCAGTGGAGGGCAGCACGGAGGGAGGAGTGATGGCGGCTGCGGTCCCTGCGTTGTCGAGTAGGAGCTCGCTGAAGTGGGACGTCTCAGACTTTGGAAGGTGGAGGTAGCGTTTTGTCGGGGACGTTTGGCTTGTCCAGACCGGTTTGCAGATCTGGTCGGGGAACGAGTCCATTTGTAGCTTACTCCGCAGTAACGCCTTGTAGAACTTGCAGTCTGCACAGTGTCTTGTCCATGCTTCGCGAGTGCCTCATTACCCTTCCTTAGAAATATTTGTCGTCAGCAGCAGTGTATCGTGACCGCCAACCGCCGCAATGCTAATGCATTTGTCAGGGTGTCATCATATCTCATAGCTTGCTTTGTGCCACATCTTCTCGGTCAAACATCATGTAGTCGCATATCCATCTCTGCGCATGTTCGATCATACTCGTCGAGAATTCATGTCCCGCCTCAGGATCAACGATATCTTCTAGCTCAATTCCCATATCTTTCGCCCACCCAGTCTTCGGATCAATCGCCCTTTTCAACCACGACAGGAAGACTTCGCCACAAGGATACGGAACCAAGCGATCTTTCCCTCCGCTGAGACATATAATCCTCTTTCCCTTCAAAGTTTTCTCCATGATCTCCCTCAATCTCCTCTCCTCCTTCTCTGATGGCTTATGTAGATGATCGTCTTTGCCGTAGACGTCCAGCTCTCCAAGCAATATCCCAGCAGGATCATACTCCTCGACCGCAGCAACCAGACTCTGCGGAAAACTCTCACTGCCCAGGAACTCCAGTCCCGGAGGATCTGTCGTCATCGCGGCTGGAACTTTACTCCTTGTTGCACGATCGGTCATCAATCTGACATAATCTGGACATCCCACTACCACCATTCCTGCACGTATTCGAGGCTCTTTCATTAATGCGATCCAGGTTGCATGACCGCCCAGCGACAGACCGCCACAGATGTGGGAGTCGATACGAAACGGGACGTAGTGTTGGAGTTGGGTGATCATCAACGAGAGATCGTGGGCTGTGCCGACGTAGGAAGAGAACATGTCCGGTCCATGAGTAGGATTGCCTTGTTTCCAGCTAATGTTGTTGTCGTTCTCGATCATGCGCGAGCCGTGATTCCGTTGGTCGAAAGTCGCGAAGATCAGTCCTTTCGCGGACTCTCGTCCTTTGATCTTGCTGTTGTAGGCGTGGAGCAGCGAAGCCGCGGTGTAGGACATGCTGTCTTGAGTATCACCGCGACCGTGGAGAAGCCAGAAACAGGTGACTTCTGAAGGATGAGGCGGGAGCTCCAAGAGGCCATAGACCGTGGTAAGAATGCCGCCGATGTTGTAGCGTTTGTGGGAGACAGGTGTGACACCTGTGAAGGCTTTGTGGGTACTGGCCATTGGTGAAGAGAACGGAGATTTGTTGGAGTCCAGGCGAAGGGCGTGGCCCCAGGAGAAGGTGCTGCTACCTGCCGCCATGATTTCTGTCCGTAGGAAAATGCGCAGTAAGCAATCCGGTCAAAGAAGACGATTGCATGGTGACCTTAACTGGTGAAGTACTAGTAGGATCTTGATATCTCCAGCTACCAATGCCGAGGTGCCCTGCTTTCGGCTTTAAGTCACTAAATCCGGAAGACGACTTTCAGGCATCTAGTGTTTGGGTACTCATGCTAGATAAACTGCTGGAACACGCCAGGACCAACTACTACGAGACCTCTGGGGGTATGTGTCACCCATGTCTCGTATGCTGTGATAGATATAGCGTGCTCTATTTGACGAAATATGATTCAAGCTCGAGAGCACTTTCCCAACAATATTCACGCTTTCCGCCCAAGTGGGTGATACAGCTGAGGACGAGAAAAATTTGTCACCTGGAATCTCCATCAGCTGGACATGATGATGGAGGGCCAAGGAACATGACCGGTTTCGACCGACTCGCAATTCCAAACCAATGCATCGAAGATCACATTAGCCATGAGAGTTCGGAGAGCAAACGTGCCAGTGTCGTCGTCTTTGTCGACCTGAAAGGCAACGTCCTTGAGATTACTTTGTGCCTAGTGTTTGAGGAAGATCCGTCGCGCTTGTGCTGACATGATCGTAATTCTGCTCAGGCGCCAGCGAGCCCACAAAATCTACAGCTCACAAAGTAGATGCGAACTGCATGGCACGACGACCAGTGACCATAGCCTCGAGCCTGGCTTGTCGATGTGATGAGCTCGTTACACAACACGAAGCTGATTACTGAAAGTCCTGCTTTATACCTCGCTCCAGGAGCTATATCCCTGGAGCCGGATGACAGGAGGTAATGCTGACTTGGACTGCTCCTTGGATATGAACAGATCAAGTTGCATTCGACCATGTCATTGACTATGGCATTCTGTCACGGTATTCTCCGCAAAGCTTGCAGTGAGGATATGACATGTATAGCATTTTGGCCTTAGCGCTCGCTCTTGTCCTGCGCTTTAGACTGTAGCTCGATGTGCTTCAGCAAGCCTTTGCCCATCCTGAGGGCTTGCTCGTACGCCGTCTCGAAGCCTTGTCGACCACCATCATACCACGGATCTACAATTGGCTCTCTCTCGTCTTTGCCACCAAATTCCCCGAACATATGCACCCTCTGCAGTGCTGTGTCGTCCAACTCGCCTTTCTTCTTCGACCTTTTCACTGAATCTCGCAAATCAATATAATTGTCCTCGTCCATGGCGATCACATAGTCAAAGCGGTTGAAATCTTCCGGTGTTTTGACTCGTCGCGCTTTGTGCTTGTAGTCTGTCAAGCCATTGTCTTCAAGTACTGATAGCGTTCGGGAGTCTGGTCTATCTCCAGCATGATATGCGCCAGTGCCACACGAGTCGATGTCCTTGATGAGAGGATGTTGCTCGGCAGTGCCAAAGCGCGTAAGATGTCGAAATACACCTTCTGCCATGGGAGAACGGCAGATGTTGCCTAAGCAGACAAAGAGGACTGAGACTCTGCCATCGCTCGATTTTGAGGCCATTGCCGAGGGATGACTAGTATCTCTGATTGTATGCTGTACTCAGCTTAGTGCTCAGCTGGGTTTGATGATCGACTTCAGTATTATCCTCAGCCTGTTCCTGAGCGAACCTCAGCACTATTTGTGGCGATTGCACGAATAGGAAAGTAGGAACTTCGCCCACTCGCCGCGCTGCCAAGACTTCCGCGTGTTCCTGCAACAGCTCACGAATACGCAAGGTAGCTGCCTCAGATTCGCTGATAGGCGTCCCAAGGGAAAGTCGGCGCAAATCCTCGGCTACATCACCTGGCCAGCGCCAACAGTGCTATACAATGTTATTTTTGGTGTCGCTCGCCCCGCTGACGTGTGTTCAGACTAGGAATTCTGAGCTGTATCGTTCGCTTTCTTCTTTGCGATGTCAGGCACGGTGATAGGGAAGCAGTCGAGACCAGACCCAAGCACAAGCACAAGAGAAGGCAATTACTATTCCTGAGCTCCAACGGCGAAAATTCGGGCCAAGTCAAGCGCAGCAACGATTCGTACACTGTGTGCTGATGTCCAGGAACGGCGATATTTGTGGCGCGGAGACCAGGAGGATCGGCACAGACCCCTGCTCAGCATGTGGCAGTTAGTTTTAAGCTTAGTGCTGTGTTGACATGGCCTGCCTTCTATGCCACCGGGGTCAGTACAGAGGCTGGCTGAGCATTCTGGAAGGGCACTTTATTGCTCATAGCCTGAGAAACAATTGCACTTCCTCAATTCACATCGTTGCCACTTGTTGTGTGTTTACATCCCAGTGAAACCGACCAAAGTGCTTGTCACGCTCGTTGCTTGGCCAGAGAAGTCAACCCCAGCTTGCATCAACAGAGAGATCCACCCGACACGCTAGGATCGTGAAACTGCTTGCTTGTTGCTTTCCCGCACTACTACTCGACGCAACCCTCCGAGGCGCATTGCACTGCGCCGGCTCGCCTGGTTGCACTACGCTATAGCTTTATTACACGAGACTGTCGGCGGCGCAAGGGCGCGACGTTAATACACGCCGACGCGAAATCTGGTGACAAGCATCGTCAGAGAGAGACAGAGGACAAGATGAGCTACAATCCGCTAGGTACGTTAGATCAACGGCATGCATTGTTTCCTCCACGTTTGCGAGATGTTTGAGAACCAGGAGACATGGTAGAGGCAGTCTGCCAATCAACCAGCAAAGCACAACCCTCGAGCAAATCGGCCACATTCCAATGTCCGTCCTCTCGCGACCCTAGCAGTCGGAGAGCCTTTCCAGCTTGCCCACTCCTGTTGGTCTGAAGACGCCGCGTGAGACATGCAAGCCCGTTCGTGCACATCGACCGGCAGGTGTGAAGCATTAGACTGAACACGCGACACAGGTGGCTACGGCCATAGTGGGAATCCTCACCCAGACGACGACAATCCCAATAACCCTTTCATGGATCGCCGTCACTCACCTCCCGATCGCTATCACAGCCCAGCGTATCAGCTGCAGGATGCGCCGTACAGACATGGAGAGCCGCTCGATATACCTGTTGGACCAGGTCCGTTTGCTCAGCACTCCACCGATCGACTTGCAGCCCAGCCTACCTACGAAGTGACCAACATGCCAGGCACATACGGTCACAATCAGCACTACGACGATGCGCATGAGCATGGCTATACGCCGAATCCATTCCAGCAAGCTGCCCATCAGGGCAGAGGCGACTACGCTCTGAGTCCTCGCTTTGAGCATGACGACTACGTAGCGCCTCACGATTACGATGCACCACAACATCCATACTACCAAGATGTGCCCGACGACCGACCTATCCTTCATCCAGGCGCATCATATGGACCAGATCCGAATCAGCTCCCGCAAACACCACGACCTTCAGATCTCGAAGCCGGCTATAACGATCCTCCCCCTGTCCCGGCAGCTGCGCCCATCAGGAGATGGAAGACTGTGAAGGAAGTGCAGCTGTTCAATGGCAACTTGGTGCTCGACTGCCCAATCCCGCCGCGATTACTGAATCAGGTTCAGCACGCGCAACCCCCAGAAAGAGATGAATTCACACATATGCGGTACAGTGCAGCTACATGTGACCCGAGCGAGTTCTATGAGAAGCGCTTCACGTTGCGACAGCGTCTGTTCGCCAAGCCTCGCCACACGGAGTTGTTCATTGTTATCACCATGTACAACGAAGAGGACGAGCTCCTGGCGAGGACGCTGATCGGTGTGATCAAGAACATCGAGTACATGAACTCGCGGACATCTTCCAAGACCTGGGGCAAAGAGGCCTGGAAGAAAATCGTGGTATGCATTGTGTCTGATGGACGTGCAAAGATCAATCCACGCACCCGAGCAGTGCTCGCTGCTCTGGGTGTATACCAGGACGGCATTGCAAAGCAGCAGGTTAATGGAGCCGACGTCACGGCGCACATCTACGAGTACACAACTCAGATGACCTTGAAGATCAACAAAGGGGTTGTACAAGTCACGAAGGGTAACACCCCAGTCCAGATCCTGTTTTGCTTGAAGGAGAAGAACCAAAAGAAAATCAATTCGCACAGATGGTTCTTCCAGGCATTCGGAGAGGTGCTCAACCCGAACATATGCGTTCTCATCGATGCTGGCACTCGTCCTGGACGACAAAGTGTTTACGACCTCTGGAAGGCATTCGACCGCGAGCCCATGTGCGCTGGCGCATGTGGTGAGATCAAGGCCATGCTGGAGAAGGGCAAGAATCTGATCAATCCTCTCGTGGCCGCGCAGAACTTTGAGTACAAAATGAGCAACATTCTCGACAAGCCCCTCGAGAGTGCTTTTGGATTCATCACTGTGCTTCCTGGAGCCTTCTCGGCATATCGCTACGTGGCACTGCAAAACGACAAGGCCGGTAATGGCCCCCTCGAAAAGTACTTCGCAGGCGAGAAGATGCATGGCTCGAATGCTGGTATCTTCACGGCCAATATGTACCTGGCTGAAGATCGCATTCTTTGCTGGGAGCTTGTCAGTAAGCGCAATTGCTCTTGGATCCTGCAATACGTCAAGTCCGCCACTGGAGAGACCGATGTTCCCACGGAAATGGCAGACTTCATTCTGCAAAGAAGAAGATGGCTCAATGGCTCTTTCTTCGCTGCAGTTTATGCTCTGTCTCACTTCTACCAGCTCTGGCGCAGCCATCACTCCATGCTGCGCAAGCTGTTTTTGTGTATCGAGTTCATTTATCAGCTCGTGAACATGCTGTTCGCGTGGTTCGCAATCGTAAGTGCTTCTCTCATCTACTGTGTAGTGATGCAGCAACAGCTAACACGTTTCAGGGCAACTTCTTCCTAGTCTTCCGCATCTTGACATCCTCGCTCTCCGACGACTCATTACTCGGCCTTGTTGGCAGAATCCTTTCCATAGTCTTCGAATGGGTGTATCTTGCCGTACTCCTGACCTGCTTCGTCCTGGCGCTCGGCAATCGGCCGCAAGGGAGTAATAAGTTCTACATGGCACAAGTCTACTTCTGGGCGATCATTATGGCGTACCTGCTCTTCGCATCTGTCTTCATTACCGTGAAGTCGGTACAAGCGCAGGTCAAGCAGCACCACGGCTTCGACTTGGAGATGCTCTTTACAAACAAGCTCTTCTTCACACTCATCATATCCTTGGCCTCGACATACGTCCTCTATCTCGTGGCGTCGGTGCTGTTCTTGGATCCTTGGCACATGCTTACCTCATTCCTCCAGTACTTGCTGCTCACGCCGACATATCTTAACATTCTCAATGTGTATGCGTTCTGTAACACGCACGATATCACCTGGGGCACGAAAGGGGATGATAAGCCGGAGAAACTGCCCGCTGCCAATCTCAAGCCTGGTGGCAAGGTCGATGTTGCGATACCGACGGATGATGCGGATCTCAATACGCAGTACGAGCAAGAACTACGGACATTTGGCTCGAAGTACGAGGCACCGAAGAAGACTATAACGGCAGATCAAAAACATGAAGATTATTACAAGGGTTTCCGTTCCGCCGTCGTGCTGGCATGGATGTTCTGCAACTTGGCCCTGGCGGCTGTCGTGCTCAACACTGCTGGTCTGGATAGAGTCAAGGTAAAAGCGGATGATGAACAGACAGAGCAGGATCGAGCCACGATATATATGGCTGTTGTGTTGTATTCGGTGGCGGCCCTGGCAGCTGTGAGATTTATCGGCTGCTGTTGGTTCTTGGTCACTAGGATGTTCAGAGGAGTATGATGAGATCACGAAAAATGGGTCGGATGGCGTTCAGGATATCGGTCAAGATGCTTTGAGACGTGCGCGAGATACCATTGTCGCTGAGCGCGAGTTGTGGCGCTACAGGAAGATAGCCTCAGTCATCGACAGTTTCACATGATCGGATCACGATAGTGAGCTTGCCATACCCCCTGCGTTTCATCGACATCGTTGCTGCTGCGCTGTCTGTTGAACGCGCTGTGTATTGACATCTCATGTCACTTGGCTCCTATCGACCTCCGTATACACGTGCTCAAGCACTTTCGGTCGTGCCTGCCTCGTCTATAGCTATCCAACGGCTGTTCCGCTGCTGAAGCAGGGATTCGCGCGCAGGGTCCATCAAACGCGACCAAAAAGCAAACCTGCAGCTCGCTGAACTTCTTCCACCCTACACAACACAACACGACACTTCTGCGCTGAGGACCACCACTTCAGTACGGCAGATCTCACAGACCGGCACTCGCACAACGACATCAGCTTCGTTGTTGTGTGTATCCGCTCATCCGAGAAGGTATTCCACACCACCTCATCACCCTCACTGGCTCTTTTGTTGACCACCGCAGATTCGTCGTGCTCGTCGCGGTCACGAGCAGCTTTGTTCAGCCGGTATGTCACCCATGAGCTTCAATGACAACCCGAACCGCGTCTACCTCCGTAACTACTTCTTACTGACACTGCACCACCAGACTACCACGCTCGTCAATCGTCACCATGGGCTCCTCAACCTGGGATGACACTCCAGCCGGTCAGTCGTCGACACCAACGTTGTGTCCGCCACCAAACACTTACACCGTCACAGGCGATGCTGGTGGTTGGAAGGCCGATAACTCGAACTCTGGCGGTGATGGCTGGACTGCCGACGCGGGCGACATGAGCAATGGCATCAAGCCTCAGAACGTGTCCATGCATGACGGCGCTGCCAATGACGGAGGTTGTCGCATTTGCGGTGATGAGGCTCACTTCGCGTAAGTCATGTGCTCTCACGTCCGCTTACTGCACCGCACTAATATCATCAGACGCGACTGTCCAGACAAGAAGGACAATAGCGGTGAGTGCTATAACTGCGGCGAGACCGGCCACAACAAGGCCGACTGTCCAAACGAGAGTGTTGAGCGCGAGTTCACCGGCGACTGCCGTATCTGCAGCATGCCTGGTCACCGTGCCGCCGAGTGTCCGGAGAAGCCACCGCCTGTCTGCCGCCTCTGCAAAAGCGAGGGACACAGTGCCAGCGACTGCGAGATCAACCGCGCCACTACCATGTTTATGAGCTTGGGGATAGAGCCACCGAAGAATGACAAGGGCAAGATTGACGCCGGTGTCGCCTGGAGAGCTATCGAGACTGCTGATGCTGACAAGGACGTCGAAGACATCAAGAAGGCATGTTGACACGGTCCAAGCCAAGCATAGCTGTTGACTCGCAAACTTCGCTAACATTCTCGCATAGTGTATTTACCAGTACGCGATGGCCTATCCAGAGATCACATTCGTTGATCTCGAGGGCACCTTCCGCGAAGCTGGCATGAACACATACCTCATCGCTAAGGAGCAGGCCATCAACGAGGCACACACCATTGTCAACCTGCAGGGCAAGCCAGACCTGAAGTACGTCGTCTCATTCCAGTGGTCCGCCAAGCCACGTCGTGCCAGATTCGCCGACGGCTGGCCAGACTCTCCAGAGGAGAATATCACCCGTCTTGCAAAGGCCGGCTTCGTCCTCGACTCCTTGAAGCCCAAGTGCACCAATTGCAACGAATTTGGCCACTTGAGGGTTAACTGCGAGCAAGAGAAGAACGAGGGTGGCAAGGTTGCCATCACTTGTGCGAATTGCAACCTGGAAGGTCACCGTGTAAGTTCTTCCTCCACACAAGCTCATCAACGCAAACACTACTGACATGCCGCAGGCTCGTGACTGCTCAGAGGCACGCAAGTCGAACAAGAAGGGCTGCCGCAACTGCGGTGGCGAGGACCACATTGCCAAGGAGTGCACTGAGCCGCCAAATATGGACAACGTCGAGTGCAAGCACTGCAATCAGATGGTCAGTCCGAAACCAGAGCCCGAACTTATGCAGCCGCCATTGCTAACAGTTCTTCACAGGGCCACTTCGTAAAGGACTGCCCTGAAAAGGAACCAGATCTTTGCCGCAATTGCGGGCAGGAGGGCCATCGTGCTAAGGAGTGCGAGAACGAGCGCGTCGTCACTTGCCGCAACTGCGACCAGCAGGGTCACATGTCTAAGGAGTGCCCTGAGCCGCGAAATATGGCAAAGGTCCAATGCCGTAACTGTGACGAGTTCGGCCACACTAGGTGAGATCAATGCCATCAAGTCTTGTGCAGACGTTACTGACCTTGCGACAGTCGCGACTGCAAGAAGCCAACTGATTGGTCTCGTGTGGAGTGTACCAACTGCCACGAGAAGGGCCACTCGTACAAGCGCTGCACCAAGCCTGCTGCCGAGGAGGAGACTGGGGGTGACGGTGGTTGGGGTGGTGATACTGGCGCTTCCTCTGGTGGCAACGGCGGCGGCTGGAAGAACTCAGCTGCTCCTATCGAGAGCTCTGGCGGCGGCTGGTAGATCATTCACAACTGCTAAGGTCAACGCAGCACGACCTCGCTTCCTACTTGCAAGAAGAGCTGTGTACTCAGGCGACTGGACTGCTTGATGCTTTGAAAGAGCTGTAGCGGTATGAAGTCCATAGCTTGAATGAGATGTACAGTGTTCTGCACACTTCTGCGACATGCTTGCTTGGATCTCGTAGGAACATTTCCTTGCGTGATTGTGTCCCCGTCACCGCTGCATCAACTCTGTGAATACTTATAATATGTCAGACTATCATGAGAGTATTCCTGGCGTGTAATGCTGCTAATCTGCCCATGTGGTCATGTCGAACATCAAAAGCAATGCGAACGCCGGTCATATGTCGTTTGTCCTATGTTATCGACGGAGGGCAATGGCAAGATATGGTCGTCACTTCCAGCACTCCATCACGCGGCTGGAATGCTCAAACGGCCGTTCGTCCTTGATTGCAGTACTGTAACTGCGTGTCCTTGGGTGTCGCGAAAACATACCACAGCACGTTCAGGCCTATTCGAGGATCATCACAGGCAGAGACGAAGTACTTCCGGCCAGGCGGACAGAACTGTTCGAGACTTCGATGTGTTTGGCAATGGCACGAGTTTCGGGGACATGCGTTGGCCTTTTCGCTTCTCTCTGAACAGCTTTTCGTTTCGTGAACTTCTGCGAAGCGCGTTTCGACAAACGGTATGACAGATCCCCGCTGCGAACACTTAATTATGGACACCTCCACCGACGTTCGCCGTACTCCTCCCTAAACCGCCTTTGTACCTCGCCAAAGCTCTATCTCTCGCTTGCTTGTGATCCACCATGGGCTTCGGGTAACCAGCCTTCTCCGCCTCCTTCGCCTTGCCCCTCTCGTACGGCGCATGAATCGCTTTCCCGTCAAAGCCCGCCAATTCCGGGACCCATTTCCTGATATACGCGCCCTGCTCATCGAACTTCTCCGACTGGAGCAGAGGATTGAAGATCCTGAAATAGGGCTGCGGATCCACGCCCGTTGAGGCGGAGAATCCCCATCCCCCGTTGTTCGAGGCGAAGTCCCCGTCGATCAAATGCTCCATGAAGTAGCGTTCGCCCAGGCGCCAATCGATTAGGAGGTCTTTTGCGAGGAAGGATGCGACTATCATGCGACAGCGGTTATGCATGTAGCCCATGTGATTCAATTGCCGCATCGCCGCATCGACGATGGGGAACCCGGTGGTGCCCTCGCACCATCTTTTGAACATGTCTTCATCGTACTCCCACTCGATATCGGCGTACTCGTATTTGAACGGTTTGTGCATACAGACGTAGGGCCAGTGCGCCAGGACGTGTTTGTAGAAGTCTCGCCAGGCCAGTTCGGAGATCCAGCCTGCGATGCCGAGGTTGCCGCCGTCGAGCTTTTTGGTGCTATTTACGTCGCGGGCTGAGCGTACTGCTGTGCGGGCTGCGAGGGTGCCGGAGGAGAAGTGTACGCTGAGCGTGGCGGTTGATTGGGAGGCTGGGAAGTTGCGGGTTTCTTTGTAGGTGCCGATTTTGTCGTTGAGGAAGCGCTCGAGACGGTCACGGGCTTCGTGTTCGCCGGCGGGCCAGAGGTGGGTGAATCGATCACGTTCTTCTTGGGATAGAGACTTGTTCGAGGGTGCTGCGGGGATTGGCATGTCGAAGATTGCACTGAACTTTTCTCGTGCGCTTTTGGGATTCTGGGTGGGAGCCTCGAATGCGTTGAGGAGATGAGGGTGGTCTTGGATGTGTCTGACCCAGGCGCGATTCCAAGGACTGTATACTGAATACTGCTTGCCTGCACCAGTTTTGAGCTCACCTGGTGGTACTACAACGTCGTCGTGAACAGCTTCGACGGCGATGCCTTTTTTTAGTCCCGCTTTGATAAGTTTAGTCTCACGTCTAAGCTCGTCCACTTCGTATTCAATATTGCAGTACAGATGCTTTGCTCCCCACTCTTCGAGCTTGCCAAGTATGTTTGCAATCGCATGCTTTCTGTTCTCTACGGTTGTGACACACAGCGGTATGTCCAGCTCAGCAAGATCTTTCTTCAAAACATCTAAAGTCCTCAGCTCGAAGTCTACTCTTGATGGGCTGGTCAAATGAGCCTGGTAGTCTTGTGGGCTTATGATGAACATGCACACCAGCGGCACATTCTTGCTCTTCGCCTTCTGGGCTGCTAGGTGTAACCCCTTGTTGTCGAAAAGTCGTAGGTCACGCTTGAACCAATGCACTACGCACTCGCCAACACTTATCTTCTCGCGATCTACCTTGGTCTGGCCAATGGCTGTATGTAGGACATCTATTGGCCTTGGCAGATCTCCTTCGTGATACTGTCGTGCTCGTTCATTGCTCATCTCAGGCGGATAGAACTGCCTCTGTACGATTCCAACCTTCTCCTCGATCCGGGAATGATCGAATTTGGGCTCACCATGGCTGGGCTCCTTCTTCAGCTCGACCTGGCGCTTCTTCGCGGGGGATGGAGGCGGCCTGACTGGATCGGTCGCTTTGCGCTTGATCGCCATGACGGCGGTCAAAGTAGAGAACAATCGCGGGTAAGTCTGTACGTTTAGGCTGATGCTGGGAGGCGAAGCAACACGTGTGGAGAGGGAGACAATGGACATATAGTACGGGATGTGCTCGAGCAAAGGACTTACATTGACAGGCGGAAAGGAAGTAGTAGCTGCGACAAGGCGTTTCGCGAACAGCCCATCTGCCATTGTCTTCCACGTCAAGCCAGTCCGAAGATCCCGATCGTCACAAAGAAGCTTTCCAAGTTTCTGGGCCACCGATCGCGCTAGGATCGGCTTGGCGCCGGCGCGTCGGGATCTTAGCGCGCTCACACAAGCTCCACCAAAATTTGACGGCACTCCTTGAAATAACTCATATCAAGTCCTCCACAGCAGAACATCCTCCAAAATGTCCGCTGACGGCGAATCTTCAGCCTCGGCTGCAAGCCCATCAGGTAAAATCCAGTCATACCACAGCCTTGTCCACTAAAGATACTGAAATTTTCCGAAGAACCAAGCACAGGGCCATTAACACTCCCAACATGTGGCAGCTGCGGCAAGCAAGAAACATCCACCAGTGAAGAAGAAGACTCTCGCCTTCTCAAACCCTGCATCATGTGCAAAAGCGTCTCTTACTGCTCCCGTGACTGCAAGAAGAACGACGCCAAGAAGCACAAGAAGATTTGTGCAAAAGCCGCTCAGGAGTATGCCAATACGCATGAGATCAAAATGGCTTCACGAGCAGCACCGAAGGCGGACACTCATCGGGGTGGTCTGCAGAAGTGGCAGTTTGATACGTGAAAGTCTTGTATGAGATATTTAGGGGACTTGTGAAAGTTGCTGGTCTCAAGACATCCAAGCGAAATCTGGCCATGATGGGGACTGCGGGGGCAGCAAATGTCTGCTCAGTCGTTTAAGAGGGAGAAATAGTGCACCGAGAGCGGTATGATGCATATCTAATGGCCTTCCGGGCTTCAGCGGCAACGGCAGTGTGCTAGCAGGATCTGAAGCTGAAGGATGATGGCACTCGGTACAGTGATGATGAGGATAGTGACAAAGATGACGGGGAGCGACAGAGCACTATGAATAGCTGTAAGGATCGGACGATGGATGCCAGGGACGAAATCAACGAGATCGAGAGAATGAAGCGCGCGTAGGATGCTTCGAGCTATGAAGCCTTGTATGCCATGATCATGCAGTCTCTAGTGCTCTAATTGTCTCATGTTCTACTGGTAATGGGCAATTTTGCGCGCTCTGCGCCATGTTTTCAGCTCCGACTGGTATGGTGGTCAGGTGGCTTGATAGTATGCCTCTCTAGGTCTGTCCATGGCCAATTGGCGTGCGGCGAGGCGGATATTAAGCTGCTAGCGCATTCGGTCTGCTTGCATGACCACACAACCGAAGGCAAATGTACGATGCTCATGCACATTGAACTGCTCTCACTGACACGGAATATTCAAGATGTCGGCCATCGCTACTTCTAACCTGCTGATTGCTTCAGACACCGGTCTTGCTCCCTGCGTGGGCATTACTCATAGCCAGCCGCTACACCAGCCGCAGTACGAGAAAGTCGCCGTCTACATCGTCGCCATAGATACATTCAACGACCGCTGAACCGTGGTCTCTCCAACAACTATGCTCGCGGTCAAGCTAGCGGGGAACACTAGCATCCTCTCCGCCACCGACGACGGCAAAGTCGTATCGCCAAACGGAAGCCCTATCCTGAGAAGAGGCATGTCATCATACTCCACGTACGTTGCGAAGACGAGACTAACGAGCTGTTCTTCGGCAGTACAGATATCGAGGCCTTTGGCTATAGACCTTGACGCCTATAGCTAAAATGCTAGGTATAGCAGACTAGAAGGAGAGAGGGCGTGGCGATACTAGTGTTGACGCTTGAGTTATGCGTCAATGGAAGGAGACAGTGAGTCTGCAGTATGATCGTGAAGGGCGCCATAAAGCGGCACCCTAAGGAATGTGAAGCTATATGGATCTTCAGCGAGATGGATCCTCAGCGAGATGGATGATAGCATCAAGACACAGTCACCACCATCGGCGCCATGATGGAGTTGGTTAGATCTCCAGACAGTATATCTGGAGCTATTAGTAGCATAAGCTATCGTACTCGAACCTCTCCACCCTCATATCATTCTCCTCTTATCTACGAATATGATTATACCGTTCGCTCCTATCTCCGCCAAGGATAGATTTCAGTAATCTCCGCAATGCTATCGCGATACCATGGCGATCACGCCTCACTGGAATTTTCTTGCGCTACGCAATCTCGCCTGCCACCCCTGCTATGCACTTTGCCTTGTCAATTCTTGCTTGGCTTCCTGATGGCACTTGACGGACGCACTTTGTCAATCGCCACGTTGTCATCTTTCTTCTTGCACCGCGTCCCCGTCTCCCTTGCTAGTTCAATCGTGCGCGTCTCCTTCAACCTTTTCTCGTCTGACAACGCCATGCTGTCAATGGCGGTGTCCTCGTGGACCTGCGCCTCGCGCTGTGCGAATGCCGAGCATGCTCTTCTGCCTCCTAATCCCAGGCCCGGTTGCGGCAGGTGCCAGGGTTGATCAGCTCCCAGTAGAAGGAGGACGGTGCGATGTATGCGGTGCTGTGAATACGTCAGCTAGATCTGGATGCTAGTCAAGGCCCTTTCTAACCCATATTCTCTATTGGCAAGCGCGAAGCTACTGCGCGGTGTCGCGTATGACGGACCTTCACCCTGCTAGCGAGCGTCCAGCTATGACGGGCTGAGGCACGAACATTGTGCTGTCGAAGGTGTGGTACTTATGTGTCGAGCGCTTGCTGTAATGACCTTGGTTCTCGAAGAGCAGTAGAAATCGTCGTAACATCGTGCGAGATTGGTCGAGCATGTCCGGTAGTTCATGCTGCACAGCTTCGTTTATGGCGGCTTGATTCTCTGCGATAGGACGCTGTGCGTATTCATTTGATCTCACACAAGACCGCCTTCTATCAATGATGGTACTGGTTCCGCATGTACAACTCGAACATCATGAGGCATGACCAGCACATCATGCAAAGCTAGCACGAGCAAACTATAACGTCCATTAGACACTTCCGCTGGTCACCTTGTGCGGCGAACTCATCTCCCTGCCCTTTCAGCTCCTTCTCCGGTGGCATGAGCCAGTACTTGAGACCTTCTAGATTCCTCGTCCAATGTCTTAATATCACCGACAACCGGCTCAAGCTCGGTCTCTGCAAGCGAGGAATCGTTGCCAGTAGTCCTGTGCAAGGCACCTGCTTTACTCCTGCGGCAGAGCCTATTACGCAGAGCAGTATCACAGCAACCCTGTGCCCAGACCTTATGACAGGGACTCTCGAGTGTCCTAGACCTTCTTGATGGAGAGCAAGGCAGCGGCAGTAGCCGTGCTTCGCCCTATAAAGCCCTCCCTTCCTTCGCCTTTCCTCGATTTCCTTTCTCTTCTTTCTTCATACCTTCCCCCGGCCATTCGGTTACCAGTCACGGATGTGCTACCGCCTGCCACGGCTGCCACACCGACTGGGAATTTTTGGAAACTCGGGTGCCTTGCCATGACGGTTCAACACCACTTGGCTGCCGGCGCCCACCTTTTTCATCATGCCATTGCTCAGAGCAGTGTCTTGGAGAAGAAGCCTCGTTGTTGTTCCCCTATTGTCTCGTCTGTGTTTGCTGTGCTCCTCGTCCACTTGTCCGTCTGATTGTCCCCCGCTTTGTGCCGTCGTGATTTAGGCTTGCGCTGTTCTGCCTCCATGAAAATCGTGCTCTGTGCCATCAGCGATGCTACCGCCGTCAGATCGCTACCATCAGCCATGAGCTGCTCCTCACCCTTGAGCACAATGGGAAGCACAAGCGGTAACACATCTTCCCCTTTCCTGCAGCTTGTGCAGCCATCGAGCCATGCTCGACTGACACGGCTGGTGAGGACATCAATAGTGCTGACAACCGTGAGTGGTACCCAACGGCGTCGGCCACGGCATCCCCTCGACGTACACGTTCTGCCATCGACCGTGAGCAGCACCGCAACGTGCCAGTGACGATACCACGTCGACCTGAACGTACTACCACTGACCGTGAGTAGCAACAGAACGTGCCAGCGACGATACCATGTCGACACGCAGGCACTGCCATCGACCGTAAGTAGTACCCGATGGCGTCGGCGACGATATCCCCTCGACGTACACGTACTGCCACCGACCGCGACCCACCATTGAGCACAATCGTGAGCACAAACAATAATACATCCCCGGCCCATGCAGCTTGTGGAGCCATCGAGCCATCTTCAACTGACACAGCTGATAACCTTGAGTAGCAGCCGATCGTGCTAGCGACGATATTACGTCAACATACACGTTCTACCACCGACCGCGAACAGCACCGCTACCAAACCACGTTACGTCTCTCGATTATACAGAACGTAGAGGTGTACCACAGCCAGCGTTCGAACTTCCGCCTACGAGCGCCACGGCGACCGTGACGACTGAGTATCCAGCCGATGACGAGCTCGATGAGCATTGAGGAGCTCCGCTCGCATCAGCGGGCTTCGCTACAGTGAGCGAAAGAGGCGGAGATGCGATACACAAGTGATCTGACCGCGAGACCGCACACCAGGACATCAGGCACCACACACGACGGCAATGCTGGCATAGACGATCACTGCCGGCGACGGATAGTGCCCTGACTTTGAACTTATCATCAGTGCGACATGATCTGTGTCCGACGAGGCAAGAGAGTCGGGACACCAGAGCGCCGCTTTCGAGCAGGTGCAGGCTGAAAATTTGCCAAACGACCACCTTTACGTGTCCGATGACAGCAACTACTTGCTCTCAATGCCCTTAAGAGCTGAGCACAGCTCGCACGCTGCGAGACCAGCGCTGTGATTGGTACGCACCCAAATTACGAGGTGAGTGGCTTGATATCCCGATAGGCAGTCTTGCTGAAGCCATGCCCGATCGAGCTTCGACAGACATTCACATGTGGTGAAACGAACCAACGAGACCCGTAGACCTTGGCGAGATGTCGCTTCTCTGACGCCGAGAGTGTCTGCAATGCTCGAAGATGGCGAGCGACACGTTGATCCGCAGGTGACAGATCCGCCAATGCTAGCGCAGCATGCTGTCTGCAGTCGAATCTCAGCAAGGTATGTTGCTTCACACACCCAGCCTACTCACTGCATGATGATAAAAGGGCTCGTGGAGACTGAGGACGAAGGTATGCCCGCTGCGAGGTCGATATGTTGGAAACATCGGACCAGCAATGCCATGATGGTTGGTCTAATCATCATGCTGTTCGGCATGGTGGCAATTTTTGCTGGCCAGATGAGCTCATCAATGCACATGGGGAAAGATCGACCTCGAAGGGCTGCCTCCCATGATACGGCCAGCGTCTGAAACAGGATTGGATCTACAATCGAGAATTGAGACTATCGTCCATACAGAGACTGACCAACGCTCTGCAGGCAATACCATGATAGGCGTCCTACCGTTTGCCTCTCAAGTGAGTCCAGCAGGCAAATGCAGTGTTCAACCATCCGTGCCGGCAGTGCAAGATTGTATGCAAAACGTCGGCATGATGTTCAGCACGGCACGGTAGTGGACGTGAAAGGAATCCTCTGACCAGCTCGGTGTCATCAAATCCTCTAGGTGCTGCTCCTCCAGGAGCTCCAGAAAGTATTCGCTGTCCATGCGCTCATTCAAGCCTCCTTCTCGCTCCCGCTGATCCAGACGGCACGGCCTGGGTATTCGCAAGCTCCATGCCGTATGCATAGAAACGCAGGCTCTGGGCTCCAGAAAAGTTTCCGTGGACCATCGCACTCGGTGGCTTAGACCATTTCTTCGATGTCAGGACCTATTGCCCGCTGCTCAAAGCTACTAGGGCGACTTCTCAGTTGTGGTCTCGCTTGCAGCAGGCTTCTGCAGAGTCGTCGTGTGGGCGATTGGACGGTATTCATGTTCCAACAAATGCGTGTCCACAGCAAAAGAGTATCATGAATGCCTGGCCTCGCGATTATGCTTTCGAAGGCATATCGCACAGCAGACGCTATGGGCTTGACAGGCGCCACTGTCCGGGATGCTGGACAGGCATAGGTTGCAGATACCGCCACCTTCAAATGCCGCATGGTCAGGCCTCGTATTGGCTCGACACCCTTGAGGTTATACCCAGCGTTGCTGATTTTATATTGCACGCCTGCTTCCTTTCCCTTACGCATCAAAGTCTCGTCCATAGCGTTGTTCGATTTCCATGGTCCTTCGGCCTTTTTCTGCGCTGACGTCGCCGAAGCAGCTGTCCGTCGTGCTGAACCCTATCAGAGTACTCAAGACCGTCCGCTCAGCGATGCCAGTGCGGCTGCGAGATGGATCTCGTGGTATTCATGCAGAGCAAGAAGTGGATCTTAGGGAGGTGATGTTGTATTCTCGCGCGGGCAATGTCCGATGCTAGATATGGCGGCGGGCGACATTCTGCCGAGGCGCGACATGTCCGGCTGTTTCGGGCAGGTGGCAGGCAGAGCTCTCCTTCGAACAAGAACCCAATGATGTTACCTTCGGCCAAGCTATCAAAGTGGATCGGCGAAGGACCATGATGTCCCCATTCGTTTGCGTGATCGGTAAGTCATCTCTTTCGGTTGACTTTTCGATCGTAGTGTCGCTGATAACAATGGAGACAAAGCAATGTGAAGGGGAAAAGATGTCTAACGAGCGGTCGCCTCTGCTCGCGAATGTACCTGTCGCAGATCCAGGTGAACGGTACTCGAACAGACGGGTACAGTAGTCGTGATGGAGAAGGGAGGAATAGCTGAGAAGCTAATGCTTGGCAGCTGCGAAGAGCGTGTTCCATCGTACTTACCACGGTCCCCGTACTCACCATTGCCTTGCTCGTGATCGGTCTCCTCTACGGCGGCACAAAGGGCGTTTTTGGCGGCGATGAGGCAGAACATGATCCCCTGGACATTGCGTACTACAGTGCCGAGCTCCCGCACGCAGCATGGCCGGAATCGGAAGGCATCAGCTATAGCGATTTGAAGAAGACATTGCTTGACACCCCAGATCGCAAGAAGGCACGAGAATGGAGTCAGTACTACACTGCAGGACCGCATCTCGCAGGCAAGAATTTGAGCCAAGCAGAATGGACAAGAGATCGCTGGGAAGAGTTCGGTGTCCACCATGCTGAGGTCGTGGCATATGACGTTTATATCAACTACCCACTTGATGCTGGTCTTTCGCTGCTGCACGATGGCCAGGTCACATACAAGGCAAGCCTTAAAGAGGACATACTGCCAGAAGATCCTACTACAAGTCTCGAAGACGGAATCCCGATCTTTCATGGCTATTCTGCAAGCGGCAATGTCACTGGACAATATGTCTACGCTAACTATGGCACGTTCCAGGATTACCAAGACCTGATTGATGCGGGCATTGATCTCGAGGGCAAAATTGCTCTTGTGAAGTATGGTGGCATTTTTCGTGGCCTCAAGGTCAAGCGGGCGTCCGAACTGGGTGCTATCGGCGTGGTTATGTATAGCGATCCTGGTGACGATGGAGAGGTCACCGAGAAGAATGGTCTCAAGCCTTATCCTGATGGACCTGCTAGGAATCCAAGCAGTGTACAGCGAGGCAGCTGCCAGTATCTTTGTAAGTATACGCGCACGTCTATTCACACCGAGTCTCCTGACTGACAGCACAGCCTTCGCTCCCGGTGACCCGACCACAATCGGTTACCCGAGTAAGCCAGGCGTTCCTCGCCAATCGCCAGATGGCAAGATCCCAGATATTCCATCTATTCCCATCTCCTACCAAGAAGCATTGCCGATCTTGAAGGCGCTCAATGGATATGGACCCAATGTTTCGTCTTTCCCTGACTCATGGCAGCACAATCTTGGGCTTGACTACAAGGGTGTCAGGTACAACGTTGGCCCAAGCCCCGAACATATCTCGCTCAACCTATTCAATAAGCAGGAGTATGTCACAACGCCGCTGTGGAACGTCATCGGCTACATCAATGGTACCGTATCAGACGAGGTGGTGGTCGTTGGTAACCACCGTGATGCTTGGATCGCCGGTGGCGCTGGAGACCCTAATAGTGGCAGTGCTGCTTTGAATGAGGTGATTCGTTCTTTCGGCATAGCACTCAAGGCTGGCTGGAAGCCCCACCGAACTATTGTCTTTGCCAGCTGGGACGGAGAGGAGTACGGACTCATCGGCAGCACTGAATGGGTCGAAGATTACTTGCCATGGCTCTCTGGCTCTACCATCGCTTACATCAACGTCGACGTTGGCGCTCGCGGTCAGCGCTTCATTACTTCAGCTGCGCCTGTTCTGAACAAGGCCATATACGAGGTTACTAGCCAGGTACCATCTCCCAACCAGACGGTCCCAGGTCAGACTATTCGCGATACGTGGAGCGGTCATATCAGCACGATGGGATCGGGGAGTGACTTCACCGCTTTCCAAGATTTCGCTGGCATCTCCTCTATCGATGTCGGCTTTAACGTAGGTCCGGGAGACCCTATCTACCACTACCACAGCAACTACGACTCTTTCTACTGGATGGACAATTTCGGCGACCCGGGCTTCGAGCATCACATCGCCATCACGCGAATCCTCTCTCTCCTTACCGCAAAACTGGTCGAAGAACCCATCGTGCAGTTCAACGCCACTGATTATGGCATCGGTCTGGAAAAATACATCGACAGCGTCAAAGCCGCCGCCGCAGAACAGACCGAAATCTCAGCCGAGGAATACGCCGATCCGTTCAAGAAGATCGATGAGGCGATCTCGTTCTTCCAACAGGCTTCTGTCGAATTCGATGCCAAGGCCGAGAAATTGGAACGTCTCTTGAATGACGTTACGATTTCTGCTAGTGGCAAGTCGAAACTCTACGAGGCTGTTCGGAGCACGAATACGAAGTACAAATTCCTCGAGCGGCAGTTTTTGCACGGTGCCGGCTTGGACAGCAGGACTTGGTTCAAGCACGTTGTGTTCGCACCGGGGCGGTGGACGGGTTATGCCGGTGCTACGTTTCCGGGGTTGGTGGAGGCTATTGAGGATGGGGATGGCGGTGCCGTGAGGAAGTGGGCGGGGATTATTGTGGGGAGGATTTATGCTGCGGCGGATTTGCTGCTGGGGAAGTGAAGGGAGGGAGGGAGCGTTGGGAAGGTGATTGGGTCCTGGAGGATCTCGTGGGGAAGTGGAGAGTGGATACGATGTGGGGATTGTTGAAGTTGGTGGCGAGGGCATGATGTTTGCGGAATGGCACGATGCTGAATTACGACAGGTTGTTTCATGACAGATCCCTAGGGCCATGAGTATGTGGCATGCATTGTCTTTGAAGCGGGCGCGTTTTTGGTATGCCGTGATGGGTTCGCAATTGATCATATGGAAGTGATTCTGTTGCTCGGAAGGACCATTGCAAACAAGTATTGGCATCGCATATAGTAGACTGTGGGCTGCGTGCTCGATGACTATTCTTGCGGACATCCCCGCTGTCTGAGCATAGCATATGGAACAGAAGGATCTCATTTCGAGCTGATGTGCCTTTTGTGTCAGAAGAAGCAGCTCACGCTATAGCACTTGATCCGCATTCTGGAGTCTGAGTAATTGGATCTTGGAGTGGAACTACACTACACTACAATGCCTTGTGATTTTACAACACTGTTGAAGGACTGTATTTCTGCTCAGCTGCTGCTGCTGCATATTCTTTAGTTGGCCCCGCAGCCGCGATGGTAGTAGGTTGGAGTTGTTGTCGCTCGTGGTTGCGGATACTGATAAGAGACATAGGTCGTAAGCGAGTCACATTGATGGGCACGATGGCACTCGGACATTTGCATGCTCAACGTGCCAGATACTGATCTTCGAGATGGAATTGACAAGATACTAGGCCCGCTCACCTGTTGGTTGAGCATATTCGCTCTGGACCATAGAAAGATTGCAAGATTGCAAGATTGCCATCATGTGATCTACACAGTAGTATCGACAAACTGTCGTCAAGCACACAGGCCCATCGCAATTCAGCATTCCCGAAGAGGAGAAGATCCACGACTTGGCATACGCACACTATTTCAGGACATGACTCGGACAGAATGAAGATTACCCTGGTAGAGGTGCGGGACGGTACGTCTCAAGAACCGTCCACGGGTCACACCCACCCGAACCTCCTGCAACGACCTCGGCACGATTCAAGCATTTTGACGTAGCGCAACCTCCATCAGCCTGACAACGCGTATCGACACGGTTTCAGGCCAACATACATTTGCGTCAGCACAAGCTGGATACTATGGTGGTTCCAGACTTTCGGATCCGTGATCGTGGGTGTCTGCTGCCCTGTGTTTCATCCGCCAAGGGCGTTCGCGACATCTGTCGCGAACTTTTCAGGGCCGGTACAAGTGTTGCGGTTATGGAGACCCTGCATGGGATCATGCCGAGCAAATCCGTGGATATAGTCGCGCGAGCGTTTGTCGCAGGTCGGACTCGCTGAAGCGATATCTGCGCTGTCAAGTGTGATCTGTTTAGAATTTCACATATGGCATGGGAGCTCGATTGCGAATGCGCACGGGGTGCGGAGGCTTTGTACACACCTCCATCGTTCTTCTTCGCCATACGACGTGCAATCAGGCTGAACAGGCTGGTATCTATGCATGGTTGACTGCTCGGGCTTGTACCGCCTGTGCCGGAGCGAAGGGTTCGACAGCACGTTTGTGTACTGCAAGCATCCCCGTTGTGCTTCGTGTAGACGATGACGGCCGTCATGGATTCGTCGGTGGGTGCTGGATCAGGGACTTCACAGTTCGACAGGCTGGAGGACAGCCATGATACAGCAATATGAGGTCATGAGTCGAGCTTCAGACATTCCGCTCTAATGCATTACGATAACATGACGCATCCGTAGATGGCTACCTTTTGCGCCATCAAGGATGGATGGTTGCCATGCGCATCTTGAAGTGCACGTCGTCGGCATGATGCGGTCAGGTGATACAAGGCAATGTCGTGTCAAGGCGTCTTCGGGATCGAGCGGAGGTTTCAGATTGCTCGAAACAGGTGGCTGTATCTCCGTGCCTCACGGTCTTGGTATGAACGACAGTAGCGTACGGCAGCTGGTGGCACGTGGTCTAGACGAGTCCAGGTTGCTGATGTCCGACATTCTCGTGTCGTAGGTGAATTGCGACGTGACGTTGACTGCTCGTATTCCTGGTCGGCGGGCGTTTCCTGTTGTGTCGCGGTGGATTACTTTGTAGATTTAGTCCTGTGGAGATGGATTTGATGCGGCGGCCGCTCGTCGGAGGCGGATAGGACCTTTCACATCTTCTGGTGCAAGATGAGCATCAATAGGCTCGCCTTTCTGCACAATTTCGAGACATCCTTCTCGACGTAGTTTCCAGGCAGTCTCACGAATCGATGGCATTGCGTCGCGCCAGCTCTCGAAACCATAGTCCGACAGTTCGCGAGCTGTCAGAGCCCTGGCCACTTCGGAAGGGCAGAACGTTTTTGGTGGATCCCGCTGTCGGAGGAAGTCGTCGAGGCGGTGTTTCAAGATGTTGTCGTTGGACATCATGTCGGCAATGTCCTCGGCATGAGCTGCACGGCGAAGGGAAGTGAAGGCCGGGATTGCGTAGGTAGGATATTAAGGCCAAGTAGTCCAGAGGGGGGGCGGTCAAACGATAGCGTTGGACTCTTTATTATTAGCGAGCAGAGCACAGCATGCGGGTACAGTACATGTAGGATGCATATAGCTGCGACATCAGTACATAGTACATACTGTACATGACCAATGCAATCAAGCGGGCGTGCATATCTATCTGCATGCAGAAGGTGCTGCGAAGGATGATGATGATGATGGAGTTCCCTCGGTTTGAGCACGGCGGATTGGGTATAGCGTGGCAGAAGGTGAAACAGCTAGCATCAGCTACATGCATTCAGGAAGACAGCATGGGGGGAAAGAGGGTACCACAGTAAGCGAGCGAGCGAGCGAGTCAAGACTGTCAAGTTGAGGCGACGGGAAGACTTCTCTTTTCTGCCTTTACTTTCTATGAAGCTCTCGAGCTCGTTCACGGTTCAACGGCTCCCGTCACATAAGCCGCACTTAACTTTTGTATATCCGAACCACCCGATCTACGCACATGCATACATGTACAATACACTTCCATCATCTCCGTCATCCATGTGAGAAATTCGATTCGAGCGCGGCACGGTAGCATAGAGTACATAGTATACTGTACTCGGCTGTATTAGGGCTGGATTGATTGAGGCGCGTTGCAAATAATGATGAAAATAATAATAATAATAAATAATAATAATAATAATAACAAGAATACTTGGCTTGCAACCGTTCCCCGCCATCTGCTGCAGGAAAGCAGCACGTTAAGTTCTATTCTTAGACGCTACGCTACGCTACTCTCGGCTCTCTGCCTGGTCTGCTCATCTCGCCGCGACTGCTCTGCTGCTGCTGCTGCTGCTGCTGCGACTAAGTCACTACTCTGCTGCCACCGCAAGCTGCATCCTCCCATCGCAATTACTCCCTCCATACACACACCCACACACACACCCATACACCCTCGACCGAGCGGCTGAAACTGCTTGCAAATCACCATCTGACCTCTTCTCCACCCCACGCGCAACATACACTTCGTCGAACCCATACTGCGCTGGCTGAGTGACCGCTGGAAGCCTGTAGCCTTGGGCTTGGCCGTCGTCTCGACCTTGTCAGCTAGCCACCACGAGTACGTATATCACACAGTCTGAAGAGGAGTGCCCAAGCCAAAAGGCGAGGCCGACAAGTCGCACAAACACTTGGAGCATGGCAGGTGCCATGTCACACTCGACATCACAAACGGACCCATTACACGACCCGCCATCTTTCTCCTTGTCGCCTGAGAGCGAAGACGTCGCGAGACCGCACAATACCATACCACCATATACGGAGAGCAGGATGTCGTCGTACGCAAGGCAGACCGACAAGTCGCGACCGCAATCGAATGCATTTCCACCCTTTCAATCGACCTTGCCGTATACGCTAGTGCGAGACTTTGCATATCCAACATTTCACCCAATGCACTTTGGCGCATCGCCCGAGGACCCATCAGGTGCCAGCACGCCACATTCAGAATGGAACGCGGGAAGAAGGGCCTCGGACTCGGCAGAAGGAAGTAATGCGCATGCCCGTGGACCGTGGAGTGCTGGCCCGTGGGGAGGCGATGGCCATTTGTACAACGACCCTGACCACGCCGAGATGGAGCCCTTGCCGAGCACGAGCTTCGCGACGGGAGACGATTGGGACGAGGATGAGACAAGCTTCAGGAAAAGTAAGCATCGCAAGAGCAAGTCCTTCGCAGACATATCGAATCACGAGAGGGGACGAAGGCGAGAGAGCGGCAGCCGTGCACACCGAGACTCGGATTCGTCTTTGTTCTACGATCCCGCGGGGAGAGACGCGCTGCGACAGAGTCGTGGTCAAGCCGAGAATGGCGAGCTGCTCGGGTCTGCTAGGAGAGACTCGCACTTCGCAACCACATTACCCAGTCGCAGCTTCCATACGAGCCAGCCTGTGGATCCAGACGAGGATATACCGCTGGATGCTGAACCCTCCACACATTCGCCGCAACGAGAGAGCTTGGGTCCCGAGGATGAGGAGTATGCCGGGCCCAGCCTGGCGCTGTACAGCTTCGAGCCAGAGAATGACAATGAGTTGCGACTTACGGAAGGCCAGACCGTACTGGTAGCATATCGTCACGGCCAAGGTTGGCTTGTCGCTGAAAATCCACAAACTGGGGAACAAGGTTTGATACCAGAGCAGTATGTAAGACTATTGCGGGACATTGAAGGCTGGGACGAAGAGAGGGGTGGCTTCATCGACGACGATGAGCTATCGGACAAGGCTGAGACGATGAGCCTCGACGATAAGGAGCTCGAAGCCAACGTGCAGGTCAGTGAACAACAACCCAACGCCAATTTGGACGGTCCATCTGATACCCACAAAGTTCCAGCAACATGACAGCATGCCTCACACAATCGCAATATGATATTGCTACCTTGGATACACTCATTGCTCAACAGCAAATAATTCGGTTCGTGTACAGCTACTGGTCGACATGGCCTCATTACTCCAATTTTGCAAACGGAAGCGGGCACCCGCGTCACTCCCATTTGTCTCGCCGCCACATGATCTGGGCTGAGACAACCATGTCTCTGTCAACGTCGGAACTAACACTGTCATCACACATTGGACGAAAGTCCCAGGAGGAAGAATCTGACGAGTCGATGGCATGATGAGGTACGAAGTGACGACAAGTTGTAGCATAGCCGCAATTGAAGCAGCCGCAGCAGCCATTGCCATGATGCGCGTTCTAGGACTTCCCACCAGAAGACCACCTGTCCATGTTGAGCTACCAGCAGAAGTCTATCGATGCGTGAAATGCCCAGCACCAACCACTAGGTTAATGCCACGGAAGCCGAACACGGATCAAGGCACAAGACAAACATCAGAGGAGGCCCTCTATGAGCCACGATGGTATCGAGGACTGTTCAACACTATCGTTCAAAGACGCCTGATCAGTACTCTCCGCTTCCGCCGGAGCTCGCCAGATCAAAGCCGCAGCAGGATGCCCTTCCGGCGGCTCCCGCTGCCCCGGCCGCTCATACAGATTCTCACGATACGTCCCACCCGGCACGCAATAATCGTCCCAGAACAGTCCGCGCCGGCGAAGTTCGGGCAACAGCAGCTCAATCACGTCTTCGAATGTCCCCGGCATGAGCGCGTACGCGATATTGAATCCATCTACACCCCCTTCTTCCATCCATCGCTCCATTTCATCTGCCACTTTGGCCGGCGTCCCCACGCACGTGGCGCCCAGCCCGCCGACCATGATGTGTTCTGCTAGAGTGCGTTTGGTCCATTTTCCTCCGTTGACGTCCGGCGCGTGCTGCATCAGTCCTTCGATGTAGCTCCTGATTGCGTTGCTTTCCACGTACCGAAGTTCCTCGTCGTCATCGTAGGGTGCCATGTCTACGCCTGTCCAGCCGCCGAAGAGGGCCAGGGCGCCGTCGTAGTCGCCGTATTGCATGTAGTCTTGGTATTTGGCGTCGGCTTCGGCTTGGGTTCGACCGAGGATCGGGCAGAATTTGGCGAGGACTTTGATACTGTTTGGGTCGCGGCCTAAGGCTGCCGCTTGCGCCCGGATGGCTTGGATGTTGCTGGCTACGGCCGCGGGACTGTGTTGACTCACGAAGACGGCTTCGGCGTGTTTGGCCGCGAAGGCTTTTCCTGCGCGTGACGTGCCGGCTTGGTAGATTACCGGGGTGCGTTGGGGGGAGGGTTGGCAGAAATGGGGGCCTGGGACGGTGAAGTGGCGGCCTGTGTGGTGGATTTCGCGGACGAGGGTCGGGTCGGTGTGGATGCCGGTGGTGCGGTCGAGTTTGACGGCGTCGGTGCGCCAGGAGTTGTTCCAGAGTTTGTAGCAGATTTGCATGTATTCTTCGCTGAGGGAGTAGCGTTCGTCGTGGCTCGTGTTGGGGGCGCCGTTGGTGAGGTTGCGGGCGGCGGAGTCCAGGTAGCCGGTTACTACGTTCCAGCCTATGCGGCCGTTTGTGAGGTGGTCTACTGTGCTCAGTCTTCTGGCGAGATGGTACGGCTGTTCGTAGGACGTGGTGATGGTTACGCCGAAGCCGATGCTTTCTGTTGCTGCGGCCATTGCGGGGACTACGCTCAGAGGTTCGTTGACGGGCCATTGTGCGCCTGATTTGATGGCTGGTGTGAGGTTCTGCGGACCGCCATATACATCGTAGCCACCCAGAACGTCTGCTATAAAGATGCCGTGGAATTTACCCTTCTCGAGAAGCTTGGCGAGGTCGATCCAGTGCTGGATGGAGTTGAAGTTCGAGGAGCGGTCGTCTGGGTGTCGCCATAGTCCTGGACTTTGATGACCCGCACACATTTCGACAAAGGCATTCAGTATAATCTTCTTTTTGGGTGGACTCTCGCCACGCGAATGGCAACCTTCGGCATGTCGAGCTGTTTTTGAGACATTGGCTGGTCTTTGCATGCCATTAGGCATAGTTAGTCCATTCACTATCGGCATTTTCTCCACATATACAGCTTACACAGAGCCATGCCGGCACGGAGTCGAAAGTGCATCATGATATTCATGCTCCAAGACGAGGTCGGACGGGTTGAGATGGAGTCTGCCGATGACCCGAGATCTCCTCCTTTCTTCCTGGTCAGCCACAATGTGACATCTCTCCCTCATAACTTTCTTCGAGCTATGCATGTTACATCCATACATTGCCAGCCTGGGTTGTACCATCAACGGACGAGCCATGCATGGCAGTGCTAGCTGTTTGCAGGTCAAAGAATATGACGCCAAACGGCTGGACCGTCATTGCATCACCACCGTGCCTGAACCGAAGACGAAAAATCGGAAGCACCCGTCAAGGCGCTCAGTACTTCGACTCGAGGACGCTTCAGGATAGCCCGATCTCTCGTGATCATGTCCACACTGGTGCGGCAAAGATGCTTCAGGTTGTCCTTCAGGTACAAGATCGAGGCGGCCTCGGCATTTTCCCAGCCAGCGATCGACTAAACGGGCCGTTGTGGGTAGTTCTATCGTATAGTTCGCATAGTAATACTCACGGTCGAATCGCCAACGGACGGGTGGAGTCGAAGCATAATGCGTAATCCGCGGGTGCATCTCTGTAAGTGAACGTTTTCATCTTTTGCTGATGAACCACAGCGAGCTTTAATAAGAATGCCTTCCGTGGTTCGAAATCAGCTCATCAGCGACGATACGATGCATAGATGACGAAACGATCACCGCGGTACGATGTTGTATCTCGCGCGGCAGTACAGCGCTGTGCTCTTGGCATCTGTCATCTCAGTCGCATTCCTATGCATTTGCTTTCTTTGGCGTCAGGACCTGGCGGCACAGGTGCAGACCGTTTGGCATACTGGGGAGGACAATCGCACTGGTCTTGATCATTATGCGCACAGGCTGCAATCAGCTGATGAATTCTGGCCACACTTTGAAAATGTCTTCCAACAGAAGGCCGTCACCATGGCGGAGGCAAAGGCTGGGTGCAGCAGCTGGTCGGAAGAAGACCTAGAGCGCATTGACTTCCAATTCTCCGATGGCGCTGGCGCATTCATTGACGCTCATTGGGTGAGCGAAGACCGCAGTGACGATGAAATGGCGCAGCGGCGACTGCAATGGCAGAACTTCGTCAAGAACGACATGATCCCGTACGAGAGGTTCCCGCGAGAGGATGGTCGAGGGATAGTCGTTGTCGGAGGTCAAGGCAAAAGCATCTATCGGATCAAGGTCTTGCTTCGACAGCTGAAAAGGCTTGGATCAAGTATGTCGGTCGAACTGCACTATTGGGGCGATGAGATGGATGAGGCAAGACGCGACAGTCTCAAGGAACTCTGGCCGAGGATGTTCTTCAACGATATATCTTCGTTGCACAATATTTACCAAACAGAAAAGGCTGGTTTCACGACCATCAACTTCCATTTCAAGCTGGCCGCAATCATCAACTCTCGTTTCGAAGAGGTTCTGCTTATGGATAGTGACAACTTTCCGGCTATCAAACCTGAAGACTTATTCGCATCCAAGACGTACAAAGAGTTTGGCAGCGTATTCTGGCCAGATATCGCGCGGACACGATCTAATAATCCCATATGGTCCATTACCAATACCCTCTGCCGTACGGATGAGTATGAACAAGAAAGCGGACAAGTCCTCGTTGACAAATCGAAATTCTGGTACCATTTGCAGTTGGCACTATTCTTCATCAACACCAAAGACGACAATGTCGGCTACTACCACAACTTTCTACTGGGCGACAAGGATACGTTCCGCTTTGCTTGGCATGCCTTGAAAACGAAGTACGGAAGTCCCTCACGGCAATTGTCGTCGGCAGGAACGTTGACCGGCGACTACTTCTGTGGGCATACTTTCGCACAGTACCATCCGGATCACGAGGACGGTCGTGTTGCGTTCCTGCACGGTGGATTGCTGAAGACGATGCCTGCGCCTGTGATGCAGTGGCATCGCGAAGCCAACGGTGGAATATGGCAGGCTTACAAGGCAGTGTCTCAGCCGGAGAACCCGGCGGACATCGAGAAAATTAGAATTAAGATCGATCCGCAGAAGTATATGCCTGGTAAACCCGAAGGTATGGAAGGGCAATGGTGCACTGATATGGAAGATGTGAAAGCTAGGCCTTTTGAGGAGCTGCTGACTGGCTTTGACGAGGTGTTTGCGGAAATTGGTGGCTACTGGTTGCTGGAGAATGTGACAAGCTCTGATTCTCACGATTGATTAATGTACTCACGATGCAAATGCTAGTACGACTGCGAAAGTCTGCAGATCAGAGCACGACGTGCGAACTTTTTGCGGGCATTACCGACGTATCAGCTGAAGTCGGCCGCGCACTATCGTTTTTCGCTGACACGCACTCCACTACCAGCACCCGAGCGAGCGTAGACCGCGCTCGGGTTCCTTTCGGTGACGCCTGACCTCTGTTCAAGACTAAAACAAAAATAAGACCTTCTCAATGCTATCTGTCATGCGCAACAGTCCGGTTGAGTTGCGTTGCGTGCAAAATCTCTCTCCGTGCCGGACCGTCGCCCTGTGGCTACCGCGCCGATCGCAGGTCCTCAAGCTTGAAAGCACTGCCTTGCGCGTTTAAGCAAACTACGTCATGGCCGTCGTTGACGATCAGAGCCGCCTCGATGGGTCAAATCATGGCTATCGATGGAAATGGCTTTAGTGATTCAGCAAATGACATCGTGGTTGATGGCGGCTCTGCTTTCAGCTTCCACGCGATCGTAACTCCTGGCGCTTATGTCACTGCCGGGCGTGTTCAAGCTCCGACAGCTGTGCTGGATAGGGGTGGCTCTGTAGTCATTCGTGGCATTATAGCGATCCCCGCGACCATCAGAGCAGTACTCTGGAGCTACGCGCTGTAAGTCGTTGATGGCATGACGTCCATGATTGGCGGTGGAGCGATAACGATAGGCGGCGAGGTCGTGCGCGATGCAGCGGAGACTGTCATGGCTGTGAGAACGATACCTGGTGCCGCCGTGTGGTTTTCTTTTTGTTGAAATTACCTGCGCTCTGAGCTTCTTGTTCTACGTGCTCCCAAATCTCATATCTTACGCTGCTTCTGTCAGTCCTTGGTTGAACACGTTCAGAGTCGTGTGTCGATCAGGCTAAGAATGCGAGCTGTGGGTACGACTGTAAGAGCCTTAGTTCCGGAGTCGCGTAGTCTAGCGCGTCGCATTGTATCATGAATTCGCCGGTGATATTTATTGCGCGGCGATGGCCCAGCACGTTCGCGCGAGGGCATCGGTCATGCGGTCTCCACTGGCAACCGTCAAGACAATAGCACTTTCGTCGCCGTGTGGGCAATAAAGATAAACTGCCTCTATACAAGAAGGAAGACAGTAGAGGCAACAATTGTCCACCGCGCGTACCTTCGACGATGGAAAGAAAAATACAAACTTCGTCCCTCAAGCACTCCTCGCTTCTCCATCGCCGTCCCCCTGAGCTCCAGGAACAGCGGATCAGCAACCTACATCAGTGTGAGCCAGGTGCCCCCGTTGAGTGGGACTGTTCAAGCAACATCATTGCACCATATGTTGTAGAGCGCGACATACGATGGGATGGTGCTGCGTGAGCATTCCCACTTCATGGGGGCCCTTGTCCACATGGACGTTGTTGCTTATTTGCCGAAACCTGGTTGTTGAAGCTTCCGCGGCTTCGTGCTCTCTGGTTGTACCAGATCGCCTCTCAACTGCCACGACTGCTTGCTCTCGTCTTTGTAGCGGGTGGCTCTGACTTGACACGGGTTCTTGTTCTCGTCCTTGTAGCAGCTAACCTCCGACTTGGCAGAGCTAAGCTGGACGCTGATGTTGACGGAGGTATTCGTCAAGCATAGCCTAGCGCGACATCAGTCAATGGTCGAAGTCTTCGTTCTACTTCTCTCTTCAGAGGTCGATGCGGATCAAGCGCCATTGTGGAATCGAGACTCCGAACCTGGTGCTGCTCCAGGTCTGATGCTTCACCTGCTTTTGTTCATCAATTGCTTAAGGTTGCTTCCCACAGTGAATTGAGCATAAACCATGATATGATCATCGGAATCAGATGTGACCTCAGGGAAGACGAAAAGAGGGAAACGCGAGACAGGGCATGTGCAAGGGGAAGGCGATGAGCGAGGACCTTCTTTGCATGTCCCAGTACCATATTTCTCTCTGCTTTTTTTAGCCATCGTGGGTTCTAGGCTGCTGTGGGCCACTGCCACTGCAAATCTCGTAAACTCTTGTGACTTCTAAGGAGATTGCGAGTTTTACGAGAGACACATCGATTGCGCAGTTGCAGTATCCAGCTGGCATAACCCGCCTGCTTCTCTTCGTGTGCAAAGAGCTTAACATCATTTTCCAGGAAGGACAGGGGAGTGATGAAGAACATACCGTTGGTGATGGCTGAAGACGACAAGAAGGAGTGGTGGTGGTGCTTGTATATGAAAATGGTGAAGATGACTTGGATGTTATAGAATATGTAGATTTCGTTGACAGGGTGTGAAAAATGGAAAGCGGAAGCAGAATTGAAAGCGCTTCACATATGACCCTGGCCCGCCAAGCCATAATCATCTCTTTCGACTTCCTGCAGCATAGCGCAGCACCATCGAGCCAACACACCAGCATGACCGCCTCGCCGCTGCTCGCGCTCCCCGAAGAGCTCCTAGAACACATACTGCTGTCGCTGCCGCCAAAGGATATGCTCTTTGCGCCAAAGGTCTGCCGGCAGATCGAACAGAGCATCGCCGCTTCAGCACGACTCCAGCAAGCGCTCTTCTTCAAGCCAAGAGACCTTTTGACCCAGAAATGGGTCGAGAAAGACGTTCCAGATGATTGTAATACTCACTCGCGGCGACGCGGACCTGCCATCACCAGTGCAAGGCTAATAAGTAATATCAGTCCGCCTCACCTACACCTCGACCTCGTCCTCAGAACCCGCCGCGCCGCCTGAGGCCACCCTTTCCTGCCTCTCTGGAGCTGCCCAGCTCTCATTGAGGACATTCGTCACGTCAATCGCCGCCTGGAGCTTGACAACATGCCGATACCGCGCGCTGCCCTTGATATGTTCGTCTCGCAGCCGCCCACGACAAGCCTGGCGCTGTTTGGAAGAGGAGGAAGGGACAGCCGAGAGACCACCGATCTGGTGCTCTTCGTCAGAAGCGGCATCAAGATAGGGCACCTCATTCGGTTTATGAAGTTCTACGGCGATGGGGCATTCGTCATGATTGTTGGCAGCAAGGCATGGCAATAGATTCAAGGTGCGCGCCTTTCAGGCAACATGCTCCTTTTCCTCCTCTTTCGGGATCCTGACCCATATAGCAGTGATGAGAGCGCCAACGACAGCAGCCGCCAAGGCAAGCCACCACGCAGCCCGCAAGCCTTCAAGGCCTACCTCGCCTTCGGCATTGCTATCAACCTTCGCCGCAATGCTATCTGCAACACTGGTCATGATGGCACTAGAGAAATTCTGGATCGTGACCAGCAAGCTACCCGCAGCACCCTGATAGGATTTAGGTACAGATGAGGTGATATATATGCTGGCAGCTGCGAACGACATATCCGGGCCAAAAGTCGCCAAAGCGATCCCAGGCATTGACAGAGCGAAATAGCTGGTGCTCGGAGTTTGTGGCAGACAGAATGCCGGGCCTAGGGCAAATGCAAATTGCGATGCGAGGAAGATGTAATGTCCAGGGATACGGTGCATGAGCTTGGACACAACCCAGGTAGCCAGAACTCCCATGATAGCGTTGGGCAGAAGATACAAAGCCACAGTCAGAGGGCTCACATGCTGTTGAGTCAAGAAGAACTGAACGTGGTAGAATTGGTATGCTCCCACAAAGCCGCCAAATCCAAGAAAGTATGCCGCCATAAGAGGAGCGAAGCCAGGTGTCCGCCAGAGTCGCCCTGGGATCAAAGGCCTGTGAACTCGAGTCTCTACCCAAAAGAGAACTGCCAGCAGACCAATGCCAACAATGATCAGCGCATAAGTGTAAGGAGACCAATGTGCCACAGAGCCTTGAGTCAAGCCGAACAGTAAGCATACACAACCTCCAACAGCGAGCAGAGCACCTCGCCAATCGAATGAGCTCATCGTCGGCACAGAAGATCCAGCTTCCGCAACAGGTCGCAGGGCTGGGATTACGACAAAGGCTGCCACGGCACAGAATCCACAAATGATAGCACTACTTCCGAAAATCCACTCCAGATGTGCCGAAAGTGCTCCTCCTTGCAATGCTCCAAGCCAGAATCCAAAAGGAGCAGCTGCGGCCATTGCGCTAAAAACACGAGTCTTCCGCTGGCCAGGATTATAGACACGGCCAAGAATGCTCATGCTGCCAGAGACTAGGACTCCGACAGCTAGACCTTGCATTGCTCTCATGATGAAGAACAAGATGTTAAGAGAGGGTATGAGAACGAAGGCCCCGACGATATTCCAGATGGCCAGCCAAATGAACGCGCCAACGATGAGATACTTGGGTGGAAGCAGATCCGTCAGTGAGCCTGAAAGAATGACGCTCAAGCCGAGTGCTACTAGATATGCACCGACCAGCCACGGGATCTCGCTCTGTTGCAAGCCCAGTGCAATCTTGAAAGATTGCTGATTGACATTTATGTTTCCGAGCAGGAACGAAAACAGCAATTGTCCAGCAGAGCAAATGATAACGAAAATAATCTCTGCCGTCAAGTTTTTCAGTTCCGGGGGCACACCTTGCGATTTCCTTGGACCATCTGGCTTGCCGTCTTCTTCGACTCTACTAGGTTGATGAGAAGGACGTCGCCCATCCAAAGGAGTAGGCGTCAGCCTTCTGTTTCGATGACTCAGCGTATGCTTCAGTTCGTAGGTCCCATCGTCGTGAGTACTGTGATTCCTGGTCGCTCTTGCCAAGACCTCTAACGCAACGCCAAACTGACCACGGCTTGCAGTGGTCTGCAGATCATGCATTCCATCCACGTGCTCATCAGGCTCGCCTCTCTCAGATGGAGCTCGGGAAAGGGCTGCCCTGCCAAGCAATGGAGTTGGCGTGGCAATGCCTGAGGCTGGCGTGACCATTCCCGAAGGCAAATTATTATAATCATCGTAGAGCTCAGAGGTGAAGGACGGTCGCCTGGAGCCAAAGGGCGTTGCGTTTATGTATTCGATGCCAAAGGAGCTGATATCATTCGGTGGCCATGCCTGTTGTGCATGTTGCCGCGAGCCATCCTGCTCATGTTCGAGCTCTGTCTCGGTTGTTGTCCTGGACATTGTATCTTGTCTTGAGGTGCGTGGTAGGGTATTGTGACTCGGACAGTGCTTCCTCCGATTCTTCTGTGGACTAGCCGCAATCAGGATGCTGCAATCGGTCACTGGATTCGGCCACGTATGGCATAGATATGGTATCTGTGATTAGTGCTGAGAGCAATGAATCTGATGGCCGAATGCGACGAAGGAATGCAAGTGCTTGAGGGACTGAATGCCAATGACTTGTGCTCGAGTACGCGTCATGACGAGGCATACTTATCCTCCCGACCCTACTGCTACGTAGTGGGAGGCATAGAAAATTCTGCTTCATTTTATCATCCAGGATGGTCGGTGAGTTCAACCAGCCAAAGCTATGATGAGCCTATCCGCCAGTCGCGGCGCAGCTTTCAGAGCGTGATTGTGGCACCTGTGGAGCCACGCAGAGCGACAGCCCAGTCATGTCTTATGGTAATCACACTCGTGCTGTGTCACCATTTGTCTGTTCCTCCATGTTGTGTGATAAGGCGATTCGTTCGTTCTCTGTAGAAGTTCGTATTGCATCTGTCTCGCGAAAAGAAAAGGGAATTCGGTGGGCGGAGGCGGAATGCTGTTTGAGGCAATTCCGGCGACATGGGCTGGGCAGGCCTCCTCTGTCGTGGTCTACTTCCAGCCTTGCCTACTCATGTGCATGTCGAGTGTCGTTGCTGCTCTGTTGCAAAGATAAATCTCAGCTGATCCTTTTCATCTTGTTGTTGTTCCCGTAATAAGTGGTATGCATTGTTGACTCCCGCACTTTGGGGCCCATTCGTGAGAGGAAGATGATCATGTACACGCTTGGCGCGCAGCACAACGACACGATGCCTACGACGTCCAACAACACCTCCAGCTGCTCTGAGCCCTTTAGGAGCGTGCGCCAGAATGGACATACGTAGCGAGTCCGAGGCCACGTTCGCAGATAGTCAATATGACACGATAGACGTAGACGACCTGTCCGAGATCTCCACCGACGCCTACGACACCGTAAGCATAGCCTCAAACGTGGTCGACGGCGACGTCACCCCGGAAGAGGAGGACAGTGACGCAGAGGAGAAGAGCCTTTCGATTGCTCCTTCAGCTTGGAACAAAACATAAGACTGCCTACCTGCGATCCACGACGACAATGACATGTGGCTCGGATAGCCTGCACGAACGACCGGAATCTCATGACTCGTCCGGAGCCGTCGTGGCCGTTCGTAAAATAGCTCCGACAACGTTTCCTTGGCCTCAACGTGCCCACGGAAGCGAAGACCAGAAGAGTTGGACCGAGAGACAGCCGTAGCCTTGGGTGCCTACATTTCATGGAGTTGAACTATGGTCGCACACGAGAGCTGTCTTCGGCCGTGTCTCGTGGCCAGCCTGCAACCTCCACGAAATGCCCTTGCAATAAGAGAATGATTAAAAGAAAGGCTAGGAGAAATCGATAGGGAAGTTAATTGCATAACTTACCTCGAGAAAGCTCCGCCAGTTGCGAGCACCGCAAGTTTTGCATACACCGAGCGTGAAAACGAGCACCTGGCAAAGATTGGACGCAGAAACTTGCAGTCGCGTGCATAGCAGCGCCGACCTCATCGCCATGCACTCACCGATGCGCTCTGCTGGAGGTGTATACTACAGCGAGCCGCTTTGGGATGGCTACTATTCAATAGCATCCAGATATAAGAGAAAGACTTGGTCCCCTCATCATGGTTGAGCTGCGCAGGAAGCTACGCAGCTGGCGGACAGTCACGCCTACGCATGAGACAGCAGGAACGACCAATTTGGGTTATCAGCATCTCCAATGTATGCATTAGGTTTTCACACCGTAGGCAAGCTTGATACATAAAGCAGGAGCTGAATCAAGCTGGAATTTTCTTGCTGGACCTTGAAAGCGTGGTTGGGACGACTTCGACGTACCCGATGTACTCAGCATGTTGAGAGTGTAATGACTCGGAAGGTATGCTCTCACCCAAGGCTGGAAACGATCAAGTATTGTTGTTGAATCCAAGACGGATTCTGGCCGAGATCACCAAGATGTACTGTCGGTACATGAAAAATCCGGTGAGTTGATCGAAAAACTACGTGAAGGCACTAGCGCTCTGCTCAGACGCAGATGGTCACCAAGAATACTGGGTCCAGGTATGATCCTTGCGCTACGCCCTGCGTCGAAACAGAGAGGATCGAATGGGATTGCGGTCTACACTGGGCATATCTCAAGACTGCCGCTCTGCCTTTCAGTGGGATGTGGTCCGCGCTTTTCTGCTGAGAAGTCCACGGCAACGCCAGACGATCTTCTCGCCACAAGGCTGTGAAACTGCGACACTTGGAGGTTGCATTGCTTGGAGACACAGCTTGGATCGATGGCTTGAAGAACACTGCCAAGAGGATTTTCTGAGGCATGACTGCTGATGTGTTGGGCTCTTATTACACGCCCGACTACGCAGGTACGGCCGCGGTGATCTTCATGTGGACCTTTTGATCGCAGACCGTGGCAACCAGGCGAAGAGGACCTGGCCCAGCTTGCCGAATGCTTCCCTTGGGACGCCACATCCTGCTGTGCATCTCGCGATCAAAGCCAGTCCCAGGCTTTGTGTGCCTGACGCAGCTGTCCTGTTGCCTCAATAGCATTCCTGCGGTCCATATGTGGTCCAACATGAACTGCATCAATGTGCACATTTGCACGCCGGGTACCAGGACTATGTGCAACCTATAATTCGCATTCTGCGCTTCGTTCAAACAATATGCACCGCTCTATGTGACAGAGACCAGTGACTGATGTCCAAGATGCATCTCGTCCAAGTTCTTGCTCGATCGCTGAGGTTCGTGAACGAGTGTACAGACCGTCACTTCGACGCGGCTTATCGAGCTCATGAGAATCGCACGTATCCAGATGGCTTCTGGAACCGGCCGCTCAACTCATGGTATGCTGCTGCATGGACTAACATGGCCGCAGCGACCCATGTCGAGCTGCGGCCAGGAACTCTGCTTTTGAGTCGCTCTCGGACAGTTTTTGATTGTTTTACCCTTCTCTTTCAGCATTCTCGTTGTTGAGATAGCCAGGGCATGGCTGTGCCTGTTCTCCGCGTGCCTTTTCGTATCACCTGTTTACTTCGGCCTGCGCTACGCATTGCCGTGGATCGAGTATATCGCTGTAGCCGCTGGAGAAGATGCTCTGTTATAGCCGGTAGTAGCGATCGAGGTCTGAACATATGGTCGGTCAAGGCAGTTATGTCATGTTAGGCGCCGTGGGGAATGGTTTCGCTTGCCGCGCCTTTGTCGAAAAAAAGGCAAACATGGAGGATGGCGGCTCGGCATCAGCAAGACAAATTTAACAGCTAGTAAGCGTAGTAGATCCGGATGATTATGGAGCAGAACGAGCGCGACAGGATGTTGCAATTGTTTCAGTGGCTTTGGACCATCACGCACTCGACAGCAACGTGGGCAGAACTGCTTTGGGTGCTTCTCGCGTTGTGATCGAGCACTATCGCCGATCGCATTTCCCTCTGCCACTGGAGGTCTTGGAACAATATGCTCTCGCCAGATGCTCGTTCACAGTCTGTGCTGCTCACGATGATAGACAATGAAAAGTATATCGAACTTTGCAGATACGTGGTGCTGCGATTTAGGATGTATATACAACTGGTACGTTATCCTAATATGCCCTACCCCTTTGGTTGACCGATGTCCATCGCTAACTCTTCCAAGCTGCCTCTTTGCAGCTTTGCATCTGTTCCAGGCATCTCTGAAGGCGTGGCATAAGAAGAAAAATGTCGCCACCGTGTATGCTGCAAGTCTCACTGCCACTACCCGGCTCGGCCTTGTGTATCTGCGGGTTCTGCCTGACGTACGCCTCCTTTTCCGTAGGCATCGAGAACCGCACCAAGCTCCATGCTTTGTAGTGTGTCTGCGAGATGAGGTAAGCAAGCAAGACAAGTCTGGGGTTGCTCGTGAAGTCGTGAGAATGCTGTATAGACTTCACGTACAACGCTACTTCACAGGTCCACGAACATCCCTGTCTCCATAAGCTTAGCCACTGAGCTCGGTGCTGTAACATCTACTAAGACTCGCCATGTTGCTCGTTCTTACTGATCACATACAAGCCTTTTGGCATGGACAGCAACATCGATCTCGACGAGTTGCGGAGTAAAAGAATGCGATTGTATGTTCCCGAGTCGAGCGACCACAGCACGGCTTTGCGGGTCCTAGCTCGGCGAAGCAAGTCGCAGACATAGACGAGGCTCTCACCCGAACTTCGCAATAGGAACTTTACACACTACCCAAGAAAATTGAAACACTCACGACCAAGCACCACGCATTGACAGCACGGAGCAGAACGACCGCGAACAGAACAATAACATGTTCTTCTTCAAGCCATTGATCGATAATCTCATGGCGGGCGAAGGCGTCGATGTCTCGCCACCAGCAATCGCGGTCAGTGTCGTGCTGGGCAATGTAGACTGCAGCGACTGTACCAAGCGGATCCAGAACGAGCAGAGTGTTCTCAAGCACTTTTCGGACATCTACAGCGCTTCGCAGTACGAGCCCTCTCACTGCGACCATGGTCGCCTCACCAGCATATTTGCCCTTCTCGGTGGCTACGATACATACTCGCGCCACAATAAGCCTACCGCGCCGCAGCTGGAGCGTGCTGCGGCATCCCAGCAGCCGGCATAGGGTATGGCGCCGAGATGGAACAAGGCCTCGACGGTGAGGACTTCGATGAAGTTGAAGAGGTATGTACGCGCACGCGCATGTCACTTCGAATTGTCTCAAGTGCGGCATCCGAAGACGGTACAATTGGCTATATTTAACTGGTTGCAGTGCAAGGGTTCTGGTATCTGGGACGATGTGGTTCGCAAGTACTTCGAGAAGGAGGAGGAGATTCTACGTGTGGTGGAATGCTGGAGGACCGATCAGGCACTGGAGGAGAAGAAGGACAAGGGCAAAGCGCGTGCCGATATACCAAGCGGGGACCCGGCATCCTCCCTTGTCGCCAAGCTTCGTGCGGCTGTCGTGGAGCTGGCTCGTCCTGAGCGCATAGGCTGAGATCGTCACGATGAAATGGGGATGCGGATATGGTAGCGCAATGGCACAATGGCAAAGACTCCGCCCCTGTCTGTGTGGCCCTACCTGTTTCTGCCATGATCACATCCCAGTATTTGAAGTAATCCTCCCCTGCAATGGCTGCGTCATATCGCAGATACCCCCGTCACACACATCATGTCCGTATCAAGCTCGAGTATTGCATCGTCGTCGTCGCATGATTTCTCGACCGTGTAGTGCTCAAGTATTGCTGCCATCCTCGTTGTAAATAACAAATTCCGACCATGGCAGAAACTATACAATAGTTATTGCCATATCGATATCGTACACTTGACCACAATAGGGACTAAATGCGAAGCCGGCGAAGCTAAAATGTGATGCCAGAACGAACCATGTCCTGGCTCTCTCCCAAAAGGCGTCGCACAACAGGGAACCTGAAGCAGATCCCACATGGCCAGTTCAAACATGCCGAAGAGCCTACGACGCCGACACAATCTGGAAATACGCTGAACGATCGACCATTACAATCTACACGGCCATTATCGCAACCCTCGATTGAAACCGTCGCGAGCTCGAATGGAGATGGCAACCTCTTCTATGCGTATGCCCGAAAGGTATGAACGTCACACAGATCCTGATCGTAAACGGCACAGCAGCGTTGGTGAATGGAAACCCGTATTAGCTCGCTGGTCGCTATGCGCAAATCTGTCAGCAGCACTTTGAAAGCATTGCTGACATACTACCTCAACCAGGGCGATGACATCCATTCGCGCTACCTCCTGACCTTCGCATCTGCCAGCATCGCCAACGAATGGTGGCTCCTGCTGCAGGCGCATTTTCCTGAAGCTACGCGTCCGGAGCCTCAGCTATTTTCGTTCAAGACGGATGATTTGCTATCCAAAGTATGGAAACATTCGGGTTTCGAGCATTTGAAGACGAAGTGGATGTTCATTGCGTTCTCGAACACGGGGAGTGATGGTGCGGGAGGCTCGGCGGACTCTCTAAAGGAGATTATACCGGTGCAGGATGTAGAGGGGAATATGTTGAGAGGGAGTACGAGTCCTGTGATGGATGGGGAGGCGGAGGTTGATGGGACTATGGAAGCTGCGAGGGAGGCTGCTATGGAGAAGAAGAAAGATGACCAGAAGGCGCAGAGTAATGGCGCTGACGGCAATGGAGCGTACTTGGACACGGGTGGACTTGAACGACATTTGGGGATATTGGGAGATCTTTTGACGAGGAATACGGAGTATGTGGAGAGCATGAGCAAGAAGCAGTTCGGCAGTGAGCAAAGGTTGATACAGACACTGGAAGACGTCAATGCCAAGCAACGGACGGATCATCTCGAAATACAACAGCTGTCGAGCCATTTGGATCGGATCCAAGGAATGATGGAGCAGTCCGTGGAGGACAGGAAAGACAGTGCGAGGAGCTCCGAGGATGTGAAGTCAGTCAATATCGACTTCTCGCCATTGACAGAGAAGTTGGAGAAGATGCAGCATGCCGTGGAGCAGAACTCGGATCTTATCAAGAACCTACTTGACGAGGCTGCAGCCGCAGGCGACTCTGATGTGCCAAAGACACCATTTTGGGCAACTGCGCCGCCACAGCAAGTTGATCTTACGCCACTGAACGAGCATTTGCAGAAGATACATACAGCCATCGAACAGCAAAGCTTGCATGTGCAAGCACTTGTTGGCTTTGCGAGCGGTGATGCCGGGACTGGAACTGGGTCGCCCGTGAAAGAGCAGGCTCCGAATCTAGCTCCCTTGGGCGAGCACCTTGAGCAGATTTACAATGCAATCGAAGAGGGCAATCGGCATGCCAAGCAGGCGGCGATTCAGAAGCATCTTGAAGGTATAGATGCAGGCTCGAGGGCAAATACGGAAGTACTGCGAGAAATTCTGGATTCCCAAAAAACAACCAGAAGGGCATTATCTCAGCAAGAGCCGCTCAAGGTCGATCTTTCATCTTTGGGTGAGCATTTGGAGAAATTGCTTGAAGCGCAATACGAGACAAGAAACGCGGTTGAAGCGAATTCAGGCGAGATTGATGTCAGTCCTCTGATCGACCAGATGGAGTCGGTACGAGAAGCTATCGTAGGACAACAAGAATCGTTGCTGAGCCATCTGCAAAGTTTGAGCACAGCAACAGATCAGAACGCTCAATTATTCACTTCCAAGATCAATGCGAACCTCAAGGAGCAATCGATCGACCTCTCGCCTCTCAATGAACGACTCGACCAGATCCGAGAAGCGGTCAAGAACAACAGCGCGGACGTACCCCGAGCGATCGACTTCGGACCATTGACCCGGCATCTCGAAGCTATTCGTGAAGCCACGGACGCCAATGCTGAACACATACAGGAGATGGTCGAAGCACAAAGGCGTCAGACAGCTACACCCGCAAAGGCGGCCGAGCTCGACCTTACGCCCATGACTGAGCGCCTCAACAAAATCCACGCCTCGCTCGAAAGAGCGAACAAGCAAACCAGCGACAAGACCACGGGCGCAGGAGACCCCAAATTCCTCCTCTCCGCCCTCACATCCCACCTCAGCAAAATCCAAGCCGTCACCGAACAAAACGCCAAATCCGTCCAGACCCTCCAGATAAAGCAATCTTCCACCCAAGACAAAATGCACACGGCCCTAATCCAAGCCTCCGAAGCCGTTCGAGGCCTCGCCACAACGAATGCCGAAACTCATAAACTTTTGGCAAGACGTGCCAAAGATGTGGAAGACAAATCCAAGGAAGATTACGCGCGGCTCGAGAGGAGGCTGGAAGCGACGAGTAGTCAGGTCCGTGAGTTGATGACAGGACAGAGGGAGATGACGAACGTGATGAGGGAGCTTGCGGAGGCGATCAAGGAGCAGAATTTGGGGCATTGCGATCATGTTGTTGTGCCGCCGCCCAGGAAGATGGGGAGGAAGATCGTGGGGTTTGTGTATGAGGGTGGTGGTAATAAGGAGAAGGAGGGTCCTGAGGGGGGGATTTTGAGGAGGTGATGGCGTGTTTGGGTGGTGTGGATTGGGAGTTGTGGGTGTGTATGGGTATGGGCATTGATGTAGGTGTGATTGGGATGATGATGAAGGTTATGATTGATGAGTGGATAAATGAAAGTCTGAATGGTCTGCTTCCGTTTCGAGAGTATTCGAAGAATGGATGTACTACATGCTGTGATATATACTCGGTCGTTCGTCTTGGGAACGATCCGGTGCGCGTTGTGCTTGTTCGCCTACCATGGAGTGATAGTCTGAAGTCACAGAGATCGAGGGTACGGTACCTTTGCACGATGATGGGACGCAACAGGGTGACATAGCCAGCGATGTTCGCAAATGCTGAGATCCATATTCTATCGTGTCAGATCTGTCGAAATTCCGGATGGTGCTAGGGTAGTGTCTAACAAGCAGCTAGCTGCTTCAGCACACCCTCTCCACCCTTCTGTCCCCTTAACTATGTACATCATCATCATCATCATCATCATCATCATCATCATCATCATCAGCACCACCATCTATTTCTGTCCTCACAAATCCTTCGGCGGCCTCGTCCCAATAGTCGCAAAATCCCCATTCAGCGTCTTCATAACCTTCCCCAACCCCGCATGACTATAATCCTTCTCATTCCACTGATCCTTATGATACTTCACCCTCTCCCCCACTCCCTCACCATCCTTCTCCCCGGCCTCCTCCAAACTCAACGTAACAAAATGGTTCACATCGAACGTCTTCCCCAACAACCCCTTCGGTGTCCACGCCCTCTTCATCTTAAAGACTATACTTCCAGGCTCCGTGCCGTCAGGAGAGGCAGACGGAGAAGACGGTACGGGAGTCGAGGCTACAACCTCGACGCTTTTGGTCACAGACGACTTCATCACTGCGGGGATCCCGTACCACTGTCCTGCGATCTTGTAGCGCGTGTCACAGTACGACCAGACATCGTCGTAGACGGCCTGTTTGGCATAGACGCGCATGTCCCGTTCGCCGGTGGAGTCTTTGTCGTGGGTGGCGGAGCCGGAGTAGAGTCGTAAGATGGAGTCGAGGATGTGCTGTCGATCTGGGGACAGATTGATTGAGGCTGAGGGGTTGGGTTCGTAGTCTTCGTTGGTGGGGGCATTTGTGGCTTCGGGAGGTCGGTGGGAGGCATTGGTGGGTTGTTCTTCGTGCTGGCGATCGCGTAGCTCGTAGGTCTGTGGTTTGCTTTGGTCAAGGGGTTGGTCTGCCATTTGGCGGAGCTCTGATGCGGAGGGCATGATGGATGGAATAGATACTGTATTCAAGAGCAATGGAATCGAGCGTTCTCGACTTACGGTTCGTTATGATTATCATTGTTACTCAGGTACATATGTAGTCTATAGTGGTTGGTGTTGCATGAGACTGGAAATCGAGCGATGTCATGGTTCGTCACCACTTTCTTGCGCACAAATGTTGTTCAGCTCCGAGATCGCACGGGCCAATGGGAATGCAAGTATCATACATATATGGCGTGCACATCAAGGGTCGCACGGAAAATATCGAACCTGAAAGCCTTTAGGAGACAAGACAGAGTTCACAACGACAATCAGTCTGTAAAGAGAAAAAGTGCTGCCATAGAAAGTGCGAGGTTAACAGTATGTCAATTCCGCCAACATAAATCTCCAAGTCCAAGAGGTATACCCAAAATTCCAAAATGCGACTGCGGCTCTCTATGATCATGTCAGACTCGTCGATGATCGATCGTAATAGCAGTCTGAGACCACTCATATCGCGTGTGCGCAGTGCTGTTTCCTCCTCAAGCGTGATGGCTCTTAAAGCCTCATGCTCCACATCTCAATCGCGCACAACAACTCGAATTCGCCCTTCTCTCACCCAGCGCTCTTTGTACTTTTCGGTCTTCCCAAGGAGCACATTCGTCCAAAGGAATGGGGCCTTGTCCAAATGTTTGCCTTCAATGAGCATTCCCCTTACTAATCTCAAATACAGTGAAGCTTGTTCCCAGACTTTCGTGTCAAGCCTACGATGTAGGACAATGCCTTCGTACATAACGTCTCCGTCCTTGAATACGTTCCTGTCGATTCGTACCTCGCGCAGGTGGTAAAGGTGATCCGACATGGATAGTTTTGAGAGCCACCGGCCCAAGAGTCTGATGTCTCGAAGTGGAAATTGAAACGTGGTTTGGTGATAGTAGGCTTTTGCAAACTTCTCTCGTAGGTTATGGTTGATGTGCAGCATCTTGGGGAGTTTGTAGTCTTTGTCGATAGTAACGGCTTTGCCTGGCTCTGTAGGATCGATTGCAGTGGCTAGATCAAAGATCATCTTGTAAAGCTCTGGTGGTAAGTCTTCAAGGCGTCTTCGTAGAGCGAAAGGGGTTGTAGAATTTGGCTGAGCCATCTGGTCTTGCTGGATACTGAGCGGTATGTATGCCAAGCACGTTGCGAATCGTCTTGCTGGATATCGACGTTGTATGGCAAGTGCGTTGTGAATCGTCTTGTTGTATGTTCGGCGTTGTGTGACAAGTGTGTTGTGAAAATTCTTAGGAGGAATGGTGGGAAATATGGTGCTATTTAAGCTGAGATATTGTCCTCGCATGTGCCTGATTCGTGCATGCACCGTAGTCCTCACGGCAAAAATTGAGATAGACTTCAGACCTAAGCGCGATTCCTCCGTGGCCTTGTGTTTGGAACCCGCTACTCAAAGCGCAGGCGTCTCTAACACTAGGTCGACTGTGAGTTGATCATCAAATTTCAATGCGGGACGTGCCCGGGTGGTCCACGGCCCTGAAATCATTCTTCTGTTCGTGTCGACAAGACAATGTTCATTTCAAGCAAATGCATCAGCCAGAGGAAGGTGTTGAACGGCTTGATGATCAGCCCGACGATGCTCTTCCAACTGGTTTGGAGCTTTGTCAGATACTCAAGCTCAGACTGGTTCATGTCTGATTCTTCGTTCGAATTGCAAGATACGAAGCAAGCCACCATGCTCTGATGTCGAAGGTTCAAAAAACGTGCAAAGGGGATGTTGCTTACTAGCTTCGACAATTTCGAAAATGGTCCGGATGTAGTAAGCCTCCGCCAACTACGACGCAGGCTTTGACTCATACGCATCATCTTTAGAGGAAGATGTTTCTCTTTAGTGATAACCAGTTGGCTCCAATGGCATGACCATATCATAGATCATGTCGTACGGTTCTTATGGTAGACATGCAATTCCGGTGTGCACGCTGAAAGGGCGTAGAGCGTGGACAGTAGTCATATTCGTGGGATCTCCGGGCTGTATTGTGTGACATCCTGTTAAGGAGCACACAAGTGCGGTAAAGGGACTTGGATATGTAGGCTGCAAGGTCAATGCCCATGGCAACCAAACTTGAACAACTACTCGTGCAGCGACTATCCCTCGGATCGTGTTGAGGTCTTGGAATAGTCACTACTGTCGGCGAGGGCGAAAGTGCAGTGCTACGCATATTTGGTGGTCAGTATCTCGCACATGAGTTGCGAACTTAGGCATGTCTGTGTGAATGGCATGAGTGGTGTCAAGGGATTTCAAAAATGCCATCGGTTAATCAGGTAGCACTCTGCCTCGTGATTTCGCGCGCAATGTCAATCTCCGGATACATGTGGATGTGGACAGACATTGTTGATATCAGGCTGACGAGGAGCTAGAAGGAGCGAAGTCCCACTCTTGGCGTCGATCGCAGTTCTGCCGGAGCCGAAGTCTTGACATCACCCTCAGGCTCGGCGACGGAGCTCTGTTTCTACATATGTGAAACAACTGTTTTCTTAAGTTTAGCAGAACGATTTTCTCGAATAACAACACGAACAGGCCTCGAACAGTCTACGAACAACTTATAAATACTTAGGTAGGTTATTGAGTCTACTTGTCGCCTATGAATCCCTTTACCTTGTCCTTTATCGCCTTGTAGGTATTATATATCTTACCTATATTACTATTAATCTTACTAACCTTAGCCTCTAATACCGCTAATCTTGTTATTAGTGTTTCTACCTACGCCTCTAGCGCCTTATTCTACTACTCGAGGGTAGTAACTCGGTACTCGTTAGGAATAGGTAGTAGTAGTAGTAGTAGTAGTAGTAGTAGTAGTAGTAGTAGTAGTAGTAGTAGTAGTAGTAGTAGTAGTAGTAGTAGTAGTAGTAGTAGTAGTAGTAGTAGTAGTAGTAGTAGTAGTAGTAGTAGTAGTAGTAGTAGTAGTAGTAGTAGTAGTAGTAGCGGCGCTAGTAGTAGGTCTTTAAGACGACTATAAGTAGACTTACCCTTTATACGGCAGAATACGTATACCTCGTCGCTACTACTAAGGATTCTATATAGGTTGCCTAATAGCGGAGGACGCGAACACCTAATAGTCTATTAGCGAATAGTACTACGAATACCCTAAGAATACTTACTAGCTATAGGGAACTTTATAGTTAACCCTATTAGAAGTCTCGACTATACGCTATACGGTATAATACTTTCGTAGCGATCGGGATACTACCTTATACTTCGTCGTATCGCTAGATATATAGTCGTCTAACTAATTATCCTATACCGCCTACGATACTAAGTAGTACTAACCGGCTACTTATAGGCGGTTAAAGGAGGCGGCGGCGGTAGTACGACTAGTAGCTACGGCGGCTTCGGTAGCGGGTATAGTAGTAGTAGTAGTAGTAGTAGTAGTAGTAGTAGTAGTAGTAGTAGTAGTAGTAGTAGTAGTAGTAGTAGTAGTAGTAGTAGTAGTAGTAGTAGTAGTAGTAGTAGTAGTAGTAGTAGTAGTAGTAGTAGTAGTAGTAGTAGTAGTAGTAGTAGTAGTAGTAGTAGTAGTAGTAGTAGTAATAGTAGTAATAGCGGTAATAGTAATAATAGTAGTAGTACTAGTAGTACTAGTAGCGATACTACTAAGGGAAATAAGGAACGAGAGCGCGAATAGTAAGTAAGTAAAGCGCGAATAGGTAAGCGAACGTTAAGCGAATAATAGAAGGTACGTAAATAATAGTAGGAAAAGTAAAGCGAATTTTTATATACGAATTTCGAATAATATACGAATAGCGTATAAATAGCTAACTATAAGCTTAGTTTCTAGTAATAAAATCGCCCTTAGTATTACGCTTCCTCTATCCCCTACGTAGCGGTCGCTATGTATTTATAGTAGCGTTCGTAACCTCCTTACCCTTACCCTTATCCTAACCCTAATTCTAATCCTAATTCTAATTCCTTAAAGCCTTCGCTCTTAGCTTCGGTAGTATAGGCGTTAGTAGTATAGGCGTTAATAGTATAGGCGTTAACGGCGAATATATTAGTAAAGGCCGCGGCGAAGGCTACGGTAAAGGCTATAGTAAAGGCGTATTCTAGATTTCTATACTCCTAGCCGCGGCCGCGCTATTCGTATCTATATTCGTGTCTATATTTATGTCTATATTCGTGTCTATATTTGTTAGATCGAGGAATTCCGGCGGTGCTAATAGGTCTACGATTTATATCTACTTTAAACCGACCTCGCGAGGTTACTACTAAAGCGGTAACTATAATGCCTCCTATTTAATTCTAATTATAGAGCTATTCGATTCCGTTTGTAGTAGTGTTTGTAGTGCCGCTAGTGTCGCTATCGGTATTACTATATCCGGCGATAATATATATTTTCGCTTATTAGTCCGCGACTTTCGATCTATCTAGAACACGGCGATTACGAATTAGTATCAAGGAGTTTACCCCTTTATAGCGGTCTTCGTAAAGGGTATAAGTTTCTCCGCTAATATCGGAGTATCTAAAGCTTATAGACTAATAAAGTTAGGCGTATACTACTCGAGTTTGTCCTATCTATCGATATAGCCGCCGATTAACTAGTAATTATAGTAGTCCGTAACGGAGGTCGGATCGAATTAATTTAGAAGGCTAGTAAGAAGGAAATCTCGTAGGCTTATATCGCTACGGATAAACTACTACTCTATCTAACTATCTAAAGTAGAAGGAATATATAGGCGAGGTACCTAGTATAAGCGCTCTCCGCTACGCTCTACCCTTATATACTATATATATATATCTTCGTCTCGCTCTAGATCTTTAGTACTACCGGTATACCTACCTTCCTACTCTTTAGCGAACTCGTCGTCGGAGGCGTAGCCTAGCGTAATAATAGCGGCCGGCTACCTACTAAGAATACGCTATAAATAGGCGTACGACGATAAGATTCGGCTTCGTCGATAATCGATAGGAATCGAATACTACCGCTAGTCGCGCCGCTAGTCGCGCTACCGTTCGCGCTACCGTTCGCGCTACTCGTCGCGCTACCGTTCGCGTTACTATTCGCGCTACCGTTCGTATCGTCCGGATTAGATCTAGCTATACTAAACGGCGTATAACCGCGCCGTATAGCTAGAAGTATATTCGTATCTATATTCGTCGGCCTATTCGTAGGGGTAGCTATCGACTTACGCGTAAAGGATTACGACGACGGCTAGGTAGGATTCCGTCCGCCGTATAAGCCGTAGAATACGTATATAGCGAAGAGCTTCGTATACTCGACGCTAGTCTATAGGTAGAACTTAGACTATAGTTCGTTTAATATTATTCGCGTATTATACGCGGAAGTATTCGCGTATTATACGCGGAAGTATTCGCGTATTGTTTTTAAATATATAGGCGTATTATACGTACGGAGGCTTAGGGTATTTATTTACCTTTATAACGCGCTAGCCGTACTAAGAGACGCTCGCGGTATATTCGCGGCTATATTCGCGGCTACGCTAGCGTAGTATACCTTTAAGGCTACCTAGGTACTCCTTACGCGCAATATACCTATATATTCGAGAATAATAACGCGCTAGCGGTACTAAGCGTCGCTCGCGGTCCGTTCGCGGCGACGTTCGCGGCCGCGCTAGCGCGTTATTATTTTTAAATATATAGGCGTATTGTACGTAAGGAGTACCTAGGTAGGCTAGGTATGTTTTTTTACCTCTATAACGCGCTAGCGGTACTAAGAGACGCTCGCGGCGTATTCGCGGCTATATTCGCGGCCGCGCTAGCGTATTCTAAATATAAATAAACATCCCTAGCCTACCTAGGTACTCCTTACGTATAACACGCCTATATATTCGAAAATAATAACGCGCTAGCGCGGCTAAGAGGCGCTCGTAGTATGTTCGCGGTAACGTTCGTAGCTACGCTAGCGGATTCCTTAAAAATAGCGACGCTCCTACTACCTACGAATAGCGACGTACCTACTACGAATAGCGACGCTCCTACCTACGAATAGCGACTATTCGTTCGGCTTTATTATATTAGAAGACGTAGCTACTAGAGGCGTAGGCGTAGGCGTAGGTAGGCGTCTATCTACGATACTAGAGTACCTACGCGGTGTTATTAAGATCCTCGTATACGCCGGAACTAGTCGCTCTACGATCGTCGATACGCTCTTTAATAGCTATAGTATATCCGTTACGACGCGTACCCTATAGCGCCGTATCCGCGACTAGGGCCTCCCTAATTCTAAGCGACCGCCTATTATTAATATACCCCTTCTACGCTAACGAATCGTCTATATATTCTATGTCCTTCGCCTTACCGATAACGAGACTAGTACGATACTTAACTTCGATAGGTATAATATTAACGCTCGGTAGATAGCTAAGTATCGGAAGAAGATAGGCCTATATAAGCGTATAGAAGCTAGTTAGAGGGTATAGGTAGAATAGTATATTACTAAGGTATTGCGGAAAGAGCTAGATAATAGTAATATTACGGATTTTAGTAGGCGGTTACTATATGTTTATATACGCTAGAAGTATAATATCGTTAGCCGTAATCGGCTCTATAACGTACTTATTATATTAAGTCTAGACGCTATTAAGATAAGGAGACTACGGTAGCGGTAGTACTATATACTAGGCCTACGAGCTAATAGGCTAGGTTATATATACTCTATAGATACGTACTATAAACTAGAGTATTAGGGCTTCTAGGTATATACCTATATCGACTACTTCTCGCGATTTATCGTATAGATATATATCGGAGTTTCTAGTCGCTCCTAGGTCTCTATATAGGCGTAATATATCCGAACCGTATTAGCTAGTAATACTATATAAGTACGATTAGTACTACGGTTAGTACTACGAACGGGCTACGAACGGGCTACGAACGGGCTATAAACGGGCTACGAACGGGCTACAAACGGGCTACGAACGGGCTACTAACGGTATAGTCTACGTATCGTTTAAACGGACCGTAGTAGAGAGACTCGGTATACGGCGGACGCGTATCTTACGCTACGAAGATAGACGTATTTAGGCTCTAAGGTTAGTTAGTAGTATAAACGGCTATACGAACGTATAGCTAATAGCGACATAGCCTCTAATATAGGACGACTACTTCCGGTATAGTATAAGTAAGATAAATTAGCGTATTAAGACATAGTAGCGGTAGTTATTCTTATATACTAGCTTATAGCGCGAGTTCTTCGAAGAACTTAGCCGCGACGGGGACTATATTCGAACTAGGTACGTATTGAACGGATAGCTATACGAACGGCTATACGAATAGCTTTACGAGCGTAGCGCGCGTAGTACGCGTAGTACGAATAGCTTTACGAGCGTAGTACGAATAGTACGAATAGCTTTACGAGCGTAGTACGCGTAGTACGAATAGCTTTACGAGCGTAGTATAAATAGTACGAATAGCTTTACGAGCGTAGCGAGCGTAGTACGAGTAGCTTTACGAGCGTAGTACGAATAGCTATACGAATAAATAGCTAATACGTATTATAGAAAGAGCGATCGGATCGTACTACTCTTTATCTATATACCGATCCTACGATAGGTTATTACTAAGTATATCGATACCTAGAATATATATCGTATCCGGAAGTAGAAGAACAGGCCTTATACTATTAGCGGTATTCCCTTTATACTATACTACTATCTAGAGTAGTCAGGCTTCTAGTAGCGTAGTATCTACTATCTACTAGAGCTCGTTATATCTATATAGTTAGACCTCGAGGGCTTTAATATATATAAATACCTCCCCTAGTAGACGATAGAGTAGTACTATTCCGCGTATATCGTATAGATATAGCCTAGTACCGGTACCGTCTTATATACTAAGGTAGACGAGAACTAGGATAGGCTCTATCTATAGGTATATCGGTATCTACGTAATGAGCTTCGAGCCTACTTCTAGCTATTCGGTAAAGATAGGCTTTATAAAACGTAGAGGCTAGGTACGGACTAGCGGCCTAATCTAGCGAACGAACGGCTTCGTAAAGAAGCTAATAAACCGCCGTTCGAGGGTAACGAGGAAGGATAGCCCTGTTCGTAGCGTATTCGCTACGCTATTTATTATAGTAGTAGTTATAGTAGTAGTAGTAGATCGGTACCCTATATATCGTGATTTAACTATCCGTAGCTTATTTATAGGTAGTTTACTTTAAGACTTATATATAGCCTACTTATACTTATATACTATCGACCTACTAATTCATATTACGTGTAACTAGCGTGTTGTACGAATATATAAGGAAAGTAATAGATAGCTAGGTACTAAGAATGTCGTTTTTTGACTATTTATAGCTTATTTATAGGCGATTCGCTCTAAGACTCTCACACAACCTACCTGTACTTATGACCTATCGATCTATGCATTGATATATATAGATCTCGGTATGTTGTACGAACAAATGCACGAACACGCTACGATCAGACCGGATTTAGAGTTTTAGAGTTTTGGGATCTGAGTTGTTTCACATGTGTACATCGGGAGCTCCCTATCGGCTCAGCTCCTACTTGCCTGCAACTCGAGGTCATTCCTGTTTGTGTGCATGTCAGAAAAGCGGCATGACAACAATAACTCCACACCTGGTCTACTGCCCTGTCACCCTGCACACCACCGCCGACCTATGAGTTTCATGCGAGTAAGATGGCATTCGGCTTTCCTCGACCTTCCGACAATCACTTCATGACCATTTTCCATTGTACCACACATGTACTGCTGCATTCATTCCCGCTGTCCTTCCTCGTATTGACAAGAGGATCATGAAGTCGAAAGACACGCGAACCCGAGCCATCTCATATCGCGTCCTACTGACATGTATAAACATCCTTTTCCCTCCGCTGGCCGTCATGATGCTCTGCGGTGCAGAATACGATTGTCTCCTCAATTGCGCCTTCTTCTTACTCGCCGTCATACCTTCGCATGTTCACGGCTTCTACATATCCTGCGTATACTTCCACCGGCGGCGCAAAGTATGTTCGACAAGTCCCAAGATTCTCGATGGCCTAGCTTACTATGCCAGGTACGCAAAGGGAAATATCCGGGCGGTCCCAAGACAATGATCCACTCGCAACACGTGCTGAACGGCGGCGCAAGCAACGCAGAAGTCGACCGATTATGGCGTAAAGAGAACGGGAGTCCGCAGAGAGCTAGCAGCGGGAGGAATAGCAAAAGGCGCACAACGAAGGAAGATGAGATGGTTCAGAGACATAACAGCGATGTGCGACGGACAGGTTCAATGCAGCGAAAGAACAGTAATATGCGCAGAACTGGTTCCAATGCAAGCAGGCTCTCCAATCAGGTGCAGGGACGGATACAGTACGACCAGAGACATGCTGAACATGTCGCACGAGACGGGTACGGCGTATCACCTCAACTACCTCAGCGCGCGCCGTCTAACAGAACCGCCGGATTCAATCCAATCAGTCCTGTTGGCTCTAACGTCTCAGGATCACGAGCACGATGGTAGCAGAGAGCTAGTGTATTCAGGCCAGGTCTTTTCTCTGTATATTTCTTATCCATAAATTATCTCTCTGCCGAGACAAGTTCATGTGGATGGCAGTCCAATCATACAGTCACGAGACGCCCAGCGCTGCAGTCAGACGGCGCCCCGCTGCGTGGCGTGAACCGCGCCTTTGCTGCAGTCTCGCATCGTGACCTTCGTGTTCATCTGCGCTCATCAGCATTGTGCGAATGCGAAACTGCTCACCATTACTGGATACCGGTGTGCGGGGTCGATATCGATATATGAGCTCCGTCCAGAACAGCCTATACCCATGCGCAGTCCATCCACCATAGCGCTGAAAACCAACCAATATAACATGGGCTGCTTTGTATCCAAAGACGAAATCATCAACTACGATCGCAGCAAGTGGCTGACGCCGGAACAAAGGAAGAAGAAGTGTGAGCCCCACCTCGAACTTCTTGCTGGTCGACAACAGCCAAGATACTGATCTTTGTGGTGTGATGACATAGACAAATATCAAGGCGACCAAATCGAGATCCTGCCAATAGGAGCGCCGAAAGTCATCGGAGGTCGTATGGCCGCGTACGAAAACGTATGAATATTCAGTCAGAATCGGATGTAAGATGTCACGAGAGGAGGAAGCGGGGGAGAAGGTCGTAGGAAAAGGAGCGTCAATTCAGATCACGATAATAGTGTACTAGTACGACGTGGCTGCTTTGCCCACTCGTGAATTTGCGTCATGGTATTTGCGCTGTGACAAAGAGCAGCCGACTCGTGTGCGCTCTCTGTTATTTCGGTGAAGCTTAGCTACATGTACATCAGCGAGCTTCCTCGATGACCACATGTAGAACCAAGGCCTGCTGAGACATTGCAGCAAGGCGCATCGCTCGTTAAATGTTAGCCTTTTTCTATTAAGCTCGAAGCTCACGCCACACTCAGTGGCGTCTCGCTAGTGTCTGTATTCTACTCTTTACGGCGCGAATGCTTCGTTGGTGCTACCCCAAGTCATTCGTGTAGTGTTTTGCCTGGCTCCAATAGACATGAGCTGGTAGCCGAGTTAAACGAGACATGGCGAGTGGGATTCCATCGTTAGGACCGATGGAGCACCATCTCTTTCGAATATCATATTTGCACCATCTCAATTATTTTAGAAATTCGGACTGATGCCGCTCGGACTTCCCCGGTTGGTGGCTGGTGGTATCGCACGTGTGGTCACAATGCGCTGCATCCTAGTCATTGTCCAGATCGGTATGCCAGAAGAGTCGCATTGCTCATCGATGTTGTGCCGGCCGTGTAAGCATCACATCCTGGTAATGGCAGAGATCCAGACAGTCGGTTTCAGTGTCGAGTGTTCGGCCACCATGAAGCATTCTGAGCTGGGCAAGCATCAGGTATCAGTCTTCAACATCGCCGGTCGAGGTGTCAAGGAACCTAGCTGCCAAGAACCATTCGCATACCATATCGCATCGTCTAAGCATGTGCTTCTGCTGTTTTTGACATTCTCGGTCTGCTTCTCAAAACCAGGCCAACGTCCACAACGCCGGCAGGTTCGGCCATCTTTCTTGCCACGCCGCCAGTACATCCGGCACTCTCTCGTCAAATCCAGCACGTGCACTAGCGGTGCCTAAGTCGAACCCGTTCATGTTTCCGCTCACCTCGCGTTCTCGTCTGGCGCACGCGTTCAATTCGTTCGCCAGTTCCAGAATTGCCCGCCCACCAACCAGTGCCTCCTCGTGGTTATCCTTAATGTCCACGTTGAAGACATGCACCGGCCGGTTTAATGGGGCACCCCTCGTGAGTAAGTCGTCTACGACAGCGTCCCAGCATCTTTCTTCGCAAGTAATGACCACATCCACCGTTCCGGCTTCTGTTCCTCGGTACCCCTTGTCCTGACTGAAATCAGCTTCAGCTTCAGCGCTCCCTCTCTTCCCTACACGCGGCATACCAATCCTCCAATCCTGCCATCGTTCAGGACCCCATTTGACATTCTTATTGCGTTCGAGCATGGGAAGGATACCATTGGCATTATACAGGCGCTTGTCTTTGGAGGCGAGCTCGTTATACATGGCTTCGTAGGAGGTTGAATTGAAGGTGTAGACGTTCGGTTGACTTATCGATGGACCTGGTAGACGGACCAGCGAGCCAGTGCCGAAGGAGATAGTCGGGTAGGGTCCGTTTGGTGCGTTAGTGAGGCGAAGGTGGGCTTCCATTGATCTGTTCACATTAGTGGGTGGTGGGAAGGGTAAGTGGTGCACAGGGACATACCGGTTATTATTTGAGGCGCAAACTGTGCAGAATTTCAGCTTATAGCCCCCATCTTGCTGCTTCTCCATTGAGGCCGCTGATGATGGTCGTCGTACTTGGTGCTCTTGCTCTTGGCCATTTACAGGCTCCGTATCACTTGCGTTGTGCACCTGTGATTGTGGTGGTAGTGTCGCGTGCTCGGGTTGTGGTTCGGGCGGTGGCGGCGGTGGGGGAGGAGGTCTTCTCCGTGGGTCAGAAGACATTTTAGAGGCACCACGGCGTATCGTTCGAGTGAAGAGTAGTGAGTGCACGAGAGCAATGAACAGCTGCGAATGCGCGAGAACTCTCGCCAAGGATATCGAGACTATGGCACAATGGCAGACAAGACAGATTCAGATCTTCGTTCACGGTACATGTGGGTCGTACGAAACGCGAAAGCCTGTAGCGTAGCTGGGTTGCAGTTCTTGATATCGCGATTGTGAAGAAGGAGAAGAAGTGTTATTTCAAAGCATCGATAGCCTTCCTTTGAAGTGGGCGTCGGAGTGTCGGTCGTTCAACGCGGGGAACGTGCCGCCGAGCTATCAGCGCGAAGAAGGCACGGAATCACCTGAACGCACTTGGGTCATAAGCGAAGTCGTGGTTTCATTGCTGGTGGTTCTATTCAAAGCGAGATAGAGTCGTGCCATTCTACTGCCCCGTGGTATATCCCAAAAAAACGCCTTCGTGAAGTCAGTCATGATGCGGCCCTCCGCCTGGACAACTCTTTTGGCTTCTTGCCTCCGAGAAGAGCGTCGCAACTCGTCACCTCGGCCCCTATCTTTCTTCTTCAATCATGCAATTGGTGCGTAGGACAGCTGCCTGTTCCTTTCGTGTCCCACCACTGTCGAATGCATGTCCTGTGGAACTTGCACAAACACTCCATCCGACCCATCTCGTCACCGGGCTCGAACTCGTTGAAGCAAATGATGCACTCTTGTGCATCACCTGACTCGTCCTGGCAGTCTTTCTCTGTGGCCGTATACACTGCCATACCTCGAGGACGATAGCTAGTCGCCCGTGGTCGGGACCCTTCAGCCACTGGTGCATCTGTAGATGCATGACTTCCAGCAAGATTTGTTGGTGCTGGTGTTTGTGGATTATTCGCCGTAGGAACAGGTCGTGACTGCGACGGTGTTGAGGAGAATCGCGACTTGATGCAGTTGTCAATGTGTGATTCACGAATACTCTCGCCCGGTGGCATCTCTTCTCCGCATACCGGACACTCGTCTTCTTCGGGCACTTCACGCGGAGGCTCTCGCGGTCGGACGGGCGCGCCAAGCTGACTTGCGTCCGTTGGCCGTAAGCGTGGATCACTTGCAGGCACGGGCGGAGCTGGTCTGCTTGGGTATGCTGGGAAAGGCGACGCTCCGCTGCTGGAGGAGTATCTGTGCCCGTATGAAGCGAATCTCGGATAGGATGCTTCCTGACTGTCCGTTCCTCTGGCTGCGACGCGCATACCACCTTGCGGCTGAAGTCTTGGATCACGAGTGGTGCTTGGCACAACTTGGTGTGATTGGGACCTGTTCCTGGGATTACCAGGGACTCTATAGCGGTCCGGTCGGTCACGGTCGCTAGCCTCCGATTCCCTTCGATAGCGTGCGTCTTGATACAATCTCGAATCTGGAGCGGACGAGCTGTGATTGCGGCTACTAGTCCTGGGTGGAGGTGGTGGAGGTACTGGTGCAACAGGAGCCGACACTGATGAGGTAGGGCCGGGCGTCCATGGATCTGGTACGCACGGATTGCATACTCTGACAATCTCGCCTCCCCCAAGATTGGTTCTGCTTCCTAGAGGCGATGTCGAACTGGCCTCATCCTCATAGTGCGTGGAGGGTGTGGGAGGTTGGACGATGTACTGTCTAGGGATTGTTATCCGATGTGGAGAGCACTTAGAGCACACAACACGTCCGCACTTCCTGCAGTGATGCTTCCTTTGCCAGAAACTGAAATCAGTGCTGCAGACGGGGCATTTATCGACCTCTGTATCTGGCTGCCATCGGGGCAAGGCAATATCGCTCTCCCTCCTCTCTGGATGATAAGTCCTAGTGGTGCCTGACATCTGAGAGGACGTAGGCCTCTGCGCAGACCTGTTAGGTGTCTGTGTCAGATCGATTGCTGTCTCCCGGCTGCTCCTAGGTTCAGAGGTAAGATCGATCGCCGTTGCTCTGCTGTCCCCTGCTTGACCACTTCTCCCCAAAAGACTGCCCATCTGCGTGTCCGATGTACCGTTTTGTGTAGTAGTTGCGTAAGGATAGTTCCTCCCTTGATGCTCCGCTCCAGTATGTCGTCTCTTACGTTCAGCGGAGTTCTGCCGGTCTTGGAGTTGAGGACGAGGATCCTGTAGAAGACGTCATTAGTTGTACGGCATGCGCTGAACTGCTTTTGAAAGTGACAATGGTGCGGTGGAGAGAGCGCATTGCTTCGTCGTGACTCAAGCAATACTGCTGCGCGACCCTCTGCCGGCGCCTTCTGTGCGCTCCACAACTTACAGCGGGCACGGTACCTCCAGCCGTTCTCAAGAAATCCAGGAACGACATGTCCTCCTGGTCGTGCGGCCGACCAGAGGAGGCGTAAATTGAGCCATTATGGCGAGGGTCGCTCATAGCTCTCAGGTCGATACTGGAGAGAGCGTCGCGTGCTCACATTTGAAAGCCCTCGGAGGGGTCAGCTACCGGTGTCATGGGTACGTCGGCTTATGCCGGAAGTGTGCTGATTATGTTGCGCAACCGTGAGGTACTAATAATGCTGGAGTGAAGAATTTTCGCTATCCTGCCAGGCAGACTTTAGATGCTCTGTGGTCTAACGCAATGTCTATACCAGGAGAGCATATGCACTGTTGCGTACTAGTGCCTTCATGTACAGCAAGAGATGTAGCGGCTGGCACGGGGCAAGCGCTGGATGGGCCGCATCAGATCGTCGGATGTGGCGTCACCCTACCTACACACTAGATCCGCGAAGATGGCGCGTGCTGCACAGGGTTTGTCTCTGAACCTCACGACTCATTACATGCTTGACATCGAGCATGATCAGAGATATTGTAAAGACATTCGATTGTATCAGAACTCGGCAAAAACGGGTCGTACCTTACAGCGCGGCCTTCCGCCTTGAGCACGTGCAGCGAGAACCAGGGACACGAGCACTTGCCACGACCTCCCTTTTGTGCAGCATTGGAGCAACATGAATGTCTTGATCATACTTGAGCAGGACATCTCCTCCAGCCTCTGTGTATCAGTATGTATCAATCTTGTCATTGACAGAGTCGTAGATCCAACCAACGCGCCAAGGTTGGCCCTGCTCCTGACCTTCCATTTTGTGATCAGTTAGTCGGCCGGTGCAAGACGCTACTGGCGGTGCGCCCGCGCCCAGGATGAGGATGTCGAAGGGATGGAAATCGTACGTTCGGATTACAATAACAGCCATACTGGTGTTCTTCGCATAGCGGCAGCACATTAGAGACGAAGATATGGTCGGACGTTACATCTCTTTACCCGAGGATCTTTACCGTCCTAGCATGAATCTCAATATCTGACACGACGTTGTTTTCGCGAACGATGGATACGAGGTGCTGAACGATGGTAGACGAGCGAGCGATCAAGTGGGAACTCGTACTTTTGTGATAATACATGACTTATTTGACGATACAGGCGCTTGCATAGTATTTGTGGTTCCGTGCGGCGATCGATACAGCCTTTGAAGTCACGTCGCAGCGGATTCAATTGGTCTGATTTGGAGTCGATACGTTGGAATGGAGTAATCATTTCTCTGGAGTCCAACAGCAACGCTTTTCGGCTTCGTTCCACGAATGCAGTGAGCTTGACGATGTTGCAGACTACTTACGATATCAGTCTCGCCGCCGAGCTAACTATCCGCTACCCATTTGGTAGTTACTCTGCACAATGGGATGCAATACATTGCGATCAGATCCCGGCTTCGATCATGCTGTCGTTGGCCAGGCACGCATCTTAGTCCGTGCCACTTGCTGAAATCCTCGACAGCACAACGATGTGCAAAGATATATTGAGCTGCGCGAAAGTGTCCCTGAAGAGATCGGAGCGAGTCAACATCGCAACATCTCAAGAATGCGAAAGCGGACACTAGACTGATCATACCTCCTAGGTCACTTGGTCAATGACCTAAAGATAGATTCTCGCGTCTCTCGTCTTCTTCATCACTGCCTACCAGGCATTTGTCCCTTGCTCGTCACTCGCTCCTGCTTCATAACTGGATGGCGACCTATCCAAGCGATACTAGCTCGTGGGGAACTCCAGACAACGCACGCACTTGTGCGAGCCGTTCGCCACCAGCCTGTTCACGTACGCAATCCACAGCTCTAGAGACGGCGTGGGCTGTCGCATGTGTCTGGAAAGCATGCGCAGGGACAGCATCCGATCCATCACATCGAACACAGCTTCTGTCTTGGGCACGAGCCGATTCCATTTCCAATCCACTCGCGTAATCTCCTGCTTTGCCCCACGAGCAAGAGCTTATTTACCATGGGAGGCATGCCACGATGTCATCCGGACAACATGCTAGCGGAGTCACGCTATTCACTTGCTGAACGGCACTTTTACCCTTACGAAGTAGTGGGAAACTGACGCGTTCGCTCCCCTCGACTTGCCTACCCGCCGCTTCGGTACATTTTTCACAAGTGTTGGGCGGCAGTGAGCTGGCCTCGTTCCCTACACGTACTCGTCTACCGATACGTGACCGACATTAGTCGCACAAACCGCATACAGTCACTCCCTGCCATCAGCTCCAGACCATCAGTTCTAGACCACTAGCTGGAGCCTTACTGTAAGCATAGCCGACCCGACGTGGTACGAACGCCAACATCCTATCAATCTGAGAAGAGCGCACCATTAACCCCGGGAACCATGCTTGCTAAGTGATGCTCGTGCCATACTGTAGTCGCAGCGGACCAAGACTCCACCTCACGCAGTCGAAGCAAGGATGACCCTGTCAATCTGAGCCGTCATATATGCCACGCAGGAAAAACCCCACCGCTCCCGGACCCGAGAGCGAATCGCCATCTGTCGCATCATCATTACAATGAGACCTGCAAGTGCTCGCTGTCGGGTATGTACAGCTCATCAGATCATCAGTATTAGCGCCCAACGCAAAGACTGCCGAAATGTTGCTGCCCATCAGCCTGAATTACCGGCATTGCATTGCGCAGCATGCAGCTGCAGATGCATGCCCGGCTTGTTGTATGCCCGAAGAAAGCAAGAACGCCACCCAAAGCCATCGAAAAGACATATTGGCTAGCCAACTTCATAACAATGCCTTTGCAGGCAGCCCCTCTTGCTAAAAACCCGTCGCTGTGGTTGGCCGTTGTCCTTCGCTGTCGTAAATGTACTAAATCAACTCAGCCCGCACTCTCCCACAAGGAAAGCCCTCCCTCGTACGTATCCGAGCGGCGTGTAAGGCAACAACATCAGTCACAGAAAGCTTATTACTGAAGCTCGAGTGACTTTGCGCGACGACGTGTCACCACTCGATCGCCATTGCGCACTTTCGCTTCCTTTCACCAAAGCCAGAGACAAACCCATTGTCGACCGGCATTAGCTTCCCACTCGTTCTGCGATAGTACATTTAATCGCCTCATCATCACTTCCGCCTCTGCTGCGACCGCGGCGGCCTGTCCAGCTTGTGATGTGAGTGCTGCTGGATTCCTCGCGGTCCCGCGCCAGTTGTGCCATGGTGCTGGCTGCTGCTGCCATGGCCGTGACGGGAACCGCGATCCCGAGAAAAAGACTGCTCCATGATCTGTTGTGCTTGTAGGGTCTGCTGTCGATGATCGTACTGTTGCTGTTGTTGCTGTTGCGATAAAGGGGTCCCGGTGTTGATTGGTGTGAAAGCCGCTTGTGGTCGTGATGAGGAAGCCGTCGTCCGCGGGTATTGCTGATGCTGTTGCTGCGCTTGAGGAAGGTCCATGTTGGGCATCCATGCAGGCATGCCGCCGATGGCGTAAGAAGTGGTCGTTGGGGAGAAGGATGGGGACATGATGGGGAAAGGTGCTGCTGTGACTTGGCTGACTGGGACAATGGGCGAGGGTATTATTGGTGTCGTGGGATTTGAGGAGTTTGATGGGTGGGCGCTGCCGGCCATGTTCCAGCCTAGAGGTTGGAAAGAGGGTTGATTGTAGGACTGGAGACCTGGGTCTTCGAGAAGGAACATTCCGGTATTACCCATTACTGCATCGTTCGAAAAGTCGCTCATGGAAGCTACATCGATCTGAAGAGTGGGTTGGTATCCTGAAGGTCGCCTGGACGACATTGCGGTATGTTGCTTTTGCGCCCGGCGTTGTTCGAGCATCATGAGCCCAGCCGAGATGCGACGGACTGCCAACTCTGCCAATTTGTGGACACCATCCTTTTGCAACTCATCGAATACCGCGTAGGCTTGGTTGACGAGCCATTCGTGATGATCCTTCTCAGTTTCCCATGCGTCGAGTATGAGGATCATGCATGCGTTGAAGGCTTGTTGGCCCATTGTCCAGCATATAAGCACTGCAGGCTGCCGAAACCAGAAGAACATGAAAGCCTGTAAAAGGTGAAAGGACGAGTTGACCACAAGCCCTCTGCCACGCACCGGTGCTGTATGTAATGGATGATCGCCATACGCTGATGCTGTCATGCCCGGAGGACGGGGCGGAGGCATTGTTGGGTCATGAAATGAATGTTCGCCTGGTGTGTTCTGTGTCCGTTCTATTCGCTGTCGATTCAGTAGTATAAGGAATGATTGCACTTTCGCAAAGAGCACTAAGATGGTCAGCTTGTCATACTTACAAGACGGACATGCACACTCACTTGCTGACATGACATCTAGCGGCCACTCTGGTAGTGGTGTGTCAGGATGTGTCCAACTCTCATTAAATTGCAGTGACTCCGGCATAGTGTCCCACAAGCCAAGCAGCTTGTCCGTGAACTCGTCAATCCTGGCAACGGTCATCATACCGTCACTGGCAAGAATCTGTCGTGCCAAGATGGTAAAGTGATCGACGAACTCGCCGAGTCGCAGAATGGTAGGGTTGGTTGTAAGAGATTCGGGTGGTGGACAATCGCCAAAGCCCGATATGCCCAGCGGTCGTCCCAACGTGACTGAGTACTGCTGGTCCATGTGCAACATCCACCACCACAATGTCTTCCTGACTGTGCTCTCACGAAGCGGCGGCGCTGGATCAAGGAACTTCGGGTCACGATGTAGGCCGATTGAATGCGCAAGCCGAATTGTGGTACCAAAGAGCGTGAACGCGTCCAGGAAGCGGCCACTGTTCGTCAAGTACGGGCCAATCATGATCAATGTCTGTATACACAACAAAGTGGGTGAATTCAGAAACGATGCAAGTCGAAGTGCGTGCATAGCTGCAGCGACTGTGGCGCGTCAGTTTCGGACATTCTCACCCAAGCTCATTTTCACTTACTGTATACGTCGCTTTTCCCCGTTTCTACTTGTACGGCACCAGGCACCCATCTTTGGTGTTTGTCCCAGATGCCCATCTGCATGCCAGTGGCTAGCGTTGCAAAGATTAATGCTAGCATGTCCGGATGTCGCTCTGCGTTCCTCTCGGCATCGGCCAGAAACCGCTCAACTTCTCTCCTGGTGACTTCATCGGGTGTGTGTGGGAAGTAGCATGACTGCGCACGCTGTTGGAAGCGATCCAGGCAAGCAAAGATCTCATCGTGCGAGCTCAAAAGATTTCGGGCCAAGTCCGCAGCTTCATTCGAGAAGTTTAACACAGGAAAAGGGTAGGACGACCCTTCTGGTACAGCGTACATGTCTTTGCCCTTCGGCATGGTGTGCGTCAGTGAGTGGGTACCAACTTGGAGGTTGGCGAACTAGCTATGGAATCAGCATGAGTACAAAGTGAGCAATCTGACTACTGACTCACGTCTGAGACGATATTGGCCAGACCTGGTGTGCCAAAATACAGATTGTCAATCTTGTCGCCAGTCTTGAATCGTCGCTGTCGAGAAGCAGCAGCTCGAGAAGCTCCTCGCGACCCTTTACGTTCAGAAGAATCGTCATCGTCGTCCTCTTCGCCAGATTGCGACAAGCGCGCTTGCTGAAGTCGTTCCTTGAGCCTCTGATTCTCCGATCGCAGCTTGCGTATCTCGTACGATTGTTGTATCGGACTGTAGTCGTTGCCTTCGCCGACGACGAATTCGCATTCTCTGGGATGTCCACGAGCACAGCACGCGGAGCATGGCTTCGTTCTATCACACTGCGCATCGCTTAGATTTGATTCTCATCGCAAAGCATACCGAACCTGCTTACCTTAACTTTTCGTTCTCTACACTTTGTGCATGACAAGAGCTGTCGAGATTGTGGCTTCTTTTGTCGATCCCCTGATCCGGCACGTTGAAGTTGGCTTGAGGAGCCTTGGTTAGATGCCGCCGGTCCGTAACCCGCCCAGGTTGATGATGCCATGCTGAACTGATCCCTTGGTGATTAGAACATGCTTCAGGCTGTCAGGTGAGTGCAGAGGACGATCTAGATAAGCGAGTAAGCACAACATGCTGTCTAAACCAGTCTGACGGATCCAGATGACTTGCGCCGAACATATACCATGATCAAAGCCATGCATGTGTATTCACCATAGCAGATCCAGAGAGGTGCATATAACTGATGGGTCGAGTCCAGACCCACAGGATTGATGAGGCTTGATAAAGGTCTAGGGATATCTGGTTTCAGTGCTCGATGGACGAACGTGGTGGTGTGGCGACATTGCATACACACGCAAGCAGATGTGTATTATTGGACAAGATGGATCCGACTAATACCATCAGTCCTGGTCAAGCTCGAGGAGCGCCTTCCCCAAGTAGCCCAATGGCATAGCAAAGGACAAGCGAGCGCGGAAAGTGAGCCGGCTGAGATGTGGACCCTACTACGAGATCTAAAGAAAGCCGCAGTAGCACAGCTAATTACGCCATGGATTGCAAGGACTGTTCTTTTGATTTCGTTCGCGCCTGAAGAATTGCGACAGGCGCAGTAATCACCTCCCACACACCGTGGGAGGAGCTTTCCAGGATGGCAAAGAGCTAAGGTCGATGGTTCTGGCCCTTTCTTGGTGCTCCACTCTCACTCGCACACCTCAAGGCATATCCCGGCTTCGATCGCCCAGTACGCTGGGACAGTAATCGCTTCATGATGCGCCTCAACAGTCCCCGGACGATCCTACCCTATCCAACGTTAGCGGGCCGCACCTCTGGTCTTACTGCAGTCCTGCCGAACAATTATTGCAGGTCAGATGGAAAGCCCGTCAGCGTCAAGCCCAAGGGTACCGGTGTCTCTTCGTGTACATGGTCATAGAAAATCAGGGCTCTGTACGCAATGTTCGAGCTGAAAATGCATGTAACGAGGTTGTGAGGGGTGTTGGTCGATGCTGGGGACCAACCGTTTCGAATTCGCTATAACTGTTGCTCTGCTGCCCAAGTACTCTCTCGATCCCAGCAACGAATATCGGCCAGTGGTAGCACACCGGGTGCTTGAAGCACGAGATCCATAAATTGGCACAACTTGACAAATTGCAGGCAAGCCATGTGAGCGGCATGTGTGCTTGATGCGAGCTCCCGCCGATGCGCATTAGGCAATGGGAATGATGCACAATTCGCGGCGTGGGCGAAGTGGCTGCCCACGGTTTGGTGATCGGTATGTAGATCAAGCTCGAATGATTGCATGCTTCCTGCTTGGCGGGACAGCCTTGACAAAAGGGCTCCTGTGCACATTGGCCGCTATATACGCAGCAGTGGAGCGAGCTATGTCGAAACAGGAAGACGTATACTGCCTCGAGCTGTAGATGCAGGAGGTGCAGGGCTCAAAGCGAATGGTTTGTTACACAGCTTTGCAATTGGGCTGAGTGCGTGCACCCTTGTTGAGCGTGACCAGCATCTTGCGCCTCACACTACGCCTCGTGGTATCTGCCCGATGCACCTTTGCCAGGCGTCCCTTCTGGTGGCAGTGAGGCGTATAGAGCTGCCAATAACATGAAGTGTATGCGTACCGCTCGACTGGGTCCGGCAGTCCAGGTACTTTGCCATACTGACGGCATGCTGTCCTCGAGTATGGCGGGATCTCGCCAGACTGCTGGTATTCTTCAGATCCAACGTTAACCATTGCGTCGGGTCACATTGTACGCGGTCGCCGCTGGCATGGCGCTCTTGGATCTCGTTCAAACAAGCCAGAGCCCTGCTCTGCTCTGTCCGGCGCCTGCTCTTCGCACCTCGGCCTGATCGCGTTGCGGCATGGCATCCGGTCGGTCATTGTGTGAATTGATTCCGCGGCAAAAGATGCAGTCCGGCCTCCGACAAGCCGACGCGATGACCTCTTGGCAGCGCCGCGACTTTTCGCCTCGCAAACACCAACGCTGACACGTGCTCAAATGATGACTGATCAGAGACGTCCATATTGAGGCGCAAAGTCCTGCGTTGGATGTCGCCTCGTCGAACGACCTTCGACGGTCATCACCTCGGCGAGCTGAAATGGTGGGATGCTCATAGGCACTGCCTGCTTCTGTCCAAGGAGGACATCTGGACTTTCCGGCCTTGCCACAGTGCCAGCATGATGTCCATGTTGTGATGAGAACGCCCGGCTAGCTTTGAGGGAGGGAACCAGCGTGTAGCGATGCGACGGGAGGGCTAATCACTGCCAATCGTGAAGCGAGACTGCATAAGCATCTCACGAGGTGCCGCTCGGCGTTCTTCACGCACGCGAGCCTGTCGCATGGCACACATCCACAAAGGTGATCTCAAGCGAAGCGAGGTTCTGGAGATGACGGAGTCGAGCTACTGAGGGTAGAAAGGCTCACGATGGCAGGCTTCTGAGACTGTGCATGCAGGTGGCATCGAAGCCACCCGACTGTGTTACAAGATCTGTCTGATCCGATTGACCACCCATGTCAAATGCTTCCGCTCAGTTGCAAGACTCCTTCGCCAGTGCTATCTACATGTATATACTCGGATCTAGCCTCAGCTACTGTTAGGTACTAAGACGGTAATTGCGAATTACTGTTATTGTCACACCCACGCCCACCAGGTCTCGAGAGTCCAATTAGCGACGTGATCGAGCACGAGATGTGCCACGATCGGGTATGCCGGGCTGCTTCAACGCCAGGATCGAGAACCATCCTCCGACGACCGGCCGAGCCTTGAACTTATGAGGCAGATATTCCGCTGTTTGTGCATTATACAAGTCTGTAGCTGGTCCACTCGTGGGGGTTTCCGTGAGGAATTTGGCAATGTCCTGGATAAACATGTCCCTCGTGTCGTCTGAAGCGATAGCAGCACACCATAACATCCAATCACTCTTTGTTCTCGGAGATCGTGTGTCGAGAGGCACACCATACTGCTGCCTGACGCTCGGGTAAAAGTCAGACTGCATGGTGTAGATCGATCTTGGCACGAGGTTGGTCTGTAGCAGGCTATCGGCGTACAGATTGTATAAGAGCGAATATGTACTTCCGTTGCCGTAGTTCAAGGTGGTGTGTGCCGGACTGTCGTTGCTGACGGAAAGTTGTTCCCATTGTTGGATCCAGTCTTGAGCAGTGTCTCGGTATTGGTCACTGCGATCAGCATGTCCTGTCATGTCCGCTATCAACGAAGCAGCCTTCAGCCCGATGACAGCTTTGAGCGCCAAGTTCGTCTGGTTGACAAGTTTTCCTGCAAAGTCGTCGGTCGAGATCTGATAGAACGGTATCACACTGTTGTTGCCGATAAGCCAATCTGCCCAGCCACTGAGCAAATCCCAGTTCTGATTGAGGTATGCGACATCTCCCGTGTGCTGTGCGTATGCCAAGGTCATGATGAGCATATTGCCGGTCTCTTCAACAGGCTGCAAAGCTCCGTGGCCACCAGGATGCCCGCTGGCATATGGATAGGCATTGCCGATATCGTGAATTGCATACGGTTGTGGCCATATGGAGTGCATGTTGATGAATAACGGGTCGAGAACCATCTTGATCCATTCGGGGTTCATGTAGAGCAGGATCGGGAGGAAAGGATACACTACATCAACAGTTTGGACGTTGCCATCTGAACTGATCTCCTTGATGAACATGTAGCTATCTTGCTCAGTGCCAGCGATTTGGGTGGCGCCAAATGCCTGACGGACGGCAAGTGAGGTGATCAATGCATACTCGTCGCCTGCAGCAGCTTGCGAGTCGTGGGCGACAGCCTTGTCCAGCGCTGCTGACACCCGAGCTCCATTGGTATAATCGAAATAGAACGTAGTGATAGCACTCAGCTCGTCTTGAAACGCATTCCTCCAGAAGTTCTGTAGCTTTTGCGTACCCTGCCCCGTAGTGAACTGGATTGCGTTGTCTTGCATAAGGTTGACGGAGAAAAGTGCTTGCCGGCTTTGACGGCCAATAGATCCGAGATCGAGTGCAAATGCGAAGACAGGGTAATCCTCGTTGATCGGTCGGAAGCCCCGATCCTCGCTGTTCTGCAGCTCGCCGTTCTCCATAAAGGCCTTTCTGACATCGACATCCGCGCCGGACTGATATGTTAGTCCATCATGCTGCTCGGTAGCATAATACCAAGATCCCCATGCTGCTTGATCGCTGTCTTCTCCGAACTCTCTTTGGTCCCGTCGCCAGAACTTGTGGTAGACAAGATCTCCGGCGCCTTGAGGACTCGTACCCTGCACGGTACCACGGCTCCACTCGGCCACCTGATTGCGATCTCCAGAAGCCCACTCGGCACTCATATCAGTATACAGGGCGACCTTATGCTCGGCTCCGTCTGCAGACATAACCTCAATATTCATGTATGAGACTGGCATGCTCTGTCTCTGCTTGTCATCTGGATCTACGGGCGAAAGGAAAGTGATCTTCATGGTGACTTTCCCGGCAACGTCCATCGTGAATATGCTCTTGGTTGACGTATATTCGAAAGCTGTTTGGGTCACGACCTGCGGCATGTCGTCCGGTTTTCCCCTGCTCTGGTGTAAGTCGAGTCTTTTTTGGGCGTCTTGAAATGCGTACGTACATCCACGTATATGTTGTATCATCCACCCGAATGAAGCCGCACCATCCATTGACGCTACCGGTCCAAAAAGTTGCCCACTCGCCAGCAAGATACCCTCCATCGCCACCTTCGCTTCCTGCGGGCAGCCAGGTACTTAGGTAAGGTGTTCTGACTGCCAAAGGTATTGAGGGAGGCCGCCCAGGAGTGAAAGTAGAACGCTGCGATCGCGCCGCAACTGCGCCTATCAAAGTCGCCAGGAAAAAGAACGGTCGAACCATGTTGGAACAGCTAATGAGCGAAATGTAGCGAGCGGACAGGCGAAGTGCGTAGGGAGCATGGGGACTTGCTTTTGGGGGCACAGTAGGCGTCTTATTCTTGTTAAGGTCTCGAAATAGGGTGCCGAAATGAGCAAGGGCTGTAGGTGCATAGGCCATATCGACTTAGCATGGCAACGCTGCGCCGGGATGCTGACCACATCTGCGGATCAGAACTTGGTCACAATCCCGACAAGCCAATTGCGATCATAGAGATCAGCACAGAGTGCCTGCAAGGGTAGCAGGACGGACATAAAACGGTTGCAGCTTCAGTGCATATCGCACTGCCAGTTATTCGATCTCGTCTCAAGGTGCACGCCAGATGGGCTCTGAGAGATTAACGTGTTCCGCATATTGTCTCACCACTGACCTGGCGCGACAGTTGCAAACAATAGGCGAACTGAGGCATGACAAGACTGCCGGGCACAGTAAGAGCGCGTCCGGGATCATTTGGCTTTCAAGGTAAGCATGGATGGAAGATCCGAAGTCGCCTGTGCGCATGTGATCTCAAACAGGATTGTTCGAGTGAAGGTCTCACGGCTGCGCCGGCTCCTATTCGGCTGTCATGCAGAAGAGGTGTTCGGACTCACTGCGCGACTACCTTGCCGATCGGATGCTGGAGAGGTGCCGCGTGGTGATGATGGTCGGTGATGCACTTCAATGCATGGCGGAGCCGTATGTCTTCGGCAGTAGTCTGATGAGCTGCTGCTGTCATGAGACAAACTTTGAGCATAATGCTGCTAAGCTGTGCCATGACACTCGACAGAAAGAGTGGTGTACCTGCTGATCACCTTGACGAAGTCATTGGACCCTTGAGTTCGCAGATGCAGTCTCCCTGCAGAAGACACATATTTAGGATAGGATCCATGTATAGCCGTGAACAGCGCGTCTGACCGTGTCCGGGATGGTGAGCAAGAAGCGTGATCGTGCTTGGGGAACAAGATCAACAAACGGTGAGCAGGAAATTCGCGTGGATCCTAGAGTTGGGCGGCGATTCATCACGACGAGTCGTCCGTGAGGACCGCCGTGGCGGGCAGAAGACGGGAGTCTCGATTCTTGCTGACTCAGACTCCGGGGAATAGTATCACCGCTAGAACTAGTTTCAGACAGTATCGAGCTGCATTACTCGGAGCATTGCTGCAATTCAACATCAACAACATCTTCCGTGTCCACCTCCTCCTCCTCCTCCTCCTCCTCCTCGTCATCCTCCTCGCCCGCGGACCCCCATCAGACACATGCATCCTCTTGAGTCCTGACACACGCGTATCATGTCGGACATTGGCGAGCTGCGGCAGGAGGAGCGCATGTTTTTAGAGGCCTACTTGCCACAGAATGCTTGTCGCACGCTCGGACATGAAACTCTGTCCCCGATCTCACAGACCGCCCAGCAATCGTCGAGACCCCTTGCTGCGGCTTCCGACCTGCCCTTCGTGACTCTGACGTATGCTTGTTCTCTAGACAGCAAAATCGCCTTGGCGCCGGGAGTAAGAACCACGCTTTCAGGACCAGAGACGAAATCTATGACCCACTACCTCAGGCTTCGGCACGATGCCATCCTGGTCGGCTCAGGCACAGCAGCTACAGACGATCCAGGCCTCAATTGTCGATACCCGGGCGCTACCTTGAGATCTCAACCACGACCTGTTGTCGTTGATCCTAACGGCCGCTGGAAAGTGCAGGGGAGCAAGGCACATCGCTTGGCTATCGAACAGTGCGGCAAGGCGCCGTGGGTGATCGGTCACCGCGTGAACGATGTGGCGGCATTTCTCACAAGCATTGGCGGAAAAATGCTTGTAGTCGAGCCAGCCACTAGTTCGGCAAACGCTTGGATCGAAATTCTGCGAACCTTGAAACAAGCAGGTATCGGCAGTGTTATGGTTGAGGGAGGTGCTACAGTTATCAATACACTGCTTACCTTGCCACACCTCGTGAACGCTGTGATCATCACAATCGCTCCTACATTTCTCGGAGATGGTGGAGTGACAGTTGCGCCTCTCGCCAAGAACGACGATGCCGGACCTACCAACGCAGCTTGGATCTCTGAGACATCCTGGCGCCAGTTCGGGAACGATGTCGTGCTTTGTGGTAGACTTACTGCCTGATATCGCTAGGTCTACAACGGCTACGGTGTTGCGATGTCCCGATGTCGCGAGCCCAGGGGTCAGCATATCATCTACACCTCAGCACGATGCAATGCCATCTATTCTTCCGATGCGCGAAATAGCATGGTCTGAACCACGTAAGTACATCGTGATCTGCCTCGTGATGGTTCGCATCAACAGCAATATGAAAGAACGCTCACGCATAAGGGTGATCAGCGCCGTCTTTCGAAGAAGCTGCTCGGCGTGGACTCTTGGTCATCCTAATCACAACTAGGGTCACAACGCCATCGCGGGATTTTCGAGCGCAACAGCATCGCCTTTGCAAACAAGGTGCAGCGGTCTCGTGTCCGAGTCTCGCTGTTAGTTCACGGCGCCGGGAATAACATTACACCTCCGCACCGCACGAGTCACCTTCGGGTGGCATCTCAAGACCAGGCCGCCCACAAGCTTTGTTACGCAAACAAGGGTCTTATCTCGGACGGTCCCTCCCAGAGCCTGCTAGCAGCAATTTCTCCACGTGGTATCAAGATCTAGGCAGGAGTGTTCGGCACATGTGCAACGAATGCCAGACCCTACGACCGCATGGTTGCTGGAGATTATATGAAAGAAGAAGTAGTAGCTTTGCACGAACCGCTTGTGGTGGTGATGTCAACCTGTCCTTATAGCTCTCGCCAATGAGTGCTAGAAACCATGATTCACCTGGAATTCGGATGATGAACAAGGCTTTTTTCGATATCTTCATGCTTGATGAATGGCTAGGAGGTTCGAATTCTGGCCGGAAGTGGGTGAGCAGCAAGCCCAAACATGTAAGCTGTGATATCGAAACATTCGTTATCGAACGCTCGGCGGCATAATCTATTAAGTCGTCGAAGATCTAGGCGAACAGAGTGCTGCCGGTTGCGAATCTAGCTTCCCCGTTGAGCACCTTGATGAACGCCAAGCTTGATCATCAACGCTTGCCAGCTCAACTTCTCGCCATTCAGCTCGAATCTGACATATCTTCAAAGTTGTCTCGACGACTTCGTGATACTGTCCCTGCGACGCTCTCCAACCCCAGCTGCTCTGGTGTCATGCTTCAAATCAACGGCGTCACTATATCCTCGCGCGAAGGCGACAAGACAACCCTCAGACATGCTTTCCAGTAAACGCTTTCTTCGCACCGCGCCAATATGCTTCCTTACTGCTCTGTGTAACGCCATAAGCAAGACTCCAGCACTGCCACGGTTGAAGGTGGAAACACATATCGAGCATTGCACGGAGAAAGGCAACTGATCATGACCTCACCTCATCTAGACGGCAGCGCCAGCATCGAACAAAAGTTGACCTCGAATGACATGACGGCCTCTGCGAAAGCTATGGGGCTAGAATCGCAGTATCGGACGCTGCGCCTACGTCACAGAGGCATGGTGCTACCCCTCCATGACCCGCCAAAACAGTTCCAGAACGTGGAATTTGGAATGACTGCTTGGGACACTGGAAGAGAGAGACACAAGTGCACGATTTGTACGCGAAAGTCCTTACAATGCTATCAACACGATTCAAACCGTGCCGACGTGGTTAGCAAAGGCATGGAGTAGCCTCTAAAGAAATGCAAAACACCTGGGCAGGCATTGGACCTGCCCCTCGTCAAGCAAATAGAGAGCTCAATATGCAACGGGAGACACAGCATCACTCGCTTCAGGATAAGATCATTGGATGGAGTGCTGATAACCTTCGCCTTTGGCTGCGCTTGATGTCACACTCACGAAATCACCTAGTACTGGAAGCCCCACTACGACGACAGCGGGAGCATCTAGGCGGGGTCTCCCTACAATCCATGAAGGTGCAGTGGTTGCAGGAGGTAACCCTCCAAGAGCTGTTCCGTTTTGACCGAACGGCCAGATATAACCTGACAGAGAGCTCCCGTACAACGCTATCTCTCTTTCTTCCACAATTTGATCCTCAACACTTCATTATCAACGCCTCATCATCAACACCATGTCTTTCGCCGGGAAATGCCACTGCGGCCACCATGAATGGACCGTCGAGCTCAAGGAAGACCAACAAAAGCACATCCTCTGCCACTGCGACACCTGCAAAGTACGTACTAACAGCCAAGGAAAAGCCCGCTTCGTCCATTACCCTCAATCCAACCCTAACTGACAAACCCCCTGCAGATCCTCGGCGGCGGCGCCTCAACAATGAACCAAATAATCCCCAAGTCCCAGCTCCAAATCACCAAAGGCGGCGAACCCTCCAAATACACCTACTACGGCGACTCCGGCAAAGCAGTCAACTGCTACTACTGCCCTCACTGCACCTCGCACATCTACCATCACCAGGAGGTCATGGGCCCAGATACGATTATCGCCAGGACCGCGTTGCTCAAGGACGCGCGTGACAAGTTCGACGTCGGAGCTGAGATTTATGGCAAGGCAAAGATGCCCTGGGAGAAGGAGATTGCGCAGACTTTTGAGACGTTGCCGCCGTCGTAGATTGGTGGTGCCGAAAGGGTGGGTGGAGAGGTGTGGAGGAATGGAATTGATCTTGCGGGTGAAGGAAGAACGAGTGTGAGATTGAGGGTAATTTGCTTCCGTCTACCAAGCATTCATTGTGGCGTCTTGTTGCCAGTTCTCATACATCTCCCTATCGCCTGTTTTGTCGATAATTTCCAGAACGTTCAAAGTTCCCGTGCAGATATGAACGTGGACAGGTTCCATGCTCCTGACATGCTCACTGTGCTCGCCATGTTCTGGTATGCCATGGCCTATATCATAAGACTGCATCAGTCCGATACGTAATTCCACTGCCCAAACTCCTCTGACCTCGCTGCATCAAAAGCGTCGTTGATCTTCGCGTCTCCAACCCACACTCACCAATAAGTATACATACTCTGACTCGTCGTGGCGCGAATTGCCCCATCATTCATCCCATTCATCACCCCACCCTGGCTCGATTGCGAACGTACACGATTCCTGGTAGCCACGTCCCTAGCATCATGCGCCATAGCCGCACTCTGCAAACTACAAATCACCTTATCACAACAATCCACCCTCGACTGCAACTCATCATACTCGACCTGTGTCGTAGCCTCGACGAGTTGCGCAGACCACTTGTTCCGCTGATTACGAGCCAGGTCTAGCGGCGAGCCAGCTGGGCCCGCAGCACGAACGTCCGCGCCCGTTTCAATGAGAAGTTTGATCACGTCCGCTTGACCCTGGTATCCAGCTTCCGCAGCAGCATTACACATCGCGTTACCAAACTCTCCACCGCCCTGGAGCATTTTCCCTCCATACTCAAGGAGGAGTTTGACGATGTCGACTTTCCCCATCCAGGCCGCTGTGCTCAAGGGGTGGCCCTGGAGACCGCCGGGTTCGTTAGGGTCTGCGCCATGAAGGAGAAGGGATTTGATCTTGTAGTACGGTTTTGAGAAGGTGCTGCTGTTGATTTTGCAGGTCGAGCATTTGCCTGTGATGTCTTCGTCGACGCGGTGTTCGGCCCAGCGGCTCGAGATGTAGCCGCGGCCCCAGAGTGCGACTGTGATGAATGTACCTTGGTCGTTGTGGACAATTTTGGCGTCACCGCCTGCTCGGAGCTGTGCCTGGGCCTTTGAAAGGTCACCATGTTTGACGGCCCGTTGGAGACTTTTGTCAATTGTCTTGCTTCTTGAGTCTTTGATATCAGGCTGCAATTTTCTCCTGAATCGTGATCCGGCACTGCCTAGTGACATAGCTTGAAGTCGCTTTTGTAGGCCGCCGAGATCCATTTTGCCGTCTGATACATCGCAGGGCGCGGTAGCATAGGTGTTGACGCTGATAGCGAAACTTTGGAAAGAGCCTCGTCGTGAACTGCCTCGCAGGACCTCCGACCATCGGGCGAACTTGCGTTGCTGTCGTGCCATTGTCAGATCACTGACATTTGCGATATAAGCTTGCAATTGGGCTTGCTCCCAATTCTGCAGCTGGTAGCATAATCGTGCCCGGTCATAGTCAGTCAGCTGGTCCGACTTCATGCCGGCGCCCGGAGGATGGTGACCAGTAGTACATTCATGATCGAACATGAAGCCGCAGTGTCCTTTTGCAGCACTTTGCTGATGCCTCTCCAAATCTCCTTGATGAGTAAAGTCGATTTTGCATTCTTTGCACCTATGTTTTCCTTTGAAGCTATCGAGATGTTGCCGCAGATGCCGTGTCAGGTCTACCAAGCCATCCTCGAATTCGTTGTGGCATATAGGACATATCTCGGGGTTGTAAAATTCCAGTTCGCCATATGTAGGCATACGACCTTCTACAATATTCGCAAGTCGCAAACCTCCGGACATGTTGGCTCGCGTCTGAAGAGGTGGAAACAGCTCCGATGCGTGATCGCTCGAAGCACTTGTATCACTACTCCCACTACTCGTCAATTGCGGTATGGAGTCTACGCTAGCCACAGTCGGCACCGACTCTGGTTCTAGATCCACATCACGCAAACTCTGCTCTTGCTTGACATTGGCCTGCATTGACTGACTTCTCCTGGCATATCTCGGCGCAGATGCGGTTTGGGTAGCACTTTCGCTGGACCGCCGCGGTGCAGGCTCTGGTTGTAGCCGTAACGCAGCATAGTCGGGACCAGGTAAAGGCTTGTTGGGAGGTAGGGGAGGTATGCCGCGCGCACCAAGCTCTATGATCGCTGGTCTCGACATGCCATTCATGGCAGACGGAGCTTGCGAGATGGCCATCGGGAGGTAGTCATCCACGGAAGAAGCATGCTCACTACTGTGCTCGGAGCCCGCTGACGAGATTTCCACTGCGCCTCCGCCAATTTCCGAATGCTGTTCGTTCTGGTGTCTCTTCAGATCATGACCTCGGGTAAAGTGCTTGCCGCAGATGTGACACGCATGCTTCCTGTCCGGCGGCAGGCCGAGCTGTCTCCTGTGGTGATCGGTCTTCTTGTGCCGGGCCAATGCCCTCTTTTCTGTGAATGCCATATTACAGTGCGTGCAGTTGAAGCCCGTACGCTGCCGCTTCGAAGGTAGGTAGATGCCATGTTGTGCCTCGATGTCACTATCTTCTGACAGCACCGCTCTTGCTTTGGGCCGTGCGTCCCGGTCTTCTTCTATGGTTTCCAGGCGTCCGTCGTCGTGTGCGGGAAGATGGGCGTGGTGTAGTGGGCTCGGGTATAGAGGTTCCATACCCGGCGGAGTGGTCGGCGTGATCGCGCGCGCGCTTGAGGCGGTTGGGGAACCACCGCACTGGCTATCAGCAAACGACCCAGCTAGTATACCAGAAGCGCGTGTATGGTCAATGGATGGGAGCCTTGTCCGAGCAGAGTTGAAGACCAGCTTCAAGGTTAGCTTTCTCCTGTCCAATTGTGAGTCCTTTGGTCATCTAAAGTCATGCACGTCAGTTTGGGCAGCGAACCTTGGCGGCGCCGCAAAGCCGAATCTCCTGTATCAGAAAGGTACATGTGCATGTACAATCATGTAATCAAGCCGGTAGAGACTCTGTATGCTCGATGAGGAGGGCGCTGTGGTTGCGCAACGTCAAAGCGAAGATGCAGCAGCGGGCAGTCTTTGTGGAAACTGAGGATTGATCTGGGTATGTATCGAGTGGAGGAACTCAATGTGTGAACTGGCACAGTCTGCTTGTCCACGTGCCCCGGCAGCCACAGCAAGCGTTCGTGCCAGAGCAAGGACGTGGAAACACGAAGTCAACGTTACATGCTATGTATATTATCATGATTGATAGCCGCACTAACTACGACTGTTACACTGTTCCCAAGATTGGCGCAGCTATCGGCGAACAATCTAGGTTATTGTATCCGGCGCATTGCGAAGGCGTACTTGTGCTTCCACCGAGTCGCCACCGAGCAAGGCATCGCCCGCAAGTAACGGCACGTAGGAGTCAGTTATGCTCAGTCCCTGCTTGTTGCCCAGTGCTCGGCGTATGGGCACTGGCCGGATCCGCACAAAGTTCGCTGGGAACGTATATATCAAGCCGATCACAGATGACCTCGGCTGGCCAGATGTGTTTCATGACGCTCTGGACGCCACGAAGGCACGAAGGCCTGGTTTCAAGACAACTTAAGGCATGATCTTGGCGCCTTCCATAGCACCTATCTTGCATTTCATGCCTCCGGGCTTCCTAGGGGTAGTCGCCGCCAAACAATGTCAACGTTAGATGCACTATCGGCTCAATGGACTCTTCGAATGGAACAATCATGGAGCGCCTGTTCTGCTACTTCGCAGCTCAAAGTTTCCAGAAGGGCTGAGATGTAAGGGCACTCCCATTCGCAGCCCTATGTATGGCAACGTCCGTTCAGAGCCATGCGTGTAAGACATGTTCGGTATCCTGCAGCAATATGCACATTACCGAGATCGAAGGACGTTGGCCGCATGTTGAAGTACGAAACAGTTGCTCACCTTCTTCGCGCTTCGAAGAGCCCTTTCAGCAAAACAGTTGCCTTTTTGTGATTGTAGCACGACTCGCCAGATTGCGTAGCATCGCGGCGAGGCGGCTCATTACGCATGTCACTCACACATGCCGCGAGCCATAATTGGGTTGGGGGTCAATCGCTTACCATTCATACTGCGCACTTCTGAATGCTTGCCAGTACCATATGCTATGCTGTGAGATGCGTCTGATAACGATGGAGATCACAAGACCTCTACACCAACATGATGAAGCGAAGAAGCCATACAAGACCTTTGTTATAGCCTCATTTGTGTGATAGCTTGAACGAAGATGTTCGTGGAAGTGTGAGGCTTATGCGTTGTGCAACGCCTTACCGACTTCGCGTCAGGCCGCCACCGTTGGCCAGGCCAGATTTGACGTGCGAGAGCTGAGTCGAGATGATCGGTCGCTCTTGGGATATTTGGCAGCAGCGTGAGGTCTTCACGCTATGGTCAATGGTGACACAGCATCCCGTGATAAAGTATGATTGGTGGCCCCTGGCACCTTGATGCTGAACCATAGCTTGCCCACGCTAACACACAACGCCGTGGATGTGTGGGCGCAAAGAGAACTTGTGTCTTGCGCGGGATGAGACTATGGCATTGTTTTTGGAATAGGGAATCAATCGAGATACTGATGTCTACGTGTCCCTGTGCTCTCGTTCGATATGCCGATTGATGCTTAGTTGTGAGATGACTCGTGCTTTGCTTGAAAGCAACGTGCCTACCGTCTCGGTATCGGAGATACGCAGCTCCAGCCCTCACCTATGCACAGTCTTGTAGCAGTTTCTATAGAGATCCAGCCCAGGATGGCCTGTGAAGAGTGAGATTGTGCTTTTGGCGTCGGAGCATCTCGGATGTGTCCAGTCGAAGCATACGAGCACCGCAGGAAGGCAAACCTCCTGAGTGCCTGTCCTGACGAACGTGTTCGCCCTGTCAGGTTCGAGTAGACATGCTGAACAGCGGGAAGTTGCGGATACTGATACCACTGGTGCAGCGAAGTTGTCTCTGCATTCGCCATGTAGAAGATCAGAATTGAGCGCTTCGTCACGATGGTCTCGAACTCCGTTCTCTACTGACGAGCCCTTACGATTCTTCCCGTGCGCCTTGGGGTACATGTAGCGAGCTCGTAGATATGTCAAGCCATGTCATCGCGATGCATGAAGAAAGCCCAGCTTTTTCCTGGACTGCTCTAGCCCCCGGCACTTCCACGGACAGCACGGGAATGATGCAGACAACGGGCTCCACTCAGATGACGACAGCTGTCTACGAACATGCGTGCACGTGGACATGAAGAATACCTTCGTAGTGACAACAATCATTTCTGCACCATTTGCTGAGTATAACATCAGAGATCAGACCAATCATGTGCACGAGCACGACAGCGATCTATCGGCATGCACGACCGATGTATGGGCAATCATGGCATAAGCAAATAGTCAGACGAGTCTTGGAGCTGCCCCACCTGCTGAGCTCACAACACAGCATGAGGGGCGTGTCAACCACTAGGGTCGTTGTTTAGTACGTCAATTGCTTTTCATTGAAAAAAGATTCCTCCTCTCTCCAGAACCGTCTTTCACACATCCTCCTCACACATTCATCATATCTATACTTACAAGTCGGACGAGAGTCATCCATATCCTCTCACAGCAACCAAGAACCATCCGCTAGAATGCCTCAAAGAGTCCCAGAAGCAGAGCACCTGAAGGACCTGCTGTCCCTCAAGGGCAGAGTTGTCGTCGTCACTGGTGCTTCTGGCCCGAGGGGTATGGGAATCGAAGCTGCCCGCGGCTGCGCTGAGATGGGTGCCGATCTCGCCATCACCTACTCATCCCGTGCAGAGGGTGGGTTGAAGAATGCGGAAGAGCTGGCAAAGTCATATGGCGTCAAGTGCAAGGCATACAAGTGCCAGGTCGACAAGTACGAGAGCGTTGAGCAGCTCGTCAAGGACGTTATTCAGGACTTTGGCAAGATCGATGCATTCATTGCCAACGCGGGTAAAACCGCCGATACCGGCATCCTTGATGGATCCGTTGAGGCCTGGAACGAGGTCATATCAGTCGACCTCAACGGCACTTTCAACTGCGCAAAGGCAGTCGGCCACCACTTCAAGGAGAGAGGCACCGGTTCCCTCGTTATCACTGCCTCCATGTCCGGCCACATTGCCAACTTCCCACAGGAGCAGACCTCATACAACGTGGCCAAGGCCGGTTGCATCCACATGGCTCGCTCACTCGCCAACGAGTGGCGCGACTTTGCTCGTGTCAACAGCATCTCGCCTGGTTACATCGACACCGGTCTTTCCGACTTCGTGCCCAAGGAGACTCAAGAACTCTGGCACTCTATGATCCCGCTTGGCCGTGATGGTCTCGCCAAGGAGCTCAAGGGTGCTTACGTTTACCTCGCCTCCGATGCATCGACATACACCACCGGTGCTGATATTGTCATTGACGGTGGCTACACCTGCAGGTAAATTGCTACAACTCACGATTGATGGATTGGCGGCTTTCGCATAGCTGCGCAGCTGGCTTCCAAGTTACTGAAATTTAAAGTTGGTGGAGGCTGGAGTATGCCTGGACTATGAGCACAACACGTAGTGTAGCGTAGCGCTACTTGCAAAATTGTATGCTAAGAAGCGACGTCGGAAAAGAAGTGTCGAGAATTTTTCATTCACGTGTCCCAAGTTTCCATGGTTACCGTTACTGAACCCGCAATGATCATCCTATAGCGATCTCAGGTGAGGTCGGACTGTTCATCTCTACTAAAAACTCTCCACCCGAGGCACGATCTTATGTACTTGACTTGATCAAAATACCGTGACAGCTTATCAGCTTGTGACGTCATCAGTATTTGGCTATTGTTCGAACCGCGCTTTTGAAGTACTGCCATACTCTTCCGGCCTAACAAACACCGATCTCGCACCGCAATCGTCAGAATCTAGCAGAGTGCTCCCAGATTCTGAGTATACACACGCGCTCCACGGACGTTCGCAAGCTTCATGCTGACTACTAGTGAGTGATAAAGTCGTCGGCATTCGGCTTCTACAGAGGGGAGCTGATGAGCATGTAACCTTAATATGCAATACTGGTGCACACCTACTAGGTATTCTGACCGCAATGGCGGCATAATACATGTACTTCAATATGCTATCGAACACGCTCCGAGCTACGACCTCTGATCTTGCCGTGACGGGCATATCACGCGCGGACCGACGTGTAAAGCAGAATACGATTATTATTATTATTTTTATTATTATTATTATTATTATTATTATTATTATTATTATTATTATTATTATTATTATTATTATTATTATTATTATTATTATTATTATTATTATTATTATTATTATTATTATTATTATTATTATTATTATTATTATTATTATTATTATTATTATTATTATTATTATTATTATTCTCCTCACGCCTCGGATTCGTTGGAATGCATCCGTGACGTATGTACGAATAAATAAAAAGCCATGGGATCATGAGTATGAGTATGAGTATGAGTATGAGTATGCCGGGCTATAGGAATAGTAGAGGACCGCACTACGCAGAGCACCTTACCACTCCGCCAAAAGATCGTGTATTATCATTCCTGCAAGGTCCGCATTGCGTTCCAGATACTATGGCGGGCATGAACAAACCACCACCTGCTGCGGACGACATACCTGCATCATTTTCTGCCTCGGAGCACCACAAGAGCAGCGACGCGAATGGCTATTATATACCGCAAACCCTCGAAGACTGCATCCGCCACCGCCACAGCATCCGAATCTTCAAACCAGATCCAGTTTCCGAAGATCTCTTGTACACATGTCTCTCTTTAGCACAACTCGTGAGCAGAACCATCCACCACCACCACCACCACCACCACCTCCTCCTCCTCCTCCTCCTCCTCCTTCTCCTCTTTCTCCTCCCGAAAATACGAACCACCAGCAGCTAACACGACATTCCAGGCACCCTCCAACTCCAACATCCAAAACTGGCGCATCACAATGGCATCAGGAAAAGCCAAAGACCGCATCGTAGCAGCGCTAAAAAAGGCCGCGAGCGAACATGGCCCCAACGTCCCACCGTTACCGGACCAATTCAAGCACTTCCGCTCTGAATTCGGACACCTCCTTTACGGGAAAGAGGGTTACGATATTCCGAGGTCGGAGCCAGATAGGCATAAGGTGCGTAGCGGTGCGTTGGTCAGGTCCACGTTCCCGGAGGACAAGGCGCCACTCGAAACAAACAGAACTCAAAAGTAACACCACGAACCCCACTACAGGCAGCCCAAATGCGCAACTACGAATTCTTCGGCGCCCCCGTAATCGCCGTCATCACCATGAACAAGGACCTGGTCGAGGTGGATGCGATGAGTGTAGGGATGTTCGTGCAGACGTTCATGCTGGCTCTCACGGAGAGGGGTCTGGGAAGCTGTCTGCAAGTCTCGGTCACGGGGTATCCGGACATCTTGCGGAAGGAGTTTGAGCTTGGCGATGAGCAGATCTTGTTGTGTGGGATGGCGATTGGGGTCCCGGAAGAGCGGAGTAGGGTTAATGAGATGGTTGTGCCGAGGCAGGGGGTTGATAGTGTGGCGAGGATGTTATATGAGTGATCTGCGTTGGTGGGTGGTGTCGTGGGGTTTCTTGTTGTAAATCGATTGGAGGATTGCCATCATGGATGTCCAAGACTATTGGTGGTTGTGATGTATCCAAGGACGTGGAGGCAATATCCTGCCAGCCGCAAAGCTTGCTCAATGATATTTCCGATCATGCTGCAACATCCTCATCGGTTGTTTCCACGTCGGCGTACCGATAGCAACATATCCAACAGGATCATCAGGCCTGACGTCCCCGATCTGGACTGTGGTATTTCGGAACCGTTTCGACCTCGCATATCCGTCTTCCATAGTTGATCCGTGTTCAACGTGAACGTAAGGATTGTAGCGCAAATGGTTGACAAAGTCGTCCAATAAGTCCGGACATCTCCGCTTCGCATCGAGATATGCCGTAGCCATGCCTACGATGAAGAGGGCAATGGAGACTGCGACCAAGATGATCATGAACGGGATGTGGCAGCGAAGCACATTTGTTTCGATGCGAATTTGGCCAGACGCTGTGGCGGTCGTGCTCTGCTCGAATATGTTATCTGGCGTGAAATTACCTGTCACCGAATACTGCGCTACGTTGTCCATCCAATATGTGTTTAGCAGCTGTGTAAAGCGCTGAGAGATGAGATCGTCACCGATGTTGTACAGTGCGTATTGCCCACGACCAGCAATGGAGCACTGATAAGGATTTGCCGGATCGAGAAGATAGCACTCAATTGGCGACAGGCCGTATGAATCCTGAGTGAGGTTGCCGGTGGCATTGATGAAAGCTGAAAAGAACAGCTCGGGTATAGCATGCCGTTGCGCTTGAGTCACATTGCTGGTCGCATTCCAGGATGGCGCGATGCCATCTAGCTGTGAGAGTGCTGGCTTGGGATGGTCGAGAAGTGACTCGCGTACTGCTTGGACACTGCAGTTATTGGCTTGCGAACAGTAGACGCTGGCTTCCACATAGGTTGTGGTCAGCTGGCAAGTGGCTTTCGATATCTCACCATCCGCTTTAGATGCGTGGCCGTTCCATGAGGTGAGCTCAATCTGCCGAGGCGCCGTGCTGTTGATGGTGTGATTAAAGTCATACATTATCGCGAATTGGTAGTTGTTCGAGACCACGCCAGTCTTCGTATTGATGTCGCGCGGGAACTCGTCATCGTTCTTGGTCTTGCCATCTTGCGCCACGGAACAGCCCAGCGCGAAGTATGATGTCTCAACGTTGAATCGACTCTCCACGTTCTTGACATTGCTATGCGACTCGAACAACATACTCTCCAATCGATCGAGACTGTCATGTTGGTTCGCTGCTGAGTCCCCGCCCTGGACAGCACTAGAGGACGTGGAGGAATTGCGCAGGTATGGAATTCCCGTCAACGAGATATAGACCGTATCCAGTACATCAGTATTGGCGTCTGCGTCATTTGGAATGCCCAGGAATTCTTCGAGCGAAGCGGCATTGGTCGCATCGGTCTGTGCCAGTTGACCTGTACGATACCAACCGTCGCTATCTGCCTTCTGTACATTCTTCAGCACTTCCAGCATAGGTATCTGAACATTGCCGAACAGATCCTGTGTGCCATTCTTAGACGTTGCAGGGCTGAGCAGAGCAGCGTTGAATGCTGCATTGATAGGCGCGAGACGATTTGGCGCATTGAGAAGCGCGAAGGGTGAGGTGTTGAGGTCCAGATAGTCGAAATTAGTGGCTACCGTGGTGTAATTCGAAGCTCTGGTTGCTACGCGCAGAGACGACTGGCCTCCGATGGGATTCAAGGTCCAGCAGATGATGACTACGATTGCCGTAATGCTGAAATTGTGGAGCTTCAGCGGCGTGAGGAAGGAGGTCACTAGAGATCGACTGCCAAGCAGATGCTGGATAGTGGCAACGGTGACTCCTCTTTCGAGCTTGTAGTTGGCGATTGCTTTCAGGAATCTAGCACAAATCAGAGTGAAAAGAATTGGGAAGGCCGTCGGGTTGAAGGCGGCCATTTTGAAGATGGTCTGGTCCAGTGGGTTGCTCGCAAGAGTGCCATCCTGTGAATAGGCCAAGAAGGCGAAGGCGACAAAGTAGAGCGGCAGTATGGCAATGAGCATGTCAAATAGGGCCTCGCCTCTGTTCAATCGGTTGGCGGATCGCGCGTCGCCTGCTGGTAGCGACTTCTGTACAATGTGAACTTCTGCCGTCTCCTTCGTCTTCAAACCACCCTCTTTCCTCCTCGAAGACTCCATGAAGCCACTCTCTATTCTCCTCGGAGAGTCGACGAAGCCACTTTCTTTCCTGCCGGGAGAGTCGATATAGCCACTCTTTTGCCTCCTTGGGTGGTCCATTGCGTCCATGCGAATGCTCTGAGCGTGCGTCTTCAGGCGTCGCTGGTCTTCAGGAAGAGAGCGCTGCGATTGTGCTGATCGCACAGATCGCACAGATCTGGCGTCCATGGCGATCGGCGACGGAACAACGAAAGTAGAAGCCGAGCCAGGAATGCGAATGAGACAAGATGATTAGAGTCTATACATACATTGGATACATACCTCCCTCGCCGGGACGACCTGAGTCAACACACCTGCTCTACGGCAAAGTCTGGTGGCGCATTCCCGAGCTTACCATCTGACGATGCGGGTCACCAACATTTTCTGTCATGGGAGGCAACGTGCCCAATTCTTCCCGATACGAGTGATGCCGAAAATTTATATTGGCTGGGGGCGGAAATGAGCAAATGGCGATATGACACTCAGGAGTCAGCGCGTCTTCCCAGGTAGAACGCGCCCGCTCTCCAAGTCAGATTCCTGCATTCCATCATTGTTGTTATGCCCAGGGTTCATTCAGTAATGGTACCTATATCAATCTGTGGGAAGGCCTTGAAACGAAGGTACACAAACGGTGGACAGAGAGAAGAGAAGGCTCCATGAGAAGGCTCCTCGCTCCTTCCCTTCTCGAGTCGACCAGCTGCCCAAATCGTTGAAAGCGCGACAAAGCTAGAGCTCAATCGAGATAAGCGCACAGACAAGGGTGTAGAATAGAACATTGAAGGTACTGAGCTACTCTCCCGCACCGGCTGCTGTTTCTGTTTCTGTTTCAAGTGGGGGACCCAAATCGAGACGGGGACATCTGACACATGACCGCATCGATCGCATCACAACCGTTTGATGATCCCTAACTAATATATTCATTAATATTCCATCGTCGCTCCGCTGCTGAGGAACGACATCCCTCTGGCAGCAGCAGCAGCAGCCGCCATTCTCTAGCGATTCGTCACAGTACGTACATACATATATACACAGGAATCGAAAAGTCTTCGCGCCGCTCGGCAGAATCGGCAGCGGCAGCATTTTACCACTTAACACAATCCATGCTTGATCGATCCATACGGTCTGGCCATGGCCATGGCTAAGTATGACCACGTCAAACACTGGGCATGCATTTGATGTGACGAGGCTATCGGAGCAGCCTCGTAGTCGGTCGGTGTGCCTTCTGTGCCTACTGCACAGTAGTGTACGTGCTTCTTATTTACGTCGGCCACGCGTAAAGTGCCTGCCGAGAAGCATTGGCATTCTGGACGGTGAACGGTCCAGCCGTTCCAGAATCCCTGCGAACGAGCTCGGGTTTTCGTTTTTGTTCCTAACATTTGCCTTCATCAGCATACATAGCGTAAAATACCTCCCCAAAAAGCCCAGAGCTGGCTTCTTGAAACATTCGCACACAGCATGGACCGATACTACAAGGCCAGAACGCCTCGCGCAGGAGAAAGAGACGGGCGAGACGACATGAGCAGAACCAGCAGTGTATACTCCACCGACTCCCTCGCAAACCCGACATACCTCGACTCCCGAAGCGCTTCCGCCAGTCATAGCAGATCGAGCACAGCATATACACCGTCTTTCATGTCAAGCACAGCCATGAAGTCGGCAGACACACTCACGAGCAACGCCACCTCTCATCATCTGCCCAAGCCGAGTGATGCCAGCACTGTAGCGCAGAATGGGAATCACGCCGCTGCTGTCGAACATACTCCGCTCGATCTTGCTCAAACCGCCGGCATTCTTCTCGTCATCACGAATGGCACCTTGCAGCCGACGTCAATCTTGTCCTATCTCGAAATGCTGCTCACCAGACAGAACTTCTCCGCCCTAGCACTTCTCGCAAAGCCATCCGAAGAGGCGGCGCTGAAGCAAGTCAAGATGAAAGTCTTTGCACTTCTGGGCAGGCTGAGCAAAGAAGTGACCGTCTCTGTACACACGCAGGATGAGATGGACAGATCGGTGCTAGAAAATACAATCGCAGATCTGACCAAGGGAGGTGCAGAATTACAAGGTGTGCTATGCTACCCGGCATGGATCAGCACGGCTGGCATTTTAGACCTTGAAGAGGACCATTTGAGCACTTCGTGGAAGCAGACGGTGGGCTTCGCCCATGCCACAATACGTGCTACCCTACAGCTCTTGCTCGCCAGATGCAGAACGAAGCAGGGCACAAACAACGGTCCATCACGCAAAGCACTGTACGGACCAAAAGGACCCTTCTTCCTGGTATCGGGCGAAGTCGCAAATGGTGCCGGCCACGCTGTTGCGAAATCTGCTTGCGATGCACTACTACGAGAGTTAGACCTGGCTACGAGACAACAGGGACTGACAATCGGATATGCTGAAGCTGTCGTTCTGCCGGAACCGAAGAGAGAAGTGCCCAAGCTCAAGGAGGATCTGTCCCTGCAGGCGCCACAACTAATCACACATGGTCCGCAGGATGACCCTGAAGCTGGCGAAAGCCCGACCAGGCTCTACGCGATGTGGTCCATGCAGAACGAGATCGGATCATACGATGTCTGATGATTAGTGCCACCATTGTGCCATCACGCGAGCAGTAGTTGCTTCTTACATCCAGTCAAGATACTTTCCCAGCAATCGATGAAAGCAAACACGCTCATGTCGTCCGCTTGAAAATGCCGAATGAGCTTAGGGACGAGAGAGTGTGGCGCTTCATCCTGGGGATGTGCTCAGATATCGAGCACACTTACAAGCAGCGACACCAGCGAGTATGCTGTGAATTGCGCGCTTGGCAACGCGCACATCTGTCGGTAGCGCTTGCTGCTACCGCTGCGGCGAGCATGAAATGTGCTTCATCAGTCATGCTGGCGCGGCGAGAATTCGGGGAAGCGCCCTCGGGACAGCATTCGTCTGTATCGGGAGCGAAGGTGCTGGTATTCTGTTTGGACGATTCGGCGGAGCGTGATTGCGGAAGGAGTCTTTGGGAGGGAGGTGCTCTCATCATTGGTGCTTGGAACTTTCCACTGGTCACTCTCCTGGCTTGCAAGACGTGCAAAGAGCAGGGAAAGTGGCCATTTGAACTGATCCCCAGAGCACAAAAAGCCTTCCACACGTTTTCGGCATGTTGCACTCGCTCTGTGCAGTGCACATAATGATGTGCCGAGTGCAGCTGCAATCTAGACAATGCAGGGTAGCATCTTCTCCACGTGAGCCGAATACACGTGGGACAAGAGAATGGACTAAGATCTTTGCTGTCCGCATCGTTCTTTGCCAGATCTCTAGCAGGGATGCTGTTGACCCTTAGGGCTGTTCCGCTCGGTAGAAACCAAGAAGTATAGCGGCTACAAGCTTCTATCAAGAGCGCTTGCTTGACGCTTGTGCACACTCTCGTGTCTGTAGCAGGAAGGAGCGTGGAGACGATGGCCACAGCGCCATTAGCAGATCACTGTCGGTGCTCGCTGGTTCAGTGCAAGCTTGCAGTATAAAGCGAATACTGCTTGACCTGTGTCTGCAATGTGGACGGTCAGCACAATTTGGAAGTTATATGATTGCACCTGTAGTATCTTGAGCACTTTACAGCATGCATAACATTACGCCCGACAATCACCAGATTACCAAACACCAACCTGATGCAACCCCTTGTCCCAGTTCCACACTGACGCCTCCAGCGCCTCGTTTCCCGGATTCAGCTCCCGTGAACCCTCCCTGCTGCGGCGATCCCAACACCACTTCCATCCAATGCATGCCACCAGCCTCGTGTCACTAGGAGACAAGAACTGATCCAAGAAACTCTCTGAATCCCTCCACGCGGGTGCCCACAAGGGAACTCAAACCCTCTTTCATCATAACTTGAATTTTGACGAAACCGGCGGTTTCTACGTTGAAATCCCTCCGCCTCTCGGACAATCTCTCCCACATGCCCAAAAGAACAAGACTCCAGGAGTGACGACGGGCAGAAGTATGTTTTCGACTTCCGATCGGCTTTGGTGGCTGGAGGATCCTGACGTGGATCACGGTTATTGGGCTTTGGGATGCGGGGGCGGAGGTTGAAGGGATAGGGACGAATGGGGATGGAGAAGGGGATGGGGAGAGGGGAGAGGATTAGTGATTCTGTTGTTTGGGAGCTTGGGGATTTTGGGGATTTGGGAGCTTTTTATGCCGAGGGTGGTGGAGAGGGAGACGGCGGCGAGGGTGGATTATTTGGGGTTGGGGATCGGGATGGGGGTTGGAAGGGGGGAGTGGGAAGCTGGAGATGTTGTCGGATGTTGTGGTGTTTTAAAATCGGGGGACTGTTGTATGGAGAGGGGTGATTGATCTTGTCGCTGGGCTTGCAGCGCGGAGCTTCTATGCGATTCCTTTTCTTTTGTTGGCATTCGTCAGTGTTGATGAGATTGCACAGAACGACGGACTGGCGACAAAGCGACTCGGCGTGTTTCTGTAATGCAGTATTTGGAGCGACTGCCTTTTTCCTCGTCGAATAAACTTCACTTTTTCACGAACCCTGTACCTGGTAACGCTCGTGGTTGACCAGCTAGGCTCATTTAGCGCGTTGACATCGCTGCTCTTGAAGTCGTGCGACCCTCAAGGGAGAAGAGACAGTGCATCTCGTGGACAAGGGCATGTTGAGAACCTAATGTGACTTTACGGAGCTCTAGTCCTCTGTACAGCACCTCGCCTGGTGCCTCGTTGTGTCGCGTAAAGTCGTCTCCATAGTCTCCCTAGGACTGGAGACAGGCTGGAGCATACAAAATCTATCTAGCATCAGTCATCATGGTGCACGCCGTTTGGATTGTGCAAATTGCATCACGACTCTGCAGCACAAAGATTCGGACACAAGTAACAATAATGCAAACTTAATGCAGTCAAAATGTTGTGTGCATCTAGAATATGTGAAATCAAGCGGTCTTAAAAATTAAGTCCGCGGCGGTGTGCAGCGTGCGCACGGACCCTATACAGGTATATGGAGTTACAATGCTCTAAGCGCCACGTCCTATCTCCGTCCTAAAGTGACGATTGCAAAAAAGCAAAGCGACGACAATGAAGTGATTCGAGACGTTGCGCCCTAGGGAACAAGATTAGCGTTCCTACGCGATAGACCACTCTACTACATTGCCCGGTAGACGATGAATGATACGGCCACCGACACCAATATGAAGCTACATTCCAGGTTTGATGCCGATGTATCAATTCGAGGAATAAAGCATATAATAGAGGCGGTATTTGTAGGTGGAAATTCCAATCAATCACTTCGAGGGATAAGCATAATATTCCAACGGCGTTTGTCGGTGGAAAGTGGTTCGGCTTGGTTTGGGACGGCGGACGGCGTTCACATTGCGATTGCGAGCGAAACGTAGACCATGCGATAACGTCCCGTGCGCAGTGACAGAGTGTCGGCATACTGGCACCAATATGGAAACACTCGATTTCATGGTAAGCCTGTTCATGTACTCAGTATCGGTGGTCACACTGCTCTCAAAGCGATGACTGAACGTCTTGAAGATCCGAGACATGGTGGAGCTCTGAGTTCGTTTGGTGGCGGATTGTGGCTTCGTCGGTGCTATAAAGGGCTAGATGGAGCCATACCGGAAGATGCTTCGAACGTGGTCTTGGCAACCATGTTGTTATCCATATCATGCCACTATCCGCAGGCCGGGTCTGGAAGGCGAGCGCATCGATGTGGGAATCTATCATGCGCTTGGTCAGCCAATCATTGATATATTGCCACTCAAACATCGCAGAGCACGGAGGTCCCGCTTGTAAATAGCTGTCAGTACACATTCGCCGCGGTGATTGCCCCATCTGTATGGCTTGGGCATGTACTGCCAGCCATGCGGCATTGTACTACCTGGCAAGACCGGCAAGCTCTGTTGTCTCCTTCCGACAATATTCGATGGCTGCGGGAAGAGACATGGCAATTTCGCGATGCGCTCATGAAAGATGCAGAAGCGAAGGTAGCGCAGGTTCAGCCGCGGACGGCAGCTCGGCCTGCAGGAGCTGAAATGAATGGGGATGCAGCATCGCGAAACATCCGTACGCGCCTGCAAAGACGCTGTCCGGATAGAAGATGTAGGTAGTGCAGTCCGCTCATGCTGCTGTGAGTTTGAAGTCAATCATGAAAGAGTTCCGACGGGGAGGAAGATGCACGGTGTTTGGTCACGCAATAGTGGTTCGCACCCCGGCCGTGCCACGCTAGAACTACCACGTTGTCCATTTCAGGTCGACTTTAGCGTTTTCTGTCCAACGATCTTCCCAGGATTAACGCCCAGTTTTCTTGCAAAGCGAACTCATCGCAGATAAAGGTCGATCGTAGCCGGCGCCGTACATGTGATTGCAGAATGATCGATGACGTGTTTGCCTTGTTCGCCCGCTCATCTTGGGCGCTCGCAGGTACGCGTATGTGTAATAATAATGATAATCATAACAACAACATATATGTCCTCAGCTAAGTCGGCATGGAGACTCCGGGAATTCTGTGTTCGGGAGGGTGCACTGGAAGGCTCGAACTGGCGACGGCTTCTCGCTAGCGGCTATCAACAAGGTTAAGGATCATGCCGAAGGCGCTGATTCGTTGCGAGACAAAACGAAAAAGGGTACCTCGCCCTGAAACGTGCTGCTGGGAATTACACTTGAGAGGAGCCTTTGAAGTAGGCGCAGGAGCAGCACTCCTCACCGACCTCGTGCCTGCGCAGTCTATCTTCCATTCTCCATGTTGTTGCTGTTAGTGTTTGGGTGTATATAGCCTTTTCCGCTTCATCTGGGTTATGCGGCATCTCAGGACAACACCCGGAGGGACGAGCTTTGCCAGCGATCCCGCTGCCGCGGCCGCTCGGTGCCCAACGTGACAGATAGGAGCATTGGGAGGGATCCTGGCACCATGATCACCGACTCTCACAAATACAGAGATCACGAGGACGATGACTCGGAATATTCATGCGACGACGAGCCTGCAGAGGAATGCGAAGACGACCGGTGCAATGGACCAGAGCTCCCGATATGGCACTGTGTAGATTGCGACAGTTCATATTGCAGTGATTGCTGGGGTCTTCAGGGACCTCACAAGCCCAAGAAGAAAGGTCGTGATGGCGTACCGCACGAGAAGACGAGTCCGCATGTGGTGCGCCGCTTGAAGGCCATTCTGCATCCCACCAAGAATCCTCAGGTCATCCAGAAACTCCACGAGCAAGATGAGAGCACCAAGTGGTTCGGTGTGGCGCGGGATCTTGCCGGACGACCCAATTTCGAAGACTATGGCCGCTATGCGACGCTCATGTCCAGCATCTCACCCATCGAGAGCATGACCAATCGCTATCCTCAGATCGTCTCCTTCATTGGTGTGACGAATGCTGGCAAATCAACCTTGATCAAAATGCTCGTGAACCACGAAATGGACAACACCAATGCTGAACACTCAGGAATGTTCCCCTCTCCGATTGTGGGCAGTGTTGTGAATGATACATTGCCAACTTCTGGAGATGTGCATCTGTACGCCGACCCTGCCACGCACGCCGAACAGCTACCCATTCTGTATGCCGATTGTGAGGGGTTTGAAGGCGGAGAGCGTGTGCCACTGGGCGCTCGATCGCGGAAACGGCTCAGCGCACATGGTGCAGACATAGTCCTCTCGAAAGGTGCCAATGTCTATCGACGTCCGATCGGCTGGGCGAATAGCGAGGAGTCTCGCCAGCGCGAGTTTGCTGTAACGGCCCTGTACCCCCGGTTGCTGTACACTTTCTCCGATTGTGTGGTCTTTGTGTTGCGGAATCCAAAGACATTTCAGTCTGCAGTCCTTGCTAAGCTGCTGGATTGGGGTGCCAGTTCGCTCGAGAAGTCCATCAACCAGCCGGCGCTTCCTCATTGCATTGTCGCTCTCAACGGATCGGACCCCGGTGTCGACGACAAGGAATGGGACGTGAACTTTGCCACCCAAAGCTTGCTATCTTCGGTCCGTGGAGCGCTTGACTTTGTTGAAGGTGTACCACGATTTAGGGAGCTTGCCGACTACTGGCGAGGTCTGGGAAAGCATATCTACTCTGTCGAAGATTTGATCCTCCGATACTACAGCTCGTTCAAGGTCATCAGAATACCGAGCAAGCCTCGATATACCACCATCAATGAGCAGATAGGAAAGCTTCAAGGCATCATCAAAGCGAATTGCGAGGAATCCTTCCGCAGCAAGCGACGAGCTCGCATGTTGACCAATGCAGATGAGCTCAACGTCTACCTTCAGAGTGGCTTTGATCACTTCACACAGCATTTGGACATCCCTTTCAACTTTATGCGCATATCCCTACTACGAAATCCCATCCCAAACGACTTCGGCGGGCACATTCTCCAGCTATGCACGACAATCATGTCGCAGCAACCCAATCACCAGCACGGCAGGATCTCCTGGATCTTCGAGAAGCTGAGCGTGATGCTGTCCTCATGCGTACTCCTCGATTGTGCCCGCTTCAGGAAAGGCCGAGTCGACGAACTTTTCGGGAACTACGAGAAGTTTTTCGACTGGGCGATGGGGGAGTACCTGGAGATGCATTATCCCTGCTCGTTTATCAGCGCAGACGGCACCAGGCAATGTATGCTCGTAAAAGCCCGTCACCAGCCGAAAGGTCACCAGGATGAGAAGGGTATCATTGCCGCCGGTGACTACCAAGCAGCTTTCGACGCGACCTTTCTGACTCGCTGGAAGTCGCAGCTACGGTCAGCAATTGGCAGCATACAGCGAGACTTCCAGTACGAGTTAGAGCAAGCATCGCATAGCGAAGACGTCCATGCCATACCCGAAGAGCGAATTGCCTTGGATCTGCATGGCGAGTATCTGAACCAGTTCTTCGAGGCTGTCGGCCCTGCCGCGTCAATCTGCAGTCACGCTACTTGCTTCTGCTGCCTGATGGATGTACCAGAGCATGCACTCCCTTGTGGTCACGTACTGTGCACAGCCTGCATCAAAGCATACGGCAAGCAGACCAAATCGACCACATTGGTCGCTTGTTGTCCTTTGCATGTTGAATCTACTCGGTGGGCGAAACCAGCGGTGATCAACTTCAAGCCTACGGGAGCTGGTGTCCGTGTCCTTTCACTCGACGGCGGCGGTGTTCGTGGCATAGTTCAGCTTGAAGTCCTGCGAGCCATCGAACAGGTTCTGGGTGGCCACTTGCCTGTACAGTCTTTTTTCGATCTCATTGTCGGTACTGGTACCGGAGGACTGATAGCTGTCGCCTTGTCCATGAAAGATCGCACGGTTGACTCGTGCATTGACATGTTCGCCGCCTTATGCGAGCACGCTTTTACGCCACGTTTGAAAGGTGTGCCTGTGATCAGCCAGATTGCACAGCTGTTCGGGAGCGGCCCAAAGTACAAGACCAAGCCTTTGCACGCCGCTCTCGAGACGGCTTTCACGAAAGACGATGAGCTCTTCGGCTCCGGCGAAAAACGTCGCAAGGACACCCGCACTGCATTGACAGCCACGAGCGCGACTGGTCAGGAAACCATTCTGCTTGCAAGCTATCGCAGACCCGAAGACTTGTTCCCTGCATACTCTTTCGAACGACCACACGACCCAGATATGGAACTAAAGACATTTCAAGCCGCCGCTGCAGCGGTTGCAAGCCCATCATATTTCCGACCCTTTACCTTCCACGGGAAGACCTACTTAGACGGTGGCCTTCGAAGTCCTAACCCAGCAAAGATTGCCGACCGTGAGCGCCGCTTGATATGGCCAGACATCGAGGAGCCAGATATGTTCTTGTCTTTGGGCACAGGCCAGAACAGAATCACAATCCTTCAGAAACTATCTGAAAGGCACAACAGCAACTCCTCGAATTCCCTTCCAGAAGGGAGCCCGAAGAAGCCGTCAACAAGATTTAGGACTAGGAGGACCGACGATGTGCTTGAAGCCGAACTAGCCTGGGCTGCGTTCCGGGACTATGCTGTCAGAGAGAAGTCAGAAGCCAGGGGTAGGCGCTTCATCAGGTTCAATCCCGATCTTGACCGCGAACCGCCTGCTGCGGACAGCAAATCCGACATGCTCTCTTTGCAAGTGAATGTGCGTAAGCGTCTCCAGACAGCGCATCGCCAGGCAGCTTTGCGTAACGTGGCACACAGACTTGTTGCTTCGTGCTTTTATCTAGACTTGCAAGCCAAAGCGACTGGGGAGAAAAGTGAACAGGTCTGCACTGGTGTCCTCACATGCAGGTTCGAAGACAGCAGCTCGGAAATGAAGGCACTTGGCAAGGTGCTACAGGATTGCAAGGGTGACGAGTTCGAGCCTTATTTCCTGGTAAGGCCCGATCAGGACCGAGCAGACTTTTCTTTCAACATCACCATCACAGAGGACGTCATCCGTGGCATGATTGACAGTGCTGTATTCGGACTGCCCAATGTCTACATCCCACTGCGGAACGAAAGCAAGGCGACCTCCATCAACCTCTTCCTGTCGGCACATGATGGCTTGGAGCCCAACGGCTTTCCTATCAGTGGTTTTCCACGGGTACTCCTCGGTGATGCGTCAGCACAGTCCACGCGACGACCAGGCAGGGCAAGCTCTGATCACTCTTTACGAAATCCCTTGCATCGGTTAAAGTCATCTGATGCTGACTCGATCTCGCTCAATGGTGCCACCGGTGGACGCGGGAGCATGGACAATTGGGAAGACACTCAGCATAAGCTTTCTCTTCTCGAAGGCAGCATGAAGAGAACGTCGCTCGCGGAATTGATTGCACAACATAGGATCGACAGCTCTGGCAATAGCATCAAGCAAAGGACGAATCGCTTTTGGACGTACATTGGCAACAACCACATGGCTCAACATCCCGAGATGTACTCCGAAAGCGATCTTGCCAAGCATGGCATTGCTCCCGCTCCTCCAGGCCAGCCAAGACCTGCCGAGCTATCAACGCATGCAAATGATACGTCAAGCTCAGAGACTTCTGGGACGGTTGCACTACCATCGCTACGCTCACGACATGCATTACCACTGCACGATACTCAAACGTGGTCCGAGCTAGACGCCTCCTCACCCAGCACGAACGAGAAGTCCTCGAACCCGGATCCACGTGAATTCTATGCTCTTGCTCGCGAGCACGCTCGATCCCAGGTCGATCTTTCCCAGCCTTCTACACCGACCACAAGACATCATTCGGCCATGTCAAATGAGCTCAAGCCTAGGACCTACATCCCTTCAACAATCCAGAAACACCACATTGAACCCGCCGCACAGCGTATCGCCATTCCCAGCATGTGCGAAACCGAATCTGAAGCAGAGTACGACGACGACTGGGTCTCAACCTACAGCGGCGAAGATGACGAAAACACTATCCAAGAAGCGCATTCATCCCCGTTAGTTCAGGTGCGTGTCCGTAATACCATTGATTCAATCATGAATTTGTACAGCGACTATCAGAATCACTGCAGTATATATTGAAACAGACAATGCATAAACAAGACGAACCAAAACAAAAACAAAAGCTGAGATTTAGTTCATGTGCACAGATTGAGACGTCGCCTCCGCGAAATTGCGCTTTTCCTCATCCTCCACGCACCGCATCCTCGCAGAAGCTGCAAGATCCGCAGCCGACTACTACCCGACCGAGGGAGAGAAGTCCCCTCGATAGTGTTGTCGAGAGCTCCATGCCTGATGAGAAGTAAGTTGACACTCGAATTGTCGCGCGAAGGATGAACGTACGCTGACTAATTTTGTATCCACAGCACCGCAACAGCACTAGATCGGTGGCTGTCGAGTCAGAAGAGCACGACGAGTCTGACTTTGAAACATGAACGACTCAAGGTCGTGCAAGAAGAAGTCGAAGAGCGATAGATGGATGAAATGAACAGATGCGAACAGATACGTATCGCCAACGAGTAGCGAGCGTTTTTGGTCACCGACTACAGTAGTGATCGAATCTAATCTCTTCGATTTCAGACTTCATTGTGTCCTTCAGTGCGTCCGATATGCTAGCCGACCCTCCTCGATAGTCCAGGCGCGTATCCGCCTGCTTCTGTTCCCAAATGCCCCTTTCCTGCGATCACGAGTCCTCCTATACGTGAGATGCCCACCTTACTTTGTGAGACGCGTGCGTCAGCGAGCGCCTGCAATTGAACACTATGCTTTTATCTGCGACTACGAGTCCTCCTTCTTTACCAAAGAGGCCAAGCTCACTCAGCGAGGCGCGCGAGCTATACCGCGCCGCCCCTATTGCCAAATGGCCCCTTTCTACTACCACGAGCCCCCTTTCTATACCAAAGACGCCCAGCTCACTTTGTGAGGCACGCGCGTACTCCAGCGCCTGCAATTGAATAATACACTCGTATCTGCGACTACGAGTCCTCCTTCTATACCAAAGACACTCATCTCACTTTACGAAGCGCGAGGCGCGTGGCGCGCTACATTATTTGTTAGGAACGGAAAGTACCGCTTTTTCTCGTCATCCCGGAGTGAAGAGAGAAAATCATGACGGCTGAGACCACGACTAGAAAACACAACTTCATTGTCAAGGTGACAGGAGGCTACATGAGAGGCCCGACTACTAACAACAACAACAACACAACAACAACAACAACAACAACAACAACAACAACAACAACAACAACAACAACAACAACAACAACAACAACAACAACAACAACAACAACAACACGGTGCCAGCAGCCCATTCGCTTGCTTCCATGTACAATGACCCGCCTAGCAGAAACACTACCGCGCAACAAAAGAACGCACACAAAAACTTTTCGGCTTTGTTTTTTCTCTCGGTTTCCAGGCTCTTTCTTTCTTTCTTTCCCTCTCGTCGCACCGCAAAAAGCAATCCTCAGTCAACAGCGCAAGCTCTCGAATCATGCCCATATCCTTCTTTTTCATGTCATGTAATGTCCAGGCCAGTGCAGCGCAGGAGGCTCCCCAATTTGAGGCACAATCTAGCGACGTGCTGCCCGCTGCCTCAGTCCAAAGTCCGCACGAGCCACAAGATTGGAACCGTTCCACTCCCACAACTGCTCGGCTTGCTGCTCCTTGATCTCCTTATCCTCGCCCGCATCTGCATCGGTCATTTCCTGATCCTCCTCTTCTTTCTCAATCTCCGAGTCCTGATCTTTACCGCCAGCACCAGAAGTCGATCTCTGCTGCTGCTGCTGCTGCTGAAACCGCTTCTTTGGTGGCACCTGATCCAAGTCCGAAACATCCTCACCCTCAGCATCTGCCTCATTGTCGTCCGCTCTGCCGCTGCCGCTGCCACCTGCCAAATTAGCAAAAGTCCACTTACCTCCAACTTCATCGGCCCCAAACTCGATCTCCCCAGTCCCATCGACTGTCTCACTCATCATCGTCGACTCCTTCTTCTGCTTAGCCCCAACAAGGCGATGATCGACCTTATACATCTTCGGAGTCCTATCATCATCCTCAAGCTGCGGATTCTCCTCCTTGAACTTCAGACCAACGGCCTCAGCAGCCTCAAGTCGGTCCCAGCTGTCCTGGTCCAGTATGACATACCCATCCTTGCACTTGGCATAATTGACCTTATTGTAATCAGCCTGGCAACTAGGATGTTCGTCCCAATGCTCGAGTTCACCACATCCAACGCCACCGCCGCCCTTACGGGCGTGGGCTTTGACGTCGCCGGGGTGAGAGAAGCCGGTGCCGCAGTGAGCGTGGATGTAGGGCTTGGTGTCGCGTGCGAGGACGGCGCGACGGGATTCGTAGACGGGTCCGACGTGAGTGATGTTTTTACCGAGGGTCGAGCCATATGCGTGGCGGCCTTTGGACGTAGGGGCCTCTGGGGAAGGGTTGCTGGCTTCGGCAGTGAGTTTGGTTGGGAGGGCGATTGTCGGTGTGAGCTTGGTGCCAGCTTTGGCGGTAGACTTGGTCCGCTTAGTGGATGTTGTCGCGCGTGTTGTTGTCTTCTTTCGCTTTCGGGTGACGCGATCCTCAGTGATCACTTCGACATCAGATTTGACATCCTCGGATTCTTTTTGAAGAGAAATCACTGTAGCTTGAACTTCGTCAGAAGTATTGTCCCGGCCCTTCTGGCTGACGGACTCGGCGGCTGTGCGAACACTCTTTCGAGAGACTTTCTCAGCTGGGGCTTTGGTAGATCTCTTGGCAGGTGCTTTGGATTTTAGCTTGCCAGTCTGCGCTGCTTGACCCTGATCTACTGCACCCTCGATGCTTTTGGCCGTGGTGTCGCACTCTGGTGTGGTAGCCTCAAGCATTTCGGGAGGTGATGCGTGCATTGTAGCGGGTGTCGTCGGTTGATGATGCGTGTGCGTAGTGAGTTGCGGGACCTTGCTGATCTTAGAGGGATCGACAGTTCCGTCGCCAATGGGCATGTCTGAAGTAGTGAAGCCGTTGACTGGCCGCTTCTTCTTCGTGAGACGGCGGCGCAGGTCGTCTTGTCCTCCGTCATCGGTCATGTTATCCGTGATAGCGATTGCGTCAGGGTTCTCCTTGTAGAAGTCCTTCTCGATGGCTTGATTGAGCCAACCCATGTTCTCACCATTGGCCCAGCCCGAAGGCAGAAAGGCCAGGAACTCGGGCATCATGACCATCGAATCGGTACGCAGAAGGATGCGATAGACCCCGGCATACAGCTCGAACTCTGTGCGGGTTTTATTGTTGTACCCATTCACAAGTGACTCGAAAACTGCCATCGCGTCCTTGTCTTGGCCGAAACGCACAGCGAATCGCTCGACAAATTGCTTGGCCTTAACGTATTGCTCAAGGCCACCAGGTGGAGCGGGAATGGGAAGACGATCTGGCTCGAGACGAGCGTGCGAGGGAAAAGATGACGGCTCGCCAGATCCGCTATGCGTAGCAGATGCCGGCTTCTGCGTTACAGCAGACTGCATGCCGAATGCAGCAGGAAGCGGATATGGGGCAGGAGTGATCGGATAGGATGGGGATCGCGATGAGTAAGCCGCAGAAGGCTCTACCGTCTGATACCGATGGACCATGTTACCAAAGACTGGCACTGCAGGCGGCAAGCCATGGCTGTCTCGTGGGACAATGGCTCTCGGATCTGGATGACGCGGAATTCTTCGCTCGTTGAATGTCTTGGGCACGAACGAATGGCCTTGCGTTATCTGGTAACCTTCGTATGGATGGTATAGCGCTGCTGTCGGATTGAAGGTGAAGTCGCGGCGCGTTGGCGGTTGGTGCGCTGCTGGCAGTCGATGTGAGTGGTACTGCTGAGGTGGAACGTGATGCTGTAGCGGTAGCGGCAGCTGAGTGCGATACTGATACTGTGACGGCGCTCCGTTCACGTTATGGTGTCGCTGCTGGGCATAGTGGTTGTACTCGATATTGCCCATATTGGATGCGAAGCCCGTGCTATCAGCCTCATTAGCTGTACTTGGTGGCTGTAGTTGACGTTGATATGATGTCGATGCTGGTCGAGGCCCTTTGTCTTTGCCACGAGCCGCTGTCGGCTTTGAAGACTTGGGCGCCATTGCGGAGTGGTTTTGCTGAGACGGTGTGGGTGGTTCGCGTCTGGGTTGAAAATTCTGCTTCGAGTCCCCTGAGGAATTTGTCTTGACGCGTGCCACTTGGACCCTGGTTGGCCGTTGAGGGAATCTTTCGACAAAGTGCCCGCCAGTGACGTTGCCATCGCTGGACGAGGAAACGTAAGTCAGCAGGTGAAGTTGAGGTCCAGCCTTTCATTCCTTACCTGTCGTAATCGAGCATATAAGGCATGGTCAGCTACTCTGTCGTCTAGCTTCTGATATGATCCAGCAGTAGATCGTGCGTTCGACAGAACGCAAGGAAAGATGCGGCGAGTTTTGATATGCACAAACGTTGATGCATGCATGCAGGCAAGCTGCAGCCAAACGCTAGCCTTGGCGTGGGCCTGAGCTTCACCTTCAATATCGCCCTCACTTCCAGGGAAGACAGTGCGGTGAGCTCTAAGAACTCATTTGCTTGCCCTCGTAGAGCACCCTTCGTGCTTGACGGTGGTCATAGAGGTATACGGCAGTGCTGATCTTAGACCTAGTGCGCCACGAACTGTTCGAATCAGCAGCAGCGCCGAAGAGGATCAGATCTGCTCTACTTCCAGGCTCAACATTCAAGTCTACCTCATCTAGGTTCTTGTCACCGACTCCGATGGCTGCCTTGGCCCTGCTGCTTACACACTCGTACAGAAGCTCGGTATCCTTGGCAGTTCCAGCCTGGTATATACCAACCCCCTGGCAGGCCAGGCTCAGAGGGTCGCACGAGCCTTGGGGCGTGAAAGCGTTGCCAATGTTGTTGGCGCCAATACAAGCGTTCAACCGATAGTGCTTGATCAGTCTTGGAATGTCCAATGTGCCTCGGATCTCTGGATACATGCCGGTTCGCATCATGAAGAGATCACTGGTTGGTAGGCCCACGAAAGATATGGGCAGCCTGTGGGAGGCGATTTTATCGGCGAGCTCCTGCCATTGCTCGTCACTGAAAAGAGTCAGACGAGTACAGTGTCCAAGAACAATTGTTCTATTGTTTGTTCGGCTCGTCCATTCCTTAGCGATGAGCACGTCCAGGACATGCCAAACCATCGGATCGTTCTCGGAATCCAGGTTGTAGTCGAGATGAAAGTCCAGATGCTTGTTGCAGTCGATACTCAAATCTACCATCCACTCAACATTTCTCTTCATCTTCTCTCGATCAGCTTCCACATACGGAGTGCTGCCAATGGCTTCGACTTCATCGTTCTCAGCAGCCTGTCCCATGAGATGTCGGATGACAGCACCGTCTTCGTCGTCTTGAGCAGCGGAGAACAAGGGTAGCTGTGCGAAGGCGCAGAGCTGGACATAACAGCTCTTCTCTGCAGATGCTCTCCTGCGCAGCTCCAAGCCTGCATCGAGGCACTTCGTATGCACACCGGCGTCTAGCTCTACGAAAGATCTTAAGTGTGTGACACCCGCGGCCACGCTTTCATCAAGCACTCGTTGTCCTCGCTCGAGCAAGTCTTGATGTTCGAACATGGACTTTGCTTTCCCTGTCAAGGTCATTGCTTCTTCAAAGTCTCCTTTTTCGATCTGCAAGTGAGCATACTTGGGATGGGAGAGCAGAAATGCTTTGTCAAGGTGGATGTGAGGGTGGCAGAGGGAGGGAGCGAGTAGGGCACCTTTACCGTCGATTGCATTTGTATTATCCAGGTTCATTGTCTCATCTCCGACTTCTGACACTTGCCAGACACTACCATCTCCTACTTGAACATTCCACAGACCCTTATTGGCCTCCTTGCACGGAAGTGATACGTTACGAATGAGCAACGACGAGGTCGATATCCCAGACCCTGTAGCAGCACCAATTTGTATGCGGGCCATCTCTGCATCGATATCGATGCCATGGCTCTTCAAGAATTCTCCAGCCATGTTTGCTTAATTTTTGATAATATAAAATGTTGACGTACATGTCGACGAACAGGCACTTAGCGCATGAAATTGTGAAGGACGACGACGAAAGGAATGTGGCTCGAGCTCCTCCTCCTTCCGTCATTAGGGAGCTCCCGATGTACACATGTGAAACAACTCAAATCCTAAAACTCCAAAACTCTAAATCCGGTCTGATCGCAGCGTGTTCGTGTATTTGTTCGCACAACACACCGAGATCCATATATATCAATACATAGATCGATAGGTCATAAGTACAGGTAGGTTGTATAAGAGTCTTAGAGTAAATCGCCTACGAATAAGCTACGAATAGTCAAAAAACGACATTCTTAGTACCTAGCTATCTATCACTTTCCTTATATATTCGCACAATACGCTAGTTATACGTAATATGAATTGGTAGGTCGATAGTATATGAGTATAAGTAGGCTATATATAAGTCTTAAAGTAAACTACCTACGAATAAGCTACGGATAGTCGAATTACGACATATAGGGTACCGATCTACTACTACTACTACTATAACTACTACTATAATAAACAGCGCAGCGAACACGCTACGAATAGGGCTATCCTTCCTCGTTACCCTCGAACGGCGGTTTATTAGCTTCTTTACGAAGCCGTTCGTTCGCTAGATTAGGCCGCTAGTCCGTACCTAGCCTCTGCGTTTTATAAAGCCTATCTTTACCGAATAGCTAGAAGTAGGCTCGAAGCTCATTACGTAGATGCCGATATACCTATAGATAGAGCCTATCCTAGTTCTCGTCTACCTTAGTATATAAGACGGTACCGGTACTAGGCTATATCTATACGATATACGCGGAATAGTACTACTCTATCGTCTACTAGGGGAGGTATTTATATATATTAAAGCCCTCGAGGTCTAACTATATAGATATAACGAGCTCTAGTAGACAGTAGATACTACGCTACTAGAAGCCCGACTACTCTAGATAGTAGTATAGTATAAAGGGAATACCGCTAATAGTATAAGGCCTATTCTTCTACTTCCGGATACGATATATATTCTAGGTATCGACATACTTAGTAATAACCTATCGTAGGATCGGTATATAGACAAAGAGTAGTACGATCCGATCGCTCTTTCTATAATACGTATTAGCTATTCGTTCGTATAGCTATTCGTACTACGCTCGTAAAGCTACTCGTACTACGCTCGCTACGCTCGTAAAGCTATTCGTACTATTCGTACTACGCTCGTAAAGCTATTCGTACTACGCTCGCTACGCTCGCTATACTCGTATAGCCGTTCGTATAGCCGTTCGTATAGCTACCCGTTTAATACGTACCTAGTTCGAATATAGTCCCCGTCGCGGCTAAGTTCTTCGAAGAACTCGCGCTATAAGCTAGTATATAAGAACAACTACCGCTACTATGTCTTAATACGCTAATTTATCTTACTTATACTATACCGGAAGTAGTCGTCCTATATTAGAGGCTATATCGCTATTAGCTATACGTTCGTATAGCCGTTTATACTACTAACTAACCTTAGAGCCTAAATACGTCTATCTTCGTAGCGTAAGATACGCGTCCGCCGTATACCGAGTCTCTCTACTACGGTCCGTTTAAACGATACGTAGACTATACCGTTAGTAGCCCGTTCGTAGCCCGTTCGTAGCCCGTTCGTAGTACTAACCGTAGTACTAATCGTACTTATATAGTATTACTAGCTAATACGGTTCGGACATATTACGCCTATATAGAGACCTAGGAGCGACTAGAAACTCCGATATATATCTATACGATAAATCGCGAGAAGTAGTCGATATAGGTATATACCTAGAAGCCCTAATACTCTAGTTTATAGTACGTATCTATAGAGTATATATAACCTAGCCTATTAGCTCGTAGGCCTAGTATATAGTGCTACCGCTACCGTAGTCTCCTTATCTTAATAGCCTCTAGACTTAATACAATAAGTACGTTATAGAGCCGATTACGGCTAACGATGTTATACTTCTAGCGTATATAAACATATAGTAACCGCCTACTAAAATCCGTAATATTGCTATTATCTAGCTCTTTCCGTAATACCTTAGTAATATACTATTCTACCTATACCCTCTAACTAGCTTCTATACGCTTATATAGGCCTATCTTCTTCTAATACTTAGCTATCTACCGAGCGTTAATATTGTACCTATCGAAGTTAAGTATCGTACTAGTCTCGTTATCGGTAAGGCGAAGGACATAGAATATATAGACGATTTATTAGCGTAGAAGGGGTATATTAACGATAGGCGGTCGCTTAGAATTAGGGAGGCCCTAGTCGCGGATACGGCGCTATAGGGTACGCGTCGTAACGGATATACTATAGCTATCGAAGAGCGTATCGACGATCGTAGAGCGACTAGTTCCGGCGTATACGAGGATCTTAATAACACCGCGTAGGTACTCTAGTATCGTAGATAGACGCCTACCTACGCCTACGCCTACGCCTCTAGTAGCTACGTCTTCTAATATAATAAAGCCGAACGAATAGTCGCTATTCGTAGGTAGGAGCGTCGCTATTCGTAGTAGGTACGTCGCTATTCGTAGGTAGTAGGAGCGTCGCTATTTTCGAGGAATCCGCTAGCGTAGCTACGAACGTCGCCGCGAATATACTACGAGCGCCTCTTAGCCGCGCTAGCGCGTTATTATTTTCGAATATATAGGCGTATTGTGCGTAAGGAGTACCTAGGTAGGCTAGGGATGTTTATATATATTTAGAATACGCTAGCGCGGCCGCGAATATAGCCGCGAATACGCCGCGAGCGTCTCTTAGTACCGCTAGCGCGTTATAGAGGTAAAAAAACACACCTAGCCTACCTAGGCACTCCTTACGCACAATACGCCTATATATTTAAAAATAATAACGCGCTAGCGCGGCCGCGAACGTCGCCGCGAACGGACCGCGAGCGACGCTTAGTACCGCTAGCGCGTTATTATTCTCGAATATATAGGTATATTACGCGTAAGGAGTACCTAGGTAGCCTTAAAGGTATACTACGCTAGCGCGGCCGCGAATATAGCCGCGAACATACCGCGAGCGTCTCTTAGTACGGCTAGCGCGTTATAAAGGTAAATAAATACCCTAAGCCTCCGTACGTATAATACGCCTATATATTTAAAAACAATACGCGAACAATATTAAACGAACTATAGTCTAAGTTCTACCTATAGACTAGCGTTGAGTATACGAAGCTCTTCGCTATATACGTATTCTACGGCTTATACGGCGGACGGAATCCTACCTAGCCGTCGTCGTAATCCTTTACGCGTAAGTCGATAGCTACCCCTACGAATAGGCCGACAAATATAGATACGAATATACTTCTAGCTATACGGCGCGGTTATACGCCGTTTAGTATAGCTAGATCCGATCCGGACGATACGAACGGCAGCGCGAATAGTAACGCGAACGGTAGCGCGAACGGTAGCGCGAACGGTAGCGTAACTAGCGGTAGTATTCGATTCCTATCGATTGTCGACGAAGCCGAATCTTATCGTTGTACGCCTATTTATAGCGTATTCTTAGTAGGTAGCCGGCCGCTATCATTACGCTAGGCTACGCCTCCGACGACGAGTTCGCTAAAGAGTAGGAAGGTAGGTATACCGGTAGTACTAAAGATCTAGAGCGAGACGAAGATATATATATAGTATATAAGGGTAGAGCGTAGCGGAGAGCGCTTATACTAGGCACCTCGCCTATATGTTCCTTCTACTTTAGATAGTTAGATAGAGTAGTAGTTTATCCGTAGCGATATAAGCCTACGAGATTTCCTTCTTACTAGCCTTCTAAATCGATTCGATCCGACCTCCGTTACGGACTACTATAATTACTAGTTAATCGGCGGCTATGTCGATAGATAGGACGAACTCGAGTAGTATACGCCTAACTTTATTAGTCTACGAGCTTTAGATACTCCGATATTAGCGGAGAAACTTATACCCTTTACGAAGACCGCTATAAAGGGGCAAACTCCTCGATACTAATTCGTAATCGCCGTGTTCTAGATAGATCGAAAGTCGCGGACTAACGAGCGAAAATATATATTATCGCCGGATATAGTAACACCGATAGCGATACTAGCGGCACTACGAATACTACTACGAACGGAATCGAATAGCTCTATAATTAGAATCAAATAGGAGGCATTATAGTTGCCGCTTTAGTAGCGACCTCGCGAGGTCGGTTTATAGTAGACACGAATTGTAGACCTATTAGCACCGCCGGAATTCCTCGATCTAACGAATATAGATATAAATATAGACACGAATAGCGCGGCCGCGGCTAGGAGTATAGAAATCTAGAATACGCCTTTACTATAGCCTTTACCGTAGCCTTCGCCGCGGCCTTTACTAATATATTCGCCGTTAACGCCTACACTATCAACGCCTACACTACTAACGCCTACACCGCCGAAGCTAAGAGCGAAGGCTTTAAGGAATTAGAATTAGGATTAGAATCGGGGTTAGGATAAGGGTAAGGGTAAGGAGGTTACGAACGCTACTATAAATATATAGCGACCGCTACGTAGGGGATAGAGGAAGCGTAATACTAAGGGCGATTTTATTACTAGAAACTAAGCTTATAGTTAGCTATTCGTACGCTGTTCGTATATTATTCGAAATTCGTATATAAAAATTCGCTTTACTTTTCCTACTATTGTTTACGTACCTTCTATTATTCGCTCAACGTTCGCTTACCTATTCGCGCTTTGCTTACTTACTATTCGCGCTCTCGTTCCTTATTTCCCTTAGTAGTATCGCTACTAGTACTACTACTAGTACTACTACTACTACTACTACTACTACTACTACTACTATTATTACTATTACCGCTATTACTACTACTACTACTACTACTACTACTACTACTACTACTACTACTACTACTACTACTACTACTACTACTACTACTACTACTACTACTACTACTACTACTACTACTACTACTACTACTACTACTACTACTACTACTACTACTACTACTATACCCGCTGCTAAAGCCGCCGTAGCTACTAGTCGTGCTGCCGCCGCCGCCTCCTTTAACCGCCTATAAGTAGCCGGTTAGTACTACTTAGTATCGTAGGCGGTATAGGATAATTAGTTAGACGACTATATATCTAGCGATATAACGAAGTATAAGGTAGCATCCCGATCGCTACGAAAGTATTATACCGTATAGCGTATAGTCGAGACTTCTAATAGGGTTGACTATAAAGTTCCCTATAGCTAGTAAGTATTCTTAGGGTATTCGTAGTACTGTTCGCTAATGGACTATTAGGTGTTCGCGTCCTCCGCTATTAGGCAACCTATACAGAATCCTTAGTAGCAGCGACGAGGCATACGTATTCTACCGTATAAAGGGTAAGTCTACTTATAGTCGTCTTAAAGACCTACTACTAGCGCCGCTACTACTACTACTACTACTACTACTACTACCTATTCCTAACGAGCACCGAGTTACTGCCCTCGAGCAGCAGAATAAGGCGCTAGAGGCGTAGGTAGAAACACTAACAACAAGATTAGCGGTATTAGAGGCTAAGGTTAGTAAGATTAATAGTAATGTAGGTAAGATATATAATGCCTATAAGGCGATGAAGGACAAGGTGAAGGGATTCATAGGCGATAAGTAGACTCAATAACCTACCTAAGTATTCATAAGTTGTTCGTAGACTATTCGAGGCCTGTTCGTGTTATTATTCGAGAAAATCGTTCTGCTGAACTTGAGAAAACAGTTGTTTCACATGTGTAGAAACAGAGCTCCGTCGTCATCGACATCATCCCAGGTCATCACAATTTCATTGGCTGATACCACATCTTTCATTTATGCATTGCATTCGATGATATTTTATACCTCGAAAGAGGATGAAAGTGTGAGAAAGGCTCACTGACTGACACATTCGCTCTCTGCAGCATTGACAAGCATGTTGGCTCCTGCGAAGTCGGCATTCTCCTTTCAAAGCCTGCGGTTGCTTGCTCGCACCTCACCACTGACTCTGAAAAGAGCTCTATCAACACTTCCCAACAATGAACATATAGTATGCTAATACCCTAATCGTGATGCTATGGTATGGTCAAGCCAAGGCTGACACAATGCAGTATGTCCACGAGCAGTCCAGTACGTCGAAGACACAATACCTGCTATCGTACCTCTCGAGCACTCCTCCCAATCCATCTCTCGCCATAGGCACAACAACCACCATACCTCCGACCACAGAAACGCTGAAGGAGAATCCTGCCTTCTTCGATGTATTGCACTGGGTCATCAAGGACAATGCGCACAAAGACCCGGAGTGCCAAGCACAAGCTGCCTTGTACGCTTCCCAAGCTGGCTCAGCACTAGGGAGTGGTGGAGTCTTCTTTCCACAACACCAACAAAACAACGTGAAACGAAGGGATCGTGCCAACAGACAGTTTGGTGGTCGAGGTGGTTCAGGAGGAGATGGAGCGGGAGGCGCGAGTTCACAAGGCGGCATAGGTGGCGCTGGTCGGGGAGGCTTCATTCACGTCAGTGACCAGCGTTACCCACCAGACTTTGGTCGTGTCGCTTATCCGGAAGATATCTTTGGCAGCTTGGAGATCGACGGTAAGGGCAACTTCGTCGACGGGACTGGTCGGTATCAAAGAAGTGGAACATATCGCACGGTAACGCACGAAGGTATATTGGGACTGAGCCCTTATCTAAGGGAGAGGCTGGTCGAGAAGTTGAGGGAGCTTGATGCACAAGCCAAGCAGAATGGCTGAGGATGCAAACTGAGGATGCAAAGGGAGACATATTACGGCTACAAGCTGCATCGAACCTGGGTAGACGTCTCCACACAGCGCTCTCCATTGCTTGAGAGGTCGATGTAAGCAGAACGTACCACTGCATTGGGAAGGACACCTTTCGGTACCAGTTGCCGTGGCTCTCACGCCGCTCCTGAGAAGACCCGCGAGACGACTCGTTCCGACAGCTCTCCAATGAATATCGTGATACAGTTCGCCGTACAGCATGTCAAGCTCAATCATGATGGGCGCACCCGCCAGAGATTGGTACGACGACCATCCGCTTGTCGCACCCAACTTCTCTAGCACTCCAGCCCTGGCATCTGTAGCAACAGTCTACGCGGGCCTCGATACGACTACACCTTGCCTTAGAGAAACATGGCCAGAGATCGCTGGAATGATCAAGAATCGAGTGCGTGAACTGTATCGTCGACACCGGATTCTCATCTACCCTGAGACCCACGTGGGCCTTTACATCGCTGGTAGCGAAGAAGATGTGCATCGATATCGCCATGATCGCATGATAATCTTGGTGCTCGAATTGGAAGAGCAGCAGAAGGATAGCTGGAGATCTTTACACTCGGCCGCCCAGCAAATCCTGGAAGACTTTCTCCTGGATGATCGAGGAGTATGCATCAGGTACTACATTCGCGATGGTGCACGATTGGCTCCGCCGGCGGCGTTCAACGCTCCCGATCTTGTGCCAGCGCACAACGTGCCAGATCCTGAGGCCATCGTAGACCTATCTGAGCAACGATCTATAGCTCCTGCGGCGGATCCGCGACCGATCAGACGAGTGCCTCGCGTGCACCTGCCATCTGTCAGCTCAAGGCGTCGTAGGCCTGCGACTATACGTTCGCCACCATCAGGGTATCCTGGATTGTCTATGGTCGGCGACATGCGACGCCAGACACATGTGGCTGCGTCACCAGCATTTCACCAAGGAGAAGAGACCGGCAGAAGTCGCAGACCACAACAAAGGATCACCATGGACCGCCTGCTCCGGGACGACCCTCTTGAACCTGGTGCAGGCGAAAGCGGTAGCAGCCAAAGTCCTGCGGACGAACCTGACGAAGAGGAGGAGCCAGAACCAGCGACCGCCATCATGACAGAATACACCCGTCTCGCCGCCCGCATCAAAAGAACCTCTCACTTCGGCTACTCCGCCAGCGCCGACATCCTCGAAGAATACTACATCCATACGAACACTTTTTCCGAGCCAGAAGAAATCCGAATCGAGCCGACCACAAGTTACGACGCCCCTTCCGACTTATGGGTCGACTCTTCTTCCAACTTGCCACACGATGAGTTCATGAAAGAGATGATGGATGTTGAGAGATTACCGGAGACTAACGAGTCTTTGGCACAGTTTAGTGCGAGGGCGAGGAGGGAGGATTTCAATAGAGCTGTTGGGTTGGTCAGGGATATGACGGTGGAGGAGCATGCGAGGGTTGGGATGTAATGGGATGTGATGTGCGTAACGATTGAGTCGCGCGTGGTAGAGGGTTCTGTGGTTGGTTGTCGTAATGTGTAATTTAAGGGGAGCTACTTGTACGTTGAGGACCTTTTCGCTGGGGCTGAAGTTACTGTCGATCTGTAGATCTGCTAAACTTCCTTGAGCATTTTCCTGAGGTAGCGAGTGAAATGCGTCGATATTGCTATCTACAAGGTGTACAGTGTTTGCCAGAACAGCTCAATTGGCTTACACAAGCGCAGCCGCGAGTGTGGACGACCATGCTGTAGGATGGCAATCTGATATGCTCCTTACGTGATGTTCATAAGTCACATTACTATACTATTTCTATGCTGGTCCATTGCCAGTAACTAGCTATTCTTCGACTAACGTCTGGTCTATCATGACCATCTAGAACTCCTCGCTATATCAGATCCCTTTTTGGAAGAAGAAAACCTAGCACACCCAACTCTAATCTTCCTCATTCTGCTCCTTGGCCTTGCCCTTAAAGGGCTTCTTCAGAACATCGACAATCTTCGAAAGCTGCCCAAAAAGCCAGCCAAAGCCGAACGACCAGCCCTTGACACGGACGCTCCAGATGAAAAAGTACACCAGGAACCAGTTGGTGAAGACAAACACCAGGAAGATACCAAAGTCCCGCCACTTCTGATCCGCACTGATGTTCAGGCTCGAAAGATACTGGTTCCCGACCGAGTATTGGCAGTACTGGCAATCCGCCGTCGCGCCAGGGTTGAGCAAATAGCCTCCAGCAGATTGTGCGAAAGCGCCCGCGTACGAAGTGCATGTCTGTCCAGGCGGCGGGTTAAAATGCGCAGTCTCCGTCTCAGTGCACTGCACTGGGATACCGTCCAAGGTCGCAGCCAGCACGCCTCCAATCCACCAGGTCGACGGGTTAACCCAGTACATCCAGTACTTCCAGAAGACAGGAAGCATGGCATAGGGTCGAACCACACCATTGAACAGGGAAAACATGACGAAGAAGAACGGCAGCACATTCGAAATCACCGTAAAACTCGGCGCAAAAGCACAAATCCACTGGCCCCAACTCGCCTGGAACAGGAAAAACAGCATCGTCATCAGGAAAACATACCCGGAGACCGAGCTCTCCGTCGGCAGCCCCGCAGCCCAATACCACAGGACCCAATACACGACGGCGCCGACCACAGCCGGCGGGATCTCCCCCACGACCTGCGCCGTACAGAACGCGACCCAGCCATAAATCCGCGAAGGATACTCTCTCGCCTGCCAGAGCGCCATATTGGTAAAGAATTTCGGGACGACGGCATTCACGATGGTCGGCGGGATGGTGAGGATCAGGAAGGAGGTGAACATGCGATTTTGCATATCTTGGATGGAGTTTCCGAGCTGCCAGAAGGTGAAGCCGTTGAAGATGCCGACGATGACGGAGACGAAGAGTTTGCCGTAGAGGTAGGAGGGGTCGCGCCAGTATTGTTTGGCGGTGCGTTTGAGGAGTTCTGTGCATTGCAGGCCGACGCTGGCGGCGTATTCTTTTTCTTGCTCTTTGTGTTTTGTGTCGGGCTGGGTCTTGCTACGGGTGAGTTTGAGGCCTTCGATTTCTTCGATGACGGCGGCGGCTGCTTCGGAGTTGCGCCATTCTTCGTTCCAGTCGATCCGTTTGCCGTCGGGTCGCTTGTGGGGCTTGGCTGCGGTTTCGAGGATGAATTCGGCGACGTTCTTCTTGGGTGGGCAATCGACGCCACGCTCGGAGAAGTATTTGATCACGTCTTTGCCGTTTACGCCGACTGGACCGAAGTAGAATGTGTTACCACCCGGGTTCAGGGCGAGGATCATATCGAACTGTTGGATGAGGACTGAGGAAGGTTGGTGGATTGTGCAAACGATAGCCTGACCTGCGTGTGCTAGCTTCTTGAGGAAACGGACAATGGAATATGCGCTCTGTGAGTCGAGACCGGAGGTAGGCTCATCCAGGAACAGCAGTAAAGATGGTTTGGCAGCGAGCTCGACTCCGATTGTGAGACGCTTCCGCTGCTCGACACCCAGGCTCATAATGATCGCATCTTGCAAATCGTTGAGCTCAAGAAGGTCCACGATCTTATCGACATACTCGAGCTTCTCAGATCGTGGTATACTTGCATCCTGTCGCAAAATCGCAGAGAACTCGAGAGCTTCGCGAATGGTGGCTGTGCCATCATGAAGATCACCCTGGAGACAGAAGCCTGTGTTTCTCTGAAACTCCGGTCCGAGTGCCCGGCCGTCAACGAACATTTCTCCAGATACAACGCCCATCGATTGACGCTGCGCGAGAGTATTGAGCAGAGTGGTCTTTCCGGCTCCGGATGCACCCATCAATGCCACCATAACGCCCGGCTTGGCATAGCCGTTGACCTTGTTGAGCAGTTTGCGCTCGCCACCAAGGTATGGAACAGTGTACTCGACATCGCGCCAGGTGAAAATGCTATCACTCTTCGTAATTTGTTCAAGTGCTTCGTTCTCCTTGTCGTCGTCTGAAGACTCCATGCCACTTTCTTTCTTGGTTGAGCTAGAGTTGTCTTCAGCTACCGCAGCTTTCTCTTCGTCAGCTGGCGGTGCTTCCTTCACTAGCTGCTTGGCCTTCTTCGTCTTCTTGAACACAAGAGCGCCTCCGCCAGAATTGGCAAATGAGAACAGCTCAGTGCAGATCACCGTGATGATAAGGTAGAGAACGATCCAAGCAATGACGACACCGAAGTTGCGCCAAAGGTGAGATCGTGAGTAGTTGAATTGAGCCTGCAGATAGGCTGAACCAGCGACAGACGTGCCGTCGACCGCAGCTCCGGCGATGGCACAACCCTGATATGCAGGGTCTATGCCAGGGCCTTGTGGAACGAGCTGCGCGTCTGCGCACTGCATCGTCCGGCCTGCGAATTCGTTGGTCAAGACAGCCTCGAACGAGTACGCGAGTGGGTTGATCCAGTATATCCAGCCGAACCAGATGTAGTCGGACAAAAGCTGAGTTCTTGGTATCACGTAACCGGTGTAGATGACGAGCAAGTTGAGCGCAATGCCAGAAAAGCGGACTGCAGTATCGATTTCGGGCGACACGGAAGCGAACATTCGGTAAAGTGCCGTGAGGAGGATGGTCGTGATGTAGACGAAGAGCATGTAGATAAAGAAGCGTCCAGCCGTCACTGTCAGGTTGGTCATGAAGTACATGATGATACCGAAGATAACGACTTGGACCAGGATGACAGGGAAGTCTGCCACGACTCTGGCGATCGTGACAGCGCTGGGCCGATAGAAAGCATAGTCCTTGTGTCGTGCAACGACGGCTCGACCGCTCACAGCCTTCATAAGTTCTGTAAGTTGAAGCCACCCCAGGAACAGGATTGAGAAGAAGAGGGCACCACCTCGGGTGAAGGCGCCTTCGGTGTTGGATGGCTCGCCATAGAATAAAGAACCGACGATGAGACCATTGCTGACGATGATAAACAGCTTGGTCCATAGAGTGGTAGTGTCACCGAACAGAAGCCAGAACTCTCGCTTCGTGCATGCAAGGACTTGTCGAGGAAATGAGACTGTGTACGGGCTCTTGTGTGGTACTCTCTTCGATTTGCCTTCCTGCACGGCCTCTTCAAAGCGGGCCGCGTCTTGGTAGTCCGTTTCTTTCAGATAATTCTCGTACTCGGTGATGTCTTCAAGGACTTTCTGGTAGTTGCGCGATTCCCGGAATGCCTTTTCCTGCTCAGCTGGGGTCTTTGGCGTGCGATCTTTGCAACCTTCGCGGAAGCGTCTCTCGACTGGGTCAGTGACTGCGGTGAGGAAGTCGGCTGTGGTCTGTCGTTCAAGACATTCGAATCCCAGATCGATGAAGTATTGCTTAGCTTCTTTTGCGGGACCTGAGTAGATCTCGCGACCTTCATTGATTACCAAGACCTTGTCCATGAGCTCGTAGATACCTTCACCGGCTTGGTACAATGTGACGAGCGTGGTCCTGTTAGACACATCTGTCATGATGCGAAGTGATCTTGCATAATCCAGAGCAGTAGATGCATCTAGTCCACGAGTGGAGTTATCCCAACAGATGACCGTAGATTTGCTTGCGAGAGTTTCCGCAATACTGACACGCTTTCGCTCTCCGCCAGAAACACCTCGAGTATATTCATCGCCCACGAGGGTGTACTTGGTATGTGAGATACCGAACATTTTCATCAGGGCGTTAGCGATAACGGGAACATCTTGCTGAGCAGCCTTTTTCGTCTTGTTCATCAATGCGAAGGTGAAAGTTTGCCAGACGTTCAGACTTGCAAAATGGACGTCGTCCTCGGGGTTGTAATTGACTTCACCACGATACATCTTTTTCTGCTTGTCGGCAGGGATACCGCCGTACGAAACTTCTCCACTGACCTCGGCGTATGACTCTCTGTTATTTGAGATCGCCTTGAGGAATGTCGAGCAACCAGAACCAGGTCTGCCAAGAACAAGCATCATTTCGCCGTCGCGAACACAGCCGGTGAAGCTGTTGATCAAAGTACGAGTCTCGCCATTGCGTCGAGCAAGAGCGGGCACAAATCTAGAGATAATGTGGTACAAGTCTGGTCCAAAGGTTCCGAGGATCGCGTCAGGTAATGTCTTGACGAACGTCGTGGTCGAGCCAATACCCTTCACTACCAAGTCTTTGTAGATGACGCCGACTTTCTTGTGAGATTTGTCGTCTGTCCGCTTCTCGAAGTGACCTTCTCTCATAAAGCGGTCGAGCTCAAAGTCATCACCGTCGTCCTCGTCTTGCGGTCCTGCTTCAACGTCGCCAAGCTCATCCTTCTCATCCTTCTCATCCTTCTCAGCAGGCCTCTCGTCCGGCCTCGTCGATGTACGGGAAGGTCCTTGACCTGCACCTGTCTGATTTTCCTTTGTGGGTAGTTTTCGGCTCCTGTTGCTGGCATTCGTCGTCACACGTCGCAGTCCGCTCGCTTGTGTGTCCCGAGACCTAGTTTTAGAGAGTGCCGTGAGGTCCCTCCTAAGTGCCTCATAGTCCTGCATGGCCGCCTCTGGGTTGAAGCCGCCGACATCTTTCTCTCCCCATGTTCCAGATGCCGAGTAATTTTTCCCATCCTCGTCACTCTCTGCTTCTTCCGTCGGAGGTAGAGGTTCATGGTACCTCCCAGATGCTGGTTGATGGTCGCCACGATGCCATTGGTTTGTCGGTATAGGGTCTGTGTCGGAACGATGAAGCTTGCGCTCATCTACATGGGATCCCCACATGGTAGTGCAGATGCCAGCGCTGCAGTCGACCGGCCTTGATTTACGTGTGCAGCCAGCGAAATGGTAAACGCGATCTTGTTTTCAATACACGAGGAAGGAAGAAGGTGTAACAGCAGCAGAGACTCAAGCGAACGAACGAACGAACAAACGAAAAGAAAACAATCGATACTTTCTACCTCAAAGACGTGTTGCCGTCCCGTTGCAGCTCCCCGTCGGTCGGCAAGCTAGCAGGAGCGCACTACTGTTGACGGAGATAAGAAGAATGAGTCTGAATGACGCTGGCAGAGGCTGATTAATGGACGAATGGCTGAAGTGCCGTCGCCAACGTCACCCAATGCTCCAATCAAATCTACTGAAACCTTAGCTCTACCCATATTGAACTTGGAAACGATCGACAAGACCCGCGGCCCGTGGCATGCAACCAGGATAACGGGCTTCGGTGTCGATGGAATTCGACACCGCACGCGTGTGCCATGGGCGCGAATGGCTCAACAATGCAATGTGCTGGGATCATGTCTTCTTTCCTTTCGACCTCGTCGCCGTGCAGCAGCAGCTAGCCACGTCGGCTCCGACTAGATCAGGGAATCGCAGACATTGCGGAAAGATTCAAGGCCAAACGAATGATTGTACGTGTGATAGGCAGGCTACGAGCTCAGGACCTTGCAAACACGACGGCCGACGTTCAAGCACACACGGAGCAGACTCAGAATGCTTGCGCCAGCCACGTGAACGTTAATAATGTAAGTCCTCCGTCGATATTCTACTTCATAGGCTTGGCGCTTACAAACTCCAATGCCCAATCTTGGCAAATGGTCTGGAGCTGACCCTGTAGTGGAGCATACGACGGTCAGTCCTGGTATTGCAAGCGTCTACAAGCAAGCTTGGGGCGGTGGGAGCTGAAAGTACAACACAGCAGATGCCCACATGGCGTGGTTCGCAAGGTCAGATTGGCTCGCTATGAGTAGATGATATTCCAGATCTGGCATGCGCTATCTCCCCAACATAACCTGGAAACACGCGCAGATTCAAGCACTACATCCCAGTCACTCGTCTTGAGTCATGCAGATCTGTACTGCTGCACCGGCGGCCCTACGGGTAATCGGATCTGAGAACCAACGGGATTTCTGGTACGGCATGGAGATAAGCGAATGATGTTCGAGAAATCTGATTCGGAAAGGCTGCAGCCCGATAATATGTGCTGAAATGCACGTAAGCTCTCAGGCAACTGCACTTATATCACGCAGACAATGGTGCAAATATCATATCGAACACCGAACCCGGCTTGCCGTTTGACAGGGATTGTCAATCTAGTCCCGAACCAACGACTCGGAATTCGGCACTTGACCGATTCGGGCCCGAAGCACTACCAGACTTGGCAACAGCATCATGATGGCTCGTTGACCGCTATACCGATATCGCCACTGTCATGCTGTAATATTCCCGAACCCACACGGCGACACCGCAATCATATGGTACGAATCCTGCACCACGCTGCTTTCTCAGCATCGCCACAGCGAGGATTCTAACATCCCTGCTCGTGGGTGACACCAAGAAAAGCGGAACCAGGGCTGCCTCCGCCGCTTCTCTTACTCAAAGCCACCACTCTGCGAGGAAGACTACTGCATCCGTACCACATACCAAAGACGTCAAAGCCGCTTTTTCGAGTGCGCGCCTGATCGAGCGCCTGGTGCAACTTACAAGACGGCGAAGTTGGATCGAAGACGTGGTTGTCTTGCCAGTCATCTTCAGCATATACACAGCCACGAGAAGCGTTCCGCATTTTGTCGTACACACGAGCTCTGTAGACTTCCCATATCGCGAGACTTTATCCGCCATCTTGGCTCGCGTTGCATGAACCATGCCCACTTCTTCACTTCGCAGCTTCACGGCGGGAGAACGTTATTCAAACGTCTATTGGACTCACTGAGAAAGATCATTCTCCACAATCACTTCGCGTTACATGCGCGGAGCTGTTACTAATACTTCCATGTCCGTCACAGCAGTCATCTATGCGCGTTATTACCAGGCGAAGCAATTTCTATAAAGCACTGAAGTCAGTGCAAGCCGTGCTGCTCATGTGAGGTCGCTCTTGTTCACGCGTTGCAGGAGTTTCTCCCGCGTACAGCCGGCATCTAACTGCTGTGGCGGAGATTGTGGGAACGCCCACGCTCGCGAAGTCGACGCATGAAATTGCACTGGTTCCTCGACTGAAGCCTCTGTTCCTCGTGGAAACGAACGTGATCGGCGTGCGTGGGACGGTGCCAGATACCCAAATCGACGAGTCAAGGTTTGCGCGTGCCATAACGCCGAGTTTGACGTTAAAGTCCAGGCACACGACATAATTCGGTTCTTGAGGCGTCAATCAGACCGGAAACATCATTTACTGCCAGCCTCGGAGCGCATATCCGTCCATTTGCAGCACGCGCGCCGACGATTCCACCACGGATGGCTTTGCAGGCGAACGCTCTGCTGCTCGGCGGACGTCGGTCTTCGCAGACACCGGATGCGCCATGATCATCGCCGACTGCGACTGGTTGTTGAAGACGGTTTCAGACCTCAAAGTCAAGCAACGACCATCACCTGTCCAGATCGGAGGTATAGCCGGAAGTCACAAATCTCGCCAATAAGTGATGCTGTCGCTGTTCAGTCCTTCCAGACGCGCAGCGCGTTCAACGCGTGCCTTACGGCAGATTTGACTCTGATCATTATCAGTAATCAAACTGTCTAGACCGCAGTAACCTCAGTCTTGCCTCCACCCGTCTTGCCAACCTTATGAAGCTCTTCTTCGATAGACACATCTTCTCGAACTTGTCCTTCAATCGTCTCAGACAAAGCAACGTCCAGTCTGACGGCCTCCTCTTCAGTAAAAGTGCCATAATAGTCCACATCGTCCTTCACACCAAGTCCTTTAGGCGTCCAGATCTTGTTAAGGCAGAAGTAGGCAGTAAAGCTGACAGCAAAGCCAAGCGGGAACGCCAAATAGTATATGTTGGTGCAGGCTTCAGGCACAATGACGTGTGGCGTGACGGCGTGCGCAAAGCCAGGTAACAGATACGCCCATCCAACAACCCACGCCGTAAAAGCACGCCAATTTACACCATGCCAGAAGTAATAGAGTCCATCATTGCCAGGATGGTACAGGTCCGAGAGCTTCACACGGCGGCCTCGCAGAATCCAGTAATCACACACCATAATACCGACCATCGGGCCAAGGAAGACAGAGTACGCTGAGAGAACGCTGATGAATGTGCTTGCAGCGGAGAGCAGCTCCCAGGGACACATTGCGATGCTCAGGACGAGGCCAATGTATGCGCCACGACGAATATTGATAAACTTTGGTGCGAGACCTGACATGTCCATGCCGGCAGAGAAGGCGTTGTCGATCGTGTTGATGGCGAGTTGGCATGTAAGGAGGCCGCAGCCTGCAAAGAATGCAGCTGCGCGAGAGCCCGGGTTGTACGAGGTGTCGAGCCATTTCTGCACTAGGTTCGGAGGGTTCCTGAGTGTCATTAGTGCTACGTGCTATTCAAGCAAGGCGACAGTGACACACCATATAGCTTCGCCATAGATCGCTTGCGAGGCCGAGGCAGTAAAGCAGCCAAGGGCGGGCATAATAGCACCGAAGACGAGAATCGAGAACCATTGACCAAAGACCTGATCGCCAGGTCTTCTGGCAAAACGCGAGTAATCCATCTGGTTAGAGAGCCCTACAGCTATACCGCCAATCACTGTAGTGACACCATGGACGATGGTCCAGCCGAGCTCGGAGCTAGACATCGCTCCAGCGGGCTGTGTCAGGAGAGGTCCACCACCTCCAGCAGCGGACAACGCCCAAATGACCATAGACACAAGCGTGATTGCTGTCACGATGTTCATGAAGAGCACCACCCACTGGAGCTTCTCTGGTCGGATGTATAGCAATGGGATCATAAGCACATTGAAGACCACCCAACCGATGAATTGCTTCGTATCCATGTGGGCTGAGGCTGGAAACTTGTTCCCCATATGCTGATAACCTGAGAAGATTGCTGACAGTATGTTCTGTACACAAAGGCCACCGGTCCATGATTGCACCGCGAACCATACCAGCGAAAGGATAACTCGTTGAACGAGGATGACATAATGCCTGTTGTAGACCGTTAGCGAGATCAACCAATACTATTCGCCCAGTGATGCTCACCCATATATGCCCCAAACGTACCGGCTCACCACAGGAAAGCCAATATGCCACTCGGCACCGACATAACCATTGAGTACTGCAACTGCAGCGATGATAAACTTGCCTATTATGATCGCAACAATGGCCTGCCACACAGCGAGTCCAGCAGACACCAACGACGCGCCAAGCTGGAAATTACTCAGCGTCATTTGGTTTAATGCCCAGAAGGATATGTAGGCCCATCTCGTCCAAGTCCTTCGCCGTGGCGGAAGTGGACGCAGGTCCTCGTTGATCCAAACATTGGTCACGCTTCGGTCATTCGAGGGAATCCTGATAAATTCGATCACTGTATTCAGCAACATCTTGACGGTGCCGACGAGGAGACGAGGACACGATGAGAAAGAGAGATTATCGAAGCCATACTACCTGATCGCGCTTTCGGAGCTGTGGTCAAAGGTGGCGCTGCCTTGGGCAATCAGGAAGGGAGATAGGCAGAAGTGTAGTACCCTAGGCGAAGAGCCAGCATTGTCAAGCCAACAATGGTAATCTTGAAGCATCTTGAGTGCGTTGTGTGGATGACATGTGATATTCTGTTGGCCGGCGGCAAGGTCATTGATAAGAAGGAGCTGAGCGGAGGAGAGTCGGGATCTGCCGAACTTTTTCCAGCACCCAAGCACACCTCGACAGTGCAACGCCCATCCTCGTACCATGACACGATTGGCCCCAGTATTAGCATCTTCATGCCTGCCACATGGCGAACGGCGGCAGTCGCTTAGCTGGGCCACAAATGATGTGCTCATGCAGAGATTTGCCGTAGGCATTGGCGGCTGAGTTCGCGGCGGGCTCTCAGCTCGGCGAGCAGCAGTAGCAGTAGCAGTAGCAGCAGCAGCAGTCAGTGGAGCTATACCAGTGGCAGAAAGGATTGTTGGTGGGTATGTATTGGTTGGTGCTAACTCTTGTAATTCTATCTGTTCTGTTCAAGGTCCGTATCTACGGCAGCTACACTCATTTTCATCTTAGTCATGAGCAGAGCAGCAAAGAGTGTACGCATCGGCGTCGACGTTGGAGGTATGCATATCGTGCCTCACCACGAGGCATCTGCTGATGAGTCTCTAGGCACGAATACTGACGCCGTAGCGATTGAGCCCTCTAAGCAGTTCGAACGCTCTCGTGGAGTGCTTGCTCATCATAAGACGCCTACCACTCCAGACGTTACAGCAGGTATCGAGGCAGCTGTGAGGACAGTCATCGAGAAGTCTCAATTACCTTCCGAGAGCATCGCCAGCGTGACGATCGGCACTACACATTTCATCAATGCTGTTATAGAGCAGGATGCTCGACGACTACGCCGTGTTGCCATTATACGACTTTCGAAGAGCTTTTTACGAGAAGTGCCTCCATTCTCCGAATTCCCGCCAGGCTTGACCAGCATCATCAAAGGCTACGTAGGTTATGTGGACGGAGGCTTGCACATCGACGGCTCTGAAGAAGCACCGGTAAATGAAAAACAGGTCGTGGAGAGATGTGCAGAGATCAAAGAGCTCGGCTTGAATGCCATCGTTGTGGTAGGAGCTTTTTCTCCCATCGATGAACACTTCAAGCAAGAAGACAAAGTAAGAGACATTGTGCTGAAGGAAATACCTGGTGCAGACGTGATCGTCTCCCATGAAGTCGCAAATATCGGTCTAATCGAACGTGAGAATGCTGCGATTTTGAACGCTTCTATCTTGAAATATGCCAAGAGGACAGTGATGGGCTTCAGAAGAGCTATGAAAGCGTTGAAGCTTACTTGTCCGCTGTTCCTGACGCAGAATGATGGCACGTTGCTTGATTCGGCGGCAGCAGCAAAGATACCTATTAGGACATTTTCTTCAGGGCCAACCAATTCCATGCGTGGTGCTGCATATTTGACCGGGCATGAGACTGAAAAGTCGTCTGCGATCGTCATTGATATCGGCGGCACCACGAGCGACATAGGCGTTCTGCTGCCATCTGGACTTCCTCGACAAGCATCGGCATATGTCAGCGTGGCTGGAGTGCGTGTAAATTATTCGATGCCTTCATTACACTCCATCGGTCTCGGCGGCGGCTCCGTCGTTCGAGAAGCAGATGACAAAGTCAATGTTGGACCAGACTCTGTGGGGCATTACCTAACTAGAGACGCACTCGTCTTCGGTGGCACGGTCACAACCGCTTCTGATATAGTCGTGGCAGCAGGCACGGCAAACATGGGCAATACGGCGGCAGTCTCAACGCTGGACGCAAGGCTGATCGAGAAAGCCCAGGAGAGGATCAAAGCGTTGCTCGAAGGCGCTGTAGATATGATCAAGACTTCTCCAGAGCCTATGCCAGTGCTGGTGGTTGGCGGAGGTGCTGTACTCGCACCCCAATCACTGAAAGGTGCATCGGAGCTAAGATTGCCACCATACCACGATGTCGCCAATGCGGTAGGAGCAGCAATATCAAAGGTAGGAGGCATAGTGGACATGATTCAGGACGTCTCAGATCAAACGCAGCAACAAGCGATTGACAAAGCCAAGTCCATCGCCATTCAGCGCGCTGTCGACTCTGGTGCTATTCAAGATAGCGTGATCGTCGCCGAGGTCGAGACATACCCTGTAAGCTATATCGCGAATCAGATGAGGACCATAGTCAAGGCGGTAGGCGAGCTGGACATCAATATGCAGCCTGAGCAGCTGGACGACGAAGAAGGTAACGAGAATGATCCAGAAGAAGAGGCCGCCAAGGATTTCGCGGTCAAAGTCATCGATGAGCCACCAGTAGATCCCACCACATACTCTCCAACTGTCACCAAGAATGACAAGACTGGCATCTCGGAGTGGCACATTACGGAGACTGACATCAACTATCTGGCAGACGGCTGCTATGTACTTGGCTGTGCTGGAGGTGGCAGTCCGGCAGCATCCCGCATTCAGCTTCGAGACATGCTTCGAGCTGGCCATAAGATGCGAGTCGTGGATATATCTGCACTCAAGGAAAATGCTAACATCTATTGGGGCGGTCACATGGGCTCACCGGCCACGTCGAACGAACGTTTACAATCCCTCGAGACAGTACATGCAATGCGCGCTCTCATGGACTATCTCCGCGAAGACAGCTTCGACGCGCTCATGGGTCTCGAAATTGGCGGCGCAAACGGCCTCGAACCTTTCCTCTGTGGCTCGACGCGATTCTTTGACCGTCCAGTCATTGATGCCGACTGGATGGGCAGAGCCTACCCTACCTACTGGCAAACTACCATCGCAGTCCACGCACCAGGCGAACTCGTACCCTGCGTAATCGACTCCGGAGACGGAAAGACCATCATCATGACAAAAGCCTCCAACGACGAAATCGTCGATCGAGCCCTGCGCGCGTCCTGCGCGGAAATGGGCAGCAGAGTCGGCAAAGCCGCCAAACCAACCACAACCCAGCGTGTCCGCGACTATGGCGTTCTCAACACCGTCTCTCTAGCCTGGCGCATAGGTCGTTGTATCGCGACCGCCGAAGCGACAAACACCCTCTCCACCGTAGCCGAATCCATCGTCAACGAAGTCGGAGGCGAAAAATCCGCCAAAATCCTCTTCCGCGGGAAGATCGTCGGCGTCGAACGCCGCCTATTCAAAGGGCACTCGTACGGCAACATCACCATCGCCAGCCTCAGCGCCGACGAAGAAGAAGATCCCACCAACACTCACGTGAGACGCATCCCCGCCCTCGCAACCACAGGAACCCTCACGATCCCCTTCAAGAACGAAAACATCTATGCCCAACATACCGCCGATGACGGCAGCACAAAGACCATTGTAGCATCGGTACCCGATCTGATCTGCGTGCTCGATACCGCGTCAGGGAGGTCACTGGGTGTGCCCGAATTCAAGTATGGGTACAGAGTCACTGTCTTGGGGATTACATGCAGTCCTCGATGGTCGGATACGGAGGCCGGGCTGAAGATCGGAGGTCCGGGCGCGTTTGGGTACGATATTCCGTATAAGCCGTTGGGGGAGTATGTTGAGCCCAGAAGTGTTATCGAGGAGTATGGACCTAAATAGATACAGTCAGAGCAGGTTTCTTGATTGAGCTACGAGCTTGAGGGTCTGATGATGGAGGTAGTGCTGTTCGATGTAGTGCTGGCGGACTGTCTTTTTATAGCTTTTGACCATCGCATAGAAGAGCATGTGGAGACAATAGACAGGGATTCTCGCGGCTGACTAGTGATAAATTATCTCTCCAAGCATCGAGCTCATTATCCGTCTGAACGCTGTTGATTTCGAGAGAACCACGGAGCGTCATCATTCATAATCATCACTCATATACACTATGTCAGACGGGATCTCAAGCTTCCCTTCAATCAATATGAGATACGTCCCACTAGGGTGACAACATCCTGATCGCTCTCGCTCTTGCGCTCGAGCAGCATATCAAGCACCCGTCAGATCCAGAACTTCAACACCACTCTTTCTCCAACCGGAAATGTTGGCTCGACCTTTGCTCTGTTTCCAACCCGTTTCGTCGTGAGTCATGTCCAGGGTCTCCGCCTCAACTTCTCTCCAAGAGCCTTCCAAGCTCGCTCGAATCTGGATTCGCTTCTTCTTTAGTTCCTTCTGCCGCGGTGAGCGACGGACTACTTTGTCCTGCAACGAAGACGAGGTCGGTCCCGATGCCTCCGCCTTGGCTCCATTCTTCTTTGCTACCACTGTCGCCGGCGGAGGCATGTCTTTCTCAACGACGCTAGTTTGCGAAGAGTCCTCTCGTCTCGACCCGGACTTGGTGAGGTTTGGACTCACTATATCTTTCTCGGGGCTGATCGAGCGCTGGACTAGTCTGGCAGACCAAGGGCTAGCCAGGTCCATGACCTCAATCGTGCTGTGGTCTGCATCCGTCGATCCGAAGTCAAGAATGTCAGGAGTGGAAGGTCTCGACGTTGGCGTAGGCAGCGGTACTACTTCGTCTACGCCACGGACTGGAGCAGTCTGATGTCTGCGCAATGGAGCCTTTTTCCTTCGTTTCGTGACCGTGTCAGGCAACTTTCCTGGCGAGTACTCGGCTGACGCCGCGAAATCGAGAAGATCACTGCCCAGCTGTGCTGTACTTCGAGGGGGCAATGGTGTTCGAGCTCCAGGCGGAGTGGGCTTTGCAGGAGATGGAGAGATCAGATTGATAATATCGGACTGCAGCGACGACTTCCTGGGTGACGGTGTGAAGTATGAACTGATGGTCCGCTGGCTCATAGCTGGCGATGCGACCTCTCCCGAAGGCCTTTTACGGCGCTGCGGAGTCCTTTGTGGGTCTGTCAGCTCCTTTGACCTTAGAGCTTTGGGCTCAGGTGCTAATCTCGTCGTCGTTCTGGTCGCGAAGGCCAGAAAAGGTCTGTCACTGTTGACCTTCGGAAACGTTTGCCGGCTGGCTTTTGGTGTATTTTCCTCATCGGTCAGAGCGTCAATTTGATTCTGCAGGGTGGGCGAGAACTGCGTTGACAGCATTGCAAAGCCAGAAACTTGAGCCACTGCATCATGAGTGTCGTCTTCGAACGACTTGGCTGCCTTGAGACGAGCATTAACACCAGACTTCTTTGCCTGATACGGCGACCGATGTTCCTGAGAGCTAACGACTTGGCGCTCGGGCTGCGATGACTTGACTACTGTTCCAAAAGCAGAGATCGGTATTTGTGATAAGTCATCCTTTTCTCCCTTCCTGCTTGTTTTCTTTGCATGTATGTTACCATCTCTAGCAGTGACTGCTCTGGCTTTCCTTCTTGCCTTGAAAAACTCCTTTGGATCCCGCATACTAGCTTCGTAGTCTTCGACTGTCAAGGGACAGCCTAGTTTCAAGAAGCTATGCATCATCCATATCTTCTCGGGTTGATCAGGATGATAAGGCTTCATGACACGCTTCTTGGTAGGTGACGCGGGCGCTTCATCTTCGTCAGCCGTGCTGTTAGGTAAGGCTGCAAATTCGCTTTCTGCTTCACTCTCCTCCACTCCACCAGCAGGAATGTAATCATCGTCCTCGTCCTCAACGCTAAGATCGATCGGCACTAGATGCATGGGAATGTACGACATTCGGTACTCCAATTCTGCATCAGTCGTCCTGTGGGTGCGAGTGCCATGTATTGCCAAGATGAAATCATTTTCACGCTCAGCTTGGGCTTCCTGGCTCAGTGGCGGTTCCTCACTTCGTAGCCTCATCTCTCGCACAAGCATTGCTGGAGCGAGATTGCGGATGAATTTCTTCGCTCCTCCCAAGCATCTCCAATCGAATGCATCTGCAGCAAATGATCGCAAAGCTGCGAAGTCGATTTCCTGGTCCCATCTCAAGCTCTGTCGTAACCTTTCCACCTTGTCCGGCGCAGATATGCAAGGGTGAGTGTAGTAGCCCAGCACTTCCTGGTTCGGGAAGTCGTTCGGTATCACCAGCTTCGTGTTCTTCCTTGAGAAGAACTTGGACTCGTTTGTCACGATTTGATGTTGAAGTCGTTCTCTCCACGCAATCAGTCCCTCTTTGTCCTTCCTTCTTGCCACATCGCATAGATCGCGTCCAAATCCTGCTCTCGCCGCGTCGCATGCTAGCTTCGGTCCGCATCCAGGGATACCTTCTGTGATGTAGTCTCCTCCGCTCATGAGTGCGACTAGTATCATGCCTTCTCTATCCAGACCACTCTTTTCTTTCGTCTCCTGTGCGCGGTAGATGTTGACATGCGTCGGGACCTTGCTTGTGCCCTCAGCACTCCAGTTTTTCAGCGTCACGCCGCTCCCAAACATCAGAGTATCCACATCTTCACTCAGCACCGCATCTACAAGGCCTTCTCTCTGCAAAAGAGCGCATTCTGCCTCCGCTTCGCCCGGCGCAACATGCCATGGGAAGCCAAAATGCTTCAGCAGCTGTTTAGCCAAGAACTCCGGGACAGATGCGACGCGTACACCAGGTCCTCCAACTTTCTTGTTACGCTTGAAGGTAGGCTTGTTTGGACCATCGAAGACGAAGAGAGGATGGATGTTGAGGGAGAGCAGGCGAAGAAGTCGGTAGTAGAATGTTCGCAGAGCAGGGTTCGATCCACCTTTGGAGGCGAGGATTTGGAAGAGCCAGATGCTGGTATCTATGGCAAGTCGGAAGGGTCTGTCGTGCTTGATGAGGTGGTCAGAAGAGAGTTTGATCAGTGACAGTCGTTGGCCAGGCCCAATTTCCTTGAAGATGCTGCACTATGGTCAGCTCATGCGGGTGTCCTCGACTGTATCAATGGAATCCGAGGCTCCTACCCATGAATACCCATCGCCTCTCCATACAGCAAGAAGCCAGATCATATATCTGCTACCGAGCCATTGTTAACATCGCACTGAGTTATGCCTGTTAGAGGTCGTGTCAGGTTCGCGATTGTGTTAATGTTTGGTTACCATGGCGATTGCCGTACTTTCGACGCCCTTCACGTGGCGCGATCCGACCGCTGGACGGTCGCGTCAGCACGCAGCTACCGATGATAATAATAATAATATATCCATGCACGTTATTTGTACGCGACGCGACGGTTAAAGAGACGGAGTGCGAGGCATCAAGGTGAAGGACGCAGAGAAGCAGCGTGATGGCAAGGCGACAACACGCGACAATCATCTCGAGAAAACTTCCCCACGATCGAACAGCTTCTACTGACTCACGGATTGCGATATGGCACGGGTAAGCGACGTGCGCACGTCTGAGGCGCCATGTAGTAGAGATTCGTCGCCGGATCCTCTCGAGGCACCCACTTCGCCCGTCATATCGCGTTCAGCACGTAACACGCCGGCAATACAACGGTCGCCGTCACCAGCACGACGACGAAAGGTCGGCCGGCCACGAAAACAAGGCACACCCTCGAGAACACTCATCCTCGATACTCCAAAGGGCGGCGATGCGAGCCCGTGGCGCATCAAAGTGACAGTGGAAGCGGAGCCGCAAGATGGGAGTCCTGGAAAGCGCTTTGCGAAGACCACAACACTCCCACTCAACGATTCGCTCAGCAAAAGAGAGAGCAGTCCTACGAAGCGCAAGTCGCCCAGAAAAGATACGCCTCCAGCAGAGCCAAAGAGAAGAGGAAGACCGCCAAAGCGCAAGGGAACACCGATCAGAGATGCGAGGCCTCCGAGACCACAGCCTGCACCCGAGACTGATGTTGCCAAGGACATCATCGCGAAGGCAGTGTCGCATACTCCCGGTAGGGGGGTTTCTGGACGACTGTCAGAGTTGGAGGAACCTGGCTCTGATCGGAGTAAAAGGCTGAGCTACGCTAGGGAGGAATTGGACCAGGCATTGCAGGATGCTGTACGCATGTCGGATGCTCTTCAGGATGCGACACGCATGTCGGACGCTGCTCCAAGATGTGACGCGCCTGGTGACAAGACTGTTTCTATGAACGAAGACTTCAGCATGATTTCGTTCGACTCCCTTCAAGCTACGAAGGAGCACGGTCTGTCCCATAGCTTGAGGACGATACCCGAGGCCGATAATTCTGCTGTTACAATCTCGTACATGAACTCTTCGCCGCCCAAGGCATCATATCCAGACTTGTCGCGCAAAGCCGAGAAGGCGAGGATAAGCATCGAGAAGTCAGCCACGTTGCAACATGATCCGATGAACTGGCAGCCTACTCAGCCAATGTCCAGATCGTCTCCACAGATCAGACCCTCATCAATGCTGAACAATTCGCGTGGGAAAGCGACGAATAAGGAGGTATTACGACAGAGGTATGAGCTTATGAGTACAAAGCTCGAAAAAGTGCCAGTACGCAGAGGAAGTGTGGTTGACGAAGAGATGGGCAACGAGGCTAACAATGACAACGACGGCGGCGATCAGGAGAGAAATCAAGTTGTGCAGCAAGAAGAGGCTACTGCTGACGAAGACGCTGCAGAAGATCTCTGGCAGATCGAGGCTTCACGAGAAATAGAGAATGGGCAACACGACAGCAGGCGACCGAGACCTGGTCAAATAGAGGCTGGTGATGAGCAAGTCCCGGAGCCACAGCTTCAAGATCTGTTCGCTGGACAGCCAGAAAAGCCTCCTCGGCCCAAGATTCCGCGAACATGGCGAAGATCATCTGGCAACGACTTCCAATATGTTGATTCGCCGGCACACGAGCCGGCTGCTGGCGACGTTGAGCAAGCTGGTGTTCAGGATGAGCGTAGGAGCTCCACTGATAGCAGTGGTGTACTTACGCCTCCGGAGATGGATGACGAGGTAGACGAAGCAGATGCGGACGAAGAAGAGGAGGAGAGTGATTTCGAGCCAGATGCAGAAGCGACCAGGGTTTATGAGCCACATCCTGCTGCGACAGATGTGCAGGAAGAAGCAGATGATCTTGATGAAGTGATGCACGAAGCAGACTCAGATGATGGTCTCTCTCCTGACGGCGGGGACACCGGCAATGTCTCCGCCAACAACCAGCCTCAAGTCTTCAAAGCGAAGCAGGGACCCAAAAGGAGAGGTCGGCCGCCACGAAAAAAGGCCATGGACTTAACGGAACTGCTCAATCTGGATGCTGCTGACAGTCCAGTCAAGGCAGCTGCTCCCCAAATCCAACCCGGCCAGTCCAGTAGGCCATTCAGGCATACCGGCAGCTCTTCATCCCAGAAAAAGGCAAGTTCAGTGCAGCAGCAACGAGTAGACAGTGGCATTGATAGCAGCCATAGCTCGGTCAAGACGCACAGCAGTCCCTTACGCAGGAGCTTACTCAGAAGCAGTAAGATGCACGGAAGTCCATCCGTGGCTGAAAAAGGTGTACAGTCAGCTCTCTCGCCCGGCATGCCTACAAAACTGGGCAGACCTCGTTCGGGATTCTTTAGGACCGATCGCCAGGACGAGGAAGGCGATACAGACAGCCTTAGCGGAAAGACGCCAGATCAGAAACAGCTGCTTCGTGAGGCGAGATCTAGAGGTCGAACACAGTTGCAATACATTCAGGATTATGCTGGGGATGACAGTAACAGCCAGGATGTCGAGATAAAAGACGCTGCTGAGATTGATCAGCGCCCGCAGAATTCTGATTCTCACCTCGATGGTCAACAGGACATGGAAGACCACGAATATCTCACAGAGCCGAGCAAGAGCTACGAAGAGCGACTGAACCTGGATTCACCTACCAAAGTGAAAGTCAACTTCAACGACTCTCGCACCAATTCTTTGATCGCGCCGTCGACCAGACACTTCCCTCCACTATTCGGCTCCACTCAAGCATCACGAGCTGTAAGCATGCCGGAACAGTCTACAAAACGCGAAGACTCACCAAGCACCATCACCCTCATCGACAAAAAACGCGCCCTGACTTCAACTCAAACCGGCCTACTCACGCGTCTCTCCACATCATTCTGGTCCGCCGTAACACACTCCATACCTCCCAGCATCACGCCACAACCCCAAACGCACGAGAAAGAAGAAAAAATACTCCAACCAGAAAGCATGGACACCCATTTCCGCCCTCACCTCCGAGCCCAACTCCGACAACGCTACGGCGTCGTCCCCGACTGCTTCCCCTGGACAATGTACCACATGCGGACACTCCACCGTATGCTCAACTCCCTCTCCAGCCGCTCCGACTCACTGATCCCCCGATCGGGCCGTCTCCCGCAATCCATCTCCGAACTCGTCGGGACGGAGCAAGTCTCGGTAACGGGATATTCGTGGCGCTTCACGCGCGCACAGGCATATGTCGTGTGGAGTTTCTTCCAGCTTCGTATGCCGATGCATGTCATTGATAGGATGCGGAGAGGCGAGATACAGTGGTTGGGGGATCGGTGGGCGAAGCGGTACAGGGGGTATTATGATGAAAGGAGGCATGGTGATGATCCTGTTTTTAGGGTTGAGACGCATGGGAGGGCTGTTGCGGAGTGGGTTGACGCGCATGAAGGCGTTATTGGGATTGGATTTGTGGTGAAGATGTTGGGGACTGCTGTACGGGCTAATGAAAAGGTTGGGATCGTGTTTGATATGTTGGAAAGAGGGAATGCCATTGTATAGGGCTGTAGACGTGTTGTTGCTTGCTTTGGGAGAAATGTGATGAGCGTTTAGGATAAGATACCCCAGTCTCGTGGTTGTTGCTTTTTTGAAAATGTTGCTTATGATCTGGTTCGTTGGTTCCAATTGCAGTTTGTCGCAGATTTCGCGCATTGTGGAAAGGATACATTTCGTTCCTGGTCATAATCCGTTCTGCTTGATATGCTGTCGTTGATCACTTTGCTTAGCAGAAGTCACGCAGTGTCCCGCTGGCGATGCCATGGGTTGTACCTGGTAGATAGGATCCGGTTTCCGTCGGGCATCTCGCAGGCTGAATGATCCCAATCGAAGTGTGATTTGATGGACAGGAGGTATGCTTGGCAAGGCTAAGCTGCCTGCTGATGGCCATTCCGAGTTCCGCAGATGCCAGGCGGTGAGGATATCGATGCAGCGTGTGTTGGGCATCCACATGTCATCGGGTTGGCGGCCTTGGCTAGCTAAACAGTTCCCTCACTTTCTGGCAGGAGACGAGGCGCATCGTACCTGGTCTGGTGTGAAACTCAAATTCGGCATCCTTGCTTGCTCATTATTTTGGGCTTCTTTTCCCGGCCATACAAAAAGGCTACTCGTTTAGGCTTGCGATCCCCTTTGACGGTCGCGGTTCCTGTTGAGTCCTCAAGGACCTGCGTTTCATTGTCTGAAATACGTACGTAGATGCTTGCAGGTGTAGAATAATATCATTGGTCCTTAGCGCGTTGCGACTGCGACGTCAACGGTCTATACGTGCTCGATCACACGATTGGCAACAAGCTGAAATACTGAGGCACTTGGTAAAGGCCGCACTCGAAGGCGGTTGTCGTTGGGCGGTGGCGAAAGTGTTGTGGTAGATGTTCTTCATGCAAGGTTCTGTTCGGAAAGATCAAAAAGCGATTGTCGACGTAGAATGCAACGCAGAGTCTGGACTAGAGCGCTACTTGGGTGGCGTGACAAGCGGTAGTATTAGTGTTCTGCGGGTAATGGCCTCGGATCTGCTTCCAGCAGTGCCGGAGCAACGCCCCAAGGTGATCCAGGCAAGGCTCTCGCCAAGCTCAAGGGTCTCTCGCCTCCCAGTCCCCGTGGCGTTGCCTTGTGGATCCATGAAGAAGGGAACTGCTCTAGACGGGATAAGCACGCAGGCACCCGACCAGGGCGCATGTGAAGACCACATACTTGATAGTCTCGAGGCCGACAGCAGCAAGCTTGCGGTCACATGGACGATATATCACGGGCGATGATGTTGTCCGATGTCCGAGATATGAGCGGAAGGGGTTGCACAACGACGATAGTAATGGGAGTTTCGATGAAGTGATATCCAATGGTTGTATTAGAGTTTGACCAGATATCGTGGAATGCGGTAGAATCAGTACGGGGCCCCGGTCGTCTCAGCCGTTAGCTGCATAAGCAGGTCCGTCAGTCTTGCCGGGACGGGGGCTCGTCGGGTACAGTTCAGTCAGTCGAAGTGCGATGATGGTGGGTAGACCCGACTGGATCGTTCACCTGCCGCATCGTCGCCACGTCCTCCTGCAGCATTCACTTTGTTAGCACCTCGGAATAGCGGTAGTGTCCCACGCGAGGGCGACGGGAAGGTGGTGCAGCGATCCATCATGGGTAAGCGAATGCAGGCGGATAGGAGATGATTCGGTTGTTGGCCGTATGCCCAACGGACAGCGTCGCTTTGGCCAGCTCGATCGCTGTCCTGGTACTCGCTCTCGGCGGCTACGTCGAAGATCGCAGCTAATTGCGCTACGGGAATGGGGCTGAGAAGATACTACACCTGTTAGACCCGTATGTAGGCGGACGTCTCGTTCCCAATCCGATCTTGCACGGTGAAATGTCAAGTGTCAAGCGCGCGAGCATCACTGGACACGTCGATGGTCGTGCAGCTCCCTTCGTTATTGGTGCTCCGGCACTGGCTGCCTTTTTCTGCCGAACTCGATCGAGCAGCCTTCTCGCGCCTTCCACAAAACTCTCGCAACTTCCATTTACAGAATCTCAACCACCAAAGTAGCAGGCACACTCCCGTCCGATCTAATTCAAGAGTCAGCGTCCAACGGGCATTGCAACCTTAACATCGGCAAACACCCGAAAGTCATATTGGATGCGACTGAGGAAGTGTATTCTGGAATCAGCCAGTCGCAGTTCATCACAGATGCAATGGCCTCTCCTGCATCGCTCACTGCCGCCAGCAGGTCTTCCGCAGCGCGCAGGACTTCAGACAAGGTGACAACTCATTCATCGTGAATTTACAAAGCGCCCAGGACTCACGCCGTACGACAGGACAAACGGAAAGGGAGTGGAGACTCACATGGTGGTGGTGGTGAGCCCTCGAGTTCTCGCAAGGTCGTCGATGTAGCATGCTATCCATGTCGAAAGCGAAAGGGCAAGGTCAGTTGTACGCGCGCGGAGCTACCTCAAGCTCACACTGCTGATTTCTGTCAGTGTACGGGCGAGCGGCCCACCTGCGAGTCTTGCCAGCGCCGTGGCCTAGAGTGCAGCTATGAGCACGATCAGGGTCTCACCCGAATAGGTTCTTTGAAGGTGAAGCTCGAGTCAGAGACCGCTCAGCTCGAGGCCAGAACATATCTCCTCGAACAGCTGCGTATCCGGTCTAACAACGATGCCGCTCTGCTTCTTGCCCTTATTAGACTCGGTGCAGATTTGGACACGCTGGTCACACGCGTGAAAGCTGAGCCCGACCTGGCATGGGCCGCCTCAGTTGACCCTAACGCCCCCGATTTATCTGGCTTCAAGAAGTAGTGAAGGCTCTTGTGTTGCTCGACCTCGTCCCCAGATCCTCGTTGAAGACAACACTTCCAGGCGTGTTTTAGGGCTGGCAAGTACGATGCGCATACGTCGACATCGACGGCAGTTGTGCCAATGCTGCTGCAAAGTCAAGGCACCGCCGACTCTCATCATCCAATGCATGGCCTCAATCTTGCACGCTGGGGAGCTCCATCGCAGCCGCGGAGAACATCGACGCTGGTATGGACCTGCTTCCGAGAGGCAATTGACGGTACGAGATGGATACAGACTAACTGCGCCGTCTCGTGCCTTTTTCTGGAGCGGATAGGCGAGAATTGTGTTGAGGATGATACCTCGAGGATATTGCCCTGTTCCATCGACTTGTGGCAACTGGCAAGCCGAAGCGGAATCGGGATCGAACGCCAAGCCTTCTCACAATCGCGCGGATGCGCGTCATCATGAAGCGCCTCTTTCGCCGTCACAACAACCATGCATGTGATTACCTTCCCGTCACCGAAGATTCATGGCTGGCCGGTATTCGAGTAACAAGCTGAACTCCGGAACGCCCCGGGCGCGGCATGAATGTGGCAGGTGGCATGCTCGTTGATCATGCCGCGACCGCTCGATCTAGACCAAAGACACTACCTAGTACCCAATCACTCCTAGCACGGCCGATGAGCCACTCGAACTGCGTTTCGGCAGATGAGCATCCTGTTTGCAGACAGTGATATGCTCGAGTACATTGTTCATTGGATCTTTTACATCGTCCATCGTGCTGAACAAGCTCCAACACCAAGTGCCTATGTCCAGGCACCGCTATTCAAGCGTACCATTCTGTAAACTCATATGCTATGCCTCACCCGAAGCAGAAGGTCACGGAGAAGCGCATATGATCATAATAAGTTCTGCCTTGCTCATTCGTCCACAGTCTGGACTTGGATATTATGCACGCCATTGATCACATCTGCTTTGCTCCACGCTACGCCACTGCTTTCGGCGCAGACAACGCGATACTTCTTCGTGCCATCGGCAGGATCCTGCTTGGGTTCACCTTCGAGGTCGGAGACAGTTTTCTTTTTGGCTCCGCGTGACCTCGTTACCAGTCACATTCTCTACCACGTTTATTAGTCTTTCCATCAATATTGTGTCTCCGGATGTGTAGATCACGCCCTGGGCTTCGGGGTAGTCTAGAGCGATCCTTACAGCCAGATGGCCAATGTCTTGATGCGCTGTCACTGTCGATTTCGTTCTCCCAACTACCTATATCGGTCACGACAGCCCTCCCAGCGTTCACAAGGCCAAAAGCTGGTTCGAAGAGGAATGAGATGGACATGCCAATCGAGACGATGACTTCCGATAATATCGCAGTCGACTCCGAACTCCCATGGAAAGTATCTTTTGACGTTGCCTGCAAGTACTGCTCTGGCAATCTTAAGCTGCTTCCCTGGCGGAGCGTAAATTCCTAAACAGCAGATCACGGTCTCGTACTCGGCAAAGATTGTGGCCTAGCTCAGTCTCCGCTTTCTTAACCACATCGCCGCTGACAGGCGCGACGTTCCAGGCTTGTAGGGTTCCCAGCTGCTCCAGCTTCTTCGATCGCAACCATACAGATATCGTGGTGCTGCCTCATGGTGGATGCGTTGCCAGACTTCTGACCACCTCGTCTCCAAGCTCACCAAGACCGAGGACTAATATCAATGCGACCATGGTGAAGACTCTGATGTTGGTCGTGCTTGCCGAACTAGGAAGCAGTATGATATACTTATCAGCGAGAGCGATGACTTTATCTCCACCGTTATCTCCGCGGCATCTTGGCCAAGATCGCTCCATATTCAGGGCCTCGCGATTGCATGTCGTGCTCTACCCACAACATGCTCTCTAGCGTGATCCGAAAAAGCGGAACATACTTGGCTACATGTATACTGGATGAGATCAAGAATCAAGAGTACGTCGCGTCTGCTGCTTGTGTTCCTGAGAGCCACTTTTCTACAACTATCAGTCTCACTTTCACATATGCCAAGCACGCTTCCCTCGCTCTTTGAGCTACGCGTGTATTCAAGCGCTTGCCACAGTATAGATACGAGAAGCGTTCCGCTTTCTCGATCACCCATGCATCCGCCTCTGCAACGCGAGATTGAGGCTCGACTCTGGCTTGCAACGAGCTAGGTTTCTTTGAGAGTCTTGCGTGCACCACATGACAAAAGATACGGCTCTGAAGCCGATGTATTGCGCCGTCTACAACACTTTTCGGCGCCGCATTATGCCTGAATTCCTGGTGAGTCGATTGCGACTGCAGCTTCTTCGCGGCAATCTGCTTCAACATGATATCAAAGTTGCGCCAAGAGTCCCGCAAAACGAAATAGACAGCCCGCTACTCGCTATCACAGAAAAGTCTGACTGAGGCATGCCTGCATGGAAGGCATTTCAGCTACTAGTAGTACTTAGAGGTCTGATATAATTCCGTGCCTGTATCCTAGTGCCATGCCTATGCTTCACTGCCATGCCTATAACCTCGTTCTCGAAACCCCACTGGGCCGTAATCCTGATCAGCTGTCAAAGCTATTAAACCACGGCATAGAAGCACCAAGTCTCGTGTGCGCCATACCCATCACCCAAGCAATGCCGGCAGATTGCTCTTGATTCCCGACGCGCCTGCTCCATTTCGTGCATCGTCTGCATCCCCTAGTGGAGACTCTGATACGACTTGACCTTCTCCCACAGGTCCGCATCTTGCTCGACCTTGACCTCCCGACTGGTGTCCAGCTCATTGAAGCGGCGGAGGTCCATGTCGCGGTCTAGCAACGGAACCACATACTTGTCGAAGGTCTGCCAGTAAGGATTTTCCAGATGGTACCTTTGTGTGGTCAGTCCAGAGAGGTCATGCATGCATCATTTCAATTTATTTCAGTTCACGAACTTCTGGCTGCTTTCTTTCGCGTATCGCTCTACGATGGTGAAGGCTCGCGGGTCCTTGTGATCTTGCATCACGAACCTACGAATGGTGAGTACCGTCGGAATCAAAAGTGAGTTCTGCGACTGCGCATACCATCCGAGAGTCTCAACATCCTTGCTGTAGACTTGGCTGGCTTCTTGAAGCTTTGCGGTCAATTTCTTGATAGCATCGGGGTTGTCCTTGGCATAAAGATGCACGACGAGGGTGTACGCCGGGGCGGTCATATCGAGTTGCTGCTTATTGATAGTCAAAGTGGAACTGTTCTTTATGTCGTGTGAAGTAGAATGCTTCGCGAGTTACAAGCAAACACAGAATAACTGCACTAGCGTTGTTGTTGCTGTGAAGGTGGGCTGTTCTTGACGAATGAAGTGGCGCTAAAGTCGGCCCGTTCACGGCTTGTAAAACCTCGTTGTGGAAGGTGGAACCCATGACGGAGTCAAAGAAGGAGGAACGGTGGACGTCGGTGGTCCGAAAAGACCAAGTACATACATGTGAATTACATGAAATATTATTGGGGTGCCCCGAATCGCTGTAACGCTTCATCATTCTCCGCCAGACGCCATCGCTCGTGCGGGAAATGTCATTACGCAGTCTAACATGCAAGTGCTGTGAATGCCGAACTTATTTGCTTACTGTCGTTGTGTCGGTAGCATATTTGCTCTTCGATCTTATCAAAGGTCCATACTTGTAGAAGAGATACGGAACCGGGACAAGCGGCACCGAGATGCAAGCCAGAATCGTGAGCGTATAGTGAACTCCCAGGTTCTCATAAAACGGCACGCCTACAACCGTCATGCCTCCTGCTGCGACGTATCGGATCAAGGTCAGCGATGCCAATGCTGATGCTGCGAATGACTCGTAGCTGTCGATGATGTACTGATAACAGGTGATGAAGACACAGAGAATGCCGTAGCCGAATAAGACCCCTGCTGCAAGTGGTGACCAGATCGAAATATCGGGATACGCCGTCCATGCCATCCAAAAGAGCGAGACGGGAATGGCGATGCTTCCACCGAGCATACTGTACCACAGTCGAAATTCTGGTGGCAATCGGTCGCCGCCTTGTTCTTGTATCTTTTTAATGTCTCGCTTGGCCCATTTGTAGATAATTGGTACCAAGGCGCTCGCGCCGAACAAGCCGACCACAATGTTCAGGAAGCAGATTCCCGTCAACCCTTGAGAGATTCCATACGTGTCTTGGAAGATATAGGTGTATCCATCTAAGAACGTGAAGAGCACGATATATATTACTGTCAGATACAGTGCTAGCAGGATAATGATCGGCTCGCGGAAGGTCAACAGGAAGGGCCTGTACAGGGCACGTTTCAGCCGCGTAGTCAGAGCTTCTTGGCGGACTTCAATGGCTGCTCGGTAGCGGTCATCGCCTGTGACAGCTCGCAAGTGCTCGGCTTTCCACTTGAGCAATGTCTGTGGATAAGTCTCGGGCTGAAGAGCACAACACAGACCAAAACCAGGCCAGAAATGATCAGTGTGATCCATTCCACCCATCGCCACGATAGCGCCGATGACTGTGCAATGTAACCTCCGATGACCGGTCCAAGTAGAGGTCCCGTGAACGCAGCGTTGGCGAACACAGGGAACGCAAAGACTCGCTCAAGCGGGTTCCACATGTCACTAATGCTGCCTCCTGCACAGGTGAGCGGCGTGCTGCCAAAAAGTCCAGCCAGAAAGCGAAAGGCGAGTTGTGCTCCTATGTTCGGAGCCAGAGCGCTTGCCATAATGAACACCATGTACAGTGCAAGTGTTGTTATGTAGACTGGATTGCGACCGACCGTCTCGCTGATAGGTCCAGCGAACAGCGCGCCCGCGCCAAAACCTATCAAGAATAGTCCAGTCGCCAGGGATTCCACCACCTCAGCCACATGGAAGTCCTCTGCTGCCTGCGGCAGAGCACTGCTGTCGATAGCGCTCGCAATACCAACAACGCAGCCAATGCTAGCCACGAGGAACGTGCACCCAATACGCTTCGTCATCGGCCAGTTGTGAGGATCTTGTGGATCGTTTTCACCCTCGTATCCAACAACAAAGACATTACCTGCTCCACCTTCTCTTGTCGTACGTTTTCTGATCTCTATGCCGGTCAAGACAGTACCTAGTGCTGTGCCTGTAGAATGTTGCGTCGTGGTACGTGACAGCGTTCTATTCTGTGCGAGCTCGAAGTCTTCATCGTCGTCTTCGTCTTGCTCTTCGATCTCTTCGGCTGGTTCTGCAGGCTCTCGTTGTTCCCGTACCATTCCATGCTCCTGCTGTCGAGTGGTAATGCTGGCCAGATCTCGCGTGGCATAACTCGTTTCAGGCTGTGAGCTTTGTACCTGCGACTCGGATTGCGCGAAGTCACCACGTTCAACGTCCTTCTCGAGCGACTTCTTCTCCTCATCCGTTGCTGATGTTGATGACGATCGAGGGTCCGCATTGACGTTCTTGCTACGTCGTAGCGCGTCTGCCTTCTCTTGGTCTCTACTCAATTGCGCCTCCACAGCTCGCCTGAAGCGCCTGTATTGCAAGACTGACTGCATTTTTGGCTCGCAACTCTTCTGTCCCAAGAAAATACCGCTGGCGTGGGGAAGACTGGCTGAAAATGCAGAAACGACAAAGAGTGTACACACGCTAAGTACTTGCCTCCAAAGAAATCGGTATCCGGCACAGGAGCGACACGTGCATCATTAGTAAAAGCCATGATAGTCGACGGCCTGTACAGGCTCGTCTGCAGATTTTTCCCGTTGAGCCGAAGAAGCACATAGAGAAGAACGGGAAAGTGTAAAGGCAGAGTACGACGCTTGAGGATTGAAGGATCCAAGCTGGAGCAGCTCCGAGCGCCAAATCATGTATGACGTTTTTCCGAGATGTGTCCGAGCAAAATTCGATCAATGAGTCAGCAACCTTGTAAGTTGAACTGCAGAAAGCAAGCCGCATTGCCCTTGCTGGTACCGCGCACTGCACGCTTGGTCACGAGACATCGTTGTGACAGAGCTTTCGCAGGGGGTGCCACTCTCCGCGAGCAGGAGACTCACATCCGACCTGCCATTGGCGACCCAGTGCCATAATCATAGTGATGCCAACGACCAGAATGTACAGGTTATGGCGCAGTTTCTTGCTCAATATTTGCTAAACTTCACCCGCATTGCCTGCAAAGCGTTATGCCTGTCGATGTATCACATTTGATATCTGAAGTGGATATTCTCAAAGTCCGTCATGTCCTCTTCGGCGTTCAGTCGACCTATACGATCAGCATCGCCCTGCGATATGCCCAGCTCGACGACTTGACGATCTCTACGTCTGTTTTGATATTGGTACCACATTCTCCAAAGTACCATCAGTGTCAGCTCGAGGCCGTACACAACAGCACACCCTGTGAGACCGGGTATGTAATCAGGCGCGTCCTTCTCCTGGAACAGCTGAGCACCGACAGCATTTCCAGCACAATAGCCAATGAAGAGCAGTGTTGCAGTGACGCTCTTCTTCGTTCTGCCAGCAACGTTCGAAGGTAACATACTCCACATCAGTACACCCGGGAGCGTGCCCGTCGTTGTCATCAGATAGAGGCCCCATCTGGTCCAACGTAACGTTGGGTCATTCTTGTCTGACAAGGCAAGTGCTAGCATTCCCGAGAATGCTGGCATTAGCGAGAACATCATCCAGTAGAAGCGAAGATTCTTCCACCTATAGCATGTAATGCCAGCCAAGAGAAACCAAACAATGGAGAAACCATGCTGCGGAATTGTGCCCTTGATCAGAGTCTCCTCAGAAGTGAACCCAAAAGACTTGTAGACGAGGTTACCAAACGTCGTGGTACCTCCATTCGGTACCGCAAACGCAAAGTTGACGAAGAAGAAGAAGGATGTCTGAGGGTCTCGAAGCGCAATACGAACCTGGCTCCATTTCCATTCCGCATGCTTTTGTCGATCTGAACCAGTCTGATTAGCCACGATGCGAGCTGCTGCCATGCGCTTTTCGCGGTTAGACAACCAAAACACCTCGCGCGGTGTGCCAAACACAAAGAAAGCGAGTATGCCCAGGAGTATTGTCAGACCACCAAGGAAGAATGCAATGCCTCGCCATGCGGCGAGGCCGTCGGGGTGCTCGTTCGCAGAATCTCCAATAGCATAGTTGATCAAGCCTGAGATGACATTCATGCCGGCATTGGCTGTGCCCCAGATGACAGCGCGGAGAGTATGCTCTTTTGTGGTATAGAACGCGCCAGTAATCAGCAGGAAGGCCGGGGAGATTGTGCACTCGAACATGCCTTGGAGAGCTCTAAGGGCCATCAAAGATGCCCAGTCGTTCGTAAAGCCGATACAAAGCACGATTATGCCCCAGATCGTGATAGCAATGCCTAGAAAGCGACCAACATGGAGTCTTTGCATCAGGTAGTTGGCGGGTGCTTCTGATACCATGTACGCAATCTGTTACGTCAGTCAGCGGCTGTCGCAGGCAGGCGAGAGACCCGGTTACACACGTAGAAGATCGTGGTCAACCAGGAGAATTGCTGTCCTTCAATGCCTAAAGGTCGTGTATGTCAGCCCTGACTGTGATTCAGATCAGACTCAACGTGTCTGCGTGGACTGGGCTCTCTGTCTCAGCGAGACTCCCACTGCAAGCTTCATGGCTACATGGAGCCTGGACGCGGTGTTGATACGTTTTCTTGCCTACCAGTATCTCTGCGGATGCCAAAGACTGACATGACACTCGTTGCGGTCTTGTCTGCCTGTTGTGTGCCATAGCAAAACCACATCAGCGGTAGGAGCCACAGGTCAATCTTCCACCGTAGCCTGCGGAATTCTGCTGGCGTATATTGGTGCTCAGCTTCGATGGTATCCAGAGCAATCTTGTGTACCATAACACCTTCGTCGATCGAGGGCGCCTCGTCAATCTCGACGTCGTCCTGATATTTAATGTCTCGGCAAGTTTTGTCGGTCGTGTTGGGTAATACGCTTGCTGGCTGAACATCATCAGCATGGCCAGCCATAATTGACAGAGGAGTTTGCTGAGTGCTTCATAATCATCAGTGCGATGGACGGTAGCTTCATATGTCGAATGTCGTCGGGCTGTACATATGACTGTTAGCATTTTCTATCAATCGATATACAACATCAATTGGGCTTCGGCCACGGGTGGGTTGTTGGCCTATCTGCCTTCTCAAGTGGCTCGTGCCGGGGAGTCAAGTCGGTAGACATGGCCGCATGCAGAGACAAGACGACAGACGCCAAATCGGGACGTGTTCTATCTGTTCTTGTGGAGCTTGAATGAGGCTCGACCTTTCGTCAGCAATTCAATGTGCTATGTGATTGTCATACGTGAACAGTGATATACAACTACGCTTCCGTTGCGTAAACAGCCTCGAACGCGTCCAATCTGGGATAATTTCACGCAGTCCCATTTCCTGAAGTAGACTCGTCAACGTCCGAATGTCGTAAATGGTATTAATTGCGCCCTAGTCCGCAGCGCTCCTGTATCGTGACTGCAGTGCGAGCAGTTTGACAGATCCTACTATATCGAACCTGTCACCAGAACTCAAAGAGCATTGCATCGGACTCTGGTCTCGTAGACCCATCCTCGATGTGAATGGATCATGCATGAACACCGTGTGATGGTTGAAAGCATTCAAGTCGGTGGACTTGTCAAACGAACTGTTGTGTATGTACGGATTCGTGAGGGCGTTGTGCATAGCCGGGAGGACGGTTGCCAAGCCTGTGAAACTGGGCTTTCTGTTGCGGCCCGAGGTTGAACCTCCGTCCTTTGCGAAACAATATCCGGCGCAGCCACCGCAACTCAAGAGAAGCTGCCCTGAGGTCTCACAGGCTACACCATGTGACATACTATCATCATCATTGTTGAGCGGCCGATCATGTGCTCATAACAGGCACCTTTCTTCCAATTTCCTTGGCGATCCATCTTTTTCGAGGCGGCACTACTCCCGCAATGGACGATGTACATAGTTGATTGCACAGCAGTATGAAGTACAATGGAGCGACATCCGCGAAGATCGGGCGCATATCCAGTGCTACCGCGAAAGCACTCAACGCCCGCCACTTTGGCCTCTCGAGCATATCTGCGCAAGAAGTAGTCTCATATCTGGATTCTGCTTGGACGTGGCAGATCGATACCTGTGTGCAGCTTGTATCTTTTTTGCAGCAGGTGGAGCTGTAGAGCCAGCGTCACATGACTATCATGATGTGCATGCAGAAGTTGTCTACATGGAGTGCAAAAAAGTGTCAGACGTTGTCCTTCATGTTATGAGCGAGCAAAGATGGTACAGGAAGAGCGCACAGTGGTTGTGCTATCACAGTATCGGGATGTGCGGCACACCAAGCGATAGTGGCGGCGCTGGCTGATTCTAAGCGTCATGCCGAGTATGCAGATTGGGAAAAGAGCAGAGTCGCCACCTCGAGCGTACTAGCAGGGAGTTGATAAGGACATTCCTGACCTTACTCTCTATGAATGCACCTTTACATTACAACGCAGATTGCATGCTAACGATGCAGAGCATTCAGAGGTGGAAGCATGCACAGGTAATATACAAAAGCATCATCGAAATGCTGCCGACATCTGAATTGTCGTCACAGCAAGTTTTGGTGTATTTGGTACCTGCACTAGCGGCCGCGGAGCTCCGGCTGCGTCCGGAATACAGGATACTGCACACCCGAAGCTCTTCGATATTATCATTGCTTCGCTGTGTCCTCCAGCTTCACACACGCTTGCAAGTCTCGAAGGGTCCTCATTGCAAGCGTCTGAGTACTGGGCGCGAGAACATCGGTCTGGCGCCGCCCTTTGAGCACCGCGCGAAACTCTGTGGATTCCGACCAAGCTACATACCTCTGCCATGAGTCTTGGAGTTTTTGATCATGCTGCACCTATCATGAGCATTGTTCGATCTATGGTCGAGCTGAGACCCTTCCTGCTCTGCCAATGCGTGTGTAATGTGATGCCTGCGCTCTACGTGCAGGTGGGATTTATGCATAGCGGGCTGAAGCTCTGCACAGGGATAAAGCTCTCTCAGCAACCATTCGTCCCAAGTATAACGACGACTTCGAACCAACAACTGCAAAAATTGTCGTGAATGTTTTGGATCGTTCTGGATGAGCGATTCTGCGCAAAGCGAGGACGTCACGCGACAGAAGTACTGAAAAGCGCCCCACTTCGAATGCTTCTTACACTGCAGCACAACTTGATACACGGCCTTGTGTTGCCTTCTCATTGGTAAAAGAGCTGGAGTCAAAGCTTGGCGATGTGAGACCATGCCGTACCAAGACATTACCGTACATTTGCGCGCTATTGATCTTCGGATATCGCGGATACGCGGTGATCTGTAAGCTTGAGGAGATGCAAAGCACGTTACCCGAAGCTTCCGCCTACCATTCAGTCCAGTGCAATAACAAAACTGGAACCCACGACCGAGGATAGAATTTGTCGAGCTTCCGTCACATCTGCCACCCGTAATCGTTGCAATTCTTCGTCTTGGGAATCAGCAGCCATGAAATATACTTACGCGAGTGTTCTAGCGCTATACGCAGCATCGGCTTCCGCGCAAGCCAATGCTACTGGCGAACTTGGTGTCGGACCATACGCAAACGCAAGCCTCTTCCAGAACTCGCAGCGAGCCGCATCGAAGTCAGTGCCATTCAGTCTGTATTACCCATCCACCAACGATGCTCCAGCACCACAATGGACATGGACAGTGAGTAATGCGCATATTACATGTAGCCGTGGATTACATACTGAGCTTGTAATTACAGGTCAGCTTGAACACAGCAGACGTGCCCAACAGTGACATTCCCAACGCCCAAGCTCTCAACACTCGGTACAGCTTTGCATGGCCGAATGGTGGCAGCCTACGCCAAGCTGTGGCGGATAACGCTGGTCAGACAAGCACGAACCACTTTTGCGTGACGGTGGTGGACTCCTTGTTCCCATCAGACTCCACCAACGACTATGATGCGAATGATGAGGACGACCCTGACGACTTCACCCAGAATAGCTGCACGTCGGCACTTCGTTCCCGTTGCACAGACAGAATTCTTGAAGTCTGGAGAGATGCGGACCCGGACGTCAACGGATGCAGAGGATCGAACGTCAATCTTGACCACATCCATAATTGCGAGTGGGAAGTTGATGGCTACTCTGCTCAGACATATGGTATGATTACTAGAGTCTGGTTTGCAAGTGTGCATGCTGATCGAAACCAGATCTTCTCGCAAACCAGTCAAGAGCTGCAGCTGGAACGTTCCCGTTGCAGAGTGGCGCTGGGTTTGCCCACATCACTACCGAGGCCTACAACGGTGACAACATGACATATGTTGAGCAAGAGCGATACAGACTTCAGATGGTTGTAATCGAATCTGGTAAGGATCAGCAGTGCTTGCAGCACTGAAATTTGTGCTGACAAAGGTTCTTCCTCAGGCAACATTTTGACACCTCTTTGTATGCGAGTCGACACATCCGAGAAGGCCAGAGATCAAGCCACTGGTGCAGCTGAAGTAAGCGCCGCCTCAAATTTGTTTGCGGGCTCGTGGCTACTTGCAGCTTGCGCAAGTGCCCTTGTGGCTTTCTTCCTCTAGGAGCCATATTGAGCATAGCGACCTTGCTGCGACATAGGCTAGCGCTCTTCGACGTCTGTGGCCGCGCTATCGATCCTGGATCAATATTTAGACTTCTATGAGTTCAAAAGGTCATGGCGATCGGCAGTGGAAAGAGAAAGCGTTTCGTGAGACGAAGAAGAGCATGAGGACGAATTAAGATACGAGCATGTGTACATAACTAGAAGGACACAGACAGAGGACAACAGTGCCAGTGTCTATGTATAATACACTGTCGAAGCAAGAAAGCAAATCCTATTCATTTCAGCTTCTTGGTCGAGTCTGCTCACAAGGTCTTGGGATCGCAGACCATTGACCAGATTGCGAACGGAATATGGCTATATCGGCATTGCAATGATTTTGAAGGCGCCTAAACGGAGCAAGGACCGGGAGATTTCTAGAAGTCGTCCGTTGTCTGCTAACTAAGCATTATCGATGTAGTGGTGTAACGGACAGGCAAAGCTCCATATCAGCGTTGCACAGCTCATTACTGGAATGCACTCATTCATTGGCATGCACTCTCCCTTGCATGACACGACAAACAATACAGGAGCGTAAACAATCTCAACTGCAAACCGTCGCAAACACAACTCTTCCTTTGTCGTCGCGCCGAACAGTGATCATACACGCGACTGTTCCTTGTATATCTCCCCAATTGGCTGATTCGTAATATCGCAAAGCTCGCGGGCACAGCACCGATCACCTACCTTGCAATCAACGGATTCTGACAACATGCCACCCAAATCGCCCAAGAAGCGGAACATGTCCGGAGATGCCAATGCCAGCAGCAGTAAAAGGGCGCATTTTGAACGTCAGCCAGCAGAGTTCCGGCCCTCCGTACGTTCGAGAGCCCCCGACAAGAGTCGCAGCCGTGAAAGATCCGCCATACGCAAGCCAGAGACCGCCTCGGAAGCTGCCGTTCCCAAGAGAAGGCGTGTGCGAAGAATGGTCCCAGAGTCGAAGTTGGAAACCGCTTTCGTCCAGTATGCGTCCGCGAGTGAGGATTACTACGACGATACAGCTGGAGAATCTTCAGCGTACGAATCTGGTGCAGATACGCGCACGCCGACCGTGACGATGACAACGAAGCCGGTGCCCACGACGCATACGCCAGCGACAGCTTTGACGCCAACGGTACAACAGCTCAGCTTCAAGGGTGCGGGAAAGACCGCACGCGGACGGACTCCTTCGGTGAAGGAGACGAACCTTCTCATTATCAAAAGCGATACGCAGTCTAACGAGCTGCCCCTGTACAACATGGTGTTCCGCAAAAATGCTCCAGAGGCGGCCTCCAAAGATGATGTCCTAGCCAGGAGCGTCTCACACCTGGTCGGCGAGATAGCGAAGTTTGCACGAACGTTCTTCGACGTCACTATTCCGGAAACAGGTTATGCGAGAGAGGACTTTTTCTCTGGGCTTATGCTACCGGAGAATAAACAGCTGATCCGTTACTTGGGTTGCCTGGCGATCGCTGGTGAGAATGGACGCGACTGGTGGAAGGATCTGCTCAGCCAGGGACCTGAGCGGCAAGCACTGGTGATTGGTGTGCTTGGTCGTGCTCTGAAGGAGCACGTGTTCGGTGAGCTATTCTTTGGAGGAAGGCCAGACGAGGTCGAAGCCATTTGGCAGCAGGAAAAGAGCTTCGAGTCCTATGAGGATGGTAAGTGGTTATTGACCTTTGTGATTAAAAATTCTAACAAATTGCAGGCTTTACGCGAACAAGGTGGCGCGCAGACTATGTCAACAGGCAAGTGAACAAGCGCCTGCCCAGGAAGCGCGACGAAGCGCTCGAGGAAGCGTGCGAAGAGCTTGCCGCACGACTAGATACCATGTTTGAGCCTTTCCTGCAGGAGCCGCAGGCCACGAAAGGCAAAAGCAAGCCACCACCAAAGTCATTGCCACCTGCCGAGCAGCGTCGCAAAAGACTGTATGACATCGTCAAGTATGCAGCTGTGCTCGGTCGCTTGATGCATCAGGTGCCAGATGTCGTCTACTACTGGCCGCCAACATTCAAAGACGAGGAGTTTGAGCCGCGCCGTATGGAGTGCCTCAATCTGAGGGATATGATCCTGAGTTCCCCTTACACGAAGTCAACAGAGGACGGGTATCAGCGTGCAAAGCTCAAAAGCACAGGAGACGCACATCGAAGCGAAGCTATCGTGAACATCGTCTGCTTCCCAGGACTGATGGCGTACAGACAGGGCGCAGGTCTTGAGATAGATGACAAGGAAATCAAGCAGCGAGAAGCAACGGGAAGAATCGGCGATAAAGTCACGAGAGAAAGTGGATTTCGTTCTCGCGTCATCTGCAAGAGCGTCGTATTCCTGAAATGGGGTAGGCAGCGTCTACTGACCAGAGAGGCGGGCACTTCTGCTCATATCGATGCTGTCCGTGATGGTCCTGCCGGCATGAAGAAGTACAGTGAGGACATCAAGGGTTACAAGGAGCTGTCTGAGATCTGGCGGGAGGAGAATGGCATGGAATAGTAGGGCGGCAGTGCTGAACAGGCTGATCACCAAGTCGACGTGGTATCTTGATTTGCGCGGCTGGGGGTGGAGGAATATTTGATGCGCATTTCGGGCGAGACCCTTGCGAGGTTGATAGCTTGACCTAGGTTTTGATTGATCTTGAAGTGCTTGTATGCCTTGCGCCGAGTGCAAAGGTGCGATATGGTGGAGATGAAGTGGAGATGAAGTGAAGATGAAGTGAAGATGAGGTGAAGATGAGGTGTACAACCAGACGGCTGGAAGACTTCCGAGGCATGATTGCGGCTTCTACGGGCGGGCGGGCGGCTCGGCACCGGCCAGTCGATGCCCAGGTCGTTCTAGGCTTGGCGCGTGTGCTAGATTACATGTAACTTACTAGGTAGTCGCAACCTAACTGACGTCTACATGTCCAGCTGTCCTAGTGCTATTTACGGCATCTCCGTGGGTTGCCCGAGTCGCAATTCACCTTACTCACTAACGTATTAGCTTTGCGCAAGTGCAAACTCGCAGTCGGCCTCTTGCCCGACTCGACCTCACGCCTGCCGTCACCTTCGCTTCCGAGTGATTCGTACCGCACCTGTTTACCCTCCCGTCACCAGACTCGGAGACCCAGGAAGCCGATGATATACCGCAACCTCGACAACTCGGGTATTTCCTCTTGAGGAGTCTTTGCAGAGTGCAGGCGTGGGCCGGCTTAAAATTTCTGTGAAACGCATAGCGTACTTCGTCCAGGCTTTGGATAATTACCAGGTCCATCTGTGACGAGGCTCAACCCGGACGAGACTCTGGAACACAACTTAGCGGCGTCCAAGCGTGGCGGCTCCTGTACCACTGGCCATAATCCGGATGTCGCGAATCCTGAACCGCTGAACATCTTCTTCTTCTTAATCCTTTCCTCCCTCCTTCCTTCTCTTCCACCTCTCGCATTCGTGCGCACAATCACACCGACAAAGCAGTATGGGCAGTGCCTATCGACGGCCTCCGGTTGCAATCCGCCCAGCACCGCCAAAGGTGTTACCCGTCGTAGTGCAACGCTCAAAGACCTTCTTCGACCTGCCTGCCGAGCTTCGTGTCGAGATCTACAAGATAACACTCGAAAACGTGCAGCTGCAGATATTGCCATCGAGTACCCCAAATGACAAGCGACATCCACATGCATTGCTGTCCACGAGCCAGCAAGTCCGCAACGAGGTCCTGCCTATCTTACATGCCACATGTCCTATTCTATGCAACATTACCGACTTCGACTTCAGTGGACTACTCGAGTGGATCAACCGCATACCGCCTGAGCATGAGAACACTCTTACCAAAAACAATAATCTCACAATCAGGTTCAGTACTACGCTGCAACAGCCTCTCAAATCCATGGATTCTTTGCGAAAATGGCTCCACATGCGTGCTGATCCGCATCGAGCCCAGCCTGGGTGGCAATATGCTGGCCCGACTCCACCTTCCAAGATCTGTGCAGATCTCAGACGCAGAGCGAAGCGCATGAAGGAGGAAGGCAAGAAGGCTGAACTGACAAAGATTCTTGAAGCGTTAGCGATTCCCTGCGGCGAAGATGCCGGGCGAGGTTCGATACGGCGACAAGGGTCATGAAATATCCTAACTCGAGCTCTATCTATTGTCACGGGCGTGGCCGTCTTTGTTCATTCCCACTTCTTTCCTCTCTCCTCCCCGAGCAGAGCTTTGATTCGGGAGAGATCGGGCTCTGGCCGTGGAGATGGATCGTACTTCCCGGCATTTTTCGCGAATCCTTCTTCGACAACTCGCTCCTCGCCTTTAGTCTTGAGTACGCAAGTACCACCACCATATTCTTGGCTCTCGATCATGCGAAGAAGAGTCTCCGCGATATCGGCTGGCTGTAAGGCAGTCTTCACCCGCATTTCGTACTGGGTAGCCTTGGCGATCTGATCCTGTCTATCTTCCCACAATGGTGACTGGACCATGCCCGGGAGGATGGACACAATCTTGACGCCCTCCTCTGTATCTGCTTGGCCCATGGATTTGCAGAAGCCTACGATAGCATGCTTTGAGGTCGCATACAGACTGGCGAGATAATTGCCCCGAATGCCCGCGGAAGAAGCCAGAAGTGCCACAACACCCTGTTTGTTGGCTCCAGCGAGAGCGCGCATCGCCAATCGAGTTAGCTTGACCGGATCTGCGGCATGGTCAATTCTGAGTCATGCATTGGCTACGGACGCTTACGGTTGACATTGATTTGGATCATCTTATATGCTTCTTCTTCGTTGTCGTCCCAACTACCAAATGATCAGTCAAAGTTCATCACATCGACATGAATCGGCCTTACAAATTGGACCACGGTGGTTCAAAGACTCCAGCAGATGCGACGTAGACATCGGGAACATCACCGAAGCTTTCTACACTGGTCGTGATCAAAGAGTGTAGTGACTTCCACGAGGCCACATCACAGAGGCAGTTTACGACCTGTCCTGGCGGCACTTCAAAGATGAAGCGTTCTGCATCCGGTACCAGCTTCAGATCTCCGATCAAAACCCGAGCGCCTCGGTCGTGGCAAAGACGAGCGAGTGCAAGACCAATGCCAGAGCCACCACCTGCATTTTTTATACATTATCGTTTGCTATGAAGCATGGAGCTAGGCTATACAGTGCATACCAGTGATGGCCACAATCTTGCCCTTGATGGGGAAGTCTGGGACAGGTCCATATTGCATTGCCATGGGTTTCGAGAAGTAATGTTTACCACAGTAAGGGTAATGAAAGTGCTAGAAACTTCCAACCCGACAGTATCAGGTAGAACAATCATAAGGCCTATCACAGATTATATAGCACTCTTGAAAGTACCCCTCAATTGGAGACAGAGGGGCTGATGTCAGTACACATTCTTCTCTACATGCACCTTCATTACTCTTGGATCTGCATACTTTCGCGATCCATGAGTGCGATGAATCCGACGCGCTTTCTACCTGTCATGGTGAAACATCGTCGGTATGAGTGTGCATCCATTACATCGCAAGTCGCACGTGATGGCGTTCCTGAAGGATTGCCCCAAGCATGACGCCAGCGGCAGACGGCGAAGGCAAGCGCGTTGAATTTGAGTTGAGCTGGCCAAAACTGGGCACTCATCACTTTGCGCCGGAATATAGCACATGACGACCATGACCTCGACCGATCAGATACTTGAGAAGGCGGCTTACGACGGTACCATCTCCCTCGAGGACTGGGCAAACTCGCTGCAAGAGGTTCTGCAGCGACTACACGATGTGCGACACGACGACTGCACCACGGGCATGTACCGGGTGGTGAACAGCGCTGATACTGTTGGTGTAGATCGTTCATGGCGAGTTTCTGATACCATCACTGCCTCTGCCGCCGCCAATCTCGTCTTCCATCGACCCTGAAGTAGTTGCATCCACGCCGCCACGAATAGTGACGAGCTCGGAACGAGATGTGCCCGAGGGCGAGAATGAGAATGAGCCTAAGCCATCCTCGAGCAGCCAGAAAGAGAATGTCCTCGATGCGCGGAGCGAAATGGCCGCTGGTATGTACATGATCGACACTGAAGGCTTGAGAAGACGCTCTAGACAATCCTGACATGTCTGCCAGGCCGGCCGCCAGAAGCCAGTGCCTCGCAGCGAACGGAAGAAATGCCACCACCACCCATACACACCTTCGAACTCGAAGCACAACCCGGAACACTACCACCCGATCTGCTCAGTTCGTATCAGATGTCGCGGCGCGTCCTAGAAGAGCACTTCTCCGCAAGTCCACCTTACACGATTCAGCGACTGGCAGAGTTAGTACTACACCCGAAGAGACACTATCGCTTCCTGCCCGCATACCTTCGCGCTCTCGATCGCGTCGTTTCCGTCAGCTCGCCAGTATCCGACTTTCCATTACCGACATTACAGAGCTCGCTGAACGGCGGCTTCTTGACGAATGGCGAGGTGCAGGTCAATGGCGTCGGCACTGGCATTGGCGTCAATGAGCGAGAAGGACTGGGTAGCGACGAGAGCCTGGGTGGAGCACTTCTGACGCCTATACCTTGGCTTCGAAATACTAACAATGTATTGACACCAACGACTGCATCCGGAGCTGGCGCCGAAGGCGAGCTGCACAGCGAGAGCACAGAAACCATAGAAGGACCTCACGGTGCAGGCAGTATCGAGACAGTCTCAGTGACCGTCAATGGCATTCCGAGCGCCATGAACTCATCACAAACCAGTTCTTCGCCCATCGCTTCGCCTACGCTCTCCGAGCAGAGCGACGCTAGCAGCTCGTCATCGGCATCGACAGAAGCACACTTGCGCGAACAAGGCGGCGTAACGCAGGGTGAGTTGCTCCGACAAGAGCAAGAGGCCGGCCTTGTACCAGTCAATCCGAACGGTGCACCCATGATACCACGCAGAACGCTGATAGCAGGCGGTGCAGCTGCTGTAGGACGAGAAGCGCCCACGACGAGCACCACGAGAGCATCTGATGCGTCGGTCGATGAAGAGCAGCCACACGCAAGAGGCCCGGAGACTATCGGAATGGAAGACATGGGGCCGCAACCAGCTGGTTCTGCGGTGGGAGGAGCGCTCCTCGATATGGAGGCGGCTGTTGGCAGAGGCAGGAGCAAGAGTCCACAGCCTCCGCCGATGGATGATACAGAGCAGAAGGACGAAGAGATGGAGGGCATGGGTGAGCCAGGACAGCCTGGGCAGGACCCGAAAGATGTCGAGAAGGAGGTTGAGAAGTTGAAGGAAGCTATGGACAGGGAGAAGGAACAGGAGGCTAAAGATGACGATGGCGATGTTGTGGTGGCAGATGCGGACGGACAGCCAGTTGGTACCGAGGAAAAGAATGATCATGCGGGTGATGTGCATGGAGCGGATGCCGTGGACACGACGGGACTCTGACTTGACTACGAAGCGATGCCGAGCATTGCGATCAAGCCATACCATGCAAGCATCGTCTGCGGGAAGCGAACGGCAGGACTCAAGAATATGACGTTGTCACGAGGCACTACTGGTTTGCCATGTGCTCCACAAATTGTACCTACCACAGAAGCTTCCTTGCCACAGCTTCCATATTCAGGCTTCTGTGCTCGAAGTTTGAGATGACAACGAATCTGTGCTGTTGTCTGCCAACACGCAACTGAGCGCTTTCGCAACGATCCTGAATCTCGCCCAAGGCCGGAATTCTTCATAATGACGACTTGACATATGCTAGCGAAACTTGGTGAGTACTCTCGAGCAGCAAGTGTGACTAAGCAGCACGTTGACGAGCGAAGCAGTACGATACCAACGTCAGGAAAAATAGTATCAGATCGTCCTCTTCTATGCCACCCACTGTCCCAGCGCTTTGTCCTCTCACACACCATGCCTCGCGGTTTTGCCTCCCCTCGCCGTAAGTCATCGTCGAACATAAGCCATATTTCATCAAATTCATTACTCAAACCCACACCCCAACCGCACTACCATTGAATCCCAGATCCGTCACCTCATGCACCCTACTCCTATAACTCGTCAGATCCGGCTCCATATCCTCCAAATCCAACTTCACATCATCCTGATACGTAGTTCCAAAATACTTCGCCTTCGCCTTCCCGCCCTTCCTATCCCTCGCCCTCGCCCTCAAATCCTGAACCGGTTTCCGCCCCAGCGACTCTCCCGCAAACCCACCACTGTTTTCCTTCCCGGACAGCTGCACCCTCACACCCTGCACACTCTCCCTACTCGGATCCCGATCATGGAAATTATGGGGTACGAACATGACACTGCTTGCGCTCGTATGCATCAGAGTATTGGGAACGTCTCCACTATGAGGAACGTGGTGGGAACCGAGGTTGAAGTAGACTACTAAATCGTCTCCTCCCGACTCCCTCGAGGACAATGTCTCGTTGTTCGCCATGAGGTCGAAATTGATGATGGGGTTTTGGGGCTCGAGGAAGTTCAAGGGGTCGGCGGAACGGGGTTCTGTGTCTTTGTGTCGGAGGATCCAGAGATCGTGGTCTGCCCAGCGGGCGCTGTTGCCGAGGGTGGTGGAATTGAGGATCGTGAGGTGGGGTGGGGTGCCCATGCCTGTTCCGGGGGTGATGCGGTAACCTTTTTGTTCGCCCCAGATGTTGGTTAAGTTGGAGTTGTAGATTAGGTAGAGGTCGGCGGAGTTTTTGGGCCAGTCGAGGGCTGTTTCGTGGGTCATGGGGTGTGGGACTAGATGCATTGTGTTGCGGTGCTTTTGCTCGGGGAGGTCCCAGTCGTAGGACTTTGTTGTTGGTTCGAGGGCGAGGCGGACCATGTCGTTTTGGGAGCCGGCGACGTCGAGGTCGGCTTTGAAGTTCATGACGTGGTCGTGGATGCTGCTGGAGACGGCTGTGCCGATGCGGTGACCGTACTCGTCTTCGCCCGAGGGTTTGTTGGCGCGGTAGAAGGCGGCGTATATGTAGCCGCTGGCTCGGACCTTCACTTCGATCGAGCCGTCCATATAGAATATGTAGTCAATGACATAATCGTAGTTGCCAACAGTGCTCACAGATCTCACGACGAGGTAGGTATTCCTGCTCGCGGTGACACTGTACTGTGCCGTGTGCCTGCTTAGGAGGTGGTCCGCAGTGTATTCGAAGATGCAGATACTGCTCGGCAGATCATGAGACTCGTGCAGCATATGGTAACGTGTATCCAGGTAATCGGCATAAGCAGGACAGTCATATCCGGCAAGCAGTTCGAACATGTTCTTGCCCATGCCGAAGAAAGTGTCGAGGAATTCTTGCCCGCCTGCCATCGGATCGTCGCCAGCATAGTGAGCCATAGCCTCCTGTAAGCCGAGCTCATACATGACCCGTTCACCTTTGAAGCGAATGTCGTATAGAGCTAAACCAGTAGCTTGAGCCGTCGTGATGTAGAATTCAAAGCCAAACCAGGAGACGAACTTCTCTCTGCGATCGAGCCTGTAGCGTGCACCATATGGCTGTATACTGATTGGTGGCGGTAGCTGCCGCCCATCTGGACGAGCATCGAAGTCTTCCGTATTTGTCCAAGGCCCATCGAGGTTCGGAGGAGTATGCCTGAAGCCAAATTTACTCATAGCAGATCGTAGCGCATCGACACTGTCGTATGTGACACCATCATAAAAGGCCTGTCCAACGACCCACTCATTTACATCTGTACTTGAAGCATCCACTTTCACATATATGCCTTGAGGTAACAACGTCCTGCCTCCAGATCCCTTGCCAGGACGGAAAAACTGGAACCATAAGACCATATCGTCATTTGACTGCCTTGCAATTCGTGGAAATAACTGAAGACTCTCTGGTTCTTCAGGATTCGTGGTCGCTCCAATTAGCTCCTGCGTGATATCTGAAATGTTCTTGCCAAGCTGCACGCTGAAGTCTACGATAGCGGCGAAGTCTTTGATAGGACTTCCGACTGTGTTACGACCAGAATTGAAAGGATATGTCAACGGCAACAATTGCGTTGCCTTGGAGACAGGTAATGGCCCAGCAGCATAATAGGCACGATACGGGTAGTCATCGATCATCTGGGCAACTACTACTTTGGCCCAGCGCTCTGGCGCATCCTGCTCACCAAGTGTATACTGCAACGCATCGGTCTTGTTTGGCCGGAGAGTCTCTATGGTGTAGATGTAATTGTCCTTGCTGGTCTTTGGACGCTCGACCAGGTCCAGGTCTGACAAGGTGGTGAAGACGAAGTCGTAGACATTGCTCGACTCCTGCTCGCTGAGCTCTGCCCAGATGTTCTGCTTCGGAGCGGTGAAGCTTGCTATGCGCTGCGTATCATGTGTTGCTAATGAATCGTAATGGTATGTGGTGGGTATCAAGAACCAAGTGGCGACGGCGACAAAGAAGAGAAATGACGAAAGTAAGTAGAACTTGCTCCTCTGCTCCATGCGGCAAGCCAGATCACGCCAAGAAGGCATCGAACCGTCAAGAGAACATTAAGATGAAGAACGTCTAGTAGTGTCAACTACCTTATGACAAACAAGACAAAATGTACCTAGTGATAGGAGCTTATCATGATGTACGAGATAGAGCTGTGGCACATTTCCTTGGCCGGGTTGTACCTGCTGCATTAGGAAATATGCTCGCGTGTGAACCTTGTGGTGACACGAAGATAACACGCTTTTTGATATGCCTATCTGGGCTTGTAAATCACATTACGCCTCGCCGCCTCTGATACAATCTCATACACCCCAACCATGTACATGTCAAGCATAAAATCTTTTCGCAATCGTAGGCCAGTTCTGATCGGTCACAACCGACGTTCCTGCACCGACCGCGATCTGAGCCTGCGTGATCTCAACAGCAGCCATTTGTGCACCCAACGTGGTGGTCTCAAATGTTCCAGTCGTCCATCTCGCACTGCATTGTGACTGACCATTGCACGAGGCTATTGCAGCTTTGGCCGATGCATCGAGGATCGGCAAGATCCTATCACGCGTGCTTGGCACAAGCGTCGCAGTCGTCCCGAGCCAGCGAGCGAGAATAGCTTTGAATATTTGCTGATCCTCGTTGCAGCGATTCCAGGGCTCGCAAATCTTCTCCACGAGCACGTCATTTTGAGTGAAGTCCGCCTTGGCTGCATTGGTAAAGCCGTCCACGTGCGCTTGCCACTTGTTGTCCTTCGTGTAGTCGAGCATGATCGCTGCGCCATACATGTAGACACCGACATTATAGCTCCACGTTTTCCTGTCCATCGTGCCCTGATCGCATGTCGGTATACTAGTGCCATCGTAGACACTATAGCTGGGATTATCGATGATGCCGACCTTGAAAGACCAATCGAAGATCTTGTCCGCCCAGTCCGTGTACCTCTTGTCGCCCGAGTACTTGCCGATTCGGGCAGCAAGTTGGAAAGCCAGACCATTAGTGATAGAGTTCTTGTAGCCAACACCAGTGGTTATGGTCGAAAGTCCTGCAACTTGCCAGCCGATGCCGCCGTTGCAAGTGTCTCCTTGCCAGCGAGAGGAGACAGAATTGAAAACATTCTGAGCCATAGTGAGCCAGTCTTGAGGGCTCTTTCCACTCGCAGTGATGCCAAATTCTGCTGCCGTCATGCACGCCATGCCGAACCAGAGTTGGTCATCGTTTCCCGGAAGTTGGGGGCCGTTGAAGTCTCCAGCTACACCAGCTTGAGCCAGGATGGCGGTCATAATCTGCTGGTTGTACTGAGGATCGTTGGTATAGTGCGAATATTGCAGGACTGTCGTAGAGCTGCTAGCCAGGATCCATGGCCATCTGGCACTCGATACCTCGTTGACTAGTGTACTGACTAGACGTTGCGCAGCCATGGCGGCATCTGCCTTGTTGTCGATGCTCAGTGTTTTCGCAGTCGCCAAGGCGATCGTGAAATATAGCGGTCCTATAGTCTTACGAAGCATAATGAAAATCCTGATCCGTTGAAGACAATCTCTTTGACACTTTGGCAAGGCATATTGAAGAGAGCACATATTTAAAAGAGAAATGCACTGAATAGAATATACTTTGAGGACTGACATTGAGGACTAAAGTCAGTATGAGAAAAAGTGCTTACCATCCTCAAATCTCGTAGCAACTCGTAATGCGCTGTAAGTGTGTGTGACGAGGCCACTATCGAACCAGTGTACTACATGTGTATCATGAGGAGACTCCATGCGCACAATCCGGGTTTGCAAGAAGTCATTCGTTCCAAAACATGAGCCAAGACAGGGAAGACTCCGAGCTGTCGGATGGTCTACATTTCAGCATGGGAAGAGTGCTCTAGGAGCTGTTAAGCAGAAGGCTACCTCTGCATGATTGCGAATGGACCCGTGGAAGCCAATCTGCATCTTGTTGCGTCCGCCCCTTCTGATATACTTTCGAGTCGATATCTCGTATGCTCGCGATGTGTGCAGACGTTTCATATCGGCCATGGCTTAAGTTGAGATGAGCTGCCATCGTATTGGTGGTAAAGACTGGAAAGGGCACTCGTACGTCAGTCGCGCTGAAGAGCTTGTGTGAAGTATTTCGTGGTATTGTATTGTCTGAGGAGAGCTTCAAGCTCGGACCCCGGTCCGATGAGGGACAGTGCTCAACTCAAAATTTCGGTCTCCAATTTCGCTCCATTGTGTTGCCAATTGATCTTTTCTTCAGAGGACAAGATGTCTACAATAACAGCTCTACCAGATGTGTTGACGAGCTTTCAAACCGCCGTCGAGTCTGCTACGGAGGCTCTACCGTCGATAGAGTCGCTACGGCCCCCGGAAAATGGCATTACACTCCTCGATACCAAGAATGAGATCTTTCTGTCCTACTTACAGGCGCTGGCACTGAGGAACTTGAACGTAATCAGGAGTATCAAGGATGGTGGCGACGCGGAAAGTGCGCGAAAATTCAGTATTGAAATGACAAAGAAGCTGGTCGAGCATCGCGTCTACCTCGAGAAGGGAGTAAGGCCATTGGAACAGAAGATCAAGTATCAGGTCGACAGAGTGGTCAAACTAGCAGACGATGAAGAGCGTAGAGCTGCGAATAGGGCTGCCCTAGCTACCAGTAACGGTCTTACCAAAACTGCTGATGACGAGGAAGACTCCGAAGGAAGTGGTTCAGAGGGCGACGGCAGCGATAGTGATGCTGAGCTTGGCACTGACATGACCACTTTTGCACCGCGAGCAGCTACTATGGGTACAGGCAGGAAATCCAAAGAGGTCCACGATGCTCGTGCAAAGAGCAGGCAGGATGGTGTCTATCGCCCACCACGCATTTCTGCTACCGCCATGCCTACGACTGAGAGGCGTGAGAAGAAGGACCGGGGGCCTGGCAGATCCGCAACACTTGATGAGTACATCTCCACTGAGCTATCCACAGCTCCACTTGCTCAGCCTAGTATTGGAAGCAATCTCGCTGCCGGCGGTAGACAAAGCAAGAATGCACGACAGCTCAAAGAAGAGGCGGAAAGACGGGAGTACGAAGAGACACATCTTACACGCTTGGCTCCCATGTCAAAGAAAGAGCTTGCGAGAAGAGGGCTCGGTAGAGCGCGGGATGGTGGATTTGGTGGAGAAGAATGGAGAGGTCTTGGTGAGAGTTTGGACCGCATCGGCGATCTCACAAAGCGCAAGATCAAGGATACATCATTAGGAAAGAGTCGTAAGAGATCTGCTACTGAAGACGGGCCAAGGGGCAGTGGAAATGGGCTTGGCGATGCGTTTGACCAAAAGCGGCGGCGACTGCAAAAGAAAGGGAAGATATGATGACCACCCAAATCACCATATGACTGCAGACTTGAGGTAAGCTAAATCCCCTGCACATTCCCACACCGAATGATGATCGCAAACAACAAATGACAAGCATATGTCCAAGCCGCTGTGACAGGTGGCGCAGACGACAACGTTGGAAGGACTGACCCAAACCCCATGACACCCATACGATCTTCCAAACAACGCTCGGAGGCACCTGCTAATGAGCTTCGATAGTCACACAAGGTCACGGTGCCAGACTTCGAGTAGCGTTTGCTCGCCATACGAAATATCTACTGCTTCTACAATGCTGATCTGAAGTCTCAAGAAATAACGCACTAATCAAGTAGTCGAGCATGCAACCAGCAATTCGATCTGAAGTCTCAAGAAATAACGCACTAATCAGCAGCCGAGCATGCCACCAGTCATTCGATCTACTGCTATAGCTGCGGCCTGAATCGAGATCAACGAGGTCACATCGAGCTGCAGCTTCTAGATACGTCTCTTTGAGGACTTGATTTAACAAAGGTGCTTAGTCTTCCGAGTCGTGACGACGACATTGTACCCTCGAGACAGCAGTTGGGACATCAAGGCATCATCCAAAACCCCTTCCGAGACACCTGTGATCGAAGCCCATTTCTCAGACCGCCTTCCCATAGTGGGTATCACCAAGACAATTTCGTTCTCGACCTTAATGAGCGCTGCGAAACGCTTCAAGAGGTGTTTGAGGTTTTGGCTCTCGAATTTCTTTCGGCTAAATTATGATACATATCGTATCCGAGTAGTATCCGATTGACTGGTAACGCGTCGTGTTTCGGAGGAGTCAGCACGTCGTCTATTGCGGCTTCAATCATCATGAGTATAGCAGAAGTCAAGTATCTTGCCGCCGAATGCACCCATCCAGAAGCGAACTGACCATACAAATTCGGACGCAGGAAGACTGCCAGATATGCTGCCACGACTTGGACAGACCAACACGTGACGACTGAATTCGTACAAGAACGGTCGAGACATGCTGATATTTGAAAGTCCGAAAGAATCGTGATGAGCATGCTCACGCCCATTAACAACGAGTCGCTTGGCACGATGCTTCCGCAGAGCCGCTTTGCCGGAGTACGACATCATAGAACGGTGCAGACGAAAGTGCATTTTGTTCTGTCGTCGGTCTAGCTCTGCTTCTTGCCGATGCATTAGCAGGTCTGCGAGATCTGGGATCTTGTGTTATCATCTCAAGTCAGCCTTATTCACGAGCTCGGATTGGCTTTGCTTGGCAGAAATCAACCCGATCTTTTCTCTGACGACCTCCAAGATGCCTCTCTGCAAAGACTTTCAAAGTCGGCAGGTTGTGCCAATTTGCATCAGCGGCAGAACGCTCGAAATCGATGAGACGCGTGTTCGCCCGGTGAACTCAGCAGCACAGGACAAAACGGTACATTACTACGCAACTGCCACCACATCGATCTGCAGCCAAGCCTGCTCAGCAGCATGGAGTGCGTTTTCCGGCTCAGCTCTCTCTACTGGTCATGATGGCTGGCGCAGAGCCTCAGCCTTTTCACGCCGCGATATCATCCTTCGAGCTGCAGATCTTTTCGAAAAGAGGCGATCTGAACTTGTTCAGGCCCAGGTCGACGAGACTTCTTGTCTCGAAGCATGGGGCGCGCAAAATGTTACTCTTGCTGTAACGTACATGCGCGAAATTGCCAGCGCCGTAAGTGCAATTCGGGGTGAAGTCCCACCTATAGAGAAACCAGATACGTTCGCCTTTGTATTCAAGGAGCCGGTCGGGCCTGTCCTGGTCATACCGCCGTGGAACGGAGCCCTGGTGCTTGCGGCAAGGGCCGTGACAAGTGCTATTGGAGCTGGATGCACTGTCGTGCTGAAGGCTAGCGAGCTTTGTCCTTTGACGCATAGCATGATCGTGGACATATATCAAGAAGCTGGCCTGCCGTCTGGAGTTCTTAACTCCTTGTCAGCAGACCGAGAGACTGCAGCTGAGGTCACGGAAGCCTTGATTGCGCACGAAGCGATACGAAAGATTGAGTTTATCGGATCAGCAGAAATTGGCAGAATCATTGGTAGCATAGCAGCAAAACATCTGAAGCCTGTCCTTATGGAGCTCGGCGGAAAGTGCCCAGCCATCGTGCTTGACGATGCCGACCTTCGAAAAGCTGCGGCCCTCTGTGCCAAAGGAGCAACACTCCACCACGGCCAGATATGCTTCAGCACTGAGCGCATTATCGTCCACAGGGCCATCGCCTCCGACTTCAAGTCATTGATTATCGAGGCTGTCTCGAAAGAACAGGGAGGTACTGCAGTCCACGCCGGGATGGCGCAAAAGGCCCAAAATATTCTGAAAGACGCGTCCGACAAAGGAGCTGAGTTCCTCATCGGTGATCCTTCAATGAATCAGAGTGGAAACGGCCTCACGCCGTCAATAGTCCTAATAGACCCCTCGATAGAGCCATCCGAACTACGCATCGTTGACGAGGAGACGTTCGGTCCATCCGCATCGCTCTACATCGTCGAGGACGATACTCAAGCTGCGCAGATTGCGAATCGTAGCGCATATGGTTTGAACGCTACGATTCACTCGACTAACATGGAGCGGTCGATTAAGCTGGCTCGCGAGCTGGAGTATGGACAAGTCCATGTGAACAGCATTTCTGTTTATACCAGTCCTACCGGACCACAGGGTGGCGTCAAAGGAAGTGGATGGGGTAGGCAGAACTCCAAGTGGGGGCTGGAAGAGTACTTGAAGGAGAAGTTTATTACGTATCATGGAAAGGATGCTGATAAGTGAAGAGACTGCCTTTCCGCTAGGCAAACCCCACGGAATGTAGAAACTGTCATATACATGCGACCGTCGCACAAAGATTTGCTCCCATTTACATCAAATATCTGGGCAGACGATATGTATGGATTTCGCATGTAACATGCGCACAGCCGCGAATTCTGGACGAGCTTGCCTGCCGCGTCATGTCTGCCATTTCGTACAGGCACTCGCGACTCCGAGTTGTCATCAGTGACACAGCCACAGTCTGGGGGTATCTTACTTCCAATCGTCTAAGGTCGTACATGTATAGCTATCGAATTCCTGAATGCAAACATCCTCACCATTCCATCCCTAATCCTGACAATTTCTCACGATTCCGCTCGAAGATCTACGAACAGCTTATCAGCGGCGAAACAATCTGCCTAGTACCCACGCGATGGCCGCCGCTGGACAGCTCCCAGGCTTGCACCGGGTCAAGCTTGTCGAGAATCCAAAATTCAAGAGAATTCCAAGCAAGGAGCTGGGCTACCTCATCAAGAAGTGTACATGAGATCGATCCGGAGATGCCACGGCTTCCGTACACTTACTGACACTTGCCTTAGTCGAGATCACGCCGACATTGCTAGGCCCTTTCGCCATCATACATGAGCTCCTACCAGATGGTCCACACAAGTTCATCAAACGTTTCAAACCTGAAACACACAAGACTCACTCACGTACCGTTTGCCGCATGGTGACGAAAGATCCGGACACCAACAAGGTCGGAGAGGTACAAGCGGACGATGTCCAGGATGACTCTGAGTACCTTGCTCAAGTGGGAGTTGGCACGCCAACACAGCCGATGAATCTCAATTTTGATACTGGGTCGTCGGACCTTTGGCTGTGGGCCACTACATTGCCGAGGAAGACACAAGATACGGGCAAAGCCAATGGTCACAATGTGTTTAACCCGGCCAAGAGCAGCACCTAGAAGGTCTCGCCGAAGCAGAGTTGGAATGTAAGCAGTGCAATCTCCCCGAGTGCTTGACCGCGGCACCGCACTGCGCGTTTACTGACTAGTTAACATACAGATCACGTACGGCGACGGCTCCACTGCAGGTGGCTGTGTTGGCACCGACACCGTCACCGTCGGCGGACTCTCAGTCGAAGGCCAATCAGTCGAGCTCGCGAAGAATCTGGCTCCTTCGTTCGAATCTTGTGCTGGAGATGGCCTCCTGGGCCTCGCCTTCGGCACAATCAACACAGCCCAACCGGCGCCCGTCCACACTCCCGTCGAAAACATGATAATTCAAGCCGACATACCGAAAGGCTCGGAGCTCTTCACAGCCAATCTGACCAATCGTATCGATAATGTGCCACCGTGCTACACATTCGGATACATCGACCAGGTAAGTCTCATAGCAGCAGCTCGTTTCCTCTCAAGATGCTGTTCAATTACCCACAACTCCCTCCCTCCAAGATTGAGAAGCAAAACCGCCAACACATTCACCAGGACCTCGTCGCCGGCAGCGAAATCCACTACTGTCCCATCGACAACAGCAAAGGCTTCTGGGAAATCAAGTCCGACACAATCACCATAAACCACACCAAAGTCCCCACGCCCGGAAACACAGCAATAATGGACACAGGCACCACCCTCGCGCTCATCGACGACACCACCTGCAAAGCCATCTACGCCGCAATCGACGGCTCACGATACGACGCCAACCAAGGCGGCTTCATCTTCCCCAAACGGCCCCGCGCCCTACTACCCGTCATCAAAGTGGCCATCGGAGATGCCGAAGTCACGATTGATCCCGATGATATTGGGTTCGCTGATCTTGACGGTGGGATGGTGTATGGTGGGTTCCAGAGCCGGGGAAATATGAGTTTCAATATTTATGGAGGGAGTGTGTTGAAGAGTATGTATGCGATCTTTGATCAGGGCAATAAGAGGTTTGGTTTCGTGCAGAAGGCGGATTTGCAGGCTGGGAAGTGAATGTTGAGGTCATGTGAGGGCTGTTTGTGAGCGGTCGAGGGCGCGATGGTGGGGGACCTGTCAGCGTATAGCTTGAGTGTGCCGCCTTACCTTTTTTGCGGGAATTCCGTAATGCAATGTCCAGAATACATCGTTATGTATCATGCGACCATGTCCGCTTATCAGCCAAGCAGGGACAAGGAGACGATTAGGCTTGAGCCGTTGGTATAATGTGTAGACGGACCTCAATTCGTGGGGTATATCTGCTATCAATCTCAAGCCTCTCTCCAATTCGGAGAGCACTACTGTACCCGTCCAACGCCAGTGCTAACAAGCATCGCCAGGTCTCAAGATAATGACAATAACAAGATAAGAAAGTAAGTAACCATACGAGTGTTCCAACCTTCTCGCACCACTTTTAGCCCAAGTACGCCTTGCTTCCCTGCTTGCTAAATTAATAAGAGCGCCCTCCAAAGTCCTATTGAGTCGACGTGGTGAAGCTCGTCTGCATTGGCGGATATTGATAGTAAGACGGATCCGGGGCTGGCGTTGGGGGTAACCCTTGCATTCCTATTCGTGCACCACTGGACACAAAGCTGCTTGCCGGTTGATAGTGTATCTCATCCCCTTGTCGTTGTTTAGCCTCCGAAGACGGCACATAATGGACGGTGCCATATTCATCTTCGTAAGCCACATAGCCTCGGGAACCACCGTCGCTAGTCTGCGGCGGCGGCGGCTGCTGCTGCTGCTGCTGATCGTCGTGGTGTGATTGCAAGGATGTTTGTTGTGGCGGTGCCTGCTGAACAGAAGGAACTGGCGGCGGCAGGATGTATTGGTGTTGAGGCTGAGGCTGATACATACCCATGGTTCCGAAGTCTTGAACACCGGCACCTTGTTGATAGTAGTAGCTTGGCTGTTGTTGGTAGCCACCAAAGAAAGTTGGATTCCCGTACCCCATCATCTCCGGTGGATAAGGACCATGTTGCACTACCTGCTCGTGGATACCTGGCAAGGGTGTCCCGCTGATAGAGTACTGCTGCTGATATGCCATGCCTGGCGTGTAATATGGCGATGGTGCCGGCCCGAAAGGAAGTTGCTGGTCCGTGATGTGCGGAGGTAGTTGACTTTGAAAGGGTTGCGAATCTGAGGGCACGGATGCATTCTGTAGGAGTGCTGGAGATTCAATGCCAGTAACACTGATGGCCTTTTGCGGTCTTGGCTGATGCACAGTGGTGGTCGGCGTGCCCCGGAAAGTGGGCGGCTGCGGCAGTGGATAAGTGTGAACCCGATAGCCCGTCGGAGTCTGATGGCCTGATAGCGGTCCCATGGGCGTACTTGTAGCCGGGAAATGTGCTTGCGAACCGTGCGGCAGACGGACTACAGGCCTGTTAGGAGGTATACCATATGCCGAACCAACAGGTGAGAAGGCGTTGTCTCGAGCGACACTTGCAAAGGACGAGCGACGGCTGGCAGTAATGCTTGGAGCGTATACACTGCCACCGTACATTGAAGTCCTGCGACTTGAGTATCCATAGCCTCCAATGCTTCGTTGATAACCGCTGCGACCAACTCCATGTTGATTTGGCCTCATCTGCCGAGGAATGAAGATGAACGATCGCTCTGCTGCCGGGAAGATATAACGTTGAGTGTGTCCGGCAATCGATATGCGCACCGGCTTGTCTCTGCGAAGTGGTGGGCGGTGCTCAGGCAACCGAGTGTATTGCTTCCACGGAACCTCGGAGAAAGTGATGGCATTGCGCATTCCAGGCAGTAGGACACGGATCTGAGCCTTGCCAACGATAGCAGTCCTCGAGAAGGATATCGACCTCGGCGGTTGCTGGTGATTGTTGTGATGAGCACTTGCCATGGCTCTAGGTGCAAACAGCCGGGCAGACTCCTCACGATCCTGAGGTGAATCTGCTGGTTTCGATAGGACCGGCTCTTCGTTGATGGTGTCATGCAAATCGTGCTTCCATGTCTGCTCGGCAGCTCGCTCCGCGTGCACCATCTGGTTAGCAGGGGACAGTGAAGCACTCGCGTTAACGGCACCTCTGCCGCGACCTCTTCCGTTCCAGGCACCTCTTATCGGCGGGCCGGTCTGTGCATTATGCGAACGAGTATCGTGCATGAAAAAGTTGCCGCGGTTTGGGATGAATGCCGGATCCGCATCGCGCTTCCTCCGGTACTCTTCATGCTCGCGCCTCTGTCGCTCGGCCGGTGACTGGGCATAGCCATTTGCGGCCGTGACTGCTGGCGCCTTTGATGCAGAGGAAGCAATGACGGGTCCGTTGCGGCCGGTGGTCTCAAAGTCGACCACATCATCTGCTGCTTGCTCTTCAATGTGCAGACCGTTGAGCATGGCTTCGGTGTCTGCCATGGGCTTGAAGTGCGGCTGCGCAGACCCTTCTACCGCTTGATCTTGACCTGTTTTCTTCGATGCCTTCGACCCACTCTTCCGCGCCTTCTTGCCCATACTCTTGACTCCATTCGCTGCTGCGTCTGACTGCTGCAGAGTCGACTCTGCTCCACCTTCGGTCGGCTCGGCATCATCCAGCGTGCTTGCATCCGCCTCATCATCGTCGACGTCGCTGATGATGGATGCTTCGCTCTGGGAGTCGTCCATCACCACGGATCCCTCCTCATCTTCGCCCTCTTCATCGGCGCGGCGCCTGCGACCCACCAGGGATTTGAAGGAGCGTCCAGCCGCCATAGTTTACAAAATTATGAAGTAGAGAATGATGAAAGGAGCGGCTGAAGTCGGATGTTGGCTTCCAGGCAGGCAGCCGGAACACAAAAGGGCGCAAGCGGTATCGTATATGGGAGCCGGGAGAGTGGCGAGGAAATCGTTGTCAGGTTGGATGAGCGCGCACGGATGTCACGGACGGTGACATCTCACGCCACGCTACCGGTCGTCAACTAAGTGAATATAGATGGCATATGTGGCAGTCCGCTCGTGCAAGGAGCGATGGCTGTGGTTGTTACGAAGCAAGAACGAAGCAGTTAGTAAGAACTGCCTGCCCGCCAAGCACTTCCCTCGATTCTAGAACTTTATTCGGCGGAAGTAGCTCCGATACTCCTACCAGAATTTATAGCTGACAGTAGAATCGTAACACATGTCCCACGAGGACGATGATACAGGATCGAAGTTGTGGCCTTTCCCACACTCATTCTCGCAAGAGGGAGATATATGGAAGACTGACCTGAGTGCAGACATCTCCTTACGGACCGGCCGGACAAGGGTGGCAGTAGCACTAAAAGAACATAACACATCCTCAGAAGTGTATCATGGTATCATCTATGAACTTTCCTTGCCGAGCTTGGTCAACTCACGTAAAAATGTCGACGCGTTGACAAGTTCTGTGCTGCCGTACACAACGCGCTTGCGGCCGATTGCACTTGTGCTTCCAGCACCGCCCGTCGTGCGCTTGGCCCAATCCTGTAGGTTGCCGTACTCGTCCATGCTACCCCCACCCACAGTGAACACGATTGCTTCACTAAAGCCTTGTCTTCGTTGGCCAAAGGATGGGTCGATGCCGCGTGTTTGTTGTGTGCCCGATCGCGCGTCTTTTGCACTAGGCGGCATCGTGCCTCGTGCATTCGCAGAGCGTGGGTCGAAGTACAAGAAACCCTCCGTCTTCTGGAGTGCACTTGTGGATGCGTTCTGTGGGTCCATCAGGCTCTCCGTGATCTTTGTCAGTGTCAGATCCTTGTTGGCTGGAAGAAAATTCTTTACACCAGAGATCAGGTTGTCGAAATTGGCGCCGAGCCCTGCGTCCTTGAAACGGTCCGTCAGGCGCGACGATATTGAGCTAAAGCCACGGAACAAGTCGTTGGAGGCAGAGGATTGCTGTGGCTGTTTCTCCGGTGCTGACGATATCATGGTCATACGAGTGATCTCCCGCACTCGTCGGATGTATGTCAATGGGAATGTGTCCACGCCCTGTTTCTTCAATGCTTCCTCAAACTGCTCCATGTCAGATCGTGAGAGCTCGGCTTCAGTGCTCAAGAACCATATGATGAAAACCCGGAGTTTGTCCAGGGGCTCGTTGCCATGTTCAGCGCCGCTTATGAGTTCCAGCATCTGAGCCTTGGTCTGCTTCTTGATGTCTTCTTCCAGCTGATAGAATTCATCAAGCTTCCGGTCTTTGATACCTTTGAGCAACGCTGAAGCAATGTTCATGTGCATGTCGAGTAGCGCTTTGCGCTCCCTCAATTCAGGAAGCAGCGTTATCGCGGCTTTCAGCTGCTGAGCAGATGCACTGGTGTCATTCTGCAGATCCTCGATCGAATTCGCGCCAGTCTTCTTTGTGACCTCCGCCGCATCTTCTTTATATCGTGTCAGTTCGGTGTCGATGTCTTCTGCGACCTGAGGAAAGGGAGTGCCCGAGTTCTTAATCCAGAAAAAGTCATTCGAGTTCAGGTCGTAGGACTTCTTTACGCTGCCCTTGGCAGGGTTGCCTTCCTCGGCTGGCGTCTCTACGGTGATTCTATTGAGGTGCATGCTGAGGACGTCGTGAATCAAAGATTGATAAGTCCATGAATGCGAAAGCATCGGCACCAGATCGACATTTCTGTCCACGATGATGAGTACTGGCCTCGAAGAAGTTGTCGCCGAGGGCGATTTGCCCGAGAATAGGTTGTCCTTAGAGTTGAGAATGTGGTCGCGTAGTTTGCGATCAAGCTTTGCAGCGATCATTTCTGCCGCGCCACCTTTTGGACATCGTATTATGGGTATCGTTCCTATATCGTATTAGCTTGGCAACTTGTAGAAGGAGTCTCACGCACCCATCGTCACGGCTACACTGAACAGCCCACTAACAATCCGATCAACATTGGCGTCGATTTCCTCGTCGCTCGTCTGAGCACTATTCATTGCCCAGTATGTCTCCTTGCCCATGCCGAGACTAAACAGGTTGGGCTCGCTGACGATGAAATTCAGGTATTGATCATAGACCTGACTGATGCTCTCGGCAGTATTCGCTTGTGCGGTCTGTGTCGCAAAGTCCTCCAGCAGTGGGCGTGGTATAGAGGACAGAAAGTTGATATATGCGGGTGTGTAAAGTCCGTTCTGAAGATCCTGCGTTATGCGCTCTAGGTTTTCTGCAGTGGGCTGGACCAGATAGACAACAGGCACATCAGGTATGGCATGCCGTTGCCCAGATATGTTCCTAGTAATGGCCATCAGCGACCGGTGTACAAGTCGCCGCATGCATGACAACGCAAAATCTTGCTCCAACCTACAGATGTATTGTTATACCCCAACTCCGCAGGTCGTTCACCCGCAATACACTGCTGATCACATCTCTTCCCAAATTGTCAAACACCAAAACTTTCCATATAGGCTCGCCGTCCGAGTTGAGGATGGGTGTTGACTTGTGTGCAGTACCGTTGAGAGTCGCGTTGGAGTTCAAGTCGTCACTGTCTTGGGCGACATGGTTGAGATTCAGTATGCGCTCGATCGAGGCTATAGCGTGGTCAGTGGCTGCTTGGGCAAGGATAAAGTTGTATGTACAGACCTACTTGACGGTCTCGGAGGGACTGGTACGAAGACATATTGTCGTGGCTGTATGGACAGCCCACTCAGCGTTCAGCGCATCGGATCAGATCAGTGAGAGTCACGGGACGGGATGATCAAGTCGCAATCAGAAAAGTCGCGGGCAGTCCAATACGTGGTATTATTCTCCTTCAACAACAGCTGTCTGATCGCGCCTGCCTTTCGACACTTCTTCGAATGGCAGCGGGAATCGCCGCTCCCGTGCGGGTGACCAGGGTTGGCCCGACCTTTGGCTTTGCTTGCTCCTCTTTGCCCTCTCAGCACTTTCCACGGCTGTTTACTTACAACAACCTTCACCCTCACGCGCTCAAGCACAACACACCTTTGAAAACCACCGCAGCTGCACTCTGCGCATGATAAAGTACGTGACTTGCGATTGCACAATTATTGACAGCGTTTTTCGTGGTGAACGTGCGGCGGCGGCGGTAGCGGCGACGGCGACAGCAGCAGCAGCAGCGGCGGCGGCGGGCAGAGCTTGGTGGACAAATTGCGACCTGGGTGACTACTAACTGTTCTCTGCCATCGGGCGTTTCTGACTATATTGCGTCTGGTCTTGTGCTCCGGCACAGCTCGCTCTCACTACTACGCTTCAATTTGTACCGGCCGACACTTTTTAAGTCGTGTCGTGGCAGCTTGGTGGTGGGAAGTGTGGGAAGCGAGAAACGCGTCAGGGATGGACAGATCTGCCTGTCCACTACTGTACAGCGCCGCTTAAAGGCGATTGACATCAGCAGCACTCGACCACACCACACAAATCATCATCATCATCATCATCATCATCATCATCATCAATACCGTCGTCCAGTACAAGCAGCAGACACACTCAGAGTGCATCTTTGAGATACAGTGCATCAGCGCACACGCAGAGATATACATACGTCTCTCTGGACTCGCAGCCGTCCCAAATCGGCATAGACTTTCCCCGAGGCTGGCTTCCTGTTGTCTTGCTTTCGGCTGCATCATCTGCTGCTTTCCACCCCGGATCATTCGGCCGGCCAGTGCACGGGCCAAGTTTTGTCCTAAAGAGGCAAACATCGAGTCTTTCACAATCGCCCGCGCGATATCTCTGTCGAGATGGACCGCATACCAGGAAACCGTAATGAAGGTTTCGCAAACGATAATCTGTTTGCAAATAGCAACACCAACTTCAATCCATATGACAATCTGAACATTTTTCAGAATGGCACCGAACCCACTTTTGACGATGCTAGTTGGGGCTTAAACGCCAACCAGTCACGTGGACAGAATGCTGTGCCAAGTTGGCAACAGAACGCGAACCACCTCTCCACTGCGTCTACACATGCAGGCTACAATGCCCAGTCGTCGCCATATGGACGGCCGGTTAATCCGAGTCCTGTGCCTTTCGCGCCCAATCAGTTCACCAACTTCGGAGGCCAGCAGACATACCAGTACCAACAACAACCACGCTATGATCCAAGTCTAGTTGCACAAGCCGGTCCCGGTCAGAGCTTCGACGTTGCATCGACCAGATACAATTCACCTGTACCAAATGCACAAACCATCACGCCACAGGCTCTCCAGCGAAATGGCCAACCATCGAACCTCCCGTTTGGCGCCAATGGATACTCTGCAAACTATGGACAGCCTCTTGCCAACCGACCAGTACAGCCACCATCCATAAACAGACCAGTTGATCAGAAGGCTCTCATCGCCGCGGTGCCAAAGGGACTTCCTTCTGGAATGTTCAACATCATTGACTACGGAGATCTTGCTTCAGTCACCAACTCGGAGCGTTTCGGCAACTATGTCAACGTCGGCAAAGATTTACTCGAGTGGGACTGCACACGTAGTGCGGTCCCTTCCTACGTTGCTCGCAGATCGAGAAATGAGCTGAGAGCTGATGCCGGCGATAACGCAAGCGCATTGGCCAAGATTGGAAAGAAGTCCAAAGTCAAGAATTATCCGCTGCTCACTAGCGACGTTAAGTCCGGAACCATATCAGGCACCACACAGAACAAACGAGACCCAGATTCCAGCAGTGCAGAAGATTCCTCCAGCGATGATGACTCAGAGTATTCCGAATCCGAAGATGATGAAGATTCGCCACTGCCAGCTAAACGTCCAGACGATCCGAAGGCCGGTGTCGAGTACGACACCATTAAAGCACTCTGGTACAGCAAGCGCAAGGTACCTAGCAATGAAACCATCAAGAAGAGCCTCGCGGCGTGCTGGGATCTCTTCAAGACCATTCGAGATCGCTGGAAGATTGATGTTCAAGCTGCGAAGGACGCCGAGCAGAAAGGAAGAACTGGCGAGCTGCCTCTTCTACAGAGTAGAGTGAAGGATCAGCGTGACATGATCGAAACGGCCTTCAAAGCAGCCTTGAAATATGGCCACCGCGACATCATCGAGCTGTAAGTTCTCACCTCCAACCTACTTTCGTGCGTGAACATTGGCATCTATTCGTTATGTTTCATTGAACACTTGCGCCGTGCACAACGTTGAGCAGACAGCTTCATAAGAAGAGCTTAGTATGGCACATAGCCTTCGGCCGTTCTCACAATCGCTACGTGCCGTCGTGCAGCAAGCACTCACGCTTCATTCAACTTGCCTGACCACTTGCTGATTCACTGTCTAGGCTGTCGGAAAATGTATCTCTCATCTTTTTGTGCTACCAATTCCTACTGGATAGATGTCAAGCGGAGGATGTAAACGGCACTCTGTCAAGGGCGATCCTTGAGACCATGAGCCATTTCACCACTTGCACCACATTTAGGTTGGACAAGACACATTTCAGTAAGGTGATTCCTCGGATCCAGAAGAAAGCTGATGCCAAGACCAAATTTTGGATCAATAAGATTCTGGCGAATGCGGAGACTGCAGATCAAGCGGAGGCTGCTCGTGCAGAGCGCAAGAAATCGGCATCGGAGCCTGTCGCTGGTACTAAACGCCCAGCTACCGCAGCACCCGATGGTGGTGTCCAGAAGAAGGTCGCCACCGTCGCGTCAAAACAAAATGGTACATCGTCTACTGGCCCCAAGCCGAATGGCCCGGTCAAGAAGCCCTCGACAACCTTGCAGCCCGTCAAGGGCGATGCTGCCAAACCGGCGCCGAAGGTCAGCAATACTCCTACCACAACGAAGAAGGCTACAGTCGCTAAGCCCTCTGGCTTCTTTTCTTCGCTGCAATCCGCAGCAAAGAAGCCAGGAACTTCTAATGCGGACAAAGCAGCGAGCAAAGCAGCGGCTACAAAGTCCTCGTCCGCCAGTGTCGCACCAAAGCCTAAGTTCTCTTTTATCGAAACAATGGCTAGTCTGTCGAAGCCGCAGGAAGAGAAGCCCGTGGCGAAGAAGGAAGTCAAAGAGGTGCCACCAGAAACACCAGAAGAGCGTGCCAAGAGGATACGGAAAGAGCAGCGAAAGAAACTACGTGTTGAGTTCAAGAAGGGCGATGATCTTGTGCAGATCAAGTACTTCACGCACGATCCCGAGGAAGAGCTCAACCACGATGCCAGCCAAATGCGTGACATTTCCGAGAAGGGCGGCGAAGGCCGTGCTCTCAAGGGACAGGCACAACCGATGGATATCGACGACGAGGAAGATGAAGCTCTGGAGGAAGAGCAGAAGCTGGTTGATTTCCAGTCACCGTCGCTTGTAGATTTCAGCGTGGTCGCCTTGGATGAGCGTGAGAGAAACTATGTGCCTTACGGCGGTGGAATGAAGCAGCCGGATTCACTCGAACATGGTGTGCGGGAGCAGTATGAGGCCAACAATCTCATCGTGTTCTACGCCAGCCGTGAGGACATTCCGGCAAACCCGCGAGAACCTACCGACCCGAGCAACGGGGAGCCCGGTCCCCCGTTGAAGTACTTCGGGCAACCGGAAGACAAGTATCCCTCCCGCGGGCAACAGAAGAGAGCGCAGCGCAGTGGCGTATACCAGGGCTTGCCACAGCCGTACGGTCTCATGCCAACCTGGGCACCACCACCGCCGCCGCCACAGACACAGGCAGCAGCGCACCCTGCCCCAGTCAGTACGGGTGGAATGCCTGATATTGCAGCGATTCTGGCTCAGCTACAGCCTCAGCAGCAGGTGTCATACGCCCCGCCACAACCGCCGATGCCAGCGATGGCGCAGCCGTGGACGGGCGTTCATGCAGGAGCCCCTCAGATCCCAGCTGGCATGGACCTGAATGCTTTATTATCATCACTCAACACTGCTCCGCAGGGATATTCTGCACCAGATCCCACTCAGATGATGAGTTACGCCCAGCCAACGCAGCAACAGCAAACGGGCGCCGATGACGGAGGACTCAAGGGCAAGAAACACCCGTTCTATAGGACTAAACCATGCAAGTACTGGGCGATGGGACAGTGTATCAAGGGAGATAAGTGCTGTTATATGCATGAGTAATTTGCCGAGCGCGGATTATGCAAAGAACTACGAAGAGTGCTTTAGCTGGCGTTATGGATGGGCTAAATGGCCAACAGCATCGAGGGTTACATTGGGTGGCATCGTGCAGCGAGTGCGTATCGGAAGGCGTTCTTCATCTGTCACCAGGCAGATTCAAAACCAGACGTGTGTTGTACATATCCATGGCTACTGGTGCGTGGAAAGCGAAGATGGGTAGAGATGATAGCTGGCGTTATTGCTGGATGGTCGAAGCGCGCTCGATTGCGCGGGGCTGATGAAACTGGGTGTGGTCTGCTTCGCTGATATCGAGACGATTGACACTTGGGCCAGCAATTAGGTCTACCTAGAGGCTATGTAGTAATTCAGATCCCAATTTGAAAATCTCCCTGTGATTTCCACGCTCTACAGACACACCCATCATATCAGGATCGTCTGCTCGTACTAACACACTAGGAGGACAAGAAACACACAGCGCGTCACTGTAAGGTGCTCGTATCGTGCTGTCCATGATTGCAATTGCGGGCAGGTAAACGGCACAATTGCGGGTGATGCGGCCGTTGCTCTAGAATATCGCGTCGTGACTTACCGTGGACATGCCAAGCTGGCATTCCTCTTCCGACTCCGAGTCAACGGGCACAGGTAAGAAGACACAGTCGCTCCAGCCGGCGGCTAGAACTATCTTTGGCGTTTCCGTAGCGGCACTGATATACATATAGCACACGCGGGAAGCTTGCTGGGAACACCATTCGGAACACCAACTTTATTTCTCTGACTCTGCAGGCCGCAAAACTATGGGGCCAGAGCTATGTCGACGAGCGAAATGGAAAAAGAACAGTATTCTTCGCAGCGAGGTGACCAGTGCTCACTTCAGATGGGCGTAGGCCAATGGATGCACCGATGCCGATCAATTAGTACTGGGAACAACACGGCTGCCCAAGATGTCGCTGGCCAGGTTGCCAGGATGGTCCCAGTTGAAGAGAGTCGCCTATGTGGGACCATCATGGTTCATCAGACTGCCACGTCTTTCCATGTGCGATGCGCGCAATCCCGACATCCGTACAACTTATCGTCCCGCGATACGTTGATCGTGAAACCCAGAAGCAAGCAGGCATAGCGAGAAAGGTATCTGTGCGACATCAGCGCGCCTCATATGACCCGTCCCAACACTGGAGATCGCATGCTCGTAGCAAATGGGAAGAACTCGCTTTCGCCAGGCCTTTGTTTCATTGCTAATGATCAGAAAAGGCCGATCAGGTTGTCAAACCGCCCAACATGAATTATGCTAATATGATCGAGGAGAAAAACCTCAAGGTACGTGCCGCTGAGTATGTGCGCTGAAACATGAATCCTCGCTCATCGTGCATGATCTATGCAGAAGGGCTTCATCGTAGCAACGCTGATATCGACCATCGTGGGCACTTTCACCGCGAGCATGACGTTACATGACAAGATCCAGGAGCGCAGAGACAAGAAGAAACAACAAGCCACTGACAATGGCCAGGATAAGGAGATCAAGGAGTTGAGGGCGAAATTGGAGACACTAACAAGCAAGAACAAAGCCGATGGGGGAAAGGCGGATAGTGGTGAGAAGCCTGGTGACGATAAAAAGTCGACCGCGGAGAATGACGAGAAGCCACAGGCAGGCGAGAAGAAAAACGGAGTAGAGGCAGACGGCAAGAAGTCTCAAGCAGGAGACGGCGAGAAGTCTCAAGCAGGAGAGGGTAAGAAGTCTCAAGCAGGAGACGGCAAGAAGTCTCAAGCAGGAGACGACAAGAAGACACAGGCAAGCGGCGGTGATAAATCGCGGATTGGCGACGACGGTAAATCGCAACGACCACGCTCACGAGCGAGTTCTACTTCCAGTAAGCGTCGCAGAAGACGCCGCGACAGCGTCGATGCAGATCAGGACTTTGCACAAGTCGCTAGCCGCTCCAAAAACGTCATAGAACAGACATTCGCCGACAATGTGCAGAAGATGGGCCCCCAGTACGCAGAAGGAGATCGTAAGTGGAGCTGCCCATGTATAGCGAGTACATAGCTGATCGCTATCCAGTAATCACTATCAACGCGCTTCAGTCGCAGATACTTGAGCAGCAGAAAGTTGTAATAGACATCCTGCAGAGAGCAGTAGATGAGGGCCGTGATCTTACCGAAGACGACAAGCGCCGACTCATGGAAGCGCAGAATCAAGCAACGAGCGGCTCACTTGATGCACTGCAAGGACAATACAATCGCATGGCTGCAGAGAAGAACATGCCGCCAACACAGATGTCCGTGCCGCCACGTGCAAAGAGTCGAGCTGGCCTGTCACAGCGAGAAGCGCCTACCAACAAGCCATGGGAAAGTGATCCTCTGCCGCCACCGACTGAAGCTCGAAGACGGCAATCGAAATACGGTCGAGACGCCGCTATGGCAGGCGGCCTGGCTGCAGCTGCTGGCGCTGGCGCATTCGCTGCGGCGCGCGAGCGCGACCGGCGCACTGAGGCACCAACCAGAGCAGCATCTGATGATGGAGCACCGAGACGTCGTCCTCAGCCAGAAGAGCGTAGCCGAGCATCGCTGAGACCGGGGCAACAGCCATTACCTCCTGAAGGCGGGGACAGAAAGTCCGTAAGACCGCGAGAGTACTCCCCGCCGACATTTGGTGACCTGGACCGGTCTACAAAGCCCCGGAATAGGCCACAACGAGATTTTGATGAGTGGCCATCTTCCTGGCGTCCCAAGCCGGAGAATGTAAGATCAAGAAAGGCCTTGTCGGACGAACGAACTTCCCGAGGTCGTGCACCTCCTACAGAAAGGCGGAAATCGTCTATGAGGTTCACTGACCAGGAGATCGATGATCGACCACCAAGACCGACGAGTTTTGCGCCGAAGACACAAGCACCTACTACCAAGACAGCAACGATTGCGCTTGCAAAGACGGCAAATGGTCCGGCACGTGATACAGCAGCAAAACAACAGGAGGCACCAAAATCGAAAATGAAAGCTCTGCCAGCTCCGGAAGCGCCTCTTTTCTGCCGCTACGCCCAAGACCTCCAGCGGAACGAAATGCCACTGCACAAGTCTTTCAGACCTGGCGCATCCCAATGTTGCCCCTCCTGCAACCTCACCATCCCTGTTGACACACGCGACATTTGGGTCTTTAGCACCCATATTCCTCCAAAACAGAAGAACGACAAGCCCAAAACGAGAGATTATCGAATGGACGCGCGGTTCGTGGTGAAATGTCATGACGGACAGGGCAAATTTGCCTGTGTGCTTTGTGATCGGAGCCGGGATCTGGATTGTATTTGTAAGAATGTGGAGAGTCTGGTCAAGCATATGGGGCAGGCGCATGATTTTGAGGAGTTTGATCGGGATCCTGATCTTGTGAAGATGAAGCCTGGTAGTGTTTTGAGCCTCAAAAACGGGAAGGAATTGGTGCTTGCGTAAAAGCGATGGTTATTGTGCAAGGAGTTTGATGGAGTGATGGAGAGTATTGTGAGCGTTTGTGTGCAATGTTGACAACGTTCGAGACTGTAGATTTTATGCTGTATATTTGTTGTCACGATGTAAAAGATCTGTCAGATTTCTCACAGCATACCGTTCAGTCCCTAGTGTCGAGCTAGTCCCTGTACTCGGGATATTTATGCAGAGGTCTGCATAAATCTGCGAGCGGCAAGTATAGCCGACCTTTCGTGCTTCACCTGCATCCCGACCTCCAAGCTTCACGTTCGATAATCATAAAACTTATTCCACCACAACCGCTCCATCGTTCCCACGTATCCACCTTCGCAATGGCCCCCAACCTCAAAGAATTCCAAGACCCAACCAAACTCGACGACATCCTCAAAGAGCAACAATCCCAATACGACTGCCTCCCTTGCAGAGCCATGGGTCCGTACATCCATCCATCCACCTCCCAATCTTCCCCCATCTCTCCCACTACCCATACCGACTCCTAACCCTTTGTTGTAGGCTCGACGGCCTTCATCGGCCTCGGCGCTTACACATGGTACTCCGGCCGAAACCAACTCGCCGAACGCGAACTCGAGATTGTGAGATCTGGTACACGAATTGGGATGGGAGCGAGGAAGGCTTCGCTTTTTGTTACGTCTGTTGCGTTGGTTGGGTTGGGGGCTTATAGATGGTGGAATTAGGCGTGTACGGCAGGCTCTTAGGGTGGATTCGATGATGCGGATTGCGGATATGGGAAACTGTGAAGAGGGCGATTGGGATGTTCCACGATGGAGGAATAGGAAGAGATGGAATGGTGGAGATCGGTGCAAGATGTGGAGACGTGTGGGAGGATGCCGTGGAAGAAGGATCAGAGGTGGTTCAGTTTGAGGATTGACCATATCGAAAAGTTGCAGATGTGGAAGGTGAGGGGTATGTGCGCAACCCATGGCTTGGATAACAGACCTGGGGCGGATGTTTTCAATATTTGGAACGATACAGACTGGTTGATGAGACTTTATGGGTTTGATTGTGAGGTGGATGGTCGTTTGGACCATCACGGAGGACCTTTGATGAGGTACGCCTCCCAGTGGATGAAGCACAAGCATACGTTCCGCTCATCTCATTTGGAGCCGTCCTGTATTTGTTGCAAGATGGAAAAGAGCTGAAGCTATTGCTTGTAAAAAGAAGACAAGTGAAGAGTCAACACGACAGGAATACTGCACCGCTGGAGGCTTGAAGCCGCTGCGGACGGAGAAGTCACAGAAAGAGGCATGTCTTGCAAAACTTTTGACAGCAGGCATTGCTGTTGAGATTCTGCCGTCCGCAGTTTCTCCGGACATATTCTCATCAACCACCAGATCATGCCATCGCTACCACTAGTATGCTTCCACACGGATCGAGCGACATACAACTTTGTCTTGCGTGGCACATCGTTGAACGCCAGATAATGTGAAGCAGGCTTAACACTCTTCACAGACCACACATGTCTTGAAGGTCGAAGCTCGAAGTCATCGGAGGATTGCAACTACGTGCACCGTCAGATACTAAATTCGAGCTCGACTGACAACTTGACTTACACTCTCTTCCCAATACGTCGATTCAAAGCTGCAAAGCAGAGACAGACTCTTGTTCAGGCTCTTTCTAACAGCATAGCAATGCAAGCAACAAGGTCGTGTGGTGCCAGGGGATGCACTTCTAGTGCTACGTGGCTGGGATTCACTGCAAGCATTGCTCAGAAGCTGACGCCATGCATTCCTCAATGGGCCGCCACGATTCGGTACGCTTCACTGCCTGCGCACTGTTCTCGAAGAATTGTGTCGGATGGGAACTTTTAGCCTACATGAAGGTACTATCTGTAATTAATGCAAGGCTGTGCTGATCTTCTACCCCAGCGTGGACGTTCTGGAGGCTCTTCAACGCTCTTGTGGTTTAACAAGGTCGCTAAAGGCACTGCGGCGTTCACTGGGAGCACTAACAGGACTTGGGGACTCTCACGATATGCCGGTTCGTGTCTTGGAGTTTTTCGTATATGTACCGCGATATCATGCATATCAATTAACACATTCGCCTAGGTGTCGCCAAAATTTGTCTGGCTTTGGACTTCGCACTTCACATCGCGAGCCGTATGTTCCAGAATGGCGATTTGAAGCTATCTTGAGGTGCAGGGCCACGAGGATGCCGCTCGCTGAGCACGCGAGTACTGCCTTCAATCGGGTCGGGAGCCATCTCTCTGGAAGGTGCGGTAGACAGGACGACGCTCAAGTTACAGGATAGCTCGATTGCCAAGTGTCAGACTGCGATCGCCCAATCGCAGGTACAGCGGCCCTGTGGAAGCGTAGGTCTGAGTTCGGACTCATTGCAGTCATTGATCTCTACGTGCTGAAGTTGGGACGGCGCTTAGTACGACATCTGGTGACATCAGCAGAAGTAGCAGCGAATCCTTTAAATTCTGCTCCCGGCGTGCATCACCGCGATAAGACATGGGCCAATGACGAGGTCAGGCTCTTCCTGAGTCTGCTAAACGATCCGAGTAGCCTGTTCATCCGCTCTAAAGAACAGAATTTTGTGTTTTACAGAGACCATAATCTCACGGTGTTTGCTGTACTCTGGGAATGGATCCTTTCTGCAAACTCTTATATGATCACAATGGCGGGCCCTTGGACACAAGCACGCTCAAGCGATTTGACGATACTGAGAGGGAGCCGCCGGTAGAGATGAGAACGATCTCAGACCTGAGACGTCTAATGATCCGATTGAAGGGTGTAGATCCCGATAGTGCTGCTACGGGACATGCGGATAGTCTGTTTGAGGTCGGATGGTCGAAGGTGAAATTGCAGCTTCGACAGGTATTACGTCGCGCGCTCTTTAAATTGAAAATTATTGTCGATCGCATCCAAGCGTATTGTTGACGCATATGAATTCAGATCGAAAACAAGTTCCCGGCATCTGCTACAATGTTCCGCTGGGCGAAGGGATTCTTTCCTTGACCAAGCGAGTATTCATCCTGGTAGAGTACTAGTGGCTCTTGTAGCGGTGACACGCTCTTGCACCACGGCGGGCATGTCTCGTGTTGTGTGGGATCCTCTTCGGCGCTCTGCCGTCCTCGCCGCAATCCTAAAGACTTTCTGGCATTGAACGAAAGCACCAGGCTTTCCACCAAGCTTGCGATTAATGCGTATCGTCCAGAGTCGCCGTCCCGAGGATCAGGTATACTCTCTAGTCGCCAGGACGAATGAGCATGGCCCCAAAAGTATTGCATCTCTAGCATAAGCTGATTCGTTACATTCGCGCACAGAAATTCACACATCCGATAGATTGATTTGGTCGAGGTGTCGCACTTTTCGAACCAGGAGGTCTGCCGCAGTGAAGTGATCCCATTGTAGCGCCGCCAAATGAGGTCGTGGTCTGTCTGCAATTCTGACGGAGAAGGGATCGGTGTCGGCAACGTGGAAAGGTGTTCCATCTTAGGGACCAGAAATGACTAGATCAAAGAGGGTCGAACGCTGGCGGCCTGTATTTGCGTAGAAGTTTGGGGCGCTGCTCGCAAATAAACAGAATTGCTGCTGCGGAACTGTGTATCCAGAGAAGTCGCTTTGTCCACTGTTGAGCCTTCGATGGCTGGGACTAGCAGGCATCGAAAGCCGCCATTACCCCAGAAAGGGCTCGGCGGGCGGCCGTCTGCTACACTCCAATTTGGACTATTACATAGATACACCTCGCTGGGATATCAAGGTTGGTACGGAACACCCTTTTCTCTTCGTACATCTGTATATCTTGCATATGAGCGTAGAAGTCTTTATCCAGCCGAAGCAGAAACGAACACGCGACAGCCTTGAGCACTATCAGTGTGACTACAAAGACTTGATAGATCACTTGCTACTCTGCCGGTCTCTGCATCGCGTCGATAATAGGCTGTGTCTTCCGACTACTGTGTCGACAGTGGACAACGCTATTAGCTAGAGTGGCAACTTGTCTTGTCTTCGTGGATATCTTCTTTCGGGACCTGGAAATGATGGATGAAGCAATTCAACTAGCTAGCGGCTATGTTGCAGAAGCGTGTAATCACTCTAAAGACCTGCAGTGGCGACTATGCTGGTACGACCTCCTCGATCTGTGCCCTTTCCGTCACTAGGCTCAGTGTCGTTGTGAGCCATTCGTACTCAGACCCTTGGCTGGATATCAGTAGCGACCTATGACCTCTCGGATCCCTTGTCAATTCTTCGCTTCGAGAGTGGTTGTGCCAGAGTTGTGTGGGATCGAAGACTCTGCTGCTATGGCCTTGTACATTACAGTGGACGGCACAGCGAGAGCCAGACACACAAGGTCTAGGACACTCAACGCGTTGCCGCTAACATCCTTGTACATCTTGGAAACGACCGGGGCCCATGTCGATGCATCGGGCATGTCTACAACAGTTCGAGTGACATGCCTGAGGATGTCCGCAGCAGTTGCGATGATGTATCGGCCAGACGTGATGAGCAAGGTCACTTGCAGTCGCCCGAAGTGTCTTCGACCCCTGGACAGGCGTGAGCCCGATCCAGACAGGAACGAAGATTTGTCCAGGACTCTGATCCACATCGAATTGAGCACTGTGTTTGAGGACGGAAAGGAAGATCACACTGGACTTCAACGCATAACCGTGACAATCAAGTATGTGGCGATGGAGATACTTGAGTTGTAACTCGGCAGTGCTGAGCCACGAATTGATATCGAACACACCTAAAGGTACGATCTTGAATCGTTCTTCTACGTATTTGAAAACTACTTATTAGAAAACTGGTAGGAGTTTGGTCTGTCCTATACAATAAGATGATCGCCAGTTTTTGACAAGACTCTCCGACTTTGAAGCGACGGAATGGCACAAGGTCAGAATTCGAGACCTTCCCAACTAGTTTGTCAACGCCTTAATCGAAACACTCACTTCATCTCGCCGACCGATCAAGCTCTGCACGAAAGTCAGGAATCTATTCTCGGTCCTGCTAACGTCAGTGGTAGCTTTCAAAAACTTTGACACATGCAACAGTACAGCCGTCTGTTCTCAGTAGCCCTCCTTTTCTGCGTTCACCTCACTCGGCTCCAATCATCGAATAGTGGCCATATTCCCGAGTGTACTTGTTCCCGTCTGTGCCAAATCGCGACAAACGCTGCTGAGGCGACGACTGCAGTCGGTTCAGGCAGTCTGCAGGCAGATTCAGTTCAAGCGCGTAAATTGGACCTGGGCTCGCAAACATAGCCTCAGAATTGTGCCCATCAACCTTTGGGCTATCGCCACCAGGTAAACAAAAAGAAGGCCTTACGATTCCTTGCTACTCCGCATCCCGTATGCTGCTGGATAATCATGGCCCAGTGCGGCCAGGCGCTCTTATATGCCATCACAACCGAACAACCAGAGCCAACGCGTCCGAGATGATGACTCTCCTGCAGCGTGGACGAGGAGGCATGAGAAGGTGTAATAAGCCCAGCGAGAAACTGCTGCAGGCCGAATACGGTATGCTCAAGGGTTCGGCGTTCAACTCCAATGCTAGACAACAGCCACTTGTGCTACTCATTAGACAAAATTCGACTCTAGCTCAGTCAGGTCTTGTAGGATCTCGTCTCCGTCCGTGTACCTCGATACCCAGCATTGGTAAATTATCTTGCTCATGCCGTCGGACACTGCGATAGGAAATTCGCCGACTCGGTATCTGTCGCGGATTTCTGCGGCGTCGATGTATTCGTCAAGCTCGGGAAAAGGTGATTCGCCGTACCACATGTGGTAGAATAGGGTGCCCAAAGCAAAAATATCTGTTCTTATAGAAAACTCATCCTGGCCTGATGTAGGGTGGCGGGACTTGGCATTCTCTTGTGTCATAGCAGCTAACTCGATCTCTCCCTGCCTACATGTAATGCTCTCTTTCGAGCGGTACAGCTGGCCTTGCATGTCTCCAATCTTGGCGTTCCCACCTGATGTAATGAAAATGTTGTGTACGTTGAGGTCGCAGTGGACATAACCTTGTTGGTGGAGATGTATTACGCCGGAAGTGATTTCTTTAGCAATTCTTACAAGTTCGCCCTCGGTCAACGTTCGATCTTGAATGAAGTCCGATAGCTCTCCGGAATGGCAGTATTCCAAGAGTAGTCCGTCCTCGGACATGCCTTTGTGTACGACAATGTTTGGATGTAGCTTGAGTCGACAATACCGTATCGATTCTTCTCGCAATGCATCCATGAGTTCTGGTGTCTTTTCGTGTGGGTACTTCAGCACTGTATAGCCATCTTCCATAACCCCAACAAAGAAAAATGCCGACGATGCTATACACTTTGCAACTCCGTGCGGACCCCAGTCTTTATGACAGATAATGTCGCCGCTTTCGTGTCCCATGTTGTAACGACGACGGCAAGAGAGCAGGTTTCGGTGCAGGAATAGGACAATATTCAGGAGGCACGAAGAAGGGAGTACTAGGGATACGCTTAAGATTCTATGTGAACATCTGCTGCCGAGTATGTCCTCTCATTTCCTTACGAAATCAAGCCTGGTACCTGTAGGATAGACCAGGTGGAGTAGATAATGGATTTAGTATCGCCATACGTCGTTGTTGTCGCCACCAGGCGGACGCGAGTTGGGCGGATGGAGCCTCGAAGTCTAATCCAGAATAGTCTAAACCAATCAGACTCGTGGACCTCTAGTATTCTCATTGTCATGGCACACCAGCATCATAGCCAGAATCGGCCCATTGACACTCTCTACCATCAATCAAGTCGTCAAGCCGTACATAAAGAGTTTCAGCAGCTCAAGCGGCCGTGTACCGACCTCCTAGGTGACAGAAAAAAGCGGAACGCTTCTCGTGGGTACTTGATCTCCTTGCAATCGCTTGAATACGCCTGCACCTCACAAAGTAAGGCCAGCGTTTTTGGTACAGGAGCACGACTCATACTCGCAGAAGAGTGGCCTTTGGTGACAGAAGCGGCGAACGCACCGCCGACTGTTGGATTCACCTACATATAGTATTGTCATTGTTCCGCTTTTGATGTCACCTGGGAGCCGACGAAGAGTATCTTTCAGCTATGGCAAGGGCCCAGGAAGAAGAACAGCATTATTTTTCAAATGATCAAGATGCTATTGATGATCTTCAGGCCAATACGGGCCAGACAATATACCATTCACGTACGCTGCAGCATCGTTTTGACGTGCGCATCTTTGCTGCTTGCCGGATTTTATCTCTATATAGGTGCGGCATAGCTATAGCCAATCAACGTCGAACAATTACTCGGCAGTCCTCGCACAACACATCTGCTTCGGGCCTCGGTACTGTCTTCCTCACCATAGCGCACCTGCAGATCTCAAAGATGACTCTTGCCACTGTCTTGCTCGTTGGAAAGCACTGTTCGCATTGTTTTAGAAGTGATAGCAATCAACCACCATGAGCACGTACACGAGAGAAGAAGTCAAGAAGGTAGGTTGTGTGCTGGTGCACGTCCACACCAATGCTCTCACGTATCTCCCTTGCTAACTTACTATTGTGTGGGATATAGCACACCCAAGAGGACGACCTCTGGCTGATCGTTGATCACAAAGTCTACGATGTATCCGATTTCCTCGAAGCCCATCCTGGTGGCGAGGTTGTCCTTCGACAAGTAGCTGGTCAAGATGCCACAGAAGCATTCTATAATCTTCACCGCCACGAGGTTCTCACGCAGTACAAGAGCTTAGAAATCGGTACGATTGAGGGGGAACAACCTGAAGTCATTACACCGCAGCCGGGCGATCTATCGCAAGTACCGTATGCAGAGCCACTATGGTTGAGCCCACAGTTCTACTCGCCTTACTACAACGATTCGCACCGAGCTCTACGTAAAGAGGTCAGGAAATTCGTGGAATTGCATGTCAAGCCAGAAGCGGCTCAGAAGGAGAAAGATGGCACGCACATCAGCCAGGAGCTCATTGACAAGATGGCGGAGAATAACATGCTCGCATGCCGGCTGGGGCCTGGCAAGCACTTGCACGGTCGCAAGCTCTTTGGTGGTGTGGTCAAGGGTGAGGAGTATGATTACTTCCACGACTTGATTGTCAGCCAAGAGCTTGTGCGTTCGAACCAGCGAGGTTTCCAGGATGGTAATATGGCTGGTATGACAATCTCTTTGACTGCGGTGCATCAGTGGTGCAAGGATGACGAGCTTCGAGAACGGATATCCCGGGAAGTCCTTTCCGGCAAGAAGAAGATCTGCTTGGCCGTTACGGAGGCGTTTGCTGGCTCAGATGTAGCTGGATTGCGAACAACAGCAGAAGACAAGGGTGACCATTATCTGGTCAACGGCACGAAGAAATGGATTACCAACGGCGTATTCAGCGACTATTTCGTAACGGGCTGCAGAACAGATAAGGGCTTCTCTGTTCTCCTCGTCGAGCGGACAGACGATGTCGAGACCAAGGCCATCAAGACCTCATACTCGCCCGCAGCGGGCACAACATACATTGAGTTCAACAACGTCAAGGTACCTAAACGTAACCTCCTCGGACCAGAACACAAAGGCTTCGTCGTTATCATGTCTAACTTCAACCACGAACGCTGGATGATGGCCGGCATGGTTTCTCGCTGGTCCCGCACCGTGCTTGAAGAATGCCTTAAATGGGCGCATCAACGTATTGTCTTCGGCAAACCTCTCATAAACCAGCCCGTCGTTCGTGCCAAACTCGCAAAGATCATCGCACTTGTGGAAGCGAATCAGAGTTGGGTTGAGTCGATCACATACCAAATGACCAAGATGTCGTACGATCAGCAGTCAAAGCAGCTTTCGGGACCGATTGGGCTGTTGAAGTACTATTGCACGAGATCTGCGCATGAGATTGCGGATGAGGCGACGAACATCTTTGGTGGTCGGGGTCTCACTCAGACTGGCATGGGAACTGTGATTGAGATGTTCAACAGGACGAATAAGTTTGATGCTATCCTCGGTGGTACGGAAGAGATTCTGGCAGATCTGGGGGTGAGGCAAGCGATGAGATTCATGCCTGCTGGTGCGAAGCTGTAGACATATATATCGAAATACTTACTTGCAGAAGTGTTGGCTGAATTACATGTCAGTATCACCACCTCCCATGCCATAAGTGTGGCAGTAGCCATGATGGAGCTCATGTCCGTGGGTGGTTGGCATTGACCAAGCGCTGGACTGCGGAGAGCGGAGGACGGCCCGAGATCTCGTAAGTGCTTGGCATTAAACTGCCCACGCGAACTCCGAGTCAATTTCCGTCGAACTTTTGCGTGAGAGCTTCTTGATACTTCTGTCGACAACAACATCCTCTCACCACATCACATCGCCCATCTCTGCGACTATGGCTGAACAACTCGTCCTCCGCGGTACCCTTGAGGGCCACTCTGGCTGGGTCACCTCGCTCGCTACCTCCCTCGAAAAGTGAGCACAATCCGATCGAGTATCATCACATCCAATATTGACAGCAATGCAGCCCGAACATGCTCTTGTCAGGCTCGCGCGACAAGACCCTCATCATCTGGAACTTGACTCGCGATGACACCAGCTACGGCTACCCAAAGCGCTCGCTTCACGGTCACTCACACATCGTCTCCGACTGTGTCATCTCCTCCGACGGCGCGTATGCCCTTTCATCCTCGTGGGACAAGACTCTTCGTCTATGGGAGCTGTCCACTGGCCAGACCACGCGCCGCTTCGTCGGCCACACCAACGACGTTCTCTCCGTCTCCTTCTCTGCCGACAACCGTCAGATCGTGTCTGGTTCGCGTGACCGCACCATCAAGCTGTGGAACACCCTCGGTGACTGCAAGTACACCATTACCGACAAGGGCCACACCGAGTGGGTCTCTTGCGTGCGCTTCTCGCCAAACCCGCAGAACCCAGTCATCGTCTCTGCTGGCTGGGACAAGTTCGTCAAGGTATGTACAAAATCTCCCATTTCTCCGTCTCACATTGCAGGATGCTACATTTAGTATTTGCTACTTTAGAGCTTTCGGGCTATGAAACTTACTTTGCCTTCACCGGCGCACTGATCTCGCGCGGAAAAGACAGATAGCACATACCGCTATTGTGCAGAGCATCTGCTAACAGCACATGACCAGGTCTGGGAGCTCTCTACCTGCCGCCTGCAGACCGATCACATCGGCCACACTGGTTACATCAACACCGTCACCATCTCGCCAGACGGCTCTCTCTGCGCCTCTGGTGGTAAGGACGGCACCACCATGCTCTGGGATCTGAATGAGTCCAAGCACCTCTACTCGCTCTCCGCCGGCGACGAGATCCACGCCCTTGTCTTCTCACCAAACCGATACTGGCTATGCGCTGCCACCGCCAAGGAAATTGTCATCTTCGATCTCGAGAAGAAGAGCAAGGTTGACGAGCTGAAGCCAGACTTCCTTGAGGGTGGAGGCAAGGCCCGTGAGCCAGAGTGCGTGTCGCTCGCATGGTCTGCTGATGGTCAGACTCTGTTCGCCGGCTACACCGACAACAAGATCCGTGCCTGGGGTGTCATGTCCCGCGCTTAGATGTGGCGTGCTGCCGTGAGGGCGAACGAAGTGCCATTAGGGCATACGAAGTGGATGCCGGATGAGGTCAGGATGGAAATGGCACGTTGATGCGCGATACGAGGATCGTTGGCTGTGGCTTTGAAGTTTGCAAGCATGGTCAGCGACTTCCGATGAAAGGTCGTTGCGGTGCACATGCCAAGTATAACGAAAGTAAGAAGATGCTCCAACGTTTCAGAAAACTCATTTGCTCGGTGCACTGCTTCATTGCTCTCTTGTTCTTCTGCTGGCTGCGTTTCATCTCTAGTTTTCCCCCTTCGCGGTTGGAAGCAGTAGACTCGTGTATGATGAGACAGCCCATTCAGTCTCGTTCTCATTTAAACCCGCCGCTCTGCTCGGCACCGAAAAATGCAAATCATTGCTCAATGCCATCGTGCCGAAGCTGCCATTAACTTGGCCAGAAGATAGTACGCCGGAAGATGTTGTCCGGGCGTACCAACGCGAAGAAAGCAAGCTGAAAACACATGATATAAAATGTTCCAAGGTTCTGCGGCTACACGAGAGAACGTCTTTCGTCTAAAGTACCAATACACGCCTCCTGCGCCAGCGCTAAAAAATCAGAAATTAGTCAAGACTCACTCATCAATCATGCAGCCGGCGGCGCATCAGCCGTGGCGAGCTCAGCCGTTGCTTCAGCCTTAGTGTCCTCTCCTTCACGTTCCGCCTCTCCCGCGTCTTTAGCTTCTTGCTTCTCTTCCTCCGCCATTTCGACATCGTCGGTAGATTGGGCTGCTTCAATAGCAGCAGCAGGAGACTTGGGAGGCGTGTCGACCTGACGCGTAGTAGTGTCATCGACCTGCATTTCATCTTCCGCGCCCGCTTCGCTCTGATCACTGGCGGAGAGTTCGGCTTTTGTTGAGACCGTACCTGGTGCAGCTGGTGATTTGCTGACCTTTGCGGCCACAATGGCTTCTGCCACAGCGGCATTGGCATCCTGGACATCATCCGTGACATCCAACTGCATGTCGCCTTCGTCGTCCGCGTCGCCGTTCAGGCTCCGGGCGTCTTCGTCTAGTGGTGTGTTCGCACCGCTGTTGTCTTGCGGCGCATGCGGGTTTGGATTGTCCATGATGCCGCGCCTTCTCGGGCGACCAGGTTGCTGCTTGACACCATTTGCTTGTGCCAGTTCTTCATCATCGCTCTCGTCAAGCTCGTTGTCGGCTTGTGTTCTCCTATCCCATAGTCTCTGCGTGTTTCTTCTGTCCTTGTTGACTTCCTCATCTGCTTCCTCATCATCTAAGCGGTCTTCTTGCTCCTCGAAAGTCTCTGGCTCGCCATCAGGGCCGGAATTGTGCATTCCGAGCGGCTCTCGTGGTACGTCGTGCATCTGTACACTGGGAGCATGAGGCGATGTGCGTTTCAGGTTTTCCAGAACTTGCGTCTTGATCTTCTCCAAGTATTCTGGTGAGTTCGCGTTATCCATGTTACTCGGCTTCACATCGAGTTCAAAATCGGGGGAGTAGTACTCATAATAATCCGTAAATGGAAGATCTGGCCCCATCTCCACTCCTACAAGCTGGCCAGTCTCGTATGCCCAGGTCCGTGCAACGTTACGCATCGTGTAGCCGCCTCCGCCAAGAATCAAAGTGGGCTTGCCGAATGATTTGACGAAGTTGACACAATTCGCATGGCCTCGCATGCTGAGGTTGAAGCAGCCCAATCTGTCACCGGACAAGGAGTCACCGCCGCATTGAAGTACCACTGCAGTCGGTTGGTAGTATTCCATGACCCAGCCGATGGTGGGCTCGAAAATCGTCTTGTAGCTGTTGTCGTCGATGCCGTCGCGGAGTGGAAAGTTGACAGCATAGTTCTTTCCAGCGCCAACACCGATATCGCGCAGCTCGCCAGTTCCTGGAAAATACTCGCCATACTTGTGGAAAGACACGGTCATTACACGATCGGTAGAATAGAAAGCCTCTTCGACACCATCACCGTGATGCACATCAATGTCGATGTAAAGCACGCGCGGGTGGAATCGCAGAAGTTCGAGTATGCCGAGCACGATGTCTACAAGATTTCAGCAGATTGTCACGTAAGACTATGGTTTGACGTGTACTCACCATTGATGTAGCAGAAACCAGAAGCTTCACTCTTCTTCGCGTGATGCAGCCCTCCTGCCCAGTTGATCGCGACATCGCACTTGCCCCGGTTCAGCCTTGCAGCGCCCTCCATACTGCCACCTGCACTGATGCCGCAGAACTCAAAGAGGCCATCAAAGACCGGACAATCGTCTCCCACGTTGTATCGACCCTGCTCCTTCATGAAACTGTCCATGTTGTCGGGAGTGACGCGTTGGAGGAAGTCGACGTACTCGTCCGTGTGGAACTGGGTCATCTCGTACTTTGATGCAGGCTTAGCGCGATAGATCTCAAGTTTCTTGTAGAGTCCATAGTTCATGATGAGAGAATGTGCCATCCGTATGCGATGGGGCTTCATGGGATGCCCAGCATTATACGCATAGTTCCCGACATCGCTATCATAGAAGTATGCGACCTTCTTCGGTTGTGACGTAGGTGCATTTGTGCCCGTGCCTGGCGCATCGAGGGGCGTGAAGCCGCCTAGAGGCATCGCGTGTGTTGTACAGGGTATCTCGAGCTCAGAATGCGGATCTAGATCTGTGTCGCGTGTCGCATAGATCGGGTAGAAGTGCTGCGAAGTCGTCACTGGTGATATTGCTGATTGAGTAGTTTGGTCGAAGTGTAGCACAGTTCTGATTAAAGGTCTGAAGCTAATAAAGGGTAGGAAGTTGTGTGTGCGAAAGAAAGAGCTCCAGTAAGGTATTGAGCTTTCATGTGCGACTGGAACCACTGACGCAGGGTAAGACCGCGCACGGACAATCCGAGCTTCAGCACTACTTTCGAGCGATGCGCGTTGCCATCTGCCTACACAACGCATCTCCATCACCTGATACCTCCACACCGCCGACACCACTACCTCTTGTATCGCCACGACTCCTGTCGCCTGCCACGCTATCCATCTGCGCGACACCTCCCCGGAGTGTGAAGGACGACCGACTAGAAACAACATCTTCCACATCCCCATTATATCATGGACCGGTTATCGAGAATGCTTGCCGCCGCTCAAGGCATGGGCGGCGGAGGCGGAGCTCCTGCGCAGGTAATAATATCCATACATGCATACATGTGATTCAGCAAGTTCCATGCTGACAGCACTTCACTCCAGGACACCAACATCGTCGACAATGCCGAGAAGGTCTACATTTCAGCGCTCGCTCTCCTCAAAATGTTGCGACACGGTCGAGCTGGTGTACCCATGGAGGTCATGGGTCTGATGCTGGGAGAATTCGTGGATGATTACACTGTACGGGTGGTGGACGTATTCGCCATGCCACAGTCGGGTACCGGTGTGTCGGTCGAGGCAGTGGATCCTGTCTTCCAGACCAAGATGATGGACATGCTGCGACAAACGGGAAGGTGAGAGCACATCGCATCGATAATCAACACGTCGCACACTGACTTGCTTCAGACCAGAGACAGTCGTCGGCTGGTACCACTCGCATCCGGGGTTTGGCTGTTGGCTTTCGAGCGTGGATATCAACACCCAACAATCTTTCGAGCAACTCACGCCACGCGCCGTCGCCGTTGTCATCGATCCAATTCAATCTGTCAAGGGCAAGGTCGTGATCGACGCCTTTCGCCTGATTAATCCTCAGACGCTCATGCTCGGTCAAGAACCGCGACAGACCACATCGAACCTGGGTCATCTCAACAAGCCGAGCATACAAGCACTCATCCATGGCTTGAACAGACATTACTACAGCATTGGCATCGACTACAAGAAGACGCCACTCGAGGAGGCCATGCTCATGAACTTACATAAAACGATCTGGACCGAGGCGCTTACGATGCCAGATTTTGCAGCAGAGGGCCATCGGAACGAGGAGAATCTCAAAAAATTGGTGAAGCTGGCAGAAGGCTACGAGAAGCGGGTCAAGGAAGAAACGGAGCTCACGAAGGAGCAATTGCGGACACGATACGTGGGCAAAGTGGACCCGAAGAAGCACATTGAGACTGTCGGCCAAGAACTCATTGAGGACAACATCGTGAGTGTCTCGCGGCAAATGATCGACAAGGAGGCTACCGCGCCCGCCACCGACGCGAACAAGCCGAACGGTCTCGCAAATGGTCACGCGACGGCTCCAGATGCAATGGATGAAGACTTGTAGTGTTCCAGCAAAAGAAGCAGAAGTCCAAGCAACGGCTAATGACGCTGCGGACAAAGGCCCTCAGGATTGGCATGAACGGGATGTTATGTGCATAGCGTGGCGCCTGGCGCACTAGGAAAGCATGAAGCACAGCAGGAATGCTTTGTAGCAGCTTAGCCTGTACCACTACGAATGAATATATATTTTGCAACAGCCGGCCTCGCGCCCTGCATTACATTTTGGGTTCGCCACCTCTGGTGCGTGGCTGCGGCTATACTGATCGAGCGTGTATACAGACCTAACATTAGCTTACAGCTGCAGATTTGCAAAGGACGTTTCAGTTACTATCGTACGAGCTGCCCTCTTTCCTGAATCCACGCTCGTCAAGACAGCATGCCCGGATAATTTACTACTGCTCGCATACTTTCGCAGCGGGGTGGCGTAAGCCACATGGCAGGAGTGTCATGGGTGGTGGTCTGGTGCTGGGAGACGGACAAAGTGTCGCGGAGAATTTGGCGCAGGGCAAGATGCTTCCATATCAGATCCGTGGGCAAGTTCAAACACAGTACGAGCATCTCGAGAAGCAGATTTGTGGGATCGACGACTTCGATGATGCGACTTGGCGATTGCTAAACGGCGAGATCACTGAAGCTGGTGGCGAGAACCAGCTACCTGGAACGAAGACTTGGACCAACTTGATCAGCAGAATCTTACTAGGCTAATCCCTACAGTTTAGTAGAGCCATCGACAACATTTGCTGGAAGATTGGGCTATGATCCAGCAGTGGCCAAGAGTCGCTGGCAGCAAGTTGCCCATGCTTTCGATTGTACCCTCCATCTGTGCGTCCGAACCTATGAGGCCGAGATTGGTAGAGGTCTCTACACTGATAACATTACGTGGCCCAATGCTTCCACAGCTACTGACGATCTCGTCAGCAGCATCTCTACCAACTACACATGTCCTGGAGGCTCTGATGCGCAAGGCTACCTTCAGCCTCTGTATGCTCTAGAAGGCATCAGGGAGACAATAACTGCTCACTGGAAAGGGTGTTTGGTCATTCTATAAGCGACCATGCGCTGGCAGTGATCAAGCCACCAGGCGACAAGACGACCTACGCAACCGATCTGTACGCTCTTAGATTACTGCGATGCTGGGCTCGTGGGATATTCCCAGGGAATGTGACAAAGGAGAGCGCCAACATTACTTTTGACTTCATGATGGCCTGGTACGCTGCGCAACTCGCAGATGGCACAATGCTTGAATTTGATCAGATCACCGATAGCATGGCCTGCACTTTAGCGACACATCTTCGAAGGTGGGCAGATCAGAAAGGAGGGCATCTTGCGGGCAACGCTTGGCTCACAGAGACGTATCTACATGTGCGCTGGACGTGGGCAATTCTCCCGCTGAGCAAGATGGTTCTAGTAATGATTTTCATCGTGGTTGTGGCTCTTGAGAATGATCGAAAGAAAGCGCCCACGCGGGAAGGCAGTACCTTGCCAGCAGTAGTGTTCGCTGTCGATGAGAAGACAAAGAGTGGCATTGCCGCGCGAGGACCAGCACTGGAATCCATGGAACTGGAGGCAAGGCAATACCGCGTAGCTGTGGATCTGGATAATTCCCAAATGAGTGCCTTCGACGCTAAGCGAGAGATACAGAATACATTTTGGCAATCGATGGCGCCCAATCCGTAACGATTACAGCGGGTGCGGCCACGAAAGCTCACTCTCTTCTCTCCTTACGCCCAAGCAGTTCGAGCAGTCCGACACTGACTCTGATCAGTGCGCCTCTGCCTGGTAGTGATCAATGATCTAGACAGAGACTTGATATCGGGTCGCTATCACTGGCGCAATGTGTTGCGCCTGCGGCCCGTCAGGATCTCGACCGTTATCTTTGACATCATGCAAAGCGACCCCTGCAAAAGTTCACAGCTTCCCAAACTGGTGCTTTAGGCGAGTTTCCTTGCGGCAGACGAAATGGCACTGGATCGTCTGACTCTCCTTGTATCTGTATGATCACAGGCTACAGCGACCTATCAAGCTGTCCGCGGTTCACTATCTATCCCAGACGACTCGTTGACGTAGCGATTCGTTCTCCGTGGTCACCATCGAAAATGATACCCTGGGTGCCATCACGCTGGCTTAGCTATCAAAGTACTGCTTGCCACTGCGTCTGCCTGATTGCCTCTGAAGTTGCTCCAAGGAAATCCGCCGCTCTCATCACCTCACTTCTTCATAGAAATGTCGAGCAGGTCGTCCAACAATGAGAAAGATGTGAAAACTGTCACAACCACGGCACCTGCTGCCAGTGACATCGCATTTGGTGAAACTCGAGATGTTCGCAGTGCTGATGCCGCTCTACACTTCCTCCGGCATGAAGGTGGCGTCCGAGAGATGACAGCAGAAGATGAGAAGAAATTGAAAAGAAAAATCGATTGGATGATCATGCCGCTGATGTGGTCCTGCTACTGCCTGCAATACCTCGACAAGACTCTGATCAACTATGCGAATGTCATGGGCCTCGAAGAAGATACGAATATGACCAAGGATCAGTTCAGCAACCTCGCATTGTTCTTTTACGTTTCGTACCTGGCTTTTGAGTTTCCACATGGCTATGGCATGCAGCGTTTCCCGACTGCCAAGTATCTCGGCTCCATGGTCTTCTTGTGGGGTACCATCGTTGCAGTGACAAGTGCATGCAAGAACTATGGAGCACTCGTGGCGACTAGAGTACTTCTTGGCGTTTTTGAAAGCGCTGTTGCCCCGTCTCTGATCTTGATCACCAGTATGTGGTACAAGCGTCATGAGCAGCCGCCACGAGTCGGAATCTGGTATCTTGGCACGGGTACGGGCACAATTATTGGCAGCCTCATCTCCTACGGCTTCCAGCATGTCGAGAACAACACTTTCTACAGCTGGCAGATTATGTTTTTGGTGGGCCTCGTGACCTGCTCCGTCGGCATCTTAGTGCTACTCCTTCTGCCGGACAATCCGATGTCAAGCAGACTGTCCCATGAAGAGAAGGTCTGGGCTGTCGAACGACTTCGCGAGAACCAGACCGGGATCGAGAATAAGCACTTAAAGCCAGCGCAGGTCTGGGAATGCTTCAAGGATCCACAAACTTGGCTTCTGAGTCTGATTTGCTGTTCCTCGAGCGTGCCAAATGGTGCAGTAAGCTCTTTTCAAGCCACCATTATCAAGAACTTTGGCTACAACTCACGAGAGACTGCACTGCTTTCCATCCCATCAGGAGCTGTCGCCATAGTCGCTATCTTGTGCTCGACGTACTTAGCTGGACGCTACAATCAGCGCGGCCTCCAGGTCTGTGCACTGCTTATTCCAGGGATTATTGGTGGCTCACTTATGGCATTCTTATCTGAAGACAACAAGGCTGGCAAGCTGATAGGCAACTACCTCACGAACGTGATCGGTTCCAGTCTACCTCTGTTATACTCCTGGGTAGCAGCCAATTATGCAGGTCATACCAAAAAGGTTACCATGAATGCTATCTTGCTCATGGCGTTCTGTCTTGGCAACATTATTGGGCCTCTGACATTTCGAGGGCAGGACGCACCGCAGTACGTCCCAGCTAAGGTCACGATCATTGTGACATGTGCTGCAGCGATTCTTTTTGCGATCATTCTACAGTTCTATTACGTAACTGTGAACAAGAGACGGGATAAGCTCGCTGCTGAGGGTGCCGTGGAGCATAAGACGGACATTGAGTTTGCTGATGTTACCGACGGGAAGAATATGGAGTTTAGGTATCGGCTTTGAGCTCAAATTGTGCACTGCACCATACAACGCACTGCATAATGCCACAGATGCTTGCACGCTATTGAGGAGCACACCCTCCCAACCTACATCGAGCCTTGGGTCGATGATGTTCTGCAGCTTACCTTACGCATTATTGGTCGCTCATGAACAAAATTAATCTCTGAGCTCGGAAAGTGCTTACCTTGACGACTTGTGCCGGATGCATACAGTCTTGGTCAGCTCGACCACCAGCTAGGCTTGCATGCTCACGAACAATGGAATCTCTGTGGATTTCTTCGGCATGGCGACACGCTCCAAAGACTTGGCACCAGCAAAATCAGGTAAAACAACGTGGTTGCCACATGCTTGATCCTATGTCATCCTGTTACGCACACTGAATGTACGAGGAACCCAGAATCGGAGCATCGCAATATGCGTTCAACAGCTGTGTTTTCGACAGTGCTTTCAGCTGCATACGTTACTGCAGGTCAATTTGAGGCACACAATGACCCACGGGCTGAACCAATTGCCTACGGCGCACCATTGCTGAGCGCATACAGCTCACAAGTCAAGCCAGCGGCATACGCTCAATTCAACCCAGCAATTTCTCCTGGATCGCCTGTCGTTATCAGCGAGCCATCACATGGCTATGGTCCTGTGTACGTCCCAGGCGTCGTGACGACCGAAGCCACCTCATTTACTACCACGCTGCCACCATCGACATCCTCGCCATGTCTCGCTGCCTGTCGATCTAGAACTTCAACGACACCTTCGAGTCCGGCGACGTCATCATCATCCGTTAGCGACCAGACATTCGCAGACACCATGAAGAAAAACATCATCAAATCGTCACCCTCACAGCCGAATCTTCCACCACCGCTCGCCACAACTGTCAGCCCTATCAATGGCGCAGTCTACCAAATTTCTGGCAACAACAACATCTTCAATGTCAACAGCGACAGCATCGACGTGGACTACGAGGCGGCGGATGATGACGCGAGTGCTGTCGATCACGCGGTTAGCAGTGCTGTCCCGACGTTCCAGCCGAAAGGGGTGATGACGACGGCAGCAAATGACTCGGGGGCAACGATTGACAGCTTGTCCATGAGTTCCATTACGGTCACTCATGTGTCTGTAAGCTTGAGCTCAATAAGTGGTAAATCTACAGCTGTTACGATTACACTGCCACCTACAACAGAGACCGTCGTTCGGTCTCCCCGGTTAAGGACTTTTCCTGTAGAAATAAGATCCAATTTGGAAATACCATCAGCTGTGCGTCCCTGGTTGTCAGCATTTGGCCTTGGCGAGATTCCGGCATGCGGAAACGGAGAGTGTCGCTCGTATCCGAGTACGTACAGATTCGAAAACCACTCGGATCTGGAGACTGTATACGACACGAGCCCCACAGAGGTTGGTACTAATACTCTCGTACCTGCCCCAACAACCCTTTCCGCATCGGCGACCTCGAAACAGCGTCTAGCGCACAAGCGCAAGGGAGCTCTCGCGCCCATCACTGCCGCCACAACCACATCGTACCACCCATCAACATTCCAGACCAGACCATCATCGGACAAATGCCAGTCGATCTGCGAAAGAACAGCATCAAGCGACTGCCAGACCGTCTGTCCCACCAAGGTCTTTCGCTCATCAACACACACCGGCTGCCCGACACTCTGCGCAGACTACATCTCTCCCTGTGGTCAAAGATACGGCGCCTGCTACAATACCTGTAAAGGCTGTGGCGCAGCATGCAAGCCACCACCATGTTCGAAGACTAGCGACAGTGATCATCAAGGTCGGCCTCAGATGACGTCGGGCGCAAGTACAAAGAGTGGTAATGGGACCTCTTCGTTTGAGCACAGTAGCCACATTAGAAGGGATGAAGCGACGGCAACGGCTAAGGGAAGCTCGGCTAATACTTCGAACAAATGTTTCGGTCTGCCTCCGCCCGCGAGGCGCAGATGCGAGCAGGCGGCCAAGATCATGGGGTAATGGTGGTGACTCGCGAGAGTAGCTAGCTATAATTCCGAGGTTGTAATATCTTCGCAAAAATGCCGAGAAATGCAGGACTATTAACATAATTGGATGGCGTCCCGCACCCACAACCCATGACGCCTCCGAGAGCGCTTTGTCAAGAGACTTGTGTCCAATTCAGTCTGCATGTGCATACGAGCATGGATGACTTCTAAGCAGCGAAATATCCTGACCAAGATGATCGAGGTTTCTGTGCTTCGCGAAACAAATACCATCCCTCGATGCCTCCTTAAGTAGAAGTGCGCCACGGCGTCTCCTCGGCTACATCATGAGCTCTTGTATGGAACCTTAAATTGACGATGTTACCATCCCAGCACGACAACGCTCCAGAGAAGAGAGGGCCCAAACCAGTAGGGTAGAAAGGAAGGCGTAGCAAAGCGTGCGGCTGCAGAATGCTGGCCAGTTCCTGAATGCTTACGTGTCCGGCGTCGCATAGTCGTTCCATCAGCTCCATCACAGGTAGGCGCATTCCTCAAATTCCACTTCGCGAAAAAGTCCAGCACAACCTGCGTATAATCCAGCACCTTATCAAGACACTTCCTCGTATCCTGTCCCGATCTCAGAGCGTCGTAATTCGTACCCGTACTACTCGGCCAACAATGTCCCAGATCAAAGACTTGATAATGATCGACAACCTTATCCCAGGGCCCACATGAATAGGTCGTAGTGTTGTAACCACCTAGATCTCCTGAGAACTCAGGCTGCGCATCAGGACCGCAGGTACGGTGTCCCCACCAGGTGACCCATTCGGAGATATCGGGCAAAGGACCGCCGCTGCCGTTCTTGGTGGGATGGTACGGGATTGTAACATCTTCATCCCCGTGAGACTCGAGGATGGCGCGTCTTTTCGAGCAGCTGTCTTCGCTGGTATCGGTATATAGTGCAGCGGCCGCCATGGCGAAGGCGGCGAATTCGTCACCGTTGTCCGAGCAGGCGAGTAAGTCCACAAAGCCTCCACCATTGCTTTTGCCGGAGGCATAGATCCGGTCGTCGTCAATGCAGTATTGGGTTCGTAGGTGGGCTAGAAGATCGGTGGTGAATTGAAGATCGTCGACGCCTGCGATTGCATAGGTAGGGCCTTGCCATGAGCCGTTGACGCCATTAGGGTAGATTGCCAGATATTCTTGTCCAGCGTCGTAGAGGTAGTATTGCGAGTTGAGGTATTGCTGGTAGCCATCGCCTCCATTGCCATGGTAGTCGACAATGACTGCTCGGCGCTTGTTGGTGTCTGAATTGTAGTCCGGAGGCACGTTCACGGAGTAAGTCCGCTGGTAACCGCCAGAATCAATTAGGTGGTTTGCTGTATTGTTGTTATAGCCTGAATTGTGCTCTATACCACATCCATCGAGTCTTTTGTGGACAGACGTCGCGGCAGCCAGACTGATACTGACCAGCCATGCCAACGTGAAGAGCGCCATTGTAGCTGTGGCGAGAGCTGTTTGTGAAACTGTAATCTGTGTGTGATTTCTGTTTGGACTCAATGCATCCTCGTCTTCAAGGTATATCCAGGGTTGTGGTATTACGAAAGTGGCCGACCTGACCGGAATATATAATCTCGCTAGAACGACAGCTGAAGGACAAACGAAGAGAGACTGATCACGAGCTTACTTCCTACTACTACCGCAGTGTAGCAGTGACCATCATTGGAGGGAGCAAGGAGCCATCAAAGACGTCGGGTGGAGTTTGCAGCATTTCTGCAGGAGCAGGACGAAGGAGCGGTACTTCGGCTCCTACGCCTGTGTTGTCATGCTGAATACGGATGCGCCTTGAGGGGCGGTCGAGTCAGGCGTGTTGTCGTCGACGAAGACCTTTGTTACCCTTGGCGGGCATGCCATTGTAAGATCTGAAACAAGAGCACTGCCGCAGACTGCCATCTTTACATACGAGACTCATCAACAACATGATCGTAAGGGCCATCAAGGCATTTATTCTGCCGCTTCAGCCGTTGGAACAGTGTGCGTGGTAGCGTTGCGTGGTGGCCAGAGTCTATTTTCAACCATGTCGAGCATGTGCGGTCAGGTGGCGGAAGCGCGGCATACATCGTATGGTCGAGGCGGTGCGGAACGCACGATGATAAGCTGACGGAGCTCGAGCTCAGCAGCATACGTGCAGTGCGAAGTTGCACAGCATGTGTCATTCTCTTGAGTATACTTGTATTTCCTGATCCTGACTTCGGTACGTACATCACGATGGATTCGACGGAGGCCGAGAGCTCGAAGAAGCTTGAATTTGGCGTCGTCCCGTGCGCGTGCCGTTCCTTGCAGGGTTTTTGACATGACCGAGGACGGAAGGCATCTGCATGACGGAAGCGCCACCCACGCCACTATCGATTGCGGATGACTGAGCTCCAGAAGACGCGGTAGCATCAAATTTTTGGAAGACGTCAGAACCACTATACAGCACTCGTCAAGCACAATGGCGACCTCTTTTGCACGTAGCGCATTGCGCGCATCTCGCCTGTCGACTACGCACACCTCCTTTGCTTCCAGACATGCCTCTCCAATCTTCAGGCGATTCCTAGCCACTCCTGCAGACCAGCCACGACTACGCCTCGGCAGCGAAGCGCCCAACTTCACAGCAAAGACAACACAAGGAGACATCGACTTCCACCAATGGCTCGGCGGCAAGTGGGCGATTCTCTTCAGTCATCCCGCCGACTTCACACCAGTCTGCACCACCGAGCTAGGAGCATTCGCGAAGCTGAAAGATGAGTTCGAGAAGAGAGGCGTGAAGATGATCGGACTGGTACAGCACTCCCGATTCCCAAACACACGACTCAATGGACCGCGCTGACATGCCTTACAACAGAGCGCCAACGACCTCACCTCCCACGGAAAATGGATCCAAGACATCAACGAACTCTCCCAAACCCAACTTCAATTCCCCATCATCGCCGACGCAGATCGCAAAGTCGCCTTCCTCTACGACATGATCGACCAGCAAGACTTGGACAACATCGACGAAAAGGGTATCGCGTTCACGATCCGCTCTGTTTTCGTGATTGACCCAGCGAAGAAGATTCGGCTGACAATGATGTACCCTGCCTCGACTGGGCGTAATACTTCCGAAGTGCTCAGAGTGATCGATTCGCTGCAGACGGGTGATAAGAAGGGTGTGACGACGCCGATTGACTGGCAGGTCGGTGACGATGTAATTGTGCCGCCATCCGTGTCTACAGCGGATGCGAAGAAGAAGTTCGGTGAAGTGCGAGAGCTGAAGCCGTACTTGCGATACACCTCGATATAGATGCGAATGGTTTGTACGATAGGTGTAAAAGTATGAACTGATCCGCATCGACGTTGCCGACGGCATGTTCTGGGTCCGGCTAGCGGTCCGACTGGCGCGGCCTGGTCAGGTCAGTTCTACAAACGTGCGTGACCCGTCGACGCGTGCATTGAAGCGAAAACGTGACAGCGCACAAGACGACTGCACACGCGTATCATCGATGCAATGTTTTACATTCGTAGCCCAAGATAGCTTGGATTCTGAGCATTTGCTCTATATGACTGTTGTATGGCAAAGGTTCCGCATCCAAATCCTGTAGCTTGTTGTAGGACATTGCACTCGTGTTATGGTATATCGAATCTTGGTGCAGCGGACCAATGCAGAGCCGTGAGGCGTTCGGGGAACGTCCTCTCTAGAATGATTCCTGGTGTCTTCCTGTGGGTGTAACTCCTCTCGCGTTGAAACTCCGGATCATCTCCATCTGCTCTCGCCATATCGGCCCACGATCTTTGCGCGGCTGTGAATAGATAGGCTCATCTTCGATTAGAATGCGCGGACCTCGACCAGGCTCCCGAATGCTCTTGCAGCACGTTGAATCTTCACCATCGGGATCTTTGCACGTCTTTCTTAGCGCATTGCTCCACTCGAGACGATTGTCTCCATGACGTTCGTATCCCGTGCCAGAAGGCAGCACATCATCGACGTCCATGACGGCGAAATCGCCCTTCAGTGTAGCAGCTACCCCATCGGCCCATTTCAAGCCGACGTGCTTTGATATGTACTTCATGCGCCCAATGACCCAGGAGGCTTGTGCGATTGCGGCGGACGGCATGCCTGTGTCATCTCCTCGCACAGCTGCTGCCCACGCTTTATGATCTACCCTCTCCAGAGCGCAGGTGCCAGCGAAGAACAAAGGCCATATCGACGAGTACGCGGTGACAAGGATGCATGGCGAGTTGAATCCTGCTGCCGCGTGTCCAAGCTGAGATGGCGTGCCTGCACATATCTCGTCCGACATCTGGCGTCTCACACCCCGATAGTAGGCCATCTGTTCCTTTTCCTGCTCTTCGGGGAGTTTCAGACGCCGGGTGAGTAATGTTTGTGTTCGAGTCAGCATAATACGAACACTTCGATAGGTATTCCAGACACTGGGCGCTGGATGTCCGCCATATGCATGCACGATCCCGTTCCAGACGTCCGGCGAGTCGGGCACCTCGATCTCGTGGTATCGCCAGAACTCATTCTGGCCCATAGTTTCCAAGGACCACTGGATCATACGATGTTCAATCTGAGCCGCCATCTTCATTGCATCAGCATCAGATAGCTGAGATGTCGCCATCTTGTTGCGCAATGACGCAAAGTCATAGCATATTCGTGTTAGCTGATCTCCCGGCAACATGACATCGGGCTTCACCGTCATCCTCTCGAGTTCTTCTTCGAGCTCCCACATGAATGCTGGAGGTTCCAGGTCGTCCCAAATACAATGTATGATCTATTGGTGTTAGTGTGTTAATTCAATGAGATGTTCAAATATGTTCATACAATGTGAACACGAGTCTCGCGAAAGAGCACACGGCCAGCGGCAGTTTTGAATTGTGCCTTGCCGCGGATCTTGAGCAGCTGCATCGAACCAGTAATGTGTGCTTTCCAAGACTGCACAGACTGACGGCTTTCGCATGTAATATTCTGTGCAACGATGAGCTCCATGAACCCGGAACTGAGGTTTGTGAACATACTTCATAGTAGCTGAGCAGGCTCACAGTGATGAGACTCTCATCCGTTCTAGACCTCTTGGGATCTCGTAGTGCTGCATTCAGCTTGCGTAATGCTTCGCCGTAAAGCGACAAGGAATAATCTCTGCCGTGCTCTACTTTCTGTACATTGTCCAGCGCGGCCATACCGCAGGCTCGTATTGCCAGACTGAGAGCAGGGTCGAGTCTTGTCGATTGCATGACCCAGTCTTGTAGGAACTTCCAATGTCCGTTCGGAAAAATGAAGGTCGAAAAGAAATAGGCCGTAGCAAGATCGTCGGGTGAAGTCTGCAGCGAAGCAGGCACGACCGCACTAGCCAAATCCCATTCGGACAAAGGCTCCTCCTCCCAAGTCAGGGACGATAGTCCTGATGTGCCACGGAGCACGATATCGATGGCGTCGTCTGAAGAATCGCTGTGTGATGTTTGTGCGCCGACTGGATCAGGCGTCGCGATGCCATTCTCTAACTTGATCTGCTGCGGTACTGGAACCCTTACTTTCTGTCGATCGGCTTTCTGTTTGACTGAAGCGCTTTCGTCATGAATCTGTAGCTGAGACGTATCTCGATAACCTGAGCAAGTCTTTTTGAGCTTGACACATCTTGCGCAAGAAGGTTGCTCCAATCCACATCGCTTCTTTGCTTTCCTGCAATTCTCACAGCCAGCTGAGGGCTGTCACGCCGTTAGCAGCAGACCAACATAATGTTTGGCGAGAGGGGCAGTACTTTGCCGCGATACACCATCTGTTGTCTCTATTTGTCGGCCGCGAGGATTGGGTTCAGCCAGCCTTCCAGTCTGGTCAGCAATAGGTGGCAAGGCTTGTTTCGTAAGACCCGAATAGACGGCGAGATTTATCCTTGATTATGCTCCGGCGTGGAGACTCTTGATAGAATATTGAAAACAATACAGCCTCCGGTCCAGCAAATCAAGCACACAAGCGCAAGAGGGTAATACAACGGTTTTGGACGAGCACTTCCACTTTGATGCAAGATCTTCCACAAGGGTTCCGTGAACAGCCACGAAGCGGCGGCAGATTTCGCTATCGAGATACAAGGATGTCGAGCACGATGATAAAAGGGAACAACGATCATTGCAGGACGTGGTATGTTGATGCGTCGTTAAGAGCGAGCTGATGGTGTCTTGCGGCGCTAACCTCTCACGGCCGTAGAGGAACGCGCAGAACCGCTTCCGGCAATTTCATGTCGATCTGAGATAAAATCTCAAGTTCTGTCGAATGGCAGCAACTTGTTGATTGCTCACAGTCGAGAGCTGCACGGCGATGACAGTAGCAAAGAATGTTGAGGTCATTGTAAAGCAAAAAGATACTCGTGGGCATGAAAAAGTGAGCATCGAGACTTGTGCCTGAGGCTGTCAAGATCCAAGCTTTGGTATTAGCGTCCTTGGCACGGAAAGAGCACCGTGACCTGAATTTGGGAAAACAGCGAACGGGTTGCTCGCTCGAACTTCTTCTACTAGCACATATCATCGACAACAGCCAGTCAACCGGTCAAGGTGCGTACCACATGCGATGCGTATTTCGCTGCAATTCTCGAGCAGCACTCGATTCGATCAACCGACCACGATGCGATCCTGTTCACCGACCTCGCACATCCTCCAACGAAGCTTTACCAATTTCTTAGACAATCGCTAATTGCACGAACAGATGGGTGCCCACAAGTATCTCGAGGAGCTTCAAAAGAAGAAGCAGAGCGATGTCATGCGCTTCTTGCTCCGCGTGCGCTGCTGGGAGGTACGATAAAACACCAATATGAGCGACATATGGCACTTCATGTGCTTGTGTCTTGATTGTACTCGTTGAACATTTGCTGAGAGTACATCAATCTAGCTCCGTCAGTTGAACGTCATCCACCGCGCCTCGCGTCCATCCCGTCCAGACAAGGCCCGCCGCCTGGGATACAAGGCCAAGCAGGGATATGTCATCTACCGCGTGCGTGTCCGCCGTGGTGGCCGCAAGAGGCCAGCACCAAAGGGTGCGACCTATGGTATGGTCATGCGAGACGATTTGATGTGAGAAGGATACTTATACAGCTATTAGGCAAGCCCACCAACCAGGGTATCAACCAGCTCAAGTATCAGCGCTCGCTCAAGTCGACTGCTGAGGAGCGTGTTGGCCGCCGCTGCGCCAATTTGCGTGTCCTGAACAGTTACTGGATCAACCAGGACAGCACTTACAAGTACTATGAGATCATTCTTGTCGACCCACAGCACAAGGCCATCCGTCGCGACCCACGCATTAACTGGATCGTCAACCCAGTGCACAAGCACCGTGAGTCTCGTGGTCTTACCGCTACTGGCAAGAAGAGCAGAGGTATGAACAAGGGTCACCGCTACAACAACACTAAGGCCGGCCGTCGCCACACCTGGAAGCGACAGAACACCCTGTCCCTGTGGCGCTACAGATAAACGCAGTAAGGAGATTGGTATGGTGTTTGCGCTACGCTGCAGCAGCGGTGTTCGCGGTGGAGGTGCAAGAATCAGGGTGCATCGAGAAGACTATCAAGTGCTGAAGGTCACAGCATTTTGCAAAGGCTACTTACGGTCAAGTGTCGTCCAACAGCCGCAAATACTAGATGAAATGCGAATCAAATCCTCCGAGCCTTTGCAACTTCATCACATCTGTGTCAACCAATCCTGCGTCGATTGACTTCTGTCCCGTTGCTCAGGCGTATTCTAGCGCCGAGGCTGTTTATTTTGTCCCGCGACATGTTCCAGTCCCAAAATCGTGGCGAGCGTTCAGGTACTAGTGTCAAGCCCCTCAGAAACACGAGCTCCGCGATGTGCCAAGAAGCATGCGTACGCTCAACGTGAGCGTGAAAGTGAACGTCAATATGCAAGTATTCTTGCAAGCAGGTCGGCTTTGCGTATGTTTGAGATCTGCCTGGAGCGACAGGCAACCTGGTAGTGACTTCACCAGTCGATGCCGACAACCGCCATAGCTGCCCGTGAAGCGGAACGCTCCTGCATGCAAGGAAGTGGCCGACTATCGCAAGAGCACGAGCCTGCAAGATCATCTCTCAGTGAGCTACTAGGCACATAGATGCTACTCGTATCGCAGTTGCGTGAACCGCCGTGGATCCAGGGTGAGGTTGGCCGCAAATTCAATGCCTGGATGGTCTTCGAAACTGCTCGCTGCTCCACCGCGAGCCCAGCCGACGTCGAACAACCACCGCAACAAGCAATTGCCGCGAGCACCACAACAAGAATTCATCGATGTGCCGACTCTCAACCCCGAACGCAACGCTCCTCCGCCACAATCCGCAACATCTGCTCCGCGCCAACACGCACATACACATAACCGGTCAGCCAGCAACCCTCTTCCGAAGCTGTTTGGGCGAAAGAAGAGCAACAGCAATTTCCATGATCGCGACTTACCACCAGACGATGGTCTTGTGCCGGTACTAGATGAGGGCCAGCCACCGAGTCGGGTCATATCGGGCAAGAAGGCCAAGGTAGATGAGGACGGCAAGATCACGAGGCGGTGCATGTGCTGCGACAGCACGGTCAAAGTGCCAAGGGAGTTGGACAAATTTAGATGCCTATGTTGTCTGACTATCAACGATTTGAAGCCGGCAGAGCAACAAGCAGATAGCGAAAAGGACAAGCCCCAGGCTAAGCGAGCAGGAACATATCCAGGACATCGAAATGGTGCTCGGCCGCCTCTGTCTATACATCATACACGAGCACTGATCGACAAGTGCGTGCTCTCATACTTGGAAGCAAGATGTAAGCGACAAGTTGATGCTGTGCCGGGCAAGGGAAAAGCTGCTGTCGAGAGGGACGAGGTCTTTGAGTCTGAGGAGTGGTGGGCCAAGCTGCCTCTAAGCACGCCAGAACAGGAGCATACAGCTAGACGATTGCAGGATGCGCCAGTGTCGACCTCGCCACCAGACACTCCTCGAGATACATCTACAGCAGCGCCTGCAAATGCCAATGCTCGTGATTTCAACGAGCTTAATCACCCATCTGGGAACCGCACGGACCCGCCGCCTCAATACTCGGTCGTTCCGCAGTCTCCTCCAGCAGGACCATCCAGCAGTTTAGCACGAAAGCCCGTTGGTGCCCCTGCGAAACCGACAAGAAAGCCGCCCCCACCACCAATGACCATCGCCAACAGAAGGCCTTCGCATAATTTGCTGCCACCTGCAGGTGGACAAGTACCGAATGGACCGAATTCGCCGCGCCAGGCCATGAGTCCTAGGCTGACAGCTACAGAAATGCATCAGCGACGTCACGCTGATCGTATCAAAGCCATTTTCAGACCATTGGAGGACTACCTCGCATCAGACTTTGGTAGTTATCACTGTCTCAACAGGTCGTTCAGCACTGTGAGGCAAACAATAAACGGTCGAACTCGAAGTGAAAGCAACATCAAAACGCCTCCGCCAGAACTCGCTGCTGAACATCAGCCCAACTCATTCGGAGACCTTTCCGAGCTTGATGCAAAGACACTCCTGCTAGGCGACATCGGTGAGAACGGGATGTGGTGGACTGGACGGCTTGATCGGAACCAATCAGACACAACAACGAAACGCAAAAAGGTCGGAGAAGGCCCGAAGAAGGCAGTTTCATCCAGGACGCCCAACCTCAATTGGGTAGAGGTCGCCACCTGGTATGATCTGATCCACAAGGCTGGTAGTAACTGGAAAGCGAAGGCAGCAGAATCGTTGCAGTCAAGCGAGTCGAACTTCGACAAGACCAGGATAGAGGGCGATGTTAACATCGAAGAGATTGAAGAAGACTTGGCGGGGGCAAGAGAACATGCTGTGCGGACTCTGCTTAAGATTACAGAGAACTGCTTGAAGAGGCCCACAAGGCCCATCAAGGAACCCGAAGACCTGCGATGGCTGCTCATTTTGCTCTCTAATCCATCATTGTATCCAGGGAATAAGCCATACCGTGTGCCGTCTGATCGCAGTCGGCTTACGAATCGACCGCCGTCCGGTAGGCAGTCCAACAAACTCCAAACCAGTCCTCTGCAAACTGCCAGCAAGAAGCCCACAACTCGAGAAGGCAGTCAGCACAATGGTCTGTTGAAGCGTATCTTTGGCATTTTGGCTCATTCTTCTGAGTCTTGTCATCGATACCTGGTCAATTGGTTTGCAAGATTTGACGAGGACCATTTTGTGAGGACGGTGGACCTTGTGGCAAGCTTCGTGACATATCGCCTTGCGAGGCAGTCGTCGGGGCGTTCTCGTAGGCGGAGCGACGCTTTACATGACGGCGGTCTTATACCGGATCTCTCTGGATCTGCTATGAATACGTCTGCTCAGCTTCACTCCGCCATGGGCCTTAGTGGCTCTGTCAAAAAGTCGGGCACAGATGCGAACGGCGAACCCGACTGGAGTACTGACTGGCAGATCAAGGCGGCGGCAAAGGTCATGTCGCTTATGTTTTCAGCTAACAATGTCTGGCAGGGTAAGCTACGTGAGACGGCATATCGAGCGAACTCTGTTGTGCCAAGCAACGGATCGGTTGCAGGTGCTGCAGCGCGAAGAAGTGGACAGTTACTGCATACTTCTAGCTTCTATAACACCCTGCTGGACTATCAAGACATGATAGCCGACTTTAAGATCTGGGAGTCTAGGCGCGACAAGTTCGCCTTTTGCCAGTATCCACTATTTCTTTCTATGGGAACGAAAATTAAGATATTGGAGTATGATGCGCGAAGACAAATGGAGCTGAAAGCTCGCGAAGCCTACTTCGACCAGGTCATTCGACAAAGAGCCATCGACGGCAATTTCCACTTGCGCGTTCGTCGAGAATGCATGGTCGACGACAGTCTTAGGCAGATTAGCGAAGCGGTCGGCGCAGGTCAAGAAGAGTTGAAGAAGGGATTGCGAGTGCACTTCACCGGTGAAGAAGGTGTCGATGCGGGCGGTCCGAGGAAAGAGTGGTTCCTGATGATTGTGCGCGACATCTTCGACCCGAATCATGGCATGTTCGTCTACGATGACGAGTCGAATACATGCTACTTCAATACCAATTCCTTTGAGACCTCCGATCAATACTATCTGGTGGGAGCACTCCTTGGCCTGGCGATCTACAACAGCACGATCCTGGATGTGGCGTTCCCGCCTTTCGCCTTCCGAAAATTGCTCGCGGCTGCGCCATCTTCCATCACGAATCATTCGAATGTGTCTTCGCTGACTGGCACTAAGGGCCAAATGACATACACTTTGGGTGATCTGGCAGAATTTCGCCCATCACTGGCATCAGGATTGCAGCAACTGCTTGACTTCGATGGCGACGTAGAAGCTACTTACTGCCGAGACTTTGTCGCCTCAATCGACCGCTACGGCGTCATTACAGATGTTCCTCTCATTCCCAACGGCGAAAAGACTCCCGTCACAAACGCAAACCGTCACGAATTCGTCGACGCATACGTGCGCTACCTCCTCGACACAGCGGTATCTCGCCAATTCGAACCGTTCAAACGAGGGTTCTTCACCGTGTGCGCCGGCAACGCATTGTCCTTATTCCGAGCGGAGGAGATCGAACTTCTGATCCGAGGCAGCGACGAATCCCTTGATGTCGACTCCTTACGCGCTGTAGCGCAATACGAAAATTGGCGGCACTTTCAACCTCCGCATCAACAGATCCCGAACCCGGCAGAGAGTGTGCCTGTCATTGGGTGGTTTTGGGAATTGTTTGCTGAAGCAACGCCGGAAAGACAACGCAAATTGCTCACTTTCATTACGGGCACAGATAGGATACCAGCTGTTGGAGCTACAAGTCTGGTGCTGAAGATTGTGGCGGGCGGCGACGGATGGGGTGGTGGAGGTGATGAGGAGCGGGGAAGGTTTCCTGTGGCGAGGACATGTTTCAACATGGTCGTGTTGTGGAGGTACGATTATAGAGAGCAGCTTGAGGCCAAGTTATGGAGAGCTGTGGAGGAGAGTGAGGGGTTTGGATTGAAATGAGTATGATACGTACTTGCATCATTGGCAAGCGTAGGCGATTTGCGAGCAGAGGAGACGAAGATGGGATCGGTGGGGAGCATTGTGGTTAGACATACCTGCTTTGGCAAGAAGTATCTAGTATAGTTAGGATAGGAAGGTGAAGTTGCCGCAACATCATAGTCGTGTTGGCGGACGATTGCGAAACCCAGCAAGGATGATGTATCCGCCGCGAACCTAGGTGCCAGGATGCGAGGGCTGCACTTTCCACAAGATGCTCCATCACTTGGCTGCTGACAGGCACCACCTAGGTATACAGCCTCGTTGGTAACATGCCATCTGACCGTTCCAGCCAGTTTTTAAAAGCCAGGAATTCCGCAGGCAATTTTTAACCCAACCCTCCACTCCTCTGCTCCGAATCTGCGCTTCCTCCTTTCGACAAAGTCGGGAAGAACGCCTACAATGTATACCAAGAATCTCATTATCGCCCTAGTCGGCCTTGGCATGGTCAGCGCCGCTCCTATACCAAAGGTATATTATACTAGGATGACGACGGTCTGGGTTCTGTTTACTGCACTGACACTGCTCTCCCACCAGGACGCATCAGATGTCGAGAATATCATCGAAGTCCGCAGCATCCAAGGCCGCATGCCATCGCCAGTGGAGGAGTACGGTGGCCACAGCACGGGCGATAAGCGCGATCTCGACCTTGTTGACAAGTTTGCGGCGTCTCGCGAGAATCACGTCGAAGCTCGTGACGTTAAAATCGAGCGTGATCTTGGTGATGTTGCTAAGGTTGCGGCCGCTGCTGAGGACATCATTGAAGTCCGGGCGATCGCAGCTCGTCAGAATACTAATCAATGCGTCGACGATTGCGGGCCTCACGACGACTGAGCGTGTGCTGTTCATTCCTGAGCAAGCAATATCAGATGGAGAACGAAGGGCTCTGCCAAAGGACAGTGTGGGTTTGTCTAGTGCGTACGGTGCGAGTATGCGCGGGGTTGCAAGAATTTTGGTGGGAAGGAGAAAGGCTTTGTGCAGAACTATGGCAAATACACTTTTGGTACGTCGTAGTACTGACGGTGCATATGCGTTGTTGAAAGTTCTCTGCTTGAAGCCCAGTGTTTTTACTCGGGTTGATATTGGCAGGTCTTCATGGGCAATAAGCGGAGGGAGTAAGACGTAGTGTGAATGGGCCCTGCCGTTCGATGTTCGACCTGTTGAGGATTTGTAGGCTGGCCCGCTAATCGTGCATGAACGACTACCCACATGGGTCGCGTGGAGAAACAATTGTGCGGGATAGAGACTCCAGCTTGATACCAAAGCACTGTGTGAAGTCCAACTCATACGTACATCATCATGATTCATCAGGTACACTATGTCCCTCTACACGTAGGCGAGCTGCAGCTGCAGCTTGATTGAGACCATATGTCACACGCGTTCCTGCCTCGGTGTAATCATCATTATGTGTGCAAGCAGTGATTATTGCCTTGTCGATTATGCTTTCCCACAATGAGAAGCAGCAGGAGCAGCCTTGATAAACGATCCATTGTGCTCGAGCGTTGTGATTCGTGCCTATATTTGGGCATGGATGAGGGGCGAATGGCCAAGATATTACAAGTCTCGGCGTGACAAGATTGACCTGCAGCGTGCTGCAGCACGATTGACAGGGTTGAGCGCCACCAAGCCAGAAGGTCAGAAAGCTCTTTTTGGCGATGCTCTCCTGATCACGTATCGGTTTAACGAGCACACGAGGCAGATCCGTGCGTGGTCGAGAAGGACTTGGCATCGCGATGGCGTCCGTCTCGAACTTTAAGGTTTGGAAGAAGTCGCTTGTGAAACGCGCCAGTTGAGCATCGAGTCGGTCTGAGATCCGCGAAGCTAGAGGTCTTGGCGGGCGTGCCGGCCACCGCTCAGGATCGCGAGGCCTAGCTTTTACTGGCTTGCTGCTCTTATTATCGTTGTCCAATCGGATAGCAATACTGCTGAAGCACAGTCGCCCGCACGAGAATATGTGTGGCGGTGCTGCTGTGTCCTGTCCTGCATGTTCAGGCTAATGATGTGGCTTGTGTATGGTTGTTGCTGTCGTCGTCGTCGTCGCCCTCGTCGTCGTCGTTCCGTTGTTACGCGAAGTCGGAGACGCCTCGACGGTCAGTACAGTGACGACAGCAACGCGTGGACGCAATGCGATCTGAACGCAAAGGCCCAAAACACTGCAGGCTCAGGATGCCTTGTTAGTCGGCGCCAGTCGGCTGTTAATTAGCACGATACATGGACTGGCACGCGTCATGTCTAATGTAGAAAGGGGGGGCCGTCGCAGACTTTGAGGGGTGGTTGTCCGCCTGCACCTGCACCCGCTTACAAGCACTAGTAAACTAGTCGCAACGCTCTTGCACACATCAAGGCTGAAGATTGCAATACATCGCCGTGGCACTACTATTACTACGACTACGACTACTGTTGATCTACTTCCACCGCTAGGACACTCACTCTCTACCACGGCTTCGACATTTCTTCAACTCACCCCACGACTTACGATTGCACAGTCGCGATTTCCCTCGTTAGAGAAACAACATACTGCGTCGTTGAACGACCAAATATTGCTTAATCAAGGTCCCATCAGCCAGCCACTGTACAATTTACCATGGCTTTCCAACCATATACACCAAAGCCTGTTACCGACATCTTCACCCACGATACCGACATCAATCGCAGAGAATGTCGTCGTGTCGTTCCCATGAAAGTCCTGGCTCTTGGACTCGGCCGCACAGGAACTGCTTCGCTTCGCACGGCATTGAAGGAACTGGGATTCTCCGACTGCTACCACATGATGTCCGCATCTGTTGAGAACCCACCAGATTGTCTCATGTGGTCAGACGCTCTGGCTTCCAAGTACGACGGCAAGGGCAAATTTGGACGTGAGCAGTGGGACCAATTGACGGGTCACTGCCAGGCTATATGCGACTGGCCTGCTGTTGCGTTTGCAAAGGAGCTCATTGAGGCATACCCAGAGGCCAAGGTCATCATCACCACTCGTGACGTCGACAGCTGGCACGCGAGCACGATGAAGACGGTTCACTGGCGTGCAACCGAGCCTGAACTAAAGTTGGTCTCGAAATTTGATTGGGGTGCCGGTCTTTACCAGCCAATGCTTTCCAGTGAGTATAGCATTACAAGTGACCATCCCTTGTGCACACTTGACTAACGACAATCCAGAATTCTGGACAGAGTTCTGGGAAGGCGACTTCGAGAAGAATGGCAAGCGACGCTTCAAGGAATATTACGACGAGGTACGATCACTCGTGCCAAAGGAGAATTTGTTGGAGTACAAGATGGGTGAGGGTTGGAAGCCCCTCTGCGACTTCCTCGAAGTCCCCGTGCCAGAGGGCAAGAAGTTTCCACGCACAAATGACACAGATGGCTTTGTTGACCGCTGCCGACGAAGAAATCGCATGCAGATGATGAACGTGCTCTTCCGCGCAACAGTGGTCGGCGGCTCACTGGCTGCCATCGTCTTCAGCGCAAGCATGACGGTTCGCAGATTCTTCGGCAGCCGCGGGTCTCTGCTATCATAAGCGGCGCCTCAATGGTGGACTGCGGAATTCCAAGCTTATTATCTTTTGCACGGGACTGAGCGCGTACTGGCGTTGGCGACCATGTGGTCAGGCACGGCGTTACACGATTGCAATAGAACTGCACCACACCACAGCGAAGTGAGGGAAAATGGAGTTTTACAGGATCTGGATTATATTACTATCTAGGTAGACCCCGGGTTTGCTGGTTGAGCAGCGCGCATCTGCCAGTGTTTCCGATGACGCCGTGGCTATGAAGTAGCCGCTGGGAAAACACCTTCTGCTGCTGGTGCCATGATTGACACTGCCATATCTGGCTTTATAGACATTCTCTTAGTACGTCATTGTCAAAAGTCGATTTCTGCTTGGGGCCTTGATACACACAGCGTTAGAGCGTTCTAAATGTGGGTTTGGCCAGCGCCTGCCCCTGATCCTGGACGGACAGCTATGATCCCTGTTCATAAGGGAGCAGGATGCGTATATCGCAGGGAAGTGGCATGGCCTGATGCAGGTCCGACCCGAGCGTGCTGTCGTGGAACGCAGACCCAATGCGCTGAAACATGAATCGCAGATGTCGACACTAGCGAACGGAAGAGATGACGGCGCGTGTTTAGGAGACGGTCTTGGCGCTGCGCGTCGGTGAAAGACAACGCGTCATTTGCGCGGACGATATGAACAGAGCGCTTCACATACATTATCGTCACTTACGAATGGGAGGCCGCTCGGCGTCAGACTCCGGAAACAGGCATGCGCACGCGTCTCATATTCTTGGGCAAGTGCGCCCTGCCACGGCAAAATTTCGTGCCGTTCATCGCCAGTGACTGGAATGCTCGTGACGGCGTCACCGGAGGTCGACGCTGATTAGCCCAAGAAGCTGCCCTGCAGTGTCTGTTAAACATGAGAAGAGGACGAGATCACAGGCCAATGTGCCAAGCTTGCAATCCCAGGGTGCTTGCCTACTGAGTTCGCTACTTGCCTGTTCGCGAGTCGCCATTGCTCGTGGAAGTCGACAGGGTACAGCCAGGATCCCAGGTCGACTGGTTCTCGAACCCACACTTCATGATTCGGGGGACAACATCTACATACAACTTCAGTCGATCCACTTCTTGCAGCCACTATTGCACGGCACTACTGTACAATCGCATTACGCGCAGCATAACGGGCGGCACTCGAACGCCTTCTCGCGGCACTCCTCCATGTTGTCATATACGCTTCCTCTTGCGTGATCGTATTTGGACCATACTTGAACGACACCTTACCTCGCGCTTCGCCTAGATGCTCCATACTCGACCATACGCATCCCAAACTGGGCGCGTATGGGTGTGGGCTTGTGTCTTACTCACGACCATATTCTCGTGCAAAGCAGAAGCTCAGTTGAACAATGATACTTCACCTACACATCAGTTCAAATCGGTAAGCTTCGCACTACATACGCGCCTGCCGAAGCCACCCGTCTGTTCGCTTCCAGCTTCAGCAACGATCGCTGACCACCACCTCTCCTCACCGTAGAGACCTGATCTTCACGCTCCTATAATCGATTTCGCCATCCTTCGACCCGAGCTCCTTACACCCGGCTACATATTCTTTGCGCCGTTCCGCAACCTCGATCCAGGTCCATACATCTACGACAACTTTGGGAACCTGGTATGGTCGGCCGCAGGATTGAGCGGACCAAAGACCGCTCATTCACCGCGACCATGTCGATACAAAGGGACAGACCACCTGTGTTTCTTCCAGGGAGAACAACATCAAGGCTTTGCTCGAGGTCAAGGAGTCATAATGAACAAGCATTATCGCGTTGTGAAGACAGTCGAGGCATATGGAGCAGGCGCAAGCAGTGACATGCACGAGTTCAAAATTACTCCGTTCTCTAACAGCACAACAGTTCTCATGACTGTGTATCAACCGCGAGAGTACGACCTCACATCAAATACACGATTCAACCTGGAAGGTGGACTCGGCTGGGTTGTCGAAGGCGTATTTCAGGAGGTCGAGATCGAGACCGGTCGAGTTGTGTTCGAGTGGCGCTCACTTGATCATGTGGATCCGTCAGAGGCTTGGACGTTACCAGGAACCACCGACACCAGTGGTGACGGTCTTCACGAGCAGTCACCTTGGGACTACTTCCACATCAACTCGATTGACAAGAACGAGCAAGGTGACTACTTGATATCTGCCAGACATGTCAGTACTATCTACAAGATATCTGGTAAGGATGGGAGCATCATCTGGTCATTAGGAGGAAACAGTCCTACCATCCACAGCACGAACTTCAAATTCTCCTATCAACATCATGCAAGATGGATATCCGAAAATGATACTCATACTGTGTTGTCGTTCTTTGACAATGCAAGTAACGCATACAACAAGAGCGAGGAATACTCGCATGCCAGAATCATTGCCATTGATCATGATGCGAAGGAAGCTAGCTTGATCAAAGAATGGGGAGCCCCGGAGCCGGAAGGAGGTCTGCTGTCCACGTCGCAGGCAAGTATGCAACTACTGCCCAACGGAGGTGTGCATATTGGCTGGGGTGAGCATGCCTACTTCTCTGAGCATCTTGAAGATGGCACTTGTGTCCAGTATGGCAAGGTTGCGGATCGTGCTTCCAACGTCATGATTTACAGATCTCACAAGTTCAATTGGACTGCACAGCCCGTGGAGAAGCCGGCACTATGGACCTACAGCAAACACGGCGGGTCTTTGAATCCGTTGACGTCGGGCTCGATGAGATTCTGGGTGTCTTGGAATGGTGCCACAGAGGTCAAAATGTGGAATTTCTACGTCGGCCAGAGCGCCTCTGGGCCATGGGAATATGCTGCGACAGCTGAAAAGACCGGCTTCGAGACCGAGTACCTTCTGGAAAGTTTTGCCCCATGGTCTTATGCAGAAGCTGTTGACGATCAGGGACGGATTCTCGATGCCAGTGTCGTCGCGAAGACATTCGTGCCCAGCGAGCGCCTTCGGCCGTTCTGCGGAGACCGAGAATGCGACTATGCGAAGAGAGTAGATAAGGAGCATGAAGCACATTACGAGGACCCAAACACGGTGGCCAAACAGGATCTGTCCACAAATCGTGGCTACAATACAAGCCACTATTACATCGAAGTGCCAAAGTCCGCGACTTCGGAGCCGGATTATGTCGACGAAGGAGACTCAGAGCAGGGAACGGGCACCGCGAGCGCCACATCGAGCTATGGTACGACGCCTTTGTCGCAAGGAAGCAGTGCTGTAGCAGTGGGCGCAGGCATTATGGTTGGCTTCACGGCAGCAGTAATAGGCTTCTTCTTCTGGAGAGCCGGGGCTTTTCGAAAAGTTCAGAGTAAGACTTCTGAATTAGCTGAGGATATGGCTCACACTTCATTTGCCTCGAAAGTGTTAGGCCAATACATGAGACTCCGGGGAGAGGATGGTTTTGAGTTCGGATCAAGCAGTTCCAGCGGATACTTATGACTATCAAAAGCCAAAGTTAAGTAAAATTGAGCCAACGGAGGCTTTTTGCATGTAAAGCGATGTTTAGCAACATCACAGCGGGTTTGGAGCATTTTCATGGCGCAAGGTAGCTGAGCAGCCAGAGTCTGCTTTTGAGCATTTACAGTAGGCACCCATATGTATTTTCTATCTGAGTCGTGATTCCTGTTCCCGACTATACGCACCGACTATGCGCTGGATATGATCAGCGCGTGCAATTCGTGTAGAATACGACCACCTGGAGCTCGTATTGGAGCACGCTTTCACTGGTAGAGGATTTTAATGCTTGCAACATACGGGAAGGCGCATTTCGCAATCTCGTATACTCTATTCGACTTCCAATACTACAAGACTGTGCTCCTGCCATCGTTCTTCGTGTCATCCTGCATTTCGCTCCTGCAGCACAAGTAATAGAAGGGCCTCGGAACCTCGTACCATTCAATGTTATCGCGCAAGCTCCGTTCTATTATCGCCCAGCACTCCTTCGCCCCTGAACTCACGAACACCGAACAGCCTCCATGCTTCATCAGGATTTGGGAAAGAAGCACAGCAGACGGCTGAACGACGACCGTCTGCTTCATCGTCTATTCGCGGCATCAATGACGCCGAGGCGGCCAACGCCCGCAGAAGATCATCTCAAGAAACTGGGAACAACGAGCGCGGCGCTTCACGATAGGGGCCAGTACCACTGCCAGGTACTGCGTGTTGGATTTGGAAGCTGTTGCGCAGTGGGAGCTCTACTGGTGAGGAGTCGATGTGCTGACCCGGATAGCGGCCAGCTGGAATTGCCTAGGTAGGTACTACACTGTGCTGTACCGCGTGTGCTGTGGTCCCGGAGCAGCTGTTTAGTTGCTTATCGAACGCCATCGTTCGTGTGTATATGCACCCATGCACACGCCCCTCGTTGGAGCTAGTACGACTGGGGCGTAGTCTCGCTAGTCACGGAAACTGGCACAAACGTTTGACTTGGCATTCTTGGCGTGTATGATTCGGGCAGAGTGGGCGGCGGATCCTGGCTTGGGGAATTTGGAACTCCACTTTCTCAGCAAACGGCAAACGGCCTCGTTACCTTGTCACCGTTTGACGGTCGGGCGACGTACAAGCATTCGCATATTTCTCTTGGCACTCTACGCATGTGCGGTAGGATGACACGCCGAGGCCACGCTTCTGGTGTCCTGCAGGCAGTCGGCGGCAGAAGTTTGCGCAGATCGTGAGAGAGGAGGAGACGAATACGCAACGTCCGCAGCAGCAGCAGCAGCAGCACCAACAAGCAGCCACGACGCTGCCTCGTGCGTTACGTGAGCTGCATATCCAGCATACCAGACCCTACGCAACTTGAGCCTCGAATCCGAGTAATCGGGAGGCGCGTTTGAATCGCCGTCATCTCAAGTGTCACGGCAGCATCAGCTGCGTAACCACAGAGCCTTGTCACTCATTACTACTGCTACTGTGTCCGCAGAGGCCCAAGAGCTTCTGGCCTGGCCTGCTGCGCTGTGTACATCTGGCGTTGAGCACGCCATCGAGCATGAAATCACACGCTCGTACTAGTAGTCGCAGCTCTTCGTCGATGGCCCATACCCGCAATACATCACTTACCACGCGCCGCCTCTCTAGACAGCAAGATCAGCTTCAATCTGGTAGACCTTTGATTCAAGCAGACCGTAACGCAGACGTAGACCCGTACCTCCCGGATAGGAAACCGTCGCCAACTAAAGATGATTCCGAAACCTACCCCGCCGACATCGAAAATGGGCAGCCACGTCTGTCAACTCAGCAACCAATGCTACCACCTGGCGCATCGACACCGCTCGAGTCGCCGACTACCACAGTACAAGGCAATCCCATAGCTCACTTCCCTCCGCCGCCGCCGACATGGTCCAACATGCCCAACAAGGGTCAATTGGCCATTCTGGCGTGCTCACGCTTCGTCGACTTCTTTCAGATGGCAGCGCTTCAGACGTTCATGGTGCATCAGCTGAAGAGCTTCGATCCTGGAGCTTCGGATCTCACCATCTCACATCAGGCAGGCGTGCTGCAAGGTGCCTTCACAGCTGCTCAGATCATAACGAGCATATTATGGGGCAGAGCGGCCGATCAACCCATGCTGGGCAGAAAGACAGTACTGAACATTGGATTGGTTGGAACAGGCATCGGCTGCCTAGGAGTAGGCTTCAGCCGTACATATGGGCAGGCTGTCTTTTGGCGGCTGATGAGCGGTGCTATCAACGGCACGGTAGGCTCTGCCAGGACGATGGTCGCAGAGATCACGCCTAGACCATGGCATCCACGAGCTTTCCTGCTCTTGCCAGCTGCATTCAATGTTGCCAATGTTGCTGGTCCAATATTGGCCGGTCTCTTTGCAGACCCGACCGTCAATCTACCAAAGTGGTTTGGGCCAAACAGCACCTTTGGAGGCCCAGAAGGAGTGACGTGGATGAAGACATACCCGTATGCCGCAGCCAACCTTATGAGCACAGTACTGCTATTTTCAGAAGCAGTTTTGGTGCATTATGGCCTGGAGGAGACCTTGAAAGGCAAGCGACCAATGGACATTTCGAAGTTCGACCCAGTCACACTGGTCCGAAACATGTATAACGAAGCGATGCGCATGAAGAATCAAGGCTATAGGATGCTGCAGGAGACCCAGCGACAAGGCCTGCTGACAGGGGAAGGTACCAAGGGATCCGTGGAGATGGACAGACTTACGGCGGCAGGAGAGAAAGAACAGCAGCGACCAGTGCAGCGATTGTCGTTTCGACGGATCTGGACATCCAATGTCTTATGGACTCTGCTGAGCATAGCAATCTTCGATTTCCACATGGGTGCTTTTGCGAATCTGTGGATTCTATTTCTCGCCACGCCACGAGAGTTCATTGGTCAAGACCAGCAGCCTGATGAATCATCGAAACCAGAAGGTCTTGCGTTGATAAAGAGGAGTGTTTTCAAGTTCTCCTCTGGTCTGGCTTTTCCGCCATCTACGATCGGTCTCGCAATGGCTATCATCGGCTTCATTGGTGTGGCCCTACAGTTTCTGCTTTATCCCTGGGCGAATGGCAAGTTCGGCCTCATGAGATGCTTTCGAATGTCTCTCTTCTTCTTCCCGATGGCATACTTTCTGGCGCCTTATCTCGCGCTGCTGCCTTCGACATCTGCGCCACCGCAGCCCTCGAGCGGCATCCTGATCTGGTTTGGCATCAGCTGCGTACTCTTCCTGCAGGTGGCAGCTCGAACATTTGCACTCCCAGCATCGATCATTCTCCTGAATAACAGCTCGCCGCATCCCAGTGTGCTTGCCACCATTCACGGCATCGGCAATGCATGCTCGGCGACGTTTAGGACGATCGGACCTATGCTCGCTGGTTATTGGTACGGCATATGGACCGAACGAGGCATTGTGGGCATGTCCTGGTGGATCGTAGCAAGTGTCGCGTCCATCGGTTGCGTCGCAAGCTTCAAAGTGCGCAACGGCAGTGGACATGAGATATTCTTACCCGGTGAAGAAGATGAGATGAAGCAGGGACAAACGGGTGGTGGCAGTGGAGATGGCCGATAGCTGCAGCCTGTACTGAACATATCCATAGCGAAAACGTGGGCACACGCGTCCTGAATGATCTGCACGACGCCGTATTCTGAATGTGCCGCAACCCATGATGTGCTGCGATGAGGGTAAGTATACGATCTCTATCACACGGCTGATCACTCGCATATAGTGCATCTGCCATGGTGTCACCTCGTGCATCAGCTCCAGCGCTGGCTGAATGCAGCCGTCGGACACTCCTCAGCATAAGCTCGGTAAACATGAAAAGTCGTCTTCTGCACCAACAAGTATCATCAGTCCTTGATTAAATATGCCAATCTACGCCGGGTATGCTTATCCTTGTCCCGACAGATGTGCTGACTACTGTTGTAGGTACCTTTGTACTCGATGCCTCCTCCTCCTTCATCTCTTTTTACAGTAATTCTTAGGGGTTCCCAGAAGAAGATAAACTTCATAAAACATCACCACTTCTTTGTTGTTGTGGTGGTGGTCGTGGTGTGATATACATGTAACCAATACTTCCATCCCATCCCATCCCATCTCATCAGATCAGATATCATTACACTCCTCGTTACCTCGACTCGGCCCTCGGCACTCGCCTTGCCAACAATCCACACCTCCCCCCAGTCCAACGACCCTTTCGCCCCTTGGCCCTTGGCCCTTGGCCCTCGACAAGCCCTGGACCTCACCGCGCTAGCTCTGACCACCGCTGCCGCTGCCGCTGCCGCCGCCCACGGGGGAAACGGAACGGCACCACCACCCATCTCCTAGCTAGCTATCTATCTAGCCAGCCCTCTTCGTATTCTTCCCGCCTCGCAAAACGCAAACATGGATTCCCATAATCATCATCAGAAGAAGCCCACCCATGCCATCGAACAACATCTCGAACGCGGACCCCTGCCCGTGGACCTTACGACCTCCTCCCTTGTCGGTGAGCGTGAGCGTGAGCGCGTGGTGGGGGTGCAGCAGCACGAGCTCCATACTCATACGCATTCTCATTCTCAGCCTCAACATCTCCATCTTCGCCACGATCGCGTCGCGGACGAGGCTAGAGGTGAGGATTTGCCCGGGGATTATTACCGGTCTGCGCCGTTTGTCGGGACGGTGGTGGCGACGTGTTTGGCGCAGGTTTCGGGGTATTTGGGTCAGTGGGTTGTAGTCGTATCTCTTTAAATGTTCAAGCGTGATGATGGATCTTCCGCCAAAGGGCGGAAAGAATTCGTAATCGGGGAGTTTGGGGGAGTGCTGATGGGTTGTTGTGTAGGTTGGGTACTGCCCGCGAATACGATTTTGCTCATTGTTGCGGAGCTGGGAGGAGCGGACGAGGGGACGACGGGGGCGATTTGGCTTGCTGTGAGTTGGCAGGCTGGGTTTGCGGTGGGGTTCTTGTGGGTTGGGAGGGTGAGTAGCATCTTTCATCGAGCACATTCCGTTCTTTGTATTCCGACTAGGACATTGTCGGGATGAAGCTGGGCGATTAATGATTACAGTTGAGCGATATATTCGGCCGACGCTGGTTCTTCATGGGATCCTCCCTCCTCGCCATCGTCGGCAACGTCATCGGTTCCAGCGCCCAAACGATCAACATGCTCATCGCGTGTAACTGCATCAATGGCCTGGCGGCCAGTGGGCAATTGTCTTTTTCGGTCGTGCTGGGTGAATTGGTCCCGAACAAGAATCGCGGAATCTTCAATGCTATTGTGCTCTCGACTTCGGTGCCCTTCGCGGTCTTCGGGCCACCGATCATGAGAGCGTTCTTCGAGCACACCGATCTGACATTTCGGTGGAGCTATATCCTAGGAATCATCGTCAATACGATGGCGGTCGTGCTGTACTTCTTCTTCTATCATCCGCCGAGCTATAGGCTGCTTCATGTTGGTGGCAAGCCCATGTGGAAACAGCTCCTGGGCTTCGATTGGATAGGAATGTTCTTGTTCACTTGTGGACTTACCGTTTTCCTTATTGGACTCAATTGGGGCGGTAGCGTATATCCCTGGAGCGATGGTCATGTTCTGGGCTCGTTCTTCGCTGGCATTGCTGGACTCGTGGCGTTTTGTGTCTGGGAGACTTATTGTCCACACGAGTATCCTCTGATGCCGATGAGTCTCTTTCGCAACCTGAAATACGACGCTATCGTAGCATGTGCCTCCATAGGCGCCATGGTGTATTACTCTGGGACCGTTATCTGGCCGACAATGGTCGGAGCACTTTTCACCACATCGGTGACTGAAGTCGGCTGGCTCTCCTGTGCTGTCGGAGGTGGTTTGCTCTTTGGCCAGATTTCCGCTGGTATTGGCGTACGTTACCTACCTCGCATGAAGTGGCAGATGACGATTGCCGGTATAGTGATGATGACTTTCATCGCGGCAATCGCGGCTTCCGACGCGCGTTCAAAAGGCCAGACAGTAGCATGTCTCCTCATTGGCACAGCTGCAGCTGGCTATGTGGAGAACCTGACTCTATCGACAATGGCGCTGGTATGGGAACCTGATGACATAGGACTTGTTGCTGGCGTGCTAGGTGCTATCCGTACAGCAGCCGGAGCACTAGCCACGTCGATGTACAGCAGCATACTGTCCACAGAGCTGAACAAGTACCTATTAGACTATGTCGCGCCAGCTGCGATCAACGCCGGTCTTCCGCAGAGCAGTGTTCCGGCGTTGTTAAGCGGTGTAAAGACGGGGAGCTCCTTGACGGTGGAAGGAGTCAACGATGTTGTACTCGCGGCCATCGGTGGTCCAGTGAAGCATGCTTATTCCCTGGCGTTCAAGACTGTCTTTCTTTGTACGATACCCTTCAGCGTGATTTTGTTGATCGCGGCAGTGATTTGGTGCCCGAACGTGGAGGACTATCTCACAGAAGAGGTCGCGAGGAAGCTGCAGGGCAAACGACCAGAGACTACGGGAGCAACAGCACAAGAGAAGTTCTCTAAACTCAGCATGGTCTAGTCATGCACTCAATAGCGACTGATATGCCTTTCTAACATTACGCATGCCTCTGCGGCTCGTCTATTTGCAGCATCAGCTGCTTTACTCTCATTGTCTGTCCCGCATTACATGACACGGTCATGTTCACTCATGCACATATAACAATGAGCAGAAGTCGGTCGATGCGATATGTACAACACCGAGTGTGTCAAATTCTCCCCAACGCCTCGCTACAATCAATGATTAGGTACTTCAAGAAGTAGAGCTCAGGCTTCACCGAGCAGCCTATATGCGGCGCCGTTCCGCCACCGGAGTGGTCCCGCGTGAGGTTTGCCAGATCTCCACGAGAGATATCCTCTGTATGCCTGGAATGCCATGAACATGGCACAGATGGTGAAGATGAAGATCATGATAATCTTCACGGGCGTGATGCTCGAGGCCAGGTCGTGGCTTTGCCACGAAGATAAGTACGAAGTTACCCGCTCGCCTCGATCAATCACAGCGCTTGTGCCGTGCTCCAATCGTCGCTGATTCCTGTCGATAGCGATGATTCTCAAGTATCTTAGAGATCCAACGTCTTCCGGTATGATGATGGAGGTCTCGAAGGCAGTCTTGCGCACGCGTTGGACATCTTCCCAGGACTTCTCGTCCGCCGTGTCTGTTTCCGAGCATTGCAAGATCCACTCGGCCACTTCTGTCGCTCCGTTCCAGGAGACGTACAGCTCAGCATCGTCGTCGCTGATGTCGACCTGAGGCGGAGCTTCTGGACTGCCGGTCCATGCCATCTTGTAGGCTCGATAGCTTTGTATGTCGCCACGTTCCCACGACGTGGTGGCACCGTAGTGTATGTCGCATAATACGTTGCCTGCTGCATCGAACTCAGTGAAGACGGCGTTCAAGCCGTAACCAACAAGCACTTTCGGGTCCTCGCCCTTGCCTTGCGGTAAGATCTGCATGGAGCCTTGAGACGACGATCGGACATTCTGTGGGCTCTCGTACGATTTGACGACACGGACGGTGTAGTCGCTATTGGTGCCATTGATTTCCTGCACTTTCAAAACGTTCAAGTCTGCTTCCTCGGGCACTTCTCGATTTGTGCTGTGCTGAGTCAATGGTATTGTGCGCCTATCAGGATAAGTGATCTCCAGCAGGAGAGCGCGGGAGATTGGCAGTCCATACTCGTAATGTTGGTCTTCAGCCGCATTGTCGAACAACGTGAGCAGCCTCGTGGTATAACCAGAACGAGGTGCTGGCGGAGTGTACATGTTCGGGAATGTGTCGGTGGGAAGAAAGCGCGCATCGTGTTGCCATGCAAAGTTTATGCTGTTGCCATCACTCAAATCCGCGAAATCATTCAAGCGGCCTCCAAGATTCCATAGGATGTCGCCAGTCTTGCCGTCGATGTACACAATGCTGTGCATGTATCTGGATGAGACGAGGTAATTGCCGAGCTCGTCCTTTTCGATACTGTTACCGTGAAACCAGTCGAATGGATCGTGTTTCGAGCCACCCGGTCCAATGCCGTGATAAGTCGAAGTTATGTTGAGATGATCAGAAGCTCGCCATTCCCAGACCAAGTTTCCGCTTTCGATGCTGACTTCTTGAAAGACACAATCCCAGATGTAAGAAGGTCCGGGCCGTTCTTCGTCGGGCTTCCAGTCTGGCACGCCACTCAGATCATATTCGACGACTTCATACATTGTCATCAAAGCTGTGCCCTGTGGCGTGATCAGGAACTCGTGGAGATCGGCAGAGAGTCCGTTGGCTGCCCCGACTCTGTGCACTATATCGTAGGATGAATTGAGCTGTTGAAAGTTAGTTGCAAAGCCTAGGTGGCGCGCGTGCGAACCTTCATCTTACCATGTAGTAGAAGCCGGAGCCATGCCCTCTCACGCGATCATCTCCCAGCCAGAATGTCAGATAGTCCTGTCCTTGGTAATGCTGGACCATGAAGTCATATGCTTGGCCACCGAATTTGTTGGCAAAGTGCTTTGCCCAGATTAGGGTGCCACCAGCGTCGAGAATCATGGGGCCGGGGTTCGGAATGCCCCATCCTCTCGGAGTAAGAAAGTACAACAAGCCATCGTCGCAGCGCTCGTCCCAGTGGAGGAAGTTGATGCGCGGGGCGTTCAGCTCGGGTTCAGTGACGAAGGTGTCGGTCGGGTAGTATCCGTATGTCCCATTGTCGACGGCCTCGTCGTATGGTATAGGTGGTTCGGAGCGAGGTTTTCTATCGTCGTCTGCAGCGATGACGGCGTGCAGGCAGAGCGACAGGTGCCATAGGAACAACAAAACGATGTTCATGGAGACGGAGGCTCAGGAGGTCTCGCATCCAATGTCGCGTGTGGATTGTCGCGCCGAGATTGCAGGAAATCGCGCAGCATGAGGTTCAGACCCGACAGGCAAGATCGAAGCACAAGGTCGAGAAAGCGGATGCTTCCCGCAGAAGGACACAGTAGAGCGATGATATGATATCAGGTTGAAAGATGCACTTCCAGGTAGATAGTGGTAGAATGCAATGACGTGGTGGGGCAGCACTTGCAGTCACTTCACGGTGCAGGTGGTTTTAGGGTGCGAAGGTGGAGTGAGAGGGCAGCTTCATGTAATCATGAACCTTGTAACCTTGTTCCATACCATGCAGCCTTCACTATTCAGGCAGAGGAGCCGCGATGCCGCTCCCCAGTGGCTGCCAAAAGGAGGAGAACGTGTGCTTGGCTGATGAGGTAGTGAGTGGCTAGTGGAGGTTTAGGTGTAGGTGTCTGCGAATCTGGGCGCGCGCTGTGCAGAAACTAAACAACTTCGGGAGGAGGCCGTCGCCACGCGTTCAGTGGAAGGGTGCTATCGAGTAGGAGTATACGTCTTTCAACGCGCGGTGGGCAATTGCGACTCTGATTGCGATTGCGCTTGTGCTTGATGGAGCGTTATTAATAAACGAAGCGTTGACGACCAAGCAAACAGTGAAGGCGCCGGCGTCGCAACAGCAACGGCAGCAGCAACAGCAACTGCAAGAGCGATCTTTAGGATGAGAGACATGGAAGCGACGGCCCACCACGAATCTCTTGCCGCGTCATCCTGACTCGCGGACATATCCATATCAATGATCCCTGTTGGCTGTTGCGTTTCACCAGAACTTCGAAATCTCAGAGACGCCTGGGCCCTTGCAGCCTCAGGAGCTCACGCCCAATTCAGTAGTAGTACCACGAATTGCACCTCGCACACAAGTCAAGCTTTCGACTGTGTGTCCACATCCGCATGACGCCGACCAAGATCTCTAGTACGACTGACTGCATGTGCTCGAGCAGCCTGCCGCATTCTCGACTGCTGTTTTCAATCTCTCTGTGTGGGAAGTGAAAATTCGATACGACCCAATCATCACGCCAATGCTGGCATCTCAACGATATCACGGACCAGCAGAAGTCGGGACAAGAAAACCTGATCCATGCACCACCCTTCGCCGCCTATTTGCGCCACCTGCACCGTGCCGAGAGCCGAAGCTTGGAAACCTGCCATATCCGTGAAATTCGGGGTGGTACAAAACCCATTTACCACTACCCGCACACTGACATTCCTGAACAAACGCACATGTGACGTCCTCCGCCAATCTTACATCAAGCGTGCCTTGGCCGCGCATACCTCTTCGCGAAAAGTCCAAGACATGAACGCGCAAGCACACAAATGGTGGAAACTAGTCCACCCGTGCCGTACTGTATGCAGATCAATCAGATAGCAATCCACCTCCGCGGTACGGATTCGCAGGCGACGGCAGCCACGCGACCCCATATCGAGTCGTCAACGACAACGCAAAACTCTCTTCACAAGCTCTGAGCTACCAGCTTGCGCGAGCAGTCTGCATTAGTTCGCCCAAGACCGTCCCGGTTGATGAGCTGGACACGCGACCAGTTTCCGCATAGCATTTCAAGGCGAGATGTGGCTGTTCCAACTCAACAGGAATTCAAATCTGCACAGTGGGAGCTGAACTACTGATCGACCTTGCTCCTTCCTCGCGAGACTGAAAAAGCATATACAGCGGCATTGGGAAACTTGGAAGCCTACGGCACTATAGACCGAAGAACCTACGATTGCTTGCAAGCAATGCATTTGTATTGTACACCGAACAGTGAATTTTGATCTTGATGTCGTGTACTCAGTTGTGAACGACATTTCCGACCGGGCAATGCCACGTATCCATGATGTCAAGGCTCTCTTCAAACCGCAGAAGTAATTGTATTACCGCCGCGAACAGCGCCCGAACTTCGTTATCGCGACGGCGTCAGCGACACTCATCTTGGAGCACAGCAGCTATCCTGAAACGCTCAGGTTGGAATCCTTAGTCATGCGATGACACCCGCTAGAGTTTGATATCATGAGTGGCAAGCTGCGCGACTGCCAATACGCTGAACCAATGAAGGGCACATCGACTCGATACAGATTGGCATTTCGAAGACTTGCGCGACCGAAGAACTTAGACCAAGAACGTGTTGGCAGTTGTTTGCACGATCTGGCGATGCGCTTCTGATCTTGTGCTCCAGCTTGACACGACCGTGAACGATCTGTACGATATGATATTGCTCATCGCTTGCTATAGTGTATAATGTATCGTACTCATAATCAGATATATTGATATTGTGCGCAGCTTGCATACGCTTGATCGCCTGGTAATGTACATGGCAACATGCTCATCAAAGATCTGCCGAATCTCGACGATGCTTCGATTAACGTAACACCCAGAACAGTGGTCGAAACCATGGCGACAACCCACAGCGTATCGCCCAACGTTACCCAGATCATTGTGTATGCATTCGACATCTTCGACAACCTGCTTCTGCTCGATCCAGATACGAGCGGCGAAAAGCCTTCAGCAGAGGCCACACTACCCTCCAGAGCCTTCGTCTTACAAGGCCCTTTGGCAGATACTACATATGCAGATCGGCCACTCCATATGACCGCCAAGAAGCTACTGCGGCCATATCATCTCGACGAAAGTGTCCATCACGCTGCCATCATCGCAGTCGAGGTCGGTCCGGATCCTGGGGCACTCCACGATCCCCAAAGGCAACAGCTGATTATTCACGTGGCATGTCGTATCCAGCCGGTGAAGGCAGTGAAGGACATCAGTTACTGGCATGGCTCAACAACTGATCTAATCCGATACAGCTGCGAGCATTTCGACGAGGAAGACCGAACTCTGCTCACACGTTCTTTAGACCTGTGGAAGAACGACTCTTCGACGCCGACCGATCGTGACTTCAGGCAATTTCGAGCAGCATCTAAGCCCGCTTTGTGGAAGATCATCTGCCAGACTATAAGAGATCTGCCGCAGAAGCTGCGTAGAAGGCATCGAGAACGTGTGAGGCAGATGGACTTGTGGCGTTAGCCGATATCTTTTGGAGAACTTTGTGCATTGAAGGTGTTGTTGCTGTACGTCCAGCGGGATGATGTTAGTGCCGCCACAAGATGGTTAAATTGCTCTTATATGCAGTTGTAGAGGACTTGGCATCTAAGTTGATCTCTCAGGGGAAATGACGACACTGTCACCGCAGACTTCATGGTCGATGTCCCGTGGTAGTGTCTATGAGCTTTGATTCTAGCTTACCTCGTTATGCCATGAGACGTTATTTCCGCAGCTGTGAGCTTCAATCTCGATCCATTCGGTGGTCACGAGGAAAGGACTTACTTTGCCGACAAATGTCGACGTGTGCAAGATTGATTTGTCGTGATACGGTCTGGGTTCATGCATTGTTTCATGGGAGTTGCTGTTGCTGATTGGGATATGAAAAGCGAGCGCTAAGATATGTTCGTTGCCGCGGATGCTTTTTTGATTGGTCGTTGAGGCGTCTGAACTAGAGGAGGTCTGCTCATGCCGTGACTGGACATGCGAGTTTCAGGAGCACAAGTTCTCTTGTGCTGCGTCTACAGGATACTCAGAGTGCGCATGATGCTGGCTCCTCTGTTCTCTGTATGACACTTTATGAGTCACAGTGTCATTGCGGCAGTACGATGTTCGCCAAAGGAAGGTTCATGATGACTGATGAGGTGCCGAAGGCGCAAATGCCGAGAAAACGAAGTAGCTCCAGCATCTAGTGTCATTCATTTTTCGTAACCACCACTACAGGAGCTTTCTTGCAAAATTCAAGCGCAGCGGTAACACCTCTGTTCTAACCATCATGTCTTACCATCGCCACAATGACAAGCCTGATCATGCTCTAACCCTACCCCAACCCGAGCAATTCGAAAGTACGAAGCTTGAGCCGCCATGATTCTACAGCAAGAACAAAGTCTTGATCGAGGTACCGTAAGCTATAGCATGAGCCGGTGCTTGGTCTTCGGTGTCACTGCTCTCTTTCTATGAGCTCTATCCCGAAGGCCTGGCTGAGACTATACGGCTGAACTTGATCTGGACAATGCCAGCGAAAAAAGAATCATGCTATTTCCCACATTTCCTTAGAGGAAGGTGTACTGACATATGCAGGTCATCGCAACGATGCCGAACCGCTGGATGGGCTCATGGGCGTCGATGCTGAGAAACATGCTCATCAGGATGCTAAGAGTGACAGTGTGTCGCCACTTGAACATGACCGTCGGGATGGAAATGTTTGGAAGCGGTATTGGAAGACATTAGAGAGGACTTTGCTTCGGTATAATTTTGAAGCACGGGGCATTCAGAGAGTGCCTCCTGAAGAACGCCACACCATGAACAAGCTGGGTTCGATGCAAGTCTTTCTGCTCTGGTTCAGCATCAACCTTGAAGCAGTCATACTTACCTTGGGTTTCCTTGGACCGATCGTGTACTATTTGCCCTTCCTGGACAGTTCGCTGCTGGGAGTGTTCGGATCTTTGGTTGGCGCTTTACCAGTTGCGTATATTGCGACTTTTGGGCCACGATCTGGAAATAGGACGATGATCTTCACAAGATATATCACTGGCTGGTATCCGACAAAGCTGATGGTCGTCCTGACTTTGATCATCTTCATGGGTTATACCTTGATTGATGCTGTTATTGGAGGTCAAATTCTGAGCGCGGTAGCAGATGACGGCTTGAGTGTTATTGTCGGCATCGTAATAGTCTGTGCCATCACGTGGGTGGTATCAACATTCGGCTACAGCATCTTCCATATGTATGAGCGATACGCCTGGCTTCCACAGCTCATCGTTACATCACTTCTTGCTGGAGTTGCTGGCACTAAGTTCGACCTATATGGGAATCCTTCTGCAGGCCAGCCATCGAATGTGATCGCCGGCAATAGATTGAGCTTCTTCAGCTTGTGTCTTGCAGCACAAATCACCTATGCTGGAGCTGCTGCAGACTTCTTTGTGTACTACCCTGAGAGCGTCTCGAGGACAAAGATCTTCATCGCCACACTACTCGGCTTGACTCTGTCATCCACATTCGCTCTCGTGGTTGGCATTGGCTTAGGTTCAGGCACGGCGACCGATCCCGATTGGATGGCAGCATACAATGTCTCGCAAGGCGCGCTCATCGTCGAGGCCTTCAAGCCGTTGGGGAGTTTTGGCTCCTTCTGTAGCGTGGTTGTGGCTCTCAGCTTGATCGGTAATATGGTACCACCAACATATGCTTCCGGCATCGACTTTCAAGCTCTCGGCAGGTGTTGGGAGAAGATTCCACGAGTTGTCTGGAATACCGTTGCGCTCGTGATTCCTATGGTCTGCGCCATCGCTGGTCGTGCTCACCTCGCCGAAATCTTCACGAACTTCCTTGCGCTGATGGGATACTGGGTCAGCATTTGGGTTGCCATCGTATTAGAGGAACATCTGATCTTTAGGCAGTGGGTGGGTCATGGCTGGGACTGGACTGCATGGAACGATCGCAACAGCCTACCACATGGCATCTCAGCTCTCGTGGCATTCTTGATCGGGTGGGTCGGGTCCATCTTGTGCATGGCTCAAGTGTGGTATGTCGGACCGCTGGCGAAGTTGATATCCAGCTATGGCGGCGATGTAGGTACAATCAATCACATCAAAGAACTTCCTCCGCTGACCAAAACAGATGGGAAACTACGTTGGTTTTGCTTGGGCTGCGATCGTCTACCCACCTTTACGATGGTGGGAGCTACGTCGGTTTGGCAGATAAGACGGGTCAAAGCATTTCTATTCGAGAGCGACTCTGTAGAGTCGACGTGTTGTTTGTTCTCGCCGTATTTAATAAATTGTCTCCACGCGCGTGCACAACGCTGCGAAGGACTCGCACTGCTGCTTTTTATGATATCGCTTATACTTCGCAGTTGAAGCAAGATCGACTGACTACTGCAGTGCTGGGTACAATAGTTGGTCTGTTTGCCCTGAATCCTGTCTTGAGACATAGCAAACATCTTCAGGAAAGGATATATCAGCAGCCAAGTCTACAGTGATACAGGAGGGATCAGGCTTCTCTCAACCCAAACCGTTAGTAGAGTGGCAGCACAAACAGTCGATCTGGGGCCCTCATGGGTCTACACGATCGTTATATCAAGGCTAAAAAAGTATCAGCGCTATATGTATACCGCCACTCTCCCCAGTACTCTTTGCCAAGACGAAAAGAAGTACGATGGCCGATACGCAGTACAATTATTTCGGGCATTGTTACAGCTCGTGGTGCACGTCACGATGTAACAAAGAGTGAATGGAAAGCATCGAGTGAAAACAAGTCTCTTGCATAAGCTTTCGGCTCTGGCCGATCCAGGGTTTCCTGCTTCACTCGCCCTGCTTGCCCGCCGTCTTCGGCGGCGAACTCCACCAAGATAATGCAGTGTGCTTCATCTGCTGACATCGCCTGCCATACTCACACGGACGGATTGGCGCCAATGTGCCCGCGCAGTAGTGTGTATAGTGCACGCCATCTCATTGCTCTGAGCGATTCTATGATACCACCTTCATACTGAAACCACGACTCTTATGGCTACTGCCAAGGCTCGCCGCGAGCGTAAGCTGCCGGTCCAGCAGCTATCCGTTCTCGGTAAGTCATCGGTACGCACCCGACATATGCTGCTTCTGCATGGAATAGGTCAGATTGGCCGCCACCATATGGCTGCCACTATCGAGACTAGAGCAGCAAGCGTCACTTCATCCTGTCTACCGCAGGCTTGCTCACAATACTGCGCGATCGACAAGCAAACCCACTGACAGAGTCCAGCAATATGTCGCTTCGCAGAGCCCATCTCGAGTACCTCGCTCTACCCATACCTCCCTGAAATGGTCGAATCCTTCCAAATCCCACAGAACGAGATAGGAAAATGGGCTGGTATCTGCGCAGCCGTTTTCAGCTTGTTCCAAGCAATAATGGGCATACCATGGGGTAGGTTCTCCGACCGATATGGTCGCAAGCCAGCAATCCTGCTCGGTCTGACCAGTACGATGTTGACGAGTTTGTTGTGGGGCTTCAGTAAGAATCTGCCCATGGCAGTCACCGCAAGAGCATTGGCAGGTATGGGCAATGGCAACGTTGGCATAATACGAACAACGGTGGCAGAGATGGTGCCGTTCAAGGAATTGCAGCCACGAGCCTTCTCGTTGATGCCGTTGGTATGGAACGTCGGCAGTATCTTTGGTCCTATGATTGGAGGTGCGCTTGCAAATCCGCTGAATGTCAAGCCGGGCGAGCAGTTTGAGCATCCAAGCTTGCTTCAGAGATTTCCTTATGCCCTGCCCAACATTGTCTCTGCATTGATCTTCCTCTTGGGCATCACTACAGGCGTGCTCTTCCTCGAAGAGACCCTGGAAGGTACCGACAATGGTAAAGACTACGGCCTGCGACTTGGTCGAAAGCTGAAGTATCTCTTCACAAGCTATGTGAAGAAGCTTGGCGACGTCTTGTGCTTTCGCACGAACCAAGAAAATGCGCAGCAGAACGGCGCTGCATCGGAGACAGACCCGCTCCTGAATGGTAATGGCAAACGACACAGCGATGAGGAAGACAGCTTACATATGGAGAACAAGCCTAAGCTTGCGCCGCCAGGGTGGAGAGAAGTGCTTAACAGGCAAGCAGTGATCAACCTGATTGTTTACGTCCTGCTTGCCATGCACGCAATGGCCTTCGACCAGCTCATGCCCGTCTACATGCAGCACAAACCTATTGGCGAAGAAGGCTCGACGCCATATAGCCCGCCCTTGAAGTTTGCTGGTGGCTTCGGACTCAACCACTGGCAGATTGGGCTGATAAGCACGGGATACGGCATTTTGGGGATGATCGTACAGTTTCTGCTCTTTCCGCCCCTAGCAAGACGCTTCGGCGTCTTGTTCTGGCTCAAAGTCGTTGCTATTTGCTTCCCATTCATTTACCTAGTCACCCCATTCACAGCACTTTTGCCGACCACGAAAGCACAAATTGCATGCATCTTCACAATCATGAGTCTGAAGTGCCTATGCGGTATTTTTGCCTTCCCATGCAGCACTATCCTCCTCACGAACAGCGCCAATAGCCTGCGAACATTGGGCACTCTAAATGGCGTCGCCACCTCAGTAGCTGCAATTGGTCGTGCAGCGGGTCCTGCTATGGCAGGTGCCATATTCTCAGCCGGACTCAAGAAAGGGTATGTAATCGCACCATGGTGGTTCTTATCCGCTCTCTCGATCATCGCGGCAGTGCCAGTTTTCTGGCTTGTGGAAGGAGAAGGCTTCGGCGGCGATGACGGTGAGGTCAGCGACGATGAAGAAGAAGATGAAGACAATGTTACTGCAGAACTGGAGGTCGCTGCACTTGAGGGTTCGGCTGAGAACGCCGGCAAAGCTGGACCAATTTTGCCATCCGAAGAAGCTGAAGAGCATGAAGAACGTGCTTATGGTGCGATTGCACCTCTCAGCCGGACGACCACAACAGCATCTACCGCAATAGCTTCTGAAAATGGCGATGACTATGGTGAATCCGCTGGTCCGATCGCAATCGGACGCACAAGTGACTTCAGAGCCGCAGACGACGAAGATGGCATGCAAAGGAGTCGGACGTTGAGCAGAAGGAGTTCGAGAAAAATCATGCGTAAAACGTCGCTACCCATCGGCATGGGTCAAGGCATTAGTCGACGGTACAGCAGTAACCTGGGTCAGAGCTATGGAAGTGCTGGCGGCTATCAGTGATGACGAACAGTGGTAATAGGGTGGCTACAGGCGAAGCAAGTCAATGACTTGGCATAGTGAGCATCTCATTTTGCATAGCGAGGAGTTTACCAAAAGAAGGCCAGAATGTGTTGCTTAGACAGAATGGAAATGCCATGTTCACGGAGAGTTCTTTTGCAGCTGCATTCGTCTGCGAGAACACGATCTTGTACAACCGTAGGGCGCTCACTTCACTATTCTTGGACAGAGCGAAGATATCGCTCTTGAAAGCATCACATGTACTGACATCGAATGCAGCTTTCAAGAGCACTGAGGTCATCCTCGGCTCGGACCACATCCTCGGCTGGAGCTCTCCAAGAAATGTCACTACACGCATTGTTTGGCTTTACTGACTCTTCCTAGATATGTCGATTCTTCTGACACTTCGCGCATCTAATAAGCTAAGCAGGACACCGTTACTCGATTCAATACTGCGCTTGCCAGGATCGCTCCGCGACTTCACATCGACCTGCATAACTTCAACCAATCCGCCACCCAAATCTACCATTACCCTTGAATTGGAACAACAGAACTCAGAACTTCAAAAACAAACAGAATCCAACGGCAGCATCAACATGTCCAAAATGGGCTACACCGACAAAATGTCGGAACAAAACACCAAAAAAGCCCCATCGATCCCCAGACCCAGCGCAAGCGTCCTCTTGGTCTCGCCACAAAACCAAATCCTCCTCCTCCAGCGAGTCCGCCAATCCACCTCCTTCGCATCAGCCCACGTCTTCCCCGGCGGAAACGTCTCCGACTTCCACGACGGCCCCTGTCCCGAGCCCACGCACCCCGACCGCCACCGGGACAGCCCCGTGTACCGCAAAGCCGCCATCCGAGAGACATTCGAAGAAAGCGGGATCGTGCTCGCGCGCAATAACGGATTCGGGCGCTTGGTCGAAGTGCCGGAACAGGCGCGGGAGGAAGGGCGCAGACTCGTGCACGCCAACCAGATTCCCTTCGAGACGTGGCTCGGTCGGCACGGTGGTCGCGCGGACCTCGAGGGTCTGGTGCCTTTTACGCGGTGGATCACGCCGACGAACGTGCCGAAGCGGTTCACGACGCAGATGTATTTGTACTTTTTGCCGACGTTGGGGGGCACGCGGTTGGAGGAGGGGAGTGCGGCGGGGAGGGAGGAGGATAGTGCGGCGGCGGCGGCGGTGGTGGAGATTCCGGTGCCGACGACGGATGGTGGGAAGGAGCATACGACGGCGCGGTTTTTGCCGGCGAGTGCGTGGTTGCGGTTGGCGCAGGAGGGGAGGATTATTTTATTTCCGCCGCAGTTTTTTTTGTTGCATCAGGTGGCGCAGTTTTTGGATGGGTTGCGGGCGCCGACGGAGTATGGGTCTGTTTCGCGGGAGGCTGTGTCGAGGGAGGAGCTTGAGGGGAGGAGGAAGAGGTTGGTGGAGTTTGTCAAGTCGGGGAGCCCTCCTTGGACGGAGATGTGTATATCGCCTACTGTCTTGCCGGCCAGGGATGGGAAGAAGAGAGAGGATGGACGGTCTGTGCTGGGTTTGAGTAGACCTGGCCCGGAGCTCGAGAAGCAAAGACCTGGTCCTACGGGTCCAACTGAACAATGTGTATTGGTGGGCTTCAGGAAGGAAGGACCAAGACAGGTCGCTGTGATCTCAAGGGACGAGGCGCTTGCAGGTGGAGCGAAGTTGTAAAAAATCATTTCGCTGACTGATCATCATATCACGATAAATGAGCTGTCTAGCTCATTCATGCCGCATGCTTGCAATGGCTTCAGCTCTTCTATATCTTTCGCTCCACAACCCAGCCCTCCACCACAGCACTGTCGTTGTCGTTCTGACCTTTGGCAGATTGCCACAAACATCCTGTAGACTGTTCTGATCCGAAAAGTATATCTCAGTGTATCTCTCCAGGTCTGTGCCCTTCAAAACTTTACTGCAGCTTCTTAGGCACAACAGAGTTTCCTCCACCGATTCCAACACCGAACACATACGTCAAGTTCCCACCCATGTTCGCGCCCATGAGCAGCAACACAGTGATCAATCCCTCCGCGGCAACCATCCAATTCTGGGGCGCATACGCAGCAGCAAGATCCAGACCAGCCTTCTGGCTCAAGCTGCCTTTGATCGCTGCCCTGCGCTGGTACCAAATATACGTATTGGCCGCAATGACAACATCATTGACAATCGCGTGAGCAATCGTAACCTTAACCTTGGTCCGAATGGTACCGTCCTTGTCGTACATGCCCGACTTCTGGATCATCTTCATTGCCTCGCCGCCGCCGGTGATGACGGCGGGGATCGATGAGACGAGGGCTAGAGATAGGAGGTAGTAGCTGGCTTTGGCGGCTTCATTGGCGGTCGGGAGGGATGATGCGAGGAAGTTGGGGAGGTAGGCGTAGAAGTAGGTGGCGAGGTCGAGGCCGTTGGCGAGCATGAGGAAGGCGATTGGGAAGTGGACTGCTGCTGGGTGGACTGGTCTGGAGGGAGAGGGTTAGCGATGATGGTGCTGCTTGGGTGGGATGGTAGGACTTACTTGGCCATTTTGAGCGCGTGTGTTGATGCTTTTGGTCACTTGTGCTTCGTTATGTCTTGAGCAAGATGATGCTGTAGCAACACGTCTTGGTGAAAGGGACCAAATTCGAAAGAAACTCAACAACAAGATCGCTGGCGGTTGTTTCTCCCTTCGAAGGTATAGATAAATAGAGTTGGGCTCAATACATGCCCGTTCGCAATCACAAGCTTTCGGAGGTGACTTTGTAGCCGTTGGAGCTATCCATGCCTGCGTCACGCATCATCGGAGATGTGAAGATTCTGATTGGCTCGCTTACAGCTCTGGCAGCTTGTGCCTCGCCAGAAACAGAAGCGTCGAGTGGTAAAGTGCAGTGGCCAGCTGAGAGCTCGGCTCCAAAGTGTCCGTCAGGAAATGCTCAAAATAGGACGAGGCCAAGAATACTTTCTCGTCTATAGTGAACACGTGCCACTCGGGGATCGTCGACATCAGCATCCTGCTGTATACAGGCAGCGTTGTTCAGCATTGCACGAGTATGATGATGTTGCCGGCATAGATTGTGAATTACGTGGTGCTACTGGAAATCAACAAGCAAATTGAAGACAAACATACCGGTACATCATCGGCTGTAGCGCTCTTGCTTGCCGAAGAAACATGATGAACATAAGACGAGTCAACATCGTCAGGCATTACAGCCAATATCGCGCATCCTTCGAATGCGCGCAGCACTCTAGACCGGTATCGCAACTGCGACTCAACACTATAAAGAGCACAAGAAGGCTGATGACCGGTCAAGATAGACAATCGCGATTCACACAAGAGCGACCAACCGATAGTGACCCGACCCAGTTTGAGTACATCTCACTGAAGTCCACATGGTCCTGTACTACTTGACTGCAGACCTGCCGCATTCAGCATTTATGCATCAAGCAGAAGCTCCTGATACAAGATGTGGTATCCGTTTGAATCTAGCGACCAGGACAAGAGCTCAGCATGGTACGGTCCGCTGCAACAGCTTCGGCCTACTACTCGTACTACGCCCAGCTTGCCTGCATACACACGCCCTATCTTAGCATCCTTCCATGTGCTGTAAAACTTAATAAGACATCTCATCGCGATCCAGCTCTTTGTAACTTTGGCTTCTCGCCGACTTCACGTTGAGGCCGTGCAGGAATACACTTCACGAGATCTGATCGTCGTGATCTCCTTCAACATGGCAGGCCAACCAGTCCCGATACCGGACGACAAGTCTGAAGATAAGATTTTGTGTATACCGGACCTACAAGCTGCAGCGTCCAAAAAACTGCCCACAAGTATTCGCGGTAAGCCAAACACGGTAAGACATATCACGATTGAATCACATCCATCTAACTGCAAACCACCAGAATTCTACAACTCCGGCTCAACCGACCAAATAACCATCACCGAAAACACCACCTCCTACAACAAATACCGCATACGTCCCCGCGTCCTCCGGGACGTATCCAAAACCGACACCTCCACCACCCTCTGGAACCGCCGCACCTCATTCCCCCTCTCCATCAGCCCAGCAGGAATCCAAGCCGGCGCCCACCCCTCAGGCGAACTCGCCACCTCCCGCGCCAGCGCCCAAAAAGGCATAAACATGGCCATCAGCTCCTTCGCAAACTACACCATCCACGACATCCGCGCCGCCGGCCTCTCCATCGGCCCCATCAACCACGCAATCCAAATGTACACGCTCAAAGACCGCGCCTTGGAACTCCGCATGATCCGGGAAGCCGAATCGCAAGGCTGCACGGCGATATTCCTGACGGCCGATTCCCCCGTTCTGGGCGTGAGGTATAACGAGTGGCGAAATGATTTCCGGATCCCGAACGGACTCGGGTGTCCGAATATCGGGCTGACGGCGGAGAAGATCAAAGCGATGAGCCATGATGCGAGTTTTATGACTTTTAATGCGGATGATCATAGTTGGGCGAGGGAGATTCCGTGGTTGCGCAGCGTGACGAAGATGGAGATTTGGATCAAGGGGGTTTTGACGGCGGAGGATACGGTCATGGCGGTGGAGATGGGGTGTGATGGGATTATAGTCTCGAATCATGGTATGTCAGATCAACACACTTTGCTTCATCTGACGCCCGCACGCCCGCCTGCACGATCGAGTATATGTCTTGCTTACGTACTGACCACCACTTCTCTCCTCCTAGGCGGAAGACAACTCGACGGCGTGCCCGCATCGATCGATGCTCTTCCCGAATGCGTCGAAGCCGCAGCAGGCAGGATCCGCATCCATATCGATGGCGGGATCCGTAGCGGGACGGACATATTCAAAGCTCTTGCACTCGGCGCAGAGCACTGCTGGGTTGGACGGCCCGCGCTGTGGGGTCTTGCGTACGATGGACAGAAAGGTGTTGAGCTGATGATTGATACTTACCACACGGAATTTAAGCGTTGCATGCAATTGACGGGATGTAGCAGTGTCAAGGATATTACGAAGGCTTGTTTGGGGGTTGTGAGGAGTGATGGGCCTTTGGCTAGACTTTGAGAGCGCTACTTGAGTATGCTGCATGGTCGGCTTGAAGTATTAGAGGTCGTCATGTGTTGAGTGTTAGGTCTTTCGAGGGGTTATATGATAAAATATCGCTTGTATGCTTCCCATATCGTGTGCCTCTGAAGGCTGGTTGTGAAGGAGCGGGAAGGAAGTCGATCTTGCATTGTGCCGCGGCTAGGCAGAAGTTTCTTTATATCTCTAATCGGATTGAAGCTGCTGTCCACGGCTCGCCTTCGCGATAAGGCGACAAGATGGACAGAGCTCCTTACCCAGAGTATATCTGCGACTTGGAGCGACTGGCCGATCAACGTCGCGGCGCTGCTTGCGGTCTGAGGCTTTCCCAAGACCCATCGTTAGGCTTGATTTTACCAACGACATGGCAGTCTCTGCTCTGCAATACAGACGAGCTATTCCGCCAGGAGTGTGTTTCAAGTGCAATGCGAGTTCGCAGACCATCGTCCGTATCTCTGCTAGAACCAATAACAGCCAAATGGCCAGCCTGCAGCTCTGGACTCGACATCGTGAGCATCCTCATTCGAGCCCTGCCGCTCCAATACGGTGAAGATTTCCACCCACGAAGCTTTCACTATACAGTTCTCTCGACAAGCAACGCATCTTGTCATGCTGAGCAGCTGATTCCGGAAGAACGTGTTCGCAGCGCGAACCTTCCATATCCCGTTCCGCTGCGCTTGAGCGCAAACAATAGTGATCCAATTCATGCCTAAAGCATCCTCCAGACAAACAACTCTTTGCACAGTTCAAAGCTACTGCCCCACTCTTTCAGCGTAGCTCACCTCTTCCGGCAGGATTTCGCTCACGCCACCTCCTGTCGCGTTCGTGCTTGGTCCGGTGCATGTCTTCGTCGATTTCATCCATGACTCGTTTCATGGCGCCTTGAGTTGGCAACTGTTCCATCTTCACCCAAGGCGCGTTTCGAACATATCTAAGATCTTCGTCGAGCTTCATCACCATGCGCTCCAGCTCTGAGTCTTTGCATTCGTTCTTGTGGAGTCGCTCGAAGGACGGATACATCAAACCATTCCCGTGTGCCTTGTTTTGGAATGCCAGCGGCTGTGGCACTATATGCATTGGAATATGATCCGGCAAAGTATTGTCTGTCGCTAGTGCTGTCTCGTGGCACCACGCCCGCGCCACATTCCGAGCTGTGTAGCCACCACCACCGAGTAGCAGAAGCGGGATTCCCGTTTTCTTGACGAAATTGACACACTCTCCGTGTTGCCGGATATTGATGTTGAACTGGCCAAGTCTATCACCTCCCAGAGAGTCTGCGCCGCACTGCAGCACGATTGCCGCTGGCTTGAATGCCTCAATTGTCCGGCCTGTCACGTTCTCGAACAGGTACTTGTACTGGCGGTCGTCAATACCAGACGGAATCGGGACGTTGAGTGCGAAATGCTCGCCAACAGTGCCTTTCAAGCCGACATCGTCAATGTCTCCTGTGCCTGGAAAGAACTTGTGTCCAGTCTCGTCGTACGGCCCATATCTGTGGTACGACAGTGTCATCACACGAGGATGGCGCTGAAATGCTTCCTCCACGCCGTCGCCGTGATGGACGTCAATGTCAATATACAATACACGGGGATAGACTCTGAGCATATCGATAATCGACAAGACAATGTCATTGATATAACAGAATCCCGAGGCTTCGTACTTGTGTGCGTGATGTAACCCGCCGGACCAATTGATCGCAATGTCGGAGGCGCCAGAAGTTAGCTGCTGCGTCGCTGAAAGCGTAGCTCCTGTGTAGAGGAATAGGTAGGTGGACATGCCGTCAAAAACTGGGCAATCCGCGCCAGGACTGGTTGACAGATTGAAGGGCCCCAGCTCGACCGTATCGCCCTCATGTTTGGGAGGAATCGCGTTGGCGAACTTTTGTATTCTGCACAAATCAGGAAATGTCTGTGGGCTGACTCTGCTGAGGAACTCCACGTAATCCGGATCGTGAAACTTGCAGACCTCATCGCGCCCGGCTGCGACTGGCTCAAAAGTGTCCATGGCATGTTGTAGACCATGTCCAAGTACCAAGTGCTTCGTCAAGGTCAATCGCCACGGCTTCATGGGATGTGTTCTGCCGAAGTGCATATTTTCTACACCGCTATTGTAATGATATGACACCCTATGACCTTTCGGTCTCACTATGCCATTTTCTTCGACCTGTCGCATAATTTTATCGTTGAGCTCTTGATCACGCCAGAGCTTTTCATCTTCCTCAGTAATCGGCGGCGTCAACCTCGAATCTTCAATACCGCAACCGTTGGGGCGCGGTGCAGGTGATGCGCTTCCATTTGATCGAGGTGTGGGTGCGCCGTTACTGCTACCGCCAGCAGTCCATTGTTGGACTATGCTGTTGTGCACATCGTTTCGAGGCGTGATAGAGCCGGCCATGCCAGCATCCAGATTCTACTCGAATCCAAATGCGCTGGTCTCTGCGTTTGGCTGTGCGTGTTGCGGAGTACTGCTTTCGGTTGCATTTATGGCGGTCTGATCCAGTCTACGCTTATAGATATCGATTGAGTAGGTGATGCGATGAGCGCATTCGATACCGTGGGCTCGTGAGGCAATCCATGGTGTAGTTGCATGCAATTGGGACTTTGAGGCAGCTCTTGCCTGACCCGACATCGCGGTTACGCTTTGGAGATCGACGCAGGGATCTCGGGGCTCGTGCTTGCCGATCTGCACTAGAGCCTGCACTAGGCAAGTGCGACTATGAAAGCACATGTGAAGAGCACTTTCCGTCATCCACAACATTCACACATTCGCTCTTTGCATCGCAACTCTACTGGTACAGAAGATCGCTGATCATAACGAATCAGCTCAAAGTCCGATATAGAAGCCTCGCGGACATTGGTCGCATCCCAGTCACGCACTATCACGAGGCACAACGAAATATGGCGCTAAATAGTGCAGAAGATGCAGCGTCAGTATTAGAACAATTCACTCACGACATTGCCAATATACCTGCAGAGATCACCCACCTCATGGAGGAGATTCACGCAAAGGACGTGATCATCAATACTTACAAGGATGAAATTTATAAACGTGATGCTCAGCTACAAAAATGGGTTCGAGCAAATGGAGGCCACACGCACAATCCCAAAGAAGAAGCCTTCTCCAAGACCATCAACGACTACTATGATAAGTGCGAAATCCTGCAGGCCGAAAAATGTGGCTTGGCAGAGAAGGCTAAGAAAGTGCTCGACCGTCATGTCAAACGTTTCGATGTGTCTTTGAAAGGCCTCATGCAGACAGACGCGTTTCCCTCTGATGCTATGTTACCAAGCCTGCTCACAGGCAGCGGTGCGCCGACTGGAGTCAACACACCCGTTTCTGGCATTACCGGATCTGCTGTATCAGCGTTACCTTTGCAGGCTGTCAGTGGCAATATCGGCAGTGGCGGCGGACCAGCTATTGCGCACGCCGCAGTAGCGCGTCTCGCCCAGAACAACGTAGTCGGTGGAGCACGAGCCGCAGCCAGCGGCGCTCAAACCCCATCGAACATGCCGCGAGCACAGCGCGAAGGCAGCAGCGATCCAAGCAAGCGCAAAAGACTGAACGCCTCAGTTCCCATACCCGCAAGCAGCCTACGCCAATCCTCTCTCCAACCCGGTACACCCAAAGGCACCACACCAGTGCCTCCAGCAAACGCTTCATCGCGAGCAGGATCAGCTCAGCCCGCCCGGCCACACGTCCACAAAAAGGCCCAACCATCAGCACCGCACCGAAAAACCGCGCCACCACAATCCAAGAAAAGCGGCCGTGCATCACGACCATCAGCAGGCACCAAAAAAGGCGATCACCGTCGCAGGCTCGCGCGCGACAGGGCAACTCCGAGCACCAACGCCTCCGTCTCCGGCTCCGATGACGAGACCGCCTCCCCGACCCCCTCATCAGTACAACAAAGCCAGTTCGACGGCTCCGGGGACGCCCAGCCCGACGAAGAAGACGACGACGAACCCTACTGCTACTGTAAAAAAGTCTCCTTCGGTGACATGGTCGGCTGCGATAATGTCAATTGCTCGACCGAGTGGTTCCACTATAAATGTGTGGGGTTGACGGAACCGCCGGTGGGAGAGTGGCTTTGTCCTGATTGTAGGAAATTGCCGAGGAGTAAGATACAGATTACGAAGGAGTAGACGGACGGCGTGTTCAGTTCTTCGTCTGTAAGCCGTTGCAAAGCGATTGTATAATCATATTAGAAATCTATCATCACAAGTCGCACTCTTTCCCATCTCAGCGGAACTTAAGAGTTAGTCATTATGTGCCTTACAGTGAAGATCTATATCATCCGGCAAGCAGCCGAACACTCACGTCCGGAGAAGATGAAAGTTCCACGTGTCAAGCAATGAAGGCCGCCACAAAAACATGCGAGGGAGTTGGTTTCATATTATCATTAACGTCGTCTATCGAGCAACAGACCCGGCAGACGTTCGCGCCAAAGCCGGCTGGCATGCTTCCTATACTATGAGATCCCGTCCAGACTGTACAGCATGCACAACGTCTATACATAGCCCTCCAAGCTTGAACTGCTTCGCGTCCCAGACACCCGACTCGTAGACCTTACGAGTAATGTGGCGAAAAGTGAACGCGTGAGTATCGCAGCGCGTCATCTGTGGTTCGAATGTCTCATGCGGCTTGTGGCATGTGGTTTCGGCTTAGAATGGCCACTCAACGTGCTTCATGTGCACGGAGCAAACAAATGTCGATTGAAGTCATGATGTAGCTTCCTCAGACTTTTCAGTCGACCTTGATGGCGCCGTATATCCTCCTCACGAAAGCATATGCCGTCAAGAAGCCAATCGTACCAGTGAGCAGGCCGAACACCAGGCAGGCCAGAAAGCTGTAGGCGAAGAAAAGCATGGAGCTAGTAAAGCCAGTTATGTGAAGATGATTGGCATAGTAGTAAATGCAGTACAAGAAGATCCAGATGGACGAGGAGCCTCCGACGAAGAAAGATTGCCACCACCAGTGGTAGTTCTGGAGACGGATTAGTATGGGTACGCCAAAATAGCAAATCGAGTACTTACCTCAGAGCAGAGCTGTATATAGACGGCAATGACAGTCGTCTCCATCACCGCCAGAATCAATATTGTTGCCACGACAGCCAGGAAACCGAAGACGTAGTAATAGCCACTCTTGTCCTGCCACAAGCTGCGGAACACGAACATGAGCTCGATGAACATGACCGCGAAGGGGATTAGGCCAGCCAATAAGATCGTCTGGATTGATTTACTGTACCACATTTGTTGCGGAATCTGGCGAGGAATCGTAGTCGCCTTGATCGGGTGAGAATAAGCTCCAGCTTTGACAAAGCCGAACCAGCTTCCGACATATACGAGCGGGAGCTGTATGAAAAGCCAAAGTGCAACAAGTCCGAAGAGTGTTCCGAGCGGAATTGCAGTCGAAGATGATTGGGCCCAGACGAAGAGATTGAGGATGAACGTAGTAGCGAACAGCAGGCCAGGAACGAGAGTGGCAGTCATGATAGCATTAGACCTGAAGTTGCTGCCGCCAAAGGTCTTGTATATCCTGGCACTGAAGTATCCGGAGAATGCACCAGCAATGGAGAACAGTGCAAAGCCCGTCGAGACGAAGCCGCCTCGAAAGGATGGGTTCAGAAAGCCAAGGCAAGATAATGTCAGGAGACCAATGGACATGAAGACCAGTTGCATGCCAGATCCAACAAGTGGAGCAAGCAGAAGACCATAGGCAGGCTGACGGAACACATCTGCGTGAACAAGCTTCCAGCCCGTGAGGTCCTCTGCAATTTCGTCGTCAGAGCTCGCATCATCGTCCTGCGCCAGTGCGTCGACTTTCTCTAAAAGTCCACCCTGCTCAGAGCTTCTCTCGCGCGGTGATCGACTGCCTTTGCTGCGCTTGCCGAAACGAAGCTTTCCGTCTTCCATGATGCCCTCACGATAGCCTTTGATGTCGCCACGAATAGTACGGGTGAGTATGTAGGCCACGACCGATGACAGGATGCCAGAGATAATGAGAGAGTTGATGATGGCGAGCCAGTGTACGTTACTCCCCTCTTCTTGGTTGACAAAGTACAAATCCCAGCGATTTTGCCATTCAAGCTTCTCCTCCTCGCGGAAGTAGACGCTGTAGGAGTATGGAATGGTGAAAGTAGCGTCATCAGGCGCTTTATCGATCGAGTCCATCAAAGTCATCGCCTCCATGTCTTCTTTCGAAGTGGCGTTGATGGTCTGGTTGAAAGCGAGCTCTAGGCCATTGTGGACATCATGGAGTGAAGGTGGTAGCCCAGAAGCATCACGGTTTTCGGCTTCGATCGACTTCGCGTAGACTTCGAATCCAACAATGACTTTCTTGCCGGCTTGGCCGTCCCTGCCTGGTGCGCCACGATAGCGGATGACCAGCGTGACGTGGTTGTTCAGGAAATACCGCGGTTGTCCTGTCATCAGCGAAACCTCCTCATAACCCATCTTGAAGCCTGAAGCGTAGTATTTCCTGCTCTTATCGACCGTGACGAAGCTCGTTGCACCAGGCAGGTTGTCCACGATCCACTCTGCCACGTAACCTTTCTTGACGACCTCGATTGCTCTCTTGAGACCCTCCTTGTCAATTTTCTGGCTGCACAGATAGCGTGCTTCTTCGTCCTTGCCCATTACAAGCTCGTAATCGGAGACAGTGATTCGATCTCCGCGAAGGATCTCGCCCAGGTTGAGGGCAACGCTGGAGCCAGATACGAGTCCCGTCCCAGGATGATGTCGACCTGAGGAGGGGCATACGAATGGTAGTTCGGAATATGCATATTGGATTGGCGTGTTATCACTGTAGATTTTGTTTACGAAGAGCGGTATGGACTCGCCTTCTGCATACGACTTGATAGAAAAGCCTAGGCGGCGGTCAGCACGATCCAATGCGACCATCTGCTACGACATAGCTTACCAGGTATGTAGAAGGCTTGAGCGAGCTGAAGGCAGAGGATGATAACCGCCCAGCTCGCTCTAGCGATCCTGTAATCGGCGGCCATGTACGTGAATCGTCGTCTTCAAAGCTCGTCGTCGCCAATGTGGTGGTAGTTCGTGGAGGACGGTCTCCTCGTTCAGCAATATATCGCGGTGGAGCCGTGGTGCGCGGGTGACCTGTGTGCTGTGCTCGGATGGCACAGCTTATGCGGATGCAGGTGATGCGTGGTTGAGCTGCTCGTATGTATATATAGGTTACGCAACAGTCTCCAAATTGAGCTGACACCACCTTCCTGCAGACAGTGCCCCTGTTCTCTAGCCTTGCTCCTTCACCTCCAAGCGAGTGCAATTGGCAGCCGAGCGCCAGTGAGAGTGATGGAAGAGTGTGTCGTCGAGAAAGCTCTAAGGTGTTCGGATGTTCGACGAATCCAAGAGAGCCGCCGGACGGATGTCGACGCGATCTGAATGTGAACTTGGAGCTCTCTAGAAGGTGGTCCGGGAGACGACGTATAACCGTCGCTCAACCGTCGCGGCTAGAAACTTCGCTAGCGTTCCTGTCGCGTTGCCGAGCTGCAGAAAAAGGGACAACGTGAACTCAAACAGCAATGTCTCCTTCGAGATATAGGAAGGGTAGGTATTGTTATCACGCATTTCTTTCCTTCATTAAACATTCATGTACCACCCACAATTCTAGATCTTGCAGCCGGTTGCTATGAGACACTACCTAGGTACTTCAATATACTCACTGCGTGCGCGTCATCCAGTCTGACATGGGCAATCGCTCGATCGTGATGATGAGCACGGACCTTTTCAATATAAAGGGCACAAGACACTGCCAGGCTTCCAATGTCCCGACTGATGACATCGGGACTGACCAGCATGTGCCGGCCACGTGCCTCTATCGATTTCGCAGATGCCATCACAAGGCTGGCCATTTACTCAAACATCCTGCGCGACCCTGAAAATCTTGATCAGGTAGTCTTCGTCTGGTCCGCGCCGAGCAGGATTGACAGCACCCGACTCCACTTCTCCCTCCATCACAGATTGCGGTCTCGAAAAAGCACATATAACTCGGATTCTGCACAATCTTGTTGACCGGCCATGCCAGCCTCTCCAGCGAACAACCCTGCATCGCTCAATGCGGCGCCATCGGTAGCTACCGTTCGTCGAACACCTCTCGCTTACTCAACTTCGAGAGCAATGTACGTCAACCTCTCCGTGATTGACGATTTCGATGCTAGACTATCACTACGACCATAGCGTGCGCCAAGGCTTGGACAACGCTTTTGGCGCCTTCTGCAGGAAGCATCTCTGCTAGGCTTTGCTGACCACTATGTGGCGTATAGCCGCTCAGAGCCGCCGATTGCCTCGTCCTCTGCCAATTCTCGCTCTTCGTCATCTCCCTTGTCGCCGCTTCCGCCAAATGCTTCCTCGGCAGCAACTCCAGACTCATACAATGCTTCTTCTGCGGTCATGCCCAACTGTAAGTTGCCAAGTCTCCTGGCAGTCCCACCACTTTGTCCATTGACTGTAGTTCGATACGCAAGTTGCTTCTCCAGTCTCGAAGTTCTGATCTTACTGCTGTGCGGTGTATCCCAATCATCGATATGCTCAGTGCGCCAACCACGATCCGCATTGTTGCGCTTGCAGAAAGCAATGAACGAAGCCCAGTTCTCGTCCTGGTCCAAAACATGCGGATTCCCGATGACTATGAGGCCCTCTTTCGCTCGCGTCAGCGCAACGTTGAAACGCCGCGGCTCATGTATGACACCAATACCTTTGGCCATATCTTGGTCGACGAAGCGGTTTCGTGTGCGCGTTGTGCAGAGGATGACTAGTCGTGACTCCAGACCCTGAAAGGCTTCAAGAGGTCCTATATTGACATTCCACATATTGTATGTTGGCTGCCGAGCTTTCATGCGCAGTACTCGTACTTGTGCTCTGAAAGGGCTCATGATGCATATCTCGTGAGCCTTGAGCAGGCCCGAGATCAAGAAGGATCGTCCCAGCGACAGAGCAAGATCCGCCTCCGGGAGATTGTACCAACCACCACCGTCACGCTCGATCTCGTCGTTACTGCGGCAGTCAGCGAACAATACTGGCATCTTGTTATCTCTGAAACCACTCCATTTCAGCAATGAGTCTGTATATTTGGCGCACGGCTCCAGGGTGTCGTTGTAGAATAAGGAGCCTGGAGTGGCTAATATTGCAGGATGTGAGCGATAGTTGCGGATTAGATCTGTGAAGGCCGGTCTTCTGATTGGAAGCATGTCCCGTGTCAACGGACGGACGGTGCCTGTAGTGTTCTGCGATCGTGCCAACGGATGCTCTTTGTAGAAAGGTCGCGCGAGGAGTCTTTCGAAGAGCGAGGTTCTGATAGCTTCGTGCTTCGATGCCGTCCGCGGCCCGAGCTGGTTCTGATCACCTACCAGAACCACTCGAGGAGGCGTAAAATCTTCGCATGGTACATTAGGCGGCGCAACCAGCAGAATGGGCAGTAGTGCTTCCGGTTCTGTCGCCTGAGCTGCTTCATCGATCACAACGCCAGTCCAATGCAGTGCTGGAGTGATAGACCCACTCTCTGGATGCAAACATGCATGCAGTCGCTGTTCGAGCTCGAAAAGGTCTTTGTTGCTGAGCCGCGTCTTCTGCAGAAGATTCACATCTCGACATGTCACAACCACGACTTTCTTCTTCACAAAGTTGGAGAATGGTGGGAGATTGAAAATGTTGTCTTGCACGTAACAAAATGGCAAGACAGAGCCTGGCACTTCCGGGAACGATCTAGAAGGAGCATTGATTCGAACCATCTCCTGTGGTGACAAGTGGTTGGCAAGGCGTTGAATCAGTGTGTCTGCTGCGGGATCTGAAGGCGCGCAGAGCAGTATGCGGGCAGTCGCTGCTTCTTTGACCATTTGCAGAGTCAACTCCACAACAGTTTTGGTCTTGCCAGTACCCGGGGGTCCGTGAATCAGATATGGCACTTGGCCATAATTGTGGTCGATCACGGCCTGGACCGCCCTGGTCTGCTCGTGGTTCAAGTTGACATCGTCAAGCTCGAGACTTGTGAACATCGGGTTGAGATCCGTTTGCATGACTCCATGTTCGTGCTCCGGAAAGAGCATCGAACAAAGCCAGGTGTTGTAAAAGCTCTGCAGCACTGTACTAGCGGCATGTACTGCCTACCAAAATGTCAGCCATGGCTCAGAAAGTTACGATTTACAGCTATTGGCTGCTCCTAGCTTGCGGTAAGCTTCGAAGGCACAGAGAAGGATGAGTCCCTTTGTGACTAGCTCGTGCGCAAAATAGCGAGCGCATTTGTGCCTCGAGCTCCTTGCGCTCGATTTCCTCGTCCACTTGTTCAGCGGCATACTATCGAATGCACGCATGGTGGCTCTGCAACGGAAGCTGAGCAAGACTGATACAAGCAATTGACGAGTGTACTGACCTGATGCAATGCTTCTAGCCGCGATGTCTGAGTAGTGAAGCAGATGTTGAAGACAAAATCTGGCGTGAAGAAGGCGTCAATTCGCAGCGAAACCGTCTCGTGGGCTCTATCAATGGCCCAAACTGAAGCATCGTAACGTTTGCCGTAGTTGAAGGTCGCTGCGCTACCAGTAGGATTAGTGAGAAGATTGAGTATTGGATGTCCATTGACATCACGTCGGAAAGGCCTGACCTGAACAGAGGCGTATCAGCTATTGTCACGTCACGCAGCGAAGTGGCAGGAAGCGCCAGGAAAGCAGCGTAGATAGCGACGTGTAGCTTTGTCATGATGCAGGCCACTCGCTCTTTTTGCACTATGCATTATGTACATGAGTGCAACTTACGTGAACAATGTCTCCAACCTCGATTCTCAAGCTTGCTTCTCTCAGACCAGGCACGCTAAGCATATGGTAGCCGTTAACGACTGGAAGTGGTACCATGTATAAAGCATCATCTTCACACTCTATTTGTAACGCATGAGTTTCTTTCGAAAGCGCATCGAAGAAGAAAGAGCCGTAGGACATATTGTCCAGAACATCCCTCGAAGCATCGCGCCTCGCTGCTATAGCGTTTGGACGGCTATGGCTGGCGTCCTGGCTAGCGTCATCGAGAAGCCAGTCTCCAGAGAACGAGCGCGCATAGGTCTCGGTATTGATCGATGGAGGTGGTGTACAGAAGGAGATTTTGGCCGGAGTACTGTTGATGGTCTTCCACTTTTGAGGTACATAAGGCTTGGCATATACATCGAATGCGGCAGTCTCCTGTTCAGCCATTGCAGATCCGACTGCTAGAGGATAGTCGTTTCGTCGGTGTCCGTCGATAGGGCGCTCAACGCGCGACCACGGACAGCGAATCCACTGATCAGTACGTAGATAGTGTCACTGAGACGTGCAGTCGCACAGCTCTCGAGCAAGCCACTGGGGCGTCAAGAACTTCTTTCCTGATAAGTCGATGTCAATGGCACATTTGTACGCAAAATCTTGAAACTGTCTGCAACAGTTTAGGAATGCAATGGCCATTTGAAGTGCTTTTACAGTGCCATGTAAGGCTGAGAACATTAAACTCGATGGCATCAATATTCGTCAGAGGTGCAATATTCTACGTAGGTGTCGAGTTCGGTGTCGAGTACGAGATCAAAATGAAGCCGCGATCCACCTTCGGCCAGCGCACGGTCCCAAAGACGCCACTGCCGACGTTGTAACAGACAACGCAGCGCTTCATTGCTTCCCTCCATAGACATGACGTGTCTTGTTTCGTTGACCGGACATGTTCGTCGCTATCATTACATATCGAAGCGCTGTAGGTATACCATCCCAGAGCATAGTTACGTAAGCCAGCATTTGACTCGCCTCCTGCCATGCCGAGGTCAACTCTGTTCCTACATCCCCAAATCTCGTTTCCATGAACATTGCCCACTCTTGTCTAATCACCAGCCACAAGACGAAGTCATGGTGGACATAGAAGAAACGGGCATAGCCCAAGTGACCTTCACCAAATCGCATGTGACCGCTACCTGGACCGCCGAGGAAGACCTATCGATACTGCAGCTGGCAGAGAAAGCGGGCCTGAAGCCAAAGTATGGCTGCAGAAGTGCTATCTGCGGCACATGCGAATCCAAGATCCTGAAAGGCCAGGTTTATGGCCCTGAGGGAGACCGTCCTCAGACAATCTTCATATGTCAGAGCAAACCCGCCACTACGGAGATTGAAATCGACCTTTGAAGCATCTACAGCCATGGGTCAAGGAGCTACATGCTATGCTAGAAGCCGCGACTAATTGGGTCACTACTGCAGCTTGATGTCGCCGAATTTCAACACTGTGTCAATTTTCGACATTTCCACTGCCAACCATGCCTTAATGGGATGAACAGTTGAGACATGTGCCTCTGACTTCACCAGAAGATATCGTCCTGATCACGACCGAGGCTCGGGATAGCAGTCCAGCAGCCTTCTGGTACAACTCTCCTGCTCTTGGTGCCGGCCGTTTCTTCAGCTCTATGTACGGCTTGAGCACATGCCTGAGCACACAAAGTCAGCACATCAGCACTGCGACACACAGAGGCTCCAGAATTCGCCCGATACTCACCTTATGGCTCACGGACCGACGGATTGGCTGACCAGCTTTGACATCTAGCAAAAAGCTTGCCTTGCTGCTTGTCACCGCCTGTCTCTTCAAGATTCCCTACAGTTGTGGCGGCTGAAGGCTCGGTTGGGCACCCGAATCTGCAATCTGCACGCCCAGTGGGGCTCTGCTCGTTGGTATTTCAGGAAACCGCAGATTCTCTGGTGTGATCGGCGGTGTTAGTGGTTGGTCCCTAAACGCTGGGTGCACCGCACTGCCAAGTCTTGGGGGTACAATCGCTGCGTGCCGTCTCGATTCTAGACGCTTAGGCAGCCGAGCAGGTCTGGGATCGTCGCGTGCGATAATTAGGGTCTGGAGCTTCTTCATGTTCAAATTGAGGCGTCGTGGATGTCGCTGCACAAAGGACTCGTCTCTGGGTTGCGAGAGGGTTGCGTGTTCCTCTTGACTACGTAGGCGACCGCTTGCGTTGGAGCCGGGAACGTCCTTGCTTTCTGCCTCCCGAGCATGCTGAAGCTTTTCTTGCTTATTCTGGAAGTCGCTCGGCTTGAGCATCTCTTGACTGGATGAGAGCTCTTGCTTCTTGTGCTTGTTGGCTATGTCGGTACCCCAGCTGGTAGAGGATACAGCATCCTTCTGCAACTTGCTGTAGGCCTTCCCCATTATCTTTCGCTTGAGCGTCAACAAATGATCCTGTGCCTTTTGCTCCCGCTCTCTTCGATGCCTACGATGTCGAAGACAGTCTTCGTCCTCCAGTGGCAGCACGTGTTGTTCTCGTAGTCGCTTCTGTCTCGCTTCTTCATCAGCTATAGACATCAGGTTCAGCATCCGGTCGATGACATCTCCCGCGTGTTCAAATTCATATTGAAGACGCATCGCGTTCCAAGGACAGAAATGATTATCCTCTTCTACTCAGAGCCAGAAATGAAATTTTGGGAAGAACGACATGGAAGCAGGTGGGCTGATAAGCTTGAAGCTGGATTGGGAAGTGTGGCATGGGTGAGAGGTGGGCTCACTCTCCTACAGTCCTATTGCCGGGTTGGTGGACTCGAGGTCCACCGGAGAAAATAAAGGAGTGCAGTGAAAAATGAAACAAATCGTGATTGAAATTGGTATCAACTGTTCGTCTCATTTCATTTCTCCGGCCAGAGCGACTTTTATGCCCTTAGTCTTAGAACGCCTTGCCAAATGATACATGCAGTGACTTTCCGAGCTGAATGCTCCTCGTGCACTACGATGGAGTTGCGCTTACTCGTCATCCTCATCCTCCTCCTCAGCCTCGAGCGTGGTCTGCGCGATACGGTCCAAGTCACGCTGGCCAGACTGAGTGATGCGGCGGCCACCCTTCTCCTCGTCGGTCTCAAGGATACCGATCTTCTCGAGCGCCTGCATGACCTTGCGGTCAACGGAACCGGATGCATCGACGTGATGGGATGGACGCGAGCCACGGTTCTTAGTGCCACCGTGAACCTTCCTCATGCGGCCAACACCGACAGTCTTGCGTACGTAGATGTGGCGGGCAACAGCAGCAGCGCGGATATAGAACCTGTAGCACAATATGAGTGTCTACGATCCAGATGTAAGCATAGTATGTTCTTACCAGTCCTGGCTCTGTGGTGGGAGCTCCTTGGCGTGGGACGTCTTGACAGTGTCCGACCAACCTGTAGACTGTGTCAGCGACTGACACTTGTCCCCCGTACCTCACGGGATTCAGGTTTCTCGTTGCCATATGCAAAGTATATATGTGCTGTTCCTTCATCTTGCTGGGTATATTTCTGGTGCTCACGGACCTGGAATTGGGAGCTTGCCCTGACGCTTCAAGAATGCTGCGTAGGCATCGATGAACTTGTCGGCCGGGACATCGCGAACGGAGACACCAGGCATGATTGCGGTATTGTGGTGCCGAAGGGTCGGAGAGAGGTTGTTTGGCGAGTAACTGTTCTTGACCTTTGCGCGGTGTGCACGAAGAAAGAAATGCGGTCCACACCACGAATTTCGATCTCGAAGAGTGCTCCAAACTGATTGGGTAGCGCGGCTGATCCCGCTAAAATCTTGGCAGTTTTCAGCATTTCCTGAGCTTGAGCTTCAGGTCGATACGGTTCATGACATCGAGAGGTGGAACTCTTGTCGTTGGATGCCGCATACATCCTCTTTATCGAATGATTCAGAATTTACTGTATCTTACACATGACTGAGTGGCAAAGATTCCAATAATCATTCCCGTCAACCCGTTCTCTGACAAACCCCGTGTGTGGTCCCAAGCCCGAACGTGAGACTGACTTGACCCTCCGGAGAGGACATCACAGCCGGAGCAGTCCAACCGGTCGCCCTCGTGTTCCCGTGCGCGCAAAGACAGATAACGTAGGCTCCTATTGTCCGACCAGCTTGATACCTAAAGCCTTCTTCACCCGTGCTATGTCCGCCGATTGCCCAGCATTTAGTGCGCATCCATTTGATCATATCATATCCATTGCAGTCGTCGACATAAGTGCAATAGTATGTCAATTTGCCGGGCTTGTTGCCCCGACGCTTAGCTTCAGTCAGGCAAAGTAAGGCCACGAAGGTAAAGATAGTGAATTCTAGGTAGAGGTCAGTGCGTGGTAGACTCATAAGAAAGGACTGAGGACTGCTAACTCATGACAGATTTGGCGTGGAAGAGATGTTGCTGCAGTGATCGGGGGCCAATCTCATCCCAAAGGCGCTACAGTGTCTATGTCAAATACTGTTGGAGTACCTGGACGTTCTCGCTACTGAGGTGGCACCATCAAGAGTCCATTGAGTAGGCGCTTCAGTCAACCGCGGTTGTAGCGACGACACGGAACCAGAGACATGTTCAATGCATGTAGGACAATGGAACCACTTGATGTCAAGAGTGTGGATCTGAGAATGCGTCACGTGCGATGTGGTGCTATGTGAGCAGACTTCCTATGCTAGTGGACCATGATCGCGAGCTTAACCAAGCAGATCGTCCATACCGCTGCTACCGGTGCCCCCAGCGGGCTTCTGTGCTTGCGACGCAGCCGGCACAGACGCTGGCGCGTTTGCACCATACAAGCCTGCTTGTGTTTTCTGCTTGGCCATGTCTGCAATGGTTGGTCCTTTCTGAGCAGCTTGTTTGTTCTTCAAGCCAGTAGCTCCGAGCAGGCTTGCAAATGCATCGCCGCCTGCCTTGTTTTGTGCTGGCTTTGCACCGATTTGCCCACCAATTTGTCCGATAGGCGATGTGACGCCACTACCAGGTGTTCCTGGCTGTTGTGGCTGATTAACTTGCACAGAAGTGTAATAGTTCGGGCCTGTGGGTTGATAGCCAGCTGGCTTCTGTGCCTGTCCCAACGCAGGTGATGCGAACCCTGACATGCCACCTGAACTGCCTGGTGGTGGCGATGTCGTGGACAGCAAGCTGCCAAAGGCAGCATTGTTTGCGCTAGATTGTGGTGTTGGCTGGGCGTATTGAGTGCTTGCTGCTGATGCTGTCGAGAACGAGCTGTAATTGGGCTTCGGGATACTGGGAATCGTTGCAGTTGCAGGTGCAGGTGCAGATGCAGCAGGGGTCGCGGACTGAAAGTCGTCAAAATCGTCGTCGTCTGCTTGTGCAGGTACTGAAGTCGCGGGTGGGGCAGTGAGTGTTGCTGAGGATGCGGCCCCGTTCGAGGTTGCAGTCGTGCTTGTTGGCTCGTCCCCAAAATCAAACAGATCCACTTCAGGCTCTTTCGGCTTCGGTGGTTCTGCAGGCTTCTTCGCTTTCGCTCTGCTGGAAGCGTCTGCTTTCCTTCGGCTAGCTGGAGCTGTCGCACCACCATCATCATACTCATCATACTCATCAAATCGGTCTGCACCACCTCTTCGCCCACCTTCATCGTACTCGTCGTGACTCTCTCCACCGAAGCCACCTCCATCCCCGTAAACGCCTCTCGTATTACCACCGTACGTGCCGCCATATCCTGCGCTTTCGCTGCCAAAGCCTCCATATCTACCTGAGCTGCCCGAGCTGAAGCCTCCAGAGCCAAGGCCAGCACCACCTTCGACACCACCGTATTTGTTTTTCGTAGCTCGTGCTTTCTTCCTTTCCTGTCGTATCCGATCCACGTCGCTCAATAGGTCCGTAAGCTCTTTACTCCTGTTCCGCACGTTGATGCCTTGATCTTTGCCATTCTGGTCGATGTAGTGGAATTGTCGCAGCATTTTGAGAAGAGATAGATGGGATCGTGCATCGTCAATAACGCGTTCGGAGCCGTTCTTGATCAGGAATTCCATGAGTTGTAGTGCTTTGTATATCTGTCGCCATTCTTCTGCGGACTTTTCTGTAAATCGTTTGTATATCATGGGCATAATTTCGTTCAACAATTGACTAGAGAGCCATTAGTATGCAACACCACAATTTGTCAATGATGGCCGTCGCATACTAGTTGAATGTGCCGTTTGCAATCTCCTGCATCATGGTAGACGATGCACCCCACGGCTCGTTATTTGTAGCCTCTCTGACCTTGGCCTCCATCTCGGTATAGTTCATGACAGCTGTTCTGGCTATCAGCTGTACCCATAGTACCACCTGTTACCACGCCTACCATTCTGGACTTTCCTGACGCCTGCCTTCAAGTCGTATAGCGTCAATTGGCTGACCTGGTTGCGCAAGCTGTTGAGATCCATTGTCGCGGACGAAAGGAGTATCGGCACGATATAACAGGAGGAAACGACAGGTGTTGTGTAGACTGGACGAGCAATGTATCGAGCGCGGTCCACCAAAGTGTCGGATGTTCTTTGTGCACAACACGAACGAGCCGTGAGTCTAGCGTGCACGTGTTCTCCTGAAGCCGCCGGGAAGACCCCCGAACGTCAATGCTTCGACCTGCGATGGCAAAAAGTGACCTTCCTTCATCAAATACTTTTGTAACGTCTCATCAGGTCTCGTCTTTGTGTCGCATATCTAGCATCTACCGTCAGATCTTTGATCCCTCTTGTACAGTAGTAAGTCTATTCTCTGGCACGTATTGCAACGAACGTTGACAAGGTCCGATGAACGAGGTCTAAACATCGAATAGGTTCTTCTTTGGGATCAATCAACACCAGTTGTACATACTGCCAACGTAAGTATGCCTTTTAATTCCACGATTGCACTGGTCGTTCTACATCCACAATCATCTTGCGACCCGCTGGCGCTGCACGCACAAAGGTTGATCGATCAGGAATTGTCTTTTGCACATCGATTGTGAAGGCGTCTAGAGCAGTCCGTCATGCGGTGCCACCGCTCCATCAGTCCAGATCAGCAGCTAATAAGCTACATCAATTTCCTGCATTGCATCGGAGACTGGCGCCGCGCATCGGGTCGTGCTTGTGTGCTACATATGTACCTATACATGTAGCTTTCACATTCGATGGCGTGGATGGTAACAGAAGCTCACTTTCACAAGCCGGAGCTTCGGCGAAACCAGGACCCCAACACGGCGCAAAACGTCACGCAGCTGCGATTTCTCTCATGGTGGGGCACGATTTGCCCCTCACTTCGAGCTTTTACCCGTCCTCGAGCTTTTCTGATTCCTTGTTAGATGTCGAAGACACTCTTCAGCTCCTTCACAGCAACAAGAACACTCTTCAAGACTCAACCAACTTCCAACCGTTCCTTCCACGCATCAGCCGCCAACATGGTCGTCAAGGCATACTTCGACGTTACCTGGACTGGTCCAGAGTACAAGACCGATGCTACCGGCAAGATCACCAGCAAGGACAATGACGTGAAGCGTAAGTCTTTTGATGGCATCGACAGAACCATCGACACATTGTCCGTTGCTTCGAGATCGACTGACATGAGATCACAGCACGCTCTGGCCGCATCAACTTCAACCTCTTCGACGATGTCGTGCCAAAGACCGCTGAGAACTTCCGTGCTCTCTGCACCGGCGAGTATGGCTTCGGCTACTCTGGCTCCAAATTCCACCGTGTGATCCCAGAGTTCATGCTCCAGGGTGGAGACTTTACCCGTGGTAATGTAAGTGAGCGCGTCACGACTGTCGATTTGAGACCATTTTCTCACATCGTTTGATGAAATAGGGCACTGGTGGAAAGTCCATCCATGGTGAGAAGTTCCCTGACGAGAACTTCAAGCTCACCCACAACAAGCCATTCCTCCTGTCCATGGCTAACGCCGGCCCAAACACCAACGGCTCACAGTTCTTCATCACCACCGTTGTGACCAGCTGGCTCGATGGCCGTCACGTTGTGTTTGGCGAAGTTCCAGATGACGATGCCGAGTCGAAGGGTGTGGTCAAGTCGATCGAGGCCTGTGGTAGCTCTAGCGGAGCTATCAAGCACAAGGAGGGCCCACCAACTATCGTCAAGTCCGGCACTCAGTAGAGTGGCTGCTATGATGACGGAAGATGCATGGATACAACCCGATACCCGCCTTCCGGTAGCAACAAAGGCTGCCTGAATGCTCTCGGCCAAGGTCAATGAGCTCAAAAGTAGATATACTAGCACGATATGCAATGCTCTTCTCGAGACGTTATATGTTCTATTCGACCTACGGTTCGTCGTCGACTATTGTACATGTCATGGTGAGTGGCCTCAGTCCATCAAGCTACGGCTCCAACGTTCGTGCAGCATAACGTGATACGATATAGTTCCGTGTGTGTTCGTCACCTACAATGTGATCATTTCCGTTCAAAAGCGGTTCGCGCAGTAAGGCCAAGCGTCGAAGCACGATATGTACATTAATATTTATGTCATGATCAGCACATTGATGGTTAGGTCAAGATAGCATATCTTATCGCACTGCTTGCTTCGATTGTCACGCCACTGCGCAGGGAACACAAGCCGCAATCATGACCTGTGAACTCACGTTTAGCTGAGCTCAAGGCTCGCAAATAATAGCCTCCACTGTGCCTCGCACGAAGCGTTCGACGTTCGAAGGATTGGTTGAATCCACATTTTGAATAATGTTGCGACCGTGATGCATATCCAACTGACGTTCGTCAGAGTCGTACTATTGTTTCGGCGTGGGGACGGCTCCCAAGCAATGTCTTGAACTGGAAAAAAGTTTTCACATGCAGGAGTGTTGGCGAAGTGGAAACCGAAAGACGCCGTCACTTTTATGATGCATTCTTTTTCGAGTAAGGTCGTTTCTAGAAACATGATTCATACTCGCACTGGGATTGCAAGACCCAGCTCGGCGCGACTCGCGAGGCCAAAATCTGATGTGCATGGAATGAAAACCGCTGGATGGCATCACTCGTGTCCCGAGACGCTTGTGATGAAAGCTTGTTGTGTAGTACGACGATGTCCGGGCTGTTGAGGTGGCCACGCACGTCGACACACGAGTCACGCTGGTATGGTGAAGTCTGAAGAACGATCAGAGTTTCCCGTCATGTCGGTGTGACAGGCCTGAGGTGTTGTTCTATCAGATCGCATACTCGTCAATGCTGCCTTGTGGGCGACGATCGCCGAGTTGTGCCTGACTGATCATGTCCAATTTTGTCCCACCCACACCTGCCCGGCAAATTTCGTGACCAAAAACAGCCGTGATGTCTCCGATGATTTACCAATCAAATATTGATGATGTCGTTGGTAAAACAGTTGTGATTAATGGTTGTGAATTGTTCAAGGTCGGGCGGGACAGGATCAAGCGACACGCGATGACGGCGACGGGTGGGTGAGCTATTTCTGTCGTTGCCAGGGTCCCTGCATTTCTCCCGGCGCTTGTCGAGTCGGATGCTCTTGCTTAGCCTGTTGATACGAGCAATGAATGTCCCGCTTCGTGTGAAGGAGAGCACATTGCACTTTCTTCACCTTCTGCATCTTGATGGAGATGTTGTTCAATTGAAACATGCAATCGTGAACATGTCGTGATGAGGTTGTCTTTCCTGCAGCGTTTTCCTGATCGAGACACGACCTGCGCGGCACATTGGAAGCCAAGTCCAGGGTTCAGCTATCGGCGCAGGGCAAGGCAGGGCAGTAGAATCGCAGCACTGGCACGCGAGTGAATAAACGATTCAGGCTCCAATGGTGCTGGTCGCCGGAACTGTCTTCTGTCTTGATATCACACGACATGGCTGAGACTGAGGCTGCGAGAAGCTCCAAGTCCAGCTTCTTGAAGAAGAGCAAGTGGGGGAAGATATTCAAGGAGCAGGATCATGCTAGCGATGATGCCGATCGAGGACGTCAGACGGACAACGCGAATGGATCAGCGCCGGCCTTCAAGTTGAATGAGGATGTCGTCGACTTCCTGAAACCGAGCACGGAGAAGCGACCCAAGATCGACATCGCTATTGCGCAGAGGTGGCCGGGCGCGCACGAAGTTCGCAAGGCGAGCGATAACAGTTCTGCGCAGACTGGTGGAAGATTCGTGACCAAACAGGTCAGGAAGCAAGGTCTACATGTCAGCTTTGTGCGAGCTGCACCAGAGATCATTGGAGAAGGAGGCGATGAGGCAACAGATCCGCCAAGGGAGGTCTCGAGGACCAAGGCAGCAGTGTCGAGGTCTGTATCTGACAGGAGGCCGAACGACTCAGAATGGTCGCCATCACCGCCTGTCGATTCGACGGCAAGCCGACTGCCATCGCCGCCGCAGTTGACTAAACAAGAAGGAGGCGCCCCTATACCACGGCCTATGCAAAGAGCGTACACGTCACACAACGAGACATCTCCTGCTGTGCAGAGGAAACATGCCTCACCGCCGCAGGAGACAGTACCTCATAAACCGAGCATAGGAAGGACTCCCACTGGTATGGAGGCGTACAACCCCAGTGACCACACCCCCTTAGACACTCCCATAGACACGAGCGGGCTCGATGTAATTCTGGACGATTCAGCAGCACAAGGCGAAAGACCGCGTACGAGAGATAGGCCAACGATTGATACAGGTGCGGCACAGTCAAGATCGATTCCACGAAGGCCAGTCGAGGGTGCTGCTACGAGAAAGAAGTACGGAGGTCTGTCTTCAAACGATGCAGCATCGCCTGTAGCCCAGAAACGACGTGAGCAGAGTGTCAGCGAAGGAATGGCGTTCAGACGTGCCAGTATGCTCATTAAGCAAAAAGATGAGGACGATGACTCTCCACCACAGAGGTCCAAGGGACCATCGCCATCAGCACAAACCTCAAAGCCTCTGCCTAGGCAACATCAGGAGTCTCCGCCAGCTGCCAATGACCATGAGACATTTTTCTCCCCGGCTGGTCAGCATCCATTGTCGACACCTTCACAACAACAGTCTGCTTTATCTGATGGCACTCACAGGCCAGCGGTGTCACCTCCATCAGAATACGATACTCCATTCACATCACCTCCCGATGCTCCCAATCCATTCGATGATCCTAAGTACATCCAACGACATTCCGAAGACGCACCGTTGGGCGCGTCATCGCCATCGGAGTCACAGTCGTTACGTCAGGCAACGAGAATGACCGGTGGCAGGCGATCGCAGCAGTCCTCGCCGGCATATCCAGGGCATGGAAGGAACCCTTCGGGTTCTCAAGAGCGAGCGCAGTATCCTCCACAGTCGATCAGCCAGCGACAACCCGTGCCACAAATATCACAGCCAGATCCTGCAACACATCATCAACGAGTCCCTTCACGAGAACAGTTCTATCGGCAACAAAGTATGCCTTTGGGGGATGTCGCCCCACAGCATCGGCGAGCGCCATCGAAGGATGTCAGCCCCAAGCGCGAAGATCGGCCCCGTGCTGGCTACGTTGCGACATCTCGCGCTGCAACATTATCTCCCAGCTCTCAGAAAATGCACGTTCCACAAGAGCCGCGTATAGATCGTTCAATGTCACCCGGCAATGTGCGAAATCGCATGTTCGACCCATCCGCGCCATCTCCGGATAAGCCCCAAATTTTCAGCAGGCCGAATGGGTCTTCACAAAGCGTCAACCACTTTTCTCCCAGTACATCACATTCGCGAGCAGCCTCTCGAGATAGTAACCATTCGCCGCTTGCGCATTCGCCTGCTGGAAATGGACATGTGAAGCTCGCGTCATCTCGATCCTCTCAGCAGCTTACAAATCGCACACAAAGTCCAGCGAACAACAGCCCAAGAGCCTCTTTGCTTGGACCTGGCAGAAGTGGTCCTTCACCCAAGCCACTGTCATCCTTAGGCACATCGCCAAACCTTTATGCCAGTCCAGACGACTATTTTGCTGCTGGAACACTACCTACCAAGTCACACGCAGCCCATCTGCGGCAAGAAGAAGCAGAAAGACCGAGGCCGAGCTCTGCTGGATCGTCGCATTCATTCACTCGTCCGTTAAACTCACCACACCCTCCTGACCATGGTGACGCTGCCGCAGATGCGGCATACGCGGACTTTGCTGGTCGTGTGGCGCACATGAAGGGTGTATTCAGCTTGACTGCCGAGAAAGAACTGCCGAGAGATAGATGTTCTCCTTCGCTGTGGCTACGAGCTGGATTGTGGTGGTACTTAAGAGGTAAATCGGGCCTCGAATCACTCCTACAACAAAAACGACCCGATGATAGACGAGAGCTCCTCACACAAGCACACGTCGACCTTGCCAAAGCGTGGTGGATACTGTCAGACCCTCTCGAAGCCTACGATACGCTAGGTGAAGCAAGCCCATCAAGTGCCCGCTCAGGCGAGGACTCTGAGCATCAAATGCTCCAACGTGGTGTTGCTGTGTTGCGACAGCATATCAGATCGTTATCGCTGTCCGCGAGCAAAGCTCACCTGCTTCCACCCACCCAATCCCTGATCCAAGGTCAGGACACTTCCATCTGGCTGAAATATCCACGCTTTACCTCCGATGCCGCTGCAGTGCTAAGTGGTAATGCCAGTAATTCAGTGCTGGTCGAAGAACCGAATCGTGTACCCGATCCGTACGAAATGCTTCCTCTCGGTGATAGTCGAGATGCTTTCTGCTACGGCAGGTTTCTAGTCGAAGTCTCCGTTAACACCGATGAAGCAGAAACAGATCGTGTCGTCATGAAATGCATGATGACTGTAGTACGCGGTCGGAAGGACTATCAGACGTCCATTGCGATCGCAAGTCAAAATGATCTCGTGAACATCAAAGTGGCCCCGAGCAGGAACGAGAGAAAGGGGCTTACGTGGAGCGATGTCTCATGGAAATCCAACTCCGACGGCATGATCCTTCATCTACCACACAATTTCGACCTCAGCGTGCGCATGCAAGAGCGCGACTTCCGTGCAGTCTGGAATCTGTCAGAATACGCGCGCAAAGTCGAGAACAGTCTACGACCAGAACCTGACGAGACGATGGTTCACGAAGCGCGGCTGGCAGAGCTTCAGTATGCGGATTCTTCAAACTCCAGCGCATTTCCAGCGGACAAAATCTCTGGCTGTATGGCACTGGTCTTCGAGCGCACTGCAGCGCACAGAGATGGAAGTGGAGTGCGTAAAGTGCATCGGGGTCATCGCTTGCTTCTCATCACAGATCCCGGGCACAAGACGCTCAGTTCTGCCAGTCATGAGCTTGGACGACACTCGCCACTGTACTTCGAGTTTATGACAGACTCTGCTGCTAGCGGCACTACCGCTATGGTTATTCGAGCACGCGAGGAGAAGCGCCAATGCCGCATTCTGATGGTGTTTCCGGATGCTGGTAGCAGACAAGCACTGTACGATGTGCTCAATGGCTTGAGTGTCGGACCAGATGAAGTCATAGTTGGCAAAGCCGCTTTGGCAAGACTGAACATCGAGCCTGCGTCACAGGCTGATGGCTTTTCGCAATCTGCTCATCCCGCTCTGGCAAATCTGCAGTGGCAGAGACTTGCAGTGATCAATAGTCGGCCGAAGAACCCCAATTTGAAGATACCGGAGACAGTGGAATCTGAGCATCTTCGCATCCTGGCAAGGCATGCGACTGGGTGTATAACAGATCGATTGAATCTGGGCAAAGGCGAAATGCTTCTACGACTGCCTATCACGAGCTCGCCTACGCTGCAAATGCTGCGCGAGCCACACGAAGACACGACAATGTCCGTTGACACCCGTCATGCTGATCCGCAGGTCGCTCACGGTATTGGACAGCTCCTACACACAGTGCTGGAGCAGCCAACTATTCGAAGCTTCACATTCGCTAGCCAGGATGACCTCCACGCATTTCAGGCGGCTATTACGGGCTTTGTCGTACGATTTGAAGGGATGGCTATATCGCTGGGAATCGCTCGCCGACGCATGGTTGTGCCTATCTACAAGAAGTGGGAAGCCTCGAATGTCAGAATTCAAATCGTTGCGAGAGAGGGAGTCGTCAAGCTTGTTGCGTTCATGGATGACTTTAGCCATGCAGATTCCCTGTGCTTTCAAGTCAAGTCTACCGATACGTTTGAACTCGTCAAAGGCGATGAAAAGAAGAAGAAGAAGTGGGCAGTGAAGATGGTCGATGCCAAATTCTCACTCCCGAGCCAGGAGAAGGGCGAAGTGAAGGAGGAAGACCGGCTGCAACGGCGATTTGTCAATCTTGAAGGGCTCGAATATGCCGAAGAGCACGACGACATCACCATTGCCTTTGAAACGGAGCAGGGTACGTTACTCTCGCTGGCTCTGAAACATATTCGTACAGTTGCTTACACTACATTACAGATCGCGACAGGTTCGCAGAAGTCCTGCCGGCATCGACGGCTGCTTCTCGTGGCATTTCACTGAAGCGACGCATATGACCACGGTCCAAAGACGTCCGCTTACTTACTTACCATGCATATACATACTACAAGTACTTGATACCCGCCTTTGATTACTTGTTCTCGTGAATTTGCAAGGCGCTGGGCGTTGTGGAATTTTATGGATGAATAGCGATAGAAGCTTTTTCGGCGGAACTCCGGGAGCACGATGATGGTGGACCCTGGCAAATGGGATGATCCGATGGTGGGGACTTGAACTGTTGTAATGACGAAACTTGAAGCCATTGAACATCACCAAAATTCCCATTTACAGTCACCACAATGTCTCATCAGAACGGCGCCATATCCAGCCCGAACGACTCCAATCATCTCTCCCTTCCCGAGACCACCTCCAAATTGTCGCTCGCAACAATTGGCATTCATGGTGACGACCCAATCAACTTGTACACAGACGTCGCCCCCGCCCTCCATGTCTCGAGCACATTCCGCTACCCTCGCGACCCTAACCACCTCATACCCGAACACGAACAGAACTTCACCGCACTCTTTCCACCCGGCGCACCCACCAAAGGCGATGCCCATATATACAGCAGACTCACAGCTCCAAATGCCAGCAGACTAGAGCTAATCTTATCCGAAATCATCGGCGCCCCAGTCCTGACATATTCCTCTGGTCTCTCCGCTTTCCACGCCCTCTTGACCTGGCTCCACCCTAAAGTCGTCGCTATTGGAGCGGGCTATCACGGATGTCATGGGGTGTTGAAGGTGTATCAGAAGCTCACCGGCTGTAAGATCGTAGACCTTTTTGATGAGGCTTCGTGGGACGAGGCGGGATTGGGCGCGGGGGATGTGGTGCATTTGGAGAGTCCTGTGAATCCCACCGGGATGGCTTATGATATTGAGGAGTTTGCACGGAAGGCTCATAGCAGGGGCGCAAGGTTGACTTTGGATGCGACGTTTGCGCCGCCGCCTTTGTTGGATCCGTGGAAGTGGGGTGTGGATTTTGTGATGCATAGTGGGACGAAGTATATTGGTGGGCATTCGGATATGTTGTGCGGGGTGGTTGGGGTTGGGAAAGAGCACGAGAGTTGGGACAAGGACTATTGGGGCATGTTTGAGGAAAGGATTTATTTGGGATCTGTTATGGGGAGTATGGAAGGTTGGTTGGGAGTGAGGAGTTTGAGGACTTTTGAGCTGAGGGTTAAGCGACAGAGTGAGAATGCCACCAGGTTGGTGGAGTTTCTACAGGATTGCTTGGAGAGCGGGAGCGATAGCGACAATGGTGCAGAGGCCGTGCGGAAGATTTTAGGGAAGGTGCATCACGCGAGTCTGCAGAAGGATGATATGGGTTGGTTGAAGAAGCAAATGCCGAATGGCTTCGGACCGGTATTTGCAATCGACACGAAGAATCAAGAATTTGCGAAGAGGTTCCCAAGTAAGCTGCACCTGTTTCACCATGCAACGAGTTTGGGTGGTGTGGAAAGCTTGATTGAGTGGCGGAGTATGAGTGATCCTAGCGTCGAGCCCACTCTGCTCCGACTGAGTATTGGCGTTGAGAACTTCGAGGACCTGAAAGCGGATTTGTTGCAAGGCTTCAAGGCACTTGCAGCTGAAGGTCCTCCGTAGATACATGTGCCAAAGCAGCAGGCCAAGAACGATCACGCTTCACCGACGGTCCACTGATCATCACGCTTACACATCGCCCGCACGATGGACTCTATGTTGCAGAGTTGAAATCTTCCCAAGGTGCTCTGGCTCTTTTTGCCTTCGAGTCCTTGCCGAGGCAATCCAGCACTCGGAACCAATGTCTGAGCCGAAATCTGCTTGTTCCGTACGGCACAACGAGCACCAGCATCCGACAGGACTATTCTCCGTTCATTCCGGAGACCACATCGACCCAGGCTGCCTATCCCAGAGTATGTCACAGGTGTAAGCAGAGATCTCTTGGCATTCGTGCATGAGGAATCTTCGTGTGCTCGAAGAACACATGGGTGCTTGCGTCCGGTCATTGGCAACAAGCCTCATCGAATGGGTCGTTTCCACCTCATGCTTGCTCCTCCCACGCTTTACGCTGTTCGTGCACGCATGCATTCTCATAGCAAAGTTCCACCACCGCTCAGTCCAGAACTACTTGCAAGCTGCTCGCTGAGAGTGCTCACCTCTTTCACCGAAGCGGATCTGTACTGGGTCTTCTGTGCAGACTCAAAGTCAATGAGGACAGCACGTTCTCGTTTCAGGGGGAAGTTGTGCTTGTTGATGTCACCGTGGAGGATGTTCATTGCGTCCAATTTTGAGGGCACGCTTGTAGGCAGCATAGTCGGCAGGTTTGGCATGCCGAGCGTCGGAGATCTGCTCGAGTACAAATCTGATCGGCCTGCCGTCTTCGATGATTTTGCCTAAGACCTTCGGTCCCATGTCTGTGACGACGATGGTTCAGACGACGACATACCGGTGTCGATGATGCTGGGCTGTCACACACGTCATATGCTCGATGTTACCAATCAAGGGCAGCACTGGCTTGACATACCAGATTCCTGCACGCCAAGAGCACGCCTTGCTGGAATCTCGTTCCGGGTCTCCTAATGACGAGCCGTTGGGACTCGCTTGATATTGGATCTCTGCCGTGTCTCAATATGGTCCCGTAGCGAGGCACTGTGAGTGGCCTGCTTTGGCTTTCGAGGCGGTGATGTCTGTGCTATCCCCACAGACCGGCTCTTAAGGCAGCATAGGCTAGATCATACACAAGTTCAGCGGTTCGAGACATGATTGGTGATCCTACTACAACCTAGAACAGAGTCTAGTGTTCAGTATCGGTCCTCAAAATGATCGGGAACCCACTCTTGAAAGCGATTGAAGATATCTTCTGTGCCACCTGCGACGTTAAAAGAGCATTCTCTATATCTGATATAGCGATCTGTACAGTGAGTTGGACTGAAAAGTAATGTGTCTATCTAGCGCAGACATGTCTCGCTGCGGCTTTTGTTTCTCCTCGACACGATGCTCCGGTCGAATTATTGGCGAATGAGCAAGTCTGTAGCCGCAGCATCGTCCGAGAGTGTCTCGGAGTCGGCTGGATTCATATCCGAGCAGTCTTGACATCGATAACAGGATTATTCATACGATCTGCAAAGATTGCCAAAGTCGAGAAACCCTGACGTACCCATCGCCCCCCGAAGTGCCACATCCTTCACAGACTCTCGCACCTCCTCCTCAGTAGCCAGTTTGATCTTCTGCACGTGAACAATAGAAGGCCGATACTTTCCCCGATTTACATCATCGCTGTCTTCAATCTCGCATTCGACATCCTCCTCGAGATGTGTTTCATTCACCGTATCCTACACCAAACACGACCTCATAACACATCCGTTTTCATCGAATTGCTCTTGGACTCCAAGGATCTCGACTATACCGGCCTCTTGCTCGCGCAGGATGAGTCGCCCTATCAACAGATGGGCATATGTGTTTGCCAGCTTGGGTGGGGCGTAGACCTTTGCGATGTCGAGGTCGAGAACGGTCTCGGTTCCTTCCTTCGTTCAGTGGCAGGTACAGGTGGCGCGTTGTGACGTTGTAGACATATTGAGCCATCTCTGTTAGAGGACGAAGGTCAGTAAGAGGGAAATGTGGCTTTCCTTTCGTCGATTTTAGATCGCTCCATGTCAGGTACCGAAGTCTAACCTGCCACGATGTAGCGTTCAGGGTTGTGGTGGAAAGGGTCAGTGGAGACACATGGTACTAGTACTGCATTGAGCAGAGCATACTGATGGGGTTCATCTGTTTCTATAATGAGTAGCACCCAAGTGCAGAATCAGTATAAACGCTTTTGGTCCTTCAGAGTACGGTCAAGACTTTGTCTACTCCCGGACATACAATAAATCATGGGATCCAGCACCACTGATGGCACCACCACATAGTTTCACAGCAACATGTTCCTCTCCCATGATTCTGTCCATATCACCAGCGCTGGAGGATCGAAGTTGCCGTGTCGCACTTTGACGCGGCATCCGCAGCTAAGAGTACGGAACGGCCGCATCGTGAGAGCGAATATGATCGTGTCAATTCCTCTCCGCGTTGAATGTCAAGCACACATTGCTGGCGAGCTGTACGGCTTAGGGTAGAAGCTAGCGCGCTGATCAGCATCGAACGAGACTGTCTGTTACGAATCAGTCTACCTTTGCGATAGAACCGTAAAGCGCTGAATCGAACAAACCGCGTCTGCTTTCTCCTGCCACTTTCCGCGAAGGCCTGTCGAGCAAGTTGATCTCATCTATGCCTGTCAGCGCCGGTCATGGCGGCAAACATAATATGCGATGCGAAGTCAACTGACCGATTCCTGCGAAGGTTGCCGGACAAGGCTTACGATAGAGCCATGTACGTCAGGTATGAGCAGTGGTAGAGATTCTCGTGGTTCTTCGTAGTTTGCGCGCATACCAGATAACTCGAAATATCCGCGGGTCTGAGCTGGGAGGACTGCCATATTCGTTACTGTTGCAGGTTCAAGGTGATGATCGTGATCAATCGAGCGATGTTTCTGCCTCCCTGAAGTGTTGAATGATCGGCGTGAGAACAGATGGACTGATTCTGCGCCTGGAAGCATTGGAAAATGTGCTTCTGTCAGCAAGAAGTGGCTCCACAGACCGCCTTCACTTATACAGCTTTCGCTCGAGACAGATATGAGCTCAGTGCTAATGATGCACCATGTACCAGCAGGTTTGAAAATACAAGCTTATGTCTTCCGCGACACTGGAAGGATGAGCTGCGCGATGCTGCCAGAGGTCAAACACCCTTACCGGGCACATCGACCAAGCACTTCAGAACGTGCTGTTTCATCGGCGATCCTGAAGACAATTTTATCAGCCCATGTTTGATGAGCCGGTGAGCAGTAATCGGCATTGCACGGTCCGTAATATGGAAATGCTGCCGAAACCTGTTGGATTCACGTTCCAATGCGGCTCAAAGTTTAAAGAAGGACAGCTTGTGGTCCGATGGTCAGGCTGCATGGTTACAACACTGCCGCGAGCTGCCGTGATGATCAAGCTGGATGACGGGCAGCAGGACCGAAAGTCAAACCTTCGGCAGGTGCAGGGATATGCCATTAAATTTTTGACGTTGACGGGGGCCAGCGCACTGAGTGCAGCTGAATGTGGACCTGACATCAGAAAAGGATCACACTTTCGCTTGCGTACAGCCGCTGCTCGTGAAGGCTCAGGGTACAGTCAATGGTGAAGCGCCGTTAGGGAGCATGAACCGGTCGATCAGTCGAGGCTTTGGTTCATACCGTGAACCTTGTCAGTAGCTGGCACTTTGAGCATGAGAAATGTCCTGATTGATCAAAAAAGGATAAAGCGTTCGTATGAAATCCACGACCATCTCAAAGCCAGGTAAGAGGATGCAGTGCTGCAAAGTGACATTGCACTGTAAACTCCTAGGAGTGATGACGCAGGAGAAGGAACTCATTGGGTCGTTAAATTCCTGGGCTTGGCAACAGGCATACCATACCTGGGAGTCTTGGATCAACCAAATTGCAGTTAGACTTTTTGGGATCAGATCGCAATGCGAAAATATGTCTTGCAACGGAACTCAACGCCTCTGTTACGAGAGCTACTTGATTTGGCCTAAGTCAACGCAGCTCGCAAATCCTGGAGCTTGGACAATGCTCGTCGTAACGACACACACGCACCACGCGACACGATAGTGAGGCCGTTGGGCTCGACATCCTTAGCATCGCTTCGCTGCAGTACCTCTTCAACTGTCCGAATTGTCTGCTGGAGCAGATGTGGTCCATCATCGGTAAGGTAAAGCCACTCGATGATGTCTTGGAGACCCTTCAGACCCGACGCTTCGTCCAGGCTTGTTACAGCTGTAATGAGAAAGCCCTTCGATCGAAGGCAAATTCGCTCACTGTACAAAGCACTTGGCCTTCTGCTTGCCTCAGTACCAACCAAAGCCTCGTAGCCTGCTTCGTTGAAGTATGGCTCCCTGACCAGTACAAGACCTAATAGAGAGACAATGACTTGCAATAGCGTACTTCTGCCAGCACTCCAACCTTCGGTCTTGTTGCCATCCCAGGTGCCTAGTAAGCTTAGGCAGATCTTCCCATCCTCATACAAATTGGGATTGACGCGCCCAATTGCCCCAATGTTCGCGTGAGCAGGCCAGGAGTGGAAGAATGCCTGTGGTGGTTCGGCTGGGAATGTAGCGGGAAGGAAGAAGTCCACCACGAATGGAGCGTTCTCGTAAGGAGTTTCTGTCGGGCCGACGAGTAACACCCGCAGCAGATCGAGTCTTGTCTCCCATGCTCGAATGTAGACTCCATGCGGCAGTGCATCAGGAGAGCGTAGTATCTTGTGCTCTTTCTGTACTCGCTTCAGGCGCGTCACATTTGTGCTAGTTGGCTCATTACGATAATGATGATCGGAGACGACATCGCCATCTAGTATGGCATATGGTGCGGGAGCACCGACGATCGACGTCACTACTGCATCATGCTTTTGATCTGAAGCCATGACTTCGAGCTCGATGCCGTTCGTAGGTGTCGCTGAAAACGAGGTCAGCGGCGTCTGTTGCTCTTGTGCATCACGCATTTCAATATCCTCGTTCATATTATCTTCATCGGCGGACTCCCAGTCGTCGTTCTCGACATCAGACTCGCCCAGGATATCTCCGTTCTCGTCCTCGTAATGCGCCGTAATCGCTTCCGTGTCGAGGATTTCCCCACCATCCAGATCGTTTTCATCATATTCGTCGTCGTAATCGGATCCGGAATCGTCCTCGAGATCTTGGTCCATCTCATCCTCATCCCAATCGTCAAGCTCGCCGGTTCCATCGGATCGTACAGCAACGACAGCCTCGTGTCGTTCTAGCACGATGTCTCTGACCTCGGTAGAAGCGCCGAGTCGAATGACGAGCATGCCATTCAGTAGTGTGTCAACGATCTCACCCAACCAAGTCACATCTCCAGGTCGTTGTGTTGGCCAATTACTGGCTGCAGGGGGCGTCAGTAAGACTATATCTCCTCTTCGAACGTTGATTGCTGCTGGCGCTTCAATGTCGTAGAGACTGATCTCCTCCTCGAGTTCCGACCCATCTCGTAATGGAGTTATCATATATTCCAGGATTGGAGGCAGGTCTGATTTCTGACCAGGAATCTTCCAGTACTTTATGGACGACGGAGTGGACCATCTTATGCACGCCATCCGCTCCGCTGCATTGACCGACTGTACCACACCCACCCTCTCTGGATTGACCACGTCATCCATGCCTATTGTGGGCCGCAAAGCCAGCGTGTGCGCTATCTCGCCCGGCCAAACTGCATGCTCGTCATCGATGCTGGTGTCCGGCACAAGATCAATGCTTGATTCGGAGGTGATGCTCAGGTCTTGCCACTGCACAGTGACCTCGGTGCGGAAGCTCATGACATCAAACACGTTGAGATCGTATCCTAGGTGCTCAGTCCTATCGAGTCGTGGTATCCGACTTGGCTCTTCAGATGTGTTATATTTGAGACAGGCGCCAGTCAAATCTTTGAAGCGTACCCTGAGATTCAACCGTACGTCAATCTCAGAGTTCGATGTCGTGTTGATCACTGGTCGTCGTGCAGCTGGTCGCTGCGTACGATCATATATACGAAAGTGCTCTGACTCCAGTTCTGCCGACTCAAGAACAAAGGGAGGTTCGTGCTGATCGGTACTGCCTATTCGCTTTTGTAACCATGTAATCTCGACTCCCACAGTCCTGACGCTGACGACAGTGCCAACAGGCGGTGTGTTGGGATTATATCGTCCAAATATCCACACGCCGGTGCGCAATTGACCTTTCTTGGATCTTAAAATGTCGCCAACGACAAATTGACCAACAGATCCATCGGCATGTTCTCCGACCTCATCGTCGACCTCGACTACACAATCGTCTAATAGCTTGATGTGCAACTTGTTCTTGACAGCCTCCACTCTACCTATCCAGTCCTTGTAGATTACCAGATCATCATCCGAAGGGGCCTCGGCATACTGCAGCTCAGAGGCTGGAACATCTATCAATGGAGGTTGGTCCGTTGGATGAATAAAGAACTGATCACTTGGTTTCCACATTCCTGGAGGGAGGAGACCTTTTAATCTTGCGGATCCTCGGTAGGTTACATCGCACATAGGCTGCAATATGCACCTGGTGAATGTGTTGAGAACAATGCCGCTCACAGCGTCTGGGGTCGATCGTTTGACGACATCGCCCACCAACAAAGAGCGATCGACTAGAACGACTCTAGAGGCTGGCAAGAGCTCCATACATGCCTCGAGTTGCCATCTGACGAGCACCGTGTCTATCGGAGGTATTCCATCTCTCATGAAGCGCTGGAAGGCTGCACGCGAGATGCTGCGGTCGTGTCTGATCGGCTCGGTTTCTACCCTGCCGGGAAAAGGTTGATGTGTCTCGATGTCCTCATGTGTGCGGTCGACTACAGCGAGTTGCTTAAGGTCTGCTTTCTTGGCGACTATGTCGTCGGGATGTAGACAGCGACTCATTTCTGAGTGTTGTGGCAAGTATGGACAAGTATTTCCAGCCTGTCAACTTCGCATGCCAAGTCCCATATCGCGCTTGCGCCAAGTCGAAGGACGCAATCGTGAATAGGGCAGAAGTGAAGATCACGAGTGTCTATCTGTGACAAACGTCGTCCTCGCCGTGAAGTGATGGTTGGGGAGCGTCGCCCTACCTTTTTCAGTTTAATTAGCCGCCAAGACCGGGGTGAATTGCAGCAACGCTGTCTCGAGCAGTATATGCTTAGTCAAAGCAACATTTGGCATGTGGCACTCTTCAGCCTGCCACATCGATCTGAGCATCGAGCACAACTTGCGCAAGGACTCCCACCAACAATGGCCGATCCTCTGTATGAGCTGCTGGCTCAGTACTTTGACGATTCCGCATCGCCACCGTCTTCACGCGATTCCCACACGAGCACCTACCTTTCACGACTGAGCACACTTTCCTTCGCCGATCTAACATCCAACGAGCCGGCTTCGCTGCTCCAATCTGCTCAATCGCATCTACGAAACCTCCAGGCATTATCTAAACGATCACACAAAGCTGTGATATCCTCATCGTCTCACCTCGCCGATCTCAGCTCCCTGCTACCATCCTTCCGCGTACAAGCCAGGGCATTAAGTAATGGATTGCCAGAGTTAGAGACGACAGCCACACAGTTTGCGCAAAAGTATGATCGAAGTACAGACAATACAGTCCTGGACAGGCGAAAGAAAGCAGCTCTCCTTTCTCGTAACGTGGACAGGATATCAGACGTGCTGGACCTGCCTGCGTTGTTGTCTTCCACAGTGACGGCTGCACAGGCTGGAAGTGCTGGCTCTGTAGCGGGACCCAGCTCAACCACCTCGTATTCCACTGCTTTAGATATCAACGCCCACATCAAGCGGCTGAAGGCACTTTATCCGCAGTCCGACCTGATAGCGAATATTGCAGAACAATCGGAAGCAGAGATGCAGAATCTGGCGACGATTTTAATCGTCTCTCTGCAAGGCCCGTCGTTGAAATTGGCACCGGCAATGCGCACCATTGGGCTCTTGAGACGCGTTGCGCCAGACTTATCAGGGGATGATCAAAGCATTGCAAAACCCGGAACACTCTCAATGAAATCCTTGAGTTTGTCACCCGATGCGGTCAGCGATGAGGGTTCCCTTGGTTCACTGTTTCTAGTTTGTCGACTCCGTACGCTCCACACCACTCTGGAAGCTTTAGAACCTCTGCGCGATCTGGCCGACCAAGAATCGAGAGAACGAACGAGCGCCAGCATTCACGATACAAAGCTTACAGCCACAAGTACCTCATCTGGAACACAGAGTGAAAGGTTTCTTAAACGATATATTGAGCTCTTTCGAGAGCAAAGCTTCGCAATTTTGAGCATGTACAAGAGCATATTCCCGTCGAACTTGCCAGAGCCTGAGCGCCATGCCGAAAGCCCGGTCACAGCAAAAGAGTCTGGCAGCCACGACCCGCTGCTCCCGATGCCATCGCCCATATCTACGCTTGCCGTCCATTTAGTCGACATGCTGGAGGACACACTACGGGAATACCTGCCGAACATTACAGATAAGTCAAGCCGCGAGTCTTTACTCACTCAAGTCTTGTATTGCGCTGGTAGCTTAGGCCGGCTTGGCGCAGATTTTGGCATGATGATCGCCCTTCTCGAGGAGGCCTTGAATGTAGCCGACGACACAAAGCCTTCATCGAACATGGAACCTGAATGGGTCCAAGTCATGAAGAAACATCGCATTCAAGCTTCGCGTCTGGAGGTCCTGGCGCGAGGTGTAGGCTCGGGAAGGAAGACATCCATGGATGTACAGTCACCATCGGCGACCTATGCTGTGCCTTCGCCGCCATTAGCGTGACATCGAGCTCAAGGCATACTATGATTATGAAGCTCAGCGTTCTATGACATTCGCCGAGACACGTTCAAAAGTAAGGACCACTATAGCGAGTCTCGCCATCTACGGTTATCAGGCACACCATCGTGGGTGTCAATGATAAGGCTAGCTAAGTCTATATCTTGTACATCAAAGGTCGCATCCCTTAGCGACTCCGAGGTAAGGAACAAATGTGGCACTTGGGATTCGCTGTACACAATCTTGTTGACACTGCATGGTTCCGCATGAGCATATACCAGCACCGATCAGCCTCTCGTGGCCGAATACATCAGAATGGTGATTGATCCTGATTGACATGGAGACAGATGTCGGGCAGATAATGTGCTCGAGTGCTCAACTGCCACCCGCGTCCTGCTCCCGAAGTGTTCTGTTTTATCTTGTGTCCAGGCTTTGCCAAATGCTGGACAAAGGCTGCTCAAATCTTAACAACGACCATCGGAACTCCATGCACGTTTACTGACGGCCAGAGGAGTAGTCGCGCTTGCCAGCAAGTATTCACGAGCGTGCGGTTGACGGTATGCGATCCGATGCCATCTATTGGCTTCGCGATGTGGTCGTGTTGTACATGACTGATGTGCTAATGTCATGCGCGGTCGTTCGTCAGATTTCTTAGCACGATGCGATTGCAGATGGTATTCACAGCTGCGTATGCACTGCGTATCATTGCAAATTATTGATTTGTGTGAAGTTTGACTTTGTCTTTTCGAGACTGGTTGTACCTGCTGCTTGGGTATCGCGAGAGCAACGTGTCCCATTGGTTTCTGCGTTCGCAGTACGCCGAAGAGTTCATCCAGGCGCTCCAGCCACAAGACCGCTGCGCCACGTGCCCAGCTTTGTGGCGCCCGGGGCACCTTGCTCGTGCTGCCTTGCTCGAATCGATGCTTGAAAGTCGGGAACTCCGTCACCTCCACGATAGTCAGAACCCCCCATGCATTTGCACACCACCGGTATCTTGTTGCCAGATGATGTAACAGCATTTCATGCCAAGATGCATGGTTCAAATCTTCAAGCACACCCCTTCGGTCACGTGTAACATTGTCGCATGAGCTTTCTCTTTGCGGGCAGAAGCTCGTTATAATTTATCCGGAGAGCGCGAAAGAAGATAGACCATCTGTTTGCTCAACAACCTCGTCGCTGGACATTGTCTACAAGCCACAGTATGGCTTGTGACCCTGGTAATGATATTACTGCCGTGGCTGTGGCGTAAATGTTATGTCTATTCGTGTCTGACACGTCGTAACAAAGCCCATGTTCGACGTATGCATTGATCATGGAGCCCAGGATAGGACCTCGTGACTCCGCTTTTGAACGAACTCTACATAAGGTATTATAGCGGGGGCGGATTCCCACAATGACGTCGTTGCAAGCTCATGTCATGTGACGGTAAGGCATATGCTGCGAGCCAACGTACATAGATGCTTACACAGCATACTATACCTTGACGTTGGGATTCAGACCTTGCATGAATACTGCTGTTACGGTGCAGCATCAAGCCGTAAGGTGGGAGCGTGTCACGCTCGGGTAGCACGCGCAGTATCTAGGGCGAGCTAGCACTGCAAGACTGCCGTGACCGGCAGTGTGGATGGCCAGATCTCGTTGCAGATCATGGCTCAGATCGGCAGTAATCGGCTCTCGGCAACAGCTTTTAGTGGATTTCGTGCTTTTCTTGTGCACGAGTGACGAAGTGTGCTATTCTTTGCACTGCTTGGACTGGATCGACATATCGCATGCACGTGAACATGTGCGATGCAGGACGCAGGTTGCGTGGCATGTTCGAAAGGTTGACGTGGTCTACATAATTAGTGCTTCTTGGCGTCCCGATACGCGAAAATGTAGTGATCGGATATCAAGGCAAATGTACGTGCCGAGCCATTCGGCGGCTCCGTAAATGGTATGCGGAGGAGTCAGATCTCATCTTGATCGGCGATTTGTATTTACGAGACAGTTGTCAAAATCTCTGCGCCGTGGGAGCATGATCAAGCATGGTGGAAGTCAAGTCAGCTTCGTGTTCAATGCAAAGCATTAGGCTGGATACGTCTCGAGCTACGCCCATGACAGCCTGTGACTGGTACGGTCACCAGCCACATCGTGCTCGATTGCCAAGAAAGAGAATAAAGGTCTTCGAGTACGAGCATCCAATCATAGCTACTGACGGTCTTGCATAAGCACGCGCCACACGTCAAGCTGCACCGCCTCAGTGTCTCGTGGCATGCTTGTGCAGGCGTGGCTCTTTTGTGTGTCAGTGCTCCAAAGCTCGGTCCGATCACTCGGGTCACATAATTCGATGACTGAAGGTCTAGGTCTGTTTATTCAGCCGAGCAAGGACTAACTCCAAGAAGGAGTGGCCGAGCGACAGCGAACTGTGCCTGGATACATACATCAATGTTACAAGGATGGGTAGGAGGGCTGCTCGAGTGGGACGACGTTGCGAAGCATTGCCGCGACATTTGGCTCCGATTGTTGTCTTCGAGGTTTCATGCTAAGTATGATAGCGTGCGATGCTGTAAGAAATTGGTGCTATAATAGTGACGGTCGACTGGACCGCACAGCTACCAAGTCGTACCATCTCGGTAGGTCAAACTGGACGCTGTACGAGACTGAGACAGGCAGCACTAGCCACGCGAGGCCCCATAACTGGGACTTACTGGGTACGTCTCTCGACTCATGCAGTAGGGTATGGTAGTAAAGTGATACGATTGCGTGCCCTCAACTAAGAGCATAAGCATAATCAGGACAGGGCCAAGCGCGTTTGACATTGTGCAGGCGTACGGAGATGATGCCAAATGCGCACGGTATCGCCGTTGATCAAGGTAGGTACAAGCAGACGGCTGTCCAGTGAGGATAAATCGACTTACGGGAGGGTGAAACCCGAGCAGACGATCCATGCACGCGTGCTGGAAGTCCCTAGCTACTATTTGGCGGAGATAGGGCACAATGGGCTTGTAACGCAGACCAGCATCTGCCAGAAAATGCGAGGAGTATGCAGGGCATTCGTGGCTGAGCATGCTCGGCACGCTGTTGTGCGGCGGAAGCAAAAAGGTCCAGAGCTCGTGAGGTGTGCATCAAAAACGGATACAAGTCGCGGGCCAACGAATACAGAAGAGTGACATCCACCGCACACTAGACTCTGCACTGAGGCCCAGAGATCCATCCCTAACGCCGCTCACTATTCTGAATCGGAGCGAGAAGAAGGTGGAAGCAGTCGGAAGAAGTTCTACAGAAACATTCCACAACCAACCAAGGTTCGGTCATCGCTGGGCTCACCCAATTTCACGCTCGGCGCGGCAGACTTGTGGAGACACCCTGGACCGAGCAGTCTCGACGTCATAGGCCACCCAACATGCAACGACTTTCTTCCTCCATACCTCTTCCTCCCTACAACATTCACCACGCACCATATTCAGCGACAACCACGACAGCGATATTACCCGACGACTCCGCATTGTACGATCCATCGATATATGAACAGGCATTGGCCTTGCTGCAACAATCTGAAGGCCTGAATAACGCCAGTAGCACCTCCGAATCGAATCCTGACAAACCCGTCCATTTTTCAACCCACGCGCCACAGATCGCACGGCAAGACTCCGCTATTGCCACTGCCGGAGTTCCTACGCACCACTGGCAGACGTCGATGCACCAGACACAATCCTACAATAGCATGAACGGTTCTGTCGCGCAACAACAGCATCGAGGAATTAAGCGGTCGAGGAGTCACCAGCGCACACCTTCGGCCTCGACCGTAGCATCGAACGATCCGGCGTCGCCGTACAGACACAGTGATTCGTATCCCTTTATTGCCACCACGGACACATCGCCGGAGCAGACACCGTTCTACGCCGACCAGGCATTCTTTTCGAAGAACCTGCCTACGCCATCGCAGACTCCTACCGATAGCGCTTTCGCGGTAGCGTCTGTGCCTGGCCAGTCTGCACATATGAGTGACGCGCACTACGCTATGAAGGGTTTTGGCATCGATCACCATACAGACGACTACCTTTCAGATCTCGCACCTTCGAGACAATCCATGTCGAGCTACGGCAACGACTCGCCTGCCACGCCGCACTCTGGGAACGGCGATATCGACACCAAGCAGTATAACGTTCCTCCAAATGGTGAGCTGTCCTGCGCACCCTGACAGATGCACGAGATTACTGACTTTTGAACGACGCAGACTACCGACCGAACGTGCAACTCTTCCGAACAGAATCGCAAGCATACCAAGATGAGATGTACAACCCCAATACCGTCTACACTTCGGCACCAGCAAAGACCAGCAATTCGAATTCATACCTCTCGCCGCATCGGAACCTGATCACCGAGCGGTTGCAGACCGCCAACATGGCTCGCTCGGCATCACCTGCATCCGCAGTCTCGCGAGAAAGATCGCCATTCAGGGCCAACTCGCCTCTCGTTGGACCTGTCGACGACTGGAAGCAACAGAATGGCATTCCCACTGCGCAGGCTTTGCGCCAGCAGCAGCAGCAAGAAGCCGCACAGAAAGAGGTGCAACGTGCCACTCTCAGGCGAGAGCCTACCAAGACGATATCACCTAAAGATGCGCTGTTAGACTACACTGCTGAAGGTGATGCTCCACTATTTAGCGATAACATACCGGAGGGCTATGAACGGCATTTTGGCGGCACGGAACAGTGGCCAACCAACAACTATCTGAGCCAGACCACCAACTTCAGTGACTTGGCAGGCACTGGTCAGCAAAGCATGACTTTCAGGAACGCCACACCAGCTGATAACGGCTATTCCGGTCCCACATTTGACTTTTCTTCGACTGGTTTGCCACAAGGAAGCGATCTCAACAAGAACAATCCCTTTGCAACGAATTATCAGGCTGCTGTTGCTGCACAGATGAACCAATACACCGAACCGACGCCTGACTTTCCAGCATCGATCCCATCAATGGAAACGTCACATAGCGATGCCGGCCTTCCAGTTTCGTCTCAAGAAACGAATGCCAACGGACCTACCTCGATACCTGAACGACCTGACGACACTCGCGCGAACACTGGTACATACACTTGTACTTACCACGGCTGCTCACAGCGCTTCCACTCGCATAACGACCTACAGAAGCATAAGCGCGAATACCATCGGTCTCAGCAGCAGATCAAGGCAGACACTACTTCACCATCAGCCACTGGGTCCACATCACCTAGATCATCTGAGTCACCAGGTCCTTCGACGGCAGGCATGACCTCAGCACAGATTCTTGCAAGGAACTCGCAAGCCGGCCCACACAAGTGTACGCGCATCAACCCTTCGACGAACAAACCGTGCAATACTGTCTTCTCAAGGCCGTATGATCTGACACGACACGAAGACACAATCCATAACGGTCGCAAGCAGAAGGTGCGATGTCCGATGTGCCAGGAAGAGAAGACATTCTCTCGTAACGACGCGCTTACGAGACACATGCGCGTCGTTCATCCCGAGGTAGAGTCTTTTGGCAAGCGAGGGCGTCGCAGCGACTAGCCTCCTTGTGACTTGCACTATCTTTGGTATTGAGAGAAGGTGTCTAAGTGGTCTCGTCATACGACTACCACGATTCTACACGAAGGCTTAAGCAGCAATCGTACGTGTACCGATACGACTCCGCGAGTCACTATATCGAGCGAAGCTGCCAGGTCCGTCTCGGCGCCGGATGTTGTGCACGCACACCTTGCGTCAGTGGCGTCGCGGAATTTGGGGCTGGCCCAAGCCAGACTCGTCGGACAATGCAGAGCCGCAAAAGTCGGCCGGCCCGCCGGAAGCCGGGTTCTTTCTACGTTACCCTTTCATACTGTCACACGACATCGCATTACTATGACCATTACGACAGCCGGCATTTCTCCGGAGTGATAGACGGACAACGATTCGCCCAGAGCGCATCGTACGGAAGGTGGATTGTTTCACGTGGCGGGCAGTGTACAAAGAAGCAAGGTTAATAACTGCATGCATAGCGAGGCGCGACGCATGATGGGGATTCTGTCACGATTATCATGGTAACTTATGGTGGTGCGCAGGTCGCATGAAGGAGATAGTTGTGTCTGCTTATTAGAGGCCAAGATGTATGAATACCATGCCCGCATGTCATCTATATTCACTATTCCTTAATTGAGACTGTTCTGTCTCTCCTCGCCGTATGGCAGGTATGCTCCACCTATTCTAATCGAAACTGTGGCATCTCGTTTCAGAATACTGTTGATGATGACTTGTATGATGACTGAATCGTGCGAGAGATGAGAAACGAATTTTTTTAATAATATCGTATGTAAAAAGATCTTTCGTACCTCCTATACTAAGACTTACCTTAGCGTTCCTAGAATAGTAGTAGAGTCCCGTCTCGCGTGTACTCTTTTATAGTGAGATCTTATTATATTATGACTGTACCGCCTCAGTTCGCTTACTACCTAGGTATATACATGTACCGTATCGTGGCTACGGAGTGCGATTTGAGGTACCTAGGCTAGCTATACCTGTTACCCGACTTGTGTTTGTTGCTAATATTAGGCGGGGTTTCTCCCGTCGTTACTAGGTGGGATCGATAGATAGGAGAGTCTTGTGTGCGCTATTGTGATGGATTCTCCTTTGTTTCACGTATAACTATAACTAGTTGTGGTACGGTGGTGAATATTGGATATATTGATATTGATAACTTTAAGAGCCTTTCTTTTGTGTATTGTTTGTGGAATATGGAGTTGGGATAAAAGTGTTTTGGAAAGTTCTTGCGCGTGTATGTGTATATGAATATATATATGTTACGAGAGGTCTTAGCGAGCGATTGCTATCCTATCATATGCTATGGATGAAATTCCGGTGTCTGTCGATGGGATACCTTAGGTTATTTGGATACTACGGCAGACAGTAAATGAGCAAAGTTGGAGAAGGAGAGGCGCTCCGAAGCATAGTCTTGCTGTGCTGGGAAGATCTTTTCTTTGGTTCGGGCTGTGCGGTGTAGTCTGGGGGCTTACTTGGTATTGGCTGTGGGGGATGACAATGAGAGGTGTGCATGCCGTGCCATGCTATGCCATCATGGCGATGTCGATGTTGATGGTAGCTCGAGTTTCGTAGCGAGTTTTCCCTGTGTGGGTGAATGGCGATGGTCTTTTTTTGGCAATTGGGACCGATGAAGGAGGGAGCGCTGGCAGATACCGAGTTTTGGCCACTTCAGAGCCTATGAGAGAGTCCTTTCGTGTATTGTTCCAACATCCAGCTAGGTGTGAATGGAGACTGTGCGAGCAGGAAGTGGATCGATGCAAAATAGTCACTGCACATCACACCTGGATCATCTAACCCACCGCCTCTCCAGCCCTGACCGAAACATGACTCGCACGGAGCAGAACAGGATGCCACAAGCGGGACATGATCATGCAATTTCATGACAGACCACGGGATGCAAAACAAAAGAATTTATCCCAGACTCACATTCGTAGGTATTGCATACGACCTCATCGGCAATGCTCCTCTCAATCATAAGATGCGGTGTGACAAGCGCGAAGGAAGAGTCGCACCTAGGATGAAGCATGACGAATACAATGGAATATCAGGACAAAATTGTACCACGTGAGCCTAGTCAACATGCTCAGTCGTACAGTCGAATTGTCAACTCTGTACAACACGCCGAAGATGAGATCGCAGCACTTAATGCCCGGCGTGGAAGTCGTTCCAGATCCCGATAGTATCGATCCACACCACTTTTGTGGCCTTTGGCGAGGCAATTTGTTCTCGGATCATGATTGTGATGATGTCTGGGTCGAGCGCATTCGGTAGGCTCGTAGAGGCAATGGATTTGGCCTGATTTGGATGATGGGTAGCAGGGACGGAAGATGAGCTGGGGGCCGCAACGCCCAGCTTCGAGGATGATGCAGCGTGGCATTCGATAGCTACGCGGATAAGGATTCAGGTTCGGATAAAGCTGCGCCACAGAAGAGAAAGGAGGATGGCGAGGGGCACGATGGGAAGCTGTATTGCCATTATGTCTTTCGTCGCACATGTTTTCACCCTCGTGTGCAGTGCTGTCGGCATTGAGATCAAACACAGTACAATTCCCCCACCAAGTTTCGTCATTGACGAGCTGCAACGGATGTTAGCGGAAACCGATATGTAAAGCGCGTGCGGTATTGTTCTGCGTCTACTGGACATAGCGTGACAGGAGTTCAATACAGTACCTTCATAGTAGCTTCTGCTATTCGGTATGATCCGAGAATACGCTTGGATCAGCCCGTCCGGAATGAATGTGCTGCTGACTTTGCACTTTTTTCGAACTTCATTACTAAGGCGTCTGTCATTGTGGCTGTAAATACGATTTGCTTCCAGGACATGATTCAGAACGTAGAACGTCCAGCATTTCTCGCATTGACGCTTGTCCTTATCCTGCGAGCTCGGCTACGTGCGTCAGTCGTTACGCATGTGCGCCACTGGCCTTCTTGCCGGACTCCGAAGACGCAGGCAAGCGTTACTGCTCTGGCGCTGACTTGCAGAGAGTGTGTGCAACGCATGCATGCAGGCATGCATCGATGAACGGTGTTACGGCATTATTATTGTCAATGTTCTGTAAGAGTCCAGCAGCTTAAGGCGGGCGGCTCTTGATCCGAGACATTCCACGGCAAGGTCGGTGCTAAGCTACAAAAGAAATGGAAGCGTTGCGATTCAAGATTAGTGTTTGTAGGCTCATTTGGCAAAGCCCATTTGTGACCCGAACAAGCCCAATCTCAGTCAACGACGGATTTGACTGACTGGAGCAGGCTACTCAGGCCGCAATAGCTGCAGTAGACTGTGGGGTGCATAATACCCAGAGAAACTACTGCTTGTTTGCTAAAGCAAGGTACATGTATTATTGATCGAGGTCTTGCGCACAGCTCAGTCGAGGCCGAGCTCCGGATGGCTGGACCGTATGGCCATTCGATGTGTCCACATTCTCTTTCTCAACGATGATTCTCCCCCTTTTGCATGGTTGGTGTGCATTCCTTCAATGTGCCAGTCGAGGCGATTGGAGATGTACAGCATACCTGCGGAGTACCCCTCGGTGAGCATCGTCGAGCTCTCTGAGCTACTAGGTTCTCCTCCCCCAGCTTTGAGATGCTACAGCCTTCGAAATTGCACCTTGTGATGGATCTCGTGCCACGCGTGCTTCGTCGGTCCATGGTCTGAGGTGTCGTCGGTTGTGGAGAGGTTCTCCGCACCGAGTATTCTTATTCTAGGCTTGGCGGGAAGCTGACAAGGAGCGTGTGGTTGCGGATGAGAACAGGGTGCTGGTAAGAAGCGTTGCGCTCCTCATGCCCTTGTTAAGCACGGTCGTCGAAACAAGCAGCTCTGCTACTACTGTAAGTCTAAAAAGGTGAAATGACGCTCGACGTAGCTATTGGCGAAATTGCGAGTGAACACGAGGCGCTAGCCTATATCGATTCGACATGGTCGCTCGGTCGTGCGAAGATGCGCACAAAGGTGTCATGACGGATGTGTTGATTGGTGCGCAGCATAATCAATACTGTACAGTAACGTATTAGCCGACTCCCAGCCGCTCTCGTGACATGATGATCCCCAGAAGAGGGCCACAGGTTATGAGCATGCATGCAGGTCCTTGGAGCCATCTTTCTCCGCATCTGCACTCGCAGGTGTGTACTGTACCCTCAGACCCCTGGATCCTTGGCTGACTGGCGGCTTGCTGCTGGTCTGTACTTAGCTGCATGAGAGGCCCGCTTCTGATTCTGATATTGTGAATCTGTAGCTTGCTAGCTTGATGACTTCGTTCTCCGAGCAGCTTTCGCCTGACCGTGACCGCAACAAGCAGACGCCGCGCCCTGCCCACGATCCAGCATATCTTCAGGAACGAACACACCGTCCGAGAGCGAAAGAGCGTCACGGACTGGTGACACGCGATCGCACAAGTGGGACGTGAGCCGCCAAACCTTGCCAATCATCGACCATAGAACCACTAGTAGTGCTTCTAGTTGGCCCGCAGGTAGACTAATCGTCGTCGCCTGGCGCTTTCCCCACAACACCCAACGTTTCAAGGCCCTGGCTGTCTTCTGACCAGTCTCTCTGCACGATTATACAGCGCGACGTCTGCCTCTGCACTCATACTATACCCTCTCCACGGCCGCCGAGCTTCCAGTGCGGGCTCGGGCGACTGTCTATCAGAAGCCTGCCGTGTGCCGTGGTTGGACTGGGCTTCCAAGAACTCCGCACGCATCGCCTTCCTTCGCAGAACTCTAGGCGCCGGCACAGTGCGGTCCGAGACGTCAGGTCGCCCATGTGAGGCACAACAACACCACCTCCACCAAAGGCCATCGGTTGTCCTTGGATATACACTGGTGGTTCTGCGGCGTTGGGAATGACCATAGGTGCGTAGATTGCCAGATTGGCATAACATGCCCATGAGCCCGAGTACTGACCCTCTCCAGATCGATACACGGCGTAACAAGTCACACGCTATTGCTTTGAGACATGTAAAACTACCTTACAACATACTTTGGTGAGTATGGGAACGCCCGTCATGCTCGCGATTGTGCCAATTGTCCACCGACTGATCAATGGCGAACGTAGCATAACACCTGTAGACATAGACTAGAGGCTTGGACGACTGTTACGACCTAGGGAGACTTTGTTTCAGGTATGTTGCCATTTCGTATTGTCCTGTGTGAAAGAGAGCGACGAAACAGCCCCGAGCTCCCTCATGGCCGCAATGGATGAGGAGGATTGCAGGCGGCAAGAAGACCTGGACGCTGGATCCTGGCATCGCGTACGGCAACACTCATCATGGCTCTCCCGAGGATACACGAGCTCGGACATGGCATTCTGTTCACCAGTAGAGTGCTGTTGTGGTCAAATTTGCCGACCTAGATAGAGGCAAAGGCAGCCTCCAGCATGCCGCTCTTTTCACCAGAGCCAGGAGTCCGACTCCGGAAAGCCCGAAGTACGAGAAGGTCTTGAGTAATGCTGTCCCGTTCTGGATCCTGATCTCCACGTGTCCATTGCAAGGACAGCCCGGGCATGACGGGAATAACAATTTACGGCTCCGCAGTGTCTCGTTCACTGTATGCATTGATCCATTGCGTTGAACTGCCATTGCCAAAGCACGGCCCACTTCGAGCAGGCCCATGGCTTCGGGAACGCTCTCTGGGCTCACATATGCCGTTCCTGTTCACATAACTGGCCATCTTTGATGCATGCCCAAAGGATCGACAGCTTTCCCCATGGCATATTGTGATCGGCAAATCGGCGGCGGTGGACTTCAGAGTCCAACAGCCTTCGGCGCAACGACGTCTTTGTCTCTTCCAGCAATAGAGTCATCTGCCGGGACACGCCAGTGAGCGCACCTTCCACCGTAGGAGCTTGGCCATGCACTTTCCATAGTATCGCCCTTCGCAGCATAGCAGTAGCATCGCCTGCGAGCTCTTTCCTGCCGCTCACTGCAATGAGCCTCGTTTGCCGGGCCCATCGTGATCGGATCTGGATGTTATAGATCGGGAGATCTGAGATCGCTGACGACGAGAGGCAGATATTTCGAGGCGCTTTTTGTACCCTTCTTCTTCGTATCCTCCTCCGCGAGGCTAATCTTTTCTTGACCCAAGATGAATGTGAGCGATCGCTTGACGTTGTTGTTGTTGTTCGTTCTCGTCGCGCTGATGTGTTCGGTAGCCTGCTCGTAGAGCGACGCCTGATTCCGAAGCGGTGGCTTCAGAGGAGGATGAGCGGCCGTGGCCTTCGTCGACGTCGTTTGGGAAGTTCCCAATGCGGCAGAACAGTGTGCCGGGCCTCCCTGGGGGCATCTGGTCGACTGGGAGTCGTGGTAGTTTCAAGATGTCGGAGGCTGCACATCGCAATGCTGCCCGAGAAGCACGACTAGGGCCACCGCTCAATGCCGCCCACGCGGCTCTGAGGCCCGGCAACACTCCGTCTCCCTCTGCCAGCGAAGGGGCCTCTTTGCCGTTTGCTATTCCTTTGCAGCCGACGCCGAAGACGGGCAGGTCTTTGTCGCATTCGCAGGGCCAACGTGAGGCTATGCAAACATCGGGGCTTCATGCTAACGCAGCTGGTCATGCGGCAGCACTTCCGCTTGGGCTCCTCGCGGAGGAAGCAGACACAGAATCGGAATCAGAAATGGGCAACAAGCTCACGCACACCATCTCTCACCCCCCTATAGGCACATTGCTACGTACAGCTACCCTCCCAGCTACGTATGGACAGATGGGCAACGGGAGGGAGTATGGGGAAGAGCACTCGCCGTCTCCTCAAGCTGGCCTTCTGCGCGGCAAGACTTTCGAATCGGCATTCGCCAATCTTTCGCTCGGTAAGCTTTTCAACCCCTCTGCAGGAGCGATGCTCGCTCTTGCCTCAATCAGACTCCCATGGTGCCGTAGACCTTGTCGAGGCTGTACATGCCATGAAATGCAGGCGCCGCGCTGGCTAGCACTCGCTGATGTGATAGTGTAGACCAGCCTCACCGTCGTGCCCAGTGGCAGAGCCATCTTGGCTGGGATGATGTACCCAACGTGAACGAATCGCGCCGCCATTCCCTTGCAGACATACCTACACGCCGTGGCTCTCTGGCAGGAGGTGAACCTAGCCATCTGAGCAGGACGTACACTCACCATGAGGAACTAGAGAACGATCCCGCCTGTAAGTGATGTCTGTTATTGTCCTTGCTCCCGTCAGCTTTCACTGCGGGAAGGCAGCAGTCCACGTGCCCAGTCCGCGAGCGCAATCGTACTGTGTGATATGGGCTATAAAACGCCGCCACGCCTCGCTGCTCCTTCTTGACCACACCATCTCCACCACCCATCACGACCGCGTGAGTGAATAACACATCATCAACCCCCCGATATCATGCGGCGCGTGATGACGTCTTGTAGCGCTTGCTGACCACTCTTCTAATAGATCACCACGGTCGCACGACCACCACCGCCGCCAACACCATTCCACCGATGTACCGCGTCCCGGACATCCAAATCACCGAGCAAGAACAACGTGACCTTGAGTCCCGTCGTGGACAACCACACACAATGGCACAGAGCGTTTCCTGGACCTCCAACGCCCAGAGTCGGCCTAAGAAGCAACTCTTTATTGTCAGCTTCAAGTGCTCCCGCGTCGACGTCTTCTACCTCCTCGACAATACCGGGCTGACCGTCAAGGACGGCGACATGGTCATCGTCGAGGCCGACCGCGGACAAGACCTCGGCACCGTCCAGCACTGCAATGTCACGCCAGAGTACGCCCGCTTACTGAAGAAGAAGTACCACGAGGAGCAGTACAAGTGGCTCATGATGTACTCACGCAACAAGGAGGGTGGCTTCAACCCAAACGCTCAGCTCCATGGCGAGAGCAGCATCATGGGTGGAGGCGGTCAGCTAATCCACGATGCCCCGAACACCATGCAAGGTACCATTCCTCGCGACAACGTCACTAACCTCAAGCCCAAGGCCATCAAGCGGCTGGCGAGTGATCACGAGATCAAGATGCTGGCCGAGAAAGAGGGCAACGAGGCAAAGGCCAAGCGAACATGCCAGCAGAAGGTTCAACATCTTCGTCTTCAGATGGAGATTCTGGATGCTGAGTGGCAGTGGTACGGCAATTCGTCAGAGAACCTGCACCAATACAATACTGACCTTCTTTCAGGGATTTCCAGAAGTTGATCTTCTACTACTACGCAGATCATTACATCAATTTCAAGGATCTGATCACGGAGCTGTATCGCATCTACAAGACTCGCATCTGGCTGTCCGCAATCAACCCAGCCTCCTTCTCCCAGCACGCCATGGGTCAACCACCAACCGGTATTGGTCCCGGTGCAGTAACGCCATACAACCCGTATGCCAACAACGGCGTATACACCATGGCCTATGGCCAGGACTCCGATCCATACGGCGCTCAGATGCCATACTCCATTGGCTACAACACCTACAACCCCAACTACCCTGCGATTCCCGGCGTTTCGAACAGCTTCGCCCCTCTCCCATACCCAGTACCACAGCAGGACTACCAAGTCTTCTACAATCAGGACAACGTCCACGCTTCGGGCAACAGTGGTGCTCCACAGCAGAATCGCCCACAGAATGGCGATCAGCATGTTAGTAACCAGAACACCGGCGATCAGAATGACGGCAACCAGGTGAGTGACAAGCACAGCAAATTTCAGGAGCATGGCAGTCCACACAACGCTGAAGGCTCCGGAGTCCTCAGCGTACTGCATAGATCATGGCTAACACTCTTCTTCGTAGTACGGTGGCCAACCATACCAGACCCCTTTCCCATTGCGCCCGCAGCACTATCAGGATATCGAGCGTGAAGCAAGACGCGCAGAGGACAATCGTCTAGAAGAAGTCCTCAACCTTCCTCGAGTGCGTTCTCGTGGTGCGGTTACTGCTTCGTCGCAGGCCTTGCCGATGCCTCCTATTGGCACGTCTCGTCCAATACCGCCAGGCCAACCGGGTCACGGCAACGCTTTCGCAGGCATGCCGAACATGCAGGTGCGACTGGGTCATACTCTTACGCAACCTCCCCAGCAGCCTCTTCCACCGCTTCCTCGGCAGTCTGTCCCAACAAGTCGACCTTATAACAATCGGACCGCGACCATTGTTAGTCTCCGTGGTATCGATCCGAACGAGCAAGTCGACCCACAGCAATGGCAGACAGAGACGATCGCCCGATACCTTGACTGGATGCCGCCACCCGGCCCAGGTTTCACCTACAGTCCTCAAGCCGAGGGCGAGAATCGCATCGCCGCTTACCAGAACGCGCTTCAATCGAACAGACCGGCTGGTCATAACGACATCAACAACACCAACAATAGCTCCTCGTCTGCTGGACCAGCACAGCCTCCAAATCCTGGCGACGCCGATCGCCGCGAGCGTTAGAGACAGCGCTGCTGGGCAAGCTACATATGAAAGATGTAGAGGACGCAACGCGTTCGCCTACACATACAACTTACGACTACTACTACTTCTACATGGAAGATAAAGCCTCGTTATGGCTGGTATGAATTATTGGCTTCCAAGAGCACATGGAATCGGAACTCAGCACTCGGCGAAGCTGCATGAGAAGACAGCAGCATGATTATGGCTGTCACCATGAATACTTGCTCTTTTTTTTCTGTGGGAAGGAACTATGGGATGGGATGGAATGGGATGGGTAAGCACGGCACCCGTTGAAGCTACAACCACGACGACGACGAGGGTGATGACGATAAGAATGGCTGGCTCTGGCTCAGACTACATACAAAACGGGAGGGAGGCTTACTTTTAACAGGCAGTGCCGCAATCGCTTAGACACCTCGTTCAAACTTTCAACACGCTCCCCTCCCGCCTTCTCCTTCTCCTTCCTCCACCGTTCTCCGTCTTGATGATTGATGATCCATGATCCCCTACTCCCCCTCCTCCTGCGCCATCATTGGCAGCACCGTCCCATTTCCATTCACCACAGTCCCATTCCCAAAAACATACGTCAAACTCCCGCCCTTTTCCTTTTCCTCCGTCGTCGCCATCGCTTCCGCCGCCGTATGAGTCTCCGTGACGTGCACCACGACATCAGAGGGCGTCGCCTGCGCGATCTGCGTCACGACGTCCATGGGCTCGATGTGGTCGCCACAGTCGACGTAGACGGATTTGCCGCCTTTGATGCCGTGTACGCGGTTGCGGTCGTTGTTGTAGAGTTCTGTGGCCCGGCGGGGGTTAGTTCAAAGTTCAAATCATCGATCGGTGGAGAAAGTATGTATGTATGTATATATGTATGTAGTCATATGAATATTTTTTTTCAACGCACACGCGGTGTCTGTGGTCTCTGGGTGAGGGGCAAAATGGGAATGGGTTTGAGTGGAGTGGAGTGGAGGATTGGGGACTTACGGGCAATGGCGATGCCTTCACATTCTGCTTCTTCGTAGACGCGGACGCGGCAATTCGTCATGAGGGGGTTCTTCTTGGGGAGGGCGAAGGTTAGGCATGTGAATGGTTCTTTGGTGCCTGTTGAAACCCATATCATCAGTCTGTCGGTCTGTCTGTCTTTCTACCACAACTCTCTCCCGAGTGCCGCTGCCAAAACAGACATGTCTTTGATGCAGGACGACGGCATTGATGTTCTGTTACTGACCTTTTACAATATCTTTGAACGTTCTACACTTATTGTTGGCGATGAGATCGTTCGTTTCGAATTCACCCTCGCAATTGAGCATACGTCCGGTCTGGAGGATGAGCTTTTCGTCCGCTTCCCATCTGAGATTGAGGCGAGCGGCACTCGCGCCGGCGACGAGGGTTAGGAGGGTTGAGAAGTACATCTTCGTCCTGTTTGATGTTGGCTGACTAGGTATGATGCGTAGAGTTAGGTATGTATGTCAAAGGGAGTCCTTTGGCTCGTGAAGCAGGGACAGGAAGAGGAAGAGTAGGGAGACTGTAGCAGTAGTTCTGCAAGTCGTACGGTGGAAAGTTTGAGGGGCAACATTGTATTGTGTTTACTCAATGCCGGCCAAGATGTTCACCATGGTGCGGGCCCAACGATGAGTGGTATTGATGGTATTGTAGATGGCACCGCAGGCCTGGAATTCTGGCTGGATTCTTGGCTGGTTCATCGAATAGCATAACCATAGAAGTAAGCATAAGCAGAAAGCCCGCGTCCTCTGTCCAAGCCGTGGACTTCCGCGTGCGGGTCGATCAGCAGAGAAAGTCTTGTCAAGAATAATCAAAAGGCAAATGTTCAAAGTATGCTGCTATTGATACACTGTGTGGTGCTATGTGGGACCGATCAGGTCATGCTGTGCGCTGAGAACAGAAAAAGCTTGGGGTATCATCGCGAACGCAGTCATCAGTCGTACCATTATTATTTCTGGATCCTTCATTCATCCCAAGGCAAGTCTCTTGCTTCGAGTCTTGTACACGTTAGGTATCCCAATCCTGCTGGGCCGAAGTCCCGAAGATCGAGCTCAAGGAAATTTCGCATCAGTGGCTTCACGGCATCCCGTGCCAGGTTCTTGATCTCTTCTATTCTTCGTTCGAACTTTTTGAGGTTGTCACGAGTATATAGGTCAACGCCAAGTTGACCACTAGGTGCTTTGAGGAAGCGCTTGAGTTCATCACGGCCCAGATATGAGCTGGAGTCGTCGGATCCTAGCAGCCGATATATCCGACCGGTACTGACAGGTGTTGCAGGCGCTGCAGGCTGCGATGATGGTGGTTGAGCTCGTTGGGACGAGATATGATTGGTACTTCGGCTGGCTGATCTGGACGTGTTCTGTGCTGTACCTGCACTTGGCCGTGAGCTGTCTTTCAAAATACCTGTCGTTCCTGGAGTGGTGTTTTCGGCCAGCCATTGGCGGAACAGGGATATTGCCATCCAGCTGAGAAAGTCGTTGGTGGGTGTCACTCTTTCGCCTCTGCTTGTAGTAAGATTGATTCGCCACAACCGCGATTCAACGCGTTCCTCATTCTCGCGCAGCTCATCCACTTTGTCTTCGAGTAGCTCCATGATGTTCGTCTCCACCTGGCCTCGTAATTGCGGTGCTGCAGCAGGCCACTGCCCAACCACATGGATCAAAGACTCGGTGAAGATAGTTCGCGATCGTGCCAGATAGCCAAGCTTGAGGTACGAGGGTGGATACTTCGCTATTTGCTTGTACAGCCTGGCACCAAAGCGCAATAGATGATGGTCCACGCGGCTTCCCACAATGCCCAAAGCGTCATACATATCTGCTAGATTCAAGAGCGCCTTGCATTCCGTGTATGCTGTCGCTATATTGATGGTGTCGAGAACGGGGTTATACTGGTACATGGACCTGAACAGGTTGTCATAGTCCTTAAGCACCTCGTCGCCCGGTTCAGCAGGCGTGCTCGGTTGATTTCGCTCGTTGAGATTGAGGCTCGAAAAGTTGGAGACGCTTCTAAAGAAAGCATCATTTGATGTGGGAGGCTTGTTCCGCACGGGTGGTGGTCCTCCGAAACCGTCGCTGCCAAAGACCGACGTCGAAGTGCAGTCTTTTTGTACGAGCATCGGCATATCATCTTCACCAGCGGCTTGCCAGTCCAACTCAAAATGCCATCTCCTCCTTCCTAGCTCATATGAGGGTCTTCGCTCCTGGCTACTCGTCCTTGAACTGCTGCCCACAGTCACGCTATCGTTCTCGTTGATGCGCGATAGACCTCCTCCTAAGACGCTGCCGCCAGTCTCTATCGCGCGAGCACTCCACTCCGGGCTTGTCGCTGCTGCGAAGAAACCTGAGCATTGGCTCAGAATCAACTTGTGCAGAATGTATCTGTTCTCCTTCCTGCCGCTCTCGTTCTTCACCACGATCTCCACGTCGCCAGTATGCGAGAATAACGGGAACTCGTTCTGCGGCAGATGTGAGCTAGACCCTCCATGATGCGATCTAGCATGTCTATGTCGTCTCGTGGACGATCGTCCGGAAGTGACTGAGGATGCGCGATGAGAAGTCGGCGGTGCTGTCCCAGCCACGGAGGGCACTGGAACTCGAGGCAGATCGATATACGGAGGGGGATGGTGGGACACCATTTGCGCTGGGTAGAGGAGTCTGTTTCGGAGTGTTCTGTTTCTGAATAGTTGTGTTCTGTCGTCTCAAATATTGCGATTCTGCGTTTCGGTCAACTGTACGACGCGCCACGCGCGCATCACAGGCTCTGTGATATGCTCTTCTGATATTCCGTGCTCTCGTTTCGTCCTACAGCCACAGTGCCTAATCGGCTATGCGACCTCGACTTCGGACTTTTTGTTGATACTCTCGTGATGTTTAGTGCTGGCCTACAGGCGCTGGTCAACCCGTCTCCGAAGTATTGTTATTGGCATCGTCCGCGCAGGAATACGCGTTTCCCTGTATATCCAAGCCAAGGTACAGACAAGGGAGGTACATCGCCAGCGGCCTCTCCGTTACCACTCGAGTACCTGGAACATGTCAAAGGCGCGGCACGACCGAGCGGGCCATGTCGACCATGTCCCTCCTCTAGCTGCAGGTGGCGAAGTCGGAGACAAGCTCCTCCGATTATCATTGGCGAGATGCATGTTGATCTGCTTGGCAACGGCGAACATAGCATCCAAGTTCAGGGAGCTTCTTTCTAGGCATTCGTGGCAATCACAACATCCTCACCGAGCTCAAAACGAGCAGAGACGTGGAGGCGAGCAGCGACGTTGGGTTCGATCGCTACATAACTTCCGGTATAGATACGAACTCAAGAATTCTTCCGCCCTCAAATCGCCGGAAAACATGTGCGAACGTCACCATATGGGGAATTCTTCTCACTTCTCACTGATGTCGGGACAACAACGTCGATTGCGTAGTAGAGGCAGATGACAAGGACGAATAAAACGACGAATGAAGCAGGTTAAACCTCAGGATCACAATAAAGCCTCATGTCCATTTCTCATACCAAACGCCCCTTTTGTTCAGAGGTCCCTCCAGCCTCGATCCGTCACCATCAACACCAAGACAGATATACTACCACACGCCACCCTTAACCCCCATTGCGATCGAAAGCATCCCCTTCCGCACCCTCAGCAGCTACGCTATCAACGCGTTTATGCCCACCCTCGCTCCGACCATCATCATCCCTCTTCCGCTTTTGCTCCCGTTGCGCTCCATCATTAGCAACTCGCAGCTTCACTCCAACCTGTTGTCTCTCTTCCCGGCACGTGCGACACTCGGTATGGACCATTCCTGTGCCTTGACAAGATGGGCAACACGCGACTCCCTTGCTCTGTCTGCGTGTATCTTAATTACCTCCAAATCTCATGCCTCAAACGAGAGAGAGAGGGCACTATTTCTTACTATATAGGATTGCATCTGCCACAAGGTCCGTAGATCTTGCCAGCAATGCACCAATGCGTGAAAGGCTCTTGTGGGATCTGGTGCGTCTGTTCCGAGCCACCGGTGACCAAGGATCTTAGTATCTGCGACATTATGTGCTGGAGAAGAAAGTCGTTCTGCTGTTCCTGAGAAATAAGCCGTGGTTGGTATAGTTGCGGTAAGAATGCGCGGTCTACCGTGCAGAAAGATACAGAGGAAAGGTCTCGGATAGAGTCTTTGTGTCTGGATCGCTAGAAAGTGCGTGATCTTATGCACGGCATGTGATCCTAGGCCGCCATACGTGGCCGTCGCCATGTCGCCCTCATGACAGTGGCTTATATGCTAGGCTGGATAACCTTACTGGTGAAGTGGTGCTGATGTTTGCCTCAGGTGCAGACGACAGCTGCTCGTGCTATGAGCTGCAGACCACCTCAGGCTGCTGTAGCATAGCCCTCTCTACTGAGATGATCTAGGTGTTACCTTACTGATGGCACTCAAGCTCAGACATGTCCTAAGCTGCGCCTGGTGGTGATATCTGCTGGTCTCTGAGACATCCTCAATCGTGCATGACAGCACATCGCATGACATTATCATCTCTGCCGAATCTTCAGTATCGGTATGTGGAGGATCAAAATGGCGATTTGTACATGTATGCACTGAGACCTCAGTTCGACTCCGCCCTGTCGGCGGCCTCTCGTCAGCCACGCTCACCAGGCTGCTTTTCTGCATAGAGGGTTGGAAGTGTCAGATGATGTCACACGAGGGCGTGATGATTCCTCAGTGCTGTATTTCTAGCAGTACTCACGCTGTGCCAGATGAAAGTGCTGATCAAACATTATAGCCTTAGCCAAAGTGGACTAACATTCTACCGTATTGTGGCCGAACAACACAAAAATGCGAGACTATTCACCTACAGCACCATGTCAAAGCAAGGCGGAGAGATTTGAAGCATTTGCCGCTAAGGACCACGGTGCGTCGAAAAACAATCGATTTGGCTCCAAAATTTGCACATCTCCTTGCGTTCAATTTCGCACAGTGCCCTAGCTACGCGGACGGCGATATCCGATGCCCTTTGCCCCATATCCAGACACCCAAGTTAGCCGTCACCCATCCCATCGCAAACCGTGTCTCTTGGGGTGATTAGTCATTTCCGTCATCCAATGCTAACGCTACAAACTCCTGGGGTATATTCTTGCGCCATGTTAAAATAGTGGCGAGGTGATCGAAGCTTGCCGACCATTGCTTGCCTGTACGTGTGATTACGAATGCTCTGTCTTGAGGCTTCTATCCCAGGTAATCAATGAGAGACTGGGCATAGGAGCTGCTGAGGAAGGCGACAGTAGCAACAGCTCCAAAAGCGGCGCCAGTGGCACCAGTAGCCGCAGTACGTATGAAAGTGCGCAGAAGACGGCGCTCTCTCTTGGTCTGACGGGATGCTGGGTGAGCAATTGTAGCCTCTGCCTTCGACTTCTTCGCTGCCGACTGTGGAATGTTCTCTTCCGTGTTGTCCTCGATTTGGCAAGCTTTTCGCTTAGTGGCCCCTGGTGAAGTTATTGAGGAATTTGGTGCATTGGCGCCTTCCACCATCTGACGCGCTTGCTTGAGCATATCGGCAGGTGTCTTGGGAATGTCTGGGACAGCAATTGTGTTGTTTTCGACAATGTCCGTAATGTCGATCTTGCGCTTGGTCTTCGACGAGGATTTGTCTAATGACTGCTGCACATCCTGGACATTGGATCTACTTGCGGGAGCTGCTTGTGCATCCGACGCTGCTGAGCTAGGTACTAAGGTCTGATATGCCAGAAGGTCTGTTCCAAAGTTTGAAGCAGCCGTAGAGGTAGTGACCGGTCCTGGCGCTGTAGTACTGTTGTAGCCGAGAGGCGGGCCATAAGATGTAGGTGCTGACTGCATGACTGCAGGCAGATAGCTGCTCACGAAGGATCCGTAAGAGCCAGTAGGTTGCATATCCCAACGAGTGCTATTGTAATAGTCAGCTACCGGTTGCGCAAGTGGAGCTCCAAAACCGTAGTAGTCATACGTGTAAGGTGTCGAGCTCGTTGCGGAAGTGTATGTGGTAGTTGGTACAGTAGAAGCGGGATGTGAGCCACGAATTGGATCGTAGTGTGGCTTCGCATGCTCGTTCGACAATATATCGTGAATGCTGGATGTCTTGTTCACGTGCTGTGGAGACCGCTCAGTGCGGTACGCGTCTTCGGGTTGATAGTCGGCTGGTTCGTAGTCAGACTCTGGCTCTGCGTCGAAGTCACCGACCTCCTCAGCGATACTGTCAGACTGATTGTCGCCATCTTCGAGGCTATCATAGCCGCCGTACTCGATCTCATCGTCTTCATCCTCAGACTCGCCGTTGACATCAGCTTCGTCATGGGCCGTCTCACGATCTGGAGTGCCGTCTCGTTCGCTAAGTATCTGAGCAAGGCCAGTGTTGTAGTGCATCCTATAATTATCATCTGAATTATGCTCAGATGTAGCGTACGCCGGGCTGCTTTCTCTGTCTTGTACTTGCGAGAATGCTACAGCTTGGTCCTCGACATCTTCTGCCGCAGATTCGGGAACTATGGGCACAGACTCGGATAGTAGTGGCACTCTATCTTCGTCGTACGTCTCTGGGATGATGATCTCGTCGTTTCGGTGGGCCGCTGATGCAGCGGACATGACCATGGCATCGTCTTCCTCCTCGTCCTCCTCTCGGGACAGGTCGATCATGCTTGGACCCGCGGCAACATCCAAGTCGATGGGCGATTTCTGTGTGCCAAGCTTGTATTTCGGCTGCTCTGGAGTGGTCTTGGCTGATGAGAAGTGGTTGGCCCCATCGGGATCGGACTCGACCTCGCTATGGTAGTCCGAGATGTCATGCTCGGGAGAATCCGGGACTTGGAAACCACGATTCATTATCGGAGACTGATTTCGTGGTTGGTACGAGTAAAGTTGAACGTCGTTGCGTCTGAATGTGAGGGAAATGCCTTCGTGGGATTCTGAAAAGTCATCAGTGTCCAAATCGAGCTTATCAGAAGTTGTATCCGTTCCACCGGGACAGCACGTACCTTCAGCTCTAGTGACTTTATCACCGAGCTCGATCACGTCGCCCGAACGCAAATTGTAGTCCTTGCCTGCTAGAAGCTTTTTCCCATTCACTGCAGTGCCATGAAGACTCGAGCAATCTGTGATAGTGATCTGCTTATCGTGTTCCTGCCAGGCGGAATATCGCAGCTCTGCGTGGTCACGAGATACTACAGGGCAGTCGAACATGGCGTTATCGTGAGATACGTAGCGGTCCTTGAAACCAGATCTCGATGCACGACCAAGTTGCACGGTCTTACCGGGAGACAGATGGATGGTGCGGGTGTCGTTGGAGCGGTTGGAAGTGAGGATAATGGTCACACCTGTTGACACGCAGGCGTTAGTCCATAGAATGGTATGTTGTTGTCCCATACATACTGAATGGGTCCGTCTGCGGTCGAGCGGTCGTTGCTGACGAAGAGGCCATGTTTGCTGTAGAAGTGAAGAAGCGATGCATCCTATCACGCTTCAACCTTAGTTGAGCTATCCGAGCTTCTAGCTGTCGACGTCTTGAGTTGTCGTTGCTAGTGCAGGGGATATTGGTAGAAGCGGGCAGCATGAGCAGGGTGGGTCGAAAAGAGCGTCCGAATAAACGAAGTGTTCGAAGTACAAGTGAGTTGAGCACGAGGATGCGAGGGTGAGAAGTGTGAGAAGGAGAGGGAGGGAGGGCGTATAGGACGACCTGTGCCCCGCCTCACCACTTGACGCGAACCACTGCCTCTCCGTCGGTCGAGCTTTCTCCAGATTTTCACCGGTACTGGCGGATCGTTGTTGAGCAGAACTCGAAGAGCAATTCAGCACTTTGAGTGAGAGATAAACGCCGTTTTGTTAGGTAGAGAGAGTGTGTGTCAACAGATAGTTTGTTGTGATTAAAGAGGTCGAGGCTTCCTCCTTGATGATGATGATGATGGTTGTTGCCTTATCGCTCGCTTATCACAGCTTAGTGCGTGCAGTAGCGAAACTCAGATTCATGAGCTGCCTGAGGCATAGAGGTGGGTTGGATGGATATTCAAGCTCGAAAACTCACGATGAAATGCAGCTCGATGATATGACTAAATGCAAATGCGGCGTGACTCTTGACCGACACGAACGACTCAGAGCCTTTGCTTTACCCATGATCGACATGATCGATCAGCGGTGACCACACGCCCCAATACCGTCGATATGGACCACACGACGGAAGTGTTTAGCACCAAAGAGCAGGTGGTGGACAATGTGCCCAAGCGCATCAAGTCGCTGCAATTCGGTTTGCTCAGTCCGCCAGACGTGATCGCACAGTCGGTGGTCGCGATAAAAGACCGCAATCTATACGACATCTCCGACCGACCAGGCGCCGCTCGATCTATCACCAAAAATGGTCCGCTCGATCCAAAACTCGGCACATCTTCAAAGAGTGGCACATGTGGGACATGCGACAAAGGATTACAGCACTGTAACGGTCACTTTGGACATGTGAAGCTCGCGCTCCCATGCTTCCACTACGGCTACCTCAAGAGGATCATTGAAGCTCTGAACTGTGTCTGCAAGGACTGCAGCAGAGTACTGCTGCCAGACAAGGACAAAAGGAACTATCTCAAAGCGCTGAGGAAACCAGGATTGGACGGACTGAGAAAAGATGTTATCATCAAAAGAATTTCGGCAGAATGCAGAAAGGTCAAGGTCTGCCAGTACTGCTCGGCTTACAATGGACCGGTCAGGAAAGTCGCAGGACATCCGATCAAGATGTTCCACAACAAATACGCTATTTACACCAACTCCAATGCGAAGAGCAAGGTTAAGCCTGCCGATATGCAAGCTTTCGAGAAATCGTTCGAGGAAGCTAGTCGAGCAATACCGGATGTTGAGAGACATATGAGACGTGCTGTAGACGATCTCACACCCCTGAGAGTGCTCAACATCCTCAAGAAGATTCCCAATGCTGATGTCGAGCTGCTTGGTATGAACCCTCATCATGGCGGGCGACCAGAGCATATGATCTGGACACACATTCCCGCGCCACCAGTTGCCATCCGGCCCTCAGTGGCACAGGAGACTGCTAGTACCGAGGACGACATCACGAACAAGCTTGGTGACATCATCCAAATCAACAGCCTGATGGTTGCTGCGCTCTCCGCTGGCCAGGCACTAATGAAGGTTATGGAGCTATGGGAATTCCTTCAAGTCCAGATCGCCATGTACATCGATGGCAATCTTCCTGGTCTTGGTAGAGAGAGCGCGTATGGTAAGGCGATGCGTGGCTTTTGTCAGCGACTCAAGGGTAAGCAAGGTCGCTTTCGTGGTAATCTTTCCGGTAAACGTGTGGACTTCTCGGGACGAACAGTCATTTCACCTGATCCTAACTTGGCCATTGACGAGGTCGCCGTTCCGCAGCGAGTCGCTGTCAACATGACTTATCCAGAGAAGGTCACCAGACACAGTATGGAGAAGCTCAAACAATGCATTGAACGGGGCGACAAGGTTCACCCTGGGGCGAACTTCATTGTCAAAGGGCGTGACAAGAGAAGGATAGTGCTCAGAATGGTCAGGGAGAAAGGCGATCTGAAAAGAGTCGCGGATCAGCTTGAACTTGGCGACACAGTAGAGCGGCATCTCGAAGATGGCGACATAGTGCTTTTCAACAGACAGCCCTCGCTGCACAAACTTTCAATCTTATCACATAGAGCCAAGATCCGACCATGGAGGACGTTTCGGCTGAACGAATGCGTTTGCAATCCCTACAACGCCGACTTTGATGGAGATGAGATGAATTTGCACGTACCACAAACGGAGGAAGCGCGAACAGAAGCTATGGAATTGATGGGCGTGAAGCACAATCTTGCTACGCCGAAGAACGGAACTCCCATCATTGCGGCTATTCAGGACTTCATCACAGGGGCATACCTGATCAGCCAGAAAGATCTTTTCTTCAGCCGGAGACAATTCACACATGTTGTAAGCTTCATGTACAACGCCATGCAGGCCAAGGATCCCTATACTGGCAAAGAGTATCCTATCGTGATTCCGCCACCTGCGATCTGGAAGCCGCAAAGACTGTGGACCGGAAAACAGATATGGAATCTTTTAATGAAGCCGCACCCGGACTATCCTGTCAACGTCAATCTCGAAGCTAAACTGAAGCAGTTCGCGCCGCCCACAAGGCCTGGCGACAAAGACGATATGGTGGATTCGGACTCCTACCTCGTGATACGTAACAGCGAGACCATGTGCGGAGCGTTCGACAAAGCCACCATTGGTGACGGCAAAAAAAACAGCGTCTTCTATGTCATCATGAGAGATTTTGGAGCAGATTATGCCGCCGCTGCGATGACTAGACTAGCTAAATTGTCGGCTCGCTGGCTCGGCGAACGAGGGTTCTCGATTGGTATCAGCGATGTATACCCAGGCGATCGATTGAACGCAAGGAAACAGGAACTCATGGACGAGGCGTACCGGAAGTGTGACGAAATCATCGACAAATACAGAAAAGGCAAACTGGAGTGCGATGCTGGCTGCGACGAAGAGATGACCATGGAGAACCGAGTTTCGGGTATTCTGAGCAAAGTTCGTGCGCAAGCCGGTGACATCTGCTTCGCCGAACTGAGCAAGTTCAACGCACCTATGACTATGGCCAAATGCGGATCCAAAGGCAGCAATATCAATGTCTCACAAATGGTCGCTGCTGTAGGACAGCAAATTATTGGCGGCAAGCGTGTTTTGGAGGGCTTCCAGGATCGTACCCTACCACACTTTCCAAAGGCTAGTCGAGACCCGCTTGCCAAAGGTTTCGTCGCAGACAGTTTCTTTAGTGGACTGACGCCAACAGAGTTCATCTTTCACGCCATGTCTGGTAGAGAAGGTCTAGTCGATACTGCTGTGAAAACCGCGGAAACAGGTTACATGTCTCGTCGTCTGATGAAGAGCTTGGAGGACCTGAGTGCGCAATACGATCTGACAGTGCGAAACTCGGCTTCTGGCGTTGTGCAGATGAAATTTGGAGACGACGGACTGGACCCTGTGGACATGGAGGGAAGTGCCAAACCTGTGGCCTTCGAGCGAACGTGGATGCACGCCATTACCAGCACTTGGGATAACAACGAGCGCAGCTTGACGCAGATGGAAATCCTGGACCATGTTAACAAGACATTGGACCTTGAGCGGCGCAAACTTGGTCGAGTCAGCGAAGACGGTAAAACTCTTCCGTACGAATTGAACACCAAGGATGACAAACAGCTACGACTAGTCGACCAGTCTGAGTACAGTCGTACTTTCCTCAACGATGTCACAGACTTCATCATGGGCGAGGCATACAAGATGAGTAGCAGTCAAGCCAAGATGACAGGCAGCGAGGGCGTTTTCAAGATCTCACAGTCGGCACTTGACTGTTTCCTGCATCTGTGTACGAAAAAGTACGAGAAGTCGAAGGTCGAAGCCGGTCATGCCGTTGGAGCAGTCGGTGCACACTCCATTGGTGAGCCCGGAACGCAGATGACCTTGAAGACTTTCCATTTTGCTGGTGTTGCCGGTATGTCCATCACGCAAGGTGTTCCCCGCATCAAGGAGATCATCAACGCGAGCAAGGTCATCAGTACTCCAGTCATCACTTGTCATCTGGACTCACAGTACGTGGAGATGGCTGGTAGATTCGTCAAAGCACTCATTGAGAAGACCTACCTCGGAGATATCGTTGACTACATTGAAGATGTCTGGCACCAAAACGGTTGCTACTTGAACATGCGAGTCAATTGGCAGCAAATCGAGAATCTAGGACTTCAAATACATATGGAGAATCTGCTTGCGGCCATCGACCGAACCAAAGGTATGAAAGCCATGGGCGCATCAGCACGAGCAGCTGGCCATTCGCACATTCGCGTCCACATCGACATGCCGGACCCGGGCTCCAAGCCATCGCGTCGTGGTTTGCTAGCCAAGTTCAAGCCCGATAGCGATGGCTCTGAGGCAAACTTCATGCAGGTGCACCTGCTCAAGCGCAGACTGCCACACGTCGTCGTTGAGGGCTATCCAGACGCTCATCGTGCCATTATCAAGAAGGACGACAAGCCGGACGAAAGCGGCAAAGAGCCAATCTCCGTCCTTGTCGAGGGTTACGGCTTGAAGGCGTGCATGACTACAGAAGGTGTCAATGGTTACAGCACCAAATCCAACAACGTCATGGAAATGCGCGATGTCCTCGGTATCGAGGCTGCCCGAAAGACCATCATTGACGAAATCTCCTCAGTCATGGGTGGCATGGACATCGACCCTCGACACATGCAACTTCTCGCCGACGTCATGACCTACAAAGGTGAAGTATTGGGTATCACACGTTTCGGTCTCGCCAAGATGCGAGATTCTGTCCTTCAACTTGCATCGTTCGAGAAAACACCGGACCATCTCTTCGAAGCCGCAGCTAAGATGAAGAAAGATGACATTGAAGGCGTGTCGGAGTGCATTATCATGGGTCAGAGTATGAGCGTCGGTACTGGTGCTATGAAGGTCGTTCGGCCGCTGAACCTGCACGGTCTGGAGAATAATGTGGATAGTACGAACTTCAGGATGACTGCGAAGGATGAGCTTGGTTCGAGGAAGGAGCGACTTAAGCAGCGGAGAAGTCGGTTTGGTAAGACATTGACGAATGGACATGTTATGGAAGTTGACGTCGCTGCTTGATGGCGCTTGGGATGAGGTATCATGATCATGTAGCATAGCATAGCGACAGGCGTCAGAATTGGGTGGTGCTATATAAGGTAACTTGACCTGATACCCGTGGTACTAAGATGATCCTTAGCGTAATCTACGAATTCGTGCTCTGCCTGCTGATTCTTTGTCGCGTTATCGCGCTCTCGGTCGCACTTCAGGCGGCGACGTACACGTAGCCTGCCTGGCGCTGATCCGATTTGATGCGCCATCACCTCATCGAGCGTTAGAGAAGTCAATGGTACTCGGCAAAGCACCAAGCTTGGATCACTATCGTCCTTCTGTGTGCTCTTCTTTCTTCCACCTGTCGGAACGTCGTCAATCGACCCGGTCCGAGCTCTTCCATTCGTTCACTCAGGGACTGTTCCACCCTGCTCCCTCGAGTCAATAACCAGCCCACCCTTCATCAGCCTGAACTCAAACCCGACAGCATTACACTCATGCAACCTGCTCAACGTCTTCTCTTCCACGGCCCACTCATTGACAAAACACTCGAATTTCTCATAAGCATTGGCCTTGCGTCGCTGTTCTTCTTCACGTCTCGCTTTCTCTAAAGTCGTGCCGATCGGCAGCTTACGTGCTGCCACCCTCTGTACCACCAGCCGAAGCGTGGGAAACGTCTGCCATGGCGGCGGTAGAGGAATTCGGAATGATCGTGGGGAGATTTCGAAACCGGTCGTGTTCTTTTTGGCTTGGGCTGTGCGGGTCGTGAAGATTATGGGAGCGTGTAGAGTCTGAGAGGCGTTCTTGAGTGCGGTGGCAAGCTGGTTGTAGCTTGCTGGTGGAGGAGGATGAGGTGTTTTTGATGAGCTGGGCATGGACGCTGGCAGTGCAGCGTCTTCGGCGTCGGAGCGGGTTTGCCAGTAGAAGGAGGAGGCGGAGTCTAGGGCGATGAAGGCGATTGCTCTGTCGAAGGAGGGATGTTTTGTGGCGTCGAAGAGGTAGGTCTGGAAGGAGTTGATGGTGGATATTGTGGAGGCCATTGATTGCGGACGGAAGATGTGGATGTGCTTCAAAGCAAGGCTTATGGCTTCATTGGCGTCTTTTTGGAGAGAATCGGCATTACAGTGGAGGCTCGCGACTGCCTTTATCTGCTGTGCTAGATGCTGTGCTGAAAAGCGTTGTTCGGCGTCGATTATCAGGACGCATGCCTGTCGACCACCAAGCCAAGTGGGGAGTACGGCGAGTGCGGTGAGATGATAGATGAGCCGAGTCGTAGCACTGCCAGCATGAAATGACATGAGCTCTACGATTGGTGATGATGTTGTAGGAGTTCTGCCAGACGATATTCGAGCTTCGTTGAACGCTTGGAGGAGAGCATCCAAAGATGGCAGATTGAAGCAGGATGGCTTCTCAGTCTCGTGAAGGCGTAGGGTCGTCAGTATCTACATTTAATCAGCAGTCGTGCATACATAGATGTGATGGTTGCGCTGACATGGCGAGCTCGTACCTCATCCAGAGTCACTTCTTCGACTTCAGCCAGCAACTTTCTTCCCAGATCTTCCGCACTCATCCCGGACTATCATCATCACAATCCGTCGGCGAACTTGGATTTCAATATAGACCGCGTCTCAATCGATGACACCGACTCGCTGATGGAAGGTGAGACAAAAAAGTGAAGGAGATGGCACCTCTAGTCGAAGCTTTCCCAGCATCAAAACTCGAGCGCCGCATCAAACGCCTACCTTCTGGCAAGTCGCGGAAACCGGCAGTTAGCGATTTGAAGGACTGCGATCTCAAAGAACTGCTACAATACAGTTGTAATCTCAATGGTCCAGCGAAAGATCCAACAAGTAAAGTGGTGTGCGAGCCCGTCCTAAGGTTATTTCGGCAGTAAGTCAACAACTTCCTCGAGGAATTGATTTCCCGGCCGATTTGTGTAGGAGATGTCTTGATGCTGATGCGACGCAGATGCGCAAATGGTATGACAGTTGAGACGACCGCTTGGGAAGGGAGGCTCGACAAGTGAGAAAATGTGGTGCAAGTTTCAAGACGTGTCGGACTCCCCGCTCCACCATCGGAGGGACAGGAAACAGTTCAGATGATGCTATATAGGCCTCTGTTCCTCGCGAGTACAATCTTGACTCGGTTCCCGATTGATAATCTAATCGCTCTATCGAGGACAAGCTCCACCAACGCCACGCTAGAGCCCAACACCCAAAACCATGCTCTGCTATGCTACACGTACGAAGATTTCTCGACCCTTGCTTCTGGTTAGACCTATCCTCTCACCACTTTCCTCGTACCATGACTCCTATTGTGGATCATGTTATGGTTGACTACGACACCATCCGGCATACCAAGGTCAACATCATCCTTTCCAGTGTGCCCGGCCTCCTGTGTAACCATAGTCGTAGCATCATCAGCCCCTCCAAGATCCTTCAGCACGTCTGCGAACGTGTCTTCGTGTATTCTCGTCCTCTTCTGTGGCTTGGGGCCCTCTCGAACTTTGCCTTCACCACTTAGCACACTACTTCGCCTCTTCTCCGCTTTAATAGCGCCAGTCTTTGCTGCTGCCGCGAGTTTTCTCAGGGCTTGTTCTGCAAGCATGCCCTCCTCTGTTGCCTTCTCACGCATCTTCCTCGCGTCCTTTTCACGTTCTGGATAGACTGGTGTCTGCTTCCAGGCATGTTGCGGCGGTAGCGCAGGGAAATGAGGAGGCACATACGTTGGGTGGTGCCGAGGTATCAAAGGTTGAAGCAATTTTGAGAAGTCAGGAGCTGAAGACGGCGCATTGTCTGGTTCGGCTATTTGTGGACATGAGATATCTTCCGGTAGATTCAAGTCGAGTTGTGACTTTAGCAGAGATGCTGTGTAAGTGTTGGGTTGTGCTGCGAGCGCGGCAGCGAAGTCGAGTGCTGTTGGTTGTGTTCTTCGTCCATCGAGCATTGATATTCTGGCCTCCTTGAGAAAGTGTAGCATGTACTCCTCCACATGTGACCTAAACATCTCCAGTGCCGACGGCTTTACGCTGTCGAAGCCTGCCAACACCAGCGCGGCACTTATGCTCTTCAAGAGCTGGCCCTGAGCGAAGACTGGATCTTGCGGCGCCGGCTCCACGCCTATCGGCCTCTTCTGCACATGCTTCAATACATGATGCACTTTCTGCCTCTTCAAGGGCATGTGCTCGTTCTCTGGCGTCGACGAAAGTGGTCGCTTGACGCCGGCTTGAGGTGGTGATGATTGTTCAGGCGCCATCGTGTCCAGACCGCGCCTCTGGCAGAGACCTTATCGCGTGGAATGGCTTATCATTCTTGGTAAATGGAAAATGGGCAGATAGTCTTCACTGCAGTGCGGTAATGTCAAGTGAAGGTTGGTGCACGTCGCAACGTGCCCGATTGGGGTTCCATGTGACGACAAGCTCAAGGTTGTTCACAATAATGCCCCACACACACTCATGTCGACACAACCACGACGAATCTTCATTTTCCACGATCTTGCATATGCCCTCAAAGTCGTATCTCGGACGCGAAGTGATGTTACGATAGCATCTCACAATGAGCGCAATCGAAGCGCTGTACATCTTTGACGAGCACAAGTACGTAAGTGATTCAAGTGCTCGACGACTATCACATGCATGTACTAAATTACTATGAAGCAACCTTCTATTCAACCACGTCTATACCGGTAGACCACCTGCACCAGCAACTCTGCTACCACTATACCTCCAGCATGCCACGCCACGACCCAGTGTCGTCTACATTACCTCGACCAGTCCGCCAACGATCCTCTTCTCAGTGATCCAAGACAACCTTCTATTCTTGTCGCCATCCTCAAACGATGTCGAACCGCTACTCGTGCTCGAGTTTCTGCATCGGGTCGCCGACGCTCTCGAAGACTTTCTCAGCAGTCCCTTACTCGCGACTAAGATCTCAAGCAACTATGACATCGTTGCACAAATTGCGGCTGAAATGGCCGACTCAGGCATTATCTGTCAAGGAGAATCAAATGCGCTAAGAGATGTGGTTGAAACTGGGCCTGGCGTGTTGAATAACTTGCTGGGCAAGATTGGTGTTCCTGGATCAAGTCCAGCACTTCAAGCACAAGGATCACTGGGACTATCGAGGACGAACTTGGCGCCCTCGCAGGCAAATCTAGGGCCTGCTATACCTTGGAGACGCAGCAATGTGCGGCACACGAGCAATGAGATGTATGTTGACATCGTAGAGTCACTCGCGGTCACGCTTGCGCCTTCGGGCAGACCTCTTGCGGCTTTTGCACATGGAAGCATAGCATTCACGGCCAAGGTCAGTGGTGTGCCAGACTTGATGCTTAGTCTTTCGACCGGAGGCAAAGGTGCAGGCATGGGAAACCGAGGCGATCAGCTGCGGACCGTAATGGAGCGGGTAGTATTTCACCCTTGTGTCAGACTGAGCACGTGGAAGAAAGAAGGGGTATTGTCCTTCGTGCCCCCGGATGGCAGATTCGCTCTATGTGGCTACGAGACGGATTTGCTCGGTCCAGAAGTGAATCTCACTACAACGAAGTCAGCTTCAAACAACCTCAACCTGCCCGTCAACATTGAAGTCACAACAGGGCTAGGACCATCAGGCACAGAATTCGAAGTGCGAGCACGACCTGACCCGAACAATCGCTCTGCTGCGGCAGCGTCTTTACAATCAAATCTCAGCACTGGCATGGGCACCGGGAGACCAGGATCATGGAAGCCGGCGCCATCAGGCGACTCGAAAGCACCCGCACTCGAAGACCTGACTATACACATACCCATACCATCGACTGTTAGAAATGTTAGTGAGATACGGCCTTCCAAGGGTGAGGCGAACTGGAATCCGGCAGACTGTAGTGTGGAGTGGAGAATACCACCTCGCGACTTCGGGCCAAGCGGTGCAGTACTGCGTTGCACAGTACAAGGCCCGCTGTCTGATGAGGACGCAGATCTTGGCGGCGTTTCAGCAAATGGCATGACGAGCACGACTTATGATTATGATGAAGATGTGCCCTCTGCGATCGAGTCTCGCGGAAAAGCATCAAGAGAGAACGGGGCTGGCTCTCACGCAAATGTGAGCAAGAGTAGAGAGCTCATGCCCACATGTGTTACTCTGAGCTTCAGCGTGAAGGGCTGGTTAGCAAGCGGACTCAAGGTAGAGAGTCTGGTGCTCGATACGAAGAAGAGCCGTGGGCTCGGAGCAGAAGTGAAGCCGTATAAGGGTGTGAAGTATCTTACCGTCAGCCGGCAAGGCGTAGAGTTGAGATGCTAGGAGTTGTTGCTACAGAGTGTGCAATGTCTCATAAGAATCCTCGCTCAATTGAACTTGACTTTTGCATTGTCAAGCAGTAGCAGGAAGCTAGCTGACATATCCCACCTTCCATTTAGACAGATCTGAAGAGATATCGGCTGCTGCTGTTGAGCTTTCTGTTCGGACTTCAAAGCTGCGAGCGCTGCGTTTCGTCCTGGTTATGGTATATATACAGCCGACTCTCGATTGATTCTTGTCCTTCAAAACCACGAATGTCGCTTCCCGCTCCATTCACTGCCACGTTGCGCCTTGCCCTCTCCTTCCTTGCGCTTCAACCTCATCATCCTCGATCTCCACTCCTTAAGCCGACGGAATCTGGCCCAAAGCTTCTGCTCTCTGGTCCTCAAGTTTGGCGTAGAACAAATCGCGGCGGCGGACCGACGGAACATGGAAACCTGGCAGAAGTTAGTACCTCTCGTCGTAACGGTGTCCGTGATGGCTCATTTTCGCGATTTTCGTCATCGTCGTGGTGTTCGACCGGGGCGTTTTCTCCTCGGGGGGTCGTTGGCTGCTTACGTACCGTACCACCAGAAGTATCCGCTCGCGGTGCCGAGACCTGTGGTGTGATTGTCAGCGTCTGAGTCTTCGTCTAGTGTGTTTTGTTGATGTGGTGAATGAAGGCATTGGGGTGGTGGGCGGTGTCCTCGTGCGTACCGAATGCGACGGAAAGATCGAGGACCAGGCCTCTTCGGAGCATCTGCCAGGAGTCAGTGACGGACCTGGCGGGAGTACGGTATACAGAAGGTCATACGCCGGTGATTGGTTTGATAGGCATGGTTTCAATGTCTTGGTAGTGTGTGTTTCGTGGTTGTCGTGTGCTGTGGGCGAGCTACGAGCTTTGGTGATGAGGTCGATGCTGTCGATGCTGATTCAGATGCCGCCAAGCTCGGAAGAAGCCGGCTGATTGAGAGGTGTATCCACTTGAGACTGCTTCCTTTATTTACACATCTCTTACCTTCGCGATGCAGTCCGCTTCCTTGCAATTTCAGTGTTTTTCACAAAATCAGGCCGATCTCATCCGAAGTATGGAGCACGCAAGCACGGGGGCATGAGTTGCAATCATGAGTTCTACACAAACGGACTTCACGCTTTTGGCGCACATATATGATGGCTTGATGCATGATATCTCGATGTATCCACTTATTTTTGTGAACACAGGCATTGTATAGTCATGACGTTCTATACCTCGTTTTAGGCACGCTAGATGCATATGCAAGTCTTTGAACAGGCATTTTCAGAGAATCTCCGGCGTATGAGACACTGCAACACACATGCTTCTAGGCAGAACGATAAGTCACTTGTGCCGAGAAGAGTCGCCTTTAACCATCCTTATCAAACTTTTAACAGAATGACATGAGGTCTACGATTCCCGCACCGGATTATAGACGCCAAATGGCAAGACAGCTTCTTGTGACGCCTGGTCTCTTCCATGTCGCAGTACCTGACACGTCAATCATGGAAAGTCGAGGCATCTTTGACACGCCGTGTGTATGACAAGACGGAGCGCGACCAGGATCTCTCGACGAGTGAATGACAATCGTCGTCGCAAATTTCGACTCCAGCAGCAGCATCTTCGTCATCCATTCGAACGTGCTCTTTCAAATTCTTCGATGAGTCGTACACGAGAGTATCGACGCTAAATGCCGCTTGCGCACAAGAAATGTGAGATCCCAACACCGCTAAGATCTCTGGGTATCCAAAGCGTTGCATTATACAGTGATCGTTGCTGCGCCGTCCTTCTGTCCTGCCCGCTAGGCACCTGCTCACCTGTTCATTATATCCCCAAATCATGGTCGTCATGCGAGATGTTCCTAGACGAGTAGCTCAGCTGTATCGTCCTTCTCCTTTTTGCGCCGGCCGTTGCGTTCGTGCACGGGATCGTGCTCCCCTATGAGCAGATCGCGCCAAATTTGCGACTGTTCAGTGGCTGTGGGAAAATGCCAGCATTAATGAGTTCAAAAGCGTCCCACTCAGGCGCGTGACCACCTTCGGTCTTGAAATTCCAGAAAAACCAGCCTTGTGTATATCGCTCGTATGTTTCCATCTGTCCCTCAATGTAGCCACGCATGTCGTTCCTGAAAGTTTCATCCCAAGTTCCAATCTTGTTGATGTTTTTGCAGGAGCCGACATACCAGGATCCGGGGAACGTTCCGTCGTAGCGAGCGCCAGTACCATAGCCGTTCAGCCACTTGGCGCAATCGGTCATGGCACCCGACCATTCTCCAACGAATGTCCACTTGTCACTGCCGCTGAACGCATTGACACTATTGCAGATGTACTGTCTGTGCTGCCAAGGCTTCATCGAGACAAGCTCAGGCGTGAAGGCCTGGTACTGATGGTGGTCAATGGCGACATTCTGGCAGCCATTGTCCGATGGTGTGAGCATGCCGTTGTAATAGTTGGTATTCTGGAACCCATCCTGGAAGACTACGACTCGTGATTGGCTCGACAGCCGTTGCTGGCCAAATCCATCGCGAGTGAATTGCTTGACGATATTCATATCCATCTCTGATGTGAGTGGTTCGTTCAACAGCTCGATACCCATGATGACATCGTCATACTTTGCTGCTCCATACTTGTTCTGGATGATCCGCAGCACCTTTAGTGTCTTTGCTACAGTGTTTCCAGTCGTCCATTGCGGCTTGTTGCACTTCCGGCCGCTGTTGTCAAAGCAATTCTGCGATCCTGGTGCTCCGTGGAGATCAATCATGACCTTGAGCCCAACAGATCTGGCCCAATCGATTGCAGCGTCAATGAAGGGTGCCGCGCCTTTTGCGTATGGAGTACCTTCGTTGTCGTACGCCCAGAACCCGATCGGAATACGGACAGCATTGAAGCCACTGTCTGCAATCTTCTTGAAGTCATGCCACGTCACCCAAGTCTCCCAGTGCTTCTGCAGGACCTGTTCCCGCGCCTGACGTGCTCCTAGCGATTTTCCTAAGGTGTATTCATCGATTATGCCTCTCGATTTGTCGAATCGCTGGAAGATCGATGGTGTTATGTATGCTTCTAATACGAGCCAGCCGCCAATGTTCACGCCTCGGATCTTCTCCTTCCCCCAATTAAAGCCACTGGCACTTCGATGTTTATGGCTCCTAGACTGTGTGAGTGCCGTCCAATAGTGTTGATTCGAACATCACTTACGGGGCAGCACAAGCGAGTACAGCGCAGAGCGCAACCACGAGGCTCTTGAACAGCATGTTGATGCTAATTAGAGTGAAATGAGCTGCACACCAGGACGTAATTTCAGATGAAGATCGAAGCAATACGAGGAGAGGTGAGAGAGCTGCTTCCTCTTCGCAGACGCGGCTCAATCAGCAGAACAACGGAAGTCACAGCTGAAACGGCAGGCCGAGTTTGCTTTGCTGATGGAATGAGCGAATCGAGGAATGCTGGGGTGCTTTCCCATAATCTGCTTCGGGTAGAAGGTGGTGAAAAGCGAGCCCGGCACGCAATAGTCAAAAATGGATGCTATAGGACAAGGATGCCACGCATTCACTAGTTGAGGTCCTGCTCGACTCGAATGCGTTGATGACACAGGAAATAGGGAGGAGGAGGGAGGGATGGCTAGCACAACTGGCTATAAGCACGACCTCTTATTAGCATATGATTCCTCGCGCCAATCGTGCCAGAGTTTGACATTGGCCATGCTCACTGATGTGATGTGGGTCATTTTGTTGTAGTCAGAGTCAGCATTCTCGTCTCACAGCACAAAAGCTTGCTTTGCAGACAAACTTGGAGCCCTGTTGCTAAGTATGATCGGCACCCGGCTGGGGCTGACCTGGCTTCCTCACCAATCACCCGGCTGTGCCTGAAAACTTCCCGCATCGCGACACTTCCCCTTGGAGCTAGACTGGGCTAATCCCTCGAGTTCATCCGTATTCTTGTAACTCGTGTCATGTGGTTGGAGTCGATGTCGCTATGCTTTATCACCGTCAACAAGCTCCCTTGCAGAGCCTGTTGAATCGACCCAAAGAAACCGATAACTCCCTCTTCACACTCGTGCTTGTCCACCTCAGTGTATGCGGTGCGCAGCAGCAACGTGGAGTCCGACGCGAAGTCACAGCATAGGCTGTAGCATGTCGACATGCACGCCCCCCACGAGTCGAGAACAACCTTGAACTCGGCATTTTTGGTGAAACAACAGCGCTGCGCTCGGGGCATGGCATCACTTTCCTCAAGCGCCTCTCATCCATCCACCGCCTCCTACCCCCTCTGCCGGGCCATCCGCTTCGCTCGCAACGTTCGCGCTCAATCTTCGATGCGAGCGTCAAATCGCCCATGTCTCGAGAGCGGCCAATCGAGCTTCTCCGCCCTTTTATTGATGGGCAGCAAGCCATATTTGCAGACGCGCACGATCGGAAGATGCAGGTGGTGCATGCGACTACCTACCAGGTAATTCTTAGTCTGCTCCGGAACCTACACGTGGTTCTACCTGTTCGCATGGCGCCTGCGCAAATACGCAGAAAATGGGTTTTCGCGGGGTCCCGTGACCTCATATGTCAACTCGTGGTGGTTTCCTCCGAGTCGTCCAACACGGCAATCGACGTAGACAGCTCAACAGGCCGACGGGTGCTAGCAGGCGCTCGTGCTCTGCCATGCCATTCTTTTCCGCTTCGTACACATTCTGCATGCAACCCGTATAGGCATGCACACTCTGTGCTACAGTGGTATTCAGCATCTCCGCTTGAGCTCAGGTTTTTAGCCGCCGGTAGAAACGCTAAATCTACACTCTCCGCGAGTCCCCTTTATGCTTACTTTAGCAGGCGCAATGAATGCGTCAAAGCCGAGCCGCCAAATTCAAAACAAAAAGTCTACACGACTCACGAAGCATTTCACTGGAAGAGTCGGCACCATCAAACCAGCTTCAACGCGGTATTACTACTGCACGTCCCAGCCACAGCATCGCGGGTGCTATGCTACGTCGGGGAAAAGCCAACAAACCAACGTGCAACGAGAACAAGTTTGACGATATTGTACATGCTTTTGCAGCTACCTCGGATCATCTAGTCATTGATCATGCGGACTCTCTCCGCTTCGTGCGAGGAAAACGCCTACGCTATGCATGTAACATGAACCTTCGCTATGCCACTTGCGATCTCCAATAGCAATCACACAACGGCCACAACCATTTCCTGGTTCCCTTGCGCCGACCTCACATGATGTCCTGAATGCTCTGCTTGTCGATGCAACTCTGCTGCTCTGAGCCGCGGTATACACGGAAGTAGTTGTCCGTGTACTCGGAAGCGTTCATGGCCTTCAAGAAATCTTCGTCGTGCGTGATGACGATCAGCTGGAAGTTCCGTTGCGCACGGCGCAGGGCGATTATCTCCGACAAGCTGCGTGCCAGTGCCATTACGTTGTCTCGGTCGAGGTTGGTAGTCGGCTCGTCCAATGCGATCATACCACAGTTGACACCAAAGCAGTCGGCCAGTGCCAGGCGGATGATAATGGACGCTAGGACTTTTTGGCCTGCCGAGCATCGGCCACGCATGTCCATTTCCGTCTCCTGCTTGACCATACACACACGATAGGCATAGTTCCTGTTTGCCCTCACCGTCTCGGTCTCACTTCGAATCAAAATGGTGTCGACATCGGTGCCCTGGTATGTCTTGCTCCAAAGATCCCTGATAATGTCATTGATGGCGTCCATCTTCAGAGAGTGGTACTTCATGATGGCCTTGTCTAGCGCCCCGGCGTAGATGCCCAGGTCGTTGATGGCAGCCTTCGTGGTCTCGACTTTGATGTGCGCTTCCCGGTATTTTCTGCCTGCGTTCGCGTAGTCGGTTGCCCAATCCTGGTCCAGCTGTCTGAGATTGTCGTGCACGGAAGTTAGCTGTCCAGTTACAGTGGCCTGCTTTGATGCCGCCTCATTGCGTCGCGACTGCCATCGAGCAGCTTCGCGTTCATACTTCTCTTTGTCTGCTTCCACATTCGTGCGCTCAAGGTCTTTGATTTCCTCTTCAAGGTCGTCAAGCGCCTTCAGATCGCGTCGGAAGCGCTGATTATTGATGATGCTGTGCTTCGTCTCGTCCGTATCACGAAGCCTCTCGTCTAGCATCTTGACCTCTTTCACGGTCGCGTCCGACTCCTCCTTGATACGAGCAACCGCAGCTTTTGCATCGTCCACTTCACGGCGGCTGCGCTTCAGTCTCTCGTGTCCGCCTCGATCGTGATACGCTCGTATCTCCTCTTCAGCCATTTTCAGCTTCTCAACACTGTTGCTGAGCTTACTGGCCTTGTCTTGCAGATCTCGGTCCTGGTCTCCGCGTCGTCGAGTAATCTCGTCGTACTTGGTTTGTTCCGTCGATTGTTTGGCACTGATCTCACGCAGTTCAGACTCGAGATTAGTAAGGTTGTTGCGCTGTTCTACGATGAGATCTTTGTACTCGCCCTCTTGTGCTTGCAGCGATCCCATTTGTTGCAGCTGATATTCGGCGTCTCTAAGCTTACCCTTGAGATTGCTGATCTGAAGCTCCAAGCTGGAAATTCGTGTCTCCGTTCTGTTGTGGCTATTGGTCGCTTCAGCGTGATGTGACCTCGCCGCTTTCGCTTCCTCGTTCGCTTGCTTTATATCAGCCTGGATAGCTTCAATGCCACGGGATAGTCCAGCTTGCTTCTGCTTGGCGCTGAGCTCCTTGATCTGTGCCTCAAAATTGGAGATCTCGGTGAAGTACTTGATGACTGACTGCACCGTCCTTGAGAGCGCATCAATATCACTCTTTGATGCCTTTCTTGCATCGACCGCAAGATCCTGTGCCTCCAGGCGCTTTACCAGCTCGTCGCGATCTGCCTCAAGCCGGGCCACTTCTGAACGGAGAGCTGGTATTGTCTTGTGTTTGTTTTTGTCCCAGTTCTCGTAGTCCGAACTGAGGGCTTTGGCCCGCATGATAAGATCTTCACACTGTTGCAGCGCGGTCTCGACGTCATCTTTCGGCTTGCGCTTCGCGATGATATCCTCGATGTTCTTTATCATCGCCTGTTGATCCTGCTGTGCATGCTTGCCCTCGAACCCACGTTTGCAGGTTCTGCACATATTGTGCTCCTTCGCAGTTTTTATAACCTGTTGAAGGTAATCTTGAAGCGCTTGAAATTGTCCCTGATCAGCCTGATAACCATCGCGCTCTTGCTCCAGTGCGCTGACCTCCTCGCGATATCCGTCAGGAGTACAGCCAAGCAGCGCGTATATCTTATCTTCTGCAGACTTCTGCTCTTGCTCAGCGCTCTTGACCGCCACTTTGCGCTCCCGAAGTTTGGAGTTCAAAAATTGCAGCTCTTGGTCAGTTCCGTTTCGCTGTCGTTCCGCTTCAGCCAGTTGAGCAGCGCGTTCGTTGACGACTCGCTGATAGTCGTGCTCGAGTGTGGCTGTCTTCCAGCCGGGACCAAGCTCTTTGCCAATTTTGTCGCCATGAGCGTTCTGCATCGTGGTCAAACCATGCTGTCTATCGCCGAGTTCTTTTCTCACAAAGTCCAGCTGCGCTGAGTCGCCTGCATGACGAGCGGCTTCTGCGTATTCGGTATCAAGCTTATCTTTGTGCTCTTCGAGACGTCGAATATCTGCATCTGCTGTTTCTATCATGGACTTCCATGCCGAGGTATTGAGGTCAGACTTTGCACTACTCAGCTGATTCTGGAGGCCTTGTAGTTGTGATTCAAGTGTTGCCTTTCCACCCTCGTCGACAAAAAGCTTATTCTGCTCTGCTTGCAAAGCTCTGACTTTGTTGTCATAGTTGGCCATGGTCTGTTTGGCCATTGTTTTCGCCTGGGTTTTAGCAGACTTTGTCTCGTTGAGCGCAGTCAATTTATGCTGTTGCTCTGTGAGCTCTTCCTGCGCCTCTGCCCGAGCACGCTCGAAGTTCGCCTGCTGGTCGCGATCCAGTCTCGATATATGGTCCATGAAAGCCTTTACTTGAGCATCATCAATCTCAAAATCGTATCCACGAATGTCGTAGCTTCTAGCCGTCTCCTGTACTAAGCGCTTACGTTGCTGGATTTGGCGATCAAAGCTCTCCTTCTGCGCCTCGTAGGAACCTGTTTCGCGCTCCTTGCTACTGAGTTGACCGCGCGCGTCTTCCAGATCTGCTTGGAGCTGGCGATAATCGTTCTTCTGCTTAGTCAATTCGACTTGATAAGTTTGGACACGCTCTTCGTGTTCATCGAGCGACTGCTGCAGCTCCTCGTCTGTGCCATCGAGCAGCTCGAGGAGTGTTTCTCGTAGATCTTTGACCGACTCGGCCTTGGTATCACGGGCAATGCGTTTGCCGTTGAGTATACCCACCGTGTCCCTGGCAGTGCCGGCCTTTTCCCAGATCTCTTCAGCTTTTTCATGCGCTTCACGCCATTGATTACCAAAGTCGTCTTTCTGTGCCTCAAGAGCAATGACCTGCTCGGTCAGTCTAGCCTTGTTTGCCTTCAGCTTCTTCGCCTTCTCAGAATTACTTCTGGCTGCACCCTCGGCTTCTTCTAAAACTCTGAGCTCAACCCGATGGTGCTTTTGCATAATCTTGATGTTTTCAATGGCCTTGGTGTACTTCAAAGCTTCGAAAATCTTATCGAATTTCTCCTTCAGCACCTTGGGCTCAGACATTGGCCACAGTGAGTCCTCCTGATGACAGAATATGACATCTTCGAGGATCGCTTTCGAAACACCGAGAACTCGCGGCATCATGGTATTCATCTCATACACTCGCGAGCTTAGAGTGTTCCTTTCGCCGTCTTTCGTCATCCTAATGCTGCCTTCCAAAGATTTCACGGTCCGGGCGTTCTTCTTGACAGTGAGCTGCATGTTCCGTGTGCATATCATTCGTACACCCTCTACAGAGGTGAAAGAGACCTTCACCTGTGCAAGAACTTCCTTTTCGTTAGCCAGACTCGGATCATGTATGAACGAGGCACCTCTCGCAGCATTCGGCGGCAACTCGCCGGTCGTGACATATTTCAAACACTCGATTATGGTAGTCTTGCCCGACCCATTCATACCGACAATGAGGGTCAGTGGCGCCTGAAACTGTATGCTCATCGGTATCCTCTGGTCGAAGGACCGGATCCCGAGGATTTGCAGCTTATCAATCTTCGACATGGTGATGGTTTTCTGTCAGTGGCGATAATGGAAACAGGGTTCGAGTTGATGGGAGAGGGGCAGAGGTCAGGCCAACCTGCCGTTGTCTAGAAGTGGATGAAAACTTTGCTCGTCATCTCTACAGACCCGTGAATGTCTTGGTTCGCAACACATGAGGTGTTGAAAGTGCGCCTAGAAGAAGTGCACACTCAGACGCGCCGCTGCCTGGAGCAAACGCGCCAATACACGTGCACGTAGTCACGTGATAAGCTACCGCTATCCGTCAGCCATTAAGCAGTCAATGCAGCGACTCTGCTTGTGTGAGCACAGGTAGCACTAGCACTGGAATAACGTCAAAACGAAGATGCAACATGCACTTCCCAACGATATCCAAATGCTATTTCTGAGTCTCCATGGGAACAACTTCCGCATTGTTGCATGTTCTATCCACCGCCTTGTCTGCCAGCCATTTTTCCCTCTACTCGCAATGATCGTCGATGATGGAGCATAGAGCGACGAGAATACAGAGCGTCGCAGCGTCTTGCTCATATGTCGGATGGCATTATGGTTAATGTGCTGCCTTGTGAGCCTTGCTACAGACACGCTGCCTCAACTGCTTCCAAGAGCCTGCGCCCGTGGACCAGGGTTTACGGTTATAGTTGCCGCAGCCCATGGCCGCCACCCTCGTCAGAACCCACTTGATGGTCCGAAGTTCTTGCGCTCCGGCAAGCGTGGTTCACACTCCGTCTCGTGGGATTGAAGGTTCGAAACATTCGTGACCGCATCTCGAGGCGTCGAGGTACAAAACAAGAGAGACGGTAGTCTCGATGTTTCGTCGTACATTGTTATTGTTATCCTCCTGGCGTTCATTGCATCTCTCTCTGCGGCAGCCCACGACTTGAGGCAGGCATCGTCATCGACATTGCAGAAGCCGGTGCTGCACCTTCGCTGCGGTCGCATGTCGCTGTGCGGTGGAGAATCCTCGCGAGAACGGCCTGCTGCGGTGCATTGCCCCGAGTCCCCTGTCAGAAGGACCTCACACCAGCCGCAACACAGATCGCGATCGAAGCCAAGGCGACACTAATAGCCCTCCCTAGGCCGAGCACTGGTGCTGAATGTCGCTATACCCTGGGCAAGATAATGTGGGCGTCCACAATATGGCGGCGGGTGCCGCAGAAATGGCCATGTTGGGTTCGGATCCGAGCATGATGAATGGCCTCGATATCGACATGAATTTGCCGATGGATGTGGACTTTGACTTGACCGGATCCGCAGACCAATCGTTCACACCTCTTGGCCAGCAGCAGCCAAACGGTGGGGCGAGTGCACAATCGCAGGACCACTCGCTTACTGTCAGCAACGGCAGTGGTGGCTACAATGCGCGACAGCAGCAGCAAGAGGAGGTCGGGCCTGGCGCCGGTCCATTGCCCACGGGCTTTGGCATTCCACCACAGAGCAACAGCAGCACGCTCACCGAGTTCACGAAGCGCCGAAATTGGTCGCAGCGGATCATAGAAGAGCTCAAGGACTTTCTACATATTCTCACTCCCGACGGCCGAATATTATACGTCTCGCCCTCGTGTAAAGCGATTACTGGGTACGAACCGCACACCCTGATCGGGAAGTTCATAGGAGAGTACGTGCATCCGGACGATAGTGGAATCTTCATGCGAGAGTTCAACGAGAGCATAGCAAGTGGAAACGCCTTGCGCTTCTTCTACCGGTTCAAGAAAGACGATGGCACATATATGATCTTCGAATGCGATGGCCATCCACATATATCCCCAGAGCCGCCAGGCGCGACAAGCTTTGGACAGACTCCTGCAGGTCAAACACTACCAGTTGCTGGACTGTGTAGAGGCTTCTTCATGATGGCGCGACCATACCCCACGAAGAATGCTGCTCTGCTTGACTCCTTCCTTGAACACAAGATCGAGAATGAGCGATTAATGAAGCGCATCGAAGAACTTAAGCGCGAGGAAATGGAGGAGAATGCAGAGCAGGATAGATTGTACCGGGAACAGGCCACTTCAGCCGCCGGAGCCACTCCATCAGAATCGCAGAATGCCACGTCCAGAAATCGTGAAGACGGCGCATCTGAAGCACCGGTGCCTACACCGAACTACCAAGGCATGCCGCCTCCTGCGAAACCGCCCATCTCCAACACTGCACTTACTCGGCAAAACCTGGATTGCGCGCTATCCTCGCAGAAACCAGACAGCATTGCCGACAAAATGTCTCGATACGAGGCCAACAGCACACATCTGGAAAGTATTGAATTGCTTACAGGTCTGCGGTACCGGGATGGCGAACGAAGTCATGGTATCAGCACTGGAGATACTTCGCCAGCACTGATTAGAGGTGACGCGGGCATAGCAATCCTGCTGGACCGGGACAGAGACGGCTCGAAGAAGGAAAAGAAGAAGCTTAAGGTTGCAGACGAGTACGTATGTGCCGACTGCGGCACATTGGACTCGCCAGAGTGGAGAAAAGGACCCAAGGGACCCAAGACTCTGTGCAATGCGTGCGGTCTACGATGGGCGAAAAAGGAAAAGAAGAGGACTGGTGATGATGTGAAGGCTAGTGACAGTCCCATCAATGGCATGACAGGCCAACAGCCCATACCGTCCGCAGGTGCAATCGGCATGACACCAAATGGACAGCCTCCTGGTATGCCGATGCATAATAGCAACGGTAGCGGGCAATCTATGTAAATGATACTCACGGTGGCGTTTTAGTGGAGTTTAGGCGCGATAAAGCATGCACGTACGCGTGCATGCGAGCGGGTGGCCATCTAGATATGAGGATAGTAGTCGCGAAGATTATAGTGTTACGGAGCTAGATATGCGTGAGTGCCAAAACTCGACGTCGCATGGAATAATGCTGTTACTGCTGTTGCCATATTGATGTATGAGGACGAACTGATCGGCTCGGTCGAACGGGTGTGGCTTGTGACACATTTTGAAGCGACGTTCCTCTGTTATCAATGAGCAATCTTTGAGGCATTGAACACGATCGTGTTCGGGATCCATCATCATAGCCTCCGTGTGCATGCTTGTCACGCTGATGTGGCCTTGAAAGTGCTTACGACAGCTTGTATCAATGATATGGCCAAAGCTTTTCGACATTGGTGGAGACGGTGGAGCGCCTTTGATGTCGTGCTTCTTCCAGCTTGTGCCGTAAGATTGCGGAGACTCAGCTCCTCCGAGCTTGAGATCATCGAATCGATCGCAAGTCACATTGCCGCCCTTAAACCATGCCCGTCATGGGTCGATAGCATGACTCTAAGTCTTTCGACATGATGATTGTGTCACACAGCACCATGTCTGTACCGCGGAGGTTGGTGCAATATCGAGTACACAGCGCGGCACTCCAATGCCGAACAGCTTCGTGCCAGATAGTTGGGCGCAGAAGCTACGCCACGGAACGGAAGAAAGATGAGGATCCAAACGGCAAAGACTCCTTCAAAGGGCAGCTGTACCAGAGTACACATGAGAGATTACAGAGGGAACGAGAGGAGCAGGCGAAGTTCACTGAGCAACGAGAGCAGCAGAAACAGTCAAGAGGTGGCTCGCCTATCATCATACCCTTTGTGCTTGCTGTCGGCGCGATAGGAGGATGGTTCTTGGGGCAGACGAAGCCCCCAGAAAAGGACCCAAACTCGACCCTACCGCTGTCAAGAACAGTCCCGCCGCAGCACGATACCGCGCCTACTACATTACAGGCAGCATGGGCAGATTTCAAGGCTGTTGTCGGCGAGGAAAACATCTCGACACAAGATTCGGACGTGAAGTCGCATGCGGGTAGTGAATGGAGCTCATACACTATACTCGAGAATGATGTGCCTTTCGCGGTCGTCAAGCCGGGCAGCACTGAAGAAACGGCAGAGATTATGAAGATATGTCACAAGAGGAAGATTCCAGTCACGGCGTACAGTGGAGGCACGTCGCTCGAAGGTCACTTTGCTGCTACACGAGGTGGTATTTGCATCGACTTCAGCCGAATGGACAAGATCTTAGCACTACACAAAGAAGACTTGGACGTTGTTGTTCAGCCTGCTGTAGGATGGGAATCGCTCAACGAGGAGCTGGCAGAACAAGGTCTATTCTTCCCTCCAGATCCAGGACCAGGTGCCATGATCGGTGGTATGGTTGGAACTGGTTGCTCTGGCACGAACGCTTACCGATATGGCACTATGAAGGACTGGGTTTTGTCTTTAACCGTGGTCATGGCTGATGGTACGATTGTCAAGACGAAGCAACGTCCTCGTAAGAGTAGTGCTGGCTACGACCTTACGCGCATGTTCATCGGATCGGAGGGTACTCTTGGTCTGGTCACCGAAGCATGTCTCAAAGTCACGCCCAAGCCTCAGACCACTAACGTTGCGGTGTGCACTTTCCCATCGATAAGAACTGCCGCGGATTGCGTCTTCAAGGTAGTTGGCGCAGGTGTTCCAATTGCTGCTATCGAAATCCTGGACGATGTGCAAATGCGCTGCATCAACGCGGTTGGCTCGACATCCCGGCAGTGGAAGGAAGTCCCAACATTATTCTTCAAGTTCGCTGGCACACCAAGCAGTGTCAAGGAGCACATCGATATCGTGAAAGGCCTGGCCAAGAAAGCTGGCAGTAAGAGTTTCGAGTTCGCAAAGAACGAGGAAGAGCAGAATGAGCTCTGGTCAGCACGCAAAGAAGCCCTCTGGAGCGTCATGGCTCAGAGGAAGAATGATGGTGACCACGTCTGGACAACTGATGTCGCAGTGCCCATCTCACGCCTTCCCGACATCATCGACGAGACCAAAGCCGACCTTGACAAGAGCGGCCTCCTGGGCTCTATAGTCGGCCATGTCGGCGATGGCAACTTCCATGCCATCATCCTCTATAACGACAAAGAACATTCTGTCGCAGATGAAGTCGTGCATAAGATGGTTAAACGCGCCATCGAAATGGAGGGCACAGCGACGGGCGAGCATGGCGTTGGCTTAGTCAAAAGAGACTATCTGCCTCATGAGATAGGCGAGTCGGCTGTAGATCTCATGCGCAAGGTAGGTTTCGATCTTACAGCTCCTCGCTCTCTATTCTACTGTGACCATACCGCGAACGACTAACCTTTCCGGTGTCTGCAGATGAAACAAGCTTTCGACCCGTTATGTCTGCTCAATTGCGACAAGATCGTCCGTGCTGTACAGCCGAAGCCCGGAGAAGTGCAGGAGTGGTAGGGAAAATTAGACGGCAGGATCGCTTCGTTGATAGCAAGTTCTTCGACGCTCATAATTCAGCGGTTAAAGCGAGGCAAAGTAAAGCCGTTATGCACAAAGCTCTGTCATGAACCGCTCTACCTATTCCTTCGATCCCTCCTACTGCTATGCATGCTATTCAGCGGGACTAACGAGCTCGAGATGTTGGCAGGCGTCCGCCGACTATGCATCCTCCTGATCAGGGTAGAGCGATCGCCGAATCGGTCGGATGCGACGCCAATGCAGGTAATCGCTTTCCCGCTTGCTAAAATCATGAATGACTCGGCATAAATCATGTAGTCGACATCATTGACAAAGAGATGCAAGCCATCTCCGTCCTCAAATCCTGACCCGATCAAGTGTGCCGCATGAGTACGTATCTCGAACCATCCATCCTCCAAAAAAAGTTCATGCCATTCCCGTAACGCCTGCGCTGAAGACCAATGCCGTGGTGACCACATGGGCCACAGAGTCCAAATCCCAATAAAAGACATGACAGGTAGTCGCGATATCGTGTAATAAAGTCGTTGCTTGAAATGATGCGTTTTTGCGGTCGCTGTTCAACCGCAATTGGTGCTCACTGGGGTATCTCCATGCAATTTTCGAAAAATGATGCCATGTGTAAGATAATCGTTGCCGAGACGAACTCAAATGCACGAGCCACATGCGCGGTGGTGAACGGAAACAACGCTGCCCGGGCAGTACGTCAACATCATCAGCTCTGTGGTCTTCGAGCAGTCCAAACGTGTCTGGTGTTTCTCGTTAGCCTTTGTGTGCTGTTCCGGATCTGCCGAGATCTGGCTCAAGCCTGATATGTTTGAGAACGAGACGATATGCTTTCGACCACTTACAACGTGACAAACAACGGCAGGTCCTTCTGTCTGACTACGCCGACCACTTTTTCGCAGAGATCGTAGACCTGTTGGGGGCTGAATTGGAGGTATTCGGTGAAAAGTGCCATGCTGAACCCTGGGAATGACTGCGAGCCTACATGTGCCATCGCTGTTTGGTAGCCGTGTGCCAGTTGCCATTCTCGCGGATCTCTTCGACCAACAGGTTGGAGCGGTATTCGAACTTTCTTATGGCTTACATCCACAAAACCCGCTGTTTCCAGTAGTGTTTCTGTATCCGGCCGAACTGCCACAGACTTGCCCGCTTGAGTTGACGATTGCTGTAACCAGAACCACCAGTGCCACATGTCAATCGCTTGCTGGGGAAATTCGGGTGTTGTCGCTCGGGGGCACCAGTCAATTTCGACGTGCTCTATCTGGCCAGTCCCCGGTCGTAAGCACTTGTATGCTTTCCTGTAATGAGCGAGCCAATCGGGCACACATCCACAAAGCTGCGCCATGTGGACAAAGTCTACGGATGCGTCTTCGATAGGCCATTGGGGCGCTGTGAAATCTACTGGTGCCTTGAAAACGCAATTGGACCCGGTCTTGTCCACAAACTCGTCAATGTCGAGGCCAATGATCTCGGCGTTCGGGTACTGCTTCTCTATATCGAGCATCCAGAAACCCGTGCCAAAGCCGACGTCCAGTATCCGTCGCGGACTCGACCGGAATGTAGCTAGATGTAATTGCTTGTGGAGTGCAACCTGATATATCAGTTGGTGCATGATGTCCAGGCGTTCGGCCTCGACCTGATGCAATCGTGGTCAGCACCGACTCATAACGATACATCGTCCATACATACATCGTCAGCCGGGAAGTGGTATACCAAGTTCTTGAACTTGTAGTATTGCCTACCGTGCATGGCGAACTTCTCCACGGCATCTGGACTTAGCAGCGTAGCTATGGGCACCCTGTACACCAGAACCATTTTGTCAGTCAAAGAGGGCATCGACGGGGCGGCCGCAACAATTATATAGTGGTGTACGCCCGCAAGTTACTACATCAGGCGACATACCTCGACATGGTTGCCGCAGATGCATCATACGACGTAGTGGGGGGTCCAGCAGGAGCATGCGCAGGCGCTGCCTGCAACGCGTACATTCGCACTCGTGTGTTTCTCGGTGGCTGTCTCGGGAGGAGCTCAGCAGCAGTCATAGAGACGAAGTCTAGGCTGGTGTAAGTAGAATGGAACACAGAAAGCAAAACACGCCACCCAAACTACGATCACAGCCTCTCAGCTTTCTAACTAACATCCACCGACGAGCGGGGACCCTTTTAATCGCGAACGACCCTGCTACTTCGTCAAGCTAGAGCCACCCGGACAAGGTTGTCCCATCAAGGTTCGACGGGAACGATGCGCGCTGCCCGAAAAAAGCTAACTTGGGGTGGTGTCCCACTACATCGGGTCTGGCTTGGCGAAGCTGTCGGACGGCAGTTTCAGCTCCACAGCTGTATGACAGGGGGTGGGCAGCGAAGCCGCTCTGCTGGAGAGTGCCCGACGAGCGCCGCAGACGACGGTGAAGCGTTGGTGTAGAGACCGATATACTGCGATACAAGCTGAGCGACGGCCGTGTTCGAGTGCACTGCGAACATGGTTCGACTCCAGCTTGGTTGCGCTCACGGCGCCCCATGATCATATCCCTGCAGCTAGCGAGCAGGGGTAGCGCGCACTTATGCATCCACGACCATGCCTTTGGGTGCGCCAGAAAAGGTCGGTAAACGCGCGCCTCCTTCGTCAAAGGAATTTGAGTCGTCTGGGTCGGCAGCAACTGGGTTTCCGATGCGTGAAGACGATAAGCGTGGGCAACATATTCAGGCACTAAATGGTTGAACACCGGTCGGAAGTTTGCTGAGGTGAAGAATCTGCAGTGCAGCCGAATACTACCGTATATGTGGGTGGTACAGCATTGCAAAGCATTACCTTCACTGGACCAGCACTGCTGCTGCTTTTCAGCCGGCATATGAACGGATAAAGGCCGACAATGTGACACAGCAGTCAGTGGGCCGGCCTGTATACGACAACCTGACACGGGCCATGGTTCTCATCTGACCGTTGCGCCGTGAGGGTAGCATTGCTCGCGTACGGCTGGTTGACTGCCTCTCTGACGGCAGCATCACCTTAGCCGCTGTTTGCACGACCATGAAGGTCACTCACCGCCCAATCCGCAGAAGGTAAACTACTGTTCCTGCTGGCGCTCGATCACTGTGGCTGTCAGTGAGCAGAGACGATCCAAAGGTCAGGCGCTTCGTGACATGGGGACTGCATGTGATTCGTCCCGAGTTCTTGGGGTTTCCTAAGAGAATCCAAGCTGTCGGTAACGACATGAGAAGGTACATGATCGATCCACGTTCAGCGCCCAGCGTGGGCCTCGTGTGCGAGCTGACTTGGACTTTAAGCGCCTTTTGAAACGCTGGCGGCCTTCCCACTCGCTGGCGAGCGGGACGACCACCGGACATCAAATTCGGTGCGCCATTTCAGAAGACACAAAACACCCGGCTGCCCGTCGTGGCTGCCATGTAATTTAATCGGAGCTACTTCCGGCACTAGCTCGCCCTTCTCTGAACGGGCAGGCGGTAAGGGAGCGCATAGCAGGACAAAGATGTGACTATATCTTCGTATAGCAGAACAGCTTCGTGCCGCAAAGGACGGAAGACCAGACGCACCAGGAAGAAGGTTCGACGACGACGGTCCTGCCAACTTTTCCCATCCATGGTCTGGGTTGAGATGGCTTCTGCTTCGCTTCATGGTGAGCAATAACCCTGTTTCTCGACAAGCAGCAGCGCGCCGAGGTATACACAGGAGTGCTACTGCAGGACTTACGCGCGAGACGAACCGCTTTGCCTGGATAACAACCACGACGGGACGCAACAGACTTTGATCCATGACGTGCAGTGGAGTGTGTAGTGTTCCCGTGCAGCGGCTCAGATCGTCGCTACGACTCAGCGCGCGCGTAGCGCTCTGCTGCTATTGCGCCGGGCACAAGGTAACGGGTATTTAGTGTTCGAGTACAACGTGTGCACCATGAGTCGGTTTCGGCCTGCTTGTCACAGTTCCCGTACCCGGCCGATGGGCCATACTCCGCGAGGCAAGGAGGTCGCAGGTTGTGCGCGTGCTTCACGTACCAACTGGGTACAGCAGATCCCAACGGAATGCTCTTGCGCCTTGCACGGGCGACGATCGAGAGATGGTGTGCCATTGTTAGCGAAACTGCAGTAAGCTGTATGCACGTGCGATGTGAATGCTCGGCCCGAAGCAAGGCTCCCTGGGTGGTGGATGAAATTCGGTCTGTACGAGTACATAATTCGAGAGGAGGGCGGTCTGTCGGTGTCATGTCTGCAGTCGGACCGTACAATGGTGCCTTGAAAACGCCAGAGACGCCAGTCTTTGATCGGAAGAGTTGTGGCTGTATTAAGTGAAGATGTCCTCATCGGTCGTGTATTCGATTCATCACAAACGCGCTACTGCGCCATGTGCAAAGAACACCTTGGTCCCACGTTCTCTTGCACAGACAGACAGGATGGTGCTGGTGAACCGCATATCTGGATAAAGCTAATGTATAGTCAGAGCCACAGAGTGTCTGCTCCACACTCGGGTGATGCTCCAGCCAGACTCTGGAACTTGCAGCGAGAAGACTATAGGCCACGACTGGCATCCTTGCGAAATCTGCCAGAATGAGCAGGAACCATGGCGGCCGCGCCCCGTAGGTGCAGTCACGCATGCGCGTGAAACGACAATTCTCGTGTTCAGAAACGTCCCCCATGGATCTCGACTACGTGCGTACTTGATCGGGCTCATGCAATACTCATTGGCGCCGGAATAAAGCTTTATGCATGGTAGCCACTCTAATCCGACCTCAGCGTCGCATGAACGAGATACCTGGCCGAAGGTCGCCGGCGCCTTGGAAGTCAACAAGATCCTTAACATGCCTACAGGTTCGTCTGTGTCCACGGTTCTGCGTTTCACAAAGCAGAGCCATGGAGACTCGAACAGCACGGCAACGATCAGTAGCACTTTCCAAATGGATTTAACTATCCACATCGTCGTGATCGAGAGCACGAGGATGCTGCAAGCACAAGTAATCTCCGATGGTGTACAAAGACGATGAGATCTTCGTCAGGTTATGCACACTCCTATGCAGGAGGATGAGTCCAGCCGACGGCGAATGCCGCACGTGTCCGAACAGCGTCCAGTGGGGCGGCAGTGACAGTTCAGCGGGAGTACACACCACGCCTCCGGGACGTGATAGCTTCACCAGCATGGCACGTACACAATACCACAACATAACCCAGCCCTTCGGAACTCACCGGTCTATGTGGCGAGTCTTGTTCAACAGTGTCGCCGGTACTTGTAATGCGTGCATATAGTAGGTGAGACGCTGCTCTAGGAATAGCACTGTGCTAGTCATGCTATGCGATGCAGGTTAGCACTCCGATGGTAGTAACCCATCACTTCCATAAGATTCATGCAATGTCGCTAGCCAAAACAGCAGAGCCAAACAAGTAAGAGGCATGTCCACCCAATCCGCCTCTCGCCACAAGGTCGAACGCACACTCTGCGCTGTCTCTGTACTGCCGATTTCGTGGACAGGTCCTGCTGCCGATCCAATGATTTCGTTGAACCACCCTGCTGCAGCGATCGGAATGTTGCGGGCCACTCTTTCAAGAGCTTCAAGGGTATCTCCAAAACCAATAGTGCTGTTAATCCTCTAGCTGTATACAACGACCTTTCTCCCCCAAAGGCAGACTGATCATGACTGGGGCATAGGGTATCGAATCATCAATTCTTCGATTTTGGGTATAAGCTCCGGTATCCTGAATGGTTTGCTGACGACATCATCCTGTGGAGCAAGTCAGCTGCTTCTGTCCAACCTGCGTTCGAGTCGCGTTTGGGAACGAGTGCTATAGCTTGAATAGGTGGAAAGCGCCGCAATCTTGAGCGAAAAGGGTAAAGCTCGTAATAATCAAGAGATGACAATGCTGGGGTACACTTACCATTCCTGCATCTAGTGCAGTCTGGATCTGCTCTGCGCGCGCGTTCGCTGTAACTGCAATGATTGGGATGTGTCCAGTCAATTTGCCTTCGGCCTCGAGCTCACGGATCTTGCGCGTACAGGTCAGACCATCCATCACCGGCATCTCCTGGTCCATGAGCACAACGCCCAATTCAAGCCTTCGATCTTCACCTCTGCCTGCAAGCCAGTAAGTGGACTGCATCAATTTCTCTAGTGCTTCGCCGCCGTGGTTTGCCACATGCACTTCTGTGCCATTGTTCTTCAGTTGCTTCTGTAGCACCTTCTGGTTCACGAGGTTGTCTTCTACGATCAGAACTCTCTTGAGAACTGGTTTCTGATTGTTGAATAGAGGCTTTGCTTTAGCTCCTTCTATTCTGGTCATCTCACTCGGTGACGCCGACGCAGCAGGCATGCTTCGGGAAGGAGTGGGGTTAGGCCGCTTCACGCCGACACTTATTTCGCTCGTATCGGTGGGTGGCAACGTCCTTCTCGCTGCAACGTAAAATGCGAAGATTGATCCCTTCCCAGCTTCGCTTTCCACACCAATCTCACCACCCTGGAGCTCCGTGAGCTCTCTGCTAATGAAGAGCCCCAGGCCAGACCCTCCGTATTGAACATGCGTGCGAGGCGAAGCTTGCGAGAATCTGATAAACAGCAACTTCTTCTCTTCAGGACTGAGGCCGCGACCAGTATCGCGTACTGCGAAATGGATGAAGACCTTCTCACCATCGCCCCAATCCTTCTCGCCCATGAGATCTTGGTTCTTCTTCCTTGTCGGAAAATAGCGAACTGGCGCATCTGGCATTTCACTCGGACGTGCGGTGGAAGCTGCGATGGTGACAGTAATCGTCCGCTTGTTCTCAGTGCCTGTGAACTTGATCGCATTGGTGGTCAGGTTGATAAGCACCTGCAACACCCTGCTGGGATCGAAGCGCACCCAATCAAGACCCAAATGACGGAAAGAAGGGTCCACGACGAACTTCATCTGAATATCAGCCGCTTGTAGCTCGCCTTCATGCATTTTCAGTGCTCTTTTGACGACAGTCAATGGCTGTGCATCGACAGGCGTAACCAATAGCAGCTGTGAGTCCAGCTTGCTCAATGTAAGGATGTCGTCGACGATTCGCTTCTGGTGTTGACTGCAGAGGCTAATCGTTTGCGCAGCATCGAGGCAATTTGCCAGCAGCTCGTCTGGTACAACTCGTTCGCCACCCTGTCGAAACTTGGCTAGCGAAGTCGCGATCTCATCTGAGCATTGTAATATGGCAGACAGAGGGTTGCGCATCTCATGAGAGGTGATGTCGATAAAATTCTCCTGTTGGCGTTTGAGCTCGACCGCTTCTTCCATTTTGCGTGTCTGTAGTCCTTCCGCCCATTTCTGCTGGCTGATGTCGGTAATACTGCCGAAGATACTCTTCAACTTCCCGTCGTCATACTTCTCAGGGTAGCCAGAGAACAAGACCCAGGTATCACTGCTGTTACCGCTGTTATCTCTCCATCTTGCTTTGAATCTGAACTCGGTCGAGATGGGCTTCGTGTTTACAACGAGATCTGTCCATGATTCGCGGACTAGGGCCAGATCTTCTGGCTTGACTGCATCCATCCATGTGTCTGCCATGGTGGAGTCTTTCGGCACGCGAGAGATTTCATACCAAACATCATTAGCAAACGTTATTTTGCCTTGGCTGTTCGCGATAAACATGCCCACTGGCGCAAATTCAGCCATACGCGTGAACTTGGTCTCACTCTCGATCGCCTCGGCCGTGCGTGCAGCAAGCTTTTCCGATAATTCGATGCGGTCCAAAGCAGCCAGTTTCGCGGCACGTTGTCCTCGCCTGATCTCCTCCTCGAAGAGCACGACGGACGCCAAAGACGTGGCTAGCTGTCGACTCAGGAGCTGTACAAAGAGGCCATAGTCATCATCATAAGGCCGTCGCGGATTGACACCCAACACCAAGAAGCCGAGGACACTGTCGCCAGTTGTAGGATGAATCGGACACACAACCACTGCTTTGACCGGGTCACCAAAACCTCGCACCTCTAGACCTTCCATTAGGCTTTCGGGCAAGTCTCGGCTTCCCACCTCAAGCAAAACTGGCTTATCAGTCTTCATGACTTCTCTGAACACGGGTCCGAATCCTTCCATACCTGACTTCAGATCGATGAGGTCAGGGGCGGCATGATGTCCCTCGGGAACGCCTAGGGAGCCCTCGAGCGTAGCCTGTCGCGTAGATATCACAGAATTAGAGTGTATGCTACTGCTCTCGCTATCGCTTTCATCCGAGACCGAGTAGAGCAGTAGGAAGGGACTGTCGTACTCATTGAATTCAAAAGATCCTAAGACTTGTGCCCAGAAGGCTTTTATATCACGAGCCGAAGCAGTCCTTTCGCCAACCTCTCGCAAGGTCAGCATTCTGCGCTCAGCAATCTTTCGGCGTGTCTTTTCGAAGGCTGGGTTGTACAATCCCATCACACTGCCATCACGACCGACCATTGGGATGATCGACCACGAGAAATACGTCTCTTCCAAGTGATCGCTGCGTCTTATGAACAAACAGTCGTCATCTTTCATGGTCGCTTCTCCGGTAGTCTTTGCACTGGCGAAGACGTCTTTGACCTCGTCCCATATCTCCGACCAGGCTACACGGTAGCTCTTGCCCATCAAGGACGGGTGCTTCTGCCCAGCCAAGAGGATGTATGCCTCGTTATAGATCGCAATGAGATCATCTCCCCAATACATCGCTGCGGGATGAGGGGATGCCATGATCAAGTTGCACATCTGTCGCAGGTCTGAGCTCCAGTTCTCTATGGGTCCAAGACTTGTGTTCGCCCAGTCAATGCTGCGCGCAAATTGAATGTGCCTGGGCATGTTGTCCGTGATCGGTAGCCGGGTCCAATCGAACGATGGCGAGTCCGCAGACACAGTGGCAATCTGGCTGTTCAGCATTGGGTCGTTAGTCAAAGGACTTTGATTGCTTGTAGAACTTGACATAACGGACATGGTGCCCGGTGTGATGTCGTTCACGCCAGATGATGGCTGTACATACGTAGAAGAATTAGGCAGCAAGTCAGTTGCGCCAGACAGATCCAAGGCAGATGGAATATTCAGTAAACCACTCCGCGGCTCAATGTGACCGGATTCTATGGTTGGTAAAACATCAGACCCATCTCGTCCTGGAGGTGAGGTCATTAGCTTATCGACGATGGCTGGACCAAAATAGTCGCTGACTTCAGGCAGCGTTTGCATTTCCTCGGGAATATTTTCTCCTGGCGGTATGCTAACTCGCATTGCTGCCGTCGATGAAGGCGGCGGCGAATTGTGGGCACCACTGATAATCCGCAGCCGTTTCCTCAAGGTGGAACAGCTCCATGTCATGCCGGCATAACTGAAAGGTGGCAGACATACATTCAAGCTCTCGCCATTGACCGCTGCGCTCAGCAGCCACGACTTGAATTGTAGGAATGTATTAGGTCCAGGTGAGTCGTCAATTCTGTTGCCGGCCACAAGATTGTGTACACTATCGTATTGTTTGAGTGAAAGATTGGCGAACACAAGATGCAGTTTACCGGGGCCATAGTTCGAACTGTCGCCCAGATCCACAATGAAGGTCGGTCGCTCATCCTGCTCGAGAAGCTCAATAATGCCTACACTATTCAGCATGCCACTCATGCCCGATAGACCATCCTTCGCACTATTGCTGACTGTATCCGGACTAGTGCTGCGCCCTGTAATGCTCCGTTCAAGACTCCTCCGATGGTTTGCAGGATGACTCGTGATATTGTTGTACGTAGGGATGCCATATGCGGGCGTTGTCACAGTGCCGCGTGCCAAGCTCACAGTCTTAACATGGGTCTCTTCGGTGCGCGCCTTGCTGAGCATTCTTGCTGCCGCCTCGCTACTGGAAAAGCGCGGCGGCAGCGTCGGCCGCGGTCGCGGACTGTTGCTGAAGAACAGTGGCGACGGCGGTTGTACAACAGCACTGAACGCGGAAGGTCCGTAATTATGGCTGTCAAGTGTATGTTTCCTGCGCGGACGTAGCTTTGCGCGCTTGCTTGATGGCTCGGATGTTGGGCCTGGCGACTCGCTGTGAGGAGTTTCAGAACGATGCTTCCTCTTAGGATGAGTGTGCGGCGGTGAAGTTGGTGTCCCAGGTAATGCCGCCGAAGGCTGCTCGCGTGTAGGCGAAGCAGTGTCCAAGCTCAGACTGCGATTCCTATGTACAGAAGATGAATGTGTGGCAGGGCTACGCTCGGCAAAGCTATTCCATATCGATGTCGAGTTTGTACTGTTTTTAACGAGCGGACTGTCGCCTGAAAGTTGATGTGTAGGTGATGTAGTATCTAAAACGAGCGGCGCGATACTGGAACGTTGTTGCTCTGCAGTGGCCGCCTCGATCGTATGGGGCTGAAGGTGATCGGGCGTGCTTTGTCGGCGGAAGGGCGACAAGTTTCTCGGGATGCGTGTCGTCGGTATGGTAGAGTTTCGCGATGGCTGGGAATTGCGGACAGCGTCCTTCGATGTGAAGATGGAGGGTTTGCTGGAGTTGCTCATCCCCGTCGTCGCTCAGCGACTCCCGACGACACTACGAAGGTCGGGTATCCTTGGAAACTCTGATGTCATCGCATCGCGCGGAAGTTTCCAAGGAAGAATGCTGTATAGCAGGTGGATGAAGGATACAGCGCTCTCTGCACCAGCAGTGATTAAGTGTTACTAGTAGAACACACAACGAATGGAAAGTCGGCAGTGAGGCTCCTTCGATTTCCCCCACTCGCTCCTTCCTTCTCAAGGTTGTCGTTCACTAGCGTCCCTACCGTGGTGCAGATCTCACTAGAAGTCTGGCGCGGCCTGTAGAAGCGCGGCATGTGCATGGCGCAATCAAGCTCAATGGATCTCTCATCGAATATTGATGAGCGTCGCTTAAGCAGCCGTTGATGTTGATGGTGATGGAGCTGTGCACAAAGCCTTCTACAGATCACTTCGTCCCCTTGGACCACTTCTATCGTATCCAGCCTTCTTCTGAAATAGAGTGCCTACGGGTGTGAGTAACGACGCCATGGGCGCCGAACCACGACATTCATTCTTCAAGCGCGTGATGAGGAACTCGCGCGTTACGACCGCAGCTGAATTCTGCTGTATATTACAATGATGGCAAGCACCGCACCGGGTCGCTGTTCTTAGCGTGGTGATCTGGCGGCACGAAAACGATGAAGGCTTCAAAGTTAGAGACTGCGTCACTGGCGGTCGTATCAGGATCATATGCCGCAAGGAATCCCATCAGCTATCATTGGAGCTTCTTCACACACCATCTTAGCAACAGCTGGCATGCCTACGACGTTCAGCTGATATTTCAGTTGGCACGCAATTGAGTGCTCTTGAGCGTTATGGGCTTCTTCATTGGCATTTCCGCGAAACGCCTTGGATGGTGGAGCTCTTGTCGCTGTTCCCTCGCGCCGACAGACATTCCATAATGGAAGAAGTCGTCAGCGCGGGACCGACGAGCGTTCTGTTCCAATCGACATTGAAGCGAGTACGACAATGTCAATCGACATGAGCCTTGAGATGTGTGGATGTTCTTCCATCTGTTGGTTAGCACGCGAGGCGTTGGTAGCGTGATGAAAACAGGCTCCATGACGGAGTTCAAGGATGTCTGGAAATACGAGCATGCCCAGATGCGGATTGCACAAGACCATCATGACCTACATTCTACCTATACAATGCTGCCATGGGACTCGACAAACGTCGGCCTGTCACGAACCGCCTACCATCTCCACCACCACGGCCTCGCCCTCGTACTAAACCACCCGTTCGCCACCATTCCCAACAAAAAGAATACAAAGGTCTGGAAATAGATCCAATAGCCCATCACTGCACTCGCCGTCCCTCCGCCGCCACCAACGCATACTGGCCCACTGCCCTCATTCTCATTCTCCTCTTCTTCCTCCTGCATCAAAATCTGCTTGATACAATGCGTCCGCCCACACCTATCCCTCACCTCCTTACTCGGCACAATCGTCTTCATCACCTGACTCTTGCCGAGTACTTCGCCCTCCAAACTTACAGCATGCACCCAAGCACTAGTCACAAACCTCTTCGCATCAAAATGCGTCTCGAAGCCGGTCTTGTTCACCTGTCCGAGTAAGAGTGCCTTTCCGTCCTTCTCGTCGCCGTCAACACCAGTCAGAATCGTGCCATAGATTCTCCAGGCTTGGACTTGCGTCGCGCCGTTCCAAGAGATGTAGACGTGGGTATCAAGGGTAGTGTCAGGGGCGTATGCATAGACTGCGAATTCTGAAATCGGGGGATAAGCGGTCCAGTTGGCTTTGTGCACGCGGTAGTGGGCTATTTTGTCGTCGTTGAATGCGATGTTCAGGAGAGGAATGCCGCCGGGAGCAAATTCTGTGATGGTGTTCATGTAGCCCCAAGACACGAGGCTGTTACCGTTGGGCAGACGTTGGAAAGAGCCAAGGGCGCGGGTTGTGGAGGGGCCTGTCGGTGGGAGGTATTGTTCTAAGAGGTAGGCGGACATGGCGCGTTCGTCGAGGGAGAGGACGAGGGCAGAAGAGCTTTCATTGCCAGCTATGCCATTATCGGCGTTGTTGAAGAGGGAGATGACGATGGTGCCGTCCGAGTTTTCGTGGAGGATGCGCGCGTCGTGCTGGAACGTGAAGTTGAAGCGATCGTGGGTGAAGGAGGATCGAGAGCCACCGAGACGCCAAATTACTTTGCCCGTGGTGCCGGCAACGCGGTAGATGGTATTGGTGTGGCGGGCTGAAATGAGGTAGTCGCCGTTCTGGAAGCGTGCGATGGAATTAAGGTGAAAGTAATCGTAGGCATAGCCATACGATAGGCCGGCTCCAAAATCAATCGATGGGGTGACAGCGGACTCATTAAGGGGGATGTGGTCCCAAGATCGCCATTTGAACTGGATCGAGTTGCCTTGCTGCAGGTTGAGGACGTAGAAGACGGAGTCGAGCAGCCAGCCCATGGTTTCATTGATGCCACAGGCCGCGAGATCCGCTTGGATCGTCTGATAGCTCGTTACAATTGCAGTCTGTCCATCATCCAGTAGCTGGAACTCGTGAAAGTCCAGCGACGTCAACGCTGCAGGTGCTCCAAGTGTCCATGTAATTTGATATCCTTGGTCCAGGAAGGCGACATGCCCTTTGCCATGCCCAGAATCTGAATATCCTCGGAAGACTGAGAGTAGTGAAGTTGAGTTGGACAAATGATGGGTTTGGAGGTCGAAGTATCCAATAGCCGAGAGTGAGCTGTCGTAACCAGACCAGACCAGGTTGCCTCCGTTATCGAAGATGTAGGGAGCATGTTGAGCAACACCTTTCCAGATCGATAGGAAGATGTGGCCCGACTCTAGTCCCTTGGCTTCATCTGCGTGTAATGGGTTGGACTGGGTACTATCGAACGAGGTGATTGCCAAATTTGGAGCCAATATATCTGGTCGCTAGGAGATGTCAGTATGTTCCTACAGACGTGTCTATACCACACACAGTTACGTATGCTACGACCGGTACGTTAGTGGCGATGCATGCACTCAGAACGCAGGTAAGGACAGCCGCCAAGGAGTTAAGCGACATAGGAGCAGTGCGAGCTCCTTATTAACACGGCAAGCGGAATACTTGGCACTGAGCGACAAACGTCTCTTATCGCTTAGCTAGCAGCACTCCTTTGGCGTTCTCATAGGTGTCAAGCGGCTCAGGCTGGTAGGGCCAGATAGTAAGCAGATCTGGAGCAGCGACTGGATCATGCAGCAACTCAGAGATTGATCCGCAACTGAATCAGTCTTCCATCTTATTGACAAGGGCATTGCGCAGCCAAAATGCGACCTGTCAACCCTCCAGTACGCACAGATGCACGTCACCGACGAGTCTGTAAAGGAACCGAACCTGAAAGACACGTCGTATAGCCATCTATCGGTGCGAGGATTTGCCCAGTAGTTGTGGAGATGGTGTTGTGAGTGCTTGAAGCATGTTCCGGGTTCCGGCGGATTCAATGCAGCTGTGTCACGTTTTGTTGGCCTACGCCTAATTTGACGTCGAGACAGACAGCACAGACCCATGAAGTGGTGTGCTCCAGGAACCATACTCTTCCTGAAACGACGCCAGCTCAGCAGGTCATGGATTAAGACCTGGTCTGGACAGGGTATGCGACCAGGGCAAGGACAAAGAGCAGCATGCTTCGGAACCAACTCTTCCCTTCATCAACAAACCTTCAAGCTGAGAATGACGAGCACGCACGCTGAGCTCGCAGCGCTTTGCACCAACCCATTCGTTCCCAAAGGGAGACAAGGGAGAGAAGATGTTTCGAGGCTGTTTCAAACTAGATAGATCGCGACATACTGATAATGGCTGTATACAACGCGTTGCAGTCTGCTGTGAGAGCCCTACCAGCGAGGCTTTTGGAGTCAGTCCTCGGTGCTGCTGTTTGGGCTTTCGTGCAAGCGGCACCTGTGGACACCCATTTGCAAAGCCTTATTGAATTCAGTACGAAAGACGAACCTGTAATCAAATCCAAAAAGATAGGTCGCATTCCTCTGCACTAGCTCCCATCACACCATTAACCCCTTCACCAAGCCCGTCAAAGTTATTCCTCTGAATAATCTCGATGAACACAGTCGGACGGTCAATGAGTGGTTTTGTGAACAGCTGCAGAAGATAGCCCTCCTCCCCTCCCCCAATCGTTTAAATTATCCAAGATCTTCAATGACTGAATGATTGCAAAGCTCTCATTCAGTGTCATGCCCGCTTCCTTTAGTCGATGATCAATATGATGATCATGAGCTGTATACGACGCAATATACGTTTACCTATTTCCCGGTCAGACCACGTCTGCGAGAGGACATTAGCGCCCACCTACTGCTTCTTGGATCCGTGTCCTTGAGTATAGATGTAGTCGGTACGCCAGACAGGTTTTGCTGCTCTCATCTCGATCGTTCCAGCCTCGTTGTTGATGGGCGCAGCAAAGGCTGTGGCCAGCAGGCACAGCAGTGCGGCGAAGGTCGTGATTTTAGACATCATCTTGACGATAGATGAAGGGTCGAGTACGAGCGGGAGGCAATTGGTTGTATGTTGGATTTATTCTGTCTTCTGTGCTTGCGCGCTGGCAAAAGTGCGCGGAGACCACAGAGAGATAATATATTTACCACCTCCTGGTCGCCAAGTGAGGAGAACACGCTGCTGATGCTGGACCATGCCCTTACCACATGTTTTGGGTCGTGACGTTCGCCTACTGCTCCGATTACTTTGGGCCAATCACTGAGCTGCGTCTACAGCGACCACACAATGGTATGGAGGTAGAGCCCCTCCAGAGCAAGGGCATCGACATGACAAAAAGCTCGTTCAGGATATAACCAGGCTACCTGACCGTAAAGCTCTTGTGAATGGGGAGGCTGTCATAGGTGGTTGCACGTTTCGCACGGGAGATAGCCTGAGTGTAACAAGTGATCGTGCATACGAGGTACCGATTGCGTTTCCGGTAAGTTTCTTGCGCCAATGTTTGGAACAACAAAGTCAGTGGTTGCGGACACGATGTCGACCGAGTCCGCAAGTGATCTTTCTTCCCGATGGCGCTTCAGGTAGTTTTTCGGACTAACGTGTGAAACGACAGAGGGAACGGTTACGAACATAGTATCGAACGGTAGTAGCCCAGTCGATGCCGGCGTGTTCGTTAGCTCATCAGCTAAGATCTAGCGTGAGCTGCAGTCGCAGGTAGGGTTGCAATCCTAGTCCTCGGATCTTTGCGAACACGGATCTTCGCGGGTGCTTTCTTTAGGTCTTTATGCGCGAGGAATTCTCATCTTCGTCCGACTTGGTAACAAATCAGCCCCGACCCCAACTGCCGTGAAGACAATGCTGGTGGCTTGGCCATGATCTGAGCTTTCGAAACCTACCTAGACGATCCGACCACGGAGCAGGCTTGCAGCACATATACGTAGGGCTTGGTAGTAATGTGCAGCATACTCCAGGGCACTTATGGTCGCGACGGCAAAAGAGTTGGTGTTTACTAGGGAACAGCCCTTGCTACAGCATCGATATAGATTGGATGATCGATAATAGCAAAAAATTGTCCCCATAGCGATCCATGATTGATGCATAGGCTCCATAGTATAATCGTGTTCAAGTTCATCTTATCCGCCATATTTAAATCAGCTGTAGCACAAGCTCAAGCGAGATCTTCACGAGCAGCGAGGGAGAATGAAAATGCGAACCCATATGTATACCTAGACATGCGAATACACTAGGAGCTCTGAAATGACTTCAGACGAGCTTGGTGGGTACCGGGCTGATGGAAGACGCTATGGAGGCCTACACACGGAATCAAGCAATTCTGCAGTGTGGTGTCAGAGACACGCTTAAAATACATTGGCTGACACTGGAATTATTGACATACGCTCTCCTCCGCAATGCCAAAGCAGTAAGCTTATGTTTATGAAGCGTATTGTATCCAGTTGATTGCATTACCACAATATTCTGCTTTCCCCGTTGCGTAGGTTGATCCAGTTAGTATCATCAAAACTGTCCAATACAGCGCCAAATTCAGCACTGACGCTGTCCTCTTCTCCGTTCTGTCGCGCCCACCTCTCCTGGTCTAGGGCATCTTTCAGCTTCAACTCATCCCTTTGCAGAAACCAAGACACAAAGCCGCCCCCTTTCTTGATTTCATCGTGAGTCCCGATCCAATACGGCGCTTTCAGGATTCTTTGCGCCCTGAGACCATTGAAGACACCCAAATTTAGCTGCAGTGCAGTCCTACCCCCGAGAGTCCCTATCCTAACGTTGTGCAATCCATGCAGAAAGGCCAGTGTTGATATGGCAGGCTGTGCCTCGGGAATCCATAGCAGATCCCCGCTGTCGATACCGTGAGGCGTGTATATGATCGCTTCGGCGGCCTCGTCATCTTCCTCGGGCTCAATCGTGAGACGGTGGCGCTTTCGTGAGCCACTTTTCAGATTTGCAATTGGTCTTGCCAGTTTTGACTTGGCATGGCTATGGCGATTGTTGAACGTGATCATTAGTGCGGAGTGGTAGTTGAGCACATCATCGGAGGAAAGTAGACGACATATACCTATCCACTCCGGCAAGGTGTCTGTGCTTGTGCCTCTCCAATCACCACCGAACTGACCCAGGGCTGTAACAGAGCGAAAGTGTTTCCAGCTTGTAATCAATTTCGCCGCCTCTTCTACTGCGAACACCGGTACGTTGGGATGACATTCCAACAACGTGTCTTTGTGGCAATGGTCCGTAAATTCGTGCGAAATCGCAATGGCGTCGATCAAAGTCTCATCAAGCACACCATTGGAGACCCTTCCTCCTCCTGGTCGTGAGTCTGTTGCCAAAATCTCGATTTCTCGAATCAATTCCTCAAGCTCTGCGATCGAAGCCACAGCACTTTCAGAGGCGTGGAATTGTTGGCTAAACCAGCTAGCCACATCGGATTGACCTCCGCGCAGCCAAGGGTCGATCAAGATGTTGTAGTAAACACGGGCACCATGTTTTACAGCATTCTCTGGACGAGGTATCTGAAGTAACCATGTCGTGTCGGCGTTCAAGTGATGTAGCACCGGTCGCCGCGTCGCGAGCGCAGACTTTATAGCGGATCGAAGCTCATCATAGAGCTGGAGCGATGGCTCATCGACTGCCATTCCCTCCAAGACGTCTTACATTACGGACGGCGCGGCGTCGCAATGGGTGATCGAGGTATGCAGGGAGGAAGCGCGTGTCATCGCGTTGGGCAGAGCAGAAGAAGGCATGATGACGCAATGCAAGTTCCCATGAATGCTTACTGGCCGGGGATCATCTAGTACCTATCCACAACAAAGGTCACAACCATCGGCGCAGGGATCTTCACGTGGTATAACGTTTCACTCACCTACATTGATGCCCAAGTTGCGGCATTACGTTGTATCATCACCAGTAGCGTGCTTGATGCGTTTTCTCCCTAATGCTCTGTTGTCCCTTTCCGCTGCGGAGACTCGGATTTCGACGGCCCAGCATCCAGTGGTCGACAGGATTCTCCTGGACGCGGTCTTCTTCTGACACGCTGCAAACGCGCTGGACGCTTGAGATCTAGGAGAGGCCAAGATCGCATCTGCACAACCGGCGGAGACACTCCTTCTATCTAAGCCGAAAGAAGAGTAAGAAAAGCCTCAGGTCGACCAAGACAGCTCCGGCCATGAGTGAGAAGTACCAGCCTCCACCAGGCCCTCCGCCAAACTATCGCACAGAGTCCAGCTCAAATGTGCAGGCGCAGCAAGAACATGATGGTCGTCAGCAGGCACAGCGCACTTCGTGGACTGCCGGCGGCGGACAAAGTAGCGCTAGAAACTCCAACGTGGGCAGCAATAATCCATTTGGGGACGGCAACTCCAACTCAGCAGAAGGCCAACGCCCACCAAGCCTAAATCTCCAAGGTGGAAAACCACTGCCGACTCCACCGAGTTCAAGCTCAAATCAGGTCTCGCCCCAAGCGCCTTCCTCGACAATCAGCAGCGACATAGAAATGAGCGAAGACGAGTTCCAGCCTCCTCCTGGACCACCGCCGAGTCGCGTGCCAAAGAGCAATATGAACTTTCAACCACCCCCGGGGCCCCCGCCTGGCCATCCGTCTTCAGCGCAAGGGCACGAACTACCGCCCGAATATGATCCTTGGGTCGGCGATGATGGAGGTCTGCGCCCGCCGCCCGCATTCTCTGCAGTTGGCATGCGGCCAGAGGATGATCGGAGTCCAGCGGCGAACGCTGACTACAACGACGCAGCTCGGGCTCATGCTTGGTGCCGGGAGAATCCGCTCTGGGCGGCTAGAGAGCACGATGGCCACATGATCGAGCGCATACAGGCCGGTGATATGCGCTTGACCGTCCCGCCGAACACGATGGACATAACGAACTATCAGCCTGGCATCGGCAGAAGCTATATTCGCACAACTGCCACTATCGGCGATACTATACTGCTGTCCGACGTTCCTATATATGCTTCATATCAGCAGAATCCTCTTGCTACCGGCCATCCCCACAGTGTCTACTTCGAACTCCATGTACAGCACATGGGTGATCGCTACAACCCTAGCAACATCATCGAATCAGGTATCGCAATCGGCTTTGCCGCGCCACCTTATCCTGCTTGGAGATTGCCAGGCTGGCATCGAGGTTCGCTCGGCGTGCATAGTGATGATGGTCGGCGCTATGTCGATAACAGCTATGGCGGACGTGAGTTCACCAGGCCATTCAAGAAGGGCGACGTCGTCGGCATAGGCATGACGTTCGCGCCGCCAAGACATGGCGATCGCCACAACCCTTGTCATGTATTCTTCACGCGTAATGGAAAGCAGGAAGCGGGTTGGGACTTGCACGAGGAGCGAGACAGAGATGCGGAGGATGGCGACATTACAGGCTTGGAAGGTGATCACGATCTGCTCGCCGCCGTTGGTGTTTTTGGTAGTGTCGAGCTGGAAGCAGTGTTTCGACGAGAAGAGTGGCTCTACAAGCCTTGACAACGATGAATGTTCTCACGTAGCTACATGATACCCTATGATGTTGCTTTCTGCCACGGAAATGTGGCCAAGCTGGCAGGAACATCTCCTTCTTCCACAGTAGATAGTGAAGCTTTTTCTTGCATGAATACACGTTCCTGTCCCTTTGACTTACAGCAATACTTTGGCCTCGCGTGGCTACATGATGATCGCAGTCTATCATCCGACGGATCGTACGATCCCGAAGCATCCAGGTCGAAGGTCAGAGGTGTATAAGGGCCCGAAGAGTGGGACCGACGAGAAGTAAGAGATGACATACGTCAACATATTCTGTACAACCCATCATCAAGACACATGCAGCACGCGTATTGCCGCCGGTTGGGCATATACGCGGCGATGTCTTACCAGCATGCTGAGTAACCACAGGATTTGAGCCCCAGTCATTCTGATATCAGCACAATCCTGCGAAAGAGCTGGCTTGCCGCTCTATGTCGTGTCATGAGCCTCTACGCAAGTGGTTGGCAGCATACATGTATGGAAAAGCGACGCTTCGGGTGCTAAGACGCTAGCCAAGCCAAGCCCAGCACAGCCCAGCCATCCCATGACTCGTGGAGGACGAGATGTCTCGAGTGTGCACGCAGGGATATGCAGCATATTCTCCAAAGGGTTTGAATCGAAGGAGATTCAGGGTTCCGTGGAAGAGGATCCACCTGACTGACCAACAGGCTAGGGCATCGGACATTTTCTGCTTTTGGTCAAGGCAAGCTACCTACATATTCGCAAGTGCATGGATGGGGTCGCGGTCGCTTCGCCGACCCCGCATTGGAGGGGTACTCAGCTGTTGAACTGCCGCTGGTCAGGTCCTATAGCATTACCAAGGTTGTCCGGCTATTAAAGCGAACCAGATCATAAGATCCCTTAGGTTTTCTACGTCCCCAGCTGTTGGTTCTCCGGGTATCATCACCATTGTCTACTACTTCCATTCCGCAATCGACTCTGCCGTCATGTCTCCGTCGAAAGGTTGCACTCGAACGCTGTCTTCGGGATGTACACCATTGGCTAACAACGTACAGTTTCTACCGTCAAGTGGGACGAATTCTACAACATCATCAACGGCCAGAACCGTGGCGGCAAAGACCAACATCATGGCGTGAATCCAGCAACAGGCGAGCAGTTATGGCCGGTGCCAATTGGTACGCAAAAGGACGTGGACGAGGCAGTCGAGGTTGCACAAAAGGCCTTCGAATCGTGGCGAGATTTCCCGATCGAGAAGCGCAAGGAATATCTCAACAAGTTCAAGGATATCCTCCTTCAGCACTCTGACGAGATGACTGAACTGCTCCAAGCTGAGACCGGCAAGCCAAAACCAATCGCCCAGATGGAGACCCAGGGCGGTGTTGAAGGCTGGTTCGGTCATCACAGCACACTCGACATTCCAGAGGAGCGTGTGGAAGATGACGAAAAGGTCATACTGACCAGATACACACCCCTCGGCGTCGTGGGCGCTATCTGCCCATGGTAAGTGCAGCAATCTCCACATCGTCCGAAATCGAGCTTCAGGCACTGACTTTCGCCAGGAACTTCCCCATCATCTTGTCTCTCGGCAAAATCATCCCTGCGCTGATGACTGGTAACACCATCATTGTCAAGCCAAGCCCATTCACACCATACACCACGCTCAAAGTTGGCGAGCTCGCGCAACAAGTACTCCCGCCTGGTGTTTTGCAGGTCATTGGTGGCGATGATTACCTTGGCCCGATGCTTACAGCACATCCGGGTATCGCAAAGATCTCCTTCACTGGATCAATTGCAACTGGAAAGAAGATCATGGCAGCCAGCGCTCAGACATTGAAGCGTGTGACACTCGAGCTTGGTGGCAACGATGCATCGATTGTACTACCAGATGTGGATGTCAAGAAAGTTGCACCAGAGCTCGTCATGGGCGCTTTCCAGAACTCCGGTCAGGTCTGCGTTGCTACCAAGCGCATCTACATACACAAGGACATTTACGATGAGACGCTTCGGGAGATGGTCAACTTCACCAAGACCCTGACTGTTGGTGCTCCGGCAGACGGCGCATTCCTCGGTCCAGTGCAGAACAAGATGCAGTACGAGAAGGTCAAGGACTACTTCAAGGACACCAAATCGCACGGCTACAAGTTCGCCGTTGGTGAGCCTGACGTAGCAGAGGGCAAGGGATTCTTCGTCAAGCCCACAATCATTGACAACCCACCAAACGACAGCCGTATCATTCAAGAAGAACCTTTCGGACCTATCGTACCAACTCAGCCATGGGAGGATGAGGAGGAAATCATCAAGCGTGCCAACGCCAGCAATGCAGGTCTCGGTGCTTGTGTCTGGGGCAAGGACATCGCACGTGCCGAGAGGATTGCGAAGCGCCTTGAATCTGGTTCGGTCTTCGTCAACAGCTTTGAAAAGCCGACTCCACAGGCATTCTTCGGTGGCCACAAGGAGTCTGGCATTGGTGGTGAGTGGGGTAAGGAGGGTCTCAAGGCGTACTGCAACGCCCACGTTCTGCACACGTACAAGAATGTGTTCTAAGTTGACGCTACGTGCGGTATATAGATTACGGCTGAGCTTCGCGAATTGTGGAATGATACCCTGTTGAATTGCGATTGGCCTCAATTACGTGTGAGTTTCTCTCGCGCTACACGAGGATTGATAGTGAGTACACGGCGGCCTGACCACAGTGACATCAAGGATTTCTTGACAGTGTTGGTGGCGTAGAGGTCCAAAGGGACATGCAACAGCACAGTCATATGCCGGAGATGCGTCGAGAGCTAACCGGTGGGCCGCACCGCGGAGCATAGCAGCTCTGTTATTGCAGACTGTTCTCGGAGTTCCCAAAGCGCCTGCTCGCTACTCTTTGAGGACCGAGGCAACAATGCTGCGGAATGCACAATTTCCACCTCTATAGCGTCTTTGCGGTAGACAAAGTCAACCGAGCCGTTCTATCAAATTCCCGTCGAGATAAATGCAGCCCGCCTGTGCCTCCCACGAGCATGCATATCCATTCCTTTGCCGCCAGCCCGATGATGTGCTTGGTCCAAGCTCGCAAGAGCGCTTGTCCCAGCGTATGACATATTGAAGCGGCAATCTGGACGGGAGCCGATCAGACAATCAATACAAGAACAGCAGAACTATGTTCGTCGCGAGCGAATTTGTTGGCGGCTTTGGAGCTAACGAGACCCTGTCATTACGGTCAAACAGCTGACTGGCTGAAGGACTTCTGATTGAGCAGTGTTGGTGCCGTTAACAAGCTGTCAAACTACTTAATCGTCGGGACTACTGTGCCACACCACTGCGTGAGACGGCTTTCTCATCAATGACGGAGATGTACGACGGCAAGCAGGGCGACGTGTTGGTCAGATTCGTGCGGCCTGTTGCGGCGTCCTGTCAGCACATGCTCGCGTGAGCGTTGATCCTGCTCGATTGCAGCTATAGCTACTGCTGCCCATCACGCCGTGCATACGCATAAGACGCTCAGCCTGCGAGCACGTGGAGTGTCTGATGGCGTGCGGCCTGACGACGGGCAAGTAGTATACCTACACGCGATCTGTCATCGCCTGTGTCAGCGGGTTAACCGTTTTCGACGGTAAGGGTGTTGAAATAAGTATTATGCGATTGTGGCTGCTCACCATAGTGCGCCACGCGTTCATTTCCAGGCCACGGGGCTCGAGAATGACTGCGTGCTGTGAGTGACATTGAAAGGTGGATGGTGGATGGTGGTACAGTAGGAGAGTTCGAAGCTTCGAGGTCAAGAGGATTTATTTTGGGACCAATGCTGCTAAGAAGAGCTCATTAGCCCACATATTCCGCGGGAAATGATAGCTAATCTACTGATTTGCTCTAGTGCGATATGCAGGCGGCTACTCTAGCTGCAATTCCTCAAAGGCTCTGGAACATGTCCGGAGAGTGGAAAGATGACCTCGACTCGATGACTTTTTGGCGAATACTTCGACGTGACAGGCAGCTGGCTGACGAGAGCCTTGACGATGAATGTCAGGCAGAAGGGTCGTCGTGACATGTGACGAAAATGCTTTCCTGCCAATTTCTCCCGCGTCCAAACCAACGCGCAGCCATTAGCGTGACATGTCGATTCCTCCAGCTAATAAGCTCATCGGATGACCTGTGCCGTCAACTCCACCGTTCCGTTCGCTTTTCATCCTTCTGGACAAGCCACAAGACGGTCAACGACTCTATTTCTATGGTGAGCTATTCTCATCCTACCATCCTCATAACTCTCACTTAAGCTCGAAGACTTGGCTCCGCCGAACCAACAAGTCGACTAATCACAGATGAGATGGCGAAACATTGCTTGGCATCAACGCGCAAGCATGCCTGTGCCTGTACAGAGCCATGTGTCACCAGGGTTGGCTTTCTGGAAAGTCGGGTGGCGCGCGCACAGTGCAGATCTCGCATCCTTCTTGAGCATTGGCTCTTCCACATGGCTGCTGCTAACACACTCTAATGTATCTATTCCCGTTGCTGAGAATCCACCTCTGGCGGCACAGTAGGCGCCGCATCAGGAATATGGATCTTGACTTCCAAGCACCTGGACAATGTAGGTATATAAAACATTGGTTGTTCCACCTGTATACCAGCCATCCCAACATACTCTCGTACGACCTGCGAAACATCGAACCACATCCTTCTGAAACGAAGCACAAAAGACCGTCTGTGTAGCATCAAGACTTCCCCCAATTTCCTCCAGATCAAAACCTCCGTCACGATGGCACCTCTTCTCCAATTTCTCCTTACTGTATCCGCAGCACTGTCGACAGTACAAGCCTTACCACTTGGTGGCGAGCAGAGCAGATCAATCGGCAACGTTTGTCGTGACACAACACCACAACTTCCATTGAGCCAAATCGACAATACCGGAGCATCACCACTACCCCAACCCATCGGCAACCTTCAATACATCCAGCTAGGTCTCGGCTTCCAGAACTACAGCTGCGATGCCGCAACCGGCAAATACGTCGCGAACATCCCTTCAACAGGCGCCATCGCCACCCTCTACGACATCACCAAAGTAGTCACCCCCACCACCAGCGACACCATCACAAGAAACACCCTCAAAGCCTTCGAAAGCTGCCTCAAATCCACCAAATGCTCCCCCTCCACCTCCAACAACTACTGCGACGCCTGCCACCGCCTCGCAGCCGCCGCCTTCCTCCCCTCCCAAAACGGCGAGCACTACTTCGACCAATACAACGGCGTCCAAACTCCCAACTTCCAAGTCCACTCCCAATTCTTAAGCGCCAAGAAAGCCGGCGACGTCAAAGCTCCCGCCAACGCGTACAAAGGTCAGAATGGACTCGGCGCTGTCGATTGGCTTTACCTCGTGCCGAATGCGTCGCAGAGGACGAAAGGGTTGGCGGGTGTTTATCGTGTTGAGACGGCGGGGGGGAGTGCGCCGGCGTCGTGTAGTGCGCCTGGGAGTCAGGTGCAGGTGCCTTATGCGGCGGAGTATTGGTTTTATGCGTGATTGGACTTGAGGACCGGGATTTTTTCTTTCTTTTTGGTTTCAAAAACGACAGAACTGGTTGGTGGGAGTGGTTGGCGTTTTTCTTTTTTTGGTTTTGGTTCGTGGTTGATACCCCCTCAGCGCGAGGTGATGTATAGACAGGGACTTGGCATTTGTTGATGGGGATTCTTTTTCTTTCTTGCTTGTACATACTATTGAGACGATGTTAATGATAATCATGATGATGATTAAGATGCATGCCCTTGTCAACGCGCAGCTTGCTTTGAGATCGAGTTGGTATGGTATACTTCTTCTCATGTCCAACAAGATGGCTTGCAGATGGCGTGCATCAGCGCAAACGAAGCTGACAACTCCTTCAATCTGACATGTTGGTTACAGGCTTGGCGAGTCTCGGACCCAACATGAGCTTGCTATTGTGGTTGGAGACTACATAATTAGCGCGAACAGTACGTAGCAAGAGACACGTTGCTTAGCAAGACATAGGGTCCACAACTCATGTCTGCATACCGAACAGTGCAACTCTCATTCTGTCCGCCATTCCTCATCCCCCCCATCCTCCCACCTCAGACCCCCTTCCCACCCACCAAATGCTCCCCATAGCGATCCTCCCACCTCTCCTCAAAATGATACAGCTGCGGCCGCACCTCTCCCTTCCTAAACAGCACCCACCTTCTGAACCACCACGGCGCCTGCTCCTTAATCTGAAACTGCGCGTGACGCCGCGTACTGACGCCAAAGACGTAGTCGAGCTCTTCCAAGGTGCGTTGTTTGGTTTCGGGCAGGAAGAAGAATATTAGGAAGAAGGCTACTACGTTTAAACCGGCGTAGAAGCCGAACACGCCGGTGGGCGTGAAGGCTGCTAGCATGCGAGGGAGGGAGATTGTGAGGATGGCGGCCCAGAAGTCTGCTCGTCGTGTCGGTTATGTGGCTGCGAGATTCTTGCTTGATGTGGTAGGCTTACTGTTTGTGGCTACGGCCCAACTCATCCCGACTTCTCGATGACTGAGTGGGAAGCACTCAGCTGTCGCGCTATTAGCAAGTATGCCGTGTTCTGAATCGTGGAGCCTTACCAGAATATGTAAACGGTACGGGACCTTCGCCTGGCGAGTAGAAAGCGGCGAAGATGAAGACGAAGAGTGCAACGCAGGCAAGGTGAGCTGTGTCACCTTTCGGAATCAGGAAACATAAGCCAGCGGCGAGAAGTGACCAGAACATATTCGGAAAGGTGAAGAGTAGGAGTGCTCTCCTGCCGAAGGTATCGATTGTCCATCTATGAAGAGGGATATCAGCCTGCTTCCACGAACTTGTTCCCGAACACTGTACGCACACTGCTGGCCATGCGAAAGTAAAGTTGACGAGACCAAAGCCCCAAGACACTAATAGCGAGCTAGTCGTTCCGAAACCTGCTTGGGAGAAGATTGTTGCCGAGTAGAACGCGATGATATTAATGCTGCCTGCCAGGTATTAGCATAGTCTTCTCACGTACGAGTACGAGACGTACACATCTGCTGTGCGATCATGACAATGCCAGAAGCTTGGGTTGCTCGTCAAACTCTTGGCATTGTAAATAGCTCCATGAAGCGCGTGAAGAAGTTATCAGCTTTCGTCATGCCAGACTCCTCAATCACAGCTCGTTCTTGATCCAGCTGCGCAGAAATGTAGTAGAGATCCCGGGCTGCGAGTAAATTCGTATTGCGAAGGCGACAGAGTGACTTGTAAGCTTGCTGGACCTTGCCTTTCTTGAGGTACCACCTTGGAGATTCTGGGCAGAAGTAAATGCCGATGACCAGAGGGACTGCTGGAATGAAAGCAGATCCGAGCTGAAGACGCCACGCGATGGCACCGACTTTGTATACCTACGACGAATGAGTGATGCCTCTCTGATGCTGTTCCACTTCTATAACTTACAGCCAAGTTAGCTGAGAAACCTAGAAAGATGCCAAAGGCCGTCCAGAGCTGCCAAGACATGACCAGACCGCCACGGACACTGGCAGGCGCAGTCTCGGCGCTGAACACTGGTACAGTGACTTCTTTCAAGCCCATGCCGATGCCGAGTAAGATCCTGACGATGAGAAGCTGATACCAATTTTGCGTCAGCGCAGAACCGATGGGTGCAAGCAGAGAAAATATAGCTCCGATGAAGATGGCGCCTCGTCGGCCAACCAGGTCATTGATCGGATCCGAAAGCCAGCCCGCAAAGAATGCTATAGCAAGGTAAGGGCTTGAGTTGACCGCACCGACAAGCCATGTATTGTCCTGACAGAGAGGAGCATTTGGGTCACTGTGACTGCAACCAAGTCGAGGAAATGCCTCGTTCGGTTCACTCGGTTTCCCAAAATCTTGTGGCCAAGATAAGTTTGCTCCGTTCGAACCCGTCTGATCCCAGCCTTGTATAGCTGCTGCTACAGAATTGAGCACAATCGTCACATATAGTGCCCAAGGATGCTTCCAGCGGCGTGTGATATCTTCACGGAGAGCTAATCTATCGCCATCGTCCAGTTCGGGTATATTTTCGAAGTCCTGTCATTTGTTTCAATTTTCAAAACTTGCACGCAGCCCACAAACTGTGTTCATAAACATACAGCTGGGTTTTGAGCTACCAATGCACCCTTTCGCAGCAGCTCAGTCTGTTCTCGCATGCCATGCCGTTCTGCAAAGTTCTCCACATCGATAAGAAGCTGCTCTCTGGAAATGTCGACCAGTGGGTTGTGGATCGTTCCTGTCGCATTCTGGGTCATGGCAACCACGCTACGCTTTCTCCTGGAGGCCTCGTCCAGCGGCTGATCGTGCGATTCTGAGGCGTGGTGGGTACCTTTGGCATAGTGCTCGCTGTTGTACATGTGTTAGTGGCTGTGAGCCGGGTCTGCTTCATTTCCGCACTCTAACCTGTCGCCGTTGGCCGCCATGCTGCACAGATGGTCAAACTCTAGACATAGTGAATAGCAGAGCCGGGGCAAGTCGGTTCAAGAACAAAAGATGCCCATGCCTGTTTCGCGAACGCGAGTTGGCGCTGCCATCGAGCGGGGAATACAACAGTCATAGTGCCTCATCTCGGCGCGATTCAGCTCTGCCAGCCTGTGCAACACTGACAATGCTGCGGCACTCGCACAGGCATGCGCGTCGGCAAGGAGGGCATCCACCATGTGCCCAAATGGACTAGTACCAACCACAAACACTACAAGCATGGGTCGACACATCAATGGTGCGGGGTGAAGCAGCTGAAGGCATCTGCGCGAGGTTGGCGGGAGTATGCTGTGATTCGTAAGGGCTTTGTTTTGAGGTCCTGGTACAATGCCTTGGTGGGGCTATACAGCGCCTTCGTGCATCAGCTGTTCGGTTAGCGCCTTGTTCGATAAGAGGATCCCATATGATTTTGCAACTTTCGCATGCGAGGTTACAGAGACCGCTGCGATGTGACTTGGGTTGCGTGATATGCATGGGTGGATTCTTCAATGCTGTACCGTCTGCACGAGACCTGATCTGATCCGATAGGTGAGAGCACAGCGCGGCGGTCCAGAGAGTCGCACATGACGGCGCTGAAGTGGGTCAACGACAGACGCAGGGCTTGGCCTGCAAGTACGCAACATGACGACCATCCAGGCTCGGAAAATCTAGAACATCAATCACCTTTGCTTTGAAAACGAATGATGAGGTGTTCCATGCGGCACTTTGCTTCAATGTCCGAATCGTGCGCTCGTGTGCAAGGCGCAACGCGGTTCGTGGTGCTACGAGGAATTTGCGCACGCTCTGCCTCTTGGGAAGTACATATCTTGCTCAGGACATGACCATTAGGAATACGGCAAGAAGATGTACACGTAAGATACGGCCACGTGTCATTTTTCTCGAAGGACTGAGAAATAGGAAGGCAAAAGCCTCCAAACCGATCCAGGGTCCATCCTTTACACGGCAATGTGTTAGAATAGATCCACTTCTTGATTCACAGTATCTTTCTCACACCCTTTGATCGGCATTTCCTCCAAAACGCCGTCTAGATGCGTCGTGTTCCAACCTATTCATGGAGCTCCTGTCAGCTACATCTCATGCTGAACGAATGATATTGATCCGTCCTTCTACCCTTGGACATATGCCCTTTGTCCAATGGCAACTATAGCTCTCGTCCTGCCTGCTAGGAGCCATGTCGGCGTGGCCTTTCAGCTTCGCGAGACGGCGCCATTTACGCATTACCTTGCGCATGATGTGCAGTTTACGCTCTCGATCGACGTTCATCGGCGTAGCAGACGAGAGTTCAGAATACTCCTCTTCGTCCTCGCTATCAGAGTACGTCACGAAGTCTTGGTGATTCAGCTTCGTATTTTTGGCCGGCCGTGCTGGGAGAGAATTGGCGTCGTTGTCATGCTTTTGTGCTGTTCCTACGAGTGACTGCCGTACGTCGCCATCCGATTCCAACTTCGTGTCTTGTCTCGCCGTCTCGGTGTTGATCGCAGGAGGCTGTTTACTCAGAAGTATAGGCTCTCTCACCGGGTGAACTTCATGTAGGTCGCCTTGAACCTTACTCCAGTGGGTACCCATCGAGTGTCCCCAGTTTTTCCACTTGCCCAGCACCTTCAAACTCATGAAGTACTGCCTCAAGAGCATCGATATGAGCATTCCGTTCTCGTCACTGACGATGCTCTTGGCAGACCCTCCCTCCGATTCGAGCATCAAACTTGTAAAACCGTCTTTGCCACGTACCATGTAGTCTCTGGTCGCCACCTTGTACTCACGTTCCGGATCGATCGCGTTGCCTCCAACTAGCACATCTGAGCACCGCTTACCCGGAGGCTTAGCTGGGTCGAAGGTGAATACGATATTGCTGACCTGTGGAAAGCGGCCTTCGAGTGCTGGGTATGTGCTTACACCATTCTCCAGCGCCTTGATCACATCCCTTCCCTTGATCTGGATAACGACGCAGGGATCTTCAAAAGGAAAGCAATTCATCATGTCTTTCACTCGAAGAACACCCTCGGGATAGATCTGGTCACCTCTTATGGTACCGGCAGCCATGATGGTACAGTCAGCGTTGTAGTGGAGTCTCATGAGATCACAGACGAAGTTACCCATATTCGACTCTTTCAGCCGTACGGTAGTAAATCGAGCATCGAGGGGTGCTGCTGTATATCCGATCGCTTTCTCAAGCTTGGGTCGCAGGCCAGCGGTAATATTTTCCACCATCGCTACCGCGTTTGGTTCTTGTACGACAGAGCTGACTATATCTCGGCGCGTGATCTCAAAGTTCCAGCCTTTGCCACTAGTGTCTCGGCGGCATTCGAGATAAGACAACTGCTTGAAGTCTGAACCTGAGCGCAGCACGTGTGTTCCGTTGACGATGGAGTGATTGTAGTAGTGGTCGTGTCCACCAAGTATGATATCGATAGTACCTGCTTGGACCTTGCTCGCTAGCTTCACATCGTTCGGCTCTCGTTGGTGAGAAACGACAACGATCATCTCTGCTCCGTCCGCTCGGAGCTGCGGCGCAAGGTCCATGACAGTCGCAGAAGCGGAAAGGTACTGCAGGTCTGGAGGTAAAGTATTGATTGTGTCTAGCCATTCTCGCTCGACGACACCGATAACTCCGATCTTGATGCCATTTGATGATTCCAGCATGACTGTACGTTGGCAGTTTCCCAAAGGTACCTTATCACCAAGCGCAGGATCTAGCACATTGGCGCATAACCAGGGAAAGCGACATTGATCGGCCAGATAGCGGAATTGTTTGACGCCAAAATCAAGGTCGTGGTTGCCTAGGCAGGCAACGCTCGTCTCAATGGCATTCAATGCACCAAGCATGTGCTTCCCTTTCGTGACCGAGCTCTCGAGACTTGGGTTAAAGGCATCACCAGAGAAGAATGTCAAGACCTCGGGCTGACCTTTGAAGTGGTCATGATGCTGATAGTATTGGCAAACAGTTTTGAAACGCGCAATGCCCCCAACAGGCTCGCGAGACCCTGGCTCGACATGATACACATCGTTGTAGTGGATGAAGCGCAAAGTTGGTGGTCCTGAAATTATGTCATTCGAGTATATTGTGGATTGACCTTCTTCCAAAATGTCGTCTGTCAGATGTTTCGCGCTCATCTTGGAAACATCAGGCGCGACTTGTGCAGTAATGCTCCGAGGTTGAGTATGCCGGCCGGACAATCGAATCGACTGGTTGCGATTAGTGCACTGTCTGCGTCAAATCTGCGTGTTTAGGAAGTGACACTGTCGATAATCAACGAGAGACTGTTTGTGCAAGACACTTACTCAGCATAGGTGCTCCGTCGCCGAGTGTCCCGGCGTCACGGTAAGCCTGTGGCGGCAATGCCAAGAGAGGCGCAGCATGACGAAACTCGCGAAGATGGACATCTATATGTATCTAGGAGGGATGCAATAGACAGTGATGACACTGAATATATAAGCCCGCTGGTAGGTAGAATCAGGAAGCAGATCTAATGGATCAGGGTAGAGAGGGCTGCTGTCTACCTCCGCGATTAGGGCACAGGCACTGTCATTTCTTGCCGCGCGATACTAGTACTCAAATTAGTAGCGCTCACTTCAAGTTAGCGCGATGTCGAGCATTGCTTTCAGGCCACCAAGTGATGTGTGTAGGACAGTATCAGTTGCCTAACATAATGCGGGTATTGCTTGACTGGTCTTCTACGCAGTACTATGAGCCGATGACCACCAGTTCTGCCTACCGTTGCGGTGCACAGTGTCGCTTACATCAAGTACAAGTCGCCAGCTTGAGAACACAAGTATTAATGTCTAGTGAGTATGTAGTGAGGCACCTTTTCCATACCGAACTTGGCATTGAAGCTCGCCTTCGGTAGAGACCATTAGCTCCTCACATGGCAGATATGTCCAAAATCAGCAACGGGCGATCACAATCTTTGCACGGTGGCCTTCAACAACTCAGACCATGCGACTTCCCAGGCAGTGTTCAGATTTGAGTCTTGTTTGATGGTATTGTCTGGGTGCATCCGCTTCTCCGCAATCTCGAATGCTTGCTTACGCTGCTCATTATACGCCAGCAGCCGTTGATCAGCGTCGAATACTCTCGATGATGGGTGGCTCCAAAACGTATCGTCTTCTGGTGGAACAAGCGGCCGCCAATGTCGATGGTGAATATAGCGCTTAGGCTGACAAGCGTGCGGAAGTCGTGGTGCTGACCTTGACTCTAATGCTACCCTGCGCCGTGCAACGTCAACTTCATCATGCGTCGAAGAGCTTTGCTGCGCAATGTGTCGCTGAGAGCACTGTTGGCAGTGCAGTAGTGGTGCATCGCTGGGAAGTGGAAGTGGCTCGTCTTGTCTTGGACAGACTTCGCCAGTCCGCAGTCCCGCAGCACATCTGACATAGAAATTGTTCGTTACAAAACAATTCATGCAGTCCCATCGGTAATATTGACACATGCTTAGCTTGCAGATGAAGCGGCCTATATGGACCACGGTGAACCGATAGCGGACCGCATTTCTATTAGTATTCCAGGTCTGCTTGGACGACAATGCATGCTTTGCGTCCTGCTTTGGCGCAAGCATGAAGACGACGGGAAAGAAGTAGAATTATCCTAGCAGGCGGATACAGAGACACAAAGCTCTTCGGACAAACGGCACCATCTTAACACTTGGCTGTGTCTCGCAGTGCCGCGACAAGCGCATGGTAGCGTGCATCGTGGGCTGAAACACACGGTCGTTACATCTTCTGCGGTCAGCTCGTGATTGATTCATGGTCATCAGGCAAGGCTCCAATCCATGGAAGCTCGGGGTTGGACGAGAGTGGCGCACCTTGTTTGCCTCCGCTAGAACATTCCATGTAGAGCATAGAAGGGTCCAGCTATAGTACAGCTGTGCGGGACTGTAGCAAGCATTTAGCGGAGATGGTGGAGGACAGCGGAGAATTTGACAGGCAAACTAAGACGTTGGATACCCGAACCCGAAGTCGGCATGCACATGTACAGTCGTGTTCGGGCAGAGCGGCGGCATGTCTGCCTGGAAGTTTTCCAGCCGGCTGATGAGGGATGAGACAGGCAGCTTTTGTGATCAAGGTGGTGTGACTATGCAACCCTTGAACATGCTGCATATATGTACTGCAACTGCAAGTGTCCATTTTCAGACGCGGGCCACGCTACGCCGGTGCACAATTTTGCTGAGCAAGAGACGGCTTCCTCGGGGCTCGTGTCGAGGAGCAGATAAGATATCTTCGAGCACAATAATGTCGGTATTTGTGGAGGTAATAAGAATTAGTTAAGAATTACAAAGGCGAGAACACGAGCAGAACTACAGTTCGTCCGGAAACAAGTCCGCCCGGGAGATGCGGGTTGTCAAGTGCTACATGTACGTGGTGTCCGAAAGCAAGCGGATGGTGGGTAACTACATGTACTTATGTGGCTGCCGTCACGAAGCTGCAACGCCGCTATGTGATAGCGTTCCCGGTGGGCATACGACAGCGCGTACCTGCTCGTCTGTAGGCTGGAAAACGTATAGCCCACATAACCATAGCAGTCAGAAGTCACAAGTCGAGGTGTGAGGATGTTTCGTGGGAGGATTGCAGAAATAGCTTGGCGTTGTCGTTTCGGCGCGTCTAGAACGCTCTGTCCACAGTCACAGTCAGCTACTAGTACCAGTACGCTAGTTCTAGTCTCGCGGCCGCACACTGCACCGCACCGCACTGCACTGCACTGCACTGCACTGCACAGCACAGCACTCACTACTCACTTTTCGCGCCGCTGCTGCGCAATCACTGACACGCCCAACTACTTCGCTCGTGACTGATTACTATCTGCCTGCCACCATTGCTCTGCGCCTGGCAGCACTGTCGCTCGTGGCCCACTACTGCTGAGGAATTCTGTACCCAGAGGCCTGCCCCACGCCGGTGGCAGTGGACGAAGTGTCTGATCAGCCCACTGCACGGTCGGCTTCTAGTGCGTACACATGCGCAGCGCGTCTCTGTATAACATGGTACTCATCATCTCAAACAGCGTGTACGCTTCTGTTCCTTCAGAATCGTCGTGACAGGCACTTGCAACAAAGTCCGAATCCGAATCCATCCGAGCCGTGACTCCCTGCAGCTGAGCTGCTCTGCCCTTGATGGGTGCAGATGTTGTCTTTCCTTCACCAGCACTTTCCTCCGGAATCCACACACCCTCGCTCGAGTCTGAGCCTCCATCATCCTGTTCACAATCACCAGGTCCTTTCAAGCGCCCTCTGCGCCTTGATGATTCTGCCGTTGCGCTGCCACCCGAACCAGGTCATGTTCCGCCTCAGTCCGTCACAATGCCCTTAGCAGAAGATGCGACTGACTCGAACACCATGAACCTCATCGTGGGAGGCGCTCTTGCTCCCACACATGACGCTCCGCCCAATCCTCCTCGATTGTCCAGACCTGGGCCAGGACTAAAACTGCCATCTTTCCAAGCATTAGGCATTATGGCACCTCATCCAGACCGTTTTGGTAGTCTCAGCGTCCCAGATCAAGGTCCTGGCGCTGTGGATGGATCTGCATCAGACTTCATCCAAGACAAGCGGGTCGACCTCGATCTGCTCGCCGCATTTGGCGCCACAACGCTTTCGCCATCACACTTCGTTCTATCCGACCCGGGAAAGAGTCTGACAGGCGGTGGTCGCGCCGTTGCAACTGCGATTCGACATGATGTCGCCACACTTACCCCACCTGCCGAGACAGGCGAGCCGCAGTGGCCAGCCATAAAAGCATTATCAAGTGTGCCACAGGACTCATCCTCAACCGACCCTGTGAATCAAACCTCAGTTGCCAGTCCCGGTCAGCGCAGTAGCGATGTGGCTCCGGGTTCACAGTCGATCGCGCCTTCTGCAACATCGTCAGAGCATGCCTGGGTCGAGGGTGCACTGAACGTACTGCGTAGGTGAACGAATGGTTATACGACGATGTTGTACTGACTTATCAATTTGTAGTCGAGAATCTGCGGACTGCATCAGTACCCAGCAACCCTCTGAGAGTACTTTCTCACGCATTACCGAGTCCAGCAGCTGAGGGCCATATCTATCCGACGATCATCGACGCTATACATTGTTCGACACCCGCATCACCTACAGTTTGGATCAATGTGTTTCATGCAATTCAAGGTCGCTTCAACCTAGCCGACTTACCGACCTCTCCTCCGAGCACGCCTGGACCACCTATAGGCGGTGATGACTACTTCACTCAGAAGGTATTCGATAGCGCTGTGCCTATATCCGACTACCAAGAGGACCTCTCTTCATTACCTCGCTCACCCCGACCGGTAGTCCCACCATCGTCAATCAACATTTCGATCGTGGAGCGGTACATACCACCAACCAGCGCCAACGAGTTCCGAGACATGTTCAATCCCAGTGGGCCCTCACTCCTAGTGGACCGGTTGGTGGAATTGTCACCTTACAATGGCAGTCTAGCCTTCGTGTACCCGACGAAAGCCGGCGCTGAGACGTTCTTGAGGGACTATCTCGGGCCTATACTCGATCCCACCTTGCGTGCCATCCAGGTCACCAACGGCCTATCTTCAGACTTAGGGCGAACCTTGGGAACGATGGCTGCAGCGCATCAGTTACCTGATTACGACCAAATGCTCCGTTCGATGACGAGATTGTGTGCTAGCTTGACGCAGAGGAGTACGAGCATAGAACGCTTCCATGGTCGACGGGCCACCTTTGCGCTTGCTCATGCTTCGAAAGAGAATGTTGTAGTTGCGCGAGATGTGTGGGCTAAGGAGTGGTGGGCGAAGCAGGAGAAACCACGGATTCGCGCAGCCATGAGCAAATTCACCCAGGAAGCGCAGAAGAAAAGCAGCAACGAACACGTTGAGAGATCACCAACACCAACAGAGCTTGTCCAGCTGCTTTTGCGTGAAGTTGCCGAAAGACAATATGTCAAAGGACAGGAGCCAAAGAGCGGTATAGAAGTGAGCGTTTTTGTGATCAAGCGTTTAGAATAGCGAGCATTGCATGAACTGATGATGGCGTCTAATGAAGGGACGAGGGCATGCTGGGTGACAGATACACCGTGGGTTCGGAAGCAGAGCTCGAGACCTACTACTTAGCATGAACCCGATACACTAGTATGGTAATAGCACATTACTGCATCACCGACATCGAGGCTTGCTGAAATGGATCGTGAGTTGTCCAATCACAGCCTACAGCCACAGACTTGGTCTACCGTGCGTCCGAGCCAAATCCGGCCTCGGCGCATGAGATGACGTTGATTAGAAAAGCAGCCCAGCTTCGCTTTGTGAGCAGTATCACGTAACCACGGTGCCCTGGTGAGACTCTTCTCATTGGAGCGCATACATGATGCGGCTAAAGGTACCAGTTCTCCGCATTCATGCCTTCGAGGGCGATCCAATCGTTATTCGATGGCAATGACGTCTATTGCTGTGTTTACAAATGCATGCGCAGGTAGCATGTAGGTATATAACATATCGGCGTAGCGTGAGAGTAGCATACTCATTCTCATTCACCTCGCTACTACAGTTACAAGTGTTCGTGAACTGAGAAAGATAAACAGAACACTCCGATATAGCATACGATTCTTCAACCTGAGATATAAAATGTCTACACAAACGAACACGCAGACCCAACAGAAATTCGGCATATCTGAAGACATCCCGATCCCACGAGGCGAGGCACGATCGTCACTGGTCTTTTACGGACCGCCAGCAGATGGGTCGGCGCCATGGAACTACGTAGAGCAGCCTCCTGAAGGTTCGCCACAACGCAATTACACTGAAGACAAACACGAGGTTACAATCAGTGACATCAGAGGACGAGAACATGAGTTCGATATGAACATAAACGGATTTGGTACAATTTCTGGGATCGAAAGCAAAGAGAAGCACTTTACAGACGACGAATCGATCAAGGCCAACTATTACCCTGAGGTCGAGAAGCTGTTGTTGGACAATGTTCCTGGCGCTCAGCGCGTCTTCATCTTTGACCACACAGTCCGGAGAAGTGATCCCAACGCAAAGCGAGCACCGGTCAACAGAGCACACATTGATCAGACGACCAAGTCGGCGAACATGAGAGTGGACTATCACATGGGTGACGAGGCGGAGCAGCTCAAGAATGGTCGTGTGCGCCTGATCAATGTATGGCGGCCGTTGAATGGCCCGGTCGTCGCATCGCCGCTGGCATATGCAGATTCGAGGTCGTATCCTGAAGAGGATACCGTTCCGGTAGAGCACCGCTACCCTCACAGGACCGGTGAGACCGCTGGTGTCAAATACAATTCGGAGGGTCGTTGGTATTATTGGAGCGGTATGAAGAATGATGAACGTATCCTGTTGCAATGCTACGACAGCAAAGATGGTGCGAGGACACCACACTCGGCGTTTGTGGATCCAAGGACAAAGGCAGATTGGCCAGGTCGTGAGAGCATTGAGGTCAGGACGTTGGTTTTCGGTTGAATGGCGTAGATTGCAGATTTACCAGTCTCTGTATTTGTACACAGCACTTTACTATTCGATTCAATACGATTTCAATTTATGTACTAATATTGTTCACATCTTCACGCGTCCACCGGTTGAACCAAAAATAGATGACCGACCTGGCATCCTGAAACTGGGGTTTGTCCCCACCCTGTCATGTCTCGCGCGCGCCGTCAACAAAGAAAGACGGACAAACCACATCATGTAGCACATCCTCTAACCTACACTGCATCGCCAGCTGTGCAGTGCTTACACTGTCTCTCGATATCATGGCTGCAGCAGCAATCGATATCAAGGCTCAAGCCACCTACCCGATTCGCTTGGGAGTCAGCATTCTGAAGCCGTCCAAGGCGGACCGCTTCACGAGCGTTCGATATAATCACAAGCCGCGCCTCACGCCTTCGGACTCCTTGACTGCGACTATCCGAGATGGCGACGACGAAGGTGAGAGCAAGCTACTGCTCAAGGACGAAGCCAGCGAGTACAACTACAGGGGCACACACAGTCAAGATGATGGTACATACGTTCTGGTGGTGCGAAGTCAAGGCAAGGACAGGGCGATGTTCATGGAGCGAATGAGTGGCAGCTTTGGCTTCAACTTGCTTAGCACACTTTCAGAGGGCAATGCTGCAAAGCTGAACGGGAACTATGCGCCGTTGCCGCTGCACATGGAAGAGGGCGACTTGTTTGGCGAAGATGATGAGGATACACCCCCGGAAGAGTCGAATCCTTTCGATTATCGACACTTCCTCAAAGCAGAGCTGGAAAAGCATGAAAGCATGAACTCAAATATGGATGTTAATCGAAGTGCTGCAGCAACTCCAATTCCTCACGCCCAACAAACTAGCACACCAATAAGCCGACCTGTGAAGAAGGCACCGAAGAAGGCCGAGCCGTTGAAGAAGCGCAAGACCAATACTACGGAGAAAGCAAACCCCAAGCGGGTAAAGGCCGGCCATGAACCGCCTGCCTCTGCTGCTGCAGCGAGGCCAAATCCCAAACCCGATGTTCCAAAGATACATATGGACCGCAAGGCTTCAACACGGAGGGCGTCTGTTGTTGACGATGATGGTGAGCTCATCCTGGAAAATGAGACGCCTGTCACAGAAAAGCCACCACGACACAGTGCAATGGCGCTCGCTTTATCTGGCCAGCTGGGAAATGGTCCCATCAGCTTGCGATCGGCAGCGAACAGCCCAGGAGGAAGTCATGCAGCTTCACCAATGCCACAAAGAGCAGAAACGACCGAGGAGCCGGAACAATATGTCTTCGAGTTTGACAACGATGATGGTGATGAGTCAGCAGATGATGAAGGAGCCGATGCGGATGAGGAGAATGACGCCGATGCAGATGTAGATGAAGATATTGAGCTGCCTTCTCCGGCGCAGCCTCACCGACCGAGTGTTAGTGGAGCGACTCTGACTGGTGTTGGTGACGAAGACGATGACCTTGAAGCTCAGCTTGCAGCTGGTCTTATGGAGGATGCCGAACAAGAAAGTGAAGAAAGCGAGGAGGAATAGTAGACCACTGTCAGGACGTCGATGCCTCCTTATCGATCAGAGCGTGGTCGTGACCTTGGAGCATCACTCTGGATCTTGTGTTGTATACCCAAATACATTAAGCGACGCGTGCAACAGCCCAGAGACTGTCATTGGCATGAGGCTGCCGGGTTTGTTCTGTAATCTAGGCGTACTTCCACGGCTGAGGCATGGTGACTACCACTGCAGTCTCGCATGCTGAATCATAGACCATCGCCGATAGATAGCTTGCTGCGTCAAGCTCTATAGTCTTGGCTCGATGTTGTCGAAGGATGCGAACTCAGCGATGTCGGCTCTGGATTCTGAGTCGTGGCTCATACGCCGCTCTCCGTTGCAGCACGAGTACTTGGATCCTCGACGCTTCGCAAAGGCAACGTTTTTACCCCGCCGACGGAATGGCAGCAGAGCATCTTTCTAGACGCTGCAAATTGCTATCTTCCAATACCTGACAGTGGTTTTCGTATTGTGGCTTGCATTACACTGTAAGCGGGACGATGGTGCACGGCATTTGGGCCGTGATCACAACGATTTTGTCATGCTACATCGACCGAGTCCTGGACTGTGAGAAATTCTACGTCTCTGTGGCGTACACAAATATTTGAGCGTGAGGGCCGACTACCATATGCCACGCCGTATTTGCAAGCTATCTGTCGAATGAGCCGCATACATACTCCTCTTATCACGACAATCATCCGCGAAGATGCCGATGGTGCTCGTAGCGCTATAGGTCTTATGGCATATATTGGCTCTGGTTGAGGAACATTCTTAGGTGGTGCTTGAGAACAGCGACCATCGAGCAACATTGGGCATAACAACATTGTCATCGGCCTATGTGCGTGGTACGACAGAGTAGTCATCATATAGTGATCTGAATAAAACCTTCTGCTCCGAGTAAGGCAGGCATCCCAGTCTCAGGTCGAAAAGCTCGACGGCCTCATTGCTCGTGACACAAGCATGTTGTCGATGGCAGTGAACTCTCTAAGTCAATCTATGTTTGTATGATCGAGGGCCCAAGTATTCCGACCGTATAGAAGGATATTCTGCTCGCTTGCCGCTTCGTACACTAAGGTAGACACGACTGCACTGCCCTTATGCGTGTTTGCACTGCATTCTATCGGCAGAGTTCAATGCGATGGATATATGTAGGCGTTCAGGGCTGCTGTTTGATCATGCAACTCCGGACAGAACCGGTCCGAGGCGATGGTTCCAGGATACATGTGAAGGTGATCATGTCAAGGTTGCGTTCAGCATCACATGTCGAGTGTCACATGAGTCAAATATTTCCTGCTCGAGAGAGCAAAGGCCATCGAACGATTTCGCTGTGTGGATGGGGGCTGTAAATGGATCGAAGATACGGAGCGACAGACAATGGAGTCACGGGCAACGGGCCCTCTCGTGGACCCCTCCATAGCCAGACCCTTGTTATTCCCGAGGCAGTGTCACGGCAGTCCACGCACAAGCTGAGGCCTAGTTGAATTGTATTACACCGCTCGATCGTTCTACATTGCCCTCAACCTGCCAGAAAGCTCTGCAAAGTCCTCGCCTTGAGGACCATCTTCGTATCTTCAATATAAATGGAACCCGCACTCCTCGTATCCGCCTTCCTGTCATTCATCGACAACAGTCACCCGCCCATATAGCCGCCAGTGGATCAGCTGCTCGCCAGTACATAGAAACAATCCCAGAAGCGTTTGAGCAAGACGTATACGTCCCTACTTCGAGATCTCCTCCAGATAATTCGTAGCACCATGCGTGACCTGCGAAAACAAGCCCTCCTCGAGAGTGGTAAAACGATATCGCGCAAAGCACGATCCAAAGAATCCACGCCACCCATCAGTCGCGGTACATCTACAGGGCCTTCACCGCGCGGATCACGAGTCGCGAGTCGACAGGGCTCAGACGATGAAGGAGATTTCAGCGACGGTACCGAATGGAGCACGAACAGCATCGACGCGCTCGTTGCACCCGGAGAGCTCGAAAGCCAAGCGCCCAATGTCTGGATTGAAGACCTGGAAGCGCGCATCGAGGCGTTGGTCGATCGCAAACGCAGCTCGACGGAAGGCAGAGAAGATATGATGCGAGGTCTGATCACGGCCTTGACGAGGCATTTCGCGCAAGATGAGCTGCAGCACAAAATGAATGAGCTACTGCCTGCACTACTGAAGAGTGTCAAGAGCGGACAGTCAGAGAAGGAGATCGTGTTGGCGTTGAAGGCTCTGGCTTTGATATTGATTACGGATCCTTCTGAAACCATCTACGATGCGGTGGAAGGACCGATGAAGAGTATCATCAACGACTCACAGTATTCTGCTGCCAAAATTGCAGCGATTCACGCCCTCGCCGTTGCGACATTCTACGGTGGTGCTAGTGTTGAAGAAACGGAGGAAGTTATGGAGCTCTTCCTGGATATCGCATCCTCTGACGGAGCAGTGGTCGACGAAGCGGACAACGGCCAGGTCGTGGTGGCTGCACTCGAAGAGTGGGGGTTTCTCGCAACGCAGCTCGAGGATATGGAGGATACGACAGAGCCGGCTATGGACGCCTTCGTCGATCAGCTAGAAAGCAGCGATGTGGGCGTACAAATCGCAGCGGGCGTCAACATCGCGCTGCTGTTCGAGAAGAGCTACACCGAGGCAGAATCAGACGACGAGCCAGACGACAACGATGTGGACGATGCAGAAGGAATCCGAATGGTCAAACGCTACACCGTATACCGACAAACGCACCATCTCCAACAGACCCTGGAGGAGCTCGCCAAGGCATCCTCGAAACGCATCTCCAAAAAGGATCGCAAGCACCTGCATCTGGAATTCAAAGACATACTGAGCACGGTCGAGAAGCCCACGCGAGGACCACGCTATAGCACTGCGCTTGATGAAGATGGACGGGAATTTGGCTCGAGGCTGAAAGTGCCGATTCCTGGATTGGGGGTCAGGATGCCTATCGATAAGTGGTGGAAGCTGCATCGACTCAATGGACTCAGGCGCTTGCTCCAGAGTGGCTTCATGGTGCATTATGAGTTCAATCAGACTATTTTTGATAGTTTGCCCGTTATAGTCGAGAAAGATTAGATTTTTGAGTTTTGGGGGGGCTGGTCGCGCTGTTTGGCGTTTGGTGATATCCTGGGCTGTCATGGGCGGAGGTTGTGGTTGTTGAAAAGGGAAAGGTTGTGATTGTGGGAATGGGTATGGTATGGTATACTTTTGCCCTCGCTTCACTCATGGATTCTCTATCTCTGCTTCAATTTATTTTTTGTAGCCTTTCATCTCACCGTACGTCCTACGTTGGGAACCGCTTCGTATGCGCTTGAGACTGCCGTCTTGGTTGTAAGCTACTCAGTGTGGCATCATTATGACAGAACTGTCGCCGTTAGCGGGCTGAGATTATCATGTGTCTTGAAGTGTGGCGCTGGTCACAAACAAAGGCGAGAAGCGCAGGTGTTTAGGCTCCATGTAAGTGCGGCGAAGAAATTCAACAGCTTGCGCACTCGTCGTCAGTCTCCGGCATTTCAAAAGCCAGGGTACTTCATTCTTGGGTATATATACATCCTCTCCGAAACGTGACCTCCTCACCGCACCCTCGCCATCCATCCATCCATCCATCCATCCATCCGTACAACTCCACATCTCGACGCTCAAACGCGACACCAGACCGGTAACATTCCATCCTCGATCCACACTACGCAGCTCCAGCACCATGTGCAGCCATATATGCAGCGAATTGCACCGGATTCCGCGTCTGGATGAAAATAGTGCCCGGACCCTGGAACTTGCAGACCAAGCCTTCTCCTGCTGCGAAATTGCTTACTATGCCGCCGCTGGCTACTCGCTCGAGGGTGTAGTTGCAGTTCCATGCGACTAGGTGGCCGTTGTCGACGATGTATTTTTCGTTTTCGCGGAGCTGTTGTGGTTCGCATGTCAGTGGGTCTTTTTTTACTTTATCTCATCGGCTGAGGTAATGATCGTAGTTGTCGTTACACTCACATCTTTCCTGATGATGGCGCCCAGACTTTGGATCCAGCATATCCCTACACCTGCGAGCTTGTAGATGAATAGACCTTCTCCCGAGAAGATGGCTTTGGTGAGATTTTGAGATACGTAGTCTTTTGTCACACCTTGTGTGGCTGCTAAGAAAGCATCTTTGCCTACGTTCCAATGCTCGTTGCCGGTCAATCTGAGATTCGTCACGTCACCTATAGCGGACGGCGCTAATAAGAGCTCACCAGGTCCGGTAAATAAACTGTGTGACATTTGGCCTCTCGCGATGAGCTTCTTCATACTGAATTTAAAGTCACCCTTGACTGTTATGGTGGGCGACATGGCAATCATGGCACCAGGCTTGACCGTCAAGGGACAGCCCATTGCAAGCTGTATGGTCACGATGGTATTGCTATCCCGATGGCTGATGCGGTATGACCCTCCATTGAATGTGCCAACGTCGTCCATCGTTGCCTGGGCACCTGTGAAATGGCCTGGCGGTGGAGCTCCTCCCGGCATGCTCGATGTCCTATTGATGTTGAAGGAGACCTGTCGCGGGCTCGCCAACGGTTGTGAAGTCTGCTCTGGCTCTTTCTGTTTCTCTGGGGGATATGAGTTCGATGGCGGTCCTGGATAGTACGGCAGTGTCTTCTCATTTTGAGGGGCATTGGTGGCCGGTTCAGCTTCAGGTGCTAGAGGCGATACGCTGGGAGGCGGCGCAAACGTTGGAGGAGGCGCGAACTGTTGCTGTGGCTCTTGTTGCTGAGGCGGAGGCGCGAAGTAGGTTTGAGTCGAGGCAGGAGGAGCAGAAAAGTGTTGCTGATCTGTTTGGCGACGAGTGAGCAGGCGCTGCAGTGACATGGAAATCAACGATTCTACCTTGTTCTACTCCACCGGGCGGAGGTGCTATACGCATAATCTTAGCGTTTACTACTTACTGCTCTCGCAGCATACACTGACGTACGAGGAAAGTATTGCTCTTGCTGCGCTGCCATGGTCTTGTATACGCTTTCTGCGTTGAACGCCTTCTGTGTCGGGTCTTGCTATATGATCGATCACAAGGCGATAGCGCGTCGCCAGACGAGCTGCGAATGTTGCTCTGTCGAACTGCTTCGCGGAGCTATGAGCTTGTGCTTAAGTAGGCAGCCTGGCGAATGGGTCAAGAAGGACGCTGAAGCGGAGAGTATTGAGAAGAGAACAAGAGAATGAATAGGAGAGAACGACACGGCTGTCTTTGACCTGTTACCATTAGTCCATAGAAATAATAAGCTGATCTTGGCCGTCACGTCGAAGCCTGCTACAGCTGTTGTGAAGCATCTCTTCCCAGCTGCGATTGGCCGCAATGTTATGCAAGCGCCATGCCCATGCAGAGCGCTTAGAGAAGCTCCTCTTTCCAGGCCCTGGACGCACATGGCCGCGCACACGTGACAGCGATGTTGCGCATCGCGACAAGACATGGTTGTGCTCCTGGTTGCTGTGTCGTATCGAAGAGCGCATGGTCAGTCTGGACGCTGTTACTCCAACACGGTGGATGAACTCGATCGTGCTATGGATGTTGCTCATCGGACCTCGGACCAGGACTGGAGCAGTAGTGTGGAGTCATCTCCAGCATGTCTATGCCTCTGGCTACGCCGAGCAGTTTGTGCTATTGGATGGTAGGGCTGAGTTCCGATATGGGGTCGCGGATGGTGTTGCATATGTTATATTGCAAGCTGCACATGAATGCTGTGGTACTGCTGCTGCACGAACATGCGCGCTGAAGCAGATGTGGCACGACTGCCATGCACAGCCCAGTCCTGGAAAGTCCCAGTACTTAAACAAAGCAGTGTTGTTTTCGAGACACCAGCACCTCGGCCACGCTTTCGACGCTACGACAACAACATTGAACCATTACACATGTATGTATGATATGCAATTGTACCTCCAAATCATCTCAGCCACCATTCAAATTTTGTCCAATCGACAGAGACGCAGTGTAGCATGGCATTGGCGCACACTTGCCGCTTCACGATGACTCTACGCTCGAAGGATTCCGGTCAAGCCAGCTGCAGAAAGGCCCTAACCCTCTTTCGTGACACCGCACCCCAGTAGTAGGAAGGCGGTGTTTGATCAACGAGCGATGCTACCAAGCCTCAGTAAGTGACTCCTTCAATGCCATTCTTCGCTCCTCTGACCTTTCTTAATCTCTTCCATTTACCTGAGGTGTCGATTTGCTCTACGTCTGGAGACCGTGGGAGTCGTCTGTTGCAGCATCAAGGGCGACGGGACTTCCTCAGGCTGTCAGCTCATCACCGCAGCGCTGACTCACAACCTCACATCAAGCAAGCCGTCTAGACTCTATACGATCGTCAAATTCACTTCTCGTGCGAGCCGCATCCGTATCCATTCCCATCAATTGAAATGGCGATCCCGCAGATGACCGCTTTCACTGAAATGCCAACTTACCTGGTGTACCGCGACGTTTCTCCTGGAAAGCCATTTGACCCAACCTCTCCCTTGGCCTTCCTGCCTGAGAAGGGGTCTGACGAACTGTTTGATGCTCTCCGAGTTGCCTTTCCGCATGTCAGAAGCCATTCGGAAAGGATGCGAGAGGCTGTGATCAAGTTCCTCCTCGAAGAGCAACAGATTGATCAAGTGCAGCCGTCTCCGGCAACGACGATGGACAGCATGCCCAGCATGTGGCCATCCATGTCTTCCGAGACCGCATCACTCTTCGACAGCCCACACTCCCTCAACCTCGCACATCCGGCTTCCCTCGCAAGCTCGCCTCAGCTTCAGGCACCACAATTGACACGACAAGGCTCGAGTGTAGCGTCCAGTCAGTCAAGTCCACCGACTCTCGATGCCATGACTGGCGTTTTCAGTCTATCCACATCCTCCCAGCCGAAGCAACGAGTCCGTCGGAAGATGACGGAAGCAGAGAAGGTTGAGTATCGGAAGCGTCGAATTGTGAAAGCCTGCGACAAGTGTGCCAGGCGCAAGCGAAAGTGCCCTCATAACCAAGCTCAGATGGAGACGATCTCAATGTCAAAGTCCAGTGCCAGAGCGAGAAAGGCTACCTCGCCGAAGTCTGCGAAATCTGCTGCACCACCGTCAGCAGTACAGGCAGCAATCATGATCGATCCGCGGCTGGAAGGCGACTTCGTATTTGATCCTGCATCTTTTGGTCCCTTCGAAGACTTCAACATGTTTGAGGATCCAATACCTGAGTTCGACATCAATCAATTCGTCGACTTTGATCAGCAAAAGGTACGTAGGACAGCGCTTTGGCTATATAGTCAGCGCGGCACCGCGGCATGGTCGCAGCTCATCTGAATCTTCGAATGCCACATGCTAACATTGAGAAGTACGGATCTGACCTCTTCACGCCGGACGCCTCGCCGCTGCAGACGAGTTGGATCTACGATGATTCCGTTCTGCACAACCAAGTGCAACACAACCGCCTCGTTTCCGGCCAATCAAGCATGATTTCGCGATCTTCGTCCAATGGTGGACTGCACGAGAGCAGTAATAGTAGTAATGGTTGTAGTTCCGGTGGGGACCACACACCTGACCACCTGGGCGGCTCACTTTCATCACGTGATGAATGGTATGCAAGCGCTAGCCAATCGCTGACAGGCGACTCTTCACAACAAGCTCACCAACAGCTGGAGAACGAGGACAGACGACCCGACGATCATGGCGTGCTGTGGGACATTCTCAGGACTGGCCAGCTTGAAAAGCCTGTTCCGATGCACACTGCGCACGTGCACGATGCAGTAAGCGGAGGTCCCCACGGACCGCACGACAATATAGTCGGCATACAAGCCACCCAACGACTGGCCACACTACCGCAGATAGTCCTAAGACTGACTGGTACCGCTAAGGCGATCAGGGCATTTACTGGAAGTTTGAGTCGACCTCGGACCACCGCCCAATTGCCCGTCTCAGTCGAGAGAGCATCGCAAGCTGCGATAAACTCGTACGATGGAGGGCTGATGAGTGAAACTCGAGCCTCAGACTTACGAACGCAAATCTCGCCAGCAAGCTTGCCGGGCGTGAACGCGGCCCACAGTCGTATGCTTGACAATGGCTCTTTCACCGATCAAGCTACAAGGGCGCCTCCTCAATTACAGCAGTCAGAGGACGGCTTATCCTTGAGCACCGATCAGCGCGGAACGCCTGTGATAGATCGCGGACGTGACGAGGTTACTGCTAACCCACGTACTGATCCTTCACAGGACCAATTCCAAATGGGACGATCCAGAGGGCCCTCTTTCCGCGTAAACGGCACGACGAGACCAGCTGCCAATGCATCCACACTGACAAGTGTATCCGTATCTTTAGCAGATGGATCTCCCAGATCCACAAGCTCCCGAGGAAGGCGACAACAGATGATGTCTGTCGAAGAACGCTCGAAGCTAAGCTTGAGCGATCAGACTGCACTACCAAGAACATCTCTAGGCGAAGGCATACCGGATCATGCGGATGCATCTCTAGACCTGTACATGGCTCGCAAGCGCGTAGCCAGGCAACGGCACAGACATTCGGGCTTCGATAGGGCGAAGCTCAAGAGTTCTCAAGTTTCTCCAGCCAACGGCGGCGCGTACCTGCGGCTGCTGCAGAACAAAGCATCATCGTCAACCCCAGCTGTCCTCGAGCATGGTCACACTCAAGCTCGTAACTCAGTCACGTTCGATCGCAGTGCAGACAAGAATCAGTATCATGGGCCACGAGCTGATACTGTACTTCGCGAAGGTGCTACTGTCGCTTTCTCGAGATCTGCGATTGCCAGGAGTACCTCCACCAACAGCATCGTGCACGAAGAGCGTCTCAGCGATCATGTCCGCTATCGCGACCACCATGGCAGAGTGGATGAGAACAGTTGTTCCGAGAGCATACAGAGCGACCGTGACTCGCAATATCACGGCGACGCACGATGGTCGTTTGCTCAGGCATTGATTGCCTCGCTCATCGCCTTGGTACTCTCGTCGATGCTGTCCGCTTCCATGGCTGTCACACCGACGTTCCTCATGCTGGCATTCGTCTACCCGCTTCAATTCAGCAATGGAGGGCGGGACCTCGATAACGAAACATCTCACCTCCTTTGCGATACAATGGTGCAGTGCACGGCGAAGAACAGCGCTTGGCTGTCGAAGCTCTTACCGAATAAGGGCTTTTCCGCACACAAGCTGACGAAGATCTGCGGATCCAAGGGCTACCGGATGGGCTATGCGGTTTGGTTGACGGGTCTGATGTACCCTCATGCCCTTTCACCTGCTGTGGCTGCATAAAGCTTGGAAGTGCAGAGCAAAAGTTGTGAATTCGATCATTGCGCTTTAGCGAGTTTTGTTAGCATCGTAGCGTGGCTCCTCTGATATGACATAGAGTGTGAGCGTTTCCCATGGCATATTTCCAGCGATACGGACGCTTTAAATGAGATTGATTATTTTACATTCGTACTATACTGTCTCTGACTGGTTTGTGTTCGCACGGCGATTGTTGCTTCCGTTCCGATGCTAGTTCATCTGGCAGAATGTACATGTAGGTCTGCAAAGCTGACGTGATTGCTACACAGATTGGCAAGTGGTACTACTACTGTATTCTGGAGGAAGCTGAGATCGCTCGGACTATGTAGCAGAGTCTCAAGAGCGCAGATTATGGGGAATGGGTGAAGACTCTCGCGGGAAATAGACACATTGTGGTCATCCATACGGGTCACGTTCTGCTTGTCTGTTTGCTAGCGTCCAGTGCTTGCTCACAAGCCAAGCCAAGTCTAAAATAGAATGCAACATTAAAACACATGATCAAACATACATAATGCATCACTAGACTACACACCACGCACTACATAAGGCGGCATTACATCAGATTCCCATACTTGTGCGCATCACCTTCAATACGACCTCGCGGCTCGACCTTGGAAGCACCGGGATAATCGACCCAGAAGCCGTGCTTCTTGGCCTTCTTCTCGTGGTCTTTGTTTAAGCGTGGATAGGCGACCATGGCGGGGGCTTCGTGGTCTGCACGATGGGCGGCGTAGCCGTGGGCGAAGGTCATGAATTCGCCGACGTCGAAGGGGTCGAGGATGTGGTGGGATTGGAGGATGTGGAGAGCTGTGTGAGTTGATCGAGGTTAGTATGTATGGGGCGTGGAGTATATATGTGTTGTGGTTTGTGACTACTGACCCTTGCGGATCCAATGCTCGGGTTCGTCTTCGGATGTTTGTTCCGAGGGTAAGGTGGATGGACCGGTTACTAGGTTCGTTTTGATCACGCTTTCGACTTCGTCGGGTGTGGTCTTTGCGTTCTCGGCCACGAGGATGTTGCCTAGGACTATGGGATCGCCAGCAACGCTGTGCATGTCGACGCTGTACGAGCCATCTTTCCGAACCGCGCTGATGTGGACTGGTTCCGAGTGTCCTTTATTGAGGCCGGGAACGTGATGCTTGTGGGGCTCTACGGAGAGAAACCATGCTTCTTGCGCTCTGCGGTGAAGGTGCTCGTCCTCGCTCGCTGCTCCGTCGATGGGTCCTGCTGCCCCACTTCCTGCTCGTGTGACAGAGACGTAGATGTTTGATTTGCTTCCTCCGAGCATTTTGCGGTACGCGATACGAGAGGTAGTGTAGCTGAGATATCCCCTAGCTTGGCTGAACGTACCAAGAATACATACAATCGCTCGTTAGTGTAGAAGGGGTCTGTTAAAGCGACAGTAGTGTGCCAGCAGTACCCCTCGGGTTGCTGACGACATTGCGGCTGTTTTTGAAAGATCGTCACAGTATGACTGAACGGCAGGCGGCAGTCTTCGGCTCGTCTGTCGACAGCAGAGTGATCACATAGCGGGCAATGTCAAATCCCGAGCATGATAAAGTGACATAGGAATGATGACTGATGATCACGAAGATGTTAGTGGAAGTGGCGAATTGTGTTTCGGCGTCCGTTGTGCTCCCGTGATGCTGAATGCGGGAGAAACGGGATGCATCTTTCCTTCCCGCTCTTGCCTTCCCTCTTCCCTCCTGCTCCGTCAACACTCGTATCGACAATACTTGGCTCCCAACATATCGGTAGCGACGGTGAGCTGCCGTCACGCTACCTATACAAGGTTGGCGTCGCACCTTGATGGCAACATGACGATGCGACAGAGCGGGTCCTCGATCGTCGACTCTACGAGACTGTCAAAAATAGCACATATGTCTTGCATCGCCTCAGGCAAAGGACGTGGCCACACGATGCACGTCTCCGCTGTGCAGTGCATGCAGCACCTCACGAGAGGTCAGCAAAGCGTCGCGCCAAGACATTCAGATGCTCCTGCCTTCGGACACGGGACCCAGTTGGGTGCACCTCCCCTCTCTTGACATGCATGTGTGCGACTGCTTCGCGTTGACGTCGTTCCTGCTTCAGCCAGCTCTACACGAGGAAAGGACGCTTCAACAATGTCACCCGACACTCGTATCCAGAAGGATCGGTCTCTCTGCTCGTGGAAGGTAGGTGACGAGCAGAATGGTAAGTGTGTCTGCACGCAGAGGGTACTTAAGGAGTGCCTCCTGCGAGCACTACCATCCCTTCTTCATCTACATCCACATTCATCCATATCAGCAGCAGCATCAGCATCAGCACCCGCACCCGCTTGCAGTCCTTTGTCCATCAGAAGCATCCCCATCACCACTCACCACATCTCTTCTCAACATCATCACACATCACACATTACAACAAGCAAGACATCATGAAGACTTCCGCTCTCGCTGCTATCCTTTCCTCCACTCTCGCCGCTGCAACGACCGTCAGCTATGACCAGGGCTACGACGATGCCGACCGCTCCCTCACGGCCGTCTCGTGCAGTGACGGGGCCAACGGGCTGATCACCAAGTACGGCTATCAAACTCAGGGCCAGATTCCCGGCTTCCCTTCCATCGGCGGCTCCAGTGGCATCGTTGGCTGGAACTCGGAGCTGTGTGGCCAATGCTATTCTGTCGAGTGAGTCATAGAATGCAGAAGCTTGACATACCTTGCTGCATACCTGCTTTCCTGCCTTTGAAGCTGACATGTCCTTGCAGATACAACGGCAACAAGATCTACTACGTTGCAATTGATCACGTCGCAGAGGGCGTCAACCTCAGTCTGGAAGCCATGAACCAGCTCACGGGAGGACAGGCATTCGCAATCGGCCGTATTGACGCCCATGTCACCAAGGTCGATGTGAGCCAGTGTGGCTTGACTCCGAAACGTTCCATCGAGTTCAACGCATAGGATGCTGTCACAAATGGCGATCCCGATGACGAGGACGATGACGAGGACGATGACGAGGACGATGACGACGACAATCAGGAGGACGACTGCGACGACGACGATGCCGATGAGGACGAAGACTGCGATGAACGTGGGAATGAGGACGGGCACCTGAGCTCGCGCAAGCGGTCAGTCGGCAACGACATATTGTCACCAGCTTCGACTCTGCAGACTATCACTGTCCCTGCAACGGCTCTGCCGCCGGTCGACTGCGCCTCGTCGGTTACGTTGCCTTCCGAGGACACATTGTCGCAGACGACCTTGACGTCTGCACCAACGATTAGTCCAGAAGACGACGAGGACGATGGATGCGAGGACGATGAAAGCGAAGGTGAAGGCGACGATGATGAAGGCGAAGGCAACGACGACGACGACGAAGACGAGGATGGTGATGAAGAAGATGATGAGGACGATGATGAAGAAGACGACGATGAAGAAGACGACAATGATGAATGCGAAGATGATGATGATGATGACGACGACGACGACGACGAATGCGAAGACGACGACGATGATGAGTGCGAATGCGAAGACGACGACGACGAGGAGGACCAAGATTGCGACGACGTCCAGAACGAGGAACGGACCTTGAGCTCGCGCAGACGGTCAGTCGAAAAGGATGCATTGTCACGAACTTCGACTTTGCAGACTGTCGTTAGCACATTTTTGCCAACGTCGACACGGTTGCCTGCTTTAACTGACGACATTTCGTCGTCAACGAGTTCTGTAGACAGTTCCGATGACGACAGCGACGACGATGATAGCAAGCATGGACCTTCAATTTCGATCTCGTACTTTGACGACAACGACGATGACGAAGATACACCTTCTATCTCGATAATATACCACGCCGAGTAGGACGAAGACAATGACGACATCCGGGACGAGGACTGGTCCCTGAGCTTGCATCGTGCGCAGTCTCTCGTTGTCGTTGAAGGTCGCCACGATCACAATCGCACTCCACGGACACCTACCAGCAATCTTGACACCTGAAAGATTAAATATGGCATGGGCATCGGAAATGGACGAGCATGGAGCACGACGTTGAGGAGTCATGGAGCTGTAGTATAGCACAACTTAATCCTAATATCTGTCCTAATTCATTTGTCTTGCATTCACTTCACATCGTCGTCACTATCGTAATGAACATCCAATAGTGGCACCGGAATTTGCATAAAGAGCTCACCTGAACCCCGCACAGGGTGGACTTTCAAGCTCCCGCGCTTTCACACAGCTACTGACACCCATCGCACCTTTGTGAGCGTGCATAGCGGAGTATTTCTACACTTCTGTAGAGCACTCCACTACACCGCAATGCCCTTTTGACAACAGTAAACTGGCCTACAATGCCATCATCACCGCCCCAAGGCGGCTTCCTGCCCTCACCTCCAGCATCCTCCACAATCTCCACCACAACCCCCACCAAACCCATCCTCCCGCAACCTCGAACCACCCCTCTGCGCGCCGGCTCCAGCAAAGAAAGCGCCTTCATCCGCCACGTCGATCAAAAACTCCTCCATATCCGCCGCCGCTTCGCAAAACGTACGGCTCCTCCCTCCTCTGCCGATTTTTGCGCGAATGTCGATGGCGATGGCGATGGCGACAGGGCGGATGTTTGGGGCGATGTCAAGGGTTATGGGAGTGTGAGGGAGGCGTGTGAGGATTTGGCGGAGGTGGTGGATTTGGTGTGGATTTGTGGGAGTCCGGGGTTGCAGGTGCCGTATTTTATTGGGGTTGGGTTGGTGTTGGGGGATGTGGTGAGGGGGATGTCGGTGGGGGTGGGGGAGGGGGAGGGGGCGAGGGCGTTGTTTGTGGTTTTGGAGAAGTTGGATTGGGGGTTTGTGGGGTTGGTTAGGGGGGGTGGGATGAGTGCGACGGAGAGGGTTAGGGTTAGGGGGTTGGTTGAAAGGACGAGGGGGTGGGTTGTGGAGGGGTTTGGGAGGGGGGAGGGGGATGGGGATGAGATGGATGTGGATATGGAGACGGATGCGGATACGGATGCGGATACGGATTTGGAGGGAGAGCTCGTGCTTGAGGGTGATGGTTTGGATGAGCTGGAACAAGAGGAAAATGATAGTCTGGATATGCAGATTGCGAGGGTGTATGGTAGGACTATGATGGAGCTGGGGGATAGTTTGGAGGAGCCTAGTATTGGTATTATCACGGAGGGGAGGCGTGGGTGAGGTGATCAGTCGCACGAGATGAAGAGGGACGGTGATGCCTGATCGAGGTGGATGGCAGAATCATCGTCGCTCGTCTGCCTCAGGCTTCTAATCGGTTCTGCTAGGCACATTCATCTCATGCCAACTTATGGCGTCGGAGAAGATTGAAGTCCCGCGGAAAGAGCATCCGTAACGCTGTGGAAGCCATACGTTGGAGCTGCCCTTCGAAACTCATTCGACATGAAAGTCATCGACTCAGTAGGTGCGGTTGAGAGCAACCTGGACGGCATCACAACTGCCCCAATGGCCGTGAAGTCAAAGTCGTTCCTGCTTGAGGGCATGGGAAGTCGAGAAGTGGCAAGCCAGAACCTGGACGCTCATTGCTTTCCCTTCAATTTCCACCAAAGATACGTGCAATCCTCCGTCACGACAGTATACACTACTGCGAATCATCTTTGCCAATCTAGCTCCAGCTATCTTCGGCATTGTTGCACAAGATGCGAACGCGAGATATCCATGGAAAGGTCGCGGCTTCGCTCACCACAGTCGATCTTCCTAACACGATTACGACCGGCCCTGTCCGCAGACGGAGCAATGAAGTCGATCGCGTCGATTCAATACTGAGGCGCGGATTATCCCTCTCCGAACTCCCCATTGACCGTAACGGCGACAGCAGCGGCATCCAGAGACCCCTGGGCGAAGTCAACGACCTTCCCTTTTACATGGTAGAAGCCACGGCGTGTCCCAAACGTGACGACGAACACGATCACGTTTTAACAGACTCATCGAGTACTTCCTTCGGACCTACGCCGGTTTTCGCCACACCAGGATGGCCACAACAACGATCTGCCCCTAGCGAGCCAACAACTTCAGTGACATTGGTTCAATCAGCAAGCGCTCCGCTGCAGCCCTCTCCCAACTACGTGGAGGCGCAGCAAGTCCCTTCACCCACGTCTGCCGAGAAAGCTCTCCTGCTTGCCGTGACATTAACCCCAACTTCCTTTCCTCGCTTTGAGAGGAATTCTACGGCTGTGAACATCGAGGTGTTTCTCAATGGCGAACTGGTAGGTTACGGCAAATCTTGTCCCCATGAAGCCATGATCCTCGCCAGCATTCCAAACTCTTCGGTGTGCCAGGACTTCAACTTGACTGACTCTTGCAAGTCTTCATGCAGTGCATATGACCACGTTGACTGATCTCACTTTCCAGGTCAACAACCAATTCATCTCCTCGGCAGATGTGAAGCAAAATACAGAACATACGGCTCGCTTTCACGGCAGAAGAATCCACCGACAGATCGAGAAGCCCTGGGTGTATCAGTTGGGGGAAACGTTAACCACCAACGGTGGAGTAGACACGAAATACCGTTGGGACAGTGTCGCCAACGAGCTCGAAGATGTATCGCGCTCAAGACGCCCACCTGGCGATGCCGACCACGATCAGGGAACATTACAGTGGCCAAGTACAGAATATCTGCGAGCGCTAAGCAAACTGCCTCTCCCAGAACGTTTTCGAGACTGTCGAAGCTTGGGCATCATTGATCTTATGGTGATGATAGGAGAAGGGTACGTTATCAAATGCCATGCAGATTGGTCAGACGGCTGCTAGGGCCGTTGTTCACCCAGGAGCTCGAGATATCAGCATTCCACTTCACTGCTAACGCGTGGTTTTGGATAGACACAGAAATAATGCGATGCTATACTCGATGGGTCCGATCCAATGGTCCATGAGTCGCCCCGCAGCAGCAGCGCCAGCATCGCAGTCTCCGGACATGTCACTACTCGAACCTCCGCGGAAGAAAGCCAAGTCACATGCTCCCTATGCCAATACGAAAGACGATTCATCGACCCCAAATCGCGACGCAGACACAACAGCGGACAACATCGATGAGATAACACGACCCGACCAAACTCGCAGTGACTCGGCAATGGATGTGCGCCTCGAGCTGTCCAGCATGCTGCCGAAATATATCTCATCACTCACGCCACAGCGCCATCCTGTGCAAGCGCTCGAGGCGTCACCATATGCTTCGCCGTTTGCCTCGCCGTCCGGGCACCAAGTTTGGCCACAAGCGGAACAGCGCAGTTTGACATCTCCAACCAAGTATTCGCCTTCACAGCGCACGCCGACTGGCAGGGACAGTAATTTGCACAGCAGGGAGGATGCCGGCGATGAACCAAGCCGAAAATTAAATTCAGATCTGTCAAAGGTCGCAAGCAGCTCACTGCACTCACAATCGCCGCGGCTTCTGGCGAGTGAACGACAACGTTTGAGACAGGAGACACCACCCGAACTTGCCCTTGAATGGTTCGAGACGCCCGAACTCTGCAACGGAAGCACTGTGAGCTATGCTGGTGCTGGTATAAAAAGAAATGTATCCCCAGTCAGACCTGGGAACTTCTATGAGAGCAAATTGGTGGTTGGGATGAGATTCGTTGTCACTTAGTCATCATTCTCGTCATGTCGACGAAGATATCGGGGTATGGGCTAAGCAAGATTGAACATATTTGATAGCGGAGCTACAGTCCTCATGGATCCCAGCGCTGTGGTGAGTGGCTATGGATGTTAGTCATTCGAGTTTCTGCAGGGGTATGAACAAGGGAAATGAACAGGCCGCTTTCTGTCAACGGAGATAGTGATCATCATCATTGAAATCGCGCATACATTAGCTGGCGCAGAGTAACATGTTCTGATCTGTCTACATGATGATGATGAGCCATGAATACCTCAGAAGCCGCCCAACTAACGTCATAGCCCTTACTTAGCCCAGCGCTGCCTCCACCCTCACTCTCAATTCCGAAAGATCCACGCTCTGACTCCTCACAACAACTACCCCTTTCACCTCACCACTCTGATACACCCTCACAAACCCGGGCGCCACCTCCTGCTCCATGAGCGATAAACACCGTTCGACTTCATCTTTACTGATGGGATTCCGGAGACTCTGTTGCAACTGCTGCGTTATAGCCAGCATGCTGAGACTGTAGCGTTCTTTGCTTGCGACGAGAAGGGATAGGACTCTTGCAACTTCTTCGATGCGGTGGAGGGCGGATTTGCGCTCGAGTTCGTGTTTGGTGGGGCTGTTTGGGAGCGTGGAGGAGAGGGTTTGTTTGGCGAGGATGCGGTTTAGGAGGGCGTTTCCTCGGGTTTGGGAGGTTTTGCTTGATGATGCTGTTGTGGTTTGGGCGGCGGTGGAGGACGAGGGGTGTGGTGGTGAGGGTTTCGGGGTTGCTGCTTGGATGGCTTTGAGGTCTGTGAGGCGTTGTTGGCCGCGGGCGAAGAGGGGTGCTGCTTTTGTTGTTGAATCCGTTTTTTTGAGGTCGAGGAGAGGTAGGTGGGCGAGGAATGTGGATGGGGTCTGGTTCTCTTGTGGTACCCTCGATTGCCAGCTGTGCCATGCTTTTTGGAGCGCGGTTTCGAATCGGTGGTTGTGCTCGTCTTCGTCGATGTAGCTCGTTGCGCGCTTCCATGCTTGTGCTGACGGGTCAGACCTCACGAGGCAGATTCCTGCTCTGCCGAAATCTTGCAGAGTGAAGGCTCGCTCTTTCTCCGGGACGACTGCCAGAATGCGCTGCACGTCTTCCAGCGTCACCTTTCGTTTCTTCCAATGCTTTGATAGCGAAGGGAGAAGTGCGCCGAGCTCTACAGGCGAAGTGCTTCCATGATGCGAGTAATACAGGTGTAAAGTTTTCAAAAATGATGAGTACAACCCTTCTAGTTCTTCAAGCTCGATCGGGACGCTGTACTGAGGCTGGTCCTTCTCTTGTTTGGGCGTGTCAGGAGGTGTTTCGTAAGAAGACTTTTTCGACGGTAACGAACAAGGAATCGCTCGTGCATTGGCATCAATTCGTAATTTGTCGAATAAAGCGGCAGCGCCTCTGGTAGGGGTTTGTGCTGGTGATGGAAGTGCTACATCCTTGATTCTTTTGTTGCGCGGCGTGGATGACACGATCGGGGCGTCTTTAGCAGAAGGTCTCGAAGAGACTATCGTCTCGTCCTCGCTGTCATCTACCTCCAAGGCGCGTTTTCTCTTTGCAGATTTGGTGCCAGGTGTTTGTACGGTTGCGGGCGGAGGAGTCTCGTCACACTCGTGCTGCGTCTTGCGCTTCTTGGAATCTCCGTTCCCAGGCTGTGGCTTTGCAATCTTTCCAAAGCTCTTGATGCCCGTCTGCGTTCTGGCTGATCGTGTTTGTTTACTCGATTCCTCCTGCACGGCGACATGTTTTCGCTTACGTTGTACAGGCATTCTCGTGGATATTGTATGCGGTGTGTTGATATACAGTCTGTATGATAGGATACAGAGCAATGCAGCGATCTAGAAAACAAGACTTGGGTCGTTGTAATGTCGAGGAATGAAGAGGCTGGACTAAACACGAACATCCGACGCGTAAAGTGGGCACGAGCGTGACACGCTAGTGCAATATTGGAATAGCGGGCTTCGTGATCTTGCCTGCCAAAGATGTGGGGCCCCACGGGACACTCCTTGTCCCTTGTGCCGAAGCCACTTCAATACACCACGTTGCTCAGACATCAGCGCCAACCACGTCACTCTGAAGACTGCCCAGGTGGCTGCAATGCACAGACATCTGCTCTCATGCAGCGGGCTCATTTTTCGACGCATTAATGGGCATGCCATTGAGAGGCACGAGAGGGCTGAAGTCCCGTTGTGCGCATACCAACACAGTCGTACCACGCGACAAGCGAAGAGTGCCCGGGACTAACGTGATGACCCCCGCGTGATTCAGACCGTATTCCGGTCAAGCACAATGGGGAAAGTCGACCAGGTTGTTGGGCACTGACACTGGCCCTCACAACTGCCGAACACGCCGGCAACTACCAACTGTCTTGTCATATGACGAGGAGAAATGAACCAGGGGAGCTCCAGGCGGAAGACAGGCACGGTATTGTAATACAGCACTCTTGTAGTGGTGGAGCTGGGCCCTTTAGTGCCCTTTGCGATTCCAACTGACCACGGTCCTGGATTTTTTTGGGATCGATGCCGGCTATCAGTTCCAACTCCGCTGCTGACGGACGCGGTAGATGAATTCACGCAATTTTTTGGTAGGTATAATAAGATGTCTCGCGATATGCTTCGCTATTCTATCTTGCATGCCACGTACTCCTCCGCACCTGATCCTTGATCTATCAGTATGTCGGACATTGAGAAAGGAGAACTCGAATCGGACAGATTCGAAGAGAAGCCGCAAAAGTCCTCGTCTGAGAGCAGCAGCGAGCTCGATATCGACCTAGAGAAGCGAGGAGAAGAGAGTGGATATGTCTTGGATGTCGAAGTACTCAAAGGACTTACGACTCAATGGGACAAATATCAGCTGGCCGAGGATGGACGTACTGTCCTTATTCCACAACCATCTCGTGATCCAGAGGATCCACTGAATTGGAGTTGGGCGCGCAAACATATCGTTCTGGCCGTCATAGCGGCCACTGCGTTCCTCCCTGACTATGGTAATGCCTCTGCGTATCGGAGCCTGAAGGAGACACTACGTGATCACGGAGCATTTCGCATGTCTCGCTGAGAGACTAAGCTCCGGCCTGAAAGGCCGCGTAGGATCTCATCCTGACTTCTGCCCCATCTTCCAAGATCGCATGCTGACATACGCGACCTCTAGGCAGCGCGACAGGTGCTGTGACGCTCATAGCACAGGCACAGTAAGATCAAGAGCATGCTTTGGTTCTGCGATGCTGACGAGCCCGCAGAGAATGGCACACAACGCCGAATCGAGTCAACCATACGCAATCAGGCAATGTCTTCATGGTTGGTGCAGGAGGTGTCTTCACTGTAATCCTCTCAGCATACTTCGGACGATTGCCAGTACTGTTTTGGTTCACTCTAACCGGTCTTTGGACTGCAGCCGGCTGTGCAGGCTCCACGGGCTACGACATGTTCATGGCTTTCCGTGTGCTCAACGGCTTCTTCAGTGGCGCAGCGCAAGGCGGCGGAGTCATGTTCATCAGAGATATGTTCTTCGTCCATGAGCGTGCTCGAAAGCTCAACATCTGGGCCGTATGTTTCGTACTCAGTCCTTACTTCGGACCACTGATCACCGCCTTTATCGTCGACACGCAGAAGTGGAACTGGGGGTTCTGGGTATTCACAATCATGTCCGGGGTCTGTCTAGCGGCGATCGTCCTCTTCGGAGAGGAGACATTCTACAACCGAAGGATCCCGATGGAACAGCGTCCACGACGAGCACCGGGTCTCGCAGGACACGTTTCACGTCTTGTCGGCGTCGAGCAATGGCACTCTCGCCAGTACCGAAGCACTTTCAAGCAAGCCTGCATGAGACCTGTTGTTGCCATCGCCAAGCCTACCGTCTTCATCACTGTCATGTACCAGTTCATTGTCTTTGCTTGGGTGGTGGGCATCAACACAACACTGAGCTTGTTTCTGGTGCCAGTCTATCACTTCGGGTTGAAGTCGACCGGCTACTTCTACTTCACACCTGTCGTGGCAGTCATACTTGGAGAAGCAACTGGACACTGGATGCATGACTTCTTGGCGAGGATGTTGACCAGGCGGAATGCAGAACGCAAGTTTGAGCCAGAGTACCGTCTGATGGCGATTTGGGTCAGCACTCCTTTCATGGTCACCGGCATCGTTGTTCTCGGCTTTGCTTTGGAGAACCAGTGGCATTACATGATCGCTGCGCTCGGGTGGGGTCTCTATGTCTTTGTAAGTCTTGCACATCCATTGTCATCAGGTCATGGCTGAACTGTAATAGGGCATCATGATCACCACAACCTCTTTAACCGCATACAACCTGGACAGTTATCCCGAAGGCTCGGGTGAGACGTCTGCATGGTTGAATTTCGCAAGGACGACCGGTGGCTTCATCATTGCGTACTATCAGGTCGACTGGGCAAATGCCATGGGAACCAAGAAGACCTTTGGCATCCAAGGATCGGCGATTTTCGCTGCGTTCTTCTTGGTGTTGTTTGTGCAGAAATACGGCAAGCGATTAAGGGAGTGGGCAGGACCATTACGCTTCAAGGTAAGGATCATCTGAAGCCACGCCATATCTTTCGGTCGCACTGCTGACGATTGCTCCCTAGACCGATTGATGGGTTACCAGAGAGGGGCGAAGGGCTTTCCACTCGAATATCCAGGTGCCTGCGTGTGTTCACAGCTGTTCATTTTCCAGTCGTGCGTTTGAAGCATCCACGAGCATGGCATGATGAAAGGAGAGGTGGCCGCTCAAACACACGTCTCGCTTCGTATAATAACTGAAACTTGAGCGGGAGCCTGTCGAAACTGCGTAGTCTAATAAAAATAGATTGAAGTAACGCGCGCATCTGTCCAACAGTTGTAACGAGGAACGGGCGAAGATCATGAAACGGTGAATCTCTCTCAAGGGGACGCCTTCGATCCAAAAACAAGCGGCCGCGTTCTTGGAACCTCCCTCGAAGTTCATCCGATCATGATAAGTATTGTGCAACGTCGTCGGGCTTAGCGCCAAGCAAATGCAATGTCGGAATCGCAAGCGCGCCTCCGCGTACAGTACAGTGCAGTACAGTATCATGTCACAGTGCCCACAATAATAATCATACGATACAGTACTCATTTTCCGTTCCTGTGCTTGCGTATGCTCCGAATAATCCACCCATTCTTTGCTGCACAAGAGAGTGCCGGACGATCATCCCGTATGAGGCTTTGGGATCATCGCCTGTTTTTACCCCCCGGCGGCGACCCCCCGGTGATGACTACAAGCGCCAAGAGTAGAGAGACAGAGGGAGAGAGAGAGAGGAACGATTCCGTCGGCTCATATTTTTCCGGAGACGTGGCAGAAGCGCTGCTGCGGGCAGGGACACGTTTTGCTTTGTTTGTTGGATTGACTACTAGTACCCTGTGCGGCCAGTCCGGCTTCTCCGCATAACACGTTGTAGCTGCTGCTGCTGCTGCTGCTGCTGCAGCGGCTGCACGTTGATGTGGGTGTGACTACTGCTGCGCTACTACTGTGTTGTGGTAGGTTCACGAGTTACCGGGGGCCATTTGCGCGGCGTTAGTGATGATGGATCGATCGTTCGGGTTTTGACGTGGGAGTGAGAGAGTGAGACATATACACACACACACATACATAGGCACCGTGACATAGACACTGTCGTCGATGATGCGAGGAGGAGTAAGCAGTGGTTCTGATCAAGAAACCGTGCTTGTGGCTGGATACCTGGCTGGCTGGGTGTCGCCGCGGCTATACAGTAGGAGGAGGAGGTCCTTACTAGTTACGTGTGGAAGCTAGTTCTAGGTATCGATCCCCGGACCATGATTTTTTTGGCGCCAACTCGAACCCAACAAGCAACATGCTACCTGATTATTCAGATGAGACCTTGGCCTTGCGAATGTGTTCGTACTCCTAAGAACTACCGTAGCCGACACTAGTAGGAGGTTACGAGGGGGGAAAGGGTACCATCGTTGTCTGTCTGGGAGTTGGGCATTTCATCTTGACTACTACAACTACGACTACAATACCTACTGCTCTGCTCTGCTCTGCTTTCCTCCCTGGCTTGCTCATCAGCCTTTTGCACCCCGTTTCACAAATCCAGACTTTTGGGTTTTGGGATGTTTCTTATCTCGAGAGTTTATCGACCCGTTGGAAACGCAATATGACGCGCTTTGAAAGTTAGCCGACTTCAATTTGTACGCGCCGCGCCGGACTTTTCACGTCTCGTGGACTTGTTGCACTTCAGACTATACCATCATTACCAGACTACGCGGGGACTTTTGAGTCATCTTTGCTGCAGCAGAAATGGCCGCTGCACACATCACATGGTTACCACGGACGTTTGAATCGTCGGCACTGGATAAACCGGCGCAGAACAAGTCACGGACGAGACCGATTCCATTGCGCCTGCGAACGTATTCCGAAGCTGGATTTCAGAGTCCGGATTTCGAAGATCATCGGGATGGCGTGCCACATGCGCGGCACAAGTCGCTATCGGTCGAGACTCAAGTCTCAGAATTGAGCTCTGCATTAGTGCGAGAAAGCGATGCAGAATACGAAATGGTCGACGATGACCGCCTCAGCAGCCCGAGGACATCTCTCGACTACAGTCCGACGTCGGATACATTCAGCTTGTGCGAGGCACCACTCACACCACTCACGGGACCTTCGAGCGAACGGAGTTCATTGGACTTTGTCGATGGACCCGAAGTCCTCACCTACGACTTCAGCAAACTCGACTATGAACTCGAGCGCACCAAAGTGCTCGGCGAAGGTCTCTGGAGCACGGTATACCTCGCGGAGCAGAAACGCACTCAGCGACCACGAAGAGGCTCTTCGCTGCTTTCGCCACATAAATCACCTAGGCTGTTGCGTGGATCTAGAGCTTCTTCGGCACCCCGTTTACTGGCAGTGAAGACACCACTTCGACCAGATGCGAAGGAGGTATTCCAACAAGAAGCCAAGGTCTTGACCCTCCTGCAACGCCGGTCATCGTGCGACCAATATATCGTGCCTTTCTACGGTTTGGACGAACGGAACGATTCTCTAGTCTTTGAAGCCATGATCGGAGGCTCGCTGGAAGGGTTGAGCGGGCGCATGAAGCAGATGACCGAGGTCGCCCGCCATCTCGAGTTGATAACTCTATTCCCAGGCATCGCTTTCGATCTCATCAATGGTCTGGACTTCTTGCATTGCAATGGAGTTGTCCATGCAGATATCAAACCGGGAAATATCCTCCTAGATATCTCGGAACACGCCACGGAACAGAAACCTGTTGTGCGAGCGAGATACATCGACTTCTCCGCAGCATTCTTGCCCGCCAAGGATGATTTTGGGTCAAATGCTGGTGGTACTTGGGACTACATGGCTCCGGAACAGATGCGCATCCAGAAGGAATGGAACACGCCTACATTCGCCAGTGATGTGTGGAGTTTGGGTATCACGCTGCTGTATGTGATGGTAGGTGGCTCGCCGTACACTGCCGCTTGTGGTGGGAATGCGTTCATGCTACGTGAAGCCATCAAAACTGGTGACCCGCTGCAATTCGCCCGGATGGATCCTGTTCCGCGGAAACGTCTTGGCGCTTGTCAGGACTTTGTTGACTGCTGCCGACAGGCTCTGAAGAAAGAGCGCGAAAATAGGACCACAGCTGCAGCGTGGGCGACCTGGTTGGAGGATTGGCAGCTGGATGAAGTCGAAGTGTGAGATGAGCGGCGTATATCTGTTACAATCCTGTCAATGATATTTCGGACTGTGTTTTGTATAGTAGTCGGTCTCTGTAAGAATATCAGCAAGGTGCACCACGATATCGATATCGTTCATGCTTTTCATATATAATCGTTATCTCATCATCGTAACACGCTGTTGTTACTCTGAAGCTCCCGAGGAGCTTGATGATGCAATGCTGTCAGTGCTCTGGGCCGGCCCAGCCAAGTCTTTCTTTCCAATGACTACCCTCGAGCACCAAGAACACCAGCTTCGATTTGCTCCAGTGTGCTCACGGTCCAAGAACTTCTCGCTGTGTCGCTCATCTTCATACTCCTTGACGATAGCACCAACGGGAACTCTCTTCTTGACCTTGGTCTTGACTTTGCCTCCAAGTCCCACGATCTCGGAACAGCTGTAACTGCTGCCGTTCCAGTTACGACCGTCGATCTCAGCTTTAGCGGTCTCCGCACGCAAAGCCGCCAGCTCGGCAGCATCACACTCGACTTCCTTCTCGACCATCTTGGCGGCAAGGCAATCTGCGGTCCTGCCGCACTCTACGCCTTCGTTGGCCTCCCCTAGACCCGCACCGAGACCTCCGCAGTGAGAGTACCTCGCTCGCCATTTCCAACCTCGAACATAAGTCGTGTCATCGGTCCTCATCGTCTGACCACAGGGTTGACAGACCCATACGAACTGTTGGCAAGTACATGGCGATCGTGCGTATGTTCGGTACTCAGGCATGACCTCGTCGCTAGATGGATGTCAGAAGAATGCTGCCATGTCCTGGGCTCGAAGATACTCGCCTTTCCTCCTCGACGACTCGTGAGATACAGGTCAGCTTGCATAGAGGAGACTTCATGCAGGTACGGCACAGTCTTCGATGGCGTAGCTTCATGATGTTGTTTGGAGGTGCTTTCACGACACAGTTCTGGAGGACTTTATGAGCTGATCTGATGCCATGAGGCACGTCTCAAGCCAGCAAGGGATTGGGCATACCCTGCAGATGATCTTGCCACATAGACGACAATCGCCTACTAAGTCTCGAGCGCAACTGCCTACTTTGCCACTCGTGATGCGTCCGACCTTGACCCCGTTCTCGCCGTACGCCGTCCAGACGGCATGACTGGTGTGCAAGGCATTGCCTAGGCGGACAGCTGGATCTGTCTTTTCGTTCTCGCAGCGTAGTGTATGCGAAATGAGTAGAGATCGATACTCCAGCAGATTGGCGCGGACCTGCCGACATGTGCATGCTAGGTCAGACAAGGTAGTTAGGTCGAGGTAGCTTGCAAGCAGAGAAACAATGCTGTCGCGGGTTAGCCTTCTGGAATCTGCTTCCCTGAGTACGAGGAGGCGACAAAGTGTGCATATCAAGGGCGTTGGTGATGTGCTGTACTCACGGGTAGCATGATAGAGCCGCCGTAACCTGGTTCAAGTTGGGGTTGGGCCTGTGATGATCAATCCCGATTGCCGATGGTCCATTGTGCTGTTCTAGGAGAGGCTCTGCTGGGTCGCCATCTTCGCCCAGGGTGACCAATCGTACCATCACGAGACGCTACCGATAGCATTGGACACAATATGTGTCGGAAGATGTTGTTATATTTGTGTGAGTGAGTGACTTACTGACTGTTGACGTTGTGCATGCTGCTGAGTGGCGAGCGAACGTCGTCGTTGAAGCCAAAAGTCGAAGCCCAGCCGACCGAGTGGCCGACAAGCAAGAATGGGCAAATGCGACTTCTTCATGTATAACACACCATTTAAGTCTATGTAATGGGAGTCCGCGAGTATGCTGACAGTACTCCGCGTGATTTGTTGAGGACCTTGTCTATAAAGATATTTCGTCTTTCATGAAGCGTTGTCATTGTGCCGCCCTCCCTGCTTGCCCAAAGTCGTTGCCCACCTGCTGAGACCCGCAGCTCCAAAAGCCGGCTTCCACCTTCACATCATATCATCCACGGTGTTGCAACAACCAATTGTGGTGCACCAAACTATGCGGTCCTCAACAGCATCAATGCGATGGCATGCAGTATAGTCCTAGCATGACTGTCGTGAGTAGCACTGCTCGTGAAGCAATATTTGGCCTTTTGCTTCAGCCTCCACAGACCGACTTTCTGCGGCATCGAACAGATTGAACGCCAAATATAGCAGCAGCAGCAGCAGCAGCAGCAGAGCAGCAGCAGTCAGGACTAGTATCCACTGCAGCACCGTCATCGCGCGTCCCTCGGCGCATGCTTGGACTTTGATAGCCTGCTTTGCCTCTTGAGACAAGATATCGGGAGAGAAGATTCTGTGACGGAAGCGAAGTCCTCTCTCAGATCCCACCGTGACTTGCTCCCCCTAGACCGTCAGACAAGCTTTAGCACACACGTGGCAAGCAGGATGGTGAAGAAGCCGGACCAATGGAAGTTGGATCGCAGTCCAAAGACCAACATGTCTGCATGGTTAGTGTAATCCTTCTCCATCCGTTGCGGGCGGGCCTGAGCGCGGGTTGCACTCTAGTTCCAGCCACCTCATATCATGGGAGAGCACATTGGCGCGCGTCATGCATCTCACAGAGGTAGTCGGCGAATCGTGGGCAGACATTCTACTGCTACTTTTCTGGCTGCTCTCTGGCGTGATCTGCATGTGGAGGCACGTTGCACGGCGCATGTTTGTTAGAATAAGCACGGCGATCGGCGTGTTCTCTGTGGCCATGCGGAAGCCACGCTGCCATGCTCGACACATGCTCATCTACCATGGCGCTCATCGCTTGATCGAACCCACAATGCTAATTGCGTCGCGAGGTGCGAGGTGTACCGTGTGGCACTACTGAGAAGGCATCTGACTTGCTACCGCTTGGCGATGCTAATTTTGGACTGTCCAGATAGCTGGAACATGCGGGAGCAAACATCCCGAGCTCACTTGTGTTCCGCTTACTATCTCGATATTAGAATGAGCACTGTCAGGGATCAAAAATGCAAATGATGTCGATGTAGGCAAACGCGTGCGACGTGGAAGGCAGAGTGTCCGTCGGAGCGATCAGTAGTGGATCGAGGGCATAATGCCCTCGGTCTTGACTGTAGATGCTTAGGCGCCCGGCCTCTTATTCCTAGTGCCTGCAGGAAAGGAGCAAGAACCTCGCAACGAGGACGTGTGATGCATAAAACATATCTTCGTGTCTGCGTGTTGTGGCCAAACAGCTCCACCGTCCGTAGATAACGACATGCACAAAAGTACCTGGCAATGTCATCCTCTGCAGCGCTGCCAATCGTTGCAGGCTGCCTAGACAGTATGGATGCATGTAGGACGAGATCAAGATGCTGCAACACAAGGAGACAGCGATGCATTATTTGCGTTTGTGCGCTAGGCTAATAATGATATATTGCATGTATCGACATAGCCCGAATTAGCGCGAATCCTTCCTGCATTCCTTCTCCGTCCACCTTCTCACCACCTCTGCGTAGACACGCTCCACGCTCTGCATGGCGTGAGGACTGATGAGGAGAACTCCAAACCGCCGAACATCACACCAGGGTAGATGGCAGCGGGTCTAGGGTCGCAAGGCACGCGTCAAAGGATTCGCCGGCGCAGTAAGTCGCTGAGCCACTGCAAATGTTCCTTGTGCATGTTCGCCCACCATCGCCATCTCAGCTAGCAGTCCACCATACTACTACAAGGCCAGGGAACAGACCTCATTCGATACCTACTTTCAGCCCTCTCTCCTTCTCTTCCGTCTTCGTTGGCTTCTACAAATTATTATTACACTGACCTGCATACCCGCCGTCTCAGCCCGTCTGTTGGCTCGAGATCGCTTGCCTATGTACTCAATCCTGTGGTCTGAAACGCTGGACATTCTTGATACGTCACGGCAATCTGGACGACGTGTTGCTCTGTTCCGTCCTTCGGCAGCTGAGTGGTCGAAGCACTTTCGAACGAAGGCGGACCTGCATTCGTCCGCCTACCTGTCTGCTTGCGAATCATATATGCCGGCCTAGTCACCATGCAGCCTGATGAACAACGCCAGTCATCGCGCTCATCAAGGACCCCCGAGAAGGAGCCCGGTGAAGCGTCGTCTAGCACACGAAGTCAAGAGACATCAAATCAGGCTTCCAGGCGGCGAGGATCCTCCCGCGACACATCAGAGATGCAGTTTCCATCGACGCCTCCCCAGGCGTCGAGCCCAAGCACTAAATACACTCGGACTGGTCGAGTTAGCAAGGCAACGAAGGGCCAGAGAGTTCATCATTGCGAAGAATGTGGCAAGGTGTGTTCATATCTGGTGTCTTTAAAGCTGCCCTGCGGCAGTGTATTCTTGGGCTTGTACTAATACGAGGCTAGACATACACTCGTGCTGAACATTTGAGGTGCGCTGGGTCCGGGGTATGCTGCACGCATCTCATTCTAATTCGCGCCTCAGGCGACATCAACAGAATCATAAGCCTGGCGCCTTTCCTTGCGACTGGCCGAGTTGTGGGCGCTCTTTCTATCGAGAAGACCTGTTGATTCGACATAAGGCGAGACAGTCAGTATCACGATTGTCTTCCTCCGAGTGCATTCCGAGCTTATGTCTTCCTAGCAATGACCCCAATAATCCTCCGAGCCGGCGGCATTCCATCGGTAGTCAATCGTCGGCAGCAGACATTGGACGTCTCATCCCCGGTACCTCGCAAACCTCTACCGCACTGCATAGTATCGAAGATACTGCCCTGTCGGCGACAGAAATACGCTCATTTACAACAGACACCGGCACGCAACAGCCAAGCACAACCACCAGGTATCAGCTTTTCACTATGTCTCTTGAACCTGAACCTCTCTTACAGTTCTTTCACGGTCTTTCTTTGTGAGTAATATGTCACGAGGGATTGCATTGGCACGGCGAACAAACTTTAGACGTCTCGTTTTCCCATCGTAACCACGGGAGGGTTTTCGAAATCTGAAAGCGGCGGCTAACGTCACTGATCTAGAAACCCGAAGCGAGTGCCAATACCACCGAATGAGCTTCGTATAGGCATGCCAGTGGCTGTTGACGGTTCCCTGGGCTTTGGCTCATTCGCAAATCCCTGGGAGCCCTCACCACCACTCTCGCCTAGGTCATGCAATGTCTACGATTACGATCCCATCGAAGAAGCATCGGACTTGCCCTACTATCAGCCACAATTGGCCCGCGCAAGGACCTGTTCTGAAACGTCATTCACGGGCTATACTCAACCACACAACACATCAAATTCCCTCGGATCAGGTGGATCGTCGACATATTTGCCTCAATGGTCGTTTGCGATGGGACACTATCTTCCACATTGGAGCGCTGTTCCTAGCGAATATAGCATCTGGGAGGAAGACTTTGTACGTCAACTTGAAGGTAAGAAGGCATGTTGCAGTGATACAGACAGCAGTATGTGGCGTGAACACAACGACAAGGCGCGCTGCTGTTTCCACTGTACTGTCACTTACAGAGACAACGCCGATTAGGGTTGTCTGAGTATCGCTAACGTCTCTTAAGCTCCCAAGCTACTCCTGTGGTGACTCAAGGTCTACTACAGCTGAGGCACGAGACTTTCTGGAACGCAACGAGCTAACAGTGCTCGATATTGTGTCTGGAAGCCTGATCTCTTGCGAAGATGACGAGTCGCAGGCGTGCCCTGTCACCAACCACTATCTTGATGCCTACTGGCTTTGGGTTCACGAGCTGTTCCCCATTATCCATAAGCCGACATTCGATCACGAGACAGCATCGCCATTGCTACGTGCCGCAGTACTTGCGTTTGGCGCACAGGCTTCAGGTGATAGAGCAGACCTCGAGAATGCCCACATGTTGCACGAGAAATGTCTGAAGTTTCTCAAGATGGTAAGTGTAGAGTCTCTGGTTATGAGCGACGATCGAACACTGATCATGTGCAGCGGACCTTGCAAGACATCCATACGTTTCGCGTATGTGACATGCAAGCAATCATCTTGATCGAAGCCTATTCCATTTTCAAATCGAGACGTCCTCCGCAGCAGTTGTCACAGCATTTTGAAAATGTCTACCGCCTGCTTTCAAATGACAGCATCGCGATGATACCATTATCAAGCGATGCCTTAACCGAGGCGAACAGCTTCACCGACATGTTGACCAACAATGCAATTCGCAGGCACCGTCTGCTACTTGCATGTTACATTCTAAAACATCAACATAGTCTCCTTTTCGGCAGACCACTCACGACCTGTTTCCATGGTGCGAATCTCAATCTGCCGTTTCCTTGCGATCAGGCGCAATGGGACGGATTGGCTGAAGCTCCTTATAAAGAGCCGAACGAACGGACGCGTGAAGCACTTAGGGACTTGCACTTCCTGAAAGAGCGACAGCGGAAGAAACTCGATCATTTCCAATCCCTGTTGCTTATGACCTGCCGCATCGACATCCCTCACGACTCACCACCATGGGCCAATCCTTGCGAAGACTTTCCCATTCTGCAAGCGGCGGAGCAGACACCACGAACACGTTTGACCTACCACACTTACATGCTCTGCAACAATACTCCACTCCGAGATCTGCTCGCTGTCACAGGAGAAAGCTGGACGATGGCCGAGAAAGTCGGCTCGCAGGCAGAAACCACCGCTTCCCAGATCGAAGTTCGACAATGGGCCGCTATGGAATTCTCCTCCTGTGGTCTGCAGCGACCTGCTGTCCAAGAAGCACTACTTCACGCCTTTGCTATTATCAGAATCCAGGGGCAGACTCCGAAGACCGGGCTCCTGTTCCAGGAGTGGGCGATCCATCTAGCTGCGATAGTTGTATGGGCACGATTCTACGTCTCCACCACAGAACGTTCCCACCTGCAGATGTCAAGAATCACAACCCAATTGGCCGAGAGCCCTCAGCTCGAAGCGTACGAACAGGATCCTGCCGTCGCAACTCTCATCTCGGACCATACATTCGTCGATACGCTAGAATGGGAAGACATACGACTCATACTCATCTGGACCGAAGGGAGAATCGAGAAGAAGCATACCCATGGCTTGAGCTTGAGCAGTCGAGCTTCGAATGTTCTTGATCAGCTCATTACCAGAGGGAACGAGGAGGGATGGTTCTAGAAGCGAAAGAGTAACTTAGCGAGAGCATTTCAAGGGGATATGAACAGTTAAGAACGCTAGAAGATCAGTCTGATTGATAGGCAAAGATAGCTTCGGCATATCTATAGCATCGAATTTGGAAATTGATTGAGGTTTCGAATCCGGGGTTCACGAGTGCATGATGCCATAGCCGTGCGCTGCGCTGTGTTATAGAAGACCAAAAAAAACATCGGCATAGATTCCTTAGCTTAGACGACGTACGAGTGTGTTGTGCCGACGAAGCACCAAATCATCAATGCATTTCAATCAATTCATATACGGCGATCAGCAGCAGCACATCTCATGCATGCCTCTGCTTTCATCACAATAATCATCATCACTTCATAGGCCTCGGGCCACCGACCTTCGGACCTCCCTCAGGAGGCTGCTGTTGCGCCGCCCCTTGTGGCGTAATTTGTCTCCTGCCACCAAAATTGATCCCACTGCCAACACTACTGCCCCTGTTCTGACTATCGCCACCAATATACCCATATTGATTCACATCCCAAGTCTGTCCTTCCCCAGTCCCTTGGGTAGTATCTCTGGGTGCGTTTTTGGAAGCCTGTTGATTCGCTTCCCATTCTTTTTGGCGTTCGCGTTCGCGTTCCATTTCGCGTTCGAGGAGAGACTTGCTAGCCCAGCCGCCGGCTTTGGTCTTTTGTTGGGAGGCGAGACGGTTGTCACGGAGTTGGGATTGTTCTAAGGATGTGTCGCCAGCTTCCTGCGCGGACGAGATGCGCGGAGATGATTGTTCTGGGGCCGTGTTTGATGCTAGGAATTGGTCCGTTCTGTTGGGCTTGCGCTGTTCTGGTTCATGGTGTGCAGAGACTTTTACGGGCGTGGGTAGGGGACGTGACGCAAAAGGTGAATTATTTGTAGGCCGTGAAGCTAGTGATGGTGGCGGTGCGACGACCTCAGGAGTTGCTGGTGTAGGCTCTGGTAGTGGTCGCTGTGGCAAGTTCGAAGATGTTTTCGGCTGTAATGGCAAAGGTCGTTGTGCGCCAACTTGTGTGGGCCTCGCAGATCTACTATCTTGCCATTGCTCACGCTCGTCTGCAGCCCAGCTTACTTCACTCTCGTGCGCGCTTTGAGGCCTCGTGTCGTCAGCTGTGCTAGGCCTTGATCCGTCCTTTGAGCCGCCTCTGCGCAATCGTTCTTCACGCTCTGCTTGATACTGTCGTTCTCGCTCACGCGCTTCTTCGAGTTGCTTTTCTAGCTCTTTGACACGCTTCTGTTCCGGCGTTTCGGCTGCTTCAGCTACGCCATCTGTACTTTTTGAGAGTGCTGCTTGCTCTTTCTGGTATTCTGCCAAGGTCTGACCTCGCAATATGCCGGAACTTGGCACTCTAGGCTTCTCTGGAGGTTTCTTCACCGACATGCTCGCTTGGAGCGCTGCGTCCTCTTTCCTCCTCGCCTCCTCTTCTTCGTTCCAGCGACGCTCTTGCTCCTCCCATGCTCGTTTTTGGTCTGCTAGTCGCTGCCGTTCTGCCTCACGTTGTTTGATGGTCTCTTCTTCCCATCTGCGTTCCTCGTCGATTTGCGCCTGTCTCTCTTCTTCTTCCGCAGCACGCCTCTGTCGCTCTTGTTCCTCTGCCTGCTGTTGCCGTTGTCTCTCTGCTTCAGCTTCTTTCTCCTTGCGTAGCTTCTCCTTCTCCGCCAAGCTCGGCACTGCAGGCGCCTGGCTCGTAATCTGCCGCCTTGCGCCGAAACTGATGCCTTGGTTCCCCTGTGAGGCGCCTCCCATGTAGCCATACTGATGTATGTTCCAAGCAGGCGCCGTTGAGCCCTCATCGCTCTTCTTGCTCCAGCTACTAACCGGGCCTGAGGGAGACTTGGCAGAAGTTCGCGATCCAGTCGAGCCACCAGTAATGGAAGGACTCAATGCGCGAGCATTCTCAGATGCAGGTGCCGATGGCTTGTCCGGGCTGGCTGGCTTGCGAAAGCTGGAGCCATTGGTGTAGCTCCTTGCAACCGTTGCTGTCGGCGACATGGCTGTTCCATTCTTCTGCGACCCGATGCTCGTTGGAAAGCGAGAAGGGTTGATCTTATGCGCCTGCCTACTAAATGCTCCCAGACACTGCAACACTTGGGCTGGATCCTTTTGCTCGTACAAATCGACGGTCAAGAATCGATCGTGGGCAGGTAAGTTCAGGGGCGGCATCTCGCAGGCTCTCAGAAAGTGGCTGATGTTCTCCATCTGGATGAAGGGCATGGCGCTGGACTTGAACTTGACGGCGCCATTCTGAGGTTGTATGGCCAGGTTCACGAGTTTGCATAACGCTACGCCGTCCTTCAGCGCCTCCAGCAGGTCGCCAGAAGGCAGCGATGTGTCTAACGTCTTCTCCACCCAAACCCGGACTTCGTTGGCAGCCTGAGGGGTGTATCGGGATAGCCTCAGGTTTCGCATGTCCTGATCGAGGGAGGAAACGGAAGCCATGCTCGCGGTGCAGTGGCTGTTGTCAACCTGGGGGAATGCTGTTATTGGGTGTTCGTGAGGTCGCTGAGCTCGTTCATGTCGCTTTTGTAGGGTATTGTAAGCCCGTGCAGGCGGTAATCATAACTTGAACAGCACCGAGCACTGCCTTACTGCCTTACGGAACGGAAGTCGAGCAGCTGCGCATGCATCCATCATCCATGCATGTTTTGTCAGTGACGCACTTAGTTCCATCCTTGCTCCGCTAGCTAGCCGGGAGACGGGAGCGTGCCAGGTCAGCGCACGTGCAGTCATCGATGTGGGGATTCTCCCTCGTTCTTTCACTAACAACAAAGCCCATGCTCAACCTGCTCCCGAGCGTTGTATCGTCTTCGACCATTGTTGACTTGGCATCTTGTATAGACTACGACTTACCACTGCTGGCCGCACGACATTCACCATCGTCCACGATCCAGAATCACGACACATCTGCCACGGGGCGATCCAAAGATAACCCGAGACAACCTTCAAGCAAGCACCACCCCCTCCGCCTTGGTGACACGACCTTGCTGTCTGGCCTTCCCACTTCTCTCTTTCTCTCCGACTTGCCTCGACTTTGCACTGCCACTGCGACGCTCATTACCACGATACTACCGTCGGATAACATGGACTCTATGCGAAATCTGGGAACTTCCCTGCCTAGGAGGAGTCAGCCGTCGATGGATCTGCTCTCAGACTTCAAGGCCGCCGCTCTGTCCGTAACAAATTTGTACAAATCAGCGGCAAAGAGCCAAGAGAATGCACGAAAGGCTGGATACCAAGATGCATTGGACGATCTGTTGTCGTTCTTGGACAAGGAGAATTTGGGTCTCATGGATGGCGAAGGTTGGAGAGTACGGCAGTGGGCGACAGAACGGTTGGACGGCGATAGTCCTCCGCCAGGGCAAGCTGCCGCAACAGGTAACGCTATGACAGATGAAGAAGACAACGCAAGTGCCGTTACGAAGGATGATGATTTGCAAGACGAGCGGAGCTCCAGCCCGGAAATCCAGCGGCGACCACACCCTTTGGCACCGTCGAGCAGCAGTCTCACAGAGGATGACACTATGTCGCAACATCGTCGAGTAGTGTCTGAGCCTCCACAGCCAGCATCACAGCAAGCAGCAGCTGTTCTCCAGCAAAGCGACTTCACGTTTCAGTCCACCTACTCATATCCATCAAAACACGACAGAGAAGCAGGCATGGAGATCGATACCGCAGCAACGCCACAACAGGCCTACAACAACATCTCAGCGCCATCTAGCACAGAGACTGTTCGGATCATCTCAAGACCAGCACGAACCGGCAGACACTCGAACCATCACAGGCGAACGGAAAATAAAATGCCAACGCTCAACTTCAACCTGGGGTCCGGGGCAGGCAACAAGCGTAAAATGCCATATCAAGATTTCTTTGACATAACAGAAGTCAACGATGGTGGGGATCGCAAAGACAACGGCGGCACCGGCAGAGGTGGTAAGCGAGGGCGACATGTATAGGCTCTCTCTTTTGTGACGGACAACATGGGTCGGTGTATTCTTGATGCATTTACGGGGATCGACTAGCATGGGTTGAAACATAGCGCGGAGTTATCGTAATCCTGCCTGACGGGCGGCTAGTGAGGGGTTTATGAGGGAGGAGTTGAGGAGATTCTTGAGAACCATATACCCCGACGCACCACGTAGCGAAATCATTCTGCATAAGGCATTCAATTGAATACATCATGATCAAGTAACAGGGCTCAATCTGGTGCTATGTTCGCACGTACAGGTCTGACCGGCCAGTGCACGCATGTCACGTGCAGCCGCGCACTTTAGAAGCTCATAGAACGTCATTCGCCGACCCTGACTTTCCGTCACTGCCCAAAGTGTGACCGCGGTGTCGTTGCCTTTCTATTGACCACTTTGCCGCATTCAAAGAACAGCACACTTCTGACGACAACACACTTCTCTCAACAACACCTCGCCCGTAACCACTCTGCTAAACAAACACTCACAGAAGACACATTCGACTGCATCACTTCAGTGGCATACCAGCAACCCCCGCCGACAATATGGATGACTGGGAGAGCACCACCAAGATCGGATCCAAGGTCCGCGGACCAGGCACTGCTCAACGCGAGACCGTGGTCCGTGGCAAAGCAGGCCTCAACGCAGCCCAGCGAAGCGGCGCAATCGTAGGAACAGAGAAGAAATACTCGACAGCAAATGTAAGAACCCACCCTCAACAACACCACCAATCATACCAAACCGCACCCACTAACCACAAACAACCCGAAAACAGGCAAGCGCCAACCCCGAAGGCCAACGTCTAACCAAAGTCGACCGCGCCGACGGCCCCGTCGCAACCAAAAAAGTCCCCGACGAAGTCGCCAAAGCGCTCTCGGAAGCGCGCACTAAGCTCAAGAACCAAAAAGGCAACACGATGACGCAAAAGGACCTCGCGGCAAAGGCGAATGTGGACGTTGCTGCTGTGGCGGCGCTGGAGAGGAAAGGCGCGGATTTCCCGAGTATGGATGTGGTGTTGAAGTTGCAGAAGGCGGCTAATGTTAGGTTGACGGGGAGTAATATTGGGGAGCCGATGTTGGGGCCGAAGAAGAAGTAGATTTTGGTTTTTGACGATGGGATGGGATGGGATGGGATGGGGATACATGGATGGGTTGATGGGTTAGCGATCTGAGGGAGCAGACACTATGGAGAATGAATGGCCGATAGTGTCATACCTAAGCATGGAGTGATTCATGTGCTGAATACATCGTTCGATTCAATTCTGCCATCTTGGGAGCCACACTCAGATCGATATTGACTGACATTACAGCTAAGCGGAACGCTACACTGTACTTCGCAAATCCACATAGTTATATTCACGGCAAGTCCCTGTGCACTTGAACACCGCCATGACGACAATGCTTGCTACATATACGCGTAACAGCAGATGTGTCTCGCTACGAGTGGATTCGCTCCACATCTTCGATAGAATCGATACTCTCTAGGGCGTTCCTCATGTTTCTTTCGTAAAGACATCAATCAATGCTCATACTCATGCCAAACCCAGCATAGGCTAAGTCCACTTGTATTCACATCGTCGACACTCTGTTCATACGATTCATCGCTTCTCGTTCGGATACGCGCCAGACTGTCCATACGACTCTTGATAACGCGGCGGTGCACTCGAGCCCGAACCCACAGGATCATACGCACCACCCTGCGGCTTGAATCCACTTTTCTCCGGCAGCACACCACCACCATATTGTCCCTGTCCCTGCTGTTGCTGTGCCCTCTTCACATCATCCTCAGTGACCTCACCACCATCTCCATCACCCACAATTATCTCTTGGCCAGAGCCCCTGACTTTACCAACCACCATGCCCTTGGCTACGGATTTGATGACTGCTCTTCGAGATACTCCGGTGACGTCAATGTACACGAGACCGACATTTTTGACACCACCTGCGAGTTGTCCTGCGATGGAGCCGGCTTCGTCGCCGTAGCGGTGCCCGACGACCGTTGAGGCGGCGGCGCCACTCGTTTCGAGGAGTGTTTTGCCCGAGGTCGCGACGCCGTCCATGACGGTGGTGAAGGCGATCATGGATTTGTTGAGGAAACCGGGTTTGTAGTCGTCTTTGCTGAGGGGACGGCCTTGCTCATCGTAGCCTTTGTGGGGACGGTCGCGCTTATGGCCCGAGGCCTTGGCTGCGATGTTCTGAACGTGAGAGGCGATGGAGCCGACGGTTTTGTTCGAGGCGCTGGCGGTCTTTTGGGTGAAGGTGTTGATCTTGCGGACGCGTTCGTGGGTCGCGGGTTTGAATTCCATGGGTTTGGCAATGGGCTTGGTTCGTTGTGTGAAGCCTTCGGCGCCGCTGGTGAGCATGTTGCCGATGTAGGAACTGCTGGTGACGAGTAGGCGAGAGGCTGTGGCGGCGTTTTGGACGATGCTGCTGGATTTATAGGCTGGATGTCGGGCCATACGAAGGTATTCCTCGGAGACAGGCCTGACGTTGATTCTCTTGCCATCTTCGCTTACTTGTATCTCGACTGGGTCTTTTGAGCCTGGCTTGAGCTTCGCATCTTCAACGACTTGTGCACCTTCGCCGAGCTCGCCAACTACAGATCCATTGTCCTCATTGATCAATACAACCTCTCCATGCTTTCGGCCGCCTTTCTCGTCCACTGCGTACTTGCCTCCAGGCGCGTAGTCTGCAGGGTCGTACATGTTGCCAACCTGGCTTGGTCTCGATGGTAGCGGAGGTCGTGCTCGCTCCAGGAAGGCGGTACATTGCGCGAGGATGGTCTCGAAGGTATCGACGTCGTCCTGCGTGACACCATAACCCAAAGGCGGGAATTCAATGCGTGTAAATGCGCCTGCGCCAGTGCCCAGATCCCACCTAGGGATCAGGTAGCTGTGCGGAGGCTGATGATAGACTTGGGTCGTTGCAGGTAGAGGAAGATCGAGTTCGGGAGGAAGGTTGAGATGTAGGTAGAAGTCTTCGTCGGGAATTTCGTTCTGACCCATGGTCGTGGCCAGGTCGGCATACGGAGAGCTGGTGGGCACCATGAGTAGCGACATTGTCTGAGGCCCAGACGGAGTGAGATCTGTTTCCTGGCCATCTTGGATGTGATAGGCTTTGATGCCCTTGATCGCATAGAGCAGCTTAGGATCTTGAAGACCTGCCATGTCAGACACTCTTCCCGTGTATGGGCTATGATGATGCTGGACGCGAGAAAGGGGGTATAGGAAGAGTGAAGTAAAGTAGTAGTATGCTTCTCTCAATGCTCAGCAGTGTTGACCAAGAAATCTTTCGGAACTCCAGGCTCGACCCAGCAACAGAGCCACCTCTGCATGCAGCATCGTCACCGTCACCCCTCTTAAGCTGCCACAGTGTGCAGCATGCATGTCATGGCTGCCTGCGCCACACTTGGCATGTCACCCTCATTAGCCGCCGTGCGAGTGTCTCGATTCTTCTATGGTGGATGCACTGCCCACGTAGACGCCTTCATGCAGTCGATGCAGAGAATTGTGGCGGCAACTCCTTAGGAAGTGATAGCATTGGCTGGTGCACGTTGGAGAGCATGTAAGTGAAGAACAATAGAGTTTCAATCAATCAGATCTCAGCCTGAGCCACAGAGCTACCCTGTTAAACATGTTTATTAACCGTAGAAGCTTGGAGCATCATGTGACTTGGGCGTCTGGACCCTGACCCTGGCCTGAGCACGCGCTTGTGTGACGCCTTTCCAATAATGAGCTGAGCTTTGTTTTGTACCATCTCATCTACACACTCCAAATCGGTATAGCAGAGAAGATCAAATGTCTCTCTCTGATTAACACCACTTCGAGACGAACGAACACTACATCAACACAAACAATGCTCAGAGGATATCCAACCATCGCCGTCACAAAACAAATGATAGCAGCCAGTCGCTGGGCCTCACCAGAAGCTAACACTCTCGACGCTTCATCTTACCTGAAGTGAAGCACGAAGGAAGCAGTAAGACTCGTCTCAGTGAAGACATCTTGATACCCGCCCACGCCAGTATGGCACGCCTCAAAACACCCCATTCGAGTCTTGGACCTCTCAAGAAGCCAGCACGATGGCTTCGCCGAAACTTGCTTCCACCCGTCAACTTCATAACCATACACTATGCTTACTTCATGGCAACCTGTATGCTCAGCGCCATCATACTGTGGGCTTCAGCAACGCCCTTCAGGAGTCTCCGCTTTATCGATGCCCTCTTTCTGTCCATCAGTGCCATGACCGAGGCTGGTCTCAATACCGTGAACCTGTCGAGCCTGAACACTTTCCAGCAAGTCTGGCTCTTCCTGCAGATCATCCTGGGCTCAGCCATTTTCGTGTCCACTGTCGTAGTCCATTTTCGAAAGGCTGCCTTCAAGAAGAAGTTTCAGCACGTCTTGGAGGAGCGAGAGAGAAAGCGTCGAGCGCAACGAGCAAGGAGTAGGTCGAGGAGTCATAGCCGTCACTGGTCGCTAAGCAGAGCGGCATTGCCCCATGATGAGGATGTTGATATCTCGACCGACGAAAGTAAAAGCCGGAAAGACACTGCCATGGCAAAGCAACCCTCACTTGATGCTACAGGGCAAGAACGGAGCCAAGGACAGCCAGAAGTGCCCGAAACTCGTAAGTCTGAATTGCAATTTCGCCAGGATACAGTCTTCGATCGCCAGCATTTGCCAGAAACACCCAGGAACCGGTACCGCAGTTTCTCCGATGATCATGGTGTCGGCGTTGACACAAGAATGAGCCCGGCGCGTACACGAAAAACCTATGCTGCTTCTCCAGATGTTGACGGACCAGAAAAGCCAAAACTCGACACAGGGAGCTACCTCGATAGTATAGGCGGATGGATCGGCCGTAACAGTCAAATGTATGGCCTGACGGAGAAGGAACGCGAGCAACTCGGCGGATACGAGTACCGTGCTTTGAAGTTCCTCTCGTGGCTCGTACCAACATATTTCTTGCTCATGCAATTCTTTGGAGCCCTCGGCTGTGCTGCCTGGATCGCCCATGCCCAACCAGACACAGCCCGTCAAAACGGCTTGAACCCATGGTGGGTCGGTGCATTCAACGCCGTTTCCGCTTTCAACAACTCTGGCATGAGCTTGCTTGATGCGAATATGACCGCATTCCAAACTGGCTACTACTTGCTCGTCACAATGGGCTTCCTCATCCTGGCCGGCTATACTTGCTATCCGATCTTCCTACGCTTGATCGTTTGGAGTATGTGGCAAATGGTCTCGTACAGGGCGGAGCGCACCGGCTCGGAAGAATGGCAGGAACACGCCAGGACACTTCAATTCTTGCTCGACCATCCTCGCCGCTGCTATACCAACCTCTTTCCACGACGCCATACATACTGGCTGCTGGCTGCTGTCATCACCCTGAACGGCATCGATTGGGCCGCCTTTGAAATCCTCAACATTGGCAACGAATACATCGAAATCCTACCAACGGGCGTGCGCGTCGTCGACGGCCTCTTTCAAGCCTTTGCCGTCCGCTCCGGCGGCTTCTATGTCGTCCCCATCTCCCGAGTCCGTATCAGTCTTCAAGTCCTCTACGTCGTGATGATGTACATTTCCGCCTATCCGGTAGCCATCACCATGCGCAATTCCAACGTATACGAGGAACGCTCCCTGGGCATATACGCCGAAGACGAAGCTGAAGACCCGCATCATTCATCACCTGACGATGATCACCCGGGATTCTTCCGCAGGGTCAGTAACCACTTCGTCGGTGGTGCTCCTGCTGGAGGCGCACCAACCACAGAATCAAACGGCACTTTCGTCCGCCACCAGCTCCGCGCTCAGCTCGCAAATGACATGTGGACCGTCGTGACCGCACTGTTCCTCATCATGATCATCGAGACCGGACAATTCGACCGAGATCCCGGAAACTTCAGCGTCTTCAATTTCCTCTTCGAGATCGTATCCGGATATGGATGTGTTGGAATATCGGTTGGAATCCCGTGGGCGGACTACAGTTTTTGCGGGACCTGGCATACTTTGAGTAAGCTGGTCTTGTGTGTTGTGATGTTGAGAGGGAGGCATAGGGGACTGCCCGTTGCGATTGATAAGGCGATCGCTTTGCCTGGGGAGGGAATGGCGGAGGCTGAGGAGGCGGATGCGAGGATTAGGTTGGCGAGGACGATTAGTAGGAGTGGTGGTGAGACGGTGTAGTAGTTGTGACGTGTAGACTTTGTCATCGGTCAGAAGATGGGGAGTGGGAAGATGAATGGTGATTACCCGCGGTCAAGCGATGTTGTTCAGGTTATACACTGGATGATGATCTATATAGCCTTTCAACAAGCCTGCAGACTCAGCTCGTTGATCGCAGGGCATCATAGCGACCACTTGACGGGTGTCAAGAACATCCTCGACATTCTCGCGTTCTCCTACGTTTCTTGTGGACTGGAAGCATATTGAGCGTGGTGAACCTCCATTTTACGATCGAATCATAACAATGTATAGACTTTTTGCGCCCATCTCATCTCTCATCAGGCGTATAAAATCCCACCACCGACCATCATGATATCACACACATTCCACACCACCACCACCTCTTGCTCACGGTCCTCCTTACCAGAGATCAAGAAGACCACTTCAAAATCCAATCCCTCGCCCAAGCCCCATCACCAGTAGTAACATTCTGCAACCCTCTAATACTCAGAACTTTACTAGTACTATTATATTTCACATCACCTCCACCACTACCACCAGCACTACTAACATTCTTCCCATTCAACGTCACGGCCTTCGGCTCGTGCTCCACGCCCAATATAGTAATATTCGCGAGACGGTTGGTATCTTTGTAGAGTCCTCGCGCGGAGGCGTAGAGGGTTCGATTGGAAGCTGTCAAATCTACCAGGAGCGTAGCGTTGGGGACGAGGCTGACGCCGTCGTCGATGTAGATTTGACCTGTGGCGGCGCCGTTTTTGTCGAGAGCGGCGATCAGACTCCAGGGGCTGTTGCGGCATTGGGCGGTGGTGTAGAGGGGTTCTTGTTGAGGGAGGATGTAGCCCCCGCGGATGTGGATGGGGATGTGGCCGAGGGGGGCGGGGAGTGTGAGGTTTTTCCCGGGGTGGGCGGAGGTTATGGGGGCTTGCGTGTACCAGTCGTACCAGATTTGGCCGTGTTTGATGTCGGGGAAGATGGCGCCAACTTCGGTCTGCCCTTGGCCGAGGGCAGGGCTGATGAGGAGGGCGGGGCCAAGGAGGAATTGGTTGTCGAGGGAGGCGAGGGTTGGGTCGTTGGGGAATTCCCATGAGAGGGCTCGCATTACGGTACTGCCGGTGGTGTGGGCTGAGTAGAAGAGCGTGTAGATGTATGGGAGGAGGGAGTAGCGGATCGACATGGCTTTCCGAGAAGCTTCCGCCACTGAAGCCCAGATGTAGGCTTCTTGGGAGTTGGCGCCAATGGTGTTGTGGTTGCGGTAGAAGGGAAAGAATGCTGAGAGTTGCATCCATCTGTTACAGAGCTCTTCGTCGGAATTTCCGTTAAAGCCACAGGTGTCGACGCCGAACTGGATTACGTTTAGCTACTACGTCAATTGGTTATATGAGGATGAAGGGGCTTTCTTACCATTGGAATACCGAAAAGTGCAAAGTTCAGTGCCTGAGAGATACTGAAGTACATGTATGCGAACAGACTTGTGTTGTCACCGCCCCAGTGACCAGCCCACTTGCCAGAACCGGCAAAAGTGCTTCGACCGATGATGAAGGGTCGCTTTTCGGGAAAAACGGAGAGGAGTGCTTGGTAGGTGGCATTTAAGATCTGGTGGCCGAACAGAGAATGCACATCGTATTCTTCGACACCATCGACATGAGTGGCATTGGGACTGACAGCGTGGACCGCCAGATCACCATTCACGTTATTGATTACATAAGGTGGTGTATTAACGTTGCGCACGCCAGGTGTGACGGCAGGTGGTACGAAGTACGCGGTGGTGGCTGTACTCGTCGGTGTTGCTGCGGCACTGGCAGAAGACTCCGATGCGGACATGGAGGACACGACAGCCGCCTCGGTGGAGTTGGTCAGGTTGAAGCCTTCCGGGTACTGATAAATCGCGCCACCAAGAGCGAATGGTGGGTGGATCGGGTTAAGACTCAGATTGCCACTGCCACAACTTCCCACGCAGAAAGACGAAACCTCGGACATGTCTATCCAGATGCCGTCCCAAGGCACGTTCTTGTGGTGCGCAAGCATGCTGTCTGTCCACCACGGCACCGCGTTTCCAGCATGCCAATCTGGGAAGACTGTGTAGCCGGGCCAGACCGAGCCAATGTACTGTGACCCATCTGGGTTGGTGAGGAAAACACCACGGTCGTTCCCATCGGTGTAAACCGAGTAGTTGTCTGATGCATTGTTTGGGTTCGGGATGTAGATAGCAGAGTCGACAATCGGGACATAGTGCTGCCCGGCCGTGTGGAGGCGCTCCAAGAAAGCCTGGCCAGGACCGTACGGGAATGTGTTTGGGTCGTTCTCAAAGTCTCGATACTGGAACATGTAATCGATATCTGTCCAGATTGTCTCTAGCGGAATGTCGAAGTCGCGGTATGTGTTCACAACACTCTCAAGTTGTGTCCAGTTCGTGTAGCCCCAACGACACTGGTGAAAGCCAAAAGCCCAATATGGCTGGTTGGCGGGTAATCCAGTGACTCCCGTTTGATACTGCTTTGTGACCGCGTCTTGAGTCGGCCCATCGAAGATATACAGATCAAGGGTTCCACCGATGGCGCGCCACGTCAAGTTAGTCGGAAGCATGAGAGCTTCCATGCCGTGAGCGTTGCGAAGGAACACACCGTGACTATAACCCACATAGTCGTTGTCTGCTGTAGTGTTCTCGGTCGTAACCAGAGTTTGTGCACCCGTCTGGTTATCCACTTCATAGTACCTCGTCTCGAGGTAGAATGGGTGGACTCCATAGATGTTCTCTAGGTTGATGACTCATGTTAGCTCTCCTATCTCACAGCAACAGGGAGCAAAACCTCCCAAGTCAATCAGGCTTCTGTGGCGACTGCCGGTCTCTATCTGGACTACCACTGGCACCACATAGCTGCACTGATTGTCAAAGAGAAGCTTACGTACATGACTACTTACCATCAATGGGATCACCGGCATCAGCTGCATAGAAAGTGGCAGTGAAGTTATTGCCCAGCCTCAGATCGTGAATACGCTCGCCCATGCCGTACATGTTGTAGTTCTCTGGCATTTGCGACACGAGTTCAATAAACTGGTTCTCGTAGACGAGAACGCTGCCGGTCGTATCAAAGAGCACATCGCCTGTCGACTTCCGGATGACGGTGAAAGCGAAAGTAGGGTCATTTGTCCAGCTGAACTGCAGATCGATCGTTCCAGAGTCAGTTTCCTGGAGAGGTTCCGGGACAATCTCGGGACTCAAAAGATATTGGCTACTGTTACTAGCATCTAAATGCGCGGGTTGTATCGATATGCGCATTCTATGCGAAGACTGCACGTCCAGCTCGAAGGATAGTACATCGATATCCGTACCGTAGATGTTGCACTGTCCTCGTCAGTTCACGATCATGATCCACAGCCTCGAGCACTTACCGCATCTCCGGCCAGTGCCAGGGTTGCAGCGAATCCATATTCCGTATTGGTGACATTGCTGGCCTTGTAGCCAGGACACAGACTCTGAGCTTGTGGTGAGCTCGAGTTTTTGATGTTAGGTAAAAGGTTCGGTCCTATGTCAACGGAAGCAGGCGGAGTAAACTGCACCGAATATGTGCTCGTCGTGCCAGAAATCGTCGCTGTACCAACAGAAGCTGTAGAAGTGCCATAGGCAGAGGGTGTTACGCCATCGGTTGGTGGCACTGATGGCGTAGAATCTTGTCCATAAGCGAAAGACGATACAGCAAGCAATGCTTGCGTCCAGCTGAAGCGCGCCATAGTGGAGTATTGCCAAGCAGACTCCAGCAACTCACCCGAGCGATTAGAAAGAAATCGTAAGAGAGAAGAGTCCATCATGTAGAACGGGCGGCTCGTGGCAGTGTGTTATACAGACCCTCACCAACCCCGCGGCGACGGTACTGCCATGCAGCGCATCTGCAGTACGACTCGGATGCCGTCGTTGCGTTCCCCACCAAGATTTTGAGGACTGGCGAGAGCTGTCAATGGGAGAGAGATCTCATTGGGAAGGCGTAGCCGTCAGTGAGGTCGCTAAGTCAAGTTCATGTACGGTATGGACCGGGGACTGAGGATCATATCATGCATGGCAAGTGCTCAGGACAGACGTGGACGTGGACGTGGATTGGACCACGGCACCGAAACCACCGCCGCCATGACAGCCACATGTGTCATTGGAGATTTCTCTGCCTTGCGAACCGATGCTTACCTATATCTTCCCACTGCTTGGAATGGTGGTGAGGCATCATCATACGGGGAAATGTGTTGATGATGCACTCCACAAAAAGCTTGTAGCGCTTCATTGTGGGGAGCTGGGGAACCTTGTCAGCACCCGACCCGCCCAGTCGGACCGAAGCACATCTTCTTCCTCTTCGAGCATCGCCCAATATGCTGCCAAGCGCTCCATGACTTGCCCTGTTTACCGGTGACAATGAGGAGAAATCGAATATATTCAATGACACCGATTGAGACCCTAGATATCTTCTCACCTGTGGTCGGTCTCTGACGGCCAACGCCATGAACTCTCTCGATTTGTGTCGTCTCTGGGACAACACGAAGCTTGACCACTCCGCAAACATTGATTGCCCTTTGTCTCGCATCAATTAGGATCAGTACGTTAGCGAGATATGAAGCCTACCTCCTAGTTCTGCGAAGACCGTCGCGACGGAGTGCGATGTGCACTTTTGTAACGAAGACTACAGGTACATCCTTCTATGCCCATTCTATGGTACAATAACTTATGCTCCCCATGCCGCCGTCTCATGCATACATGCAATCCATTTGGAATAACCCCACAACATGTCCTTCTCCCTTCTATGCAACAACGCCATCAAACATGCAGATCCTGTTCAATAGTAACTGTTCCTGTCACGGTGACTTCTGACAGGCACATAAGAAGCTGGAGCAGGACGCCTGCTGTTCCCGATATCGATAGTTGACAGCTCTCGCGATAGTGCATCCGTGCCGTAATCCTGCTGTAATGGCAACTTCGGCGGTATCGAAGGTGGACCGTACGCACTCCTATACTGCATCATGCGATCATCTGGTGGCCCGGGACTATGTTCGCGAAACCCCCGAGGGAAATCCTGCTGCTCGTAAGGGTCTGGAATGGGGTTGAAGTTCGCATGGTCACGCAAAGGCTCCATGGGACTGGGCGGTGCACTCTTCTTCACCAGTCTTGCTCGGATTTTAGAAGGTTGCGGTTCCGGAACTGGTTCAGGCGGTGCTGATTTGTGTCTGCCGCGGACGTTAATGACAGTGTCCTTGGAGACGCGCCCACCCGTCGTCATGATGCCCGATGCGCGAGGTCCAAAGTCGCGATCACGACCAAGACCGTAAGTCTTATTAGGTACCTTGGGTTCAGGCTCGGGAGCCCAGGAATCGACCGGTAGGTGGTCGGATGGATCTATCTCTTGTCCATGCCAGCCCACGATCGGACCGCTCTTGTTTGGCGAGTTGTTGTCTGGCTTAGGTCCAACGCCATGGGCACCAAAGTCGTCCGGCGAAAAGGGGATGCCCGAGCGGCTGCCTTCTGACATCGATGGTCGAGGCGATATTGACTTGCGTGGAGGGAAGCCTCGAGCTGAATTCGGCTGTGAGCTTGAAAGAGGGTTGCCATCTGCTGATTCAAATGCACGAACTGGATGCTGTATGCTATACGAGCTCTTGGGCCCCGCGTCAAGCATACGCTGCGCCGGGGATACTGCCCCAGGCTCGAATAGAGGAGCGACATCGCGTCCGCGGTTGTCATGCTGGTAAGGCGATGACCCAGCCACTTCCTGAGTGTAAGGGTTCGGGCTTCGTGCACGAGGCATGCCTTGTGCATGTGGGTTGGGACTCCTTGCTCGCGGGACCTCTTGCGAAAGCGGATGTGGTCGCGATGGTGTGTTGTAAAGGTCAGAAACGCTGTGTCGTCCAGGATGCTGTCTGCCATATGGCGACGTTCTGCTTTGTGAAGGTGGTGTGTGTTGTGGCGTCAGGTTTGGAGTCGAACCGTAACTTGCCTGGTAGGGCGAACCGCCATATTCGGCGAGTGACTGACCTCGTTGCGACCGATTATGATTAGGTGGTGTGTGCTGCGGACTGTAACCACGTTCTATGCTCTGCAACGGAGAAGAGCTGGCGACATACTCCTCTCCCCGCGTTGGTGGAGTTGCTCTGTAGCTTGCTGTCGGCGGGTAAGGCTGGTTAGGCTGCGACGAGTAGTGAGGTATAGCAGGTGAGCTGTGACTATGCATCGGAGGAGGCGGAGGAGGTGGAGACGTATCAATGTCGTCCTCGACGTAAGGTTGCCTGCTTGCCTGAGGGCTTCCATACTCACTCTCCCAAGTTGAAGGGAGGTCGTTCCTTCGTTGTCTCATCTGCTGATGGTGATATTCAACATCAGGTATTGGCTCGGCATAGTTGGTCGAGAGCTGATAGCCCTCGTCATAAATCTTGCTCTCCGGAACTGCTGGTGCTGAGTAGGAGTGTGGAAGTGCAGCGGGAGCCGGCGGTCTGGCATGCGACTGTGTAGGTATTTGTCGCTGAGCGTAGTTGGGCTGTGGCGGAAGAGGGCTCCGTTGTCGTCGACTTGGCCCGAGCTGTGGTAGGAAGTCCGGTTGCGCTGGAGTTGGCGACGTGCCGTATAGTTCTGGCCCAAGATTTGGATCATATTCGCCATAGTCTTGCGAGGGCGTATGTGGGTCGATTGGCGCTGGAGCGGGAGTCGTCTGCGCAGAGGCGCTCACAGGCTTGTGGCCGAAAAGAGTAGCCTGCGAATGTGGATAATTGTATGTCTTGGGCCCTTCAGGTGGCAGCGAGTTCGCCCTTGGTGGAGTCGAAAAGTCTCGCGGACCATGCTTCGCCCTCCCTGGATGTGCGCGATCGGGAATGACAACGGGTGTCGTGGCGGGTGCGTTCGGGTTCACGGGCAATGGTCTTCTCTTCACCTTAGTGTTTAAGCTGCCATAAGTCTGCCTCAGCTCATCTGCCACAGACATGATCTCCTGCTGCTTATCCGGCTTGTCCCGCGAGTCGTAGTATGTCAACTCAATCCTGATCTCGCCGGCATATTTGCCCTTGCAATTTAGCCCTTGCCAAAGATCGTTCTTCCCACCTCCAGGCACCACAACGTCGCTCAAGTTAACCCATGCTTCGCCTATAAGATCCGTCTTCTTGTCTTCGCTGAATACAGAGACCTTCAGCTGATAATAATCGGGTGAGTCGTGAACAGTGAAGCGTATCTCCTGGTCCCTGTATCATTCTCTGTCAGTACTGTCTCTGCTGTGCCGTCCAAAGCATCATGGGAACATACCATCTCGGGGTCTGCCCTCCTCTCTTGTCCGTCTCTGTCTTTCGTGCTTCTTTCCCGAGCCGCGCAGCACAGTATGGATTTTGTTTGCCCATTGTCTTCCTGTTCGGCAAGTTCTTCGCCCTATCCACAACCAGCACCAATGTCCCGATTTCTGGACCATCGACCGTCATGTCGGCGAAGATGCCAGCGGCATGCGGACCATTGTTGGCCATCTTGGACGACATCGTGTCGCTCGAGAGGGGCAAGCAGTGAACGAAGCGTTCACAGCTGCTACCTCAGCTTTCGCTCGAGGTCGTGTCTGCTGGCCAGTTTCATGCACGGTAAACGGGAGCCTGAAGCGTTGTTTGTTGATGCCGCTGAAAGCTTAAACCTGAATCCTCCGTTCGTTGCCTTCCAAAGTTGACTGACACACAACATGTAACATGGCGACCGGATAGCGATGGGCCTTGATGCTACACAGCAGCACTTGTCGAAGGTCGAGGAACGTGACGTGCTAGTCAAAGTGCTATGAACTAGACACCCGTGATGGTAGGTGGCTGGGAGATCGGGCTGGGGCAGGCGCCGGGATCTTGGCGCGCGTTCACGTCGGGGGCACCTTTACTACTAATATACGTACACGTCGACGTCGTCTCACTACTACAATACGCCGCTCTCAAGCATAACACAAGACGATATTGCGAGCAATGCAATTACAGCCAGCATAAACAATATGACGCGTACTCGCGAACTTGGCGGTGTCATCGCTGATCAGATGTGTTTGAGATCTAACGCTACAGAGATCTTGTTTGGGATCCCAACAGGGATGCCTTGCACATAGCTACTTAGCACAACCAGGAGGCAAACAGGAGATCCAAAGTCCGAGCGGCCGAGAGACCAGCCCTGCAGTGATACCTCAGTCTTGCAGAATTTTCCAGTCAACTCCGACCGACCATGTCACCCCGTTCAGCTCCACATCCCAAGTCGGTGCTCGAATTCCTACGATGCTGCCCGGTTCGAGCTCGATTGGGTCCTTTTTCGAGTCGACCATCAGCAGCAGTCTGGTGACAACGCCATGTGAGAGTGTCCCCTGTGCCAAGAGCGGTCTGCTGCCTTGCACGTTGTCTACTTTGGTTCGGAGAACGTAGTCTGCACCGTTGAGATAACCCTTCCTGCTATGTGCTGCACGTTGACCTGTCTCTATCACCCATTGCTGCATTGTCGCAGCCATACCGCCGGCCACGTATTTCTCGCCTCGACGATGTGGCGAGAAGGCTTCAGGCAGTGGCTCATGCTGTTCAAGAGGGGCTACCGATGATCGCAAGAAGGCTGGACGGCGAATGGTAGGCATGTCATCGTTGACAGAACTTGCGACGCTGCCAGCTCGTGCGGAACGATAAGATCGCGTCGCAGGTGCTGATGCTGGTGTTGTGGGATGTTTGAACAATGGTTTCACTGGGGATTGTATACTCGAGATGAAGCCTTCACCAGCAGGACCATCGACTCGACGGCGCTTAGGTGAGTGAGGAAGTAGGCCAGTCCACGAACGGTCACCACTCTGCTGTTGTGTGACTTCTGTGGTCGGTATAGCTTCGGCTTGCTCACCACAATCAAGCATCTCATCGTCCTCGTTCTTCTCATCGTCGTGGTAGTCCCGATCGCCATCATCGTGCGGTACGATAGCTTCTTCTATGCCATCGTTGCATCGCGCTGCAGCCCGTAATGCTGCAGCACGGCCGATGTCCGGCGGTGAAGCTTGCCGTGCAGGCGTCGCAGGTGGTCTGCCAACACCAAACCGAGGAGTCTGGGCAAATTGAGCTGGGCCTACGGCTTGCGTGGTGCGCTGTTGCGTTGATGCTGATCTCGATGTTGCCTCGTATTCTGACTGAGCCGTCCGGGGTAGCGGAGTGGATTTTTCTTTTTGAGGCGGCAAAGACTGTCGACGGCCAGGAAGGAAACGATGAGGCGAAGGCGTCTGTATTGAAAATCAGCAGTGCGCCTGGCAACGGGATCGAAAACATACTACTGGCATGTTTGTTATCTTGTTCCGTTCCTGCTAGGTCTGGACAGCGTCGGTAATGATGTGAACATTATGAGCAAGTAAACGAGCGCTTGCTTGCTGCAGTGCTGGAATGTCGAGGGAATCGCGTCGCTCGACCAGCTCGCCTCAATTGTCAATGTCCAAGGTGAACTCTGCAGCACTGTACAAATTCAAATCTGAAGTGGAAAGCACGCGGAGTCGGACGCGTCATGTTCGCGATCTGAGCTGACATGGTGATTGATCGTCATCGTGCATAAGCTACATGTAGGTAATAAGCTACACAGGTATGCGATGTGATCATGCTATGCGCCTCTGTGCTATTCTAAAGATTTCAAAAGAGCTTCATCGTCGCATTGCTGTTTCCAAAATCCCCAGTCTGTGTTGTAAAGTCGCTGACCTCACCAAGATTGTCTATTCTGTCCAACAAGAACTCGAGCTGTCGATATGCAGCACTCGGCGCATATTGTGGAATCATGTGTCCGCTAAGCACTACGGACGAAAAAGTGAGACCACGCTCTGTGTGCCACTGGCCAAACACTCCAGCGCCGGCCAGGGTTCCCAGGTTGAGCTCGCTGTGGTAAGGCACGTAGAAATCATTCCAGTCGCTCGGTCCTTTGGAGAACCCTTGAGCACCGTTCCAAGTCATGTTCTGGATCATCATGATTGTACCGTTCTTGATCAAGACCATATCAAGGTCAGCATGGGCAATGAACGTCTTCTTGTTCTTCTCAATCACACGTGGCAACACACTGAGCCCAGATGGGGGACTGTCATCGGTATCGAGCACGCCATTGGAGCACTCGGCCCACGGTCCAATTGGAGCGTTGATGGCTTTCTGTACATCCGTGCGATTGAAGTATATCGTTGCGCCAGGCGGCACGTAATCGAAGGATCCAGGGAATCCAAGGACATCCCAAAGCAGAGGACAAGTCGTTGCTACTTGGTATACATCCCAGCAGGGATTGACCAATGAGGCGGCGTTTACAATCTCGTTGAAAAGGCGGCAGCTGTCGTCTTTCTGATCAACGTCGGGCGGTGTCGGCAACGGTCCATCCGGCGGAAACCTTAGAGCTATTTCCGTGAAATTTGCGTAGCCACATTCCTCGTACTTCTGATGAAGGTGATCCATATAGGTCTTGTTGAGGTTAAACAGCCCGGACCACTCGTCGACGAATGGCACTGCTGGGATGTCCTCCTGAACCACATCGTACGACGTCGAAGGGTCGTAGAACATGATGCTTTCGACTCCGTAATAGACCTTGTCCGTCGCGTTGTGCATGGCATCGGCGATATATGGAACGTAGTAGCCAGCATACGATTCTCCCGTAATGTATACTTTGCGGTTGTGAAGACCGAATGTGTCGACAAAGTTCTTCCAAAATCCTAGAAACTGAGCCGCGACCTCAATCTCGTTCGTTGCTGGAGGTGTGCCCTTCTTTTGAGAGAAGCCAGTGCCTGCAGGCTGCTCTACCCATACCTGTAGACGGACCTATCAGCAGACGTCATTACTTGTGAACCGCGTGTATCTTACCATGTTGGTCAGGTTTCTCCACGTCCAATTGTTCTGCACAGGTTTGTACGTCCCGTACTGCCATAAAAAGGGGCCATTCTCTTGAAGCAAGCCTTCCAAACTCGAACAGCCTGCCGAGGTCATGCATATTAGCCATCGCGCCGGATACGAGCTTTGATGCATGAAACTGACCAGGTCCTCCGTTCAGCCAAATAACAATCTCGTCTGTTGCAACAGTGTTCTCGGATGCTGAGCATTGTATCAGCCATTGGCACACAATAAAGACCAGCTAGAGCTTACGAAAGAACCAGAAGTACAATTCGGATACATTCTTCTGATCAGAAATCGGCAGCAGTCCAGCATAGCTCTCTCCAATATCGAAATCGACGTCAGGGATTTTGGTGCCATCGACCTTGAACTTTGTGGTGTTCTTGTTCTGTGGGATGATGGGGCTCGACGTGCGTGAATACTGAGCTGGATGATGAGTGGTGGCAGAGGGTGAGGGAACTCGGCGAACTATAGGCTCTGGATTCTGGTAGCTTTTCCTGACATGCTGAAGGTCTCGTGCCAATACCACACTCGCGAACGCGCATGATGCTACCAATTGTGACAATCGCATTGTGAGAATGCCTGGTTGAAGAGACGTGCAGAATGATTCAGACTTGAAAGAAGCTGGAATGCAAGCCAAGCATGTGCTCAAAACAAAAAAAACATTGAATGAGCGCAGGTGCACACAAGCTGCTACAGCTGCTTGGTGACGATCTGTGGCTGCTACCCACCTGCCGCGTACCCGTGCTGTCTTTCAGGTACAATCATACTAGCGGATAGAGAAATGCTGCTCGACGTTACGTCTCCCCTTGCTTTCCTTTCTTCGTGTCCGGGTGCATGCTGGAGCACGCGACTAAATGATCCATCGGCCGCGCTTTGGGTGCACTCCTTAGCCAATGTGGTGCTCGATAGGACTCCTAGAGCTTTTCGTTGGAAAAATAGCGCCGAGCGATGGAGCGGTGCATTAATTGATGACATCTCGCAGCGTGCCAGCAAGATAAGAGCAACCGAACGGGGATCGATCTCGAAGAGGCAGGTGGCATGCATGCCGTGCACTCACTTGGATGGCGACTCATGTTGTGGAAGTCGCTGGCTTTGTGTATCTTCCAGACGTCTCTCAGGTGACGTTGGGGCCAATGTAGGCAATTGCAAGGATAGCAGTACAGGGCTGGATGAGATGTGGTTACAGATAAAAACGCCCTCGGTTGATTTCCGAAAACGCCCCCTTCGTCGTGGCTGTTCCAGAAAAGCTTGGTTCTGCCAAGCGGTATTGTATCATCGGCATCATCGGCAATCGTTCACAGGGTTGTTGTGTTGACGTGTTCTTGTAGACCAACATTATCATTACAAACGTGAGGCTTTCTAGAACGCTTCATCAATACATCTTCTCTAATCGCCATCGTAACAGCATGACAACAGACAATCCCTATGAACACCTCTTCCCACCCTCGAAGCAGTACAGGGTCACGGAATGCGTTACGCGCTTCTGATTATGAGCACCATAAAAGAGCTTCATTTCCCCAGCAAATGCATACCACCTCGAGTGGCGAGCGAATATCAAGATGTATCCGATAGATGAGATTATAATGACAGAGACCAATTCGTCTCGGACTCTATTCAGATCTCTGTTGTTCACATGCTGATGAAGCAGGACCCTGGCAACAAAATGGCCGCGGATAAGTTCTATGCATTGGAGAAGCGCGGGTAGAAGCTCTTGGAGTCCGCTTCTCCTGCGGTACAAGTAGTGCACCACAACGACAAGCAGAGAGCTTACCTAACCTCCAACACGGCCTCCTCCCGTTCTCTGCCCTGTATTCTCACCTTGCAGACCTCGGTAGGTGCGTAACCATTACTGTATCTCTTCACCGTCACTATGGCCGCATCTGCTGTCCGCCGCACCTTCCTCTCCAACTCAACAACAGCCATGTCGTCACCTGCGCAACGCCTTCAAGCTGTCACAAGACAATTTTCGTCTTCGGCGCGGAGACCCAGAGAAGTCCAAGATGCATACATCGTCTCCGCCGTACGGACACCTTGTGCGATATTCAATGGTTCCTTCAGCACCGTTTCCGCGCCTGAACTCGGCGCCACGGCTATCAAGGAAGCCATCAAACGATCCGATGTGCCGGCGGAGAAGATCACAAGTGTATACATGGGCAACGTAATGCAGGCTTCGGTCGGACAAGCTCCAGCACGACAGGCATCCATATTTGCTGGCCTTTCGCCGAGCGTGGAGGCGACAACGATCAACAAAGTGTGCGCGTCCGGCATGAAGGCTGTGGCTATTGCGGCGCAACAGGTCGAGCTGGGGCATGAGGAGGCTCTAATCGCAGGAGGCATGGAAAATATGAGTAGAGTACCGTACTACACCCCACGAGGGCCGCAACTACCTGCATTTGGCAATTTGACCATGGAGGACGGCTTGATGAAGGACGGATTGTGGGACGTGTACAACCAGATTCACATGGGCAATTGTGCAGAGAACACGGCTAAGAAGTACGCGATCAGCCGGGAAGAGCAAGACGAGTTCGCCATTCTGAGCTTTAAGCGTGCACAGGAGGCATGGAAGCGGGGCGACTTTGCCGAAGAGATTGTGCCGGTCACTGTCAAGAGCAGGAAGGGCGAGACTGTGGTTGCAGAAGACGAAGGATATGGCAGGTTGAAGCTCGAAAAGGTGCCCACACTCAAGCCAGCTTTCCAGAAGCAGGGTGGTACTGTCACCGCCGCAAACAGCTCGAGCATGAATGACGGCGCAAGTGCGCTGGTGGTTACGAACAAGCAGCTTGCGAAGCAGTATGGCAAAGGGAAGCGGATTCTTGCGAAGATAGTGGCATATGCCGATGCCGCGGTGGATCCAATAGACTTCCCCATCGCGCCAGCAAAGGTCGTTCCCATCGTGCTAGAGAAGGCAGGCATAACAGCGGACCAGGTCAAGATCTGGGAGTTCAACGAGGCGTTTGCGGCAGTCATCAAGGCCAATGCAAAGATTCTTGGTCTCGGTATAGATAATGTGAACCCGCGAGGCGGTGCTATCTCGTTGGGACATGCACTTGGGAGCTCTGGCTCAAGGATCCTGGTGACACTGCTGCATCAGCTGAAGAAGGGCGAATATGGTTGTGCCGCGATATGTAACGGTGGAGGTGCAGCGAGCGGTATGGTTGTGCAGCTTGTAGATGCGGAGGAACTATAGACGATCGACTAAAGATATGGAACCCTGTAGCACTCAAGCACATGTAACGTGAGTTCACGCGGCATCGCTGTCGTGTACTTGGTAGTAATGTGCTAGGTGAATGTGCACGTAATTAATCCCTGGTCGGAAGCTGTCCGTGACTTTGCGCGATCTGCGTTCTTGTCCCGCCCGAGTCGCGTCGTCTCCCTCACCACTTTCGATGTTCGACCCTCGTCACTACACAAATTACGTGTACTCTCTCCCCATTTAAACACAAACGTCTTCCAGCAACGAGCTGTCGATCAGTCATTTCCAGAGCAGGTCTCGTTGCTGTTCGCGTGTTGGGATCCCGCAACCCCTGGCCGGGTGTGAGCAATACGGAATCGCAACACGTCGAATGCGCCAATCGTTACCGTTATCGATCCTACAAACAATCACAGACACAACACAACAACATCGATCTGCAATCGCGCTGAGGCGCCGACGGCATTGCGAACATGTCGACCGCCAACACCATCAAAGTGGTCGCTCGCTTCCGGCCTCAAAACAAGATCGAGGTTGCAGCAGGCAGCGAACAGATCGTCGACTTCAACAGCGACGAGTCGTGTACAATACAATCGAAAGAGGGCAGCGGCGCTTTCACCTTCGACCGAGTCTTCCCCACCAATACACCGCAGCATAATGTCTTCGACTACTCCATCCGTAGCACGGTGGACGATGTTCTCACAGGCTACAATGGAACCGTGTTCGCCTACGGACAAACAGGCTCAGGAAAGACCTTCACCATGATGGGAGCAGATATCGCCGACGACAACCTGAAGGGCATCATCCCACGCATAGTGGAGCAGATCTTCTCGCGTATCTTGAGCAGTGACGCCAGCATCGAGTTCACGGTCAAGGTCAGCTACATGGAGATTTACATGGAGAAGATCAGGGATCTGCTGGTGCCGCAAAACGACAATCTGCCTGTGCATGAGGATAAGCAAAGAGGCGTGTATGTCAAAGGCCTGGGAGAGTTCTACGTCGGCTCCGTGGAAGAAGTTTACCACGTGCTCGAAAGAGGAGGCCAGGCAAGAGCTGTTGCGTCGACCAACATGAATCAAGAGTCCTCGCGGTCGCATTCCATATTCGTCATCGAGGTCACTCAGAAGAATGTCGAGACAGGCTCTGCGAAATCTGGACGACTCTTCCTGGTTGATTTGGCTGGTTCCGAGAAGGTTGGCAAGACTGGTGCGAGTGGGCAGACGTTGGAAGAAGCGAAGAAGATCAACAAGTCGCTCTCAGCCTTGGGCATGGTCATCAATGCTTTGTCCGATGGCAAGAGCAGCCACATTCCCTACAGAGACAGCAAGCTTACTCGTATTCTGCAAGAGTCGCTCGGCGGTAATTCACGGACTACCCTAATCATCAATTGTTCGCCTGCGTCGTACAACACCGACGAAACAATCTCCACGCTTCGCTTTGGTGAGCGAGCCAAGACTATCAAACAAAAGGCCAAGGTCAACGAGGAGCTGTCTCCTGCTCAGCTCAAGGCCCAGCTCAAGAAAGTGCAGTCGCAAATCACCACCTTCGAGTCATATATTCAATCTCTTGAGGGCGAAGTAACCAGTTGGCGTGGAGGAGAGCAGGTACCAAAGGATCGTTGGACACCCCGACTTGGTGAAATGTCGAAGGCGCCTCCACCACCTCGATCAGAAACACCTACCAGCAGGCTAAAGTCCGGCACAGACACATCAGGCACACCAAGATCCGAGAGCCGTGTCGAGCTGGAGAGAGCAGGCACTCCAAGTCTGTCCTTAGACAGGGATGAGAAGGAGGAATTTCTCAAGCGTGAAAATGAGCTACAAGATCAGCTCGCCGAGAAGGAACGGAGTCTGGAAGCAGCAGAGCAGGCCCTACAGGCTGCACGAAATGAGCTCAAGGAGATGCGGGAGACTCATGCCACTACTAGTCGGGCGAATGAGAAGCTACAAGGCGAGACCGAGTCACTTCGCATGCAAGTGGAGAAAATCGAGTTCGAGACCAAGGAGGCTGCCATCACTATGGACTCACTCAAAGAGGCAAATACCGAGCTTACACAAGAATTGGACGATGTTAAGCACCAGTTGCTTGATGCCAGGATGTCAGCAAAGGAGTCGACTGCTCTTCTCGATGAAAAGGAAAGACTGAAGAAAGAGCGAATGGCCCAGATGATGGCCGGTTTCGACCTTGGGGACGGTATAATTTCGCAAGCTGAAAGGCAGGTACGAGAGATGGTGCAGCAAATCGAAAGCCTGCATGAGATTGCCGACCGCGGTGAGACGGTTCCTGCCGGTGACTTGCACGCGCTCAAAGAGCGCTTGCTTGAGACACAGAGCTCGGTTCGACAGCACGATATCAGTGCTGGCAACGACCATGTTGACGGCGCGCACAATGCTATGCTAGAGCAGAAGCTAGCGCAGGCACAGCGTGACTATCAAGATCTCCTGGAGCGAAACCTGTCTGAGGGAGATGTCGAAGAGGTCAAACGAAGTCTCTACGAATCGCTGCAGTCGCAGCAGAATGATGGAGCGCAGTCTGCAGAGCTACAAGAAGCTCTTTCGAAACACCAAGAGGACAATGCTCGCATGCGCCAGGAGCTAGAAGCGTTGCGGAAGCAAGCGCTCAACGGCTCCAACGGTGCCACACTCAGCAAGCAGCTCGCGGATTTCGATACTATCAAAAAGTCGCTTATGCGCGATCTACAGAATCGTTGCGAGCGCGTAGTTGAGCTCGAGATCAGTCTTGACAGCACACGCGAGCAGTACAACTCGATATTGCGCAGCAGCAACTCGAAACAGCAGCAGAAGAAGCTCGCATTCCTCGAGCGTAACCTGGAACAGCTTACTATGGTGCAGCGACAGCTCGTCGAGCAGAATGCGCAGCTGAAGAAGGAGGTAGCGATCGCAGAACGCAAGCTCGTGGCTCGTGGCGAGCGTATTAGAGGTCTGGAGGGTCTCGTGCAAGAGAGTCAGGAGAAGCTGATGCTTGCAAACCACAAGTACGTGCCAGCACTACCTCTTCACAATCCGACTTGCACACCAACTGACATTGATAACAGATTCGAGAGCCAACTCATGGCTGTCAAGGAACGTCTCGAAGCCGCCAAATCGGGCTCGACTCGTGGTTTGCCCAACTCCCAGGCACCAGCAAACTCTCATTTTGCCCAGAATCCATTCGGTCGCATCGCGAAGCCACTGCGCGGCGGCGGCGGAGGTGATGCTCCGTCGGTACCCACCTTTGCAGGTCTCCAAAGCTCCGCGGGCCAGGAAAGCAGCGGCAACAAACGAAGTAGTTGGTTCTTCAATCAGAGGACGTGATGCGATCCGTCACCATGCCAAGATTCGATTGATCGATTAGTGTTGAAACTGGCATCAGCAACTGGACTGGAATGGAATGGGATGTACAGGTCTAGGATGCTTCTTACACGGCCTTAAAAATTGATCGTCACCAAAGGGGGCAAGGAATGCGAGGCACTGGACGGACGGATACTGACTGCATTGGGGGAAGATAGAATGGCCTGTTTGGATTTTTGATGGGCTGTTTTACTTGTTTGCTTTCCCTGAGTGCTGGAGATGTGGCGTGCGTATGCGATGCGATACCCCCGCTCCCAACCCCCCAAACCCCCAGATACCTGATACACTGCGATTTGAGATCTTTTGAGATGATGGGAACAACAGTTGCTGCTGCTGCTGCTGCGTTACTAGAGGCGTTTGATCACGAGCGTATGGGCTGTATGTATGCTTCCGTTGGGGCCAGGGGTAAGGAGCAGAGGCGTAGGTCTCTGAGAGGTAGAAGTAGAGGTAGAGAGGTCTGTGTGTCTCTGTGTCTGTGTCTGTGTATGGTATGAAGTATGATGGATTACTACTAGTCGGTAACTTGTTCTGGTTGTGTGCGGATGCGAAGCGAAGCGAAGCGAAGGAATGGCACTGGCACTGGCACTGGCACTCGTTAGAGTAAGTAGGTAGGTAGGTAGTTTTGGGTTGCAATGAGGACGATCCGTTGTTGTTGTTGTTGTTGTTGTTGTTGTTGTTGGAGTATTGACCCTGCTTTCGTCTTTTTCTTTCTCTGGGGAAAATGGCCTTTGAGTGCTTTGAGCTTTTTCGGCCTGTGTCGGAAGCGTTCTTTTTTTTGGTCATTTTGTTGAGATTGGTGTATGCTGAAGGGTCCTTAAGGGTTCGGCTCTTCCACGTCGGGCCTGCTACGATGATAGGAAGTGCCTTCACCAGCATTAGCTCCCGAATCCGGGCGTCAAGTCGCATGCGCCAAGAGATTGCAGCATCCAGACGACGACGAATTTCTCCGTCATGGCAATATGCTGGCGTGATGGGGTCATAACATTATATATTGTTTCTGCGTTCATTTTTTGCTTCTATGTACATGTGCTGTAACCATGACCCCTGAGTCTGCAGCATACCCCGCCGACAAATACGTGCAGTCCTCGAACGGATCCTATGCAGTACCATTCCCCATCTGCGTGGTATACGGCCCCACCGTCGTCAAGCTCGGGATCCGTCCAAGCAAGAACTCGAGCTGCCGATACGCCGCCCCAGGGGCATACTGCGGGATTTCATGACCGGCGAGATTGACCGTAACGAACGTCAGACCACGCTCGGTGTGCGTAACGCCCAGGTTCCCAGCTCCCGCCAAGTTGGCGTATATTGGAATGGACGGAATACTCGATTGGGTGACGATCTCGTCGATGACCATTCCGTCGTCCGAAGGGTATGGGACGTAGAAGGCGTCGCTGGGGCGTTGTTGGAAGCCTTGTTTGCCGTTCCAGGTCATGTTTTGGATTGTGGCTAGGGAGCCATTTGCGAGGAGGAGGTAGTCGAGTAAGCCGTGTCCGATGATGACGTTGTTCGTTCTTTCGATGACATGGGGGAGCGGACCTAGGGCGCTGGGGACGCTCTGATCGCCATTGGGGAAGAGAGTGTCATCGCCGCAGATGGCGTAGTTGGTTGGTGGTGCGTTGATGGCTTTTTGGACGTCGCTTTGATTGAAGTAGTTGTTTGGACCCCAGCCTAGACTTGGGAAACCGGTCTCGTCCCACAGGAAGGGGCAGAAATCTGTCAGGTGGTAAATGTTGAAGCAGGGATTGACATATATTTCTGCGACGATGATGTCGTCCCATACGGCACATCCTGGAGCCGAAGCGTTTGGAGCGGGTGGAAGAGGACCAGCGGGTGGGAATGTCAATGCTGTCTCCATCCATTCAAAGTAACCACACTTTTCAGCACGGGCATTGATGTCCTTCATGAACGTCTCGTTGAGGGCGAAGACGTTGGCATAGTCGTTCAGGTGCCAAACAGAGGGAGAGTAGATCATTACGTTATCTTCGTTGATGCTGGGATCGTTGATCTGGATGCCTTTGACGTTGAAGTATTCCGTGTTGTTGGCCTCCAGCATGGCGTAACTGATATACGGAATATATTGTCCGGCATAGCTCTCTCCAGTAATGTATACCTTGCGACCATTGAGGTCAAACGTGTCCATAAAGTTCTTCCAGAACATCATGAACTGTTCTGCTACTTGTTCCTCGTTCATGATCTTTGCGGGAGCTCCTTTGGCAGCGGGGGAGAAACCAGTACCTATTGGCTGATCGACATAGACGATGTTCGTGAGGTTCCTCCATGCGTATTGGTTGGGTACAGGACTGTATGTGCCACTCTGCCACAAGAATGGTCCATTTTCTTGGAAAAGTCCGTCGAGGCTACTGCAGCCAGGGCCTGGTCATGTTATGTTAGCCATTGCGTCCCATGCATTGGAGTAGAAGCCTTTATAAGACTGTTCGGTCCTCGTGGGCTGCAGATCCCTCTCATCCAAACAATCGTGAGAAGCTGCAGGCACGTGGAGTCTCTACAAGGCATCGATGAGGGAGCAGTACCTCCATTCAACCAAAGCGTGATTTCATCCGACGCCGCCGGGTTGTCTGATGGAAAGTACCAAAAGTACAACCTGTTCTCGTCCGAGGCATTGTTGCTAATTGGTAAAGTGCCCGCGTACGATTCTCCTATGTCAAATGGAACTTGAGGTATAGCCTTTCCATTTACAACGTATTCTACCCGAAGTCAGTGACATGATCCATGAATACAGCACGGGACTTGATCTCGGGTGCATACCTGTGGTCTTGTTACTGTAGTGATGTGGTGATTTCCAACCATTCTTGCCATGGCCAGTGGAGCTGTGAATACTACGCTTGGGTAAGATAGGTGCCTTGCGGTGTGGATTCGAGAGTCCTAGCACTCCTGCTGAGGCGGAAAGAGTCAATGCAAGCGCTGACAGCTTCATGATGTTGTACGAAGGGTCGCTTCTAAGCAAAACAGACAAACCCTTCCAAGCTGGCCAGTCGAAGCTTTAAAAGAGCTATGTCGCGTGGCCACGGACGCGCTTTCGCTGAGCGGCATGTTGGTAGTGATTGGCGTTTCCTCCATTGTGGCTCGGATGACGGCACCTTTTCTGCATTCCTCCAACGAACATCGTTGCAGAGGTAGCAGACAAGCCAAGTCAACGATATACTAGTCCTGTCGCGTGACGTTTGGCAACCATTAGACATAGTCTGTCTGCGATAGCGTCGAGGACGGCGAGTGAGGATTGGTTGGAAGATAAGATGCAAGCAATATCAAGCACAACTAGTAAAACAAGCTTGAAGAGGATTGCGGAGGTGTACCTGAATGAGCTTGGCTTTGCACTAAAGAAAAATGTTGTCATGGACCTGACACCTTCCTGATATGGCTTGGCTCCGGACTCGTGCGTTGAAGTTTGGACAATGGATGCACACATGCGACTGTTGCAATCGATCCCGCTCCTTCGCTGGCGGTAACCATTCTCCCGGGTGACGGAGGAAGTGCAGTGCTTCTCGTGAATACACTGTTGTAAGCGGCGCCTGACTACGTGCATGGCTTACAAAGTTAAATCAGCGTGTATGAGATAGAAGTAGACCGCATTGTCGTAGAAGATAGGCCTTTGGTATGTGACAGAAGCGGCGGACCCGATGTCCATCTGACTAGTAAGGCCGCCCAGTACCGCCAGATGCCAGGGATGTTTCGCTTCTTATGTCACCCAAAAGCCATTGTGTTATGCAGACGGTCTCGTGAGATGGTCGCACGTACAACAATCAGTACCCCTGCTGCTTAACAACTTCAGGAGCATTGAGAAATGAGCATCGCTTCTGTAGCATTTCAATCTTCAAAGCACTACGTGCTGCTTGACTGCCATTCCGTCCAGAATATCCTTCGTTTGGTCCACCAATAACATAGATTCCAAAGTCTTCATCGTCAAAAACCGCCGTCTCCCAGCCTTCAAGAGTCCTTTTGCCAGACACTGAAGGATGACCAAACGTAGCAAACGAGATCCACGATCTGCTTTGCCGATCCCTCAATTCGTAGTCGTATGCGGTGACGTTGATTCTGAAATCCTCCGAATTGTAATGGGTGAGGTTGCCGAACATGTACGCGAACTCAGATGTATGCACCACGCCCACGCCATATATGCCCTCGTTATGCAGCACCGGTTGCAATACGGTCTGGTTCTGCGTATAGTAGTATACGTCATTGCCAGCTTTGGCCAATGCTTCCCCGAAGAGTATGGGCTGACAGACCATGACGATGTCCCGAAGTATGCGTGCTGCCCGATAGAATTCGGCATCGTGCTGGACGGTTCCATTCGGGAAGCGTCGTGTGGTGAATCCGGTCACGGGATAGAGGCTGAGCAGTTTCTCGAGATTGTGCTCGGTGAAGCTGGGGAGAAAGGCGGCAAAGGCATCGTGTACCTCGACAGCAGTGCTCGGTTCAGGGTTGAGGAATATGTCTGTGTCGTCTTCGCACCAGCCGATCATGGTAGTGATGTTGTTGAAGCGGCCCGTCGCGATGAGTTCAGACGGTGCAGCAGGTAGGAAATCGCCGTCGACAACAGGCAGCCACTCGTCGCCAATGTTCGCGGACAAATTAGCAATGTAAGTACCGATCTGAGCTCCAAGCAGTTCAAGCATGCTCAATGACCTCAGGCACTCAATCGCCGCCGAGGACTCCTGATCTGCTGTACTGCAATGTGTAACATTGCTAATGACTCGACCCATGGCCTTGGTAGTGTAATTCCCTGTGATGCCGGCTTCCAGCGCTTGACTTTGACAAATCGCTTTGTCGAACGGAGCCAGTTTGGAACCACCATAGGCGAGTATCTGCATGCCGACGGCTAAGCCTCCCGAGGACTGACCATGTACTGTGATAGAGTCCGGATCGCCACCAAACTCGGCGATATGTTCGGCGACCCATTCCAAGGCCAAGCGCTGGTCACGAAGGCCTGCGTTCTCAGAGCCTTCTTGCTTCAAGTAGCTCGATTGCGCGAAGCCGAATATGCCCAGCCTGTAGTTTATCGAAACATGTATGACGGGATGGCCATTTTCTACACTTTCGCGAATGAGAGCATCTGGCTGGGATACTGGATCGTCTTTGGATGCTGCGACAAAAGATCCACCATGTATCCAGACCATCACTGGCAGTCTGGCGTCGGACTTGGTGCCGGTGGGTCTCGCTACGTTGAGCCGCAGGCAGTCTTCAGAGATGGACGTGATGTTGCCCAGGTAAAGAGGTAATAACTGCGCACCAGTTTCCTGTGGACATGCAGGCCCTGGCTCTGTGGCTCTGATTGTCGTTCCCGGCTTGGGAGCGTATGGTCTGGGAGGCTTGAATCTGTTTGCTCCAGCTGTATCTTGACCGAACTGGATGCCAAGAAAGATTTCGATATCATTTCGATGCAGTCCTTCATATTCGACGCCATAGCAATCCGTCGCCGTGGGCGTTGATTCTGCCGCAACAATGGACAATATAGCATATAATATGATCCAGCAAGCCATTTTGTGAGTATGAGCGACCAGAACGCTGGAGCTTCATCGAGCTGGACAAGCGGCAGAACTTGAGGGCAGGCGACTCCCAAAATCCCGTCGGCCAAGCAGGGGTCGTGATCGACGGTGAGTGTCCTAGCTAGATAACAACATCCACTTCGAAAGACTCATGACGAGATGGCATTTGTACAACTCTTGGGTGAGATCAGAAGCGGAACATTGGCGATACTATGTGAATCCAATAGTTTGAGGTACGTCCGCCACTTTCGTCATCACCGGCCATTCTGCCGTGAGTATGAGGTCTGATTGTATATACCAGAGAGACGAATCTGTACTCACGAGGACTATTTAAGTCGTTTCCATGGAAACGATAAGTCCGCACGCAAGCCGGCTACTAATAATACAAACAGAGTGAGAGAGAGGGGAAAAAAGAATACGTTATCGTAGATCGATCTCGCGATATCTACCGTGATATTCAGTACCTCTGTATACATATCTACATGCTGTCTGACTCACAGAGCGCCCAGCAAGACCCAGACTCAGACCCAGCCAGCCAGCCTACGTGAATAGATAGAAAACTTGATGATGAAGTCAAGTGCTAGCAACACGCACGCATGAAGGCCCCAAATCTACATACAAATTCTCCTCTCCAGAATTTTCCCTTCACATGGCCATTCTATTCAATGGCGGTATCGTCAAAAATTTGAAGCGCCTCGCCCCAGAATATTTCAAGTAATTGCTAACCAAAATGCGGGTATCCAAGAAACAGACAAAAAATCGCTAAATAGCACGACACAAAACCCAATCCACTTCGATTCATCGCTCCTCCACCCCTCCCCTCTCACTGTATTGATGCATCGACGCCGAGCCATGCTCAATCGACTGGTTCTACTCCTTCCCGCCACAACTCAACATCCTTGTCTGAAACCAGGTCGAGAAGCGCATTCCTACTCCACCACTCCCCTTCTCCTGTCTACAAAGTCGTGCCTCATGCAAGTACTTCGGGACCTTTTCGCTCCCGCCCGGGGCCACGCCATAACGAGGTAAGGAAGCAGCGTGAGTCGGACCGTGGTCTTCATAGCTCATGGCACTAAAGTCGCCTACGGGACGCTTCTCGTCCTCGACATCGGCACCTGCTGTGGCGGCGGAAGATTTTCGACGCTTCTTCTTCTTCTCCGCGTCCTGGCTCTGCTGCTTGAGCGCAGGCTTCAGTGGTAAAGCGCTGAGGACACTGGAGTTCCGACGGGATCTTGACCTGGCTTCTTGTTTTCTGTCTTTGATGGCTTCCTTCTCCTCGAACTTGCGTCGCGCCGCGAGGATTTTCTCATCGCGGGTTTGGGGTTCTGGATCGGAGACGTTGCGCTTCGACACCAGGCTGATGGCTTTATCTAAGCTGGGGCGCGACGACGGGGGTGGAGCCCAGTCCTGTGACAAGTCTGTGTTCCCTCGTGGTCGGTTCTTGCGCGATCTGGAAGACTTGTCCGAGTATGTGGAGAGGTTGGATTGTGACGTGCTGGTGAGCTTCGGTACCAGACCTAGGTCGCTCGCCGTGTGCGATTGCGACAAGGGCGTGGGATTGGTCGCAGGAGTCGATGACACTGAGATGCTCCTCCGCGTCCTGAACCCATTGCCCATCCGAAAATCATCTTCCACGACGTCGTCGCTTTCATTCGCCTCTTCATCGGCAAGTGAGCTCGCATAGCTCTTGCCCGTCGGCGGCGTGTATGGCCGTGGTGTCTTGACCATAGGGTGCACGAAGGTATGTCCCGGCTTCGCACTGCCACTGCTGATCTGCGATCCCACACTGGTCGTCCGCCCATGACGATTATGCCCTCGCCTGGTGTGTGCGAAACTAACGTCGCTCGCGGACTTGGTCGCGAAGTCTTGGATGCCCAAACCCGCCAATCGATCGTTCTCGGACGTGCTCTTGGACAAATCGATCATACCCTGATCCTCTTTCGCGGCTGACATCTTTCGCAGGTACGGCTTGATCTTCGGCACATTCGAGGTGAGAGTAGGCGTGGTGCCGGCATCCGGAAAGGGCTCCTCGTATGTAGCGAACGGGGTGGGGAAGTGAGGATGACTGCCGGGAAAGGGACTCGGTGGACCGGGCAACGAGGAAGCAGAATTGGCGCGCTTGTGCTTATGCAGCTTTGTGTGAGTAGCACTAGATTGAATCTTGACCACCGACGACTCCGCATGGTGTGGGCTCGACATGTCGTTCCTCAGATTTTGTTTGGAAGTCGTTCGTGGAGCGCGAAAGATGTCGGGTGATATGGGCGAGGCTGATGAGGCGGCCGTATGGGACTCATCGCGGGATAAGCTGGTCTTGATCCGCAGGTTTCTCGTCGTGAGGGTGAGTTTGATGGGGTTGTGGCTACTGCTGGGTGATGACGGTGTTGTCAGATCGCCGCGACCAGCGCTGCGATATGTAGTCGACATAGAGGATGCCGGTGGTGCCATTATGCATGATATCTTGCATGTGACGGGACACAGCCTCACGCGCAGGCGACGCGCAATACTCAGCTGGGCCACGAGGGTGAATGCGGAGGGAGGTGTTATTTTATCCGATGCATGGTAGGTGGCGGAGCAATAATAGTGTATGGCGTGTGCGTGGTCGCAGCAGAGCGATCACAGTGGGCGCAAATCGCCGTCGATGGGTGGTCGGTGCAGACGCTGGAGGTGGTATTCGATGCAAGCAGGTTGCAGGCTTTGTTTAGTGGTCGCTCGTTGGCTCGACTACCTGGTATCCACGCTGGGCTGGGCTGTCTGCATGCGGGGATATATCGATCTCTGGGTTCAGATCGACCTATGACGGATCCGTTCGTTTCAGCCGTTGAGCGTGGTTGGTTGTAGTGCGAATCACAATCGGCGGCACGAGCGTTGAGGGCGCAGAAACGGGTATATCGATGACTTCAGTGAAGCCACGGAAACGGCACGAAGATGCAGTATATATATATGATGATCGCTGGAGGGGGGAAAAACGAGGAGCAAAGAGGGTGAGAATGGCGGAGGGCGGGAAGGGTCGGTGTTAGATGCATGTGTGTGTGTGATCGGATGCTGATGGGTGATTTGTTGGCATGAGAGGTGCCGATGGGTATGGAAGTGAATCTAGTCGTCCTCTCCGTCTCCGCAAACGTCTGTTGCTATCACAAGCTATGGAGCAACACGACTTGCCCTATCTGTCTATCTTTCTGTACACCGCATCCTCCTTATCGTTCTTGCATTATTCTTCATCACCTTCGTCCATACATACATACACACAATAATAACAATGATGATGATGATGATGGAGAGACAGCTTGGCATTCATTATTGTGTACATGTATGAAGAGGGCCGTGAATGCTCTTCCAGCTTCCGCGTCTGTTCGGCACCGGCCAGCGCACGTGTGCGGCTGCAACCGTCATCCGCTGGAAAGCTTGTTCGAGGTAATCGGACGCCCCCGGATCCACCCCGAAGTTGTGAGCCATTATTATCATTTGCGGAGAATCAGATCTCACATTCCCGCGTCTTACAGTCTATGGAGACGAGACACACATGTCCGCATGCAGCTTTGTAGTGATTGCAGTGCTTCCATGTAGTGCCGATGACAGACCGTACCATACTAAGGTGTATACATGTATACATCCAATGGCACAATCATCAGCCGAGCACCTCCGCCGCTTGCCGATCTGACGGGACTGCAGGCTCACTGGCAGGTTTCGCTGTGGCTTGGCCGCCATCTGCACCTCTTGGAAGCCTGTTCACCGTCACGATCATCGGTGTGTTGGAAACATCAGCTTGCGAGCACCTCATCCTCATCAGACATGTGTGATGCTTCGGAGGACCAGCATTGCTCGCGTCGCGACCATCGTTCTGTCACCGGGCGGTGTGGAGGGAAACAACATCCAACACTTTTCCCGGGTAGCTGGAAGATAGGGTCTGATAACTCTTGCAACTAGTAGGACCTGCATGACCATTGGCTGCTCTACGAAGAATCCGAAGCAACGCAGCGCACTAAAGGATCTTGCCACCTTCGTGCGAGCACTAACTATCATGCCTCACACACCAGATCCCCCAGCGCTGCGATCGATTCTTCACTTCATCCCCATATCGAGAGAGAGAGCTTTCGAGACACAGGCAAAGATGTGGGTATTTCTTGGAAATTTCCCACCCAAGAACAGGTCGATAGTAGTCAAAGCCCAATTTCCAGCATCACAACGACCTCGACCAAGAAAGAAGGAAGCAGAATCGTCAAGCACGCCACCACAGCCAGTACAAAGTGTGCCACATCATCGGATCATATATGGTGATCGAAATGCCGCCATCGCATACGCTATGAGCACCATTATTCACAAGCCTCGTAATCAAGCTTCACGAATCCAGTGTGTCAAGCTAGCTGTACTGATGATGAAGAATTTTTTGATCCTGCCAGGCTGCTGGCTGCTGCAACTTGCAAGGAGATCTCGGTGCTGATAAAGAAGAAGAAGAAGAAGACGGAAACGCTTGCTAGATGGAGATCGCTGATGATACAGTAACATCACCCGGGAAGAAGACGACGGTTTTATTTTCATATCCTCCTCCTCCGTCAGAGACACGTATCATATGTGAATCCCCATCAGCGTTTTCGCCTGTCTGTTTCTCCACCGCAATCGGCTACAACTATCAAAATCCCAAGTAATTCATCTGCGACAAGTTACAATGTCTGACACATGTTTGACTGCCTCGACGTTTGGTTTCACCCAAGACACACATACATGTCTCCGACTAATTCTTTCCAAACAACCGCCCGCCCGAGGAACACGTGCACAATGACTCTAGTGTTCGAGTCATATCGTCACATTCATGCTCTCTAATCACGCCCGACAGCTGCGGCATATTGAGTTCTAGTTTCCCTTGCAGGGGATACACAAACAGTGATACATGCCACCCCGCACCACCGTGCGCCATACTAGTACTCCGTCACGCCGCTTTTTCGTCTTTGACTCCTCCGCCAGCCACCGTCAGTGGACAATTATCGCCCAACGCCAAGAATCAAGGGCAGTGTCAAACATCATTTATTCGCCTTCCGAGTCCTCATCACTTCCGGCCTCGACCTCTACCCTTAGACTTTGGTCCGCCACCACTGCCTATTGTATCGACACTAGCGGCGCGAGAAGTGCCGTTCGGCGTGCCCTTGACGCCGTTGACGGCTTTATTCTGTACGCACGTTAGTACTACTTCTCGACCAGGAGCAAACGGCCGCAAGCTTACCTTGGCGCCACCCATCGATGTCCTGCCCTTCTTTTTCGGCTGCTCATCTTCCTCATCATCCTCGTCGACAGCACGTTTGTTCTCCTTCCCACCACCACCTCCTCCTCCTTCCATCTCACGCGTCACCGTTGTTATCAGTGTCGCGCAACGCCTGCTGAGCTCTTGCGGCGTTCTCGATAGGAAGAACCAGTCGAAGCGGAACAGTGGTGACTCTCGGATCTCGTCTCGGATCTTTTCGTACAGGCCTTCCGTGTCGATCCCGTACTTGTTGAGCATGACCAGCAAGAACCGGTCTTCTTCCTCCGTGTATACCTTCTTGTTGGTAGTACTGACGGTGTAGTTGAGCTTGAGCTGCTGCAGGGGCACGCGGTACATCGCAAGCTTCTTCTTCAGCAACTCGCGCTGCTCAATGACACGTGCAGCGCGCTGCTCACCCTCCTTGATGGCCGATATGTGCTTCTCCCAATTGGCGATTTCCTTGTACCGCTTCCAAAACACCTTGGCGTAGTCTTTGACTTCCTTTGCATCTTTACTGTCGACTTCCTGAGCAATCGCCTCGTAGTCCGTTCGTCCATACTTGGCGCTACCATTGATGAACTGTTGAAAGTCACGCTTGTTCCAGTCTCCGAAGCCTTCCAACGCGAGCCGATCCTTCTCCGCCTGCTCTTCCTCCTCCAGTGGCTCGGCATTGTCGATGTTGCATTGCTCAATCTCCTGATCTTCTTGACGCTGCTCCAAGGTGTCCTCGTCGCCATCTGCAAGCGGCGCTTTGATACCATTCTCTTTGCGGAAATAGGCAGTCTCCTTGTCTTGCAGATCGCCAAGACGCGCCGGGAAAAATTGGTAATCGTGCATGGCCATTTGCTTGGGCGCTCGCGGCACCTTTGGCTTTGGCTCGGGTCGAGGACCTCCAGTCATCAGCGCATTACGGTAGTACTTGTCCATCGAGTACGACTGCTCCTTGCGCTCACGCTTAGACGGGTTGATCCAGTTCAGACCAATCTCCTTCTTGCGATTGATAAAGTTCTCGCCATTCCACTCGTAGGTGCCAGCTTCCGATGTGAACTTCTGCAAATCGTCAAGACCAAGCTTCTCGTATTTCGAGTTCATCTCTTTTGTGCGCTCTTCACCCTTGCGAAGGATCTCCTCGAGCTCGTCCTCGTCGCCTTGGCCACCCTTACCGAAGGCACCATAGCCTTCTTTCGATTCAAAGATGGTCTCCGCACCGTGCTGAATCATGCCCAGTAGCTCATCCTTCGAAGCAGCCTGTTTCGCTTGCTGCTGCGCGCGGCCCTGCTGGATGACGAGCTGATCCAGACGTAACTTTTGCGCAGCACGCTCCAACACCTTCTCCTCGATGGCGTTTTCAGTGATGAAGCGGAAAACCTTGACTTGCTTCGTTTGGCCAATGCGATGGGCACGATCCATAGCCTGCAGATCTGCTTGTGGATTCCAGTCGGAGTCGAACAATACCACGATGTCTGCTGACGTCAAGTTGATACCCAACCCGCCTGCACGAGTAGTGAGCAAAAAGAGGAACTTCTCGGATCCCTCTTTGTTGTAGTCGTCGATCGCGGCAATACGGTCTTCGTGGGCAGTGGAACCATCGATTCGGCAGTATTGGTAGCCGCGCATGACCGAGTAATCTTCCAGAATATCCAGTACACGAGACATTTGAGAGAATATGAGCACTCGACTGCCATCGGCTTTCATACGCTTGAGCAACTTGTCAAGCATGACCATCTTTGCTGCATTATCCACCAAGTGCTCATCTGTCGTGTATGGTGGTCCAGGTTCTGCGCCATCGAACAAGTAAGGGTGATTGCAGCACTTCCGCAGCTGCATGACAATGTTGAGCAGTCGTGTCTTGCTCTCCTTGTTGCCTGCCGCACCGTTTACGGCGTCTATGTCTTTTTCGAGAATGTTCTTGTACCACTTGATCTGCATCTCGCTCATGCCAACATACAGATTGACTTCCTTCTTGGGTAGCAAGCTCTTTTCCACATCGCTCTTGACACGACGGAGCAGAAATGGTCGCAAAACGCGATGAAGCTGCTGCACTACAGCATCTTGGTCGGCATCCTGGTTATTGAACCACTGATCGAAGGCTTCTGAATCTCCGAAAACGTCAGGCAGAAGAAAATTGAGTAGTGCCCACAATTCGTGCAGGTTGTTTTGAAGTGGTGTGCCCGTGATGAGCAGACGATTCCTTGAGTTGAAGAGTCGAATGATCTGCGCAAGCGAAGACTCCTCGTTCTTGATACGATGAGCCTCATCAATAATGATGTACTCCCACGCGAATTTCTTCAAGTGACTCTTCTCCCGCAAGATCATCTCGTATGAAGTGATACAGACGTCGAACTTCTCGTCAATCAGTCGCTCGTTGATCAATTCGTGACGTTCCTCTTTGGCACCCTGAAGCACGAGCACGTTAATCTCAGGTATCCACTTTGCAAACTCGCGTTTCCAATTGTCCAATGTGGACTTTGGCACAGCAACCAGGTGAGGACCGTTGATACCCTGCACGAAGCGCAAGTAGCCAATGAAACTGATTGTCTGCAGAGTCTTGCCCAGACCCATCTCATCTGCCAGGATACCAGAGATACCATTTTCATGCAAGCTGATCAGCCAGTTCAGCCCAGAGACCTGGTAATCCCTCATTTCGCCACCTTGGATGTAGCTCGGACTTTCGCGGAATATGGTATGCTCCACTTTACCTTCCTGCTTCCCTTGCCGTAGCAGGTCCGCGTCCTCTTCTTTTTCTGTTCGCCGCCGCCGACCACCATCTGCACCACCTTTTCGCTTGTTGCCAGCTTGCGCCTTTCTCTCTGCTTCGTCTTGACGATCAATCTCTGCCATGATCTCGCGGATCTTCGGGTCTGGATTTGTGTCGATGAAATGCCGAAAGAGATCTGTTAGGCCTAGGAGATATCTGAATCGTCGAATGGAGTCGTCCGCTTTGCTGTCGCCGAGTCTGTCATGCTTCCTGCCGAACATACTCTTTCGAAGCGCGTTTCCCTCCCACCGCTTTTTCCGGCCATCTGCTGTAGCTGGATCGCCTGCTACACTGTTTGCGCCTGTCGGGTTCGATTCGGAATCGGTGTAATCGGGTGTGTCAATCATCATCTGGTCGGGCATGCTGCCGTCGCCAGCGCCGAGTGTTGAAGCCTCTCCATTCATGGTGGGCGAAGCCTGGGCTACGTGTATAGTAACGTGCGCGCACCGCGCGAGAATGTTCTCAATCCCTTGATCCCTACGCGAGTGCTCGTTCGAAAGTCGCGTATCTCGTGTTTAGTCGCGTTTGCGAAGACTCCTGGAGTGGATTCGATGACCACAAGCCAAGCTCGTGATGGTTTGGGACGTGTTGGGCGCGTGTCAGCAGGTGTAGAAGAGAAGGAGAGAATGTGTGGGGACAGAAGGGTGGTCAAAGTTATGGCAGGCACAAGCTTCGGGGAAAGATGTACGCACGGACGTCTGACGTTGCAGAAGGCGCAGGGGCCAGTCAACATGAGCACCAATTCATTTTCGCAACTGCTATCATATTGAGCTCCGGTGATTGTCAATGACCTGGTTGTTCCTGCAAGCTTTACAGATCAAGAAGGAGTTGTTCTTGGATCTGGCCCATATACATTTGCTGCCCTTCAAGTTCAAACAGGAATATTGGATGGTGGAGCAGGGTAAACGATTTTTAGTGGAGAGGTCGTCCTATCAGGCTTGAGGCCTCCATAGCTACATATACAGCACAGCTCATGCCATCATCATACAGACTCAAAACGGCCTCCAAAGGTACATCGAGAAGGAAAGCCCAATACGCTTCAAACAGACGCCAATCTCCCGAGCCAACACCTCGCTGAAGGACGATCGTCGGCGACGTCGTAGATGTTACAGTAGCGAAGCCTACACCGATACTTCCCTGTCATTTCGCATACCTTCCAATACAGCCTGGATTCCGCCTTGCTGTAGGCGTGCCAGGACTACGGTCATGCCTTTCTTTGCTTTGGGTTGGCTCTTCTCGGCGCGCTGAAGGGAGATCGTTTCAATGGCTGATCGTATGGGTCCTGAGGTCCAGCTGTTGAACCAACTCTGCTTTGGTGGCTCTTCGTCCATGTTTTGCATGTCGCCACCGCCCATTACGGAAGTGGCTGTAGCCTGTTGTCCCCATTTCTCCCTTCGCCTACGAATCTGTTCACCAATCCTGCTCTTGAGCGTCACATTTACCGAAACGTCTGTCCTGTCTTCCTCTCTCGGCAATGGCATGCCCTGGATGATTGCAATTTCGTTTCCATTTGCATCCTTGAACGCCGGTCGCTTGTATGTTTGGTTCTCTATGACAGACAAAATATTGTTCCAGTCCAGGTTGCGACTCTCTGTCTGCATCCAGCCCTGCTTCACATCAACCACACTCGTTTCGAGGATGAAGCTCTGTGTGCTCCCATCGTCACTAGCGCCGACATCCTTCTTGGGAAGAAGCTTCAGCACAGCGGGTGGCAATCGGCTCTTCTTCAAATGTAGGCGCGTTGTCGTCAAGCGCTGCGTCTCGGGATCAAAGTGCCGCTCGATGGTGTCCGTGGAAGCGACATGCCTGCTGTAGGGATTCGGGTATCGCAAGAAATAGGCCAGGGAAACGGCACTGAAGCCGTAGTCGTACGAGTAGTTGCTAATGTAGAATTTGACCATTGCGATGTGCTACCTCCTCTTATGGATCAAGCCCATCACCATACGATATTCGCACGTTCTTGTTGTGATGAAGACAATGATCGTTTCACAGGTTGAAGCTGGTCGTGTGAACTATCTGGAGATGATGATGACCAGTGCAGCGAGCTTTGGAGAGAGGAAGGCACGCGACGAGGTGCGGAGAACCTTCCAGGTGCAAGGATGTAGCTGCATTAGATTGACTAGATTAGGCCTAGATGACAGTCGGGGTCTGGAACCATGAGATTGACTCTTCTTAGCGGGGCACATTGAATGGTGTCACAGCCAAAAGTTGACTCACGATTTCGAGTACTTCTGATTAATGCACATTTGGGCTTACAGCAGGCTTGGAAGGAGTCCGGATTGCGCTCAGGCACATACGAACAAGAAGACTCAACAGGACTAAAAGCATCATGGCCGATGAAGCAGTTGGAGCCCCGCCTGAGGTGAAAAATGCGATTGATATTGGCGAAAAGGCACCAAGTAGCGAGCAACAGATCGACCCTTACAATGTCTCTGGAGGCGTGGACGAGCAGGGCAACGCGAAGGCGATCGACTATGACAGGCTCATCGAGCAATTCGGTACACAACCACTCACAGAACAACATCTCAAACGATTCGAGCAAGTTACTGGCAAGCCGGCACATCGATTAATGCGAAGAAAGCTCTTCTTTTCGCATAGAGACTTCGATAAGATATTGGACGTTTACGAAAAATATGGCACGTTCATGCTATACACTGGACGAGGTCCGTCAAGCGGCAGCATGCACCTGGGTCATACTGTGCCCTTTCTGTTCACCAAGGAGCTGCAAGAAATCTTCGATGTGCCTTTGGTCATCATGCTGACAGACGACGAGAAGTATCTGTATACACGACAGAAGAACAATGGCACACAGGAGAAGGGCAAGTCAGTGGAAGATTTCTTGGCTTTTGCACACGACAACATCAAGGATATCATAGCGCTTGGCTTTGACCCGAAGAAGACGTTCATATACACCGACTACGAATATGTTGGCGGACATTTCTACCGGAACATTTCCGAATTTGAGTCGCTGGTCACACTCAGCCAAGCTACAGGTGCCTTTGGGCACAAAGGGGAGGCGAATGTCGGTATGATAGCCTATGTCGCGAAGCAATGTGTGGCAGCATTTCCATCGTCATATCCGGAGCTATTTGGCTACGCGAACTATACCACCTACAATCCAGACCCAGCGGGGCTAAAGCGTCATAAAGCACTTGCAGACATACCTTGCCTGATCCCGTGCGCCATTGACCAGGAGCCGTACTTCCGAATTGTGCGCGACCGATGTCCCAGAATGACACATCCACATCCAAAAACGACACTGATCTTATCCAAATTCTTGACCGCGCTTCAAGGGCCTGGTGGCAAGATGAGCGCCTCAGACGCCAACTCTGCTATTTTCATGTCCGACACGCCCAATCAGATCAAGAAGAAGATCAACAGCCACGCCTTCTCTGGTGGCAGAGAAACACTCGAGGAGCACAAGAAATACGGTGGCAATCCCGACGTGGACGTGGCTTACACATACTTGTCTTACTTCCTCGAGGACGATGCGGAGCTCCAAGACCTGGCAGACCGCTACAGGAGTGGAGATCTCCTCACTGGCGACATGAAGAAAAGGTGCATCGAGGAGCTGCAGAAGTTTGTATCGGCCTTCCAAGAACGAAGAAGCAAAATTACCGAAGAAGTCATGCGCGAGTATATGACACCCAGAAAGCTCGAGTTCAAGGGCAACCCAAACCCAACACAACCAAAAGCGGAGCCTAAGACGGAGCACAATGGCACCGCTAGCGAGAAAGTTGAACGCGAAGATGGTAAGCTGACCAAAGGTCAGAGGAAGGAAGCAAAACTTGCAGAGAAGAAGGCTGCCAAAGAGAAGGAGAAGGAAGAAAAGCTTGCATCGAGAACAAAGGTAGAGCCTGGTGCCGCGCAATGAGTTCTGTGGACACGTAGCATTTGTCGTATTAGCGAGGCGTTGGAGGAGATGCATGGATAGCATGAGCGATAGCGGTAGAACAGAGGCAAAAGGCACCAGATGCCAAATACGCCCGACTTGTTGAAATGCACTGCCGTTCAGAGTGTCTATGCGTCATAAGTTGTACATCGTGCCGACCGCAGGATCTTCGGAGCTCACGCAGAGAAGCCCATGTTCGCAGCAAAATACCGTAACCACTGAGCCAATAACCTTTCCGTTGACTTCTTGTCGATGCAGTCTCCGGGTGTGTAAGATTAGATAGCCTATCCTTGCATTCTCTTTCGTTTGCCGACTTGGGCGGAGAAACCGCTCTTGATGGCTGTGACAGATCGCCGGGATCCGCAGGAGTTGCAAGTGACGAAGTAGAGACGGTTCTCACCCTTGCTGAGCTCGGTATCTGGTGATCGACAGGTCTTGCAGGTGACGTACTCAACTATAGAGATGTCAGTATGATGGTAATGATAGACAATGATACGCGACTTACCGATGTACCGCCTCAGCACATTCTCAATCTGCTTCTGCTGGAACCGACCTTTGATGACCAGTCTTCGTGAGCCGTCAACGGAGCCGCTCGTACCCAATTCTGCGAACAAGAACTGTGTAACGTGCTCGTCTGTTCGCTTCATCCTCTTGCATATATCTGCAATGTTCGCAAAAATGGTCTTCTTGTTACCTTCACGGAGGCACTGTGGTGGTGGAATCTTGTAGCTCTTGCCTCCGCTAGAGGCGAGGTCGGGGTGCGAGTCGTGAAGCAGGACGAAGAATCTTGAGAGTAAACTCTCATAGTTGTATGCCTTTGTATCGTCGTGCGCCCAAATGCCAGTGCCACCGTGGATGTCGCCGTCTTGCACGCCTGATTCTTCTGCTTCGTCTTTGTCGGCGGTCTCCTCGTCCTTATCGTCTGCGCCAGCTGCGGCCAGTTGCTTCTCGAAGTCGTCACCCTCGGGCGCCTTGACCTTTTTCTTCTTTTTCTTCTTCAGAGCGGACAGGTCAACCTCACCGTCATCTGCAGCCTTCTCCTCTCCGTCACCATCCTCCTCCGCTGGCTTCTCCTTGGTTGATTTCTTCTTTTTCTTCTTCGCAAGGCCTTCAAACATGGCCGTCATCTCATCGACCTGCTTGTCCTCGCCGTCTTTTGTATGTGACTCGGCCGAGTCCTTCTCGCCATCGTGTGTTCCGTTGGTGTGCTCGCTGACGTTGCCTTCGCCATCGACCACGATTTGGCCATCGGCAAAGGCAACGCTCTTTCGTGGCCTCACTTCCGCCATTGACGCGGCTTTTGGGGTAAACGGGGAGTCTCAGTGTTGCTTGCAGGTGTGAATGCGGCGCGGATGTCGAAGCGATCGTGTGATGTACATGTAAAGCGCGCTTCGAACTTTTGACTCACAATGTGGCTCATAAAGCGCCGCACGTGAGGCCGATGGTGGGGCTAGGAGGCCAGTGGCGCAGCTCATCAAGTACGACATCAAAATTTGAACGAGCTGTTTAGTGCATTCAGGTCCTCGGCTTGAAGCTCAAGACATCGTTGATTCTCTGTCGCGCTCCGTTCGCCTTTCCGACAACAAATCCCTCGAGCTGTCACTGGTTGCAATACTTATACGGCCGTATCATCGATCTCGCCATGTCTGACTGGTCAGAGCCATCGTCAGGCACGATCTCGGACCCATCATCTTCCTACGCGAACATACCGGCGCTTGACGAAGAGGTCGACTCATTACCTTCATCCTCTGCCGGCTCCACAACTTCCGTCTCGCCCAGCGAGGAGGAGGAGTTTTCTGACGCAGAACGAGAATGGCGTGAGAGTTTGCAGCAACTCGAGCTCATGTTGACTCTGGTACTCATACCGTATCTCGGTAAATACTTTGGTAGGAAGTGTGCTTATTGGGGTGAGTAAAAGGATGGAAGACTGGTAGATTATACATGGGCGCGCCCTGATTGATTCGTAGGTTGGGGCAAGTTCATGGAATGGAAATATCCAGTATCAGTCGAGATCACGAGTCCTGGAGCATTTAAAGGAGCAGGCATGATTGAGGCAGCAGCGAGCTTATGACTCGATCCGGCGAGTTGGCTACACAATCCGTTCTGATGAGGCTGTCAACCCGTCTAAACGAAGGCCACTGGTCAAGGAGCTGCCTCTTGAGCTCGACTTTGCTCGAAATTGGACTTATCTTTCTACACATGCGGCCGCATGACGAATAACCAACACTGGCGCGCAGAGCTGTTGCGGCATAGGCATTGCCGCCTAGAGAAAGAAAGGGGGTCTGAGACTGGCAAACTACCTTGTTGGCAACAGCAGGTCGTCTTACTGGTTACAAACCTGTCGGCCTTTGTTAACGCGCTATGATGGTGGCCTGGAAGTTCCAAGATTCTGATTCAAGATGCTGCTTTCTTGTAGCGACACAGCATCCCAGGCAGCCACGAAAGCGCGAGCCTGATATAGTCCGTGGTCGGAAATTTCGATATGTGTCCAATATGTGTTCGACATGTATTCGGTGTTCGACTGTTGTCACGACTCTGCCAGTAGCTTTGTGCGACCGGCAATATAAGCATTGGGTTCACCACGCCAAGGAAAAGTCACCAGGACTCCTTCTCCTATGCCTGCGCCCAAAGATCAGGTGCCGCAGCAGGAGAATGAGAAGGTGCGATTTACAGCGCTACATACGAGCAGAATCCGAATACAGCTATAGCTCATAAAGGGCTGTGAAAATACAGCTATGGAAACACATATGCGTCCTCTCAGGAGGTGAACGACAACCAACACAGAATCTCTTTCCAGAGATATCAACAGCTCACTGACATGGGAGCACGACCTTACAAGCATTGCGCTAACCTTTTCTGTGACCCATGTTCCCGAACAGCGGGTTTCCCGATTCCGACATGACAGGGCTTCATTACTCTTCCTCTCGCGACTATGTTCTCCACGACTTGACATCCAACGTGTCCTTTTCACTCGATTCGCGATTCCGGATGAGTTCGCCGAGAGCATCAACAGGGCCATTTTCATATTATCAGCCACACCCGTCTAATATAGCCAGCGTCGCCGGAGGAGCGGTCAGGGATCGTGTGCCAGCGAATGAGCGCTGAACTGCATACATGTGGAGACGACATGCATAAATCGAGACAATCCATTATGTGCTGCCGGCCATGGTGTTTTCGTCTACCCCAGCTGCTACCATATTCCAGATGCGGCGCCCCTCTGCGTTTGGACTGTCCAACGAGCAGCGATAGTCGCACCAGTCTACTCACTCTAGCCCCAGTCGTCATCGAGCATCAATACAATGCCCTCGATAGTATTGTTGTCGTTGCAGATGCGGTACGACACACCTTTGAGCTGGAACATCTCGAGCTCCGATCCCAGTTGGCCTCTTATATGACAAAACAAGGCGCACATACGTGGCGATGCTCGGTGGATCGAATAGTTCGAGGTGCATCCGTCGCTCCTGTGAGTGTGAGTCCTGTTGCAAGGCCGAAGACGCTGATCTTACTTTGTAAGGTGCCTACATAGTCGAGCGCTTCTGTTGATGGCGGCCAACCTTCCACGAGTATAAGTCCTGCTTCTATCCCGGAGACGCTAATCTTACCCTGTGAGGTGTGTGTGGCGCCCGCAACAGTATACTCACGAAAAGCGTTCCGTTTTTGGCGCCACCCAGGAGTCCGCGCTGGAGCTACACGCCAAGGCGGCCCGCACGTGGACCATGGCGTCTGTCCACGCCGCAAGCAGAATTCGCTTGCGCACCGGCAGATCGATGGACCAGTCCGAGTCCCGGTGCGCGATCTTTCCACCATAATGATGAAGTCACCATCGTATATTTTCACTCTATGCAGACGGCATTCTCTATCTGCGCGCGACGTCCGTTCGTGGTATCTCGCCACAAGCAGCTACCTGGTTCAAGCTATGCATGCACATTCATGACTACGGCATGTCTTGGTGGATAGGTATGCTTGCTGTTAGGCCGATATTTGGTACTTGCCCTGTTGCCTCTTTCACAGAAGATTTCATAGTAGAAGTTTCACCTCAAAAGTATCAAATAAACCAGGTCGTTCCTTTCCAGCATTAATACAATAACACATTACCATGCTAAACTGCTTGCGGGGCTCTGAGGAGAGACCGCCACTCTTACTGGAGTTTCGAAGCTCGAAGACATTCATAATCGTGGTCGTTGCTTCGGCTGTCTTCACTGACATATTTGTGAGTCGCCAAGAACGTATACGCTATGATCATGCTTACCGAACTTTAGGCATATGGCATTGTTGTGCCCGTTTTTCCGTACGCTTTGACTGAACGAGCGGGCATCGATCCGGACAAGACTCAGAAATGGATCTCCATCTTCCTTGCCGTCTATGGTGCAGCACTGCTGTTGAGCTCGCCGATCGTTGGATACGTGGCTGACCGTATGCAGTCTCGACAATGGCCTTTTATTGTTGGTCTCGTACTGCTCGGTGCTTCGACCGCCATGCTCTGCGTAGGTGACAGCATTGCCGTATTCGCAGCTGGTCGCGTGCTCCAAGGTGCCAGTGCCACAGTTGTCTGGGTTGTCGGTCTAGCTCTCCTCGTGGACACGGTTGGGCCTGACGAGATCGGCATAGCTATGGGATATGTCGGCCTTGCGATGAGCTTGGCTCTACTACTTGCACCTTTGCTTGGCGGAGTCGTGTACCAGTACGCTGGCTACTACTCGGTCTACGCCATGGCCTTTGGCTTGATCGTGCTCGATGTCACCTTGCGGCTACTGATGATCGAGAAGAAAAACGCGGTGAAGTGGCTGCCAGAGCAGCCAGCACTTAGTCACGACATTTCTCACGAACAAGAAAGGTGCACTGTGGATCTGGAGAAGCATGTATCAAAAGCAGCCGCAGAAGACGTCGCAGAGCACAAAGTATTGAGCAGGGAGCGCAGTCTTAGCCAAACACGACAGCATGCACCTCCATCGCCCGAAGAAGCGCATGGCATCGTAAAGAAAATCAGCAATCGTTTGCCACCAGTCGTCTTCCTGCTCGGTTCGCGGAGAATGATGTGTGCCCTTTGGTGCTGCGTCATCCAGAGCTCGTTGTTCACTTCCTTCGACACAATCCTGCCCCTGCATGTGAAGAACACTTTTGCATGGGATGCGACTGGTGCTGGGCTGATCTTCCTTCCAATTGTCTTGGCCTCTTTTATCGGCCCTGTCATTGGTAAGCTGTCGGACAAGTACGGACCGAGATGGTTTGTAACATCAGGATTCATCTTGACTTGTCCTACGCTGATCTTGCTTCGCCTGGAAGACCACAACACCTTGGGCCAGAAAGTGCTTCTGTGTGCGCTGCTGGCAATCACTGGTATCGGACTCACCCTCGCGCTAACGCCCATCATGGCTGAAATAGCTTATGCAGTTGAAGACAAGACTAAGCGTTCTCCTCCGGGAACCTATGGCAAGAATGGTGCTTTCGCTCAGGCTTATGGCTTATTCAATATGGCTTGGGCCGCAGGCGCCATGATCGGGCCTCTTCTTGCTGGCCTAGTCAGTCAAGCACATGGCTGGGGTACCGCTACCTTGATACTAGGATGTATCAGTATCTTCACTGCCATACCAGCTGTGATATGGACCGGCGGTAGCATGTTCAAGAAGAGAAGAAAGGACAAAGCTGAAGCTGATGTATGAGACCCGGCTGGCCCTGAAATCCGCGCCAGCTGAGGTAGATCTTGAGGAATTAGTGGCCAAAAGAGCAGATACACAGTCAATTGTGCCTCATAGGTGACAGAACAAGTGGAGCATATCTGGTGCTATCGGCTGAAGCCAGACGCGCGTCCACCGCTTCTGTCACTAAAGGCCACTCTTCTGCTACTACGAGTCTTGCTTCTATACCAAGACGCCCATCACACTTTGCGAGGTGCGCGGGTGGTCAAGCGCCAAGCTGGGCTCGAGTACTGCAAGGATCTGCCGAAGCTCCCATGACCGCGTTGCTGGCAACTTTTCTGGGATTTGACCCTGCTGCTGCTTCATATCTGCCCAGGCGCAGATATGTGCTTTCTATACGATCATCGCCTATTTCGCTCGGGCAACCCTAAAGACCATGTTATCATTTCGCGCTCGCGAGGCTTGCTATGTATGTAGCGCGGCCTTACGACAATCATGATTACAATCGCTCTTGAAGACAATCGATATTGCGCTGTATGTTTCAACGCTCAAGTGGCAAATTAAAGCTCCATAGCGCAGCAGGAATATACCTTGATAGAAGGTATAATTCCTATCTGTCTGGTACCCACGGTGATCCATCACACCCTCGGCAAGCTTCAGTACCCCTCACACACGTGGCACTGGTCCCTACCGCCGCATGCCATGCTAATCTGTAATAACGAGCGCGCGGCAGAGGTACGCAATAGATCCCATACCTCTCTGAGTCCTCATGGAGTGGAGCGCTCTCTTCCACAAGCAGTCGTAGGATTCGAGTCAGTGCAGCGGGCTTCATCAACTGACGACCGCATAATTACTTTTCTGCGAGCATCACAATCACATTCCATCGCTCTGACCTTTTTTGTGCGAACTGTTGACAATGCCTCACGTCCAAGAGCCTGCGATAGAAGTGCCTGCACGCCCACAATGCGACCCTGAAAAGCTGCGAATCATTCATGTTGGCATGGGAGCCGCGGGATTACTATGTGCTCACAAGGCGAGAAAGATGTTGACAAATTACGAGCTGGTCTGCTATGAGAAGAACGCAGAAGTCGGCGGCACATGGTGGGAGAATAGGTAATGTCAGTCATGTCAGCTGTTTCTGTGCATGTAGCTGACTTGTCCATTGATATCCGGGCTGCGCATGCGACATAGCAGCACACGTTTACACCTTTCCAGTACGTTTGCCTTCATCGAACTACCCGAATTAGCTCTGCACGATAATGAGCGGGAGTGTCCTAATGGAAACACAGTTTGAACCTAATCCCGACTGGAGCTCATACTATGCCTATGCGCCAGAGATTCAAGCATACTTCAAGCGCTTTTACGACAAACACAATCTGCAGGAATTCACAGTCCTGAACACTGAAGTCGTGAGCGCTGAATGGAACGATCTGCAGGGAATCTGGAATGTTGAGCTCAGGAACTGCAAAGACAACACAATCTTCCATGACACCTGTAACGTCCTCATCAACGGCTCCGGCGTCTTGACCAAGTGGAAATGGCCTGCTATTCCTGGTCTACATGACTTCAAAGGTATACTTGCCCATTCAGCAGCATGGCCTCAGGATCTGAACTGGAGTGGAAAAACAGTCGCGGTCATAGGCACCGGCTCATCCTCCATCCAAATGGTCCCGAAACTAGCAGAGACAGCATCAAAACTCACAGTCCTCATGCGAAACCAAACCTACATTCTCCCCCAGTTTGGTGCCAACGTCACAAACTTCGAAGCGGATCCGAACGCAATGGATCCAGCTGCAGCAGGAAAACACTGGTACACCGATAAAGAGAAGCAGCGCTTCAGGGACGACCCGGAATATCTTCAAGCCTATCGGACACGGATGGAGGCAGGCTTTGCCAGTGGATGGGATATGTTCTATCGCGGAAGCGAACTGAATCTGAAGTTTAAAGAATTTGCGCAGGCGCAGATGAGAGAGCGGCTCGGAGATCGGGACGATATTAAGGAGAAGTTGATCCCGAATTGGAGTCCTGGGTGTAGACGGCCTACGCCTGGAGAGGGCTATCTTGAGGCGCTCAGGAGGGACAATGTCGAGTGTGTGTGGGGCGAGATTGCCAAGGTGACGGAGAAAGGCCTTGTGACGGAGACTGGGCAGGAGGTCGAAGTGGACATTCTTGCGTGTGCTACTGGGTTTGATGTGCAGTATGTACCGCATTTCAAGGTTACTGGACTGGGTGGACAAGTCATGCAGGACCAGAAGGCGCCTGAGATATACGCCTCTGTCAGTGCTCCAGGATACCCGTAAGTGGTTTCCAAACCCGTCTTCATTTCCTTCACTGACATGATGGTGTCCGGCAGCAACTACTTCGTCATCAACGGGCCGCGTGGAAATTGGGGACAGGGATGCGCTTTACCATCCCACGAAGTCCAAATGGTCTACATCCTCCAATGCTGCAAAAAAATGCAAGAAGACCAGATCAAGAGCATGCACCCTAAGCAAAAGATCACCGATCAGCTCAACGCATACGAAGACGCGTGGCATGCAAAGGTAAGTCTTGTCCACTCCCTGCGGATCAGCATTCATCGACTGATCAGTCGAATCAGCACTCTATCTGGGCTGAAGACTGCAAATCCTGGTACAAGGACAACGACCCACACGGCCGGATCCATGTCTGGCCAGGCTCTATGCTGCACCATCTGAAGTATCTGAAGCGACCCCGGTACGAGCATTATGAGATCGAGTACAAGAATCCGGATAATATCTTTGCGTTCTTGGGAAACGGTAAGACGATTGGAGAGGTCAAGTATGGTGCGAACTGTCCTGTGCCGTATATTCGGATGGATGAGGATCAGGAGTGGGAGATTGAGTAGGTGTTGACCTGGTATGGAAGAGGGCGTTTTGTCACGAAGTCGTGCGATTGCTTCTTTCCGAGCCTCGCATAGCGCTGGGATTCGATGAAGGAGTAGCAATTGCTAGGGTAGTAAGAATCCTTTTCGCCGAGATATTTTGCGGCATCAGTCGAATGGTGTTGAGACTCTCCGTGACGCTGTCGCTGTCGGAGCCTCGTCTTTGAAATTTGCCAGTACACCGACAATATCAGCATGCCCCGAAGACGGGTCAGCACTTGAAACCATCTCATTCGAGCAGGAGACTGCAGATGGTTCTGTCATAGGATCTGCCCTGGGAGAGTGTAGGTGGCGCCCGTTCGCGTTCTGGCGGGACACTGGTGTCACCTTTCTAGAACCGCACATGATGACTTGCCTGCTTCGCAATCGTATGGGAAGCTGTTCCCTGCATTCCTGGCTCTTTGGAACCGTGAGGCTGACTTTTGGTGCAGGCTGGCAGGACCACGCCTTCTTCTGGTACATTGTTGAGGGGCAGTGAAGGTGGTCGCAAATCCTCTCGTCGCAACCGCAAGGATACGCACAGTGAACGCTTAGAAAATATGCATGAGGCACCTGCTAGGTAGTTGGTTATTTCTGAGGCTTCTATGATCTTGGCCAGAGTTGAGCAATCCGCGGACCGCGGGTCAGTGTTATAGAGCTGGATGTGGCAGCGATGGTATATAATTTGTCCGTCTAGAGAGATTTTTAAACCACATACGCGTGGTCGTGATATCCCTCTTTTGGCTGGTAATGGCAACCAATGTTGAGCGAAGTGACTCTCCCAAAAGCAAGCATCAATGCAATGCACTCTTCCTGGGCACCAAGAAGACTTTTGAAGATAGAAGGCAATACATCAAAGTTTCCGAACCTTCCACCACTTTCGAAAGTGCGATGGCTCTTCATGCTGCAAGCTATCCACCGGGACATCTTGACACGCTGGATCATAGAGCGCTCTCCTCTTTCCACTTGTCAGCACTGTGGAACACTACTCGAAAAGTTCTTCCGTGCATCTAGAGGCGTTCTCCCGATCTTTCTTCATACCGCCTCAGCTTGCAATTCATGGCTTGCAATCGTTTGCGCTCTGGTTGCATAGTTTAGAGTCATACCTCCAACGCGATTCGAGATTAAATCGAAGAGCGGCCCTAGTCTCGAATCTGTCTTGCATGATCGTGGTTCGTGGCCAGCTGTGGCAGGGATCGAGGCTATATCCGAGTCCATCTGTTAGATCTCTGTTATCGCTGTATGTGCTTGTGCGCCGGGCTCATTTTGGTTTCTATCAAGCACCTCCTCTCGTATTCAACCCGCTGCTGCCCTGGCTGCTCTTTGATCGCGCTTGGCCTGCTTTTTGGCAGCCTTTGCCCTTCTCTCTGCTACCCTAGCAGCAACTTTGCGTTCCTCCGTTGAAATTCCAACCAATACCACTGCCTTGTCCTGGGCTTTGACATCTATTGTACCACCATCTTTCTTGGCATGTTCCTGGCTCTTCAGCCTCTTCGCAGACTTTCCCTCGGTATCGCGCTCGTGGTCGCGCTCGTGCTTTCGCCTCGACTTCTTCTGCTTCTTCACGTTTCGCATCTCGACGCCACTGTCTTCTGGCGTGGGCGTTTCAAAAGTGCCTGCAACGCCCTCTCCTCTCACAAATCGTCCATACAGCCCGCCATAAAGATGACCCTTCTCACGCACATCTGCCAGCGCCGTCCTCTTGCCCGTTCCAAGATCTTTCAAGCCCTGGTCGAAGGCCCGCATCCACCACTGATCTGAGACTGCCGCATGTTTGTTCAGACCCACGCCAAGCACATCCACCTTCTTACTGACCAGGAGAGGCCTGCTGATGCCACGACCGCTCTGGTCCAGTGAATGGCCGTCGCCTCGCCAGCCTTGGCGCTTGAGGTATTGCGCAGCGTCCATGTGCTATGTCTCAACAGTACATCGTGAACAGATTATCGCAGCGGGAGCATAAAATTTAGATCAGAATGCGAGTTGCGAGATAGCCAAGATAAAGTTCACAGGCACGTGCACATCCCTGTCTTGGCGGGTAGATCACGTGCCTTCACAATCTCATTTACTTGCGCACTTCACTGACTTGATGCCATTGAATGCCGCATCTTCATCATATTTGAAGATGAGAGAATCCACAGTCTCTGAATTGGAGTAGCGATGATGTCAAAGCCACAAGAAGAAACCATCAGCGCGCAGCCTGGAGCGGATTGTTGCGCCTCTGCAATGCTGAGAGATTGTCTTGTACCAATGGTCTGACTATGGGAATGAGAAGTGCATTAATGACTTCGTGCCAAAAGAGCTTATGGATGCGGCTTGCACAGCTGAATCTCTTCTGCAACACTTCTCCGCTTGGCGCCCTGCATCCAATGTTCAGTCCTTGGCGACCTGGCCAGCTCTGCAAGATCACTGGAAAGACCGAGTCCTCATGTTCTAAAACTACGATATGCCATCACAACGCGCTTTGTGATTGCTCTGCTTTCCAGTCATCAGCTTTTGACATCTTGACATGGTTGAAGGCACACTGACCGGTCTTTGGCTTTCAAATGATGCTCCCGAAGCATGCTGGTAGCCGACTGTATCGGGCCTCCCGATTCACCGACTTCGTGCATAGCCTTGCGCTGGAGACTCCTTGATGACTGAGTCTCGACCAGGACATGGGTTTCAATTCACGTGGGCATTCGAATCTCTTGCAAGTGACTTGTCCGGATCCTTGGCATTTCCCGTGCTGTCTCTGGGTCGTCTTGAGACCGCCTGCACTCACGGCTTCCGCGGTGGACACGATAGAAATTTGGAGTATGTGTTCGGGGACCTATTAAGCTTAAGTTCACACTCACCTTTGACTTCTGCCCGAGTTTGAATTTCACCACAGAATCAAAATCACCTTCGTAGCTTGCTGCACGGACACCTCGCCACTGCAAACTCCTCCCCTCGCAGCTGCTTCCAGCTCGAAAAGCTGACGACTATGGTACTCCTCGAGCAGGAGCATCTGAACAACCATGGCTATTCGTAAATTATGCTCAATGTTGTTCAACCCACTACCACACGAGAGACTACCAGTTGCGATATGCGTGAGAGCCACCGAGACGTAAAGCCCAATCAGGCTTAGGCACTCTAAGCAAGCTCGAGTACGACCTTCTTCGGCAACTGCACCGATTGTTGCGGCCTCTCATCCGTCCGCATATGTTCACAGGACGTTGTCGTTGCCCTCGACAGCGACTCTCTCCCACGCTGGGCTGCTGGTCGTGATGTACTTCCCAGGTTAGCGCTTCCGCTCCGTCTAGATAGGGGCTACAAATCATCCTAAAATGATACCATCCTTGTTCCGATACTAAGTAGATATCATTGTCCTTCCATGAAGCTAAGCTAAGCTCAGGTATGTCGAGCGAGACAGATATGACTACTGGCGAGGTAAGTGGCATCCCCTTCCATGGAACAGCCGGAGTCCCAGATCTTGATGCCAATTCAACGATACTGCTTTTTCACGCAACGATTCCATGCGCAGCGTTTGGACCTCTGATTCTCGAGAATGGCCTCGGTGGCGACTTATCTGGCTGATGAATGCAGAATTGCCAACGCGAAAACCTCGGGCTGTAAACCGCCGGCTGTTGGTATCGCCGATGGGCTCTCGTCCTTCTTACGGAGCTTTGCTGGCAGAGTGAGCACAACATTGCCCTGATCATCGTCGGCGATCTTGCTTCCGTCATCGTAATTGATGATGGGCGCCGATGTCAGTTGCAGACGTTCAGTCGTCTTCAGGCCAGCGGTGCTCTCTCGTGTGCTGTAATTGCTCGGTCAATTGTGAAGGCCTGGCAACGCGCTCCGCTCTATGCCTTCTGTCTCGAGTCAAGATATTCTCACAATGTCTCGCATCATCTGCACATGTCTTGAGTGGGCAAACACATCGCGTCAGTACTCTATATCTGCGCCGCTGCCACAGACTCGCGGTATAGCTGTCGAAGACTCATGCAAAGACTCTCAGGAATTATGAGCGTATGCTTCTTCGCTGTCTTCGTGTGAATTCTCATTCAAGGCAGCATCACCGAGCGCCTCAGGCGACTCTTACACTTGTATCTCAAAGACAAAACTGGAGTCTACCACGAAGACCGCACGCTAGGCCAGCCAGTGAGGCGACCCGAGGGAACCTGAGAGCACTATTGACCGCGTGAACGGCTTTAAATGGCGTTTTCAAGGCTCAGGATGGTTTTTGAGGACCGAAGGGCGCGGAGTGGTGCGTTGAAGACCGTGTCGCCGTTGCGAGCTGCGTCGAGCTGGTTTGCTACTCTCGTGGCAAGGCAGGGCACATCAAGCGGGACTGCCTAGCCATCGGCACCGCCAAGACTGCTCAGGCCGTGGTGGCGCACACTAATTATACCGTGACATGTGACGAGGTTCTCTGAGCGATGTCGAATGCAGTTTCTACCGCATAAGCAGCTAAGGGGCTTAAGGACGGCCAAAGATCCGGATAGGACCTCCAAACATACATAAAAGAACGACCCAAAAGTCATTGAAGCAAGATCGATGTACGGAACACAAACTGCGCCCACAGCGATCGCTCTCGCAGCAACCCGGTCGTGTCACAAAGATTGACAAAGAGGCTAAGAAGAGTGAGGAAAATTTGGGGAGTTTCGACGGTATCCCTCGAGAAGCAGACAACAGACTCCGTCTCAGCAGGCTCGAATCGACTTGGCAACAACTTCGATCCATAGCCATTGAAACCTATCAGACTGGAGATGAGCGCTCCCTGGAGGCAGTAGAGTCACAAGATGCCTTCGTTAGTTTCTTGAGACAACACGTTCAGACTGAAATCGAAGAGAACGAAGACATTGAAAGGAGCTTGTATAATAAGGAGGTCATTGGGAAGCAAGCTCCAAAATTCTAGGACGAGGAAATAAAGCAATCTCAACGACTTCAAGAGCTCGGACAGAAGCACAACAACGCCGAAGACAAGCGCCGACAGCTGAGGCATATCTCTTCGATCAGCCAAGACCGGCTGGGTAGCTACGGACACACGCAAGAGGCAAGTGGTCCGCGAGCAATGCCCTCGTGAATGGCAACATGTGGATGCTCGTGTCAAAATTGGTGTCACTGGCAAAGCAAAACAGAGATTGCACGACCAATTTGGCAAATTAGGGAGAGCCAAGTAAGACCTGCAGCAACAGTTGCAACGCTCTACCACCGATTATCGCCTACTCGTACTTCGAACAACGAATCTCCAGAACGAGTACGTCATCTTCCTCAAGGAGAGAACAGAACAGGCAAGCACTACTGAGCAGTATGTTGCTGCACTCAGTAGGTCTGCAGAACCAACATAACGTGGTATCAAAGCAGGGCGCGGAGCAAGCGATCACTATCCAGCAATCTACAGTGGCCCAAAGAGCAGCTGCAGTCCGAGTATGTAAGTCTACAGAGCAGATTTGCGCGAATGGAACAGAGACTGGAGCCTTCATACCAGCCACGGAGCAGTCTACGAATACTGCCTCACAGCTTTAACGCCATGTTCCACGTTACATGTCAAGCGGGATAAGCTCTGCGACGAATCTGACGAAGCGACAACTGTGTTCGATACTCTGAGACTGTACTACGATATGGCTCGAGCAGAACTTCCATATGATGACACGAATCTTACGGCCGTCGGAACAATTGCGATGCAAGAGCATCGTGTAGGGCATCATTGTAATTGGCTGACACACCATGTAGGTCGTACTCGTCGTTTTGAGTATGATATCCACGAGATATTTAGTGATATTGGCCAATTGCTTACACGCCACGGGCTCAAAGAGATTGACCGTGTCACGCACGAGGATGAAGTCCAGACGATGACGATGCTCACCGCTTCGGATCGCCTGCGATGACCAACGTGAATATGTCTGGTTGATGCTGCGTGGCCATGGCCAGATCCTCTTCGGTTGCTTGACCGAGCTCGTTAAATGTCAGCACGTATGTCGGCGAAGCCAGTACAGGCAAAAGCGGTACCGGTCACGAGCCGAGCCTCTTCATCCAGGATCTTCTGCTCCAATGCCGTCAGTCTTATCGCTGGTGGCACGTCATCTATATTGCCGTGGAACCATTCGTATAGCCATTGACCGAAGTCCTGTGGGTGATTGTCGATTCATCGCCGAAGTATGGCTGGCGTGGACCTGTCGTTGGTACTGTGTCACTCCTTGAGCGCTCGCAGCTCGTGAAACTCAGTACTCTTCAAGCCACCTGCTGTCACTCGCACCACTCGATCTGGCAGATCCTCGAGCTCTGGGCAGGCGCCGATGAGGCGAATAATATCGTCGACAACGACTTGGCCAGACTTCTCTCGCACTGCATCGACACCACTGTTGGCTTGAAAAGTGACAACTACGTAGTATATCAATATCACCAACACCATGATCAATGCCGTTGAATTGGTGGTCTTTCCCGTGCCTGGGAACCCATCCGTGGCGATAATGTTGCACTTCGGTCCGTTGATAGCAGTGTTGTAGGACTTGTGCTGGTCTTTGTCGAGGCGGTATAGCATTGGACCATCTTGCGCCTGATCGTTTAAGGAGCCTTTGTCTCGGCCTCGCTCACTGATCGATCGTCTTTCTCACGGCGGCGGCGGAATTCCTGTTGGATGTCGGATCCAGAGTACTGGTAATCAGGCTCTGTCACCAAGTCTCGGTACCGTACTTTCATACTTGGTTAGATGACCTTTGTTGGAAGCTTCTTTCTCTTGACTGTTCAGCTTTTGGTCAATCTGAGGAGCCATGTGCGCAATTGCTTCTAGCTTCTTGGAAGAGTTTTAGTATTGTAAGGCTCATGTCACGCTCGTGGGAGGCAGTGGTCCGAATAGCATATTCGACTTTCGACGACCGGATCCGGATCTCGCTCTGGAAGATGCAGCGGCCACTGGTTCGGCAAACCCTTTGATCGGGCAATCTGGGTAAGCATGTAATTTGTCTATGACCTCGGTCCAGACACGAGGCTCAACAGTTGTGCAGCCAGATTCTATGACATCGCCTTTGTGCTGCAGCTGATGGGAGCTCTTTTGAAAGTCGCGCTCACAGAGAATGGTAGGTATGCATGTCTTCATGTAAGATGCCGCGGTGGGGAACGTCAACTTGGGCGCCTTCTCGGTGGACGATGCTAACAATCGGTATTCTTTTCTTTGCCATCCCCAAGCTGCAGCAGCTCAATCTGGGCAGTGATATGTTGCAACGAGCGAAGAATGATTCGAATTCATGGGCAATTTTTGGGATGTAATCGTCCAAGTGGATGGAGAAGCACCAATTGCCACGTGGGTTACCATAAGAGAGCCGACATGCTCTCAAGACTTGCTCGAACGCTTTCACGCCTGCCATATGGAAGTCTTTCTTTAGGGACACGTAGCAGGTCAGACGAAGTGGCTCTGTGTTGCAAAGGGCATCGATCAGGCGTCAATCGGGCGATTCTATAGTTGTTGACCCGCTGTGGTCTTGAACTCCGCTCATCTCTTGAGGAATTCTGCAAAGTCTGGTGAAGCGATATCCGGGACGACAGAGAAAGCAGAACGCTTCTGATAAGTGTACCCTGTTCAGTTACAGGCGTACGACGTGGCGGGCGCCTCTGGAATAGAAGCAGGACTCGTGGTCGCAGAAGACTTGCCTCCAGCGGCAGAAGCGGCGGTCGCAGCTCTGAATTCAGCCAATATCGCCGTAAATGTTGTTCTTTCTATCTCACCTAGAAAGCTACGTACCAGAGCGCAATTCTACTCGAATTGGACCGGCATATGCGGTCATTCCGAGAGCTGGGTCGGGACTGCTGCCATTGGAGACCACGACACCGACAGGAAGTGGCTTCATTATACCTGCGATACAGACGCTTGGCAGCGGACGGCAGAGGAACACTAGCAAGGCCGGAGTTGTACACCGTGCAGGTGTATTATGCATGAGCCTGTGACCTGCATATCTGATGCAATTGACTTGACAGGTGCCTTATCAGGTGGAGGAAGACACAACACCCCGGGGTTGCCTTTTTGCAATGGATCTTTTGCCATTATGGGATCCCGTATGTGTGGTGCTATAACGCTTACTGGAGGCGGCACAGGCTTAGCTGCCTGCTGAGGCGATGGGAGACCTAACGATCCGAGTTCGCTTGCTTGTAGCTGGCTACTCTTTGGTGTAGACGACTGAGTGTGAGAGGGTGGCACAAGTGGTGAACAAAGTGCAGCTGAGATGCCTTTGGAGGTGACAGGAAACCTGACACCTCGAAGTTGCTTGATCGTAACGAGTCCTATCCTGTCATACATGCCCGCAGATGTGTTGCCGTAGCGCGTGGTGGAGGAGCTACAGGCTTGGCTGCCTGATGAGGCCAAGGGATACCCAACGACTCGGAGTCGCTTCTTTGGTGTTGTCTGCTTTTCTTAGTAGCAGCGAGTGAGCACAACAGCGGCATCCTCAGTGGATCAGATGCGACTGCATGGTGAGGCGAAGGGCTGCCCAACGCCTCGGACTTGCTTGATGACGGTGAATGGAGCTTTGGTACAGAAGGCTGGCAGGGCGAAGGGAGACCAACACCCCGTTCAAGCCCTTGTCTTTATGATCGCTGTCTCGGATACGATCGTCAACGGCGTTAAGTAACTCAGTCATAAGCTGGTCTGCGACGCTTCTGTCGAGCTTCGCACCGTCTTCCAGGGGCCCTAGTAATGTAGTTGCAAGCTCATGCTCAGATATTGCGCGATTATCTTGCGACATGTATAGTAAGTGCTTCCGCTGCGATAGCAAATGCCGGACTCTCGTAATTGCTTCGTCAGTTGAGGTCAAAGTAGACACAAAGGCCACAGAGTAAAAGGCTGACATGAACACATCCAGAGTCGATGAAGAACTTCGGTGCCGCGTCAACATTGTGAGTCCAGTGCGGAGGGTTGATGTTGCCCATAGCTGATAGTCTGTAGCTTGTCACGGTCTGCGGATGCGACGCGTAGGTGGTCCATGGAAGTTTTCTAGGTGTCAACGGAGCGCGCACCAGCGCGAGAGTTGGCGCAAAACATTCTGAACGGGCGTATAGAACACGCATGCTGCGGTCGAAGACGTGGCGAAGCACTCAGTTCGGCACTGGAGCAATGCTTTGTCCGAGAGCCTTGTTCTCGTCGGTGAGCGGAACGTACGTGTCAACGCCCGCAGCTCGTGACAACAGATGCATAATTGAACACGTGCATGATCACTACGATAGGAGATGACTGATGGACTTTGGAAGCAATGCCAGGATCGGCATCGTCAGCGGACATCGGGCAGGCTTGTAATCTGGCATGGGCATTCTGGTCTCGCGAGCATACGGGAGGTGCATAAAACGCCTGCCACGACCAACCAGTCAGTAATCATCGGAAGCTTCCTGATACATCGTCCGGTCCAACGCCGAGGTATGTTACAAAGAGACTGGAGAACAGGATCCAGCTAGTAAGCGCCTGCGTCGAAGAAGTAGTGTAAAAGGGAAATGTAGACGAAGGGCAGCGAACGCATGATCTAGCATAAGGTCGAGGAAGAGAGAAATGTATTGCCACGCGAAGCAAAGGCGTCTGCACGATCAAGGATCAAATCGCGGACGGATATGCTCTTGTCGTCGAGTGCACATTTGAGCGTTGCTGACTCGCTCACTATCGGTTTGGCGGTGACCGTAGCGCACACGTTCTGCCACTTTCTACTTCACCGCAACGACAGCTCTTGACCTCGACACTGACAGCCGATAGTTCGATCACAACAATCTAATCATCCCCGTCCCTACAATAACTTGAATAAACTTTCGGAGAACTTTGATGACTGCCCGGGACCTCTATTGCCGTAGACCGGACAATGATACACCCACCCAGCCTGCATCTAACCAAACACTATGCGTGAAGTGAATGTAAAGAGGTGCATGATGATCCATTGTTTCTAATATTGAGCAGGTGACTTCGCGCGACGACGGACACGCTCGCTAGGTCTTGGCGCAGGTGACCCTGTATCCAGGTACAACGGCGCAGATCAACCATCTCCCAACCGAGATCTTCCCGAACAATTTGACACTCGTCTTCGTATGGAGCGACAGTCTGGAGCTGGAGGGCTCACATAAGCCGTTCAAGCCACTCAACCCCGCAAGGACAGCGGCCGTCAAGACCACGGGTCGGGGAAGTAGAAACATTACCGCTATGGTAAGCCAACGTCAGCTCTCCATATATGTTCCACTACTATGACATCTATACCTGGTGGCAGTGGTCATGGTTCGTAAGTACTCGCCGTATGCAAGCAGCTTCGTGACGGCGGTCATTCATCAACTTCATGGACACGGATCGTCTTCTCGCTAGTCGATGACATCCCAGCGAATATCTTACACTCCAAGCATATGCTTCGTACACCAGGATTTGAGCCTGTTCCATCCAACGGGGCTCGCGCGTTAGTTTCCACAGCTTGCCCGAAACGTCTAAGCTACGATGTATGCTCTACTCGTTAGCCATTCAGTTGTGACTATGTACCTAAGGTACGTGACGTGACGGGAAACACGACATCTTGATTCCACAGAGCAGCCGACATGAATCACAGGGTAGCATACATATCGTACGAACTGTCTTGACTCCGAATTCTCTAATCATAGTAACTATACGTGGATTTGTCGTGTTCGAGCACCTCCAAACTCGATCGGCTTCCGATCCGACTGCTAGCAGGGATGATTTGGCAATACGGGCCAACAGGGATGATTGGGTGATACGAGCTTCCCACGTCACCGCTACGACCTTGGCTGCCATCTATGGTACGAGACATCGTAGCTTGCCTACGAATATGCAACAGTAGCCGGATGCGTATACATATATATACACATATGGCAGATCGCTTCCAGTCGGACAAACCAAATCTTTGACACCCAACCACAACAACATCCAATATGAAATTCACAGCTCTCACCATCGCTACCTTGGCCTCTTTGACGGCTGCCCTGTCTGGTCCACAACTACGCTTCGCCGAGTACGACAAGAAAGACATGAAAGTAAGGACACCCGTCGTTGAAAGCACAACGTTGGATATCATATTGACGTGACTGTTCTTAGTGTGATCCAGACAATCTCATCTCTCCATCGATCAGTGTGCCAAGTCAGAAGAACAAGGTCGGCGACTGTATCGCGTTTCCAAAGCATACGTACTCGGTCGGATACGTCCTCCTAGACGGCTCGCAGACAGGCTGCACTGTCCGCCTATACACGAAATCCGGTTGCAAAGGCAAACCTGCTGCGACGTAAGTCATCTCGTCTGCCGTAGAGGAGAGACTCACGACTAGTGCTGATCGAGTGAAGCTTCGTACCAAAAGTGAATGAGAAAGTTTGCAAGCCGCCACCAAGTAAGACAAAGGGATGGACTTACGTGAAAGTGTCTTGCCCCAAGGCATAGAGTCTCGTTTGAGATGGTCCATATTGCCTCGCATTCGGAGAGCCACTCACGAGATCTACTGTCTCCACCGGACCTAGCAATCGCAATATAGGATCCTTCAGTGCAGCTTATTTACGACAAAAATTTGTTGCGGATGGCGATAGCAATTACGAGTTTACGTAACGACGATCCTCCAAGACTGTGAAGCTATTTTGTCATGCCAGCTTCGTCTGTGATTGTAGAAACAAACTACCCATCACCGCAAGAAAGGATAACGATTGCCACTTTGCGGATGAAATCGTGACCCTTGCATACCATGGCTCCCATCCACTCCAAGCATCTATCTCCATCGAACGGAGCCCGACCCAGCACGATGAACATTTGATGCAAAAAGAAGCCATGCACGAGCGCAACTCTTGTGCTAATGTCACTTCCACCGCGCGAGTGAGTGATGACCGTGTCTGTATTCTCGTGACAGTCAAAACCCATTGGTGTCCCTCGAGCGAATCGAAGCTGTGTTTATGTCAAACATCAATCAGGACTCCCCCGGATCTTCAACCACAGACTGGTTACAAGTTGGGCTATAGGAATCAAACGAGCGCTGTCTGGGATGTAGGAGTCCAGCGAGAATTGGCTGGAACTTGAGGTGCAGGAACAAGTCGAGGACGGGCTAGTCGGTGAGCTGTCGTGACCGTCACCACTTTATCAGCGCCTAACTCATTCCGCCAGTCCTCGAGCCATGTCCCTGCTACCTCTACCATCCTCGAGGTCATTAGTGCAATTGCAAACCAAGTGAGACCTTGCATACGAATGTCAATAGGCTCGTCAAGAATTCGCACCACACTCACCCACCACCTCCTGCTTACGTTGTGCACGCTGACTTAGCGGTATAACTTCATCTTTGAAGCGATCTCTTGAAGAAATAGTAGTAGCAGAACTGTCATTTCGACCTCTATAATACATTGACATCTAGTAGCGGGTACGCCTAATAACATATCTAATGTGTACTGTACTGATATGTCTATAATATATAGTAGTAGCGTATCAATATATCAGCGCGTACACCTTGTTCTTAGCGTACCTATCTTAATCTTCGCATGTCGATTGACTACACTCATCTTATAATACTCTTGCCGATGTCCATCTTGTTCTTAGCTTAATTGTGTAAGCGTGTCGTGACTTACGAGCTTGTGTATCTCGTTTATAGCGTGTCTCTCTTATTCCCGGATTGTCAGACATAGCGATTTTGTCGCGTCTCGGAGCGTGTCTTACCTCGTTCTTGGCATATAGCATAAAGTGTTTCTAGGAGGGATTATATTTGCAAAGCATCTAGGAAATCCAGGCCCTACCACGACATGAGCGTCAAAAGCCCGAATGATCCCCCCAAGTCAGAGTGCACAACGTGGGCAGTGGGTAGTGGGTGTAATTGGTCCGCATCCTGGAGCCAGCAGATTGATACAGCACGCGCAGGCGACTTTAACCAAGGGCCAGGGCTTGGCCATTGTCCAAGGACTATGTTGTTCGCAGTATTGCGATAGCTACTCAGCAGAAGCAGGCTTGGCACAAGCGACGACATGGTTGACTTTGTTTATGGCCCAGTTGTGACCTGAGCACAACGCACCAACCATGCTCCTGATGTGGTCGAGCTTCACGTCATGAAACTTCTATGTGTTCAACATGACTAGCACGGCGAGGGCAAGCATGGACAGCTGCTTAAGTAGATCGATCTGACACAGCGTGTGAAGCGCTTTGGCGGCCTCCTTCAACGCGCGTCGGACTTTTCTGCTGATCAGATCTTTATTAGCCAAGTCGCAATATGTGTCGATCCGCTCGTCGACGGAATCATCAGGTATGAAGCTTGTGAGCCCAGTGGTAGAACCAATGCTGGATCTTTCAAATGTCGTCAAGTCTGAAAAGGGCGCGATGTTGAGTTAAGTGTGTGATGTAGGGACCAAGCACTACGTGTAGGCTCGGGCTACGTGATCACTTTGAAGCACGGAGATTTCAGGGATGGTTCGTAGTCGCGGTGGTCGTCGGAATGTCGGCGAGTGTCAACGGCGCGTGATGATGAGTGGCGACAGGGTAATATGGTGTCGGATACCAACCTCACTTGCAAACGCTGTGATCTGCCGTCGCAACCGTGGGTTGCGGTCGCAGGCGATCGGAATGATGATGCGTGTGTAAGTTTGGTGGCATGAGGTCGCGAGTGATCTTCAGAATGTCATCAAAGGTGAACAGTGCGATGATGAATGGCGAGTGGGTAGTGTAGTGTTGAATACCAACGCCACGTGCGAGGTTTGTGTTATGTCGTAGCTTCTCGGCGTGGATGTTTGCAAGGTGGTCTGAGGTCGAAGGTGGCCAAGGTATTGCCACGTGTGTGGTTGTGGTGGTCTGAGGTAGAGAGTGGTCGTCAGAATGTCAGCGAAGGTGAATAGCGCGCGATACCAAGTAGCGAGAATGTGATGTGGTGTCAGATATCGACACTACTTGCAAGGGCTGTGCTACTTGCAAGGGCTGTGCTACTTGGTAGCTGCTCGATGCTAAAGGTTGCAAGAGGGATTAGTGGTCAGGGCACTAATGCGGCTGCGGTTGTAGAGGTTACAAGGTCGCTCCCTCATCCAGAGTACTGCTCCCTAATCCAGAGTACTGCTCCCTAATCTAGAGCTCTGCTCTCTAATCTAAAGCGCTTCTCCCTTGTCCACATCTAGCTGGTCCAAAGCCCGTCTGCGTAAAGCAGCTCTCTCTGTTCAAACGCCCTCATCTTGGCCTGAAGAACTTTCCAGGATGTACGCACTGCCAGCGACCTGCTCAGACGAATACTGTCTGACTCTGTGGCCTGCCTAAACGCGACCAAGTCACGGGAACAGCAGACTAGACTGTAGCTACCGACAGTGATGCATGTTATGCTATGCTTTACAAGTGAGGCAAGGTATGAGCAGGACAAGGGCATACTAACTACCACGCAAGGTGCACGACCTAATACGCGCGAATGTTCCGGAGAGCATTGTGAGAGTCGTGGATCTTATCAAATTATTCCCAGCTCAAAGCGAAATGTCCTTGATCCATGGCACGTTATGCTTAATCCAGGGCATGTTGTGCTTAATGCAAAGCATACCGCGCCTGAAGCAACATTAATGCACCTGATCCGAAGCAGTCTGAAGCAGATTGTTCCTAGTTCAAGGCCGGTTGCTTTCGAACCACAGATTTCGATCAAGGCACATTTTCCTTGTTCCGAAGTCATCCATTCTTCTTGGGCCAGCTACTAGAACATAGGCCTACGAGGGAAGAAGATTTGTAGCTGAATATGCCAACATAAAAGCCTCCTCACCGCTATTGACCGCTTTCTGTAGTCCCAACCTGCTGCCTGACCCCGAAGTGTTTATAAGCGCCATTACTTCATGTGCCGCACTTTTACGTCCGTGCGTCTGTCAAAGGTGTCATTGAGCCTGAACCCATTCCTTGCGACTCTGGATGGGGCCAATCGTTGTCCAGCGCATCCGCATGGGCTGAGACGCAACTGCGGCGTGACAATGATGATTCGGTCATGCCATAGCAGAGGAATGACCAGACAGAGAATTGGTATACGACTGGCTCGTGGCGACGGTTGAGCTGTCCGCAGACTGGAGGGTGTTCTTCCATCACAATTTGTCAAGCTAGGCATCGTGCATTTCTGGAATTATGAAAGTATGCGTGCAACAAGCATCCCAGCAGTCATCGAGCAAAGTGGTCATATCCCCGAAAGCAAGTCGCGAAACCTGTGCTCCTTGGTCGATATCAAGAAGCGGCTTTGTTGATCCTTTTCCTTCTCTGCCTGCCCTGCTGTAATCTACCATTCACGACCCGTCGAGTGATCTTGACGCGATGTCTTGTCCGTGATCGAGAGCTTTTATTGCGGGGCCTGTGCCCCGATTCGAAGCAACCCTGCAGAGAAGACTTTTGCCTCACCTGCCGCGTACCTGCGATGAAGCCCTTTCCCTGATCCGCAGCGAACCTGCGTGCTTAATCTGAAGCAGACTCACAGCGAAGTCTTTCTATGATCGAAATCAGAGTTCTAAATACCGATCCCTGCTCCTACGCGCGATTTTGCCGTCTTCAGCCACAAGATGAAGACCGAGCCTACACGCGTCACATGTAACAACTCAGCCATTGCGACCTACAGGAGCTGCAACATGGAGGTGATGCTGAGCAGGCACGTGCTCACGGCCGAGGGCTGGGTTTGTGCGGCGAGCAACATGAGAGGATTGACTTTCGCCTGGGCTTTTGCAGTCTACATACCATGCGAGGAAGTCCTCAACGTTGTTGTACAGCTTGCTCTCCCAGTGCTCGTCGAATGTGCCGTATCTCCACTGCCACTCTTCGTCGCCGTCTTTCCACTCATCCCTACTGTCTGATTCTTCGCCGCTATCGTACTGCTCGAGATCCTCGACTGGCTTCAGCCTGCGGCAATAGAGGATGTAGGTACCAGCCCAGCCGCGCACCTCACACTCGCCGGTGCAGACTCCGAGCGATATTTGCCAACTCTGCCAAGACATTGATATGTTGTTGGCGTGATCCGAATCTTCGGTGTACCGTATGCCTTTCAGAACGCGCTCCCTTGTCGTGTCTTCGGGCTCCTCCGCCACCTCTGAAGTTGGGTCGATAAAGCGAACCTGCTGAACGAAGCGAAAGTCAGGCAGACCTGGACCACAGATGCCGTCGACCAGGGTGCAAAGATATTCAAGATCTGCTGGGAGACTTTGTGGGCGCGGCATACCAGCCTCGAGATGCAGTGCAGCAATTGCACTCCTTATCTTCGTGAACCATGCTTCTCTTTTGGACATGTCGACTGGCTCGTAGTCGCACACTCCGTCTAGGCCACAGCGCGTGATGTACCGTTCGCGTATGCCATCGGCAAGGAAGTCTTCGGGTGCGACAGGCCACATCGTAGCGTCCCAGCAACTCAGAGGATGGTGACCGTAGCAGGTCTCGGCGACATACTGTACTCGCCGGCTTTGGGTGGTTTCCTCGCTCTCGGAGCGGCCAGTACGCGGCTGCATGGTTGCGGCGTTGTCGATGGCGGTTCGAACGTGCTTCAAGTTGCGATGTTGCTCATGCTGACGGTAGGTTTGAAGCGCTTCTCTGATGCTTCTCTTACGTTCTTCATCCATTTTGCGAGTGTATACATGAACGTTGCACGCACGAAGGTGTCAGACTGTGCAAGCAGCATCAATGAATACGGTACATCAAATAATGGCGGCAGCATCGTTGCCTGAAGCCTTCTAGGCAGCAGTAGGCGGAGTGCGCGTCAAACGGGTTAACGCGTCCGCGTCCGCGTCGTGGTGGTGCCGCGTTATGTCTTCCCGTCGCGGAGCAGTTCGAGATAGATCGGGTAAGCCTGAGGATAGAACTATCGGAACGAACGCGAGAGAAGCTTGTCACGTGCTTGCGCGGGGGAAGCGGGGAAGAAAAATCTTTTCGTCTTCGAAAACTCTGCTTACAGCAGCAATGATTTCGTCGGCACAGCTAACAATCATCCTGTTATGGTCATCGACACCTATACACTGGGTTCATTCGTTTGATCTCAGAATTTCTGCCGCTGTTGATTCGACCCTAGGCCTGATGCTGCTGACGTTGCGACCTGTAGAGCAGTTGCAAGACAAGACCTTACACGACCGGCTTCCAGCTCCAACACGCCCGTAATGGTCGAGCCTCCCGGCGTAGCCACATCGTGGCGAATCGTCTGAGGCTCGATCCCGCTCAGCACCATGCTCGACGTACCCAACATGCTGTGTGCTGCCATTTGCAGCGCGACTGCGTGATTCAAACCTAACGAGATGGCTCCCTCGACCAGCCCTTCCAGAACAAGGGTAAAAAACGCCCCGGTCGATCCACAAAGAGCTGTACAGACGTCCATGTTCGACGGGTTGATGTAGAAAGTCTGCCCGACACATTGGAACAGGGCCTCTGTGAGATGTATCAAAGCTTCGGGAAAGTCATGGACCGGTCTTTCGATGACGGTCGTAGACTGGCGGGTCACACACGCTGTATTTGGCATCGCACGGATGACGAAGCTGCGCGCGCCAGTACCGCTGGAGTGCAGATGGGACTCAATGGCTGGAGTACTGACTCCTGCCATCACACTGATGATCAGCTTCCCCGCCAAAACTTCTTTCAGTCCTGGTTCCGATAGCAATTGTTCAACCATGTGGGGTTGCACTGCCAGCAGAACCACGTCGGCCCTTGCGACGCCGCTCACATTCTCGCACGTGAGAACAGACACCTCCTTGGCCGCACCACAGCTCTTGACCTTGGACCTAACGGCTTCCGCGGCATCGGCGCGCCGCACGCAAGCAATATAGTGTGTGAATGGTAGAGTGGCTTTGCATGAGGATAAGATCCCTAAGAGAATTGCTGTACCGAGAGCGCCTTTCACAGAATGTCAGCACTGATATGCGGTAGCAGCCTCCACGACGCGAGGCACTCTACTCACCGCAACCCAACACCACCAGTGTACTCTTGGTCTTGTTGTTCGAAGCATCGTCATCAGGGTGCAGATCTGAAGCCATTGCTGCTGACTACAGGGCGCCTATCAGGAGGTCGCTATGTGGACGTTTTGTAGTATTGCGTGTCCGGTGCGAACCTTCGAGCGACCTCACTCAAACGGCGATTCGGATGGTCGTCCCGTTCGATCTCTGCGTGAAGACCATCCATGCACTTGGCAAGAGCGGACTTTTCGCTCGCGACTCCAGGGTTATGGAAATCGTAGGACGACCAGGTGCCCGCAAAAAAATTTCCCCATGCCTGCGACGAGGTGTGGATATCGGACAGACGCCGGCTCATCTTGCTTTTCGCGCTACTACAACCGCACTAATGGAGCAATGCCGGCCAGTCCGACGAACCAGTGGACCCCATGCACAGAAGTGAAACTAGTCGAAACGACGTCTGCAGCATTGCAGAAGTGGGCGCTCTCGCTACGATCTATAGGCGGGGCATGCCCTCGTGTTGTGGCAGTGTCAACTCTTTCAAACGACTCCGACAACCATGGCTGCCAATCTACCAGCCCGGAAGCCCATCAGGCCCGTCCGAGTCCTCGAGTCTTTCTTGTACGAAGACGTGACTCCGGTCATCGGCCGTGAGTTTCCTGGTGTGAACATTGTGGACGACATTCTTCACGCCCCAGATGACCAAGCCGAAGCACGCCTCCTTGATCTGGCGTACACAAGTGAGCAAAAAGCCATGACTATTTTTGTAGGTCATCTCGCTGACTCGGTCTCCGAAGTCTCCTCAAGGGGTGTAGTATTCTTCCGAAAACAAGATAATCTCACCAACGAGCTCCAGAAGGAGCTCATACAACGTCTGGGCCAAGCAGTGGGGAAGCCGGAAGATTCTACTCTCCACATACATCCAGTGTTGCACGATGACTCCAAGTTAGGCGTCGGTGATCCGCAGATTTCGCACATTAGCTCCGTTCAGAGAGATCAATTCCTGAAGCAATTGCAAGACAAGACGGATATAAACAAGTACCGTGCCGCTGAATGGCACTCAGACGTCCAATTCGAGCGTGTGCCTCCGGATTACACTTCTCTGCGTATTACCCAACTGCCAACGAATGGCGGCGATACACTCTGGGCTTCTGGATACGAGATCTACGACCGCTTCTCACCTGCATATCAAAAGTTCTTCGAGTCTCTCACAGCAACTTTCAGTGGCGAAGGGTACAACGATATGGCAGCCAGAGACCCGGAGAACGTCAAAATCCATCGAGAAGCGCGAGGAAGCCCACTTAATACGACGATGAGTTCAATCCATCCAGTCGTGCGAACGAATCCCGTGACAGGCTGGAAGAGCATCTTTGCCATCGGACCATTTCCCAGCAGAATCAATCAGCTCTCAACGCAGGAATCTCAAGAACTGTTGGCTAAATTCATGAGGATGATTACTGAGAATCATGATTTGACTGTGCGTTTCAAGTGGAGGAATCGTAACGATATTGCTATCTGGGACAATAGGTGAGTTGCGTCCACATCTTGGAGGCGTGGAAGGGTTCGAATTCGCTTACTGAGACAATGGCAGATCAGTGTTTCACACCCCAACGTTTGACTACGATGGGCTGGGAGAGCGATATGGAAATCGAGCAGTCGGTATCGGCGAGGTGCCATATTTCGATCCGAACAGCAAGTCGAGGACTGAAGACTTGCGTGTGACTACCTGAAGTTACGTGGTGTTGCTTGCCCGCCTTTCTATCTTTGTAGCATGTTTTGAGAACAAGTGGTGCAGTGGTCTTTCGGTTACACAATTACCTGTGCCGCGAAGCGTCATGGCTCGCTGATCCTTAAATCACCTCATCTCTGCCACACCATATTGAATCCTCAGTATTCTTGCTCGCTTCCAGTCGTCCTCCACGCCTTGCCAAATGCCCACCAAAACAGCGCTGCCGACACTACCATCACTCCAGCCAGACTGCCATAATAGATGACAAGATGAGGATCCTTAGCCGCGGGACTGGTAGCTAACCCCAGAGCACTACCCAGAGCGGCCGCCAGCTGTGATAGCGCCTGGATGATGCTCTTTGCGTCTTTTGGAGAATGAGAATAGGCATACTCGCTCGCTGTGACGAATCCCAAGACCTCGGCCACTGCGACGATGATGTATGTGGGAATTTGCACAAATACGCTAATTGCATTTGGACCTGTGCTCCTATTGCAATTTCCAGGATGATTGTAACAAGGTGGCGCAGAATAGATCAGGTGTTGCGTGAGGCTCGCATACCCGATTGAAACTCCGCAGAGCGCAAATGACAGTGTGATTAGTAGCGCGGCGCTTGGCACAATGTCGCGGCGGGCGAGACTGTTGGTCAGGGCTTGTATCAGAGGAGCCAAGATTATGCAGGCGATGGCGGCGATGGTCGGAATGATGTCGTTTGGAAGATTTGAGAGTTGCATTTGGCCGGCTTGCGAAATGAGATTGTTGCTCATTTGGTTCACGCATAAATAGAATACGACGAAGGACAGCCTGAGTAGAGTCAGTGCTGAGATGCAAAGCCTCATGTCGGCGGACGCTTCGTTTGTCGACTCACAGTATGCGACAGGTTCGCAGTGTCGATGAGACTTCATCGACGAATGCACTGGTCCAATTCGGCGTGGTCCCATAATGATTGATCTGATAGTCTGGCTTCGCTCGGTGTAGCTTGAGTCCGCGCCGTGCAGCGCACGCAATGACTTTGGTAGCGGGTAGCAAGACATTCTCTCCAGGTACCAATTTGACTGTGGAAGCGTGTCAGTCGGAAAAATCATTCGCGAGCAATACAGATACTCTCACCAAGACGATTTGACAGGATCAGAAGGGATACTAAGGCGGTGCCGATGAAACCCGTTGCTAAGGCAAAAGAAGTCCAGAATCCGTGACTCCTCTCTAAGAATGTCGAGGGAATGGTCGACAGGGTAGCGACATTGATGACACTGCGCAGCACTTAACGATCTTCTGCAGCAAGAAATTGGTCCGGACTTACCCATAGCAGATGTTGTAGATGAATTGAAGTGTAAGGCCGTAGTCTACCACGGTGCGAATGCCTTTCACCTCTTGGACGCTATCATGGTCCTCGCGACGCCGGTATTGATCTCCTAAGTCGCTTGAATTAGTATCCAATGCCATGAGTCAGTCATCTGGTCTCTACGAACCAAGAAACGGGAAGTAGACTGCCCTGACACCGCCCGTACCAGTTCCGATCATGAACATTGCCATTATGAAAGTGATGAGTGACCTACTCGACTGGTCAAGAATAGAAGGCAGAGAAATGATGACCAACATCAAGCAGCCGCCTGCAGATAGGCTGTCATACGCATTAATCGACATGCTGGAATCGTCTCCTCGAGCGATGATACTACTGACATGATGCTCGCGACCAACACCTTGTACCTCCCAAAGTACAGATCTGCCACCAATGCAGATGGGATTGTCATCAGCGCTGAATAGATCGAGAACGCATTACTGATTGCTGTGGCTGTCGATTGACCCAGACCTAATGCTCCTGGTGCGTTCTCTACCCCGGGACGATTTTGCATATAATTCTCTGCAAGAGATCACGATTCAGTCTCCGTTTTCAAGGCGCATTCTTGGATACTCACGCCATGGGGTGGTAACGGCATAGTACGCAGCTCGTTCGAGCCCACCGACGATGATGACGACGGCGATAGGAACATTGATTCGATCAGGTTTGCGGGAAACGGTACTGTCGACTGGAACCTCGCCATCGGCATCCCCTGATGTCTCCTGAACCGTCACGCCATAAGATCCGTCTGCGGTAGTGCTGTGATCTGGTCCGTCTATAGGCTTCTCCATCGCGATGGGACTAACAGTCCGATTGGAACGACCTTCGATAGGTGATCCTCGGGCCATGGTCTTGGTAGTTCACACTGAACGAAGCGGACGAGCAGATGGCCTGTGGCAGCTTTGGGATACCTGTGTGAGGTGGCCAGCGTCGATGATGCCATAGGTCCAGCCTCGCCAGGAGAATCGCGGATGCCGTAGTAGAGCACCGCCCTCAACAGTGTCTTAGTGCTAGCGTTTAGTGTCGATCTGGAGACGCAGCGAGCATATCTCTGCGAGACGCTAGGCGCTACACATGCTCCCACGTTAGCAGCACTACCGAGACACTGCTGCGGATGCTATTCGAGCAACGCTTCCGCATTTCCGGCTTGACCGCATGTTGACTAGCAGAGAGTGTTTGGGTTTGCTACAGCTTTCGTATTGTGACCATAGCGTGGTGTGCGTCGAGACCCGCCTATCATAGGTAGCGTCTCTTCTTCGGACGTATATACGGCTCGCGAGAATATCGGATATGGGATAGATCCCTAGTACTGCATCTACCACTTCCCCAGTCCGGGGGTCATTAAGTACCGCGTGCGCTAAGGGTTATCATGCAGGGGCTTCTTGCCGGTGGCCAATCAAAAGCAACGCTAGTCTCTTGGTTACAGTATCAAAGTCTAGTCAACCTCACGTCTTGCCCTAACCAATCTACATCGCTTCCTCCATCGACGCTTGCGTGTACGTCTGCAACAATGTCGCTTGGTTCAGCTCATGTCCCGTCGTTGCCCGGTACATGGGTGGATGATCATCGCTCACGAACTGCGGCAGCGGCGCAAGACTGGCATGACGATCCGGCTTCCCAAAGTATACGATGGAAAACCGCCCCGGGACTTGCTCGCACTTGAACTTCTCCCCAGACGGCTTGACCACCCGATGATAGGCCGCATGTAATCGACCATTGCTCCATCTCTCCATTGCGTCGCCGAGGTTGACAAGAACTGCCGGAGCCGGGGTATTGACCGCCATGAAGCGTTTCGATATGGGGTCCTCAACCTCCAAGCCGCCTACGCTATCCTGCCACAGCAAAGTCACCGAGCCCGAGTCCGTATGTTCGCAAATGCGACTGGTTCCCTGTTCAGTGCCTAGGGCGGTAGCAGCGACCGGTGGATAGTGCGCCAGTCGAGCCTCGCTCTCGTTCACTCCATGCGCATCGAGGAACACCCGGGTGGGTGCGCCGAGGCTCTCAGCCAAAGCCTCAAGAATCTGGAGATGGAGTCGATGCGCCCGATCAAAATGTATCTCCAGCGTATCTCGGAATTTGGGAGCAATTTCCTCGCTTGGCCATATGTTGGGATACAATCGATCGGCGCTTGAGCCCCAGTCAAACGTCTCCTTTAGGTCTTTCAGCTGCCGACCGCTTCGCGCGAGCTGTTCGCGTTTGCGACTAAGACTGGAAGTGACCTCTTGTCCGACAAAGCTGTAGCCTCGGTGTGGATTGGGCACCGGTGGATGAGGTGCCGACATCTTCTCTTCATGCGTTAGCGAGAAGAATCGACGGCTGTGTTCGAACAGATTGTCGAGCTCTTCTGGCTCAATGCCATAGTTGATCAGGGTAAAGAACCCCCAACGGTGAAGGGCTTTTCGGAGATCCTGGCAGAACTTCAGGCGCTGCTGATCTGTCCCATTTGTGTAGGTCGAGAAGTCCAGCTGTGGGAGTATCATCTTGATCCTCAATGTCGAGTGTCTGTGGGCCTGAACGTCGAAGTGCTGAATGCAACGAAATTGATCTGGCTGCTCTCTTGCCTGATGTTTGATCGCCGATACATGCACAAACAGCTCAGCAAGACGCGTCAAGGTCAGATCATCCTGGATTTTAACACGAGATACAGCGTCTTGAGGCGTCGGATGGTCATCTTTCAGTGTCCGGAGCCAGGTTCTGTCTTATTCGATTCGTTAGAGTCCGCGTCTCTGCTAGCATCCTCAGGTAGAGAATAACCTTCCGATGAGTCAAGACGCTGCAAATTTTTCACCTGAAACGAGGGTAGAGGTACTACCAGATGGCTTCACATACTAGCGGGGAAATTCCAGCCGCTCTTATCGTATCCGGAGAGAACGATTTCCTCACTCCACATGACAGTCGGGCATCAATAACCCTTGTGTGGACACCGAATTTGTGCTAACAAAATAGCCTTGTGATGCTCACAGACGCTGTATGGCAGCGATACATGCGTACACCAAACCGCGCGACAGATCGACTCGATTCGATGGACCACACCCCCGTCATGTCTGCGTATACAACAATACTCCGGCAATTCGCCGTTGTTCTCGTGGAGAATCGGCATCTACCGCCTTGGCTTCGATCGTGCTCGTGCACAACCAGGAGATCTCCACCAGTCTTGAGTAAACACAGAGCATAGAATCGCAACCCGCAGGTGCAAATCAGCTGTTCGAGCATCAGAACAGCGCGTCTTGTGCGAAATCTCTCCAATAGACGATCACTTCACTCGCTATAATGGCTCAGCATGACGATCAGATCACGGCGGAAGATCTTCACCAGATATGGGAGTGGAATGCTTCCGTGCCAGCATCTGTGCTTGGAGGAGTACATGATCTTGTCGCAGAGCTGGCAGTCCGCTGTCCGGCAGCCTTAGCAGTCGATGCCTGGGATGGCGCCCTTACGTACGGCCAGTTGGATCATCTGGCAGACAAACTCGCCGGAAACTTATCGAGACTTGGCATTTCAGTCGGCTCTATTGTCCCAATGTACTTCCGGAAAAGCAAATGGAGCCCAATCGCAATGCTTGGAATCATCAAGTCTGGGGCCGCAGCCGTTGCTCTTGATGTCAACTATCCACCACAACGGCTGCAAGAGATAGTATGCCAGACCAAGGCTAGGCTTGTGGTCACTTCCCCAGATCTGCGATCGGAGCTAGAGTCAATCCTGCATACCGCAGTGGATCCCGTCTCACTTAGCGAATCTGCCCTTCAGGACTGGCCGAAATGGACATCTCGTCACCTAGCCACGCCTAATGATCCCGTCTACATTACATTCACATCTGGCTCCGGAGGAACTCCAAAGGGGGCTGTCATCTCGCATGCGAATGTCAGAAGTGCTGTTCACCATCAGAGCCGATTGCTTGGCTTTCACAAGGCTGCTCGTGTGCTGGACTTCGCACCATACTCGTTTGACGTTGCGTGGAGTAACTTCATGCATACCCTTTGCAATGGAGGATGTCTTTGCATTGCGAAGGAAGAAGATATGTACCAAGACTTGCGTGCGGTCATCGTCTCCTACCGATGTACGTTGTTGAACATCACGCCTACTGTGCTGCGCACGGTACAGCCAGGTCCCACGCCCCTGGAAACAATCCTCCTCAGTGGGGAGATGCCTTACAGCGAGAACATCGCGACCTGGGCTTCACGAGTGCGACTTTTGAACACATACGGGCCTGCAGAGTGTACGTTCAAGTCTTCATTCTCGGTGCTCGACTCACGACAGACTGCACGGCCTTCCGTTGGTGTTGGAGTAGGCATGAATACGTGGTTGGTTGACCCGAACGATCACTCAAAGCTTGTTCCAATAGGTATCGAAGGAGAGCTTCTACTGGAAGGACCGCTCGTTGGTCAGGGTTACCTCGGGGATGTAGGAAAGACTGCCGCTTCCTTCATCACGGATCCGTCCTGGCTCTTGGCTGGAAATGCAGGTTCTAAGGGGAGGCCCGGTCGCCTCTACAAGACGGGAGACATGATGAGATACGAATCAGATGGCCGTCTTGTTTTCATGGGTCGCAAAGAATCGACGCAGCTTAAGATTCGAGGGCAAAGGGTTGAGATACAGGACGTGGAATATCATGCCCGCCGCCTGGTGCCTGATGACATATTCATCGTGGTCGATCTTCTCAAGCCGCACGACTCGGATTCTACCTTCTTGGCGTTGTTTGTGCAGACTGCAGGCCGTGATCTCATCCACATAAGAACTGTCTTGGATCGCCTCGCCAAAGAGCTGCCGGGCGCTGTCCCGGCTTTCATGATACCAAACCTGTATACTCCAATCGCGACAATTCCCATCGGAAGCACTGGCAAGACAGATCGACGTAGACTGCGTGAGATGGGCTCTCAGAGATCTCTGCGAGACTTGCTTGAAGCTCAAGCAATGGTTCTGACCCGTGCTGAACCGGTAGATACTGCAGATGCGCTTGAACAGCAACTCCGTGCCATCTGGGCACAAGTTCTTGGCTTACCTGAGAACTTCATAAATCCAAGCGATAATTTTCTGCGACTTGGTGGCGACTCTCTCAAGGCCATCCGAGTGGTCTCTGCCTCTAGAGACAGGGGATTCAGTATCACATTCGCGGATGTCTTCCAGGCCGAATCTCTACGAGCTTTGGCCAAGAAAGCGACCTTCGCTCCTACTGGAGCAACTCCAGCGGGCACCGCGTTCGTTCAGCCATTCTCGCTGCTTGGGCAGGATATCGACCTGGAAAGTGCGCGCCGAGTTGCTGCAGATGCTTGCGGCATCAACGGATACGACATCGAGGACATCTTACCCGCGACGCCAATGCAAGAAGGGTTGATGGCGATGACCTCCCTCGATGCAGACAGCAATGTGTTTACTACGTGTTACAAATTACCCCTCGACCTTGACACGGAGAGGCTCCGCTATGCCTGGCTCAAAGTTGTCGAGGAGGCTGCAATCCTGCGTACGAGAATCGTCGACCTACCGAGCTTGGGTCTTGCTCAAGTCGTGCTGAAGCAAGCCGCTTCATTGGATCAGTACCTGAACCTTCACCACTCAGGCGAGGTTCAAACGTGCATGGGTCTTGGAACTCCGCTATCAAGAGTGCTCCTGAGGCCAACAGAGAACGGAGCCTATGAGCTTGAGGTTCGGCTACATCATGCCGTATTTGATGGCTGGAGCAGGTCCCTCATTCTCCGTGCTGTTCAGAAAGCTTACGAGCAAGAGTCCGAGCCGTTGCAGCTTGAACCCTTTCAGCCCTTCGTCAAGCACGTCTTGGAGCGCGCAACTCTACCAGAGATGAAGAGATACTGGCGCGAGCAGCTATCGGGGTCCGGTCACGTCACCTTCCCAGCTAAGCAAAAAGACCCAGGTTGTAAGCTAGACATTCACCATGATATTGCAGATCTCTCGTGTTCTAGTGCTTCGACCACCATGTCGTCGATCTTACATGCTTCTATCGCTCTATTAGTGGCCATGTACACCAATTCCAGGGAAGTAATCTTCGGTACGACTCTGAGTGGCAGACAAGCTCCAATCCCGTTCATCGAGCAAGTATCCGGCCCGACAATGGCTTCTGTTCCAGTACGGGTAAATTTGGACATGGAAAACACGGTGGAATACTTGCAGCAGTCTGTGCACTCCCAACTCGTTGAGATGCACGGATACGAGCAATTTGGCTTGCAAAACATCCATCGAGCTGTGGACGATCCCGATCTGGACCAAGATGGTTTGTTCCAGCTGTTGCTGGTGGTACAGCAGGAATTTGACGAGGTTACAGACCGTGAGACTGGCCTTTTTGCGCACTCAATTGGCTCCAGAGGAACGAGTGAAGCGCTGGGCGTCTTCAATCCTTACAGCATGGCAATAGTGTGTTCTCTTACATATTCGAGCATGAGATTGCACTTCAATTTCGACTCGAAGAGTCTAAGCATGGTTGAGTGTCAGCGGTTCGTCACCCAGCTTGAACACATAGTGCGGATTTTCTGTTTAGACCAGCATCGTACGTTGCAGCTACGGGATCTCTCCATTGCAGCCCAAGACTTGGGCCAAATCTGCGAGTGGAACGGCAAATCGGTACCTCATGCAGAGCAAACAATTGTGGGTTTGATCGAAGCTCAGGTCAACCGGCGCCCAGATGGAGCTGCAATCGAGGCCTGGGATGGGCTCCTTACATTCAAGCAGTTATGGAACTCTGTGACCCGCTTAATGACGAAGCTTCGACTCAAAGGCGTCAAACAAGGAGACGTCGTACTGCTCTGTCTCGAGAAGTGCTCTTGGATGCCGGTCTCGATGCTTGCGGTGATGCGACTGGGCGCGACAGCCGTGCCACTGTCGTCTTCTGTCTCTATCGACCACGTTCGGAACGTCGTCAGCGTCTGCAAGCCCACGATGGCCATCACTTCGAAGACAATGCAGGACTCGCTGGCTTTGTCTAGGCAGCTACCAACGGTGACCATCGACTGCTTATCAGAGTTAGGTCCAAAGACGGACCCGGACAGCTTGTCGCTCGATGGTCCGACCGCGAGGGCGCAAGCTTTATCAGATACAGCCGTCATTGTATTCTCATCTGGTACGACAGGAGTCCCGAAAGGCATTGTTTGGAGCTGTGAAACGTTGGCGACCAACGCGTACGCAGCTGTTGATGCATTTCGTATCAGTCAGGAGAGCAGAGTGTTCCAGTTCGCTAGCTACGACTTTGATGTTAGCATCGTGGAGACCGTAGCAACTCTGTCTGCAGGAGGCTGTGTCTGCGTGCCGTGCGAGTCAGATTGCTTGGATGACCTAGCTGGTGCCATCAGGCGTACGAACTCCAACTGGTTATGCCTCACACCGTCTGTGGCCGCCCTGCTTACTCCGACCTCTGCGCCTTGCATACATACTCTGGTCTTCGCGGGTGAGCAACTGAGACAGTCGATAGCCAGTGCCTGGATTCAAGCCGGTGTCTCGGTATTCAACTGGTATGGCCCTGCAGAAGCATCTGTGGCTACGTTCTGCAACTTGACCGATCTTCACTGGCCGGCAGGACTCGTTGGTCGAAGTGCATCTGCAAGGACTTGGATTCTTAATCCCTTCAACAGCAGTAGACTTGCTCCTGTGGGTACCATAGGAGAGCTTTGTATCGAGTCTCCTGTCGTGGCAGGCGGCTACATTGGCGTGGAAGGTGGCAGCAAGGACCAAAAGGCATTCTGCCGTCCTCAGGCGATTGAGCAAGCAGCAAGGGAAATGTCAAGAAGCCCATACCGTGCTTTCAGAAGCGGCGATTACGCAAAGTACGCTGCAGACGGAAGCATTATACTTCTCGGGCGTGAAGCAGGCTCGTGGGTAAAGCTTCGCGGGAAACGGATACATCTTGAGGCAATCGAAGAGATCGCGCAGTCTTTCACAGGAGGTAGAAGTGGTACACGCTTCGTTGCCGATATCGTGAGGCCTCAAGATGACGAAACCGAGAGTTTGATCCTCTTCGTCGGTCCCTCGAGGCCTTCCAACATGGTACATGGCCCAGAGCCCCCGGAAAGCCCACGCGTTAGCCTGTGCTTTCCAGTAGACGCATTCTTCAAGCATCTCGCAGCTCACGTGCCACGACACATGCATCCACGCTATATCGTCCCCGTGGACACGATTCCTACAGGTCATACTGGCAAGGTAGATCGCGCCCGTATTCGTCGCCACGGTAGAGGTTTACGAAGTTCACAACTCCTCGATTTGCAAAAATCACAGGACGTTGGAGAATCGCCGTCTTCGCCGACTGCAAAGCTTTTGCAACGCCTATGGGCATCGATTCTTCCAGTCCCGTTGCACCTTATTTACGCAAATTCACACTTCTTCCGTCTAGGAGCCGATTCAATCACTGCTATGCGGCTTTCTTCACTAGCTCGCGGCGAGAATCTGATGCTCACAACTAAGCAGATTTTCCAGCATCCAATACTCGAGGATATGGCAGCTGTTACTTCAGTCGTCACGAATATAGCCACAAAAATTCTACCTGCCTTCTCATTGCTGGCCCCGCAGGCCAGCAAGGAGAAGGTGTGCGTAACTGCCGCCCAGTTATGTAACGTCACTAGTGAGGTCGTCGTCAACGTGTACCCTTGCACGCCTATGCAGTCGGGCTTGCTCGCCCTGACTTCGCGCAGTCCCGGCCAGTACACATCCAGGAGCGTGTTGGATCTCCAGAGAGATGTTGACCCAACAAGGCTAGGGGAGTCATGGCTGGCTACAGTGAACGATCTACCCATATTAAGAACCCGGATCGTCGATCTGCCTGTAATGGGGCTCGTCCAGGTCGTTCTCGACAAGCTACGGTTGAAAGGTCATACGAATGTGTCCGACTACATCCGTGAAGACGAACGGCTACCCATGAGCCTCGGGACTGACCTCTGCCGAGCTGCTATTATCGACAGAGCATTTGTGCTCACGATACACCACAGCATCTACGATGGGTCATTATTGTCAATGATCCTGCAGAAGCTCGAGGCAAAGTACTTCGACAAGACCGACCTTCCTGTGACGCCATTTGAGAACTTCGTGGAACACACTTCGCGCGTCGGCACGGAGCAGATACGCAGTTTCTGGGAGGCTCATCTTGGCGTATGCGAGTGGCAGCTGTTCCCAACGTTGCCTACTGCCATATATAAGACACAGGCTAACAGGAAAATCGAGCGATCTATTGCGCTAGACTGGCCTCGCGATGGGAACACCCCGTCTACAATCATACGGTCAGCCTGGGCTCTCCTCGCTGCACAGTACTCAGCGAGTACAGAAATCATGTTCGGAGTCGTACTTAGCGGCAGAGAGGTGGATATGCCAGGTATCGAGAACTGTGGAGGCCCAACGGTCTGCACGGTGCCCTTCGCAGTTCGTGTCGACCTACATGAAAAGGCAGTCGACTTTCAGTCGCGCTTGTTGAAGCAGAACCTGGACCTCATCCCGTACGCCTCTGGCGCACTGGCGAGCATTCCTGATGAGCTAAGTAACAAGTATGCCCAAGGTTTGTTCCACAGCCTACTGGTAGTGCAGCCAATGGACCAGCGATACACCCTAGACTCCGGCAGCTTGCTTTTCAAACCGCGGAGCTTCTCCTCCACGATAGCAACGCGGGATAGGGATCCTTTCAACAACAACGCCCTGATGATCTCATGTTGGCTAGAGCCATCAGGACTCCGGATCACAATGAGTTTTGACGATCATATCTTGAGCGCAGGTCAGGCGGAGTCTCTGACCTATGAATTTGGAGGCATTATACGAGATATGTGCGACTGCGGAACTAGGACTGTTGGTGAGATCAACATGGTCAGCCGGGATGCTTTGATCGCCTTTTGGAAAGAGAGTGCAAACCTACAGGCCGAAGCGCGAGCGGTCGCGCTCGAGAGGGAAAACAGTCGATCAACGACAGGCGATTCTCAAGACTTGCCGCCCGACCAGGATACAATGCTGTCGTCCGGCCAAGATACAATGCCAGACTTGTCGTTGTACGAGTCCAAGGCGGTTGATACATTTGTCTCCGAGACTGGACCCAACTCATACACGGGGCGATCGAGATGGCAGGCTGCGATTCTATGTGGAGTGCCAGAAAACGATGTTGAAGATCTGTGTCGATGCACGTCTTTGCAGGAGAGTCTAATCGCCTCGACAGAACTGTCTCCTGGCAGGTACGTCGGGCTCAATGTGTTTGTTGTGCCGCCGGATACGGATTTAATGCGTCTTCGAAAAGCATGGGACGCTGTCGTCAGTGCTGCCCCAATTCTAAGGACTCGAATAGTCGACATCGGTGGAGTAGGTCTTACACAAGTCATTTTGCGTAAGACATCGTGGTCCACCGCCAGAACATTGGCTCAATTCCAACTCCAGGAGAGCCAACGACCGATATCGCTGGGAAAGCCTCTCGTTCGGTACGGACTTGTTCAGGATGAGGAAACAGAGGCTCATCAGTTCGTGCTCACGATGCATCATGCCGTCTATGATGCTGTCACCCAGAACTTGATCCGCGAGGCTTTGGAAATAGGACTGGAGCAGGTCATGCTCAAGCCGTTCCGGAACTTCGTGGACTATACGCTTCAACACGACATTGCCAGTCAAGTCAGCTTCTGGAAGTCGCAGCTCGAAGCGCTCGAGGCATCGCAATTCCCAGCGCTGCCATCAGAGACATATCGTCCGGCAGCGAACGCTTCATATTCCCATGCCGTAACAAGAATGGCTCCACGGAAAGATAATATCGTTGCGCCCACTATAGTCCGTGCCGCTTGGGCTTTGCTCTGCTCAAAGTACACCGACTCCACAGACGTCGTCTTTGGTGCCATAGTTTCTGGTCGACAGGCGCCGATCGATGGTATTCATCAGATTGCAGGACCCACCATCGCAGCTGTACCGGTCAGAATCAAGCTTACAGCATCAATGACGGTCGGTGCCTTCCTCAAACATGTACAGTCGCAAGCTATAGAGATGATACCCTTCGAGCATACCGGGATTCCACGAATAGCGAAGATCAATGAAGATGCTCGTCGGGCTTGCAATTTCCAGTCCATGCTGGTCATACAGCCTTCTCCAGCGGCGAAGGAGGCCTCAAGACAGCGTTTCGCTCTTCAGCCGCAACAGACCCCAACAGAGAACTCTTATCATTCATTCAATAGTCACGCTCTGCTCGTAGTGTGCGAGATGGGTACGGGCGAGATACAGTTCGACTTCAGTTTTGACACAGCCGTTATAGACGAAAACAACGTCGCATTCATGGCAGAGCACTTTGGCAAACTCATTATCGAGCTGTCTCAAGCTAACCCACAGAGATTGCTGCTTGATATCGATATGACGACAAGCAAAGACCGGTATCACATTCATGCCTGGAATAGTCAGTCTCTTTTCGAAGAACAGATCCCTGTGCACCACCTGATCAGTAAAGTCACTGCCTCGCAACCTGAAGAGTTGGCGATCTCCGCGTGGGATGGCGACTTCACATATCGTGAACTAGAGAAGGCGTCAGACTATATCGCACACCGTCTGCTACAAGCTCGCGTAGAACGGGGTCAAGTTGTGCCGCTCTGCTTCGAGAAATCGAAATGGACCTCTGTAGCATACTTTGGAGTGCTCAAAGCTGGAGCGGCGGTACTGATGCTTGACGCAAGCTTGCCGGAAGCACGCCTCTTTGGCATGATACAACAAACGAAGTCCCGCTTGATAATGTCCTCCATTAAGAACAAGCGACTTTGCCAGAAGCTTGCTTCGGCTATGCTTGTTGTCGAATCCGAGGTGATGGATGCCGATTCCGAGCAGATATCATGTGGAGACACGGACCTGCCGCTTGTGAGGCCCAACGATCTCCTGTGCATTGTTTTCACGTCTGGCAGCACCGGCGCCCCGAAAGGCTGCATGCTCAGCCACAGCAATTTCAGCACAGCTCTTATACACCAGACGAGGAGTCATGGATTGAAAAAAGGCTCACGTATGTACGATTTTGCCTCCTATTCCTTCGATGCTTCTCATTGGAATCTACTGCATTGCCTGGCTGCAGGTGGCGTGCTATGTGTGCCTTCGGAAGAGCAGCGACGAAGCTCCTTGGCCGACAGCCTCCGGCATTTTGCAGCCACAGATCTAATGTTGACTCCCACCGTCGCGAGGACTCTAAGTCCAGATCAGATCCCCACTCTCGAGAATCTCTATCTAGGAGGTGAGAAGGTCAGCAGACAAGATCTGGCGCAGTGGCATCCAAAAGTTCGCTGTTTCGTTGTCTATGGCCCGGCAGAGTGCGCTGTCCTTGCAACAAGCTGGGAAACTTCTGAACCTCTGCCCGAGCAGATCCCCATCGGCCAGGGGATTGCGCAATTAGCATGGATCGTGGACCCTTCAGACGAGCACAAATTAGCACCTATTGGCACCGTTGGGGAGCTCTATCTTGAATCGCATCTCGTCGGCCTTGGCTACATTGGAGATGAGGCCAACACTCGCGCATCCTTCAAAGAAAGTCCTATATGGCTATCCGAGATGGCGCGACGTAGTGACCGGAAGCCATGTCGGGTTTATAAAACGGGAGATCTGGTCAAGTATCACCCTAGCAATGGCCTTATCCTCTTCGTCGGCAGGAGAGATGCTCAAATCAAGCTGAATGGTCAACGATTGCAGATGGGTGAGGTCGAATGGCATGTTCGACAGGCGCTACTCAACAATATGGGCGACGTGGAACTGGCGGCAGATTTGGTTACTCCAAAGGTGACTGGCCGATCAGCTCTAGTGGTCTTTCTTCATCTGAGTGACCACGAACGGAGAAAGCTGCAGGAGCATCTGCCCGATCTGGAGACTGCCTTGCGCGACCGTCTGCCATCGTACGCAATACCTAGTGCATACGTGCCTGTCGAGACTCTGCCCTTGAACGCTTCTGGGAAACTAGATAGGAAACGTCTCAAGATTGTCGGAGAAGAACTGACACTTGATCAACTGGTAGGCAGTACTGCGACGACAGAGATTAGGGTTGCCACGACGGAGCACGAGATCCGCATGCAGCGCCTCTGGGCCATTGTGCTCAACCTTCCCTTGGATGTCATTGGCACGGAGAGCAACTTCTTTCGTTCTAGTGGTGACTCTATCTCAGCCATGCAGCTGACCAGCCTGGCCAAAGCTGAAGGCTATGTGCTGACGGTCTCCGATATCCTGACCCATCCACGGCTGGCAGATATGGCGAAGATGATGCATGAAGTAGAGTCCAGCGGGGCGACGAAGACACCCACTCAGCCATTTTCTCTCCTTAATAATCCAGGAAATGCTGACCAGGTGCGAGAGGAGGTCTCGCACCTGTGTGGTGTCGCCGCTGCAACGGTTGAGGATGTGTACCCGTGTACAGCGCTGCAGACCTCGTTGCTTGCTGCATCATCCAGACGATCGGGCGGATATGTGGCGCATCTATGGCTAGAGCTCGTAGATGATATCGACATCGAGCGTCTCAAGCGAGCATGGGATAGTGTAAGCCGCACGGCGGCGCCGATCCTACGCAATAGCGCCGTGACTCTCCCGAACGAAGGCTTCGTGCAGGCACAGCTTGCCGATCCAATACAGTGGAACGAATACTCCACTATTGATGCCGCGCAACAGGACATCCAAAATCACACCATGCGGCTTGGAACAGCTATGACGCGTATAGTAGTGGTGAAGAATGAGAGAAAGAAAGACCATAAAAACTACTGCATCCTCAGTCAGCATCACGCAATCTATGATGCAGCTTCTATTCGCCTATTGCTGAACGAAGTAGGCCACACATATGCTGGAGTGCGTCAGAACAAGCCCGTAGCTCCATTTCAGGATTTCATCCGCTACAAACTCGGCCGCAACAAGGAGAAGGAGAGAGACTTCTGGGCTCAGCAGTTCTCCAACTGCGAGGCAGTACCCTTCCCTGCTCTTCCAAAGAACAGTCTTCAGGTACAGGCCGACAGTACCGCGTCTCGAGAAATTGTAGCGATTTCATGGCCTGATGCAGAAGTCACAAAATCGACTGTCATCCGTGCCGTCTGGACTATCTTGTGCATGAGATATACAGACTCTCTCGATACGGTGTTCGGTATCCTCAGCACAGGACGTCAAGTCCCGGTGGCAGATGTCGAAAACATGATTGCACCCCTTATCGCAGCGATTCCATTGCGCGTCAAGCTTGAACCAGAGGTGACAGTCCTTGCACTACTGCTTCAGCTTCAGCGACAAGCGGTTGAAATGATACCGTACGAGCAAAGCGAACTGTCGGAAATTCAGAAAGCAAGCAAAGATGCCTCTTTGGGTGCTTTCTTCAACTCTCTGTTGATCGTTCAACACCATGGCCAGGAAGTCGGTTTCGCAGTTCCCGGTGGTCCTTTCGCCGCCTTAGGGCTTGCTCGGCCAGATGACCAAGAGGACAGTGACACGGAACTCAACCACTTCAACCCTCACGCGTTGATGATCATGTGTCAGCTGCGCGAGACTGGATCCCTCAGCATCGAGCTAAACTATGATTCCAGAGTCATTGATCCCGCGCAAGCTGAGCTGTTACTTGGTCATTTTGAGCAGGTCCTTCGTCAGCTTGGTCCACGCCTGTATCAGAAAGTGGAAGCTGTTGACCCTGTCAGTGAGCAAGACTTGGAGCTCATCTGGAGCTGGAACTCTCCCGCGCCAGAAGCGAAAACTGTTTGCGTTCACGACTTGATCGCAACAGCGACCGAGTCTCAACTTGCAAGCGAGGCCATCTGCGCTTGGGATGGTAGTTTCACATACGAGGAATTGCGAGACATTTCCGACCGGCTGGCGCACCGTTTAGTAGCACGAGGACTTGGTCGAGGAGCAGTCGTACCCCTGTTCTTCGAGAAGTCTCGATGGATGCCCGTGGCGGCTTTGGCAGTAATTAAAGCAGGTGCCGGGTGCCTCGCACTCGATGTGACACAGCCGCAAGGGCGATTACGCGGGGTGATTGCAAACGTTGTGCCGAAGTTGTCGCTGGCATCGAGCGGCAATGAAGAGATGACGCGTTCGGTGACTGGTGCCGACGTTATTGTTGTAGATGACGCGCTCATTTCCCAAGATGCTAGCAGCACTGGTCTGGAATTTCCGAAAGTGGATCCTTTGGACGTACTGTACCTTGTGGCAACATCAGGCTCCACCGGCGCTCCCAAATTGATAGTGACACTTCACGAGAACTTCGCTTCGGCAGCATTACACCAGTCGGAAGCGCTGATGGTAAAACGCGGAACGAGGGTATTCGATTTCGTGTCGTACAGCTTTGACGTGGCATGGTCGAATCTGCTGAACACGCTGATATGTGGCGGCTGCCTCTGCATTCCATCGGAGACGCAGCGAAAGGACAACATTGCTCAAGCCTTTAACGATCTCAACGCAGAGTACGCATACTTCACACCTTCGGTTGCTCGCTCTCTTGACCCATTCTCGATGCCAGGGCTGAGAGTCTTGGTGATGGGTGGTGAGCTCATACCATCTGCGGAAGTTGCACGCTGGAAGCAAGTGGATACCGTGGTCGGAACCTACGGTCCAGCAGAATGTGCTCAAGCGTTGTGTATCACGCCTCTTGGGGGGCGCAAGCAGGGATACCTAGGGAAGTCCCTTGGTGCGCGTACATGGCTCATCAAGCCAGACCGTCCAGAGGTTCTAGCACCTATTGGCGCAGTCGGAGAACTGATAATTGAAGGACCAACGGTTGCCCAAGGGTACTGGAAGAACGAGAAGCTGACGCAAGCCGTCTTCCTCGAGCAAGCTCCAGGTTGGCTATCTCATAGAGCGCCGGGCCATCCCAGCCGACACGGTCGCCTCTATAAGACTGGCGATCTCCTACGCTACAACAACGACGGCTCGCTTAGCTTCGTGGGGCGGAAAGATCAGCTCGTGAAACTTCGAGGGCAAAGGGTTGAGTTGAGCGAGGTCGAGCATCACGTGCAGAAGCGTTTGGCAGACTTTCCGAACCTCGCAGGCGCTATCGCCGCCGAAGTGGTCCAGCCATCCGACAGTAAAACTCCCATACTGGCAGTGTTCATTGGAACCGGCCAAAAGGAAAGCCCGAGCAGTCAAACAAACCGGCTGTCACGTCTTTCGCGGATCCTCAATGATATCGAAGACGATCTTCGAGATGTCCTACCACTGTACATGATGCCCAGCGCGTACATTCCTCTCGACACCATTCCTGTCACGACGACCAACAAAATTGATCGGCGTGCTCTGAGAGAGATAGGAGCGAAGCAGACGCTTGAAGAAATGACAAGACTTCACTCAAGCGGTACTTCCCAGCAGCTGCCAAACACGGAAATGGAAACGACGCTCCAGAAGCTCTGGTCCTCGATTCTGGGTATAGGCGTGGCGTCAATAAAGTCACAGAGCAGTTTCCTGCGCATTGGCGGGGAGTCCATATCAGCTATGCGTCTTGTGGCTGCAGCAAGGGAAGCAGGCCTTTCTTTCAGCGTGGCGGATGTCTTCCGAAATCCAAGACTGTGCGACCTGGCCAAAGTTACCAAGCGTATCAGCAATGAGCGTGAGGTGCCAGTATTGAAGACGCGAAAGGCCTTTTCCTTACTATCCATTGCACAAGACGATGTCATGGAATACCTGCAGGACGTCGTAGAGCCTTTGTTGACTGGCGTGGAGGCTGAGGACATCCAAGACATTCTTCCCGTCACGGACTTCCAGGACATGGCAGTATATGAAGCTCTTCAAGAACCCCCTGGACGGCTTCCGCATTGGATCCTGACCCTGCCACCTGATGTGGACTTTTCGCGCCTACGATGGTCATGCAAACGCCTGATAGAGCATTTTGACATTCTGCGCTCCGTCTTTGTAAAGCTTGAGGGCGATCGCTTGTGGCAGGTACAGGCTAGTCACCTGAAGCCCCTGTTCCGAGTCATCAGCGTGAATGAAGAGCAAGGCGAAAGCGTGGATAATGCTGTAAGTATCGCGTGTTTGAAGGATCTCGAAGACCCACGACGGCTGGGTAAGAGCTTCGTCGGCTTTATCGTTGTCAAGAGTCCATTGCGACAAGATCATAAGCTCATCTTCCGCCTTTCTCATGCGCAGTTCGACGGATTCAGCTTTGGCGCGACTCTGAATGTTCTGTCAGCATTGTACCTTGGCGACAAACCTCCCGTGCCAAGGGCGAGCTTCGCGGACTACGTCTGTCACAATCACCAGCGCAAAGCCCATTCCCTCGAATACTGGCGCCGTCGCCTCGAGAATTCATCTTTCCCGAGCTGGAGCGGCGCCACTGCAGTTGGCGATCCGGAGGGCTCCATACAGGATCGATTGAGCGTCGTCGTTGACGTCCCGTGTGCCATCACTCGAGGCTTGCGAGGACTACCTGGCGCAGTGATATTTCACGCCGCATGTGCGATGGTCTTGGCGACGGAGTTCGGGCAGGACGATGCCATTTTCGGCAGACTGGTGACAGGTCGATCTATGCTTCCGAGCGCGTTACAGGGTGTGGTCGGGCCGTGTTTGCTGGAAGTGCCCATACGATACCGGCGAGGGCAATATGGCGATCATGAGGACATATGGGCGGTGGCACACAAGTTCCACTTAGAATTCATCGAGGGCTCATCGCATGAATCGGCCGGAATGCGAGAGATCATCAGGCAAGGTACCTCGTGGCCAGCGGACCAATACGACAATTTTGGCTGGCGAACTGCGTATCAGCAGGAAGAAGATGAAGTCTTCTCGTTCCTTGGCCAAGAGAAAGCACAAGTGAAAGTGTTCGACAGGAGCTTCTTGCCGCGTAGAAGGCCCGAATTATATGCTACGCCTGCGAAGGGCCGCCTGGAGCTGAGATTTGAGGGAAGCAAGAAGATTATCAGCGAGGTTGTAGCAAAGCGTGTGTTGACTAAGGTTGCGGAGCTTCTAAGCAGCTGTAGTAATGAGGGCGCTAGAGGGCAAATGTAAGGAACAAGGGTGTGTCGCATTTTCTACCCCTTTCTTAGCTACTAGCCTACCTAGCCGGGCTTCTCGGCTCTAGTTCGAATATATGAATCTGTAGCTGTATGTTGTGTGTGGTCATGCGACCCTAGTCACGTGAAATTATACTACCTCTTCCTTCGACTTACTCGTCCCTGAGTAGAATACTAGGTATATTTCTTCTTAAGAAATACCTACCCCAAGGCATATGTTATAATATATATATATATTGTTGAGTGGCAGCTTGGAGTTGTGCGTAGGTAGCCTTATCAGTAGAGGCTTAGCGCGTCTACTGGCTATATATTCTCTGCCTTTAATAGCTTACATAACGTATTAACTCCCGTACAGACCTAACTACTGTTAAGTAGCAGCTTGAAGCCTTATGTAAGTAGCCTTGTCAGTAGAGGCTTGGCGCGTCTGCTGCCTATATATTCTCTACCTTTGATAGTGTTGAGTGGCGGCCTGGAGTCTTGCGTAGGTAGCCTTGCTAGTAGAGGCTTGGCGCGTCTGCTGCCTATATATTCTCTGCCTTTGATAGCTCAAACAAGATATCAACTCCCGTACAGACCTGACTACCCTCACACTTTCAGTCAGCCTTATTTGATAAGACTTGATCAAACCTAGCTATGCATAAGCTACACGCTCGATACTAGCCCCCGCTACGGATCCGCCATCAGCGTGTATGTGATTGTTATCTAACAATAGCTTAAACAATGTATCAAATCTAGTATAGACCTAACTACCCTTACACTTTTCAGTTAGCCTTGTTTAATAAGACTTAATTAACCCTCGCTATACGTGAGCTATACGCTCGATGCTAGCCCTCGCTACTAATCCGCCAGTAGCGTGTGTATGGTTTGCAACCAATAGCGGTTTGTAGTATGAGTAATAACCCTTAGTGCATGGTGTAAGTAGTAGGGCACTCGAGGGGTTCGTCCCGCCATTGCTCCCGGACTTCTCCCATAGCCTTTCTTAGGGCCAGGAGCACCTCTATAGGTGTGTGGGAGGCTGGTACCTCCCCCCTCGCCGTCGCTATCGCCCCCAACGCACCGATTCGGGGGCATATCGGGTTCCGACCCAGGTATACGTAGCCCGGCAGAGTAGTATACCTCTCTCGGAGCTCCCGCTCCGGCGTTATATAGCGCGTTGATGCTCTATAGAGGCCCCAACGCTAAGTGGCCCAACGCTAAGTGGCCCAACGCTACCCGGAGGAGCACTTCCAATGCCCAACGGCCAACGCTAAGGCTGATATCTAGGTCCAACGCTACCCCAACGCGTTGGCCAGCCCAACGTTGCCCGATCGGGCCCAACGCCCAACGTTGGACTACCCGATTCGGCCCCAACGCCAACGCCCAACGTTGGACTACCCGATTCGGAAGCCCAACGTTGGACAAACCCCCTGTCCAACGCTCTTCCGGGACCCCCAACGCTAAAAAAAAATTTCCGCGCCGCATAGCGGCGCGGAGGGGGGAGGGGGGGGGAGAAAATAAGAAGAGAGAGAAGGAGAGAGGAAAGGAAAGGGAGGAAAGGGAGGGGAG